>OX101753.1:171566074-172970432 GCA_944452675.1 Tachina lurida | reverse complement strand
CACATGCACATGAATATTGTTTTTACATAAATACATAGTAGTCTAACAAGAACTAAAGGTCTGCACGAGTATGATCAAATACCACTTCAAAACATTCAGGGCAATTATGAAAAAAATTCCGTGAGAAATTTCTCCCTTTTCCAATTAGAATTTTTTGTTTTCCCTATTACTTGCTATTACAGTAAAAACTCAATATAACGAATTTTTACCTGTGTCCCTTGCGAAAACCTCTTTATTGCAAAGTTTTTCATACAAAAATACACTATCAGGGCAATTATGAATAGAATTCCGCGGGAAATTCTCCCTTTTCCAATTATAAATTTTTGTTTTCCCTATCACTTGCTATTATTTGGAACTGTTCCCTGGGAGAAATTTCCTGCGGAATTTTTTACATAATTGCCCTGTATAGCTATAACGAATAAATTCTGAGCAAAAAACCCTCTATATAGCGAAATATGCATTCAAATTACTCAATATAACGAAATCAGAATAAATCCTAAATGGTAAAGTCCCATTATAAAAACAGCGAAGTATAAATGTATTTACAAGCGCATTTGTAAAGCCTCTATACAACGAAGTACTCGTACAAAAGCCTCTATACAGCGAAGTAAGAATAAAATTATGTAGATACATATAGCAAAATGGCAAAGTCAAAAGAACGATTTCTAAATGTGTGTGCTGTTTTATTTTTTATTTACCTCATGAAATATAAGTTTTTATTAGCATTCTCATGTTAAATAGAATTTGAATAAAGAAAACTATAGTTATAACGAATTTTTTTCGTATTTCACCAAATTTAGTTATATCAAGGCTTTGCTGATTATATTTATAGCGAATCAATGGCTATAACGAAGTATTTTCGGATCCCCTTGAAATTCGTTATATCGAAGTTTTACTGTAGTATGAATTGTTCTCTGGGAAAAATTCCTCGCGGAATTTTTTTTCATAATTGCCCTCATTAACTTTCACACTCTACGAATAAATCAGCCATCGCCAAGGAATTCACCGCACACTCTTACTACTTCTCAATTTTACGTACAAACTCTATGGAAAATTGAGAAATATTATTAAGAGCATTCACGAGTGAATAATAAAACGAAAGTAAAAAAAATATTCTGGCATTTAAATAAACAATCACCCTAACATAGTGTCCACAACTGATGAATTTATATCATGATGGAATGTCAAATTGATATCATGATGAAAATTCATCACGTATAGACCCAATTTATTAATATTATGTCAGCTTTATGATATACTCATCATAGCTCACGGCCTGATAAATTCATCTTGATATCAAATGTCATTTTATGTATTACTGTGCATTTAACGTTTATTTATTAAAAAATTTTCGTTTAAAAAAGGCGGCACAACAACTATTTGTTACCAAAAAATTAAACAACACACGCAAATTAGATATTTTTGGCAAATATTTTTCAAATATTTGTTTGATTCATAATGATATAAAATCAACAACGTCTACCCCTTTGTGCTGATATTAACTAGCGGTCCCAACTAGCCATGAGCTTGGTATGGGCATCATGTTGGACATCGCAAATGGCTAAAGGGGACCGCTCAAGTCCAACTTTCGTCCATGCTCTGACATGGATGCTTGAACATATGTCTGAGCAACAATGTTTGCCATGAGATTCTCAGTCCGCAATACTTTGATATGCCTGAATATGGACATCGCACGTATTCACCACAACAGTGGCTCTGCCTAGGTCATGTTCATGCCATGTCCAAGTCGATGGCTAGTGGAGACGTAGGGTAATGAAAAAATGACAGTTGTTCTGCCGGCGTTATATTACGAGTTATGGTATAAAATCATCAGGTGTGGGACACTATGTTATACCAGTTGCGCTCGTTTTGTTTCAATGTAACCATCATTTTATAAAAAAAATGGCGGGGAGATTTACTGTTGATCGTTTATGTCAACATACCAAAAACGCATCTCTAAATATTTGAATCAGCTGTGTGTGGTTTGTTGTTTATTTTTGAACAAACATTTTATTAATAAAACTTAATAAAAAGTAACTAACCAACTAGTTGTTGGTAATGATTTTAACCTGGGACCATCACTACCAATGTTTTCTAAAAATTTTTGGGAAACACTGAATTTAAAATTGCGAATAATAAAATTAAAATTAAAAAAAAAACTGAACTTCCTGGCTTTAGTGGTTCAGCTAAAGAAGACCAGGGATGTAATCGTCCCATTCGGATACGAGCTAAATCGATTTCGAGTTTTCCAGTTTGAGATTATGGCATATCATATTATTACTGCTGGTGAACTAACTCATGGCTTTTAGTTACAAGAGAATTCAATAATTTTCCAACCATTGTTCTTTAAAATTATTGGGAACAGTGTCTCTGCGAATCCCCACTGTTAGTCCTAATTTACACTAAGCAAGTCTTATTGTTAAGCTGATTAGTTTGTTGGAGAGAGAGACGAGGGTAACATAAACGTTTCTATTCCCCTCGTCTCTCTCTCTCTCTCTTTTTCTCCTAAAAAACTAATCAGCTTAGCAATAAGACTTGCTGAGTGTAAATTAGGACTAAGAGAGCAATTCCTCTGCAACTCTTCTTTTTTTTCCATTTTTTAATTACTGTTTGCTTTAAATCAACTCAAGTAGTTATCAAAAATGGCGATGACAAATTCAAAGTCGTTTCAACACAGTATAGCCGTTAAATTTTCTTGTTGAATGCAAATCATATATTGACAGTCATCGATAATTATAATTTTCTATAACGATATCGTTTCAAAAATTGGCATGAAGTTAGCATAAGTGACAAAATTGAACTACGTGTTGGCGAGTTCCTCTATTCAATTTGACATTAAAAATCACCGCATAATGTAGTTTTAACACACGATTATATCCCAGCATGATTTTTAATTTAAAATTATATCGCAAAACACATTAGGATCATGTTCAATTTTGCCACTTATGCTAACTTCATGCTAATTTTTTATTACACATAGATAGGGCCGTAAGTGTGCATGTTTTATTACTGTCTGCTGACATGAAGACGAGAAAGAATTTTGTATTTTACTACAGTGCAATTGTCGATGTTTTAGGATTCATAGTGCAACTTTTTATTGCAGCATGAATACTTGTGCAAATAATATACATACATACATACATATACATATTTGTGTTTGCATTTTTAAATATACAAACAATAAAAAAATAAAGTAATTGATACCCAGCAAAGTCTGTTAGAAACATTGACTTCAAGCAGCTATTGATACTAAATTAATTGTACAATGATAAGAAAAAATTAAAAAAAAAATAAAATAAAATTTCTCTTATACGAGTATATAGTACATACATACATACATATGTATACAAATCAAGTGGGACACACAGAAACAAAACTGAAATTTGATTTCAATTCAATTGCTGTAGTTCGTTATTAAAGTTCAATCTAGATTCCTTATATTAAATACTATTTAGTTTTTGATCACACACAGTAATTGACTCAGAGCTGTTAAATTTCGATTACGATTAGTAATCAATTAGATTACATTTTAAAAAGAATTGTAATGGTTATATAATTGCCTTCAAAACAATTGCTGATAAATAATTGGTTACGATTACTAATAATCGAAAAATAATCTGAATTACTTAAAATTACTAAAAATAATCAAAAAGAATTAAAAGTAATAAAAAAGTAATCCAACTACTTTCAAAGATTACTTTTGATTCTTAATAAATAAATAATCAAAAATAATTAAAAGTAATCCTTAGAAGTAATCGGATTACTTTTTGATTACTTTTGACTCTTTTTGATTATTTTTAGTAATTTTAAGTAATTCAGATTGCTTTTCTATTATTAGTAATCGTAATTAATTAGTTATCATGCGAAACTGAATGTAATCGTAATTTAATCATTACTTCACCTTTAAAAAAAAAGTAATCAAATTAGTAATCATTACGATTACTAATCATTACTTAACAGCTATGAATTGACTCAAAATATCAAAGTTAATTAAAGCTAATTTTAATTTGTTTTGGTACTGAAACCGATTAAGGCCTTTTTAGTTTTGTAATAATTCGATAATTAGTCAAGTTTTTGGCCAGAAGTACTACTGAAATATTATTTGGGGAAACGGAATGATTTTGTTGTTGTTGTTAATTTTAATTAAAAGTTTCTTAACTAGGTTTGTTAATTTTTTTTTCGGTTTTTTCCTTTGTACAATTTTACAACTATGTTGCAATAATCAAATTAATATTAAATAATATAAACAAAAACTAATGTTGGTGTTTTCTCTTTTAAGTATTTGTGAAATACAGGCGGAAACCGAAGGCATGCGATATCAAACAAGTTGCTTAAATAAATAACTTGAAATCGATATCGTATGTTGAAATTTCCCCCGAATCTACTAAATTAATAAGAAGAAAATAAACTTCTTTATTTGTGCTGTTGATTCAGTTCAGGTTTGGTTAAACCAATTGCGTTGCATCCATTCCGGATTGTATTTTTATTTCAGGTTTCATTGGTTTTTCAATTAAAACACGCTGCGCCTCCTTATCACGGGCCGATTTGATCATAAGATTAGGTTTTGATTGGGTGTATATTTGGTTAGCGGTGTTTCTTTTGTTGCGTTCCCTTTCGAAATGTAGTTTCACATAGCTGATGGGTATGTCGACGCACTTGCCTCCAGGGCCTTCGGCGTCTATGTAAACTCCGCGTACCAATATGGAGTTGGAACATTTTAAAGCAGCCAACACAAGAAAGGGTATAAGATGAGACAGCCAGTAGCTCATAATTTTATTTTCTGCAAAATTAATTATAATAAATATGTACATTTGTATATTTACATATCTTAGTTATTTATGTAATAACCTGGATAAAAGTAAACATCCAAGAGATTCCATATGCCGCGCCAGGTATTGACAGCTCCAAAAAATTCAGCAAAATAATAAACGTCGCAAAATAATAATTTCATTATGCCAGTGAGACGTTTGCAAATCCAACGTACTAAAGGATGCAAAATAAACGTAAACAATACCGTTATGTAACCCATGATCTGTAATGAATTGTGGTCTTAGTATTTAAATCATATGGTATTTTTCGTTTTCATTGTAATACTTGCCAATGAAGTCATGGCAGACTTTGCTCTGTCTTCAGGATAAATTGTCAGATCCATTATACCCCACAGACCTCTCCAGGCAATGACCACCAGTGAACCAATAACAAATACTGAAAACAATGTATCCATTACATATAAGCCGGGCTGATGAAATCCCTATAAATGTATACAAATTATATATACTTATGCATATGTAAGTGTAACTACAAACAACAAAATATTTTACAAAAATATCACAGAAAGATTTCTCTCACCATCCCAGTAAGAAGGATATGTCATGATATGGCTTAGGCCTGTCATTGCAAGAAGTTCTGTTTTGCGATTCTTAATCACCGAAATGGAAGCGATTCTATGAAAATTTTGTTTTTGGCGTCCAACAAAAAATAAACAAAACATGTCTAAAATGGAGTTGAATCATGAAGTCAAGTCATGACGAACTGGTTCGATTTAGGGGAAACATAATTTAACTTTTCATTAGCATGTCATTTGAGGTGAAAAAAAAAAAATAAATATTTTTATAAGTCGGTGATGAAAATGGAGGATTGACCATACCTCCGCTTCTCTACTTCATGAACGTCCTTACAACAAAAGCTGGATACTATGCAGAGAAGTGTAAAGGAACGGTACTGCAGGCAGGAGAAAAGGTGTAGATTTTATACGGATGTATCCGAAACTTGAGAAGGTGTGGCCTAATGTCCCTGGATGGCAGTCCATTCAGGGACATTAGGCCTTCGTATTGCAAAGCGACTTCCAGATCAGTTTAGATTAGGTGGAAAAGAGGATCCATTAAGCTCATGTCGGTTGAGATGCACATAAGCCCGTATAGGGCTGTTGTGCGCTCTTATGTGATTTAAAAACTAACTCCACCCTTATAGGAACTTAGTATCGTTTACGTAGCCCTCAAACTTTTCCAGTCAATACCTCTAAGGTGGGAGAAAGCTGAACAAGGACAAATGAAGTGCTCAATTGCCTCCTTGTCATACATGCATGTCCTGCATTCATTGTCATATGTCGCTCCAATCCTGTACAAATGCTCTCGAAAATTAGAGTGCCCCATTAAGATGCCCGCTAAGATGTTAAGTTTCCTAGCTAGAGCTTGTTTAGTTTCAACAGCTTTGTCTTCGTCCAGGTCACTCCATAGAACCTTGGTTAGATAACCCACATCGTGTCCTGTGGGACATCCTCGTCCAATTTTGTAATTGCTTTGCATTAATTAGAGTTACTGTCCGTAAAGTTCTGGCCTTTTTCGCCAGTCAATTTGCCCGTTAATTTCCGATTACGTCGTAGTAGGCCGGCATCCATACAAGACGAATTTTTCCATGTACAGCGTAATTGTTAATCATATTCTTATGATCTAAAACGGTCATAGAGTTTACTCTTTCGGTTGTGATTGCCCTAATTGCCGATTTGCTGTTACTAAATATATTGACATATGTATGTATTTGATCCTAATATTCATCCTGATTCATTTTAAAACCTCCGTGATCGCACGACCTTCCGCCTTTAAGCGGAAGTAAATTTCGGTCTCCGATTCTTCTATGAAGAAACCTAAGCCCGTTCTTTCCCCTAGCTTCGAGCCATCCGTATTACAGCAAACTCCCACGGGTGTTTGTTGCAGGGTTCGATTGACACAGGAGTGTCTTTCTTTGCTATTATGAAAGTCGCAGACTAGTTGAGAGTGCATTTCAATTCAGCAATTGTAATTATTGGTCTAGAACCCCCGGTTGTAAGAACAGCATTAGTCCTCGACTGTCAATCATCTTTTAACGAGATAGCGGAGCAGTTTAATATCCGGATCATCTGGATCCCGGGCCATAGAGGCTTTCAGGGTAACTTCAGAGATGGTTGAGATTGCCAGAACTGGCACAACAACAAGAAAAGGAAAGTGTAGCAAGAAAGAGAATGGTCGCTATGGGAACTCTTGGATTAAGGGAACTTTCTGACGTTGCCGATGTTAGACTGCAAGGTACATATTAGTAACACTATATTAAGCTCTGGTTGTTTCGACGGTGAGGATTCCGCAAAAGCAGAGCGTCCGTGGTATCACAATGGACCAGAGTAGACTTGGGTCGAACTAATTCAGTAGGACGTTTTTGACACAACCCTATGATCAAACACATTTAAATTATATTGGTTTGATCGACCCAAGTCTAGAACAGCGTAATTTATATTTACGCTTCTGAGCGAACTTGTGTCCAACAGCTCATTTTAGTTCAAAAGAGCTGTTGAACAAAACTCTAACTGGATTCTGACTGCCAGCCTTGCCTAACCTAACCTAAAGTTGCTGTATGCGAATCCAGTCTCTCTAAAATAGAATTTGTGTTAATTATTTTAAATACTCGTATCAATAATATAAAACAGATGAAAAATTCCTTTACTTTGCTAAAACTCAACAACAATTCGTCGGGTGGCTATTGGTTTGCCGCATCAATAATGTATTTTTAATATACTGTGCAGCAAAATAGTAACCATCCGCCAAACTGGCAATTGAATGAAATTAAATGATTGGTAAATTAAAGAAAATCTACACTTTCACACACAAAAAAAAAAAGAAGACAAAAAAATCATTTCAATAAATTCCAAATAAGGACTTACCCCAACTTTAAACATTGTTTCTACTTCGAAATAATCGCTTTTATGATCCATAATAACGGAATATGGGGCAGCTCCCAAATTTCTTACTGTACGTGTAGCGATGAGGAAGAACATGGCCACCAGTGTCACGACACAAATGATAATTAACGAATTGGCACTGGTCAGCCAATCGCATAGCACCCATGACCCTCTCCACATATTCACACACACAATACTAAACATATATGTGTAACAACGTGAAAGTACATAAAATGTAAGACGGTGCTTATCCGGATGCAGGTTATCTGCGAAGAAATGCTGCGTTAATGTGAATGTTATATGACCCAGACCTCCGATGAGGAACGAACAGATCGCTGATAGAGGTAAATTTTTGGGGAAGATAAGGACGCCCATGAGCTCCCAAGTGCCACGCCAATAGGCAATAACACATGGTGCCACAACTAGACATGAGAGTATGCAATCTAATGTTTGCAGCAGAAGATCGTGAAGGCTGTGAGGTTTCTGTGCAGGTGTTGTTGATGATGTTTGATTTATGGCAGGTGCACTTTGTAGAGCTGAATGCTGGTGATGTGAAGATTTCTGGCAGCTTGTAAGACATGGTGTTGTGGATAGATCTGTGTGTGTTGCATCATCACTAGTTAACTTCATAGTGAGATTACTTGAGATTAAGACTGCTGGAGCTTTTTTATGATCTAAGTTTAAAGGCAGTTAAGCATAAATTGATAATTTTGGTTTTAAATCTTTACTTTTTGTTTGAGTACATTTTCAAGCACGAAATCTCCAAGTACGAGTATTTACTGCGTTTATTTAAATATTTGGCTCATATGTATGTATATTTTCCAGACTAGCGCAATATTTAATATCATTAAATAATACTTGTTGTATAATTATAATGGTTATTAAATTTGTTTTCTCTTCCTTATTATGTGAAATGTCAAGGTGCCCTCCGCCCTCTTGCTACATCCAACATGTTGCTGAGGGGTTTCCGTTTCCCTTCATTTGCCTTCTTTGTCGCAATTTTTATTATTATCTCGACTATCTCTGGTGCACGAGTATTGGCAGAGGGTTATTAATGATGAGATAATTATTGTGTATTACTTTTTGTTTGTTCCGTATGTAGATTTGCTTTATTTGTGATTATTATCTGCAACAATTGTATTTTCGTTCTATTTACTCGTTTGATTATAATTTTTTTATTGTTTAATTAGCTTTGCAAATCTTTGAATAGGTAAAAAAACAGTTCTAGTTATTGCTCATTTATCAGTCGATTAGTTGCTGTGACAGACACAAAACTTTCAAGCTGCTAGTTTCGTTGGAATTTTCCAAAAAATTCTTTTCTGAAAATTTTCGTCTTCTGAAATTTGTCTTGCAAATATGAAATTAAAATTAATTTGCCTTGGAGTTTCTTTCGCTTCAGTTGTTCTTTAATAAGTTTCCCTCTTAAATGCTCATATTAATTTGAAAAATCTGTAAATAGAATTATTTTAAAACACATATTACATAAACTAACTAACATACATACATAGAAAAAATACTTATTTTATTGAAATTGAAATTCGTTTATACATAGAAATTTATGAAAAACTAATTAATCGACTTCAAATCGGCTTGCATTTTTTTATTTTTATTGTTAGTTGCTTCATAATTCGTTACATTTTAGACCGACTGTAAAAATTCTCTTTTTGTCTGAGAGGGTATAGCTTCCAATTTGTCCTATTGTAAAAAAAATGGGCGGGGATACGCCCACACATTTTTTTATTCCATTTTGTGATATTCTACTTATTTGATTGCTGCGTAACCTGGCAAACAACTTTGGTTCTTGTTTTCTTGTGGTTGAAACTTACCACACACCTTGAGCTCTAAAATAGATACAATAATCCATTTAAGAAAAATGGGTGGAGTCACGCCCATTAAAATTTAATATTTTGTTTTAATTGGTCCTACTTTAGCGATTTTTACACAACTTAACACACACATCGAGCTCTAAAATGGGCAGAGGCACGCCCATTAAAATTTAATTTTATATTTCACGTACTTCTTCTTAACCAACAGATTTTAGTATTTTTTTTGTTTGAGAGATTTTAATACCAGTTTGGTTCCATACATTTTTTTCGAAAATGTTCTATCAGATCTTTACATTGAAGTCGTTTTTTTTTTTTTGGCAGAATTATATTTAATTAAATTTCTTACTGCCTGTCCCTTCAGTCAGTGACAGTAGGAGAGCCGTCAACTTGCTTATGTCAGACTATGTTGGGTTCCTGGCCACAGCAGAGTTGAGCAAATTGAAATTGACGATGAGCTGGCGAGAATAGGGTCGGCGTTAGATGAGGGAATGTGTGACAGATCGGTGAAATTACACAAAAGTTGGTAATACAGACATACTAGTGATGTAACGAAGGTCAATTTTTGATATTCGCGAATACGAATACGAATACGAATACGAATATTTGAAACGATATTCGCGAATACGAATATAATATATGAAATTTATTGACATTAATTAGGGGTTCTATTTACGTCTGCAATATGAAATATTAAAAAATTGTTATGAAAAAGGACTTCATACTCCTGTTGGCGTACTTTGAAGTTAATAAAAACTAGACAAAATTTTAATGATCGTCATTAAATAATATTTGAAAATAATACAAAGCACAAATTTCTAAAAAAAAATTTTATGGATTTGTACAAACTAATATTTTTAGCCATTTATTTAAATTTCGTTTAGGATTTATGCATTTATTTATTTAATTTCTTTGGAAAAATATTCGTATTCGTATTCGCCTGAATTTGGCAAATTACGAGTACTGATACGAATATCTAAAAATGGCCGAATATTATTTTCTATTTAATCGTAACCTTGCAGGAAATGGAACTGACACAAGACTAGCCACGTGACCGATCCCCAAGTGATAAAGACCAGTACGAGTTCTAACACTTCCTATAAAGTGGACCAGTCACTTTTCCATGGGGATGGCCTACGATGGGGTTAATTGATACTTTGTATGCACCTTGTGACTTATCAGTTAATTATCTTATAGGGACCTATTCCGTGTAGAATATAAATTATATATAAATGTCATTCCGATATTTATGTAACTGTAAGCACGCGAACTTGAACTTTTTTTATTATTTTTAATTTTCAATAAAAAAAATTTTTATACTCAAACTATCAACCTACGGCATGGCAGGCTACCACACTACCTACCCCATCATAGGGGCACTCATATTTCAAAAGTATAAATACGTACAAGTTAAGCTTAGGTTAATTAATATCTAAGTATAGTTACGGGACTTGTTCCAGAGTGACTTGGCAGTCTATTTATATTGATTCATTGTTTAACCTTCACAGTGAACAGATTATCCAGCGAAGTCTTTCTTATATATATACTCAACCAAAAAAAAAAAAAAAAAAAAAAAAAAAAAAAATATTCGTAGTACATAATTCCTGCCCCAACGGAGTGTTTCTTATATAGACAAACTAAACAAAAAAAAAATATTCGTAGTACATATAACATATAATATTCGTAATAGTATCCTATTGAACTATGGATGAAGTTATGGAAGTGATCGAACAAAAGTATGTTCAGGGACCGGATTCCACAACGATGAATTTTGAAGTGTTCACCAATTCCAGTGTACACTTCTTGCTTTGTGCATCCGCAACGGTGAGAATGAATAATTTTGATAGTTATAGTGAACACTAGCGTCAAAATTTATTACTGGAATAAGTGTAGTGAATTGTGAACACTGAAATTGGTGAACATTTCAAAACTCTTCGTTGCGGAATCTGGCCCCAGGTAACATTATGAAGAGAGATAGACAGCGAGAGAGAGAGAGAGTTGTTCCTCAACATTTACAAGTGAAATACCTTGGTATACACCTTGATCGACGGCTTATGCATTAAACACATTCACCACAGCAAGCTACCGACTACCAAATGTCAAGGATAGAATACACATGTTTAAACGAGAATGATCCTTTTGAAGACAGCAAGGCAATACGGCGACAGGTTGTTGTCTATGCTGATTTTGTCATTGTTCTCCAATTAAACTAATTTCTATTTCTTTGGCTACAATGAGCAAGTGCAGTGTTACCAGTGTGTAACAAAATGTTGAATGAATGATATTGTACAATTATTTCATGTTATTTACCAGAAACAATATCCAAAAATTGACGTAAAGAATAAATTGATTCATTTTTGTACTTTTACGTGAAATAATTACATTTTAAAAGAAAAATTAATTTTTATAAATGAAAAATATATGAAAGTGGCAATACTGAACTATGTATTTGTACTTGAATATCAGGTGCAGATGGTGCTGCTGTCGTCTTCAAAAAAAAAATAATTAAGTAGCTGGCTACGAGGCGATAAATGCTGCTGGCGTCATTTGAAGTCGTGTGTTCGTGTAGCCTGCTGTGGTGAATGTGTTTAATGCATTACATGGAAACATGACTCTTAAGCTGACACATATTAAACTTAAATTAAATCACGATACATTGCCTGATTGGTTGAAATTAAATCCTCAGTCTAGATGGTAAACTTGTGATTTACTTTTGAAACATTTATGGTGCTACGGAATTCTGTTACGGGTAGGTAACCCGACCAGACATCCCACTTTTGAAATTTCCAATCTCTTATTAGATTTTTATTAAAATGCAAGTGATAAAAATTCAATCCAAATATTTTTTAAATGTAGCTATTGCTTAACTATCCTGTGTGCTTCGTTACACCCGTTTTGAGATGAAGTGTCACGCTTGTAGTGCAGCTAATTTTTAGAATACAATTCTCATTATTAACATGTCATGAAGAGTTTCAAAATTATCACTGCATTATTTTCTGTCGGAATCGTCGGAATTTCAAGTTTGTGCTTGTATAGATTTATAATCCTTGACACAAACCTTGCACTTTAACAGAACTCTATTAGCATCCTAACAGAGCTCTGTTAAGCTATAATGCATTTCGAAAGGACTTTTGCAAAAATTGAGGCCACCGAGACGGAAAAAAGTAATGCAAATTTATTGACAAGGTGTTCCTCCTCCTCCCTTATTATTGCCCGTGAATCTATTTCTGAATTTGAACTTGATATTCGACCCTGTTCTGTAAACCGATCGATTTGAAACCTCACGATTTTAGAAAACTAACTCCGACAATAGAATAATTTTATTAGATTTTTTAAAATTTATTTATTGTATAGATTCCCAAATATCATATTGGAAAGAAAATTATTGTGTATGATTTTAAACACGTCTGTAGGACCATTATTAATTTTTTGAAAACGAGAAATTTACTCGGATTCGGTTTACAGAATAGGGACTTGGTATTTTCTGAGTCAATGTTGGCGGATAATATTGGTCATTGATTCATGTCCAAGTGGTCCTCTAAAAACGTGCCTACTCAGAATTTCTTGAAGTTCGAGTTTTCAGGAGTTCTTCAGAAAAACTTTATGGGGCACTGCTTCAGCTTCCAATGTAGAGAAAATCCAACGAAAAAAAATATATATATACAATTTGGTAGGTCCTGGTTTCAGCCACATCAAACATGTTCAGTGCCGTTTACTATTCAAGAAAAAGATGAATATGTAACCATTTACACGATATGTCTTCTTTTCACCATACACTTACTCCCTACTTTTGTTAACACTCCCATTTTCTCAAGTCATAGGATGAGTACGCTTGGTTCAATTGTCACCGAATTTTCTGCAGGGAAGTGACATAAATTAAATTGTTCAGGAAACCGTTTTTTTTTTCATAATATTAAAATTTATTTTACATATGTACGTAAATTGTCGCTTTGTTTTTCTTGTAGTTTTTAAATTTTCATATCTAATATTGAATAAAGCATCTCACAAAATGGTTAACTTAAAGAACAAAGATATTTATATTTTCCAACAAAATATCGAGCCATAACCGCTAAAATAGCTCAAGCGACACATTTTTTTTTGACTTCATTTTTTTTAACGAAAATCGACTATTTACGATTGCAAAAATCGATTTTGGTCAAAAAATGAGGTTCGAAAATTATGTCGCTTAAGCTATTTTGGCGGTTATGGCACGATATGTACATACATATGTACGATACGAGTATGTTAATTTATTTTTTTTTAAATTTCATGTTTACTTCTTTTACGGCCTGTCCCACGTTGTCACCAGAAATCGTTCGATCGAATACTTATATTGTAAACAACAACAAATTTTCTAATGTTATTGTTGTTTGCAATACAAGTTGTCGATCGAACGATTTCTGGTGACATCGTGGGACAGGACGTTAATTGCAAATGTTTTGTTCACTACTGTATTTTCATATTACAACAAACGTAATTTCTTAATTTATATACATATGTATATAGAGGACAATTTGTCATTGAAAATGATGTGCATAATCAAGACAATTACACTTGCATACATATTTAGATTTTCAATAAACGTTGTCCGTTAATTAGATGCAAAACTAAATACTCGTAACAACACTCGACAATTACTAGTTGACACTTTTTGCCTATTGATTAGAAGATTATTTCATTATTACAAACAAATCAGAAATTGCGAACAGCGATCTGTTTTTAAATATAAAAGCGTTTCTTTAGAGAAGAAATTAAAAAAAAAATTAAACAGATTAGTTTGTGAATGTTAATAAAGAGTTTAATGCATTTATTCTGTTGATGTACATATATGTACATGTAAATCAAAAGTTATTTTGTTTTTTTTTTAATTCCTATATGTACGTTTACATACATATGTATAAGCACCTGGGTTTAGATACATACCCTACAAGAACACTACCAGTAAATTGACTGCTCATTTGATCGGAAGTCAAGCAGGATATATTCATCATTGCGTAGAACAAAGTTTCTATCACATTATTAAAGGCAAAATGAAAAATGTGATGGAAACTTCTGTGTACGTGTGATGTTGCATCTCTCTCTAACTAATGAATATAACATATACTTGAACTGCTCACTCTAGTTCTTTTTAGTAATCAATGATGGCATAAATATTACTCAAGATTGACTGATCATAATTGAATAATATATCCCCCACAATTGAACAATCATACATTATTGATATACTGACAATAAATATAATTTTTATTATTTTAATTGTTTTTTTTTATTATAAAAAGTCACTTAAAAGTATAAAAGCACATAAAATATTTGAAACGAGAGATAAGTTCAGCAAAAACAGAATAACCTAGGCGGTATCTAGCCCTCTTCACACCTTTTAATCTCTTGCTTTTAACAAATATCTAAAATTTTGAAAACAAATGCATTAAATTAAATTTTGTAAATTTCTTTTATTCAATTTTTACTTATCTTTTTTAACACTTATAAATTTTAATTTTCACAGACAATGAATTGTATTTTTTTTTAATAAAACTCGATGTTTTAAAAGTTTTGGCATATGTACATTAGATGTCCCATTCTAATATATATGCTAGAGTGGGGCAGCTATAATTAATAAATAAATCCATCAAAACTTCCGATCAAATGACTAGTCAATTGACTGTCAGTATTGAATTCAATGTAAAATTAGTGCAAATGTGTTAGTGAACAAATCTTGTTTGCGTTAGTTTCAGTCATTCATTTCTTGTAGGGTACATACATTAGGTGCTGTTCACATGTTACGTAATGTTCGAGGGGGGAGTAAACAAACTCCGAAAATAGCTTTACGTGAATGGCACATGAAAAGTTAGCTCAGGAAACGTACATGGTTCAGCTAAAATTTACAATGATATACTTATAATAAATTATATATAATAATCTGTAAGTTGTTTGCAAGTAAGTATGTTAGTTTAGCACTCGGGTAAAGTCTTATGGTAGAATTAGTCGATTCGTATCGCGCTAGTAAAGGCTGCCAGCGAATGTGTCAGCTGTTGTTATATTTCTCTTTGCTTTACGCGTATATGCGTATGTATGTAAGCCAAAAGTTGACGTAAGAATCTATTTTCTGTAGTTATCTACCTCACATATGTACATTACGATACATATTAAATAAACCTGCAACATGGTTTAAGACTCAGTTACCCGACTGCAATGTAAAGTAACTGCAACAGTAGGAAACAGCTTATCGATATTGTTATGTGAAAAGTAATGCAAATGGTTATAGAGATGTAATGTAATGTAACCGACTTTTCATATAAAAGTATCGATGATCAGCTGTTTCCTACGTTGTAGTTACTTTACATTACAGTAGGGTAACTGAGCCTTTATACCAATACGATACGAATCGACTAATTGTACCATTACTTCCTATTTGTAATAAAAAATTCAATAGAAATTTAATGAAAATTCTCTTTCCCAACTGCTGAGTTGGCTTGGGAAGTCATCGAGGAACAAATGTGTTTGTTTGGTAAATATGACAGCAAAAACATTTTTAACACAATCAATTGTATCTTATCAAATGCAAATGCAATTCATTCATTTATCTAAAACGCGAACAATTACAATAATTTGATTAGATTATTTAAACAATAAATGTAATAATAGAGACTGCGGATCAACAGTTTATCAGTGTTATAAATGTTGGTACTAAACACACATTGAAAGCACTAGTAGTTATAAAAATCTAAAGCTGCTGTTACATTCGAATATTATTTTGAATTAAATAAGAATAAGAATAGTGTATAGTAAATAAGATGTTGAACCTACAATGAAATAATGGTCATAATTACAAGTGTCGTAATACGACAATTTTGTATTAGACTAAAGAACATTGCAACATTATTTCTTTAATCTAGTACGAAATCGTCGTATTCGAAGTCGAAATACGACATTTGCAATTAGGCACAATATACAATAATTAGTTTTATATTATACACTTGCGAGAAAACGATAAACAGTGGTCATATCTAACCACTGTAAAAATCTTACATCACTTTTTCTACTCGTTCGCCAAAACAAAAGAAACTACAGTTGTATCACTTTTTGCCTTTTTTATATAAATTTTGAGTTACCCCTTTAGAGCAGCTATGTCCAAGCCATATGCAGAATGTGCAAACTAGGGATGGGCAAAAAATATCGATATATCGAAATATCGATATTTGAGAAAATAAATATCGATATATATCGCCGATATTTCAAAACCCTATATATCGATACATCGATTCTTATTTACGAGTATCGGGTTTCGATACTTTTAAGAGCTATAGCCGTTTTTTAACTGTGACCCAACTAAGGCAGGTAACTTTTTGGATTGTGTGGGTATAAACCTAAAGGCAGAATTTGTTTTTACTTTCAGTTCTGTTACGAATCAGCTGACTCTTTTTGGTTTATAAAAATCATATACATATAAGCCATTAGTTTTTCTCTCCTTAATTCTGTTATGTTGCGTACACATTCCTCGATGCATGTCGGTATTCACTTTATGAATGCGATGGTAGAACTGTAGCTAAAACTTTACAACAATTACGCCCGCGAACTGTAATTGTATTATTTTTTTGACATGTGCTTATAAACGTTAAAAACCGAAAAGTTGTTCCCACTTTCCCAGGAAATGAAAAAGTCCGGGAAAATAAAATATCTAATAACAATGGACGATGCAAAACTCATCACTTTAGTGGAAAACTGAGACCATTCTGGTCCGAAATAGCTGATAATTTATTACAGAAAGAGTAACTATTAAAATTTAGAAACAGAATAGCACAGCACAGAGAAGCAACAGAAAGTAAAGACTAATGAAGTCTTAAGGAGCTACAGTAGGTTACGTATAACTTAACATAAATAGTTCTTTTGTATTAAATTTCTTAAAGTAAGTGATTGTACATTCGAAATTAATGCAGCAAAAAATATCGATATATCGTAATATCGATGTTTTCAAAAAATATATATCGATACTGTTCAAAAACATCGATACGATATAGTATATCGATACATTTTCTTCATTTGCCCATCCCTAGTGCAAACCATGATACAATAATACAGGTAACCTCGAAGCGCGAGCTGTTTTGCTTGTTTTGTGATGTGATCTGCCAAATGTTCCTTATGTTTTACGAATACACGCGCATAGTGGCTATCATAGCTACAAACAAGCTTTGCAAATACAAGAGGACATGCAATCATGTTTTACCAACCCACGCGCACAGTGGCTATTAAAACTGTACTAATACAAACAAGCTTTGCAAGGCCAAGAGAAAACGAAAGTACATGTCTCTTGTTTGCTCTTGGGTTTTTGACAGTTGTCATCACAAAACAGCAATAAAAATTACTGTTGTTTTATTTGTTGGACATTTGTTGTATATTCGCGGTTACCTGTATTATTGTATCATGGTGCAAACTTTTACAAAAGAGATTTTGAGCTTTCACACCGACGAGAGTTCAACAGCCACAACAACAACACAACAGACAACAATGTTTGCTCTTACTTTGCAAAGAAACAAGAACAAATTTAAGAGCTTTCAAAGCTGTTCACCTAAAATGCAAATATCAGTGTATGTGTGTTTGGACGTAGCTGCTTTAGAGGAACAAGTGCGGTCGATATATCTATGTATTGTATGGGCGTGGTATTGCCCACTTTTCTAATCATAATGTTGTTTTGTTACGAGAAGTCAATGGAAGTGCGATGTTTCACAGAAGTAGGTTAGAAAAACAAAAAAAAAAAAACTAAAAGTCAAACGACTTTCGAGAAAACACAACCCTGGTATTTTCTAAAGACAATAAACATTTTTTTTATTTCTTTTTTCTAACGTACGATTGTGTAGGATAGTGAATACTAGCCGTAAAGAGAGAGAGAGAGAGAGAGAGAGAGAGAGAGAGAGAGAGAACCTAATCGTGTGTGTAAGTTTACATTGGAATCGGTTTTGTACAAGTACACAAAGGGGAAAAAGTGGTAAAAAAGTACCGAAATCGATACAATTTGATATCAAAATTTAATTAAGTCCATTTGTGCTTACCTTGATAACGGCTGGTATAAATTTTTTAAGAACAACTCGATATTATTTTATTACCATCCGTTATTGTTTTGATAACACACTGCTTTTATTTTGTTATCAGTCGTTTTTATTTTGTTACCAATCGTTCTCGTTTTGTTACCATACCCTGTCTTATTTTGTACCGATAGTTTTTTGATAACAGATCGTTCGTTCTTGATTTATTAACTTATGGTATTTTTGTACTGGTCGTTCTTAATTTGATAACGCTTAAAGGTTGCACTAATAATAATAATACCAAATTATAATTTTACTTAAATAAATATTTAAAATATTTTTTTTTTTATTAAAAATACATTCAAATTGATTATTGAGGGATTTAGCTGGCTTCTATGCGCATTTCACTGCTGCTAATCCAGATCATCAGGGAACCTTTATCCAAAAATTACTCAGAACAACTAGAGTTATTATGTTAAACTTTCATTTAAAGAAATTAGAAGTTCAACAAATATCAAAGTTGAAACAAGAAGTCAATAATCAACATGTATTTTATTTTCTTACTTTACCATAGCTATGTACATTGGCTGACTCTTTTTTCAGCTCGGATTTGTAGTTGTAAGAAGTATGTAAAGAAAAAAAAATTTAAAAAGGAACAACAACTACACATTGCTTTCGCAAGAATAGAGTGTTGCCACACAACACTGGGTGTAGTCAAGTTATTTGCAACTTTCGATATCCAGCTGATTCGATCGCGTTCTTAAGTTTGAGATTATGACAATCGATATCGAACAATGTTATCGAGCGATCGAATCAGCTCGCTATCGCAAGCGACGATTAGATCGCTGGTGCTTTTTTTTTGGCAATTGCTACAATTAAGTTTAAAAACAGCAGTTATTCGTTCTTAATTTGATACCAACCGTTAACAATTTTAGAAATCCTTTTTTCCTCTATGAAAAAGATTATGGACATGAAACTGCCCACTTTTTTCATCATAATTTTATACGGTGACGGTATTTGAATGTACGAGTATGTACAAACTTTCACAACAATCGGCTGAATATAAGTAACTGAAAAATAAAGTTTACTTTCTAGGGGCGTGGCTCTATCCACTTTTTCAATCATAATGTTGTATTGTCATGAGAAACCAATAAGTATGCAAAGTTCCATAAGAATCGGTAAAATGGAACTAGTGGAAAATGTAGTCGCCAAAAATAAAACTACAATGCAAAGTTAAACAGAAGCTTTAAAAAAATATTTTCAAATAATGCCACTGTGCTTTTTTTCTATTATATTTAATTGTCCTAAACATTTCATTGGTATCTATGGCATGAGATTTGGTTTATTACAGACAACAACCAATTATACATATTTATTGTGTGCAAAGTATTTAAATACATACATATGTACATTCATATGCATATATCGCACACATACATGTACTACATACATACGTACTTTGCAAACCTTTTGTTGCCTTTTCATTGTTGCCTTTTCATTGTTGGTTGCATTCAATTGTTGTGAGGATAATTTAATTTGAATTTGAATTGATGACATTTAAAATGGAACAAAGAAAGCAAAAAATTTATAGAATGACGGTATTCGCCGTTTGATGCAAATGGTCTTGCATAAGTGTAAATGCAAAATAATGTAGCTTCTCTTTAAAATCTAACAACAAAATACACACATAATCCTAAGAAAAGCTACAATATTTTGCATTTCCACTTATGCAAGACCATTTGCATCAAACGCCGAATACCGCCAATGTTAATAGATTCATCCAGTATTTTTTTTTTTAGAAAATGCAAAGTGAATCAAATTTGTATAAAAAAATATATTACCAGCGGGGGGTAGAGCCGTTGGTCTGCTCAAAAATACATTAAAAACGATTTGAAAACTGGTTAAACAATTAAACCCGAAAAATCAAGAAGAAATCTTATTATTCACAACTTTTTTTTACTCAATTTCCGTTATTTTTAGCACCAAAAAAACAATCTATAGAGAAAAACTTCTTGATTCTATTAAGTTTTCTTATAAATTGTAAACTATAGGGATTTCTTTTTGATTTTATTAGGTTGCCTTATTAATTTTTTTAAAAAGGGTTTCTTCTTGATTTTATTAGGCTATCTTATTGATTTTTGAATAAGGTTTTCTTCTTGGTTTTAGTAGGTTCCTATATGATTATGTGTAAAGCATCTTATTGTTTTTTTTTAAATCAGGAAATCTTCTTGATTTTATAAGGTATCTTGTTATTTCGTTTCTATAAATAGACATATAGACAATTTTTTTTCATGATCTTTTTCATTTTTGTATAAGAATGTTTGCACAATAATTTCAATGGTTATTCAGGCTGCTTGTTAGCATATTGGTTAGAGTGCTTGTCTATCAGGTAGAAGTTTGCTGGTTCAATACTTGGTGAGTAAGTTAGTTAAGAATATAACATAATGTGTATGTATGTATGTATAAATAAATAACATCTACAATATACTACATACGTACATACATATGTATATGGTATAGAATTTAAATGAAAATACATAAGTACAGAGAATAAAGACGCAATTTTTTTTTTATTTTTTATTGCAAAAATCAATAAGATAACCTCATAAAAACTACAAGATTTCTTCTTGATTTTTTCCAAAAGGATTTCTCTATGAAATTAATAAGATTTCCTTATTGAAAAAAACCATAGATTTTTATTTTGTTCTATTTTATGAGGTATTTAGTAGTGCCTACTACTCCGTGTATAATTATTATTTTCCCGATAGAAGAAAAGACGATGTTTTTTTAAATCGTCTTCACAGCACATAGATTGGAGTTATGATCTGCATTACCGCAAAATCGATTTAAAATTTCAACGTGCAAAATTTACTTTAGGCAAAGCTGAAATTTGCATCACGCAGGACCACACACAAGAATGCTGATGATAAAGGCGTGGCGGCCTTCGAACGAAAACAGCATGTTGTTCCGTTCTGCTAGTGTATGTAACTGTTAACTTACATTTAACTTTGGTGTTATTTGTTCCTTAAAAGTTATCACATGTAATTTAGCTTTCTAAATATACGAAACAAAACCAAACATAGAAACAAATAAAGTTCGAACAAAAATAATTAAACCAACTTAAACTTTATTTATGTTGGTGTGTTTTTTTAGTGCTACAATTTGGTGTAACATTTGTTAACGCACTAATAATCCCAAATTATTATTTTGCTTATTCAGTAAAACCTTTTTTTTTTTATTAAAAATACTTTGAAATTAATTATTGACTCCAACTATTAACTTGACTGCAGCCTGCAAAAAATACTTGTGTGGCAACACTCTAATTTTGCGAAAGAAATGAAAAGTTGTTGTTGCTTTTACAGTTATTTGCATTACATAGTTCTTAAAACTACAATTCGAGCTGAAAAAAAATCAGCCAATGCACCATTGGTAAAGTAAGAATATAAAGAACATTTCGATTATTGAGTTCTTGTTTCAACTTTGATATTAGTTGAACTTCTTCCCATTTGTTTAAATGAAATTTTAAATCTCTAGTTGTTGCAAGAAATTTTTGGGTAAAGGTTGCCTGAAGCTCTGTATTAGCAATAGCGAAATGCGTCAATAATCAATTTCAATTTATTTTTAATAAAAAAAGTGTTGCTGAGTAAGTAAAATAATAATTTGGGTTTATTTTTGTTGTTTTTATTTTTTGTAATGTCCACTAAATACTCTTTCTAGTAAAATTTTAGGTGCCAACAAAAAATTTAAAAATATACGGCCTGCTAAAATCAGAAATTTAAGTGCTTGTAATCAGCTGATCGGGAATGTACATACATATGCATGTCATATGTATATGGAAACACATATCGTCGCTGTTTTAATTAACTGACCTAACTGGCATTTTGTAAATTTTACAGGAGAGGAGCTTTTATGATTGTTTTCTACATGTATTCTTATGGAAACAGTAATGTTTACAGTCATAAAAATTGTGGACAAGGTCTATTATGACTCATAAAGTCTAATAGTGGACTTAACTCAATTTTCAAAATGATGTCAGTTAGGTCAGTTAGTTAAAACAGCGACGATATACATGTGCATGTATGTATGTATGTATGAGTAGTACTCGTGCAAGCATTTGTTTCAATTTACGGTATAAATTGCAATGTCGGTAAAACAGTTCAGAAACAAAATATCCATGCAATGAAATTTGCATGTATGAGTGGCATCACTCAAACGGAAGAGTAAATGAATCCATATGTGTGTATGGATATGTATATGCGTGTATGTACATTATAGTCGTATTAGCCAAGTCAATATTCAATGCATAAACAGTGTATATTGAAGCCATTTAAGCATGTATGTATGTTTGGGTGAGCGTGCAAGTGTTTCTTTAGCAGTAGGGAACATTTTTGTTTCATGAGGTGGAATAAGAACTCACACACAAGCACATTTTTATATGTATATATGTATATATATTTTTAATTTGTTTAGTTGAAAACTACTTTTAAATGGCGGCTGCTTGAAATTCTTTCCACTAACTCACACAAATACACTGACAATGAATAATTCCATTGCTAATGCATTTAAATCTTTGATCATCAAAAGGCCGCCCGCGGGCACTTTGTTATGCTCTTTTCTACACGTACATTCGTACAAGCATGCAATTTACTCTCTTTTATATTATATACATATGTATGTGTTTGCTTATCATTGATTTAAATCAGTGATGTCAAAAATAAAACTATAGTTGTATGTGTGAGAAACGTTGTCTCGTTGCTCTCGAAAGTACACAGGAAAAATAATTATTTGGAATAAATGATGTTTATTGAAGTAGCTAAAAATAAATAAAAAGGAGCCTATGTGATAGTAAATTAAAAAATAAGATGAAAAAATTAAATATAAAAGTTGGCGGCGACCTATATTTTTCAAGTTATCGGACTTTGAACTTTTCATAGGAAGCTCTGAAAAATCTCAAAAAAAGAATTTTTACGTAACTTATCTGATAGTAATGTGAAAAATAAGAAAAAAAACTTAATAAAAAAAATTTGCTGCAGGCCATATTTCCCGAGTTATTGGTCTTTAAAGTTTAAATAGAAAGTGCAGTTTAGTGAAAATGCTCCAAAAAAAGTCAAAATGTCTTTTAAATACATATTAATTTCTTTCCTTAAACGTTTTACAACATCAAACACATTAAATATCGCGAAAAGCATTGGTGATCATAGAATATTTTTCGCATACCACTTCTTTTCTTTCACTGTATCTATAAACAAATTAATACACCCGCTACACATGTGTTCTCGTCGCTGTCTCATCGACGACTAAATGGAAGAGAATAAGAATGTGTGTGATTTTAGTTTGCACAATTGTGCCATGAAACTGACATCAATGATTTAAATGCAACAAGTTCCTTGGCTGAATTGTGATAGTCTGGCTGGCAGTTGACATTGTCAATATAAAATTAAAGCTCAAAAAAACGTTCCATTAGATTCGAGGAAGTCTTGCTGAGCTTGTAGATATTCTGCATTTATTTTTATGTATTTTGCTCATTTTTTTATACAAACATATGTATGTACATATGTACTAGTATGTATGTATGGATGTGTATGATGTTTATAATAATTTCATCCAAAGGTGAACAAACAGCAGGTTAACCAATTTTGTACTTATTCCATTCAACAGATCAGGGTTGTCTTATTTTTTTGTAAATTACAGTTACAATAATAGAGGCGTTTTCATTTAATGAGAGAAGAAACTTGATTTAATTTGGAATATGTAAATGAAACAAATAATAAAAAAAAACCGAAAGCTTTACTAAAAATATTAAAAACAATTTTATTTTTTACGCAAGAAACAAAATTATTCGTAACTAAATAGGTATATATGTAAATATTAAAATTATTAAAATCAATTTTTGTTTTTAGGCAAGAATTATTATTATTTTGAGCAATGTATTCGGGCATTTCATGATCAACTATGTATGTATGTATGTATGTATAAAGTAAAAATCTAAACCCCTTGATGGGAAAAAACATTTAAAACTTACGTGAAAACCTTTGTACATTGTTCCTGGTACTTTGTGAGCAAATCTTGCATCTACTTCAGTTGAGAAGAAAATGATTTTTTTTTTCTAAAACCACTCAAAAATCGATTTTGAGTTACAACGCGTTGCAACGTAATAAATGGCATAAATATTTATAATGTGTATTTGTAAGCAATATGCCATTTACGCATAAACTCAAAGTGCGATTAGATTATTTAATATATTGAGAGTTGTAAGCACAAATAGTTGTTTCTAATATGCATAAATACTGGGGTTTGAATTAAATTGAATTGAAAACGATTAGAAAGTTTTCTTAGACAGATTTGAAAATTAAGAACCAACACAATACCGTCTATTGAATCAGAACATTATTTTAGCAGTGCTACAAGTTCGAAAGATAATTCAGATAATGTTTATTATTCCAAAAACAAATACAAGTACATACAGTATACTCTCGATAACTTGACTCTCAGTTATTTGAATTTTTGGGTCTCTTGAAAAATAAGCGACAAATAGCAATCTGACATTGCGATAGACTACTTTTTTATAGTTTGACTTCTAAGAATACATATTAATTTTAATGACATACTTTGTGTCATTGAGTAAATTGTAAAAAACTTTGACTTAAAAAATCTGCTTAATTTTCATTTAGTTCTTCCTTCTACTTGGTTTTTTAGTCTACTTTTATTTGAAACGCTCGGTTATTTGAAATTTTTTCTTTCTTATCTTGAGTTTCAAATTAATGAGAGTTGACTGCATTTGAGTATTTCAAATTTGTTATTGTTTGTAATAGTTAATTATATATATTTTATACTCTTTTTTAATTTTTTTTTAACACATACCAAAGTTCTTATTCATTACAAATTTGTTTTATTTAAAATAAAAAGCAAAAATAAAACAAACAAATACTTAATTTGAAACATTTACAAATTTATGTAAATTAAAATTCATGCTGAAAAAATATAATGATAATTAGAAACCTCTGCTGCTAATGAAAACATTAAATTTAAATTAGAGTTGATTTCGTTAGTCTCACGTTGCTGTACGATCTCGCATGTGCAGAAAAAAATCAGTCACGAAAACGATTTATGAAATTTTAAAAATGTTTCTTAATAGTGCTGAAATAGAAATGGGCGGGGCCATGCCTACTGGAATTAAATTTACTAGACTTGTGTCTAAACTGAACTACTGCCTGAGTTCAACACAAGTAAAATTTCAAACGTCTATTTTAATTCCTTTCGATTTTTTGTTGCTTATTTTTTATTTTGAAAACTTTTATGCATATTTCATTTAATGAAATTTTTGATCCTATCATAACCGCCAAAAAAAAAAGCTTAAGCGACATTATTTTCGAACTTAATTTTTTGTCCAAAATCGATCACTTGCAATCGTATTCGATCGATTTTCGTCAAATGTTTCGGTTAAGCTTTTTTCTGGCGGTTATGGATCGATATTTATTAAACTTTAGTTACTATTTTTCGGCAGAATATATTATTTATAATAATAAAAGAAACAATAAAATACAAAAAATTATGCCGGCAGGATATTCGAAAATAAAAACACACACAATGGATCAAACACGAGAACGCCTTCGGTATCAACATGTTGTTTGCCAGAATATTTACAATTAACTTTGAGTGTTATTTGTTCCTTATAAATTTTCACATGCAATTTGGGTTACAGAGCGATACGAACTTGAGCCTAATCGATTCATAAAAAAATATAGAAATAATTCAAACCAACTAAAATTTGCTCATTGAAATAGCTGTTTTCTTGCCTGTAAATTGAAACAAATATTTCAGAAGGGAATTTGAAAGCAAATTCGCATAAAAGTTTTCCAATATGCATATACATATTACAAAACTTGATCGCGTAAGCAGATATTATTTCCCTGTAGAAATGTTGAAGTTTTAAAAGAAGAAAATGCTATTGGGAGAAATAAAAGGGATAAATATAAAGACAGAAAAGAAAAACAAACATCAAAAAAAATTGAAGTGAACTGTGGCGAAATTCTAATCGCACATGTTGCGCGTTCAAACCATACAATGTTATTACTCTCTTATCTATATAGATTGAGGTGCGTCTCAATATGTATAGAAACAAAGTAATCAGCTGTTTTGTTATGGAACGTTCGACTAATTCTGCTTTAAATAGTAAACAAGTCTGTTTACATACCTTTTTATATTAATTTATTTAATTTTTGTTTGGATTGTTTAGTGATTAACAAATGATAACCGGCTATTATCTTTGTAAGCTCATGTACATACAGACATACAGACATACATATGTACGTAATTATGTTTTTTATCCCTGAATTGTACCATCCAACGCATTTTCTCTCTCACATGTCTGTCAATATTTTTACGAATAATAAATACATACATACATATAGTACATAAATATGTAAATTCATATGTAGTAATTTACTAATAGAAAATGTTAACAAGTCTTTAATGAAAAAAAAAATATTCATACATACATACATACATATACATATTTATATATGTACATGTGTATATAATAAAATTCCACTTCCCCGTTAGTCTTGAGTGCCCTGGAGCAGCGTTGTAAAATATGGCGATTTCTCGCCAAACCTGGCAACTTTTCAACTTGTTGGGCGTCTGAATTTTTGATTTGGCGACATGGCGATAAATACATAAATTTGTTGGCGATTTTTATGACCATTTTTTTTACAAAATTTAACTTGAAAATTTTGTAATTCATTAAAATAAGTTTATTGAAGGAGTAGTTTCAAAAATAAATCCTACCAAAAAGCGTCTGTATTTGGGTGAGAAAAATTTACAAGAAATAATTTTATGGCTATTTTATTTCTACTCTTGGCGATTTTCTTCTAAATTTATAAAAATTTATATTAAAAAAAAATGTTATATAAAAGCAAATTTATTATCACATACATACATATATGCATATGTATGTATATTAAGAAAAACTGCATAAAATTGATATAGCGACTTTTGGCGATTTTTAAAAAAAATTTGGCGAAATAGGTCGAAAAAAATCTGCCAATCGTGCCCTGGAGACTATATCCAATAAACTTATCAATCACATCATTGTGTGCATTCAGTGGTATTTTTTCTGCTGCGCTTACTCGTTGATTGGGGAAAATAAAAAAGCTTTTATTTTTTTTATTTGACTGCTAATTATATGATTGTGTGCAACTCTGATTTACAAAAAACATAATTTTCTTTGTGCTTGTTAATGATGGAGAAGTGGGTGCACGAACATGATTTGATACGAACGCGAAGTTAAAATATGTATAAATGGTAATTGACGTGTTTATTTGGTCGTCTCCTTTAAAGCGTCAACCATATGATGACACTCACACATATATATTGATTGACGGGTTTATTTGATTGTCTCCATTCCCCTTTAGGATTAATAACAAAATAACAACAATAATTGAAATAGGCAGCAATTTTGTTGAAAAGGATCATATCGTCGGCTTAAGCCTGGTACTCTGTTCACAATTTCGTGCGAAATGCTGTCAAACTACATATAAAAGTATTTGGTATGAAATATTTGCGAAATAAATTCGCAAGAGTAGTACTCTGTTCTGGTGTGAAAAACACGGAAAATCATGTCATAGTTTAGCGGCGAAACAACATGAGGAGTGCTTTTTTCGCGCGGAAATTTTAACAATGTTGCATACTTTCAACCAATAAAAGCGAGAAATTTGTAAAAAAAAACCGCGAGTTGGGCTACATTTAGTACATGTAAAATTTTTCATGCGAAATAACCAATGGCACTGAAAATTTTTCACAACTTCGAACAGAGTACCATCCTTTAGAGTGTAAACCTGTTAAATCCACTTTTTATATCATATGACATTTTAATGCCGTTAGAAAGAATGAGAGACGCCTCATTGAGCGTCTAAAATATTTATTTTCATTTAATACTCTATATGTCGAATAAAAAACTTATAAAGGGGTGTTCTGTAACTCGCATGTTTTGAAATCGCCTAATTTCTAGGAAAGAGCTGAAATAAAAAGTTGATTTATTGCAGCTTTTTAATTGGTTTTAGTGTTTAAGATGTTTAAGATATATTATTCGAATTTGACTTCGAATGCACAAAATCGTCCGATCAGTAGAACTCTGTTTTTAAATTTTGGAAATCGCGGTTAGCAGAACACCCCCGATAGGCAGATTTTTTAAAAATTTTCGTTTCTAAACGTTTCAAATTTTTACGAAAAATAACGAAAACTCGTTTCAAAACATATTTTTTCCATACAAATTTCAAAACGAAAAAAGTGAGTTAGCAGGTTTACGCTCTAAGGCGACGATATCTAAAAAAATTTAAATTTTAAACTAAGTTTTTATAAGAAACATAATGATTTATTACAGATGTTTAATGAAACATTGTATAGGTAGCTTACGACTGCCCCAGAAATATCGCGCACTAACTATAAATAGTTGTTTGTACCTTTTGTGCACCGTGACGTTTGTCTTGTTTTAAATCACCAGCTTCCTCTAGAAATTAAGGCAAATTAATATTGGAATTAATTAAAAATGTTTTGGTCTTTATAGTTTTGGATTTGTATGTATGTGTGTAGTTTTTCAGTATTACATATTTTCTTTTTTCAACAGTTGTCAGTCCAGTGTTTTAATTTAACATTGATCTAATTAGAAGGAACAAATCACCCAACATAGTGCAACAAACATTGCAACAACAATAGTAATAACAACAACAACAACAACAACGTAAGAGAATTAATTTGCTGAAAATTGTCATGTAAATTTTAAATGAGAACGTGGCGACAACGAATTACAGTACATACTATACATGTGTACATACGTGGGTTACATAATAATTGCATTTAGACTCCTGGCGCTATTAACAAGAATCGCTTAAGTTCATATTTAAATTATTCATGTACATAAAGCTTGATGATTGATGAGACAGTTAGTTATAAAAAAAGAAATTCATGCAATATAAAATATATGCTAAAATTATGCGTATTTTTTAATAAATATATTATTTAATTATTCGAACCATTTCCCATATTCTATTTCATTAACAACTTCATGTTCAAATTTAGTGTTTATAACTAATCTCAGCTCAACTAGGTGGAATTGGGTGCTGGTGAAATGAAATGAAATGAAGTACCATAATATAGGCGTAAATAATTGTGAAGTCTTGAAGACACATTTCGTAAACTTTAAAATGAAGTTGGAAACTTCCAAAATACATCCAAATGGAAATTGTATGCATACGCATTTACCTTGTTGATTCCAAGGCAAAAGTGGAGCAAGATTCCATCCTGCTTGAACACACTTTCAAGTTTATGCCCTTATTTGAGTACAATTTTAACTTCTGATAATATTTACTATAACTTCTGCGTGTTAAAAATTAACCTCCTTATGCAAAAACGATTGTTAAAATTAAAGTTGGTTTAATAAACGAATTTTGTATGGCAAAACCGGTTTTAAAGCATGATTTAACTTTAACAATCGTTTTTGCATAAGAGCATAAGTGTTAAGATTAGAGGTACGAGTATATACACTGTCAATCACTTGAGTAGGTTCACAGTTTTCCCTACATTCCAACTAATTTTTTTATGAAAAAAATAATAAAGTTTATATGTTATTATATTAGACTTTTAAACTGTATAATTTTGCACAACATATTCGAAAAAAATGCTAATTCAAAAAAGCTAGTTTTGAGATAAATGCCTTCAAAGTTTATTAATGATATATTTCGGGAATGTTATGAGATAGAAACTTGAGACTATTTGTAATCATATAATAATTGCAATGGAATTTTTATAGTTTATTTGCACCTTATAAATTTGTTGTAGATCACAGTTAAAAGTGACTTAGAATACTTAAAATTGTCCTCTTATATGGAGGTACTTTCTCACCTACAATGGCCCTCTAAGTATATATGGCATGTTTTAGTTTGGAGAAAAATTTAAATTAATTTTTTTTGGGTACTTAATTACAAACTAAATCATGCTAAGTGTACTTAAAACATTTAAAAGGGAGGTTTTTTAAACTTGACAAATTATGCTAATAACTTTTGATAGAATAGTCCGATTACTATCAAAATTTTACAGAATCTAAGTTAATAAACGATGAATTCAGAAATGCTATTCCCAGCATAACATGCTATGTAGACTTAGCATGTTATGATTAAAAAGAAACTATTATAATATATTATTTATGTTTGATGTCGCCCCGTGAGCAGGGCGACCGATGACATTTTTCAAAAAGTGGCACCAAAAGAGGAATTATCATAAAAAAGGGGCAAAATTAAAAAAAAAACGAAAAAAATACATTAAACCTTTTATTTTTAATGTATTTTTATATAATTCACTCTAAAAAAAGGGAGAAAATAAGTGGCAAGGCAGTCAAAAAAGTGGCAAAGCAGTCGAAAAAGTGGCAATTTGCCACTTTAGTCGGTCAAACGGTCACGCCCTTTGTGCTCTATAAAAAAATGCGTTTTAAAATGAAATATGAAATTTATAAATATTTAAATTACACTGTGCATTACACGTGCAAATCCGCACGGTCCCGACAGTATAGGTTCGATAGTATTACCAAATGGAAGTAAGCTCCTATACTCAGTTTGGCGATTTTGGTGACCAATTTTTTTTTTATGGATCTCCAAAGATTTCGAAAATTTGTATGCCTTCATGATATTTTGTCATCAGTTTTTGGCCAACGGGGCTTATTCAGACTTAGTGATAGCGCTTTACTACAAATGTCAATAATGTAGCTAAGAGTCCAGAAGCGTAAGCACAAGGAAAAGCAATTGCACAAATTTTTAAACGCTGCTTGTCAATACCTGCTAACAAGAGTGCGCTCTGGTTTCGTAAACTAAAATGTAAAATACAACTGAACTGTCGTTAAATCTCAATAATGTCGTTAAATATCAATCTACTCAAGTGTTTTAGAATAGTATCATATAAATCTAAAAAAAATTTATATAGCAACGATAAATTAACGTGTAATGTCAGAGTTATATTCTAAATTTTTCATTGATTGACAAAAATTATCAATATCAACCTATTTAAAATTTTAATTCTTAGGGTTCTTAAAATTTTGCAGCCCCTAAAACCAGCCCGAACTAGGACCGGCCCTCACGGACCTATACGTAAACCCAGCACTGGTTGTATACCGGGGTCGAACCCAAGGCCTGCTGTTTTGTAGTCAACGTGCTAACTACTTCAGCCAACGCCAATTTCATGATTACTTCTAAATCATTTAAAAATGTACATAGCCTATGTGACTGTTTATGTTCAGATCTATTTATGTTTTAAATTTTATTAAAATCGGCTCAAACGTTTCGGAGGGGCAGACATTTTTTCGCCCTCCTGGTCCTAGTTTTAAAAAGTTACGTAGCCTTTGTGACTTTTCAGATAAAAAATATGTATGTTCTAAATTTTATTAAAATCGGTATTAACGTTTCGAAGGGGTAGGAACTTCACCCCTATCGACCTTAATATCCTAGTCTTAAAAAACGTAATACCCTATAATAAACTCTAATCTTATATTAAGAAAAATTAAAATAAAAATGCAAAAAATTTATGAACCTATTCAAGTGAACGGCAGTGTATGTACAAGGGTAGCTAAAGTTTAAGGGCAATAGATAATTCTGTCCGAAAAATGCCACAAAAATAAGTAATAAATATTAAAAAAAAATTTTGTTTATCAATTTGAGCAACAATTTCGTTTCTCATATTGTATTTACATATGTATGTATGTATGTATGAATGCGAATGTACGAGTATATACAGACATTTAGAAAGACAGACGAGTAAAGTGTTCCCAGTTTAGGGGATTTTTTTCGCGATTGGGATGAAAATTTCGTATTGGAGATCTGGGGATTTGTTGGGGATGTAACCAAATTTGAGGGGATTTTTGGGGAATTTTTTTTATAACTGATGGTCAAACAAGAATGATTTTTGAACTAAAAAATATGCGTCTGGCAAGTGTAACAATGTGTGTTACTATTCATAGTGTATGCCATATGGTTTCGAATAAAGAAGAAGTATCAAGGCAGATTAACCAATAATGAACACTACCAAAACAAAATACGCAACAAAATGCAATACGACTTTTTGGAAGCACTTCTTAGAATAAACACACACTTTAAAAATAATTAAATTTGTTGCAACAAATTTTATTGAATAGATATGTTATTTTTGTTGTCATTATTTTTGAAATAAAACTAAAAAAAATTTAGGGTCTGTTTGTCTAAATGCGAACGAACGTTTTTATCGAATATTAGTATTGGAAACAAAAACAAATTTAAGTTTTTTGTTTTTGTTTTTAATATAAATGTTCGAAAGAAAAGTTCGTTCGCATTTAGACAAACAGGCCCTTATTTTTGTCACAAATGAAGAAATTTGAATAAAAAAAACTCAATTTGGCGATTTTTGGGGATGAGAAATCAAAAATTTGGGGATAAGCTCTAGAAAAAACTGGCAACACTGGACGAGTGAGTGTGTTTTATTTAATCCACTTAATATCAATAAAAAAGCACGACAAATTAGATTTTATTCGATTGCTAATTTTCTTATAAAAAAAACTGTGCGTTCGTTGACTTTTAAATTCGCGTTTTTGCTTATATTTATTTATTTATTTCTTATTTGAATGCTGATTGTAGGACAATATTTGTGATAGGTCAAGGTCTTATAATTATGACGACGAGAGTTAGTAAGTCCTAATTTACACTCAGCAAGTCTTATTGCTAAGCTGATTAGTTTTTTAGGAAAGAGAGACGAGGGGAAAAGAAACTTATATGTTCCTCTCGTATCTCACTCTCCTACAAACTAAACAGCTTAGCAATAAGACTTGCTTAGTGTAAATTAGGACTAAGTTATTAATCTTAAAGAAATTAATTAATTTTTCATTCGTAATAGAAAAACTCACGCATTTCGGTGAAAAGTTTTAAAGTATCGCATACGATTATGTTATTACCATTTAATGCGTTTAAAAGAATTTTGTTAAAATGGGATAAGAAAGGGGATGCTATTGGCTTAAGTAGTTAGTGGCTTGACTAACTACGAGTACAAAGCAAATAACAGTCTTCGAGAGCCCTAGTTCAATCCCTGGCCATATTCAGTCATATCAGCATCATAGATTTTTCTGATACGAATGAGTGTCTATGCTAACGAATATTTCAGCCACCCCCTCCTTCGTCTAAATTTGTGGTTTGACCAACAAACTTTTGGAAGGGATTTTTTGCCGTTTATGAAAAATTTATCCAGAGAGGGCGGCGCTATATATATAAAAAACAAAAATTGCTGTATTTTGGGGCGTGACAAAAGAAATGTGTTTTCTCTTTTGGAAACTTCATTGTCATATCTTTCAATTAAGGGGTGACTGGCGGAAATTTGTTTGTTTTGTATGGGGATCGACCAGATTTAATGTAGCACGTACTTTTTAAAAAATTAAAAAGGGGCTAAATCTTAGGCATGTTAGTATATTAAAACCTATACACACTAAAATTTAGAACGGCATTACGAGGGAAGGATGCAAAATGGCATAAATGGCGCCTAGAATTTGATGCCGCATTTAAAAGACAGCCAAGCAAAATTGAAGCAATAGTCAAGCCATGAACAACGATATGTAACATTTCGAGATCGGACTTTAAGTGGCGACGCTATAAATTAAAAATAAGAAGTACTGGGGCCTAATCGTCGCTTTCGATAACAAGCTGATTCGATCACAATATAATAATATTGTTCGATGGCGAATGCCGTAATCTCAAACTGAAAAAAACAGCTCGTTATCGAAAGCGACGATTAGACCCCTGTATTTTGGGAGTGGAAAAAATTGTTTCTTGTTTTAGAAATTTCATTGGCATATTTTTATATTTGCATTTCATAATATCTGTGGCTCTATGACCGGGTAGGTAGCCTGCCAGGCCGCAGGTTGTTAGTTTGAATATAAAAATTTTTCTTACTGAAAAATAAAAATAATAAAAGTTAAATTAAGTTTCATTTGTGTTACAGAGTCATGTTTCCATGTAAGCCGTCGATCAAGGTGTATACTAAGGTATTTCACTTGTGAATGTTGAGGAACAACTCTCTCTCTTTCTCTCTCTCTCTCTCTCTCTATCTATCTCTCTTCATAGGGTAAATGTTACCAGAACACACTTTTCCATCCATAGTTCAATAGGATACTATTACGAATATTATATGTTATATGTACTACGAATATTTTTTTTTGTTTAGTTTGTCTATATAAGAAACACTCCGTTGGGGCAGGAATTATGTACTACGAATATTTTTTATTTATTTTTTTTTTGGTTGAGTATATATATAAGAAAGACTTCGCTGGATCATCTGTTCACTGTGAAGGTTAAACAATGAATCAATATAAATAGACTGCCAAGTCACTCTGGAACAAGTCCCGTAACTATACTTAGATATTAATTAACCTAAGCTTAACTGGTACGTATTTATACTTTTGAAATATGAGTGCCCCTATGATCGGGTAGGTAGTATGCTAGCCTGCCATGCCGTAGGTTGATGTTTGAATATACAAATTTTTTTTACTGAAAAATAAAAATAAAAAAAGTTCAATTTCGCGTTGTTCCAGTTACATAAATCACATTTATATATAATTTATATTTTACACGGAATAGGTCCCTATAAGATAGTTAACTGATAAGTCACAAGGTGCATACAAAGTATCAATTAGCCCCATCCTAGGCCATCCCCATGGAAAAGTGACTGGTCCACTTCATAGGAAGTGTTAGAACTCGGACTGGTATCTATCACTTGGGGATCGGTCACGTGGCTAGTCTTGTGTCAGTTCCATTTCCTGCAGGGTTGTTATATCTATGATGTTATATTGTTTCACCTATAATCAAATACAGTGTTGCCCATTAGTTTGGTTCGAACAGCTGTTTTGTATGGTTATGGCACGTTTAATTTAAGCTAAATATATGAAGCAAATACATATATTTATGGTTATGGCAATGAGTGATGTATTTTTCTTTCGATGGGGTTAGTATTCTTTAATTTGTAACAATTTTCCGTCATCCCACTTCAAAGTTGCGGCGTTATTAAAATAGCCGATACCGGTGTTAAATAAAATTTATAAATTTTACGTAGTATGACGGAAAATCGTTCCACGTTATTGATTGAACATTTAGCCAAGCCGATGTTTGAAATATCAAGGATAGGGAAAAAAAATTTTTTATTAGGTGGATTTTTATAAAATATCCAAGATTTTCTAAATTTCAAAATAGAAATTTAGAAAAACTAAAATAATTTAAAATAATTTTATGTGTCAACATAATTTTTAATTCTAATCAGTGACGTTGTTTTTACACATGTATTTAGAACAAACTTATGTATTTGAGTTTAATATTATCAAGTTTTTGTTAAATTTGATTTCATGATTTTTTAATTCAAACTTTTTCACACTTTGAATATGTGAAATGCTTATTTATAAACAATCCATATCTAGTTCATGGGATTTACCAGGTCAAAGCAACAAATAATAATAATAATAATAATAAATAAATAAATAATAAACTTTTTGCAAAATGTGGTTCTAAAGGTATCTAGTGAATTTTTTATATTATTGCATACTTCATATAAAAATTAACTAGTTTATTATACATACTTTACCTTTTTTTTAATGAAATTCTCAACCAAATATGATGTGGAGATGCACAGCTTTTTTTCTTGTTTTTTCCCCTCCAATTGCTCTTTCGATTACTGACGTTTGTGAAGACTTTTAATTGACTTTAATTGTTCAACAATAAGATTGTGAGTTTTCATTGTTCACAAAAGGAAACAGTTCGCGTTAAAATCAAAATTTGCACTACACGTTATTCATATACATAATCTGGGATAACTTTTTTTGATCGTGCCATTTTAGTACAAACATTATTTTTATGAGAAATTAAATGACAAACTAATAAATATTTTAAAAGACAAAAGTATCCTACAGCTGGAGTAGATTTTTAAAAAATATTTCGACTTTTACTGAAACAGAAAATAGTTGAAGCCTAATTCAGAAAAAAATAATTTAGATATACAAAACGTTTAACAAACAAAATTCGTTTTGTAAACCAACATTATTTTTTCTGAATATGGCAGATATAATTTATTTATTAGGATTTCCATGAGGTTTGTGTGATAAAACTGTTCATGATGATATACGAGATAATTATTATTTTTTATTATTTGAAACTAAAACAGCATGTGTTTAATAATCTTAAAAATTATTTTAAATAAATATGTAAATACACATTTTCAAATAACCGCCAGTACACAGTTTACGGTTTGAATATTGTCATTGAGGTAGTTTACACGGGCATAATTATGCTGGCATAACTTGCCAGTTTATATGGAAAATTCGGTGAAGAGAGTGGTTTTGTGGTTGGCATAATTTTTCAAACAGATTCAACCCCGCATTAGCAGCACAAAGCCAATACACACAAATGTTAAATGAATACGAAAACACTAACCCACACGCAAAGCTATGTATACGTATACATTTTATGCCAGATGAATTATTCCCGTGTAATTTGGAAAAGAACAAGAATTCTGCGGCTTAAAAATTGTTCTCGTGTAAATTACCTCATACTCATTACTCGTATTATTATTATTCTGATGATTATGATGAAGAATGTAACAAATAATAGCAAAACATAAATAAATATTAAATAGTTACAAAAACGAAAACAAACAAACAAACAAACATATGAAAATAGCACATGAGTGAAGAATGACAGACAGTTCGTTATATTGAGTGACCAGTGTGACCATGTAAGCATTTCCGCAGCTAAATTTGGCAAACTTGCAATAATTGCTCTTTAACATTTTTTTATTTTAATTTAATATAAAATCAAAATGTAATAAAAAAAAACTTCTTATGTATGTATACATATATCGATGGCTTAATATAAAAAGGGCGTATCTCAATTTCTTTCGAAATCGCGTTTTTAACGTTTTCTGGGAGACAATGTATAATTGTTATGGCCACTTAAAAAATTATATCTGCTTGTAAATGCTTTAGTTTTTCTTCAGTTTTTTGCTTCTCCTATAAAATATCGAAAATTCAAGTTCCGCCTTTCTTATATTAAATCATTGATATCTACATATGTAGTATAAAGTTTTTGAAGGCCTATACAATATTTTTCAAAAGAGTTTTGCTATTAAATAATTTTTGTATCGGAGAATTTTGTATTCTTTAAAAAAAACAAAATACCGGAGTATTCAATGAATTAATTTGAAAATATTTTGTTTGTCGTAGGAAAAATAAAAACAGGTTCACAATCTAATAAAAATGCTTGTGAATTTATTTATTTTTTTAACTTCTTGGCTTGTTACGTTTATGTACATTATTCTTAATAACAAATTGATAGTTTTTCTGTAAATTAAAACAGCTTTTTTCAAGAATTTTTTGATGAAGTCGACTGATGAGTTCTTAAGCAGAAACGAAAATCCATGCGTTGGGTGGAGTAGTTAATACGTTGACTACAAAACCAAAAACCCTGGGTTGGAGGTCGGACAAATTCAGTAAATAGCAATACCACGTATTTTTTGATATTTATTAGTGTCCCTTTGGGTCAGTTGTTTTAGAAAAGTTCAAGTGATGAAGGAATAGATACTAGTCACTGAGCGAATACTAATCCTAATGTAACACCAAAGCGCCCTCCTTCATCGGTATTGTGTAGCAAAACCATCGGCGAAGTAAAATAACCAATAAAAGGGCTACCTAACACATTTTCGACAATTTAATACGCCTCATTGACACCAGAGGCGCTGCAACACTGCATTATTAAAAACGTCCAAAAAGCAGAGATGTAAAAGAATGAAGCTTTCCTCTATCTCTTTCTTTTTATTTATACATGTCTTCTATATCACTATCCCTTTCCTAAAGAAGGTAACACCTAGTAATAGTGTTACTTCTCTTTAAAAAAAAATAATTAAATACAGGTAAAAGGTTGAATGAATATTTTTAACTTCCAAGCAGATAGCATTACTAGATCCATAATCATACATATATATTTATATATAAAAAAATATAAATATTTATATATTTTCATGCTATGAAAATAAAATCATTAGCCTAATTCACAATCTTGTGCACTTGAGATTGCAAATTTATACAATTGTAAAAATTTCCCATCAATTGTGAACTCTGTTTTACGGTTTAGTTTGCAATACTGGTTGCTAAGATTCCAACCTAAATTAGAGCGTCAAGCGCTGCGTTAGATGCAGGTTGCGTATTTTCAGTACATTGAAATAATATGTTGTGCGGTTATATGTACTGAAAATACGTACCCCGCTGCTAACGCAATGCATTTGACACTCTTATTTAGGTTGGACTCTAAGAAAAGAATAATCACCCTTATTCCATTTGTCGACGTCGACGTCACTTTAACACTATACTAAAAAATTGGGGCTTTTATACCCGTTCTCGAAAACAACTGACTCCTGTTGGCAGGCTAATGCCATTTTCTAGAATTAAGGGAACGGAAATATACTGTCATTAGCACAAAATTGTTCCCGAGAGCGAGTAAACAAGCTCCAATTTTTTGGTATTGTGTTAAAGTGACGTCGATGTCGACAAATGGAATAAGGGTGAATATGTATGTCTAATGAAATGTTTAAATAACAACTAGTGGATAGGGCTTTCAGAAATAACGATTTCTCGCCACACGGGGCGAGAAAATTCAAATCGAATATAAACATAAATTATTTGCTGGGTTTTGTATAAGTCTCTAAGCCTACTATGCTTATTTTTCTTTTGTGATTTTCAAAAATATTATTATTTGTGGATTCTCAAATAGTTTTTGAAAGTCTGTACATAAGATAAGAGGTTTGCGACTGTTCAAAATGTGTGGTTGAAGTCTACTGACGATTTGTTACAGCAACAATGAAATGCATATAGACATCGCTGAACCACCAGCAAATAAATTTCAAAATAAATAAGAAATTAAAACAATGTGATTTTGATGATTCTTCTCATGTCAATTAGTCATTAAAGTATTTTGAATTTGGATAAGAAAAATAATTCAGGCGATTTAATTTGTACTTTTGGTGATTTTCTGCTAAAATATTTTACTAATATTTTATAAAAACTTACATTAAAATAAACTATTTTATGAAAACAAATTTATTATCAAATGTTTATTAAGAAAAACTACATAAAATTGATTTGGCCGACTTTTGGCGATTTTTTAAATCAATTTTGCGAAATAGGTTGACAACCCTGCTGGTGGACTCTAATAGATGAAGCTGCAGAAAATATAATATACAACGTAGAAGAATAAATATCAAGTCAAGGCGAATCCATATCAGCTGGTCTCAGCTGCTCAAGTTACTATTTTCGCCACTGGTAATTTGTATAAGTACATTTTTTAGCACATTTTTTGAGATCCAAAGCATGCAATTTTTCAAATATTTCATTTCATAGTTGGCAGGTTAAAAAAATGTACTGAAAAATGTGTGTTGACATCTGAGGGATATTAAAATTACATATGGGCTGTAAAAACCGGCTGATATATATATACGCCTTGGTAAATATAAGCTACGGTTTTTCGTGTTGTATATCTGCACAAAAGTTGCAAGAGCTTTTATGTGTTTATTGTTTGCCACAATGCAGGACTATTTCTACAGGATTATAAATTGGAACAATGAAATCAAATTAAAAAAAATTAAACATTTTAAACAGAATTAAAAAAACCCAAAAAAAAATTACTAAAATTGTATAAGAAAAAAATTTCTAAAGCTTGGTATGTAGCTTGTTGTTTTAAAATGCTCAGAAATTTAAAAAGCGTAAAATGTCGTGAGTGCCCCCATCTTTAAATTCATTCTCGAACACTTTTTGTTATGGCAATGACAATTCTTAATGACATTGTAACTAAACTTTTTGATATATACACGTCTGGAATAGAAACAAAAAAACACAAAAAAAAAGAGAAAATTGTGAAGATCTTCTAAACGGCTGGAACACTCTTGATCAAGTCAGCTTTCGAGCCGAAAAAAAAAACTAAATCAAAATCGGCATAGTCGTTTGATGTGTACGTGGACTCGTACATACACACAGAAACACAGACACACAGATACAATTTTTTTTTGGTCGGGGTTTAAAAAGCATACCAAAATTTTAAAGCCCACTTGAAATTAATATTTAATTTAATTTATTTATTAAACAATGATTACCACAATCAAATAAACTCTGAAATTGTAGTTATGCATTATTTTATATAAATTTTGGCATTATTTTTAGGATATTTTTAGCCTTGTTAAGAATGCAAAATATTTTTACACGGTCACACTGGCAGTGATCATTGATCGTGATAGTTACAGGCGGTAGACAGTACGTAGAATGGCACAGATATTTATTTATTCATAATTATAGCACAGCTTGTGTTTATTTTTCTTTTGTTGTTTTTTTTTTTTTTTTTGTTAATTATCAAAAAAATTTTCTCTTAAAACAAACATTTATACAGCGTGTGATATATTGATTGATTATCATCTTTTAATTTTAATTTAGCTTAGTATTTGATAATTGGGGATGCAAATAATTTTTAGATATGCATTATACTGGCCCACTTTAATGCGCCAGTAGAGAGAGAATGAGAGAGTATAATATCCACATACCGGAATTATTTGTAAGGATATCAATTATGAGTTTGTAAGAGATTTTCAATATTCACTAAAATTAAACTCAACTAGTTATTTTCTTTTTCTTCGTTGAAGCAACAATTTCTTTTATGAGAACTCGATTATTTGCTGCGCGAAAACAACAAGCTGTTATAATTCGTTTTTTTTTTAATACACGTTCGTACGTTCCGTTAGTCAGTCATCAGAGTATCTAAACAACCGCGCCGCCTATCACGTTATTAAATACTGCTTCTTAGTAGACTTCAAGATTCTATCTGAGCTGGAACGATAATTGTAATACACTATAATGTTTAACAGTAAATTTTACAGTAGAAACGTTGAAAAATTACTTTTGAGTGCTGATGTTAGTCAGTAGCAGCGTCGTTTTTCATTTCACCGTGCTTTACTGCTTGCGCTTGTATTTGTGTCGCATTGTGAATTTGATCGTCCATTGTAAGGGAAACAGTGCTCAATCTTATCGCCAGTTATTTTTTTTTATCACAATTGTATATGTATGTATGTAAGCATGTATGTATGAAATGCATGTGTGTGTATGTAGAATTTTTATTGTGAGTGTGTCAGTAATAAAAATCACTCAATAAGGTGGTATCAAATAGATTAGAGGTACCTAGTTAGTTCTGCTTTTTTTATTTTCCGTACCAAGCAAAAAAGCGAATTACTTTTTCTTTTGAGATTCTAGTAAAACTTTCCGAAACAGTGCCTGTACTCGTATGCCTTTTTTAAAGGTGCCTGTTAGAAGAAAAAAAATTACTATTTCAAAAAGCAGTTTTGTATAACAAATATGTATTGTTAAAAGATTGAAAAAAAGCTTCTTTAGGAAAACTTGTTAAAACATATCGGGCTCATTTATTCAAACAACGTTTTAACTCAAAAAAAAAACTCGTTAGCAAGAAAATGTGGTTTAAAGTTTTCAATTTACCCACAACTTAATGGAAAAACAAAATTTTATTTTTCTCTCAATACCTGAGTAAACAAGATATTTGTATGAAATTTTTACCCAATATGAATAACGATATGAGGTTTAATTCTGCATAATTATGACGATCTTTGTACTATCGCTCATTTGCTCAAACAACATCATAACTCAAAAAAAACGAATGTAAAGTTTTCAATTTACATACAGCTTAAATTTTATTTTTCTTTCAAGAACTGAGTAAGCAAGATATTTGTATGCAATTTTTACCCAATATGAGAATTAATGCTGCATAATCATTAACTTAGAAATAAAACTTTTTGAGCTATGACGATGTTTGAGTAAATGAGTAAATGTTTCTCAAAAATTACAAGTTTTGTAATACAAGTAAAATAATTGCGAATATACATATACGGCCTTATTCATAAAAAAATATTTCAGGCTTATTAACCCCTTATTTGACATATTTCTATGGGAAATTTGTCAAATAAACCTGTAATAAACCTAAAATATTTTTTATGAATTAGACCGATATTATTTTCATATAAATGTTTTAAATTATTTTAATATAATTGTTTTGTTTTTTTTTTAAACAAAAATTTTTAAACATTATGACACTTAGACTACGATTCGAGTTCCCCTATTATTTATACGAAAATAATATATTTTCGAAACTATTTGACTTGTATTACAACACTTGTAAGTTTTGAAAAACAGGCCTCTAAACAATAAAAAAAAATTATTAAGTTTCAAACATATTGGGCCTAATTAGGAGTTTGGTTGTTCTTTAGTCCAGTACAAAATCGTCGTAGTCTTAAGTCGTAATACGACACTCGTAATGAAGATCAATCATATAAAGTTGACTCGACTCAATTTGATTTAAAAAAATCATACTTGGGATGCCAAAAAACAATCACTGGAAAATGTGTGTTCACATCTGAGGAATATTCAAATTACAAGCGGGGAAAACAGTCCCCCCATATGACTACTACTTCTCTACTCTGTAATTCGAAACGAAAGAAAATGCTTTCGAATTTACATGTAACTAACACACAAATTCGATAGAATTTTCTTTCGTTTCGAATTACAGAGTATACCCCCTGGGCAGTTTTTTTTTTTAACAAAATTGAACTTAAAATTTTTGTAATTCAAGAAAATTAGTTCGTTGAGCGAATAGTTTGTAAAATAAGTCCTAGCAAAACTCGTCTGCAAGAAATTAAAACAAATTCATTTTGATGATTTTTCATATATTAGATGAGAAAAATTTAAAAGAAATAATTTTTGGCGATTTTATTTCTACTTTTGGCGATTTTCTGCTAAGTTTTTCAACGATTATTTTATAAAAATTTATGTTAAAATATAAAAACACATTTATTGCCAAATATACTATATTTAGAAAAACTACATAAAATTGATTTTGGCGACTTTTGGCGATTTTTAAAATAAATTTGGCAAAATACATAGGTCGGAGAAAATCTGACAACCCTGATTGAGATCATCTGATATAGATTCGCCTTGTTTGTGGTTGCTCGAATCCCAGGCGAATTCATATTAGGTGGGCTCAACTGCTCAGGTGAATATCCGTTAGATGGCAACACACATTTTTCAGTACATTATATAATGATATTCGTTTTTACAACATAAATTTTTTCATAGAACTTATTTTGGAAAGTCAAATTCGTCTTTTAAGCAGTAAAAGTACAAATATTATTAAAAAAAAAACTTGTACACACATACATACTCGTATAAATGTACATACAATAAAACTTTTTCTTTAAAAATATTGCTGATTATCTCTTTTTTATAAATTTTAGCGTATCACCTACTTACTATTCAAAGTAATGTTCTTAGACATACATACATTCATACACACATAGATACATCCATACATACATATGTATGTACATATGTATGTACATAAATAACCCTGCAGAAAATGCGAATAGTGAAATTGTAGTGATTTACTAGTGACATTGTCAGTAGTACTACTGACCAGGTGTATCCCAGCCAATGTAATTATCTATTGACATTTAACATTAGCTTGTCATTGAAAATCCACCACTAGACTGTAGCAATACTGACTAAGTAGTTCTTTTGGGACCACATGGAGACATTGGAACCAAAGATTCACTAGTAAATTTTAGGGGCTCCAGTCTACAATATCGATATTTCCTCGCTCCATGTCAATAGTAAAATTGTAGTGATTTACTAATGACATTGTCAATAGTACAACTGAATAGGTGTACCGCAGCCAATGTAATTGCCTATTGACATATAACATAATGTTGTCATTGAAAATCTACCAGTAGACTTTAGCACTATTCATTTACGACCATATGGAGACATTTGAACTAAAGAATCACTAGTACATTTTAGTGACCCTGGTCTACAATTTAATAAGGGTTGGGCCAACAAACTTAAATACATACATACCTACATACATATGTACGTAAGTTTTTAACATTATTGCATAGCATAATAAAAAAGAAAAACAAACTATTGACGCGTTCATTGGCAATATCAACAGAAATACATTGGAACTGTTGTCTCTAACGTATCTCTACTCGCGCATAAAAGGAAAATTGTCGACATTTCAACTAGTGCAATTGTCGCTAGAGAAAAGAGTGTTGACATAGAGACATATGGTTCTAGGTTGACTAGAGGGTAAATGCTCTTAGCAATTTTTTAATTGTTTTTTTATGAATTAGTTGAATAATAAAATCTTAAATTTAGATAATGTGTGGCGTTATTTCAATTTTGTTAGATTAAATTTAAAAAATAAGAAATAAATTTAATAATGGTTGCTTTGCTTAAAACTTGGTTTGCTTAAAACTTGGCGGTACTTAAATGGCTGACGTAAAGATGATTATAGTTATGACAAGCCAAACAGTACAAACACAGTACAACATCGCTTTGTGCAACCCTGGATTAATGCAATTCCTTGTTCTATGATTTTTGTAGAGCTAAAAGAAGATATAGCTAAAAAGAAATTTTCAGTCACACGAGCAATTTTTTTTTTGCAAATTATTAAATTAAGATGCCCAAAAGCAGTGAAAAAGAAAAAGTTATACATTTTAAAATTTTTGCATATAAAAATATGGCGGTCGATATGTCAAAATTTGTTGTTTACGTATATTTGCAGCTGAGCAAATATATTTTGGTGTTTTGTGCAAATGTGTGCCTTTTGGTATTTGCATTGTTTTCACACTTGACACTAGCCATCGGGAAAACCCTAAAGCCTATACATGGCATATAAAATGGCATTTTCAGGCCAAAATGCATTTATAAAATCAACTCTACAAAAACTTATAATGCAGAATTTAAATAAAAAAATTACAACTAGTTGAAGATGAGTCACGAATACATGAAAAATAAATAAATTTTCAAAATTATAAAAATACTTTGCTTCTTGTCAAAATATAGAAATTGTGAAGTAATGTTCAAATTATATTTTAGGATAACGAGGCCTCAAATGTATTAAACAATTTTTTTTAACGAATCCCAAAGTAATGCCTTTTGGCGTATTGTAAAATGAAAGGTGCGATATTATTATTAATTATTTAATTAATTCATTAATTAGTCGGGTGAAGTGACACTTTGTTTCGTCATTTTAGCAAAAACTTTTCACAATCAAGAAACTAATGTACAGACATACATAAGTATAATGTGTTTGATTTTAAGGCCAATTAAACAAAATATGTTGGCCACTTCGGAAAATGCAATTATGCATTTTGCACAGTTGCAATGGTTCTCGTGAATACTCAAATCTAACTAAATCAAACAAAGCCACAAAAAAAGTCTAACAGAAATTAAAAACTAGCTTACTACATGTTCGTTAAATCGGAAGTCTACTGTAGTTGAAATTTCTTACTGACTTATTTATAAAAAAAATATTACTGCCTTATAAAGGCTTAATAAGAAACATTTTGTTTGTTGGAAATCTGTTTTATAAATCTTTATTAAGCCTTAATAATTTTTATAAATACGGCACTTAGAGTTTAATATTAAAACTTCGTAAAAGTAAAATATTGGCTTTGCCTGACATTATTATACATTTTGTTCAAAACTACTTAACTTGAAAACAAATGAAATAAAACAAACTTTCCCACACATCCCTGTTTATAATTCTCTCTCACACTCACTCATACACAGACTTGCTCACACGCACCGTTTTATGTTTTTTTTTCGCACTGAGTTCTTTTTGTTTGCGGGAGCGTATGAGTGATATCACATTTGTTACTCGCATAATCAAATCTTTCATTTTATTGCACACCTTTGCTTTTATCGTTCTACTTTTCTTAATACATTTATAATTTCCATAATTTGTTCTTCTTGAAAGTTGTTTATTATTATATTATTTAATATCTTTAGTTTTATATTTATATCAATATTATCTCATATTTTATGTCACGGCAATTGCTTATTTTTTATTTTCACATTTGAAAAGCACAAGTTAGATTAGAACTAGATTTTTTCTTTGTATATTTTGTATTGTATTTTTGATAATAATGACAACAATGTAATAGCTAATAAGCTAGTTTATGTTTAATATACTAAAATGTATGTGTATATTAATCTCTATCACTCTCACACTGATCAAATAATATCCACAATCTGCTGTTGAATTTCGAGAATCACAACAGCTGCCTGTTATGTGGGTTGCAATAACTTAACGAACGCAGAGTTGTATTTTTAGAGCGACAATTGGAAATAATTTATTATTTTAATTTTTTTTTAATTTTTTAATTATTTCAATAAGAAATATATGTGTATATTGTGTATGTGTATGATTTAGGGTTTTTTTAAATTATTGCGATTTTTATAGATTTAAAAGTAGTAAATGCGGATCATATTTTATTTTCATCGAATTATCAGAAAACAACAAACATGAGAAAAAAAATTACTGTTACGCTAGCACATTTTTAGTAGGCATTCCTAACCTTAAACTTAAAAAATTGACCTTAGCTGCTTTTTAGCAACAAAAAGCTGCTCATTTAAAAATGATTCAAGTTATTAAAATTGTTGTAAAGCCTAGTATTGCATAGACCCCCCTAGGACTTATATATATTTGGCATAGGGCCTCGGGGCCCTAGCACTTAGAACTGTAAAACATTCTTTGTTACGTGTGTATATACATACTCGTGCATACATCCATATGTATGCGTATCTTCTTCTTCTTCTTTCAAGACTTTAATTTAAAAATATTTTCATTTATGTAAATTTTCTTGAACGAGTTAAAAATATTTAATGTGCAGGCTAGAAATTATAAAATTATTTATTTTTTATTTAGCGAAGCATAACTTTATTTCAACTATTTTCAAATAGTTTTAAGCTAATTGTGAAAACAAACATTTTATTTTTAAATTTAATTTCAAAAATCAATAATTTTTTGCAGAAAAATCACAAGTTATTGATGTTAAATCGTTTGAAAGATTTATTATTCCCCTTATTAGCACCTACAATTTCAATTTAAGCACGTGTTAATATTTTATTGAGACCATAATCCATATACATACATATGTATGTATGTACATATGTATAAATAAACGATTTTAATTAATTTATGCAAGAAGTATTTTTCTTATTTTTTAACTCATAATAACTTGATAAAAGCATTTGGTTAGATATGGTACATAAATTTGTATTTTAGTTTTCTTTTTAAAGTATTTAATCTAAATATGTTTATGACTTTGGTTAGAGAAAAACAAATAAAAGTTTTTATCAAACTTTTTTTTTATAATTTCATAAAGATCTGTTAATTTGTTGACGTCAAATTAGCGCCTATAAAATACAGTATCTATGGCGATTGGCACATTTTAAATATACAATACATATATACATACATATCTAAGATTTAAATTGCACGATATGGAAACTAAATATTGTCAAAAGTTATAAGCGAAAAAAAGTGCTTGTGCAACTTTAAAGTTGAGACAGCTTTTGGTTTGTCCAGTGGAATCTCAAAAATTATTATTTTCTTATACTATGTTTACACGGTACGTGCTTCGCTCTCTATTCATGCTTCACGCCCCAATCATGACCGAATCAACTTGCTTCGCCATACAAAATTATGAGAGCGAATCTAGTAGATTCAATATGAATCTACTTGCGAAGCACGTAAAATTGGTATCTTCTCTAACTTTTATCGCAGTTAATCGCCACTTTATCTGAACTAGCTATCAAAACAAAATAGGTATATGTGTATGTGTGTGTTTGTAAACAAATGAAAACAAGCCAAAAAAACATAGATGTGAGTTTAATATAAATAAATTTAATTAAGTTATGAATAATATAAAAAGGAAAAATAAGAAGAAAATATAGAGATGCCTTCAAAAACAAGATTTTGAATGAATCGAATTTATGTAAGTATGTATGATTATGTGTATGCATGTATATACGTGCGTATGATACGTATGTTTGTGTGAATATACATAAAAAAATGCCACGCGAACAGTGATGTCAACTTTTTCCGAGCAAAAATCACTGTGTGTTCATAAAAAAGCACTAAATGCAATATATCTTTTATTTATATTTTTATATTTATCTATTTATTTTCAATACAGAGAAAGCCCACATGGCTAATTATATATGTATTGAATGAGTAGAAATTAAAAATTTAAGTTAACTAGAATTTTAAATTTACTACATTTCATAGGTTTTTGTAATAATTTCAATTATATCGAGCCATATTTCGATTTTGCTTATAAGTAGAACATGAGTAGGAAAATAATTGAAGTTCATTTCGCAAGACACTGCAATTATGGTGTATTAAAAAAAACAATTCGATTTTAGGTGTTTAATCTGAATTAATTTTTACATGAACATAGTTCAGTATGTTACATTCTGTAGCTCGTTTCTGTATTTCTCGCATCGTAAAATTTCCCGCATGAAACAAGGGAATCGTGGAAGCAGTGTAAATTGAAACACATAATGGATTTTCTCACATAAGTGTTTCTGTATCGTTACTTTGCGAGAACTATCTGTCATTTAAACAAATTTCCAGCAATTATTGGAACGATGTGAGAAAAAGTGTTTCTGTGACAATATTTTGTGAATAGTTTCTCGCAATTCTCGGATTTTAAATTGTACAAAAACATGTGAATTTTTGAATTTGTGTGTGAAAATATGAAAAATAAACTAGTTGAAAAGATATGCAACGATTTGTTGAATTAAAATTATTATTAACGATTCGATATGATTATATTTATTTAGAATTTTTTTGTGGAATTTTCTATAATAGAGACAGTTGCTAGAAAAAACTTATTTCAAGCATTTTACATTCACTTTATATTCATGTTCATTATTCAATTTTATTTTTCTTGAAAATTATTATTTTTTTGTTATTGAAATAATATTTTTGTGACTTTTGTTTTCATTTGAACACGGTAATGTTAATAGTCTTAGAGAAAATATTGGCAGTATTAGGAATGGATTATGATTATTTGAATTTCTATAATTATAAACTTCAATCCAAAATTAATCAGTTCTGAGCAAATTTGTCCATTTATGTATCCTTAAATTTCTGATACTTCGTTCTATTTCTTCAATTTCACCATCCCAGCAAAAATTACCGCTTCCCAGAAGAATTTTTGTAAGCCAGCTAGAAGCAATGCATTCAGTTTCCAAAAAGCCATTCATTTTTTGCTTTACTAAGTTCGTTTTACAGAAGTAATAATGTGTAGTTTTTGTGCATTCAGATGCAAAAGTTACTGGTTTACATTTTTTTTACTTCTGTCCACTTTGTTAGAGAGCCTTACGTTAATACTTTTCAGAAGCATTTTTGAAAGCTTTCGTTATCAAGAAAGCAATACATTGCTTCCCTCAGTGGTTAGTAATTAGATTATTGTTGTAATTAAGTTATTTTATAACTGTAATTTCTAGAAATATATTCTTTTTTCTCACTATGAAAGATAAAGTTTTTCTTCTTTCGTACTTCACCCAGCTGTGCCCATGTTCTGTAACTTTGGCGAGAACTTCTTGCGTCGAAAAGATGTGAAACAAAATATTCCATCGTTTCTCGAAAAGTGAGAAAAAAGTGTGTCTGTAAGTCATGTCGAAAACCATCAAAAGTGATTACGTTATAACGTTAGAAATGCCATAATATACAACTCAAAGCCGACTTAAAATCGCAGACTAGGTGAAAGCTTATCAAAAATGTCTTTGACGGCGACCATAATTCACTAAGAGTAAAAAACTTTCAACGACGCCAGCGAAAATACAATCGTCGGCTATACCAAATAATGTATAGTGCGACTTTGATGATTGTTGTTTACAAAATTGTTGAAAAAAATAAATAAAATATGTTGTTAAAATAATTTAACAGTGCGAGTATCACTTCAGAGCAAAATTCTTAAATTTTTTGCATTATCATTCATTGCATTTTACATTTTTAACATGTTTTTTTTCGTTAAAGTTCTATCTCACCCCGTTTTTATTTGTGAGTATATTTGACAGTACAAAGCGGAAACTTTTCTCACGAAAATTTTACAGACACACAATCCCATCGAAAACTTTCTCGACGCGGGAGTAACAGAACATGGGCACTGAATTAACAGTATGCAAAGGAAACTTTGCATGTCTAAAAGGGGTGAAAATAGATAGTTTTTGAGAAGTGAAAATTTCTTATTTGGTGTTTCTTATAAAGCCACCACACTTTCACAAATTAATATTTAGTAGATATGTAAAACGCACTAAAATCAAAGTTGAAAAGCATTAATTTAGTGCCTTTTTTTTAAGCAACAATTTGAAAAATTCCGCACTGTTATGAATTAAAAAACTCTAAATCTAGTACGAAAAGCACTAAATTGGCACGCTGCACACGAAGCCCGAATGCATAGTCTAAACAGCATGATTCATAAACATGATTCAGAGAGCGAAGCAGGTGATTCAACTCGTCATCTAAACATAGCATTAGATATGTCGTTATACGCTAAAGCTTTCCAAATAGCAGAGGGGATATCTCTACTTTACAGACTGGCTATTTACATATGTACTAGATATACCAAACGGACGATACAATCGTCCGCATTCTAAACAGAAACAAAATCTCTTTATTAAACCTTATTCAATTTATTGAACTCTCGTCCTATAAGTTTTATGCAGCGTGACCGTTTGACCGACTAAAGGGGCAAATTGCCACTTTTTCGACTGCCTTGCCACTTTTTTCCCCTTTTTTTAGAGTGAATTATATAATAATACATTAAAAATAAAAAAATTAGTGTAGTTTTCACGTCTTTTTTTAATTTTGCCCCTTTTTTTGATAAATTCCCTATTTGGTGCAACTTTTTGAAAAATGTCATCGGCCACCCTGGTTTTATGGCTTTCATACAATAACAAATAAGAAAAAATATGGAATAGCATGAAAAATAGTACACAAACACACACACACACACACATACAGTGTAAACTAACAAATGAGCGTGTACTATGTTTGCATGTAGTAGTAGCAACTTTAAACGCTTATAGCTCCCAAAATACTAAACCGATTTCAATAAAATATAGATTCTGCACATCTGCGCAGAAATTCCTTTAAAATGATATAAATCATTCCAAAATCGGTGCAGTAGTTCCGGGGTAAAAGGGATTACAAGAAACGTGTTCGCCTATTAATTATATAGATATATAGATGTGTTCTATGAATGATTTTTGGCCTGTGAATACGATTTCTTCGCATCGAAGATATTTTCTGATGAAGATTTTCAGTTATGTTACGTAGAATTTATTTATTATTTTACTTATTTAGTAAAATATTTTTTATTAAAAATACATACATTGAAGTTGATTATTGAGGGGTTTAGCTGGATCCTATGCGCATTTTCCTGTTGCCAATGCAGACCATCAGGGAACCTTTAACCAACAAATTCTTAGAACAACTAGAGTTATTATGTTAAACTTTCATTTAAACAAATGAGAAGCTCAACAAATAGCAAAGTTGAAACAAGAACTCAATAATCAACATGTTTTTTATTTTCTTACTTTACTACAATGGATGACTTTTTTCAGCTCGAATTGTAGTTGTAAAAAGTATGTAAAGAAAATATGTAAATGTAAATAACAACAACAGCTATTCAAGAATAGAGTGTTGCCACACAAGTATTTTTGACTGGGTGCAGTCAAGTTAATAATTAGTGTTTTTTCCTGGGAATTGTTACAATTTATGTTTAACATTTATTAACGCACTAAAAAAAAAATTCGATTTTTTTTTAACAAATTTTTAAAAATTTTTGCATTTATGTAGTAGAAAAATATTTCTAAATTAATTTTTTTCGAGTGTATACTCCCTGCAGGAGATCGAACTAGTGACCAACTAGTATTTTACTAGTACAGCAATCACCACCACTAGTTCCCAACTGTAAACTTTCCTATACCATCTTAATGCTCAAATTAACATTGAATGTGTTTAGAAAACTAGGACTAGTTTATTACCAGTTCTTTTCTTCTTTTCTCTAAAGAAAAATTCTATAAAATTGGTGGTTTCATTCCTTTGTTATCCAGTGACAACTGTTAGTTAAACTTCGTCATTATTTATCAAAATTCAAAAATAAAAAAGTGTAATTATAATTATTTAATTATAATTATTTTTATATGAACCTAAAATTTTAATAATTTTCTGATAGCAATTTTCATACAGTGCAAGAGCTCTGTTAGACAGTAAAAGTTTATTTTGCAATGTGGTGCCTTGGAACTACTTCATATAATGGGTGTTTTTTATTGAGGTATAGAACTTTAAGTTGGCATCACTTTTTTAACTGGCGGCCATTTTGTCAGCTGTCAAGTGATTAATATTTAGTTTGGTTTGCCATTTCATCATGAACAGGTTGACAAAAGAACAACGCTTGCAAATCGTGCAAATTTATTTCGAAAATAATGGTTCAGTTCGCGAAGTTTACCGCAAGCTCCGTCCATTTTATGGTCGACATAATCGTCCATCAGAGCAATTAATTCGGTTAACCATGGATCGTTTTCGCACTACGTTTACTCTATGTGATAATACGCATCCGCAGAGACGTCGAACAGTGCGCACCGAAGAAACAATTGCCGCTGTAGAGCAAAGTGTTGAAGAGGACCCGAATGAATCGATTCGCCACCGTGCACAGCAATTGGAGCTGATAACCGACTATTTTGTTCCCGAATTGGATGGCATGAATGTGAATGAGTTGTGGTTCCAACAAGACGGCGCTACATGCCACACAGCGCACGTCACAATCGATTTATTGAAGGAAACATTCGATGAGCGCATAATTTCGCGGAATGGACCTGTCAATTGGCCACCAAGATCGTGTGATTTGACACCATTGGATTATTTTCTTTGGGGATATGTGAAGTCGCTCGTCTACGCCAACAAACCAGAAACGTTAGGGGACTTGGAAGCCAACATTCGTGGCGTTATTGCCAACATACGGCCCCATATGCTCGAAAAAGTGGTTGAAAATTGGACCTGTAGAATTGGCTTTATTCGAGCCAGCCGCGGCGGCCACATGCCCGAAATCATATTTAAACATTAATGGCATAAAATTATCCTTCCAATAAAGCCAAATTGATGGACATTAAAACGATTTTCTTGTGTTTTATTTCAATTCGAAGTTCTATACCTCTAAAAAAACACCCTGTACTAGTACTGATCAGCGCTAGTAATTTTACACAACAACTTTAACCCTTTTTGCTCTAGTTCTTGCTATTCTAGTAATTATACTAGTAGCTTTTACACAATTATCGCCTAATCTCTTGCAGGGCTCGTACTCTAGTATTCATATGTACTAGATATACCAAACGGACGACACAATCGTCCGCATTCTAAACAGAAACAAAATCTCTTTATTAAACCTAATGCAATTTATTGAACTCTCGTCCTATAAGTTTTATGCAGCGTGACCGTTTGACCGACTAAAGTGGCAAATTGCCACTTTTTCGACTGCCTTGCCACTTTTTTTCCCCTTTTTTAGAGTGAATTATATAATAATACATTAAAAATAAAAAATTTTGTGTAGTTTTCACGTCTTTTTTTAATTTTCCCCCTTTTTTTTGATAAATCCCCTATTTGGTACAACTTTTTGAAAAATGTCATCGGCCACCCTGGTTTTATGGCTTTCATACAATAACAAATAAGAGAAAAAAAATGGAATAACATGAAAAATAGTACACAAATACACACACACACACACACACACACACAGTGTAAACTAACAAATGAGTGTGTACTATGTTTGCATGTAGTAGTAGCAACTTTAAACGCTTATAGCTCCCAAAATACTAAACCGATTTCAATAAAATATAGATTCTGCACATCTGTGCAGAAATTCCTTTAAAATGACATAAATCTTTCCAAAATCGGTGCAATAGTTCCGGCGTAAAAGGGATTACAAAAAACGTGTTCGCCTATTAATTATATAGATGAATGTATGTATATACATACATACAAACGCAAGTAAATACGAGTACATACATACATACATATTTTCTTTGCGTGAAATGCCAATAATTTTATTGTTTTTTTTTAATCTAAACGCAATGGATTGTTTATTTTTTAGACACTTTATTACATTTCTGCTATAAAGATAAAAAACAAATTATTAAGATTAACAATTTAAAAGTTTTAATAACCCACATAATTTTTTCTTATATTTGATGTTTTCATCGTGGTGATTTTTCAAATTTGCTGTACATACTACGAGTATTTTGTCAGTTTAATGTAAACATTTTAAGGCGCCATTAAATACTTCTGTACATATCGTGCCATAACCGCAAAAATACCAAAAAAGCTTAAGCGACATAATATTCGAACTTAATTTTTTTTAACAAAATCGATCATTTAATCGATTTTCGTAAAAAAAACGAGGTCCAAAAAATGTGTCGGTTAAGCATTTTTTGGCGGTTATTTCTCGATATGTACATACATACACTAGTGGCAAAAACTAAAGCAACTGAGCTAGTATTATTACAATTCCGTACCAGTATTATAAAAAAAGTATTTAAATAGGTTTAGCAGTTCCTATTACAAACTTTTAGCGCTATATTAACCTTTTAACACCAAATTTTTTTAAAATTTAATTTAGTTAGAAAAAAAAAAACACGAAAATAAAAATAATGCATATGTGCATGGCAGAAACTAAAGCAACTCACATCAACTTATTAAAATTTTTAAATCTATTTTAATAATTAATTATATCCATTATATATATCCATTATTTTTCTTTCCTAGAAAGAAAAGAAGCCCGGGAAAGCATTTCTAAAAGCGAAATTGATCAATTAATCACCTCAATGCTCAGAAGATGCGCTGCTGTTTTGAAAAATAATGGATATACTATAAATTATTAAAATAGATTTAAAAATTTTAATAAGTTGATGTGAGTTGCTTTAGTTTCTGCCATGCACATATGCATTATTTTTATTTTCGTGTTATTTTGTTTCTAATTAAATTAAATTTTAAAAAAATTTGGTGGTAAAAGGTTAATATAGCGCTAAAAGTTTGTAATAGCAACTTCCAAACCTATTTAAATACTTTTTTTTATAGTACTGGTACATACATATGTATGTATGTATTTTTATTAAAAACAAATTTTTTTTTTTTCAATACAAGTTGTCAATTGAACCTTCCCTATCGACATTGTGGGCCGCCGTAAATACGTTAATACTCGAACTAAAAATTTTAATATGAAACACGTTTAAACACTGATTTAATTAATGCCATTTACTCACTTATTGTTTTCACATCTTATCAATTGATAATAAAAAAACCAGAAACAAAAAAGTTTGTCAACCCATTTATACACATATTTCCAGAGTTTCGCTAGTTAGACAATTATCAATTGGAGGATTCAAAAGTCAGTCTTAAGTGTCATAGTGTCGTGATGTTTTAAAATTTTTGTTTGACATAAAAAAGAAAAGCAAAAACAATAATACGATTAATTAAAATCATTTAAAACATTATGACACCAGCACACTTAAGACAACCGTTTGAATCTCCCAAATATAAAATATAAAATTGTCAGTGTATATAGTGAACAATAGCCATCCTTATTGACCAAATTTAATATCTGTTCAGTGTAGGAATTTCAATTTATACTGTTCTAGAAGATTGTTACAGCTTGAAAGGATCGAAGAATCCAGCATTATTAAAGCTGAGATTGTAGTGGTATTACTGCATGACGAAACGCGGCCACAAAATTTATCAACGATTTGCAAGTGTATAAAAATAATACTTAATTAAAAACATACCCATAAAGGTCATAATCTTTGCAACTTTATCAATATCAGTCTTGCAGCACTTAAATATTTTTATTTTTATTTTTTTGCAAGAAGTACTCAATTTTTTCTTTTATTCCGCAAAATCAAAACCTGCAAATTATACTTTTAGTAACAGCAATAAGCTGATAAAAATTGTTCAACAATAAATAAATAAATAATAAATTGTTTATTTATTCGAATTGAAACAGTTGCAGCTGAGGCCAAGCTTCAGCTTTTTACATAAAAAATAGGCAAAACACATCGAACCATAACCGCTAAAAAAGCTTAAGCGAAACATTTTTTCGACTTGGTTTTATTTTTTTTTTTACGAAAATTGTTTATTTACGATCGAAAATAATAATAGATTTTGATCAAAAAATAAAGTTCTAAAATTATGTCGCTTAAGGTTTTTTTTTGCGATTACGGCACGACATGCTGATTAATATTATTTCTTGTTTTTTTAACAAGTTTCTAGCCTAAGATTACCATGATTGTTTATTTCGTAATTCTCAATAATCTATTGAGGGTTTTTGTATAAGCATTGAGGTTTTGTAACCTTTTTTTGAATTCTGGTTGAAGTCTACTGAAGTGTTGCTTAGTTGCAACGAAATGCATATATTAAAATAAAAATATATTGAATTAAATATACCACATGTCGAGTCTATGCTCGTTGTTTTAGAAAAAACGAGTTGTAAATTTAAATTGTCTAACAATTTAATTTAATGGCAAAGTAAGCAAACATTATTTTTCTTTCAAGAGGTGAATGTGAATTGACATAAAATATCGCCAAAAAAAATAAGGCCAACTATGAATAACATCTCCCCGGCAGTTTATTCCCTGTTCATTGTTCCCTCATTTTAAAGATTTCAGTTAAAACAAATGGAAACAAAATGTGTGCACAGAAAAAATTATTCCCGAAAAATATTCAAACAAATCTTTGTTTGAAATTAAATTTAGTTTCAGTAAATACGGTTCCATTAAATTGTTTGTTGCAAAAAAACTGCACGTTGTATCTACCTATAAGCAAGATAAACATCAACACACTTAAATAACAAATTCTCTCAGCCGAACTCTGCTAAACTTAAATTTTTACCAAATTGTTATCAAAATTTATATTTATTCGCAAATTCAAGTTCTCCCTCAAATTTCAATTTTTAAATCAATCTGGTACTTTTTATGGAAAAAAATTAATACCGTGGGAATTATTTCCCGGGGAATATTTAAAATTGGGCGGTTTATAGAAGACATGTAAAAATTCTCGTCAGTGAATGTATATATGTATATTGAAAACAAAAAAAAAGCATTCAAATATGTTTTTTTTTTAATATAAATATTTAGATAGATGGGAACTTTTACTTGTCTTCTATAAACTGGCAGCAAGTTGATTTTATGGCAGACGGCGCAAAACAACTGGTCACGCCGAAAAGCATGTTTTAAATTTTATTCAAATAAATCGGTATCGCATACTCTTCGACTTGTCGGTACTAAAAGGATGCCAGACCTGTTGGCAAGACTTAATGAAAATTTCCCTTACTTTCTAGTCAAGACAAGCACCGTTGTGGATGTACTATATGTCTACTAGAAAATGTCGCAAGAAATACCACTTGACCACCATAGCAGGTGTTGGCAGAGCAGTGTTGTCAATTATATTACACAGATGGCTATTGAGAATTGGGATTTACAAGATAGTGGGGTTGAATTACCGCATTCGCTATAGAGTGAGATGGCTTTAGCGCAGCTACGTCCAATCCATATGCACAATGTGCAAACTTTTATGAACATCTTTTTGTGCTTTCACACCGACGATAGTACAACATCCACAACAACAACACAGCAGACACCAATGCTTGCTCTTATATACAAATATCAATGTATGTGTGTTTGGACGTAGCTGCTTTAGCGAATAAAATTTCGTCACATATCGAATGAATGGATTACTACATTCAAAAGCTAACGTTTCGAAAATTTTAAAAGGCGACCAAGGGCCCGTTTCTCAAAGCTACAAATAACAAATCTACAAGCAAAACACACAAAACAACAACACTTTTAAAATTTTTATTGTTGTTTTGTGTGTATTTTATTTGTAGATTTGAGAAACGGGCCCCAGATAGTTGGATTAGATCGAAGAAAATTTGCATGTTTCTATGAGCTAGTACAACAAACGAGGTCGGTTCGACAACCGTAATAAGGTTTATTATCACGGTGATTTTATATCATGATTTTGAAATCACGCAAGTGATTTTTCGGTTTTCTGAAAACCACATATTTTGTTTTTTTTTTAGCAGTGATTTTCATTGTTCTAAATAACGAGTAAAAAGCTTTTCCTGCCTGTTCGGTTATTAGCGAATTTTTTCAGACTTTTGAATTTTTCTATCTTTTAGGGCCTTGAAATATGTATCTATCATATGTGAAATTAATTTACTATGTGCGATTTAAAACGCATCAATGGGGCCATTATTTATTTTTGGAAAACGATAAATTTCCTCGGATTCGGTTTACAGAACATGTCCGTTTATTCGCACTAATTTTTTACAATTGTATATCAAATAATCACCCTTATTCCAGTTGTCGACGTCGACGTCACTTTAACACAATATTAAGAAATTAGGGCTTGTTTATTCTTTCTCGAGAACAATTTTGTGCTACTGACAGTCTATTTCCATTCCTTAATGTCTAGAAAATAGCATAAACCTGCCGAAAGGAGTCAGTTGTTTTCGACAACGGGTACACAAGCCCCAATTTTTTGGTATTGTGTTAAAGTGACAACGATGTCGACAATTGGAATAAGGGTGATTAACAAATCGAGCTTCATAATTATTGAATATATTTAACAAATTTAATAAAGTTTTATTCTTAATGCTTAATTCATTTAGTTGAATAAATTTTCATGCGCTATACTACGGCTTTAAAACTTTGATGCTCTGGCAATCGCAAGTCTTTTTGATAAACAATATCAGCTGACTACTAAAAATAAAAAGTAAATCATGAATAATGGGCCTTCGACATTTTGGTTCTAACTAGTTGTTGACCGGTTTCAAATTACGCGATCTCAAAATATGTTTGTATTCAGAACAATTTTTCAGTGATTTCAAATCATGGCCCTTAACATCATGCTCTCCAAGAGAACTAAAAAAAAACTCCTTTTTTTGTTTAATTTCCTTTATTTTATTTCTATAAATATTTTGTATACATTTATTTTTGTTTTTTTTTATTATAAATTCATTTTCGAATTACATACTTCTTTTTCATACATAAAATTATATATCCACTTATTTGAAGAAATTTTCGCATAATATAATATCAATTGAAAATTTTTTCGTGCAAAATATATTAATGTACATATGTAAGCTTTGCATAAAAAACAACTTAAAACTTAATAAAAAAATTTTTGAGAAACTACAAAAATGTATAAAAGGGAATATATGAACTAAACGTAATCACAAAACAATATTAAATTTAAATTATTTGGTAGATCATTAAAAAAAAACTTACGACAACTATAAAAACCTAATTTGTGTGTGCTGGGTGGATGATTAAATTGTTTAAGGAATTATTTACCATAGAAGTGGTATATGTATAAAACAAATTAAAATTACATTTATATTAAGGATATACAACCGATCAAGTTTCATATATGCTGCAGTAAAAAATTGGACCTATATGAACTGCAGCGTATGCAAGACATCATCAGTATACATAGTAAAACTTACAATTTGATAAATATTTTTGTTTCAAGTGTACAAAAACATGTGTATAAACGATTAAAATGATTCCTTTAACAATAGTATGTAAGTATATGTATGCAGCAGGTGCGTAATTATACATACATACACAATATATAGATGTGATAATTTACCCCAAAATCTTATTTGTGGAATGCAAATACAAATTTGAATGCCTTGTAACAGATGAAGATGAGATGAGTAGAAATGTGCGTTTTTGTTTTTGTTCGTTTAATGATAATTAATGATGATGACTAATATTAATGTTGAATTTCAAGTTAAAAAAAAAATCGTAAATAGAAACTCTTTCTTAATTTTGTTGGCTGCTTGTTGTTTGTGTTGATTAGCTTAGTCACAATTAATTATGTTGTTAAGTATACTCTCTATTTTTTCTAACGACTTGTCTTCCACTAAGAACGTACGATGGTTACCGTCAACGGTTAAAACTTTAACAGATTTCTGGCACACCTAGAAGATGTAAATGAAAATATGTACAATGCGTTAGTATTTAAATACAACATATTTTTTTTTTCTTAATGTTAGCTATAACAAAGTTTACCTCATTGAGGCCGTAATCGTCTTCTAACTTGGCATAGTTTTCAGTGGGTTTGACCAGTGTTACATCGCACGATACTTTGGTGGAGGTAACATATGTGTCGGCAGCTACGAGTTTTTTATAGAATGTTGTAGCAGCTTGAACAATCTGTAATTAAAAGAAAAAAAAATCATTTAAATTATTTCGGAAATTTATTTAGCAATATGTACATATGTAACAACATAAGTGATTTTTACTAGTTTTTACATATCGAGCCATAATCGCCAAAAAAGCTTAACCGACACATTTTTTGGACCTCGTTTTTTACGATATTATTTACGATAGCAAATATGTAATTAATTTTGATAAAAAAAAATCAAGTTCGAAAATTATGCCACCAAAGCTTTTTTGACGATTATGGCACGATATGTTGACATGTTTTTATCAACAGGACACTTCAATAATGACTAAACATATATGGACCCATGGGCTTGATTGAATGAAATGAATAGACTTTATTCGGATTTTTGAAGTTAACTGCCGTATTCATAAAAAAAATAATTTTCAAGTTTACAAAACGTTTATTAAACAAATTTCAATACAAAATTCGTATGGAATTCACTTCATTTTTTTAGTGGGAAATTTATAAATAATATTAAAAACGAATTTATTGCAACAGAAGCAGAAAATAAGTTTTAGGTTTTCAATTCAATGAAGACAAAAAAATATATGTATATATTTTCTTTTCTCAAGAGGTGCGTCTACAGAATTTTTGCAAGAAATTCTTACACAAGATTGAATATGATGATATAACGATTTTTTGAGACATTTTAAATTTAATTGAACTAGAATGAATTTTTAATCAGGAATAATTTCTTAATCGGGCTTAAGTTCAGTAATGAAGTATTTTTATTAGTTATGCGAGTTTCTAAAGAGAAGAAAAATTAAACTATAAACTACTGACAGCATATAAATAGCTTGTTTACTCAACTCTTGAAAGCAAAATAAAGTTTTATTTTTTCATCAAGTTGTGTGTAAATTGAAAACTTTAAACTCGTTTTTTTTTTTTAATTATGTTGTTTGAGTAAATGAGCGATATGTACAATGTTGTGCTTAGATACATATTGAAACAAAAATCTTACCAAATCTGTTTGTTGATCGATTTCGGCTGCAACAATCTCCGCACATTTGGCTACTTTGCTCTCCCATGTTGGTATATTAAGTAAAATCTTGGCTACTAAACTATAATCAATGTTGGCCACAACCATGCCAAAGTAGGCCAAACCGTATGCCTCGTTTTGATCACCGGACGAATTCAAGCGCTGTTTAAAGGTCGTGGTATACCAGTTAACGTAATTGGGAGCGCCATCTAGCATAACCAATTGAGCTTCTTCTTTTCCCTTTTCCAAGTGCAGCACCATGACAAAAGCCACCAAAGCACCAAACGAATAGCCGGCAATAGCATAGGGACCTTTAGGTTGGACAGTGCGTATTTGTTGTAAATAGAAATCGGCCAAGGAATCAATGGAATCAAGATCAGCTTCGGCTGTACACTGTAAACCATATACGGGACAATCTAGGCGGGCAGCCAACTTTTTAAGAGAGTCCGCAAAACCTTCGATGGCTGATACCACAAAGAAAGGACGTTTTTTGGAATCGGCAGGTGCTGCAGATTGTAGACGGACGATAGCCCGCTTGGGCATAAGTTCAGCGGAGAACACAACTTGTGTACCGTCACCGAAAGCATTAGGACTGGCTGCTCTTTTATCGGGAGATGCGGGAGAAACAGATATTTCGTTATTTTCGGCACCACCACCAAGTTGTTTCAATTGGCCGAATGTTAGTTGTCGGATTTCTTGGGCTGACATTACGATATCAAAGTTGCGCTCAAGCGTTTGTTTGATTTCGGCACCCATTAGAGAATCCATACCCAAGTCTGCCAATGAAGCGGAATCTTGTATATTTTTGGTGTCCCTTATTCCCAGAATGTTGGCAATACAGGCAATTAAACTGATGCCAGCAGATTGGTCGGATTTACGTTTCTCGGCTACCACCATAGACGCCAAGACAGGGTGTGGTTGTTGCAAGAAGAAATCAATGGTATGTAGACAAGACGTCATTCTTTGTGGCAAAGTGCCGCCAATGACTGTGTCGTTGTCGCCAAGATTCTCGATAACCAAACCAGTGTCGCCAATAGCACCCCATTGTATAGCCAAACCTGGGAATCCACTAGCCTGTCTTAATTCACAGATACGCTCCATGGCAGAATTAGCGAGACCGTAATTTGTTTGACCAATATTACCACGGCCGCAAGACACACTTGAGAAACATACAAAATAGTCCAGCTCGGGACACATTGATCTCGAGCATCGATCCAAATACTTGGTGCCTTGTACCTTTGATTCACAGACGGTTTCAAAATCTTTAACAGTTTGATCCTCGAGCAGGGCATCCCTGAGCACAGCAGCCAAATTGAAAATTCCACCAACTAAAGCCATTTTGTTAGCATTATGTAAGAGTTGCTGGCAGCCCTTGGAACTGGTTACATCACTGGTATCTACTAACACGCTAACGCCTCTTTCTTGCCATCTTCTGACCATGAGGGATTGGTAGCCGGTCTTAATGCCGGATCTAGAGGTGAGTACTAGATATTTGGCTCCTCTGGAGACCAGCCAGTGAGTAAGTTCGAGACCAAAACCGCCCAATCCACCAACAATGATGTAGCTTTTTTCGGGGTGCATGTACGTTCGAGGAATAGCATTGACCAAACGAGCTGAGGGTTTGAGAGCTTTACGGCCCTCTTCTTCGTCTCTGACTTTGACGACGACCTTTCCAATATGCTTGCCGGAAGCCATGAAACGGAAAGCAGTCTCGATCTGATGTTCATTAAAAACGGAAGTGGGTAAGGGTCTGACGGCACCCGATTTAATGCCTTCAGAAACTAAGGCAACAACTTGATTTTGCATAGCCCTTTCACCTTCCATAACACTGTCCAAAAGAATTCCATGGAATGAGGTGTTCTTGAGGAATATCGACATGCCGAGTGGGTTATTGTTGCTCAAATCGAATTTACCAATTTCCAAGAATCGCCCATTTAAACCCAAACAACGGACGGAAGCTTGCAGTTTTTCTTCAGCCAAAGAGTTCAATACTAAATCAACACCGCGTCCCTGAGTTTCACGCATTATCATTTGTTCGAATGAACAGTCACGAGAGTTGCCTATATGATTATCATTCAGTTGGGGAAAACGTTTTTTCAAAAATTCTCTCTTCTCCTTACTACCAACAGTTGTGAAAACAGTTAAGCCAGCGTGTAAGGCAATCGAAATGGCAGCTTGACCTACACCACCGGATCCGGCGTGAATCAACACCGTCTCACCCTTCTTCATTTGCCCACGCACGACTAAAGCATAGTAGACGGTGGCATAAACGCAGGGCACAGTTGAGGCCTCCTCCATTGTCCAGCTTTCTGGAATTTCCCACATCATGTTCTTTGAAGCGGTGCAAGTTGTGGCCATAGACTTCGCAGGCACCATTGCCATAATTCTGCGTCCCTTCGAATCTCGACCAGAAAACTCCAAACCCAAAACACAATCCTGTTGACCCAAATCACCAGGCAAGGCGTCAGCTGAGAGTTTGCCTGAAGACAGCATGACGTCACGGAAGTTAATGGGTGCATAATAAACGGTGCAAAGTTCCGAGTTATCATCCAAGAAGCCACTATTTATTTGGGGCGCTTCAATCCATTTCAGCGAAGCCAGATCGCCCTTCGTTAAGGCGTTTACATATGCATGTTCAACTTGCAAAGTGGCGACATCAGTCTCCAACTTTATGTGACGGAATGTGCCCCAGGTGGAATTCTTCATAACATTTGTTATTAGGTCCTTTGATAATTGTTCAGTATATAATCTGCTGTCGAGCGAGAACTTTTCTACACTGTCATCTTGAATAAATACCATGCGTGCGAATTTTCCACCGTTTTCATTTTTAATGCAATTCATAAAACCTAATGCACCAAATAGTTCTTCCCCTTGGGACACAATGTATACATAGTTTTCGGTTTCGGTGGCCATCGCCAAAGCTTCTTTAAGTTTGTCCAACCAGTTGAAATTAGATTCAGTCACGTGGACTACTACGGATTCTCTTTGTTTAAAATCAACAGGCTTGCGTGCCATTATCAAAACTCTTGAGCCCCCAATGACTTGTTCAGTCACCGCGATTAAACCAGCCTTTCTTAGCACCTCACGACCAGATTTGTCATACGATGCCGTTGATTCCTCAAAAATTAAAAATCCATTTTCTTTAATTGTGGCTTTGCAATTTGACAAAACCATAGTATCAGGTCTCGACAAGACATCCAAAGCATAAAGGAAATGACAGTTCTGCTCTACCGGTTCTTCAAGAATATTTTTGGATATAATGCGAACACCTGATTCGGCACCTAAAGCCGATGCAATAGTCTCCTCGTTCTTATTATAGGTTGCTACTGCGACATCAGCGGTAATCGTTGGTTCTGCTTCAATGATTTGTAGTAATTTTGCAGCCATGAGAACATCGGGGTTGCGACCATTTGCCAACTCAGTACCTTTAATTTTGATGGCACCCTGCGAGTTCTCAATTATGGTGTGAAGAGCCACTGTTATGGCGTGCAAGCGAGATTTTTCAGAGTTTTCATGTAACTCGGCTTGATTTACATTTGGAACGAAGGTATAACGTTCCAATGTGGGTGGATTTTGAGTGCCAGGTCTTTTTGAGGCCAACGAGGCTTTCAAACCTCTGAACTCAACACCGCCACTCTTGATAACATTTATATCTCCGTACATATAAACAGGCATGCCATTCTGTTTTAGATTTTCTTCGGAATATTTAGACAACTCCTTAAAATGTCCAGCTGGATTAAGAACTGCCTTTTCAATACGAGTGGGTAAATACAATTCTCTTAAATTCTTGCTTAAGATGCTGAATTGCAGCATAGTATCCATAAAGCTTATCCAATTATCGACCCATTGCAACTGGCCAGCATTAGCTACTGTATCTGACTTAACGATGCCTTTAAAGATGCCCGAATAATCGTAGCCACGGAGTCTCAACTCTTTGTAAACATCATTTGTGTTCAATTCTTTGCCTAAAGTGCTCGCTGGCAAAGAATTCAAGGGCAGTTCCTCTTTTTCAATATCTTCAGGAATAGAAATCTTACCCGAAACAGCTAAACTGCCACCTTCGCATATTTCGAAGCTGCCAGTACCATCAAAGAAATTTAGACCGAATTTAACAACACCTTCTTTGCTTAGAATGGTGGCTCTGTGGAAAACAATATTTTCCATAACGACAGGGCACTTTTGGTACTCTACGCCTTTCATTTTGGCAAAGGTCATCCAAGCCAGTGTCATGTAGCCAGTAGCAGGGAATAAAATTCTGCCATCAATTGTGTGCCCAGCTAAAAAGGCATCTTCATCCTTGCCTAAATTGATTTCGATAATTGTTTCACCGGAAGTTTTTACTTTGCTGTACTTAGGCACTATCCATCGCTGCGAATGATCCCAGCCAACCTTGGAGTTTAGCATGGGTGTACCTCGTCCCACAGGATATGAAACTGGCTTGAACAGCGTCGATACCTGAGGTTGGCAACCAGCAGCATAGATTTTGCCAATATTCATCAACAGAAATTCTATATTGTTCTCATGGTAACGTTTCACCAAACTAACATTGGTGGCATCTGAACCCAAGGCTCTCTTAAGTATGGCTTGTAATAAACCAGTGGGAGCAATCTCTATAGCAATAGCGTTTTTGGGTACGTGTCGTAATGCCTCATAGAACAGCACTGGTGAAAGCAAATTATTTACATGATAGGCGGCCGAGGATTGTTTAGCTACAGGTGTGTTCCATGCCACTTCGGGAATGCTTGTACTTTTCCATCTGCTTGTGCGGTTCTTGGCATTGGGAATAATTTTTTCCAAGCTCTTTCGCAATTTGGGTCCAGCATCGGCAATGTACTTGCTGTGGAATGCATAACCGGATGATTTGACGGCTTTAGCAAATATACCCTCTGAGGACAATTTGGCTACTATAGCGTCAATTGAAGCTTCAGGTCCAGAAATAGTGCAGTTATCAACACTGTTGTGGCAAACGGGGAAGCAGTCAGCGGGCATGCGTTTGTGAGCTTCTTCCCACTCTAGTCCAACTGCAGCCATTTTTCCCGGAGGCAATTTGGTGTCTTGAATGCTTTTGCCTCTCCAGTAAGAGGCCAATACGGTTTGTTCGGGTGTGAAACAGCCATCGGCATACGCGCAACCCAATTCACCAACAGAGTGACCGACAATGCCATCGGGTCTGATATTAAGTGAAGTAAGAAGGTCGGTCAAAGCAACCTGCATTGCGGCAATTGATACAAATGAGTTTAAGATATTATCGAAACAATCTTCTGTGGATCTGGTTAAAACATCCAATAAGTCAACGCCTTCCGGTCTTAAAGCTTCGACGCATTTATGAATGGAGTTTGCGAAAACTTTAAAGTGCATAAGATCCTTAGCCATACTGGCCCATTGACTGCCCATGCCAGTGTAAATATACCAAATGGGACGCTTCTCTTCGCTGCACTCCAATACCTCCTGTTGCAAAGAACCCTGGTTGTCCATGACACAATAGCCACGGAAATAGTGGACAGGGATATTTTTAGAATGGATATCGTTGATCAAAGCTAAGTATTCATCATCATCTCTGTGGGCCGTAGCGTCTTCCAACATTTCTTGCACAGCATCGTAAGTACGTCCGGAGCAAACTACCATTTTCGGTGGTCCAACAGTTGGGGTTATGGCTTTGGGTTTAGGATTAGATTTCAAAATAACATGAGCATTTGCACCGCCAAAACCAAACGAATTGATACCAACTATGCCACCATCCCATGGAAGATTTTTATCAACCACCTTCAAGCGTCCATCCATCAAACCGTATAGATCAGGGTTTGGATTTTTGTAATGCAAATTGCCTGGAATGACACCTTCTTCCATTGCAATCAATACTTTAGCAATCGAGCACACACCAGAAGCTGGTTCAGAGTGGCCCATGTTAGATTTAACTGACCCAATAAGCAGAGGAGATTTACGATTTTTGCAGAAGAAATCTGTTATGGAGTTGACTTCTTGAGGATCGCCAACTTTAGTACCAGTACCATGAGCTTCGACATAGACCACATCATTGGGATCTAAATTGATCTCTTCATATGTTTCTCTAATCAAACGATTTTGTATTCTGCCATCGGGATATGTAATGCCTTGTTCCTTGTAGCCATCAGTATTCGTGCGAACATTCAAGATGGTGGCATAAACACGTTTCGAGTTGCTGACATTTTGCAAAAATATTACTACGCAGCCATCGGATCGCACATAGCCATTTCCAGATTCATCGAACGCTTTGCACATACCATCGGGACTCAGCATATTAAGACGCTTAAATTGCAGAGACATAGTTGGTTTCAAAATAGCACTTAAGCCAGCCACAACGGCCGAATCACATTTGCCATCTTTCATATCGGAGAAGGCTTGTTCTAAGCCATATAAAGAACTGGAGCAAGCAGTATCAACACTATAACTGGGACCTTTAAAATCGAAAGTGAATGAAACTCGGTTAGCAAACATAGCACGAGCGCAACCGATCAATCCGTAGCCATTTACGCGACCTTGATCATCGGTCCAATATTGTTCGGTTTCCGAATTCGAAACGCCAATGTAAACACCAGTGCGGGAACCTCTTATTTCCGAAGGATTTATACCAGCATCAATAATAGCTTCGTAAGTACACTCCAACAACATTCTCATTTGCGGATCCATGCATTCGGCCTGCTTTTGATGAACTCCAAAGAATTGTTGATCGAAATGCTCCAAGTCTTCATCTTTGATTTTACCCAATCGATCTGGCAAGCCATACAGCCCCTTTTCCCATCTTCTGGGGTCACCATTCACCATATCTACGCCATCGAATAGATTTCTTTTGAACTCCTCGATGTTCGAACTTTCTGGCAGGCGACCAGAAAAGCCAGTAATAGCAATATCACTGGCAGTTGCTACTCCATTCGTGCGTGAACCGAAACGTCCTTGTAGGTCATGAGGGACATTGCGTTCAGCATTTTCATTTACAATACCATCGGCAAAACGAGCAGGCATATTGATCAGCTGATTATTAATAACTTGGTGTTTTGAATTGACTGAAATAGAGTTTGATGGATCGAGTTCTGCGGTCGTCTCCTTAACTACCTCCTCTACTATCTGAACGGTTTCGTCGTTTTGCTTTTGCTGTTGTTGTTGCTGGGCTTCTTGCGTTGGAGTAGAATTTCGTTGCTGTTTGTTACGCCTCTTCTTCCGACGATTTGCAGATTTCCCTTTATTAGCCGAAGTTTGAAGAGATGATGATGGTGATGAATTGATGTTATGACTGTTGACCGAATGTTGTTGCGTTTGGTGAACAGTTTGTAACGAATGAATTTTATTCTCGGTTTTCAACAGTTTGAAAGAAAGCTGCAATTAAAGAAAATTAAAAAGAAAACCAAATTAAAGCTAAATATTATTTTGAAAAATGTTTAAATCACAGTTTAAATACCATAATTTTTTATTAGACAGAGCGTGTGTATTTTTTTTAGATATTGTAGATCAATAAATCAATTAAATAACAGTAGTTGGGTTCATTTACTAAAAATTTTTACGAATTTGTAACAATTGTTACTGGAAAGTAACAAAGAGCGTAAAAAATTGAGAGACAGAAAAATTCTTGCAAGTTTTTACAAGTAAAATTTTTACTTGTAATAATTTTTCAAACAGCTGTTTTATGATTGTGTTTGCAAAACAATTTTCTAAATTAAGTTGAAAATAAAAATATTTTGGAAATTGTAAGTAAATGTAAACTTTTAAGACGATAAAAAGTATTAAAAAGATAAAAAATTTATTTTTGTGTAACTAGCAACAACAGAAGCAAAATAATATGTCTAATGAAATATATGCATTAATATTTTTCTACAGCCTTTGAAATGTTTTTGTTTTTCTTTAATTTTCACAGATCAGCTGTTATTTTTAGTGTTGTAAATATTATGAGTACCTAGCTACTCGGTAATTTACACTAAGACGATATTTATACTGGGCCTTTTCTGGTTATCTGTGCAGGCAGGCTTTTTAAGTTTGTTGGTGAGAGGTGTTGAGAAGCATGCGGAGTAAAACAAAAGGCACGAAATGAAAATTCGAGGGGATTTTTGACATTTATCTTTGTTTTTTCGTACTCTCAGCATTAAGCATGTGTATTAACGTCAAAAAGTCTTGAAGAAAAAAGTCTTAATGTAAATGTGCGTGACTTTTCGAAGGGGGATTAAAAGAAAATTGTCGAAGCAGGCAGGCTAAAATGGCATAATTTGAATAGGCACTAAGCAGGCAAATAATTCAATTAGTTCAGATATATATTTGCAAATAAATTTGAATTAACACATAATTTATTAGTCACGACAATGGTGAATATAAATGATCATAATCACATCATTTTTATAATAATATATGTACATATAATATGTCCAGAAAACATAGGGGTAGTTATTGAGTACTCATATATACCTATACATTACAACACTACTTTAACTTGCAAATTTTAGCTAGTAAAGCTAGTACCTAGTAGTACACATTTGAATTACATATACTACAGTAATAATGAAAGTGCTTTTATTATGTTGTGGAATAGTTTCGAATGTAATAAATAGTTGCTAAATTAGATACACCTTGAGTGTAATTTATAAAAACCATTTCATAGATTTAAGATCCATTTCGGAAAATTACGAACGCAAACAACACTGCAACAAATTTTTGCCTTTTTGCCATAACCTCTAAAATTATTTATTATTTATTTTCTTAGCTAATTCAGGGTCGCTGAACACGAATATGGCATTATTTTAATTTATTTTTCTTAAGAAGCGTTTTCGAGATATTCGCGAAAAACGTGTTTATTTTGCAGGTTACAAAGATATTTCCAAAAATCTTGAGCAAATTTTACACCGTCGAAAACACATATTTTTCTTTATCTTTCTATATTTATAGTGTGTTGATCGAAAAAAAAAAATTCAAAGTTACGGCCCTTTAGATTAAAAAAAATTAAATTTTTAGTGAAAACAGATTTAAATTCGGATATTTTCAGTAAATATGACGTAATTTTTTAATTTTTTTCCGATGATAATTAATTAAGATACAGGTTTAAAATAAATTTTAATTTTTTTTGGACTTAAGACAGCAACTTCAAATACTGAATTTAAAAAAAAAAAACCTAAAAATTTCAAAGTTTTTTAAATCTATAGGGCCGTAACTCAATGAATTTTTATCCGATCAACACACTGTAAATATGGAAAGATAAAAGAAAATCATATCTTTTTAACGGTGTAAAATTTGCTCAACTTAAATAAACAGTCCACAAGATTTTTGGAAATATCTTTGTAAGTTTACACGTCTTATACCGAATATCTCGAAAACGCTTCTTAAGAAAAATAAATGAATGCCATATTCGTGTTCAACGTGCACCCTTAATACTAGATACATATTAATTAATATTAATTTTTAATTATACACATATGGTCAAAATAATAAGTACACGACGATGTTTTACTCTTTAATACAAATTAGGGAAAAAATCTTATTTTAGCAACAGAAAAAATTTTAAACTTCTTTTTTGTAACCCAAATCAAATGTAACACATCAGTATTTATAAGCTAAAAGCATAAATTGACATATTTACGGTATGAAAGAAAATATATGGGAAAAAATTAGTGGTCAAAATAATAAGTACATTCTGAATATGATTAAATAATAAGTTTAAATTCAGAGTTACATTGCTATATTTTGGATATTTGCTTAATATCCAGTATATACTCCCTTATTTTGAACAAATTTTTCTATTCGTCTTGGCAAAATGTCAAAAAATTTTGGGCAGGGGTCTAATAGGATTTCATACCAAGTGATTTGATTACCGATACTAGGACACGATTTGAGTACAAAAACATATTGCAGAACATAATTCTGCCATATTCGTGTTCAACGTGCACCCTTAATTCTACATATTAATTAATATTAATTTTTAATTATATTTTAATTGACCTTTTCAGTTTATTTTTTTTAGGTTTGTTAAGCTCGAGGTAGGTCATTTTTATAAAATTTCAATTGATTTTTTATTTATTTTCTACTGTTAACGAGGTATTGAAAATAAATAAAAAATCAATTAAAATTGTATGAAATCGACCTCAAGCTTAACAAACCTAAGAAAATATGAATTTTTAATTATGTAATATTACATAATGTTTAATTGCAGAAGGCACACAAAAGACTATTAGTTGTTGAGATCTGAATATTGGTATGAAAATACCCTTTCCGCATTTGCAGATGAATGTGGACAACGGTTAACTTAAGCGGCCCATACACTACAACAGCATGCACGCGCAATCAAGCTATTGCGAAATCATGCTCGAACCACATAACATACCAGCAAGCTGGTACAATAATCACTTTTTAAAAAAATTCAAGAAGGGAGGTTGTAAATAGTGACACAGGGTTTGCTGCAATTTTTATTGATATTTTGTTAATATTAGCAGCTATGCATAACTAAAGTGCTCAAATTTCATTTTCCATTGCAAAAAAATATTTTTCAACAAATTACGATTTTTAAATGCATATTTACTTCTTGATAACTTTTCCCAACTGATCTAATTTCACCATACACAATACCAGCAAGCGGTATCATCAGCAAAATATCAAACTCTGTTTGACATCACTACAGCAAAACGTACAATCACACAAAATGCCCATACACGACCCAACCGCTGGTACAAACACTTGATTGCGCATGCATGCTGTTGTAGTGTATGGGCCCCTTTACTTCATTTTTCATTTCTAATACCTTCGAGCCAAAGTTACATGTTGCGTTTCCTAAATACTAATAACCTTATGCAAAAAAAGTTTATTTTTTTCAAGTGTGCTTTAGTCAAAATTTTTATGGAAAGTTTGTTTTAACGTACACCTCAAACTCAAATTATAAAACTGGTTATTTATAGATTAAATTTTTTTTGTGGCATGTAATATAAAAGAAAAAAAATCAATAGATAAATTGGTCATCAAATAGTGCTAAAAAGTACAACTTTTCCATTCCTGGTGAAGAGTAACGAAATAACTCTCTTAAAAGTTTAAAAATATTTCAATCTCAGTTTGTTTTTACTGTCATCCCAAAATAAATTATTTTCTTTCCCCTCCACCTCTTTCGAGAGAGTTCGATTCTGTAATAATTTTGGCATTATGGAAGAACCTGGAATTGAAACATTAGTATACAGTGTGAAAATCAGGTGATTTTCAATTTTTCAAAACTTCATGTTTTGGTTTTCTTGTACGCACGAATGCATGGTACAAAAATATAATGAAATACATGAATGCATGTGTGTGTTACGTTTGTGTATCGAGAGCATTGTTGCCATTTTGGCATTTTCGCTGCCAGATCTGTCATTTTCATTACCCGAAAAGCATTCAACTTTGAAAAAATTCTGCCAGATGCTTTTTGGCAGAATTTGCTTAAAATAAAAAATACTAATTTGTTATAAATTTATTTTTTTTTGCAATTATGTATTTCCTACGTAATGTAGATACAATCAATACCTATGTATGTATCATATGTAATTATATGTGTGTATATGGAGCCCTATTTTCAATTATCAGTAAGCGACAAAAATTAAAGTTTTCGGAAGATGGTTTTTATAGTATTCAAATATGTTTTACGTCATACATAAACTGTCGCTTACGATAAAATTTTACAGCCTGCATTTTAAAAAATATCAAACATTTTGACATTTTGATAATTCTTAACTATGGGTAGGCTATTACTTTAATTTCAATTCAAAAGTTATTTTTTACGACATCTTGCTTACAATTAAACCGAAAATAAGTTTCGATATATGTACATACATACATAATACATACAAACATATATGTATGTATATGAAAATACATAAACATTCCTGAAGAAAATGTTGATGCTGAAAATGTACTGAGTCGCTTTTGGCTTTGTCACCAGTACTACTCTCTAACTATTCCCCATACAATACTTTGTGTTATAGGCATTTAGCATGTGCTTGTCACTGAAAATCTACTAGTAACACTAAAACAATCGACTAGGTAGTGACTACGTAGTTCTTATGGGAACATGGCGTCATACCAACCACTGGTACATTTCTATACCTTACGTACATACAAATTTACTTATATTGACAAGTTGTTGCAAAATACACCAGAAATACATTTCTTCTGTATAACATTTTAGCAAAATTTTTTTACGGATCTAGCATTCTCTCATCATCATTTTCTGGCAACACTGATCGAGAGAGAGAGCGTTTGTTACAGTGTTACCACCAGCAAAATTCATAATTACACTTAAAATTAAGCAAAATTACCCGATTTAACTGAAATTACACCTGATCACATATTAACGTTTTATATTATTATAAAAAAAAGAGAAAAACTCATAAATATATAATTTAACAAATTTGAATTAACCAAGTTAAATATTAGGCAAAATTTAGATTCACAATAACAACATATAATTAAAATAACAATAAATTAACAAAAAATATGATCAGACAACTTAAAATAATGAGTCCGACTTCCAAATTTGGTTGGATATATCAAGGCAAGGATCAACAGTTCATTCCCGTTCCTTTGATTAATTCCTTTAGTGTATAAAAAGCATGTAATGGGTTCAGACGATAGTCTGTTTCTCAAATTATTGTTTCAAATGTATGTATATACTTAATAAAAATTTAGGAAGTTGCAAAAAGCAAGATTGTTACGCAGACCGAGTCACTAATTTACTCGTGGGTGTGCATGTATTATATACATCTGTATGTAAGCTAGGGCTGCCATACGTGCTGGTTTTCCAGGATTTTGTCCTGGATTTAGACAAATTGTCCTGGTATCCTGGTCCACTCTTAAATTGTTCTGGTTTTTTTTTTTTTGTACCGGAAAAAATTTGCCACCAACTACAATAAAGTCAAACAAGAGCCACCCTGATTCAATTTTTGTTTCAACTAAGTGCCATAAAAAATTGAACCGTGTAAACAACTGCTACAAGTAGTCGAGAACCGAATACAAATTTTTTTCTCTAACATGTTAAACATCTGTTTCATTTGTGAATTGCTGAGTTTCATAATATTATTTTATTTTTGTTTTATTTGTTTAAAATATGTATTAAGGCCCCTTTCAGATTAGGCAACTTTACTTGCGCAAGTCTTGTGTTTGTAGGAGTGAGAGGAAAGGTCGGTTTGAAGGGGAAAGAATTGCCGAGATTTGAGTACAGACTTGCTGGTACTTGGCAATTCTGTACTTGTACTTGGCAATTATGTATTCAAGTATATCTTTAACTAAATTATTTTTTTCTTCAACTTCCATTGTATACATCAAATTTCAAATCACTTTCACAACTACAATGAATACAGAAATGAAACAAAACGTCAACAAATTAAGAAAATTCGAGCATAAGATAATTAAACTTGCTCAACAAAGTTGCTGAATTTGAACATAAAAGCAAGTTCAAAAGAAAATAAATAAAAATGAAAATTATACTTGCGCAATTAAAATTGCCTAATCTGAAAGGGGCCTAAGAGTTTTCATGAGAATGTTTAAAAGTCTCGCAAACTGTGCAATTGTGCATTTTTAGGCTCTCGTAAATGAAATTACAAAAATTGTATAGAAATTTATTCACACAAACCTGTTAAGTTTGCCCAATAATTTTGAATTGTAAACGTAAACTTAAGCTGTGCAATTGTGCATTTTGTAAACCACAACTTCTTTATTTTTTGGCTATCTTGTATAAATACCTATGTTTTTAAATTAAAAATTGCTTTGGCATGTTCTTATTTTATTATTATTAAATGAAGTAATTGACGTTTGTTTCAAATTCACATAAGCTGTTTGTACAAAAGGTTAAACAAGTCTCGCAAGTTTGCCCAATTGCACAAATGGTAATTTTAAGAGTTCTCATGAAAACCCTGATTATGGTTTTATTTTCCAGCAAATGCCTAAAAAAAGCATAAGTGTATGAGGGTCCTGGTTGACGGGCTCATACTTCTGGCAGCCCTAATGTAGGTACTACATACATATCCATATGTACTTACAGTGACCCAAATAAGTTTAAGTACACCTTTCAATTTCTTAATACATATACATACATAGCTAATAATAATCGAATCAGCTCTTCATAGCAAAGGCTGCTTTATCTACAAAGCTATCGTTCATTTACTCAAAAAAAGTAGTTTGCCAGAAAACCAGTTTAAAGCTTTCAATTTACACACAACTTAATAGAAAAAAAATTAAAGTCGAGTAAACAAGATCCCTAGTAGGAACATATGTGTATGAAATTTTTACACAATATGAATAACGATAAGAGGATTAATTCTGCATAATTAACTGAAAAATTCCATTTTTGGGTAGTTATCTACGTTGAGTAATGTACATACTTTATTTTTAGAAGAAAATAGATAGTAGGTACGTACTATTTAAAAAATATTCCAGTCTTAACTATAAATGACGACAAAGAATTAAATTCAAAACTCATTAAAAATGAAAATTAAGCCAGACAGGTATCTTAATTTACTTCAGCCACTTGAATAATTTTGTTAAATTTTTTCTCTCTCCTATAAAATTTAAAAAGTTTAATTGGGTGATTTTGCATTTCAACTAACGATATGTAGATAGGTAGTTACACACATGTGCATATAGGTATAAACATATATGTATGTATTTTATTTATTTATTTTTTTGCTTGGGAAAATTCTCTTTTAAAAAAACGAGAGATAAGGTGGCGTGATCAAATTTTGTTTCAAGTTCAATGTGAGTAATAGGAAAGAAACTCCTCATATGCAAGTACAGTGGAGGCTCAAAAAAGTTAAGTAGTTTGTTTTGGGGGTGATGAACTTTTCCGAAATCTTAACTTTTCCGTAGTATGAAAAATTCAAGAGGTTATATGTGTATTTGTACCTACATTGTCTATTTATTTTTTAACCCTTTCGCTACAAGTTTTAACTGAATGGTCCAAAAAATCTAATTTTTTGGATTTTTGCTACTGTTGGTCTTAGAAACAATAATCAATCATTTTTTTTACAAATTTGCAACTCCAAAGCTGCTTTTTGGAATGTATCCATATGGATACAAATTTACTTAATGGTATAGAAAAATTATTTGATTTTATATTCGTTTATATTTAAATATATATTAGTTTTTCAACTTTTTTACTTACGTAAGTGGACATTTCTGCAAAATGTAATTAATTAGTAAGGCCCTTATTCATAAAAGATATTTTTGATTTTTTTACAAAGCAGTTTTTCATACAAAATTTGTTTTATAAACATTTTATTAAACAAAATTACTTTTTAGGAATAAGGCAGTAATAATCTAAAAAAGTTGAAAGCAAACAACTTCATAATATATGTAGCTGCCAAATTAAGAAATTAAAAATCGAGTAAACTTCAATTGATATTGAATCATGCAATTACCCAGTAAAAAAAATTGGAAGTCATTCTAAAGGAAGTACATTTTCATTGCTTTCAAAAATCGATATTTTTAATTTGCCGATAGTTAGCAGAAAACCAAGTAGAAGTTTATTTTAGTCATACAAAACCTTGTAATTCCTCTCTAGTTTTAGAAATTACTCACCAGAATTTTTAAAAAATCGATTTTTTTTGAAGAAACTTATGAACTAATTTTGGTCTAAAATTTTAAAGTTATTTGCTTAAATTTACATTAAATTACTGTTTCGCGTTTAAATTCCTATAAAAAGAAACTAATTGTTAAAATAGGTAACTATTAGCCATTTTTCCTAGACGAAAATATTATCATAGAACACAAAAAAGGAAATTTTTCTTAAAATCGCTTCCAAATCGGTGACCAGGCAGCGAAAAAGAGAACTTCTTGCAATGACAACCCTATGTAAAAATCATTAGATCGGATCGAAATTTGCACTACTTCCAGATCGCAAACTCTACATTTTCATGACTTTTTTGGAGTGTCTTTTTTTACTGGGTACCTAAATGAAAAACCAATAATTTCTTTATAATAATACGCCTTAAAGCATATCAATTTTGAGTCGCGTTTATCACTCGCATCCTTCACGTTTGTATCTGCAATATTTTCCGGCCAATGTTGATTTCGGTGAAATCGTAATGGATTACGTAAATCCGCCCATTTACAACGTTATTACGAAAACCCAGCAAGTCCATGCATTTGTTATTGTTAGTTCACCAAAAATCAATAAAATTATCAAACATTTTTAAAACCCACTTTCTATATATGATGGAAATTCTATACAATGATAGAATAAAATCCAGTTTGTCTATTTTTTCGATAGTGCAACTATGTTTGGTTTAGAAATATCTACATTTTTCTTCTGTTCACCACAAAATCTATCCAATACATCCAGAGGTTTATGGCCCTGTATAGTAGAAACTAGTTGCGCAATTCCTTCATTAAACTATCTTAGCAGATACATATTGTCTGATATTTTTATGCGGTAGTCGAAGTTTCCACGACCTTCTATTTTGAATTCATTTCCAACTTTAGGTAAATTTTAACAAATCTATTTTCCTTAACTCTTCCGGGGATCCAGATCCCTTTTTGATGTAAGTTCACAAACTTAAAGTTATACATTAATTTTTAAAATAACTTGTGTGGTTGTTTTGCTCAGGAATATTTCTTGAAAGTTGTGTAACTATATGGCAAAAACTCAGAAAGCAGTAAGAAATTTTCCTCTGCTTCGGCCGAAAGTTGTAAGTCATTCCTCTGGTGCTACATAAAATGTCCATTTTATGGGTTTCCTGCCGTATATGACCAAAATATATCTTTTATATACTTTTTTGTAAAATTGTCAATTATGTTACTAATTCTGTACAAATCAATCATAAAAACATTAAAAACACTGTTCTACTTTTCTATACAAAGTTTACATTAAAGCATACCCACAACTAAAATTTGTATCCATATGGATACACGAGTTTTGAAAAAAATCCCACAGCTTTTATAATTATTTTAATAAAAAAATATTGATGCAAAATGCTGAGGGAAAAGGTTTTCTGTGTATTTATGACATAAAATGAGAGAAAAAATTTGTATTGGTTGACAAAATAGGTGAAATATTAAACCAACTTTTTGATAAAAAAAAATTAATAAAAATAAGGTTTTTAAAAACCTACAATCTTTATTAAAAAACAAAACAATGCGAAATAAAATTTTATTTAAATAAAAGAAAAGAACTTAAGTTAATATATTCAATAAAAGTTCAAGTTAATTATATGTCCTGGGTCTTACAAAACAACTTTAAAAATGCGTGTATCCATATGGATACAATATACTGAAAGGGTTAATTGTCAATTAGAATTATATTCTACGACTAATTTCTTTTACAACCAACTGATGAGAGCAACTACATTATGCATATAAAATTCACAAAAAAAAATATATACATATATAACGGTAACGGTTTTATTTTTGCATGTATACAGGCGTATACGACTCACTATATATATAAATATGTATTGAGGATTTACATACAAAAGTTGAGATCATCTTAGAAAGAGAAAAAAACTATACATAAAAAAATTGTCTCAGAAAAGTTGAGAATTACTTAACTTTTTGGAGTCACCAATGGTGAATAAAAGCTGCTTAACTTTTCCATATACTTAACTTTTCTATGACTTAACTTTTTCGAGCCTCCACTGTATGTACATACATACATATGTACATATATTTGTGCAAATTAATAATAAACAATAAGCATTTTTATATTTTTATTTGCTAGTGACTAAACTTCAATTTCCAATAAAAAAGTACTTTTTTCACATTAAAAGTACAAGTGTACTACAAATGTTTTGCAAAAGTTTTACACTTTCATGCAATAAAAAATGAATTTGTACTTCAAGTGTGCTTTAGTCAAAGTTTGCATGGAAGGTTTGTTTTAACGTACACTTTCGTCGTCGCTTTCGATAATAAGCTGATTCGATTACGTTTTTTCAGTTTGAAATTATAATATGGCTCGATATCGAATGCCATAATCTCAAACTGACCTCAGCTTTGTTGGTATAACAAGTGTATGTAAAAAAAAATAATGAAAGAGGCTATACCTATCAGATGTAATTAAACATGTATGTATGTGTGTTTGAAAGCATGAATTATAAGTTGTCTGTAAATTGGAGATTTTGTCAGACATTACAATTTACATACGAGTCGTAAAGTCAGATGCAAAATACAGGCCGTGTGAAAGCAGCCATCATTGCGTGTCTGATTCAAATTAGAAGGAAATCTGAAAGCATAGTTCTTCATATTCCCCTTCAATACACGGTTCCGTAAAAGTTGATGAGTGTTACATGATTCCTCGTGTTGGATCAAATATGTATATGTATGCCATTTGTATACTAAACATATGTCAGGGCAATCATGAATAAAATTCCGTGAGAATTTCTGGATGAATTTTATCCATGATTGCCCTCAATGTTAAGCCTTCAATCGGCAATATTTAATGGCCTGCTTCACAATAAAGAAACGAATCTTTCGACTGAAAATTTATATTGAAAACAAAAACAAATTTTCATATTTTATTGTTGTTTTCAATATAAAATTTCAGTCGAAAGTTTCGTTTCGTTATTGTGAAACAGGCCATAAGTGCTTGAGATTGAAAAAAGTACTCATCGCTGTCACAAACAGAAAAGTACTAAAAAAATATATAGAAATGCTCTGGCTTTTCTGCCCCTGCTATACGATACAATACATTTATGTGTTTTTTTTTTTTGTCTTTTTGATCTTGTTTAAAGTGATGACACTTCTTAATCAAACAGTTATTTATAACCGATAATTATTTAGGTCAAAAGTACATATACATACATACATACATGCATATGTTATACATGTCTATACATTCTTATGTTTCTACAAATCTTATATTAAATCGTAGAAGTATAAAATTAGTAGCGTGTGTCATGCTCTCGTTCTAATGAAATATATGTATGTATGTACATAAATACGAAAATCAAACCACTTTTGAATTTTACAGAAATCGAATTTAAAGTTTTGAATTTACCACCAACTTAGTGGTAAAATAAAATATCATTTTCCTCTACAGAGGTGATTAGGTCTCATCACTCAGATAAATTTTAGCCATACAAAAATAGATAACTATTTTAAAAAAGGTTTTTTTAATTAAGATCTGTCACATTTACGCCAAGATAAATTTATTCAATGACTAATTCATTGATATCGACTAGATAGATAGATATCTGAGTACTTATCATATGCATTCATACATATCGTCAGCTAAAATGCAAAAAAATGATATTTTTGTTAGTTACGAATTTTGCATTTTAGCTAACGATATGTACATTAAAGTCCTGCACAATACCATTTTAAGACCTTTCAAGACATGAGAGATTTTTCAACTGCTTTACTACAGCGAAATATTCTAAAACAAACGATAAACAACACTGTTGGCAAGACAAACAATTTAAACAAATGCCTTGCCAACAGTGTTGTTTAGCGTTTGTTTTAGAATATTTCGCTGTAGTAAAGCAGTTGAAAAATCTCTCATGTCTTGAAAGGTCTTTTAAATGGTCTTGTGCAGGACTTTAGTATACACACATTTTTTATCAATATTATAATTAGATCACTTAAATTTATAATTAGATCACGCCAACAGCAATTAATATTACCCAATGCGACTAAAAAACTTTCTTAATATTTTAAACGATTAGTCACTAAATTAGCGCTTTCCCAAAAAATAATTTAAATTCACCTAAAAAGTAATTATGTGCACAGAAGTAAAGCTTATAAAATAGCATTATTTAAAATTAAATTAAACTTTAACATCAATTTGTAAGAAGGGCATAAATAAATAACAAACAAAATGAAATTAACTAAGTATATACATTCAAATGTATGTACATATGTATGTCTATTTATGTATGTATATTTAAATATGTATTTAAATTTTTTTCTGGATTATCATTAGGTATTGGGCCTTATCACGAGTGTCGTAACACGACTACGACGATTTTGTATTAGACTCAAGAACATTGCATCATTTTTTTTCTATTACAAAATTGTCGTAGTCGAAATACTATACTCGTAATTAGGCCCATTATATTAAGAATCAAATATGTATAAAGTTTTGATATCAACTAGCGGACATACGTTCGCAACGTGATTGACCCAAATCGTACGATCGCACAAAAACACATTCATACATACATGTGTACATACTTATACATATGTTTTTTTATACGACAGTGTCAATAATAATTTTTCACATTAAATTTTTTATACCTACACCATGTTTTTTTCATATTTGTTTTATTTAACCAAGAAATAAGTATCGGCATTTGTTTATTATTGAGAGTTCAACATTTGAAGAGATAACGAGCGAAAAGAGAATTATTTTTCGTAATGAATATGTATGTATGTATGTATGTAGGCGTGAATCGTTTTGAAAAAAATCGTATGATTTTTAAGCCCGTGCTTAATTAAAAAAAAAAAATATTTTGACTTGGATTATTACTTACAATCTCTATTCCTACTAATGTATGTACATACATACATATATGCATACATATACAAATACATATATATGTACATATGTATGTACATATGTACATACTTACATACATATATACCTATAATTTGTTTCGGGAAAGCACTACGTCTCATCAAATCAATTGATTTATTCCCATTTTTGTTTTGAATGGTAACATGCAAATAAGCAAAATCTAAAAATTGTAAAATATCTATGTATGTATGTATTTATGGATGTGTAATCAATTAAAAAATATGTACCTATTAATAATTCTGTCAATATTTTTCTAAGCTACGTATGTACATAGGTACATAAACACGTATGTAGGCATTATATTGACAATAAAAAAATAAAACTGAAATTCTATTGCTTAAGGCCAGTGACCTGCGCCGAGCAATTTTGTCGGCGGCGGCGGCTCATGAGAAATTCTTCGGTGGCGGCTGAAAATCGGCTGGGTCGGCTTCACCATTTTTACAATTGTGTCAAAGTAAATTTATATTAAAAGTGTGAATTTATTAGTGAAAAAACCAAAAACCATCACGTAAAATATAAAAAAAAATCATCAATCGGCGGCTAATCTTAGCCGATTTTGAGCCGAGAAAAAATCGGCGGCGGCGGCTGATGCAAAGCCCTCGGCGGCTCGGCTCAGCCGGCTGTTAGCCGGTCGTCGCAGTTCTCTGGTAGCCGGTCGGCGCAGTTCTCTGGTTAAGGCCCAGTCACATACAATCCGTCATACGTTAAACTTCGCCTTTTTTAACTGACAGCTAAGTTGAAATACATGGTTTCTTATGGTTTCAATACGTATCTGTCAACGCAAAGTACAAAAATTGAGCAACCGTTGAGTGTTTGTCTTAGAAACGCATAGTTGAGCAGTTCCGCTCCACTCAACAGTTGAGTAATTGATGTAATTTTTTTTTAATTTTTTGTCTGAACAGCTGATCGAATAGAGCTATGCCTTTTATACTATACTGCAAGGCCGCTTTGTTAGGTGGCAGGAGCAAATATTTGTTAAATTTTACATTACAAATGCGATAAAGTAAAGAAATAAAGATATAAAATTAGATTATATCCATCAAGCGGTTTCTGGTGACATCGTGGGACAGGTCGTAAGATAAAACAAAAACAAAATAAGTTTAGACTGCGTTCAGACTCGAAAACATTTGGAAGGGAAACATTTAGTTTGGTGGGGAAGAGAGAATCATTTTTGTGTTCGGTACTCGGCGACACGATTTGTTTTCATATTCTTTGCTACATACATATACAAATACCTATGCCTGATTTTATCAATTAATAATGGTGTGTCGCAAAAAAAGAGAATTCCAGATGTATTCCTTCCAAATGTTCGCCCGTCTAAAGTAGGACTTACCGTATGAGGGATTTTATGTGCCTGGGCTTTTAGTACATGAAAAATTGCGGCAGAAAACACATCCATCATCTAAGCATTACATACACACATATGTATATACATACACATATACATATGTTTGTATATGTAGTTACTTTTAAAAATCACGCCATCTTTCAACTAGATTTTTATTGCAAGCAATTTAAACGTTGAATTATGTACATATGTACATACATATTTAATAAAATATATATATACATATATATATGTATGTATATATATACATATGTAATATATGTAATTTATTGTTAAATTAATTGCAAACATTTTTATGTCATCCATTTATTTTTAATTATGTACATACATACATACTAGTGATGTAACGAATGTAAATTCTTGATATTCGCGAATACGAATATTTGAAACGATATTTGCGAATACGAATACGAATATTATATGTGAAATTTAGACATTAAATTGGGGTTCTGCAATATGAAATATTAAAAAAATTTTATGGAAAAGGACTTCATACTTCATAAAATTAATAAAAATTACCAAAAATTTTAATGATCTTCATTAAATAATATTTGAAAATGATACAAACCACAAATTGCTATAAAAAATTTAATATATTTGTACAAACTACTATTTTTAGCCATTTATTTAAGTTTCGTTTAAGAGTCATGCATTTATTTATTTAATTTATTTGGACAAAAAATTCGCCAAATTCAGGCGAATATCTAAAAATGGCCGAATATTCGACAATTCAATACATACATATGAACATGCAACTTAATTTTATTATTGAAATAATAAGACTTCAGTAAATATCTATTATGAAAAACTTGGTAAACAGAAACCTTAAAAACCAACAACATAATAAAGAAAAATAAATAAGCGAATGCAAAGGAAAATTTTTGATTTCATAGGTACCTAGTTCTTTAATTTTCCCTTCTGGTAGCGTTTGTCAGAACATTAACGGCGCTATGTATAAGCAAAAATTGGCATGAAGTTAGCATAAGTGGCAAAATTGAACATGATCTTAAAGAGTGTTGACATGAAACTTTACATTAAAAATCATGCTAAGACTTAAAGGTGGGTTAAAATTAGGTAATGCGACCATTGTTAATGTCAAATTGTAGGTCTGTTCCAGATGCATAACAAAACAGTCCGAACTTGTACAAACTTATCCAAAAGCGTTCCAGATAGCAATTTTTGTGCAATTTTGAGAGCGAATGAGAGAGTAATTTTTTTAATTTCCTGTACAAACTAGTACGAACTTTTTCTTCTGGGTAAGTTCGGACAATAATTGAATAATCAGCAGTTTTTTGTTTACAATTTTTATTTATTAAAAAGAATAATGGAATGTTTTTGAAATAAAGCTGAAGTTGTAAGTACATTTGTGAACATTTCTAAACTTCTTTGGAATAAAAAAATTATTTTTATGATTTTTTTAAATAATTCACATAGCTTCTACTTTTTTTGAGGTTTTTTTCATTTACTTTTTACAGCTGCTGCCAATGATGCAAATTTTTTGTTTTTATAATGTTATGCGTTTTAAGCGACTAAAATCAGTAAAATAAAGTTTAATTTAAAAAGTTTGCAGCACTAGTATTTCAAGATGGGTAATTATGGTTTTTTGCGTTCCAGCAATTTTGGATAACTTTTGCACATTCAGAGAGTAATTTCCTTTTTACTCTCATTAGTCCGAACTTTAACAAAATCTTGTGGAACACACCTTGTATGGAGGAACTCATTAACACACAATTCAATTTCGTCACTTATGCTAACTTCATGCCAATTTTTGCTTATACATAGGGCCGTAAGAATTATCTTTCGTGTTAGTTATATGTATGTATGTACCTTAAAAATTATCACATGTTATTTGGCTGCCAAATTTTGAACAATAATTTAAAAAAAAATCTAAATAAATTAATATTTTAATAGGTACATATTAATGATAATAAGCATATGTAGTATTTATATCAGAACTGGCATTAAAACTTGCGTTCTGGACGATTGGTTATAATGACGATGAGGCGCGTTATATTTTGATGTCTCATTTCCATATTTTTCAAATTATTTCATAAGTTTTAGATTATAATACATATGTATGTATGATGAACGTATGTACATATGTATTTAAATACAAACATATCCCTGTAGTAAATAAAATAGTCAGTTGAGAAAAAACACTAACTTACAAATTAATTATTTTGCAAGTGACTACAAATTGGTTTAAATATCATGCAGATATCAAACAAACATATTGAATAGAAGCACACGTAAGAAATAAATAAAAGCCAAATAAGTAAATGAAAAGAAAATAAAAAAATAAAAAGAAGCATGCCATGAAAACTAATGCCAAATGTTTGTGTTGAAAAAAAAACTAAATAATTTCAATAATATTTTCTATGAGCGGTTCGTATGTATGGATATATTTATGTACATATATATGTATGTACGAATTTTTTATTTTTAGTGAATATAATAATAATAAATATTTATATAGACATATACATATGTATTTATATATTTACATAGATATATATATATGAACATATGTATACATATACATATGTATATATATAATATAAATATATGTACATATATATTTTTTTTTTTTGCTATAATATTAATTAACTACAAATTGGTTGAAAAATAAGTAGTTAGTAGTCAATTTAAAAGTCATGCAGAGATGGCCAATTGACTACCGCCTATGACATGCCTATGTTAAAATAGTGAGTCGGCGGCAAGGAAAAAAGTCACTTAATCAACCAGTTGTGGTTATTAAAAAACCAGTTTGAAGTTACTTACAAATGGGTTTGAGTTCCTATAGGGATGTAACTTCAAAATATTTTTTGCTTTTATCTTTTGTTCTTTTCGTTGTTTGACGTGCATACATACATACATATGTCTGTAGTAAATAGAAAACGATTTTTTATGTATGTATGTACATAACTAATTTTATACATCTGGAAACTACCCTGAATGAAATGTCGATGGTGAAAATGTACTGAGTCGCTTTTGACTTTGTCACCAGTACTACTCTCTAATTAATCCCCATACAATACTTTGTGCTATATACATACATACATTTAGCATGTGCTTGTCATTGAAAATCTACTGGTAACACTAAAACAATTGACTAGATAGTGACTACATAGTTCTTATGGGAACATGGAGACATACCAATCAGACATTAAGTGGTACATTTCTATACCTTACGTACATACAAATACATATATGAATATTGACAAGTTGTTGCAAAATCCACCAGAAATACACCACATCTGTTTTCTCTCTTTCTTTTATACTGACGAATAGAAGAGAAATTGTAGACAATGTAACTACTACTAGAGTTTTAGTGTTGACATAGAGGCATTTGGCCCCAGTCTGACTGTAGGGTAAAAAGAGGTCTGCACACTTTCGCACAGTTCACTTTTATATGTATACATACATATGTACATACATACATACATATGTAGGCATGTATATTTAATTACGAAAGAGGTAAAAAATAATCGGCCATGTCACAGAGTTCAATTCCGTTCGGAAACGGAATTGAATCCACCTCAATATCTCGACCCCTAGCCGGAGTATACCCCACAATACCAGCGCATCCAACCGTCTGGACACACCTGACAAATATCCATATTTTAGTTTACTTTTTTATACACCATCTCCTACAAAAATGGGCTGGATTGCATTCCGTTTCCGAACGGTATTGAACTCTGTGACATGGCCGAATATATGTATACATTCATATGTACGTACATATGATACTTCTTGACTGTGATACAATTATTGAAATTGTTTTCTAAACATAAAAGAAGTACCTACTAGAGATGCTAATCGGGACAGGTTTTTTGAAATCCCGGGCTTCGGGATTTAGTGATGGAGTCTCGAAATCCCGAACCGGGATCCCGAGATTTTCGGGAATTACAAAATCCCGAAAAAATTGTGCACAAATGTGCGTCTTTATAGTAATTATAATATTTTAATTTAACAATAAATTTTTTTTTTTCATATTTTAAGGTTACTTATATAACTCAGACATTTAATTGCAAATTTTAATTGAAAAGTGCGATGTATGTAAACATTTTTCCTAGAAAAGAAAACGCCATATATCTGTGGCAATAAATAATAATGGCTTAAGTCGAAATGTATTGTTTCGAGAGGGTATTGTCTAAATTGTGTTTAGTTTTTATATAAAATTTTTAGCCACCGAAAAAGATGCACATTTACTTGGAACAAAACTGTTAATTTTATAAAAAAAAGGAAAACTTTTTATTAGTTTATTTATATTCGTTGTTTTTTAGTTAAGATGTTATGAAAAAATCCATTGGCAGAAAAATAAAAACTAAAGTGCACTTAAGCTATTATATTGAAATGCAAAATAATTTGTTTTGATAGTAAGTCGCTTTAGATTAAATTGAGAATTGCGGAAAACCTGAGATAATGTATAGATATTTTTTAAATAAGTTTTCAAATTAAATTAAATTTAAATACAAGTTTTTTTCTTATGAGGAATATTTTGAATGGGCTGTAAGTTATTGAACTTAAATGTATACAAGTTTTAATGCTCAAACATTTTAATATTAATAATATTAAAGCTACCTTAAAAAAATATTAAGTTGAGTTAAGATTTTATGGCTTATGTATTATTTTCCATGAAGACTTAAGCTAAAATATAAATGCGTATAGTTTTAATATTAATGACATTTTAAAATTGAAATTTAGAATATGTAATAAAATGAAAAAGCACTTATGTCAACTTAATCCATTATTATTTATTGCCACAGAAATATACCATTTAATATTATCTACGAAAATATTTATTCAAAGCAAATTTTTTATTTTATCAAGGACTTTCTAATAATTTTTAATATAGAAGATGACCGCCAAAAACATTATTTATGCTAAAAATCGGGATTCAGATAATCCCGAAAATCCCGGGCTTTAAAATTAAAAAATCCCGGGCTCCGGGATTTGCAAAGTCCCGAAAAGCCCGGGATTTCCGGGCTCGGGATTTCCCGTTTAGCATCTCTAGTACCTACCAAAAGAGAAATTGAGATTACCGCAAAAAAAATTCTTAAGTGTGAACGAACTCAATCATAAATTATTTTCAGGTTTTGGCAACAATGTTTTCCATATCCAATTTTCCAGGAATAAATAAGTATGTATCATGGTATGTAATATAAGCATAAGTATATTCATACATACAAACTCTAAAAAATTTATTTGTATTATTGTATCATTGTGCAAATTTCATAATATGCTTATCTTTAATTTATATACATATGTACATATATATGGTGTGCATATACCTGTTCGAATGGGAATACATTTTGAAAAGGTCGATGTATGTATGCAGATATCTATAAGAGCCTATTTCACCAACTTATTTAAATATCAATTCACATTTAAAAGTAATTTTCCATATAAAAATTAAAAATCCGGTTCACACACTTCAACTTTTGTTGAATTACGAGTGGATCAACAAAGGTTGAAGTGTGTGAACCGGGAGTTAAATGTCTATAGCAAAGCAACATTGTCTGTAGAACGGGAAAAAATCAATAGTGAAGCAGTACTGTTTCACTAAGTCCCAATTCACACACTTCAACTTTTGTTGATAAACTCGTAGTTCAGTTGTAGGAAAAAAAGAGATATTTGTGTGAACGGGGACTAAGAATAACCCTTTTCCACTCATAAAGTAACTTTGCAAAGTTTTAATTCAGCTGGATGATAGACGGGTGTGAAATACTTTTTCTTGCGTCTTTTCTCCTGCTGAATTTAGACGACTGCAAAGTAAACTTCGTGTGGAAAAGGGGACCCAACTTTTCCTACAGGTTAAATGAACTAAATTTATTGAAATTGTTAAGTATTTTTATGAATAAGGCGGAATAATATTAATTACTGCAGTGCGGGAGTGGTCTGCAGTAAATTTATATTAAATATGTAATATTGTACATAAGTATGTACGTAAGTAAGATAGTAAATACGTACATATGTACATGCTTGTGTATGAACAATTCTAAAACAGTTATAATTGAGCGAAATTGCTGATTTAAAAAACAGTTAAATTTTTAAATTTAAGAACATTCTCCAATTCTGTATTTTTCCAATATTCCAAACACGACAGCTTGCAAATTTTTGCACTTTTATTGATTTCATAAGCTGCTACATATCTACTATTGACCTGCACAAGACCATTTATAAGACGTTTCAAGACATGCGACATTTTTCAAACGCTTTACTACAGCGAAAGATTCTAAAATAAACGCTAAACACTGTTGGTAAAATTTTTTTGGAGTTCTTTGTCTTGCCAACAGTGTTTTTTAGCGTTTGTTTTAGAATATTTCGCTGTAGTAAAGCGTTTAAAAAATGTCGCATGTCTTGAAAGGTCTTATAAATAGTCTTGTGCAGGACTTTAATATCTACATGTGTATGTATAAATAAATATGAATATTTATGTACAAACATATGTACATGGTATATAAAAATTAAACGTTTTCACATGCGTTTTAGCTTAAAATTAACGAACTTCTTCCAAATAATAAATTGCCGGCTGATGCATTTTTTAAATTGAAACATTAGTTTTTGCAAGGACACGCCTAAATGTCAACGCATCATTATATGTATGTATTTCCAAAAGGACTTATTATTACACACACTCAAATTTTTAGCTTTCAATTCCACAACTCTTTACATGCATTCTCGCCTATACATACACACGTTTACATTTATACATACTATATATTCATATGAATACATACCTTAAAATCAGGCGACTTTTTTATAAAGCTCGCGTTCTTTCGTTCTTGCTTTTAGTCCTTTTTGCTTTATACGATGTAGTAGAAACGAATCAAGTGCTTTACCGTAGGTCCAGTAAAGTAAAGCACAAGTTAAGTGAACTTAATTAAATGTAAACTGCAAGAATTTAATAACTTCAAAAACACTTTCAATATTGTAAATTATTTACTTTAGCTATTCTTTTCACTCCACTAATTTTTCTTAATTTTTTCAATAAATTATTTTCTTGTAGCGGTTTTATATAAGATTCAGTTACTTTTAATATTCCAGAAATGTGTGTAATTAATCCGTTAGTATTGGAATATTGTATAGTCCTCAAATCTCAAAAGAAAGTTTTCAATATTTTCTTTGGATTTCAAATTTAACACGTCTATTCCTTTTGTACTGTCAATGAAGACTAATATAAACTTGCTAATGCGAGCGAACATTTAATTCAGCCCACTAGAAATATAAAAAAAAAAATTTTAAACCTATGGAACAGAACGGTGTCTTGTTATTGTAATACGCAAGAAGAAGCTTAACACCAGACGAGAAATAGAATAAAAAATTAAATATTACAAATGAAAAAAAAGTACAACAACAGATGATGTTAAATAGAAAGACAACAGCAACAAAAACGTCTTTATATAGAAACATCAGGCGACATGAGCGCAGTGTTGCCAGTCAATCATTAATTTAGCGAATCGGGATTAAATCTTGTAACCGTGTGTAGTGTTCAAAATGATTGAAAGTACCCTGTAGTAAATAAAATAGTCAGTTGAGAAAAAACACTAACTTATAAATCAATTATATTGCAAGTGAATACAAATTGGTTTAAATCTCATGCAGATATCAACCAAACATATTGAATAGAAGCACACGTAAGAAATAAATAAAAGCAAAATAAGTAAATGAAAAGAAAATAACAGAATCAAAAGAAGCATGCCATGAAATCAAATGTATGGGAACAAATCTAGTTTAGGGACCACCTCCCCAAAATTAAAAAAAAGTATCCCATCCTATAGTAAATTGAAAAATAAGAAAAAAAAAATTAAATAAAAATATTGGCGGCGAGGCTTAGTTTCCGACTTATGGGCCTCTGAAATTCTAGTACAATATTTTGATTATACGGTGTTTTTCAACGAATATGACCAATATTGGTATTTCAAAAATTAAAAAAAAGGTATGCTATCCTACAGAAAATTAAAAAAAAAAAATTTGCAATCCAGAAAATCATTACTAGGCTAGGATACTTTTTTTCATTTTTGGGAGGTGTCCCTAAACTAGATTTAAGCCAATGTATGTATGGATATATGTATGTACATATGTACGAATTTTTTATTTCTAATGAATATAATAATAATAAATTTTTATATAGAGATATATGCATTTATATATTTACTTATATATATATATGAATATACATATATATTTTGCTATAATATTAATTAACTAAAAATTGGTTGATAGTTTTAAGCTAATAATCTTTAGTTGCTCTGTCTCATAAGTAAAATTGTGTAATTTTAGCAAAATCACAAATTGTTCTATTGTGTCGTATTGTCATAATGTACTAAAAGTTTTGTTTGAAACCAAAAAAAAATTATTATGTATATTTAAACGGCCTTATTTATAAAAATTATTAAGGCTTTATAAAGGGTTTTTAAGAAAAATTTGCATACACAATTTTACCTATTAAGCCTTTATAAAGCCTTAATAAGGCTGAAATAATTTAAAACATTATAACAATAAGACATAATAGAACACCTTATGAATTGGCCAATTGTAAGAATTTTAATAGTTCGTTTGCACTATGAGCAAAACAAGTCGTTTTGCTTATTGTGTTTTGTATACATATACGAACTATCGAGATCAATTTGATTCTATTATTGAAGCAACAATCGTTACTGCTTCCAATTAGTCAGATTTGCACTGTATTGCATATTTACTGATAATGTAGTACATATCGCACACTAAATCATAAAGAGTCACAACTCAAAAAGTTTCAGATGCTGAGTAGTTGCAAACAACTGTTGATAATGTACAAATGACGCAAGTATGTGACATAAAACAACCATAACAGTATTTTATATTCTTCAAGACGACTGTATTGCAAAAGAAATTGTTGAGGTCGTTGTAGATTTCTTCAATTAACTGGTTTATAAAAAAGCAAAAGCACTTTTATAATTTTGAGTTGTGACTCTTTATGATTTAGTGTGCGATATGAACAATTTATAAATACAACTATTGTAGCTTATGCAATTGCTTAAAGTCTTAAATATTTTTGCTTTTGAGACAAACATATAATTAAACCTATGTCTTTTAAATAAGTTTAACTTGCTTTAGGGCTGTACTCACTTATCATACGGAGAGTGCAGATCTTACTTTGTTTTATCTTGTATTTTCAGAAAAGTCGTACTTTTATGAATCGAAATTATTAGCAACTTCGCAATAAAGAGAAATCATTTAGTAAAATAATTATCATTTGATACAGTTGCTGGAATCATAAAAAAATTGGGTCAAACTCGTTCACTAGTTTATTTTTTACACAAATCGATGTTCGAACTTCTTTAAAATACTTGGGTTTGATCATAGATTTTTGTAAAAAATAAACTAGTCAACTCGTTCGACCCAAGTCTAATTAATAATACAAAACCGTAACCGCCAAAATAGCTTAAGGGACATAAATTTCGATTTTATTTTTTGTACCAAAATCGATTACTTGCGATCGTAAATAATCCATTTTATTCACAAATAAATAAACGAAGTCCGAAAAATGTGTAGCATCAGCATTTTTAGCGGCTATAGCTCGATATCATTATTCTCTTGAGAGAAACAATTTCTGTTTCCATTAAGTTGTGTGTTTGGACTTGTGATGTTTTTCAAGTAAATGAACGGTGTGTTTACTTTGACTCCCATGAAAATGCTTTTGCAGCCGGCAATAATTCCATAAAAAACGCATGGCAGTACTGAGCGAGTGTAAATGATTATGTTGTGTTTTTCCACGTAATCTTTGTGGAACGAGTGAAGAAAGTGTTTCATATTACTCGTTGCGAAATGAATTGAAACACTCTCTTAAACAAAAAGAGAGAAGAAAGTAAAGATACATGAGAGAACATAATAGTTAAATTTATACAGGGATGGAAAAGTTGGTGCAAATGTACTTTTTTAACACTATTTGAAATCTAAATGTACCAAAGCAACCCAATGACAAATTTTTAGCATTATTGACATAAATAGATCAAAGAAACATTGAATACATATATGGATAACAGTTTTGAACACAAACAAAATGTTTTCACTAACACATTTGCAACAATTTTACATTGAATTCAATAGTGACAGTCAATTGACTAGTCATTTGATCGGAATCGATGATGGATTTATTTATTAGTGATAGTTGCTCCACTCTAGCATATATATATCGTCGGGTGGTTATTGGTTTGTCACACAGTCTATTAAAAATACATTATTGCTGCGGCAAACCAATAACCAAGCGACGATATGTTAGAGTAGAACATCTAATGTACGAGTACATACGCCAAAACTTATAAAACATCGAGTTTTATTAAAAACAATACAATTGATTATGGCTGTGAAAATTAGAATTTATAAGTGTTAAAAAGGACACGTAAAAACAATAGTGAATAAAAGAAATTTACAAAATTTAATTTAATATACTACATATATTTCTTTTGAAAATTTTAGATAAGCAAGATGCGTTTGTGGTGAAAAGGTGTAAATAGGGCTAGATACCGCCTACGCTATTCTATTTTTTCTAAATAATATCTTTCATTTTAAATATTTTATTTACTGGGGGTCTCCACGCGCAATAAACTTGGAAATATGTAATTATGTTCTCATCTGTCAAATTCTATTTCCAATACCATATGTCCACATGCAAATAAACAGTTGTTCGAACTTATTTCGAAGAAATAATGTTGAACATAACCTGTCAAATTTCATACACATTTGTTGTTTGTGTGAATTAAACATAAGAAACTTGTGGTTGGGGTAAAAATACAGCATTTTTAATGTATAATGAAATGAATATAAAGAAATTAGTTTAAAATCAAATGAAATACATTAAAATAAACACAAAAAACATCGATGAATTTTTTAAATTTACTCGTATGTCCAACACCACACTGCGTGTTCTAAAGCTTAGAACATAAGCTTGTGTATGAACATTTTTGTACTATTATTCTGCCTACGTTACTGCTTATGTATGTTCGGAAATAATTATTGCACGTGGATACTTGCAGTTACTTTTATAATTTTAATCATGTATGATTGCTTAATTGTGGGAGGTATATTAGTCAATTATGATCAGTTAATTTTGACTAATATCTATGCTATCATTGATTAGTAAAAAGCAGTAGAGTGAGCAGTGCGACTATATATTTTATAGTCGTTAGAGTGAGATGCAACATCACACGCACACAAAAGTTTCCATCACATTTTTCATTTTGCCCTTAATAATGCGATAGAAACTTTGTTCTACGCAATGATGAATATATCGTGCATGAGTTCGGATCAAATGACCGGTCAATTGACTGATACTATTCTTGTAGGGGAGGTTATTGCTTTATATTTTTTTAATTTTACATCGTACAATTTTATGTAGTAGATAAAACATAAACAATTTTATTGATACACCAAAAGCATACATATGTACATTAAGTTTTTTTATCGTGTCATGTTTTTTTTATATATACATAGACACATATTTATGTAAATATGTACGTATGTACATATGTATGTATTATTTTGATATCTATAATGAAAATATAGATATAAATAAAAGTATCGGTTTGATGATTTTCTTCTAAATGATAAAAATAAGATATCTTTCAAATGTTTGTAGGGTATTTGTATTTACTTTGTGTACCTGAAGGAAAAATATACCTACTTGTGTTATTTTAAAAAACAAATACATATAGGTACCTACATATGTATATGCATGTATATATCCCTGCAGTCAGACTGGGGCCAAATGTCTCTATGTCAACACTAAATTTCTAGTAGTAGGTACATTGTCTACAATTTCTTTTCTATTCGTCAGTAGAAAAGAAAGAGAGACAACAAATGTGGTCTATTTCTGGTGGCTTTTGCAACAACTTGTCAATATTCATATAATTGTATGTACGTAAGGTATAGAAATATACCACTAAATGTCTGGTTGGTATGTCTCCATGTTCCCATAAGAACTATGTATTCACTACCTAGTCAATTGTTTTAGTGTTACTAGTAGATTTTCAGTGACAAGCACATGCTAAATGTATATAGCACACAGTATTGTATGGGGATTAATTAGAGAGTAGTACTGTTGACAAAGTCAAAAGCGACTCAGTACATTTTCACCATCGACATTTACTTCAGGGTATGTAATTAAATATTTTGTTGCAATATACAAATATTGGTTTTTTAATATATGCGTCGACAATCATTAATATTTAATTAGGCCGCTTTAGCTATAAATAGTTTACAATGTTGTAACTGAGCGCGTTTTGAATAATACTTTTTGCTTAATAAATAACGCTTTTTGGTTAGAAATAGTTGGCAACGCTGTCTATCGGCTGGAATGGCGTCACAAAAGAAAATTAAATATGTATGTATGTATGAATGTACTTCGCGAAAATGTAAACTAGTAGGAAATGAAAGATTATTATTTTAAGTTCAAAATTAACTTTATTAAAAGTTATTACAAAGTAATATAAGTACATACATATGTACATAAATACATAAGTTTTATTGTGTATAGCTAGATAACTAAATGTTGTTTTTACACTTTATGAACATACATACATACATACATACTTACGTACAATGGATGTGTTTTTTGGGATGAAGTGGGAGAATATTTGGGGAATACGAATAGGAGTATTAGTTATACACAGGTATGTATCACAACTGCAAATTAAAAAATAATTAAAAAAATAAAAAATCCGACGGCAAAAAGACATTTTAAAGTGAATGCACTAACAAGATCGAAACAAGATTGAGAATAGAAATCAAAATTTAGATAAACAAAATAAACTCTACTTCGGCCTTATTTAATTACCCGCATTAAGTTTGGCGACAGGCAGGACACAAATTATAAGCCGAAACAAAATCAATGGGTTCCGGCTGCTACTAAACTTAATGTGGGTATTTAACTTAAGCCTTTAGCATACGTCATGAGAATTTTCAGCATATTGGTTCCATTTGGGGCTACATGCCCCAAAATTTGTTTCGTATACTGCAGGCTTAACAATGTTATGAACAAAAAATAAATAACAAAAATTAAAAATTTAAAAAAACCCCAGATATATCTAGAAAATATGTGACATCTTCTAAACGGCTTTACCGATTTTCTCCATACATGGTTAAGAACCATCTCGATCAAGTCACCTTTCAAGCAGAGAAAACTAAATCAAAATCGGTCCAGCCGTTTGGGCTGTACGAGGACACGGACAGACACACAGATACACAGACACACAGTACAAACTTATAAGACCACTTTTTTTGGTCGGGTGTTAATAAAAGAATTTCGAACAATAATAATAAAACTAACTAAAAGAAGTGATTTATTGAAAATATACAGGGTAATGATGAAAAAAAAAACTTCCGCGAGAAATTTCTCACTTTTCCAATTAGAATTTTTATGTTTTCCCTATTACTTGCTATTGTTTGAAATTGTTCCCCGCGAAAAATTTCACGCGGAATTTTATTCATGATTACCCTCATGAAAACCATTTGAACTAAAAAATATCACAAAATTGGAGAAATACGAAAAAATTCAAACTGTACAATTAGGTGTAGAATGCCCCATATATGGGCCTTGATACACCTTGTAGAGTTAAAAAATATCAACATGCTTTTGAATTTTATGTTTTATTTAATTGTAAATTACAGTTTCTATTGTAAATAATTTTTGTGACGACAAATAAAATTTTAAGTTCTTGTGAAAAATAATAATTAATAAATTTTTGTGAAAATTTTTTAACAACTAATAAATGAATAATTTGGCACTGAATAACACCAGTTCTGTGGTGCTACCATTCATATTGCAAACGCTTAGCCAAAAGCCGCAAATGTGTAAGTACTACTTTTGGAAAATGTATCTTTGTTATTTATTATTGTTACATTCAGGGCAAACATGAATAAAATTCCGCGTGAAATTTATGCCTTTTCCAATTAGAATTTTTTGTTTTCCCTATTATTTGCTATTAGTTGGAATTGTTCCCCCGGAATTTTATTCATGATTGCCACGATTGTAATTGATTTATGCATATAATTTCAAAACAGCAATGCTTTTCATTTATTTTAACAAACGCAGGTGATACTTATGAAAATCTTTGTGATGAAATCAAACATATTTTGTCAAAGGAGAATCTTACGGCCGGTTATGGAAATACTGAAAAGAATATTAAGAATGCTTTAGATATAGGCAAAAATTTAGGCATTTTAGTAATAACTAATGATCTTATTCGAATGCCCTTTAAATACAATAAGAGTTCAAAAGCACCACAAGGTTTGAAGAAGGTAAATTTGTTGTTATACTCTCAAGCAAGTTGAAATAAATATTAAAAGACATGTTTTTTTGTTTGTATAAACCAGAATTCAGTGGCGCGCCCATCAAATTTAAGACGGGTAAGATTATTTATATTTCTTATATGTATACATACGAGCATTAAAACCATTCAAAACTATTTTATTTTTAAATCAGAGTGTACAAAAGGCTACTGCTACCGCTGTTTATCCTCGAAAAAAACTTTGGACTCGTCTATTACGCGAATATACCGTACGACCAACTGTTGTAGCTCGTGGTCGTCCTAGGAGCAACGCTCGTGGTCGCAGCCGTAGTAGAGGGTCCCGTCGAAGTTCTCGCTCCCGACGACGTTAGGCATTTTTATTTTTTCTTTACTTTCAATTTGGCTGTAAAATATTTCTGATAAAGTTTAATGTAAAAAAAATTATTTGCTAAAAATTAAATAAAATTTGTTGCTAGTTTTTGCACTTCTAAATACATATCGTTACTTTAATATGGAAAGGTTCTTCTATCGAAATATGCAAAAACTCGATTTCAAAGAAATAATGAGTTTAGGGCCTTTCTATATTAATTCATTTAATTCATTTCATTTATTCCATTAATGTAATACATGTGGCCTATTGGCCATTTAAATTTATTACAAGGTTTTGATAAGAACTGTAACGTACTATGAATAGTTTAAAAATCAAAAAAATAACTAAAGGCCCTATTATGAGTTGCATTCGATTTTCGATTTTCGCTGGGTATCGAACATGGAAAATCGAATGTTAAATTCATATTATGAGCATCGAAAATTTCGTTGAGCAACGAATTTTCTATCGAACAGAATTTAGCTTTCGATGAATTTTTTAATAAGAAATTTTGTTTAAAAATCTAAATGTTAAACAAGTTTTATTTTTAGGTACACAAACAAGAATTATAATCTATTTTTGTCAATTTTATTTACAATAACGAGATTCTTTGTCGAATGCTCGTCATAATACCAAATGACAATTCGTTCGATCAGTACTTTCGACTACAGTCGAAGATCGAAAGTTGCTCATAATAGGGGCCTAAATTAATTTATATTTATATTAATACAATATGCATACATTTATGATATGTACAATACGCACGAGATCAAAGAAATGGACTTATATGATAGAATTTTGTACAAATTCATGATATATACACAATATGTACTGCATAATTCACTAAAAATATTTCAGGTTTGTTAAGCGCTTATATATTTATAAAAATTTGTTGAACAATTTTTACAGTTATACAGTTTAGCAATGTTTTACAAAACTGTAGACCCAATAAAATTAGCTAGACAATTCTCATGTTAAAATAATTTATTAATCGCCGCTGCAGTAATAACCTAGACATAGCAAAGTGACGTAAGTTTCTAGGTAGGCAATTCCATAGGCGAGCTGCACGTACTACGAATGATTTTTCATAAATAGAGTTGTAAATACGAGGTATGAAGATCTGAGGATTTCTTGTCGACCTAATAAACGAAATTGATTCAACAATAAAAGTAGGCCTTTGATTTTTTATAATATTAAAAAGGTAAATAAGTAGTCGAAATTTCAAATAGTCATCAAATTTTAAGTTAAGGAAGTTTTGTACATATGTAATTCGAAACATGTGCCCTAATCCTAAGGCCAAAGACAAATCTCACAATCTTATTTATAAGAAGCCTTATTCTGTTCAAATTACCCAAGTTACATCCAGAGTATACTTCCACACAATAGTTTATCTGAGACATAAGTAAGGCATGACCTACCACCTTTTTTACATGTAAAGGAAGAAACAAGTTCAGGTGATACAATCTTTGCAAAGTAAAACAAGTCTTGGAATAGACTTTATCAATATGTTGATCAAACGATAATCTACTGTCCAGTATCACTCCAAGGCATTTAATATTGTCAACAAATTCAATAGAAACATCTAATATTTTTAAATCCAAGTAGAGGCTACCCGAACTGTTTGATCCAAATATTACAGCTTTGGTTTTGTCTGGATTTATTTTAAGTCTATTTGCCTGCATCCAATTTTCCACTACAGCTAGTTCAAAATTTATGGTAGATTGTAAAGCATCAGAGAATTGATTTTCTCCAGACCATAATAATTGGATATCATCTGCAAACGCAAATGATCTTCCAAAGCTAAATTCATCAAATAGATCATTTAAAAACAAAGTAAATAGAAGAGGACCAATAACTGAACCCTGTGGAACCCCCGACCTAACCTGTTTAACTCCCGAGCTCAAACCATTTATGGAAACAAATTGCTCACGGCATGTCAAGTAGGACCAAATTAATCTACAGGACGAAGTAGAGAAACAAAATTTAGTATTTAATTTCTTAATCAATAAATTATGATCAACCTGATCAAATGCCTTGGATAAGTCCAGAGAAATTAGTACAGTCAGTCTACCCATATTGATATTTCCTCTAATGTAATCGGTAAGTCCAGTCAAAAGAAGTCCTGTATTACTGCCACTACGAAAGCCATATTGGCATTCATTTAGCAATCGCTTATTTTCTATCCATCTTGTAACTTGATCCTTTATAATAATTTCAACAACCTTTGAAAGCGTAGGTAAAATACTAATCGGTCTCACATTATCAACAGAGAGTTTATGACCAGTCTTTGGAATAGGTATAATTCGCGAAATTTTCCATGCACTGGGAAACTTTGAGGAAGTGAGTATACAATTTATAAAATAGAGAAAGTGTCTGTCCATAAATGGAAATATAATCTTAAGAAACTTTATTGAAATACCGTCAACACCAATCGAAGCAGACTTTATACCAGACAAGGCCAAAACAAGATCCGAAAGCGATATGTTCGAAAAAGAGAAACCATCGGTGGAATTATTAAATAACGAGAAATCTAAATTATCATCAATAGAATATAACTGGCTGTTTATGAAATGATCATTAATTGCATCAACATTAATATCAGAATCTACATAATTGTTTTCAGAAATACCAGCATTATGCAAGGTCTTCCACATTTGTTTAGTATCGCCAGAGCGAAAAATACGGGCACTATACCTCCTTTTAAATTTCCTTATCTTTGACTTAGTAATATTGCGAAGCCTGCTATATACATATAGTCCAATTTCTGCCACATCTATCGGCATAAAAAGTCTTCAAAGCTATGTTAGTTAGGGATCTATGATACATTATGTCATTGTTAAATTTCGGTCGGAGTGGGCTATCTTTGCGCAAAAATTTTCTTAAAGGAACATAATTTAAAAGAGCATTTAAGAGGTTATTGAGAAACGAGAGTTGTTCGTCTGTATTTCCTGAAACATATAGTTCTGAAAAGGTAAGGTAACGGTATGTATGTACATACATACATATTTCTTATCTTTTGAAGATTTTTTGTCTTATCTTTAGTTGCCAACCTGACTTTTTGGCAACTGTATAAAGTTGCCATAAAGTGGCCAGTTGCCATCCATAAGTGAGCCATAAACTATTTTTGACTTTAAGAGCCATTGTTAGAACTTAGGATTTTATCGGACGTATAAAAAGTTTTTCATTAATACAAATTTAATTCAACTTACCATGTGGGATAAACTTGCCTTTAAGCTACAGCCCTCTTTAGGTTAAAGTATAATTATACGGCCTTGTTCTTTCTGTAAACCGAATCGATTTGAAATCGATAATAGAAAAAAATTTCAGACTTTTTTTTATTTTTCTATTATACTCGTATATCATATCTGAAAGAAAATTATCGTGTATGATTTTAAACCACTATTAATTTTTTGAAAACTAGAAATTTACTCCGATTTGGTTTACAGAACAGGACCGATAATAATGAAAAGCTTTTTATACGTACATATCGTTAGCTTAATATAGAAAGGCCCTAACTCATTATTCACCCTTATTCCAGTTGTCGACATCGACGTCACTTTAACATAATACCAAAAAATTGGAGCTTGTTTACTCGCTCTCGAAAACTATTTTGTGCTACTGACAATCTGTTTCCGTTCCCTAAGGTCTAGAAAATAGCATAAACCTGCCAAGAGGAGTCGGTTGTTTTCGACAACAGGTACACTAGTTCCAAATTTTTGGATGTCAACAACTGGAATAAGGGTGATTATTTTTTTTTTAAATCGAGGTTTTGGTATACATATGTGACAAGGAAAATTTAAAAAGGACTTATGGGTCGAAAAAATCGATTTTTACTTTTTTTGGTGATTCTTATAGTCCAAAACACGCTCTTTCTAATGCAGCTTTCTAACTGCATTCGCTTTGTCATAAATTAGCTTCAAAAACACTTTTGATAAAAACAAAGTAAAAAATCCGATGTGACAAACTTTTCTGCAATCCGCTATTTTGAATTTCTAAAATATAATACCGGATTCGTAATCAGCCACCCTAAAAACCACTGAGTGGCGAGTGTCAAGCAAATCCAATAATATTACAAAAAATAGCCCCGCCATTTTGAATTTTCAAAATAATACCAGATTCGTAATCAATGGACCCTAAAAACCCGGGTTACGCGTTTCAATTCATAAAAGCGTTTAGTTTGGAATAACCAAATGAGATTAGAAGTATAAAAAAGATAAGTCCCAAGTAATTTTGCTATAACTTCCTGAAAAATCAGACAAATTAATTAAGATTTTGACCAGGGGTACTTTCGAATATGCAGATTAACTCACAATCAGCGTATCTCGACTTAAGCACTTTTTCCTTTTTGCCACAGAAATATGGTTAGCTAAACTGCATAAAGGCGTAACTAACAAAAAATTCAAAATCGAGTTTTTAATTGATTACACAGTGCAACAGCCAAAATCGGAATGGGATGCAACCAAAAGCAAATGAAAGTTGATGTTTTCAAATTATAAATGATTTTTTCTTGTTAGACAGCCTTCCAAAATCACCAACTTCCAATGCGTGTTATTATCAGGGAAACCATAAATATGCTAAAAAAAGTGTTTTATGCGCATTCAATATGCACTAAAAACTTCAAAATATGCATTTAAAAGTAAAAAAATATGCTCTTAAAAATAGAATAAATTGGTTTATTTGTAAATGAAAAAATATTTTTTAATCAAAAAGTCAACAACATTTGCATATAAAATAAGACAAAAAAATAAACAAAAAAAGGAAACAAAATTAACAAAGAATAACTAACTGGGTTGGAAGTGCAGGTTAAAACAAAATTACCATACAAACAATACAAATTAATTTTTATTGGATACATAAGAATTTAACTTCAATTTCAAAAGATCACGATATCAGAATTAAGGCTTTGGAACTGTATTTGGGAAAGATAAGACAATATTTTTATTTATAATTTTTATTGCAATAAATAACAAAATATTGACCTAGACTTTCAAATAAAAATCGTTTCTGTCTCATCTAAGTGAACTTTTATACATCGACAATGTTTCTTTAACGTCTACTCGGGGCAGAGTTTGTCACAAATAGCAAAATACAAAAAAATTTGTATTCAAACTAACGTCCGTAAAACTGCGTAATATATAAGAAAAAATGTATACACTACATAGAATATTGGAACAGAGATCTAGATGGCGAAAAATAAAAATGTTGATCAACACCTTAACTTGAAAGTATGTATATTAACCCAGATAGCGCAGGAACAATTTTTTCTTTAAAACTTAAATTTTTATTTCAAAGATGAAATTTTAATAAGTTTGTAGAAAAAAATTTTCATAATTTTTTCTTGGAAAAGGGTGTCCTTTTAAAATGATGGTTCAGCCAAGAGTTTTAAAATAAACAAATTATATAAAGTAACAAAATATGCTCTAAAAGCGTAAATTATGCTATAAAAATTCGAAAATATGCTAAAAATATGCGTGTAAAACAGATATATGCAAAAACATGCTTTAAGGGGTAAAATATGCAAAAATATGCACTAACAAATCGATGCCAAAATTCATAAAAAGTTCTGAAACGGATAAATATCTTGTCCCCGAATCAATACGCGACCCAAGAAAAAACATGCAATTGCATATTTGCGCTTTCCCTGGTCATTATGAATACTAGCCCTTGGCAAAATTTTACACTTTTGCGATCAAAACACAAGGGGACTTAACTACAAGTTTGTTTAGTTTTTTTTAGTTGTTTGCTTCTGTAAAATTATATATTTGTTAGTTAAGCCTTTCTGCATTTTAGCTACCGATATGTATGTACACATATATCCATGTATGTACTTACATACATATGTGGATATGTACTATATTTTTAAACTTTAAAAATATTATATTACCATGAATTTCCATAGCAGAAGAATAAATAAATTAATGTCTGAATGGAATTTCCCGATTCTACTTAATTGCAGGAACTTAGCAAGTAGTCATATAAACCAACCGAACCATAAATTTAATATCAATACCTTAAGAAACAAACATACCAGACGTAAATAAAGACCTGCGTAAATAGTCTTGATATGTAAATACGTCTTGTTTTTTAAATGTATTCTCGTGACTGCATTATCCTAAACCAATAATAAATGCTGTCGTATTATAAGCAAAGCACGATTGATGCATTTGTGTGCGTGTATATGAGTGCTAACAAGCAATGTCGTGAAGACTTCTTGTTATGAACAAACAATCAACAAAGTAGTGTTGATACGTGTGTGCTTGTTATTTTCCATATTGTACGTTTGAGTGTGTGTGTGTAAGATGTAGATGGTAAGCTATTATGTGTTTAAGGGAGGTTTTTTTAAGCAAGCGCACACAACTAATGTAAATGCATGTGAACGTTTGTTTGTGTGCAGAAAAATAAAAGAGCATACACCCAACGTGTGTGTGTATGTACATGCATGACGCTTGTATACGCGCCCATGCGTAGAAAGAATCAAGCATCACAAATTTTTCAGTCACGAAGTATTTTCTTCTTTACTCCTATAATTGCAATAACTGAAACAAGTTCTTGCAAACAGTGTTGCTTAGCGTTTGTTTTAGAAGACTTCGCTGTAGTAAAGCATTTGAAAAATCCCTCATGTCTTGAAAGTTCTTATAAATGGTCTTGTGCAGGACTTTAGACGTAAAGATAACTAACACACACACACATACATTTTATGTGCACTCATGGTAGATATTTCCATAAAAAAAACACTTTCGTCCCATTGAAATAATGGGACGAAATAATAAATAATGCATGGAAAAATCTATTATCAAATAAAAAGCATGATCCATTGAACTTTTGATCTATTCGGTCGGTTGTCAAGAGAATCCCATCTTCAACAAAAATAAATAAAAGTGCTACATATGAACGTTTGTGGCGAATTTTGCGCACACTTTTTCAATGTTGAAAGTCACCAATATAATGCTAAATTAAATAATTCTTCCAAAAAAAAACCCACTTCAATGAAAAGATCTGATAGAACATTTTCGAAAAAAAATGTATGGGATATAAAATTAAATTTTAATGAGCTTGCCTCCCTCCGCCCATTGTTTGAAATGCAAGATTTTGTGTGTTTTCAGAGCTCAGGGTATGTGTGTTAAGTTTTGTAAAAATCGGTGCAGTAGAACCACTTAAAATTAAATATTTAATTTTAATGGGCGTAACTCCGCCCATTTTTTCAAATGGAAAATTGTGTCCATTTATGAGCTCAAGGTGTGTAGTAAGTTTCGTAAAAAGCGGTTGAGTAGAACCACGTGAAATATAATAATATATTTTAATGGGCGTAGACCCGCCCATTTTTTTAACTTTAAAATTGTGTAATTGCAAGAACCCAAGGTGTTTGCTAAGTTTCGCAGCAATCAAATAAGTTGAATATCATAAAATCAAATAAAAAAATTGTTTATTGTTAATTTTTTACAATGGGACCAATGGGAAGCCATACCCTCTCAGACAAAAAAAGAATTTTTACAATCGGTCTAAAATGTACCGAGTTATGAAGTCAACCTATCCCAGTTGGCCAAATCGTCACAGACGACATTGTCTTGGACGATTAATGTACGACATGTCGCCTGTTCATTAGGTTTTCTAATCGAAAATTTAAAGGAAATCGTCGTTCATGACTATCTGAGCGACAATATCCATCGTTTTGTCATCAATAAAACTTTGTTGAGGACAATCTTAGCGACAATATCAATCGTTTTGTTTTCAATAAAGCCGTGTTGACGACAATCTGAGCGACAGTGTCATACATTTTGTCTTCAATAAGACTTTGTTGAGGACAATCTGAGCGACAGTGTCATATAAGTTTTGTCTTCAATGAAGCAGTGTTGACGACAATCTGAGCGACATTGTCGCCCATCTCGTCTTGTGTGACCTCGGCGCCATTTGTATGAAAATTTCGTCGACGATTTGTATGGGGATGTCTTCAATATGTCTTCTACGACTTACCATTGTCTTGTACCCGTCGTCAAAGATGTCTTAAAGACGTGGCCAACTGGGATTATTCAGCCTGATTACAATTGGCGCATTTCGACTACGCCTAGTAATAGCTTGAAGAAAAATGTTGCGTTGTTTTTTAATTTTTTATTTAATTCAAATGCATATTACATACCTAGTTAACTCTAAATAAACAAATAGTAAGTATAAGTAGAATTTATAATACACAGTCCCTCCCTCCTAACGAGCTCTCTATGTAGTATTCTAAGTATATTCTAGATCCTTTTTTAGTCATATTTATTAAACAATAAATGTTGAGGTTGATTACGAAACTTTTCACCTGATAACTTGTGTGTGTTTTTTTTAATCCTTTTCTTAGTTAAATGATATTTATAATATTTATTTAGCTTTTTTTCTAAATTTCCGTGTTTTTTTATTTTTGCATATCAAAATATTTTTTGTGCACAATTTCTTCTGGACAATCTTGCTATTCCTATTTTTGTATTAACATACAAATTCGGCAGGGTTTTCATTCACATCGAATGGGGGTATACTCTGTAATTCGATTCGAAAGAAAATGCTTTCGAATTTATGTACATGTTATAAACATACAAATTCGAATGCTTTTTCTTTCGTTTCGAGTTACACAGTAGACCTCCAGGTTCCATATTTCACAGAACTTTTTGCACGTGAATTTTCTGATTAGTTTTGGTTCAGGAATAACAGGAATTGCTTTTGCACCGATTCAATAGCATCCGTGTGAATTTAGTAAATATGATCCAATATTATTGATCCATATTCCAGAGTCGGACGTACCATTGACATGTACAGGGTGGGCCAAAAGTCATGCGGGCCAAAAGTCTCGCATGAGTGTAAAAATTGAAAAACTTTTTTGTTTATTATTATTTTTTAACCCCCGACTAAAAAAAGGGGTGCTATAAGTTTGTAGTGTGTGTCTGCGTATCTGTGTATCTGTGTGTCTATCCGTGTGCACCTATAGACCAAACGGCTGGACCGATTTTGATTTAGTTTTTTCTGTTTGAAAGGTGACTTGATCGAGAAGGTTCTTAACTATGTTTGAAGAAAATCGGTCCAGCCGTTTAGAAGATATCACATCTTTTCTAGCAATATTGGGTGTTTTTAAAATGTTTAATTTTTGTTTTTTTAATATAATATTGGCTTTTTATGATCTAAATTTTACACAATTGAGCTCTTGCACAATTAGGCTCTTAAACAGGCGTTTTGCATAACTGCTGATCTCAGCTTCAATGTTGTGCTTTAGGTGCTCTATAGTTTGGGGCTTGTTAACATACACTCGTTCTTTGAGATAACCCCATAGAAAATAATCAGGGGTGAACGTGCTGGCCAATTGAATTCTGAATTTCTTGAGATAATTCGGACTTAAGTAAAATTCTACCACTTTGGTTCGTTGCTCGTTCGTTAAATTTTGCATGGTGGTGTAACACGATTCGATGAATAATCCCTCGTATTGCGTATGTCGAGTCGAATATTCGTCTACGAGAATTTTGTCATAGAATAAAGAAAACTTGTACAAGCTTTGTTTAATCAAATACAAAATTGTCGCAGCCGAATATTCGACTCGACATAGGCAATACAGGTCATTATCTAAAAAAAAAACAATAAATAAATAATAATAAACAAAAAAGTTATTCAACTTTTACACACAGGCGTGACTTTTGGCCCACCCTGTACAATGCTTTCCCAATGTACAGGTCGTTAAACTCTTTTGCCCAGCATTTAATATATGTATATGTATGTATGTCGCCCTACTTCCGCCTTAGGTCCTACTTATTAAAAAATATAGGTTAGGTTAGGAAGGGTGGTGCTACACCGCACCTCCACTCGGAGACCCAATTGGGTCCATTGTAATTCCTTTCTGTTGACCAAGTAATATTTAAAAAATATAACAAAATAAACAATCACCAAACAGTATACATACATACATATATTATACAACCACTTCATGGTAATAGCGAAATGTGCTGCCATTTTCCATACAAAATTACAATTATTATTTTATATTTCCCCTTATCGTGGTTGCCGTATTTCGAACGTCGTAGTCGCAGTCTTCAACGAAATGAAGAATGAAACCTCCTAACGGACTTAAGCCTATGTCTGTTAGGGTTCCACTAAAGTACTTAGGATAGGGGCGGTAAGCCCCATATACTCAGAAAATATTAATTATCGTTTTAGAAGACATCTACTAAAGCAACAGTTTCAGTACTCAAATCAAAACCATTTTAAGTACGCTGTTCTCCCTTTATTTCGCCTCCAACCCAGAACCAAAAAGGGTACATAGGGAGAATTACTGCCTCTCATAAAATATCTAAACAAAACTAATTAATTTAGGATAAGACAACTTTTGATGGGCTCAGCTAGTAACTGATAAAATTAAATTACAAAACGAATGACAAGCTTATAACTCTTTCTATTATAGTGAAGGGTAGCGATAATAAACATATAAAGTATCAAGTATTTGTGATAGTATATCTTGTGCAGAACACAAGTTGAATGAGTGAACATTTCATGCTACTGTGTCCATATGTATATGCGTATTTATATAAATACTTATTATATTTTTAAAATTATTTGACATTTACATCTACATCTTGACAGTGTCATACAGAAGTTGGCGGATATAGTTATAATATATATTAAGCTAAGCCAACCGAGTGACAACAACGGAAGGAAACAGGGGATCTACTCTGTAAATCGAATCGAAAGAAAATGCTTTCGAATTTACATGTTATAAGCATACAAATTCGAAAGCATTTTCTTTCGTTTCGAATTACAGAGTAGACCCCCAGAAGATAGTTAGTTCCTCGTACGATTTTGCTTTTCCAGCTACAGCCTTTTGTGATTATTTCAGGTGAATTTACAAAAAAATAGAATAAAATATGGGAAACGATTTACTTTGCTGGCCATCCCTGATATACTTTTACGAAACTTTGCGTATGCTCTTGTTATTATTATTTTTTGTATATAATTCCTTATTTACAATCTGTCCACTAAAGGACAATAAGTCAATTTGATAAAATATCATTGACATAATATGTTAAACTCCACTGAGAACCAGCGATGCCAATTTAGCGCCTTTCGCGCTAGTTTTAGCGCGTTTTAACTATGCCAAACGCGCTTTTTTTCGTCTTAGCGCGTTTAATACAAAAAGCGCTAAATTAGCGCGTTTTGATTAAAGTCAAAAATATCATTTCAGTTCAATATCTTTTTACTTTTTTGTATAAATTTAACATTTGTCTAATATCCAAAATTTTACTTTTTGTTTAAATTCGTTAATAATTCAGATGTTGCAAATAAAATTCCCTTGACTGTGGTTAGAATTAAAAACGCATTTTAATATTGTAAATGGCAAATATTTGGAAATTTCAAAGCTAAAAATATGTGCTCGTACTCGTGACCCAAAAAAAATTTATATAACTTATTATGCATCTATTCTCTTTGTACTTCAAGAAGCATTTGAATCGCAACACTATACAATAATTTATATAATTGGTTACAACGTTTGACAAATAAAATTTAAATAAAAACTAGGAATTTCGAATATTTGGAAGGCGAGCCTGATTCTGTATTAAATGATTTTAGTTATTTAGGATATAATTTCGAAGAAGCAATATTGCATAATCTGAAAAATAATTAATTGTACTCGTATTTACTAATACATACATCGATCTTTATTAAAATTTAATTTAGCGCGTAGGAAAATAGCGCGTTTTGACATTAAATTCTTGATAATACTGTAACTTAGCGCGTTCTAGTGCGTTTTGAGAAGGGGTATAGAGCGTTTGGGTCATAAATAGTTGGCATCGCTGCTGAGAACATCATAATTAACAAAACTTTTAAGACATAACAATATATTACTAAAAAGAAAATAATAAACCAACTTCTGAACGGCAGGTCCAAAAACTGGTGGCTTTAAGCCTTCTGATTTCTTCTGTATCATCGAGGAGTGCAATAGCTAATGGGTTGATGTGTTCACTTAGGGCGACTTTTAAGACTTTTGAGTTCAAGATTAGAGATTAAATTAACCTTAATCTTCATTTGTGATTTTTGGGTAGTCGATTGTATTGATTTACTTCATAGTTTAAGCGGCCAATCGTGGTGGTTTAATCTTATATTAATATTGACAACATACACTTGTGAAATATATAATTTTTTGTAAAAATTATATGATAAAACAATTTAAAAACACATAAATAAATATATATATATTTTATATTACTTATATATTTCCTTTAACACGCGCAATATTTTACTTGTAAACAATAAAATATGTCAGTTTCTTCTTCTTCCCACAAAAATCAAAAGTGTTGATAACATGTATGACTTTTGCACTGAAAATGTTGCCACTATTTTGTTCCTCAGTATGGTAATACTACACATAATAAAAAGTTTAAACTACCACTCAAAAATATCAAACTCAATTAATTAAGATTAAGTTAATTTTCGGATTAGCTAATTAGAGAAATAAACTAATCTTAATCTCGATCCCAAAAAGTCGCCCTTAATCTTTCTAAATACGAGTAGGTTTCACGAAATCTTCTAATTTCATCTTTCACATTTGGAATACGTAGATCATTTTATATAGTATTATTTGATACAAACCATGGAGCGTTTTCTATTGATCGTAAAGTTTTAGACTGATACCTTTATAGTATTTCGATATTTGAGTTGCTCGTAGTTCCCCATAGCTGTATCCCATAAGTCCAAACAGGTTTTAAAATGGTTTTTATAAAGAACTACTTTATTTTCTAGGCTTATTACTAAACAACTTTTTGCAATTATTCAGGAAAATTTTTATAATTTGTGTTACACAATTTGAGATGAAATATCAATAATAAAATTTACAAATAAAATTTTATGCAACTAGTTTTATGTTACTTACCTTTATTAGGATAATAACTATTAATTAAAATAAATTAGCCTTATCACGAATTCCACATGTAAAAATTTCCGAATCATCAATTCTATTAGAATTAAAAACTTACATATTTCCACTTTTTCCGACAGATAAATCTTTGTGAACAATTTTCTTCATAAATTGGCAAAATATTTCGCAATTGTATGATGTTTTTTGAAACAAACTGTTCTCACGTTCGAAAATTTCCATTTCCAATTAACATCGCCTGTCTTCTTTAAATATGCATACCATAAGAAAACTTTTGAACCCAACTGTAAATGTGATAAATGTGGTACGATCATCAGTTTATATACATATGTATGTATATATACATACATATGTACATATGTATGTATATATAAAAAAAAACATTCAAAAACTATTTATTGTTAATTTACTTCGTTTTAATCTACTTTTCCAGATTAATATGATCACGCGACAGTGCACCTAAGTATACGAGTAATAATAATATAATGTTAAATAAAAAACGAAATGATAAAATTAATTCCCACAATCTACATATGCCGACGTATGTAGTGTACAACCAAAGACTATAAATAAACTTACATATACTATATGGAGCATTCCACGCCAAATCGGACGGTTTGATTTTCTTATATCACCAAATTTTGTGATATTTTTTAAAGTAAATTTAGAGATTTTTTGGTTCATTCAAATGATATAAAATGTTCAAAAGCTTACTTTTTTTGTAAAATTATTGTGCAATAAAAAAAATGCTTTTATAGCTATGCTATTTATGTCGCAACACAGGAGCTAGGACGTGATCTTCGTAAGAAAAACAATCAACACTATTACAGCCTGCCAACAGGAGTCAGTTGTTTTCGAGAACGGGTATACAAGCCCCAATTTTTTAGTATTGTGTTAAAGTGACGTCAATGTTGACAAATGGAATAAGGGTGATTGTTTGATTTTGTTTTGTTTCGTTCTTTGAAGTGAGTGAAACAAAAACAATGAGAATAATTGCGCAATTTGTTTTTGGACATGAGCACATACCAGAGAACACAGGCGATCGGCTGTAAGCCGGCTAACAGCCGCCGCCGGCCACAAACAATACATTACTTTAATCGTACGCCGCTAGAAAAGAAAATAATGGGAAATAAATTAAACGTTTTGAAATGTTTGTGCAGAATTTGACATCATCATATTATAATATAATTGTATTTTATTGTTCTTTAACACATTAAGTTTGTTTTATATAGTTAAGCAGCATAGCTATAACCGGCGTAACGTAATGAGTCGTTTACGATACGCCCAAAATAATCGTTTAAGGGCCTCGATAGGCAAACTTTGCTGTAATACATTTTTTTTTTTTTTTTTTTTTTTGGTTTAAAGTTACTCCGTGCCCCCTTGTTATTACAAAGGATGGGAGAAAATTAATTTGGCCGACCACTAGGGTTATAACGCCATCAACAATTTCTTTATTAAGGAGCCTCCTCCGAGAAAATTCCAAACGACATACACCGTCGCATACGAAGCTGGAACTTCCAGATTCCTCTCCTTTTTTATTTTCTTCAAAAATGAGTTTTTGTTTGGTTCTCCAACCAATATTCAATATATATTTTTCTTTATAATTGTTTTTGCATGTGGTTAATGGAAACCAACGGGATATCGCGGTGGATACCGTTAACCGACGCCAACCACCAATCACATGCGGTGAGACGCAAAACTCTCGAAGGCCAATAAACAACAGTGGCCTGGTTGCACTTAAGAAATAATTGCCAACGACGCGTGATGTTGACTCGCCCAGAGCTGCTTTACGAATCCTGTAATACATTTTAGAATTATCAAAAAGTTTATTAAAGGCTGTGATACACTATGATACACAGTCGTTCGACCTGTCAAAAAAATCGTTTGTGCTCAAAAAGTATGATAGTGTGGATTAAAAATTTTATACATACATATGTATGTGTGACAGACTTTTTGACAAGTCTGACCAAAAGTTTATGAACATTTTCATAAAATGATAATTTCTATTAGATCAGAGATGCATTTTCTAAAGCAGAGAGATACATTTTGAGAGATACATTTTGCGTTATTATTTCTTTACAAATCCAAAATAATTAAACATAAAAATTATTTGAAATGGCGGAAAATTACATTTGTTTACATTAGTAAAATAAACATATGTTTTTGCATCTTTTTTGGGTAATAGTGTGGCATCTATGAAAGATTTTGTTGCCTTTTTTTAAATGTGACAGAATTCAGTTAAATTTTTTTAATGAATGATTCGTACGACTGTGTATGATAGTGTATCACGACCTTAAACAAACAAAATTAATGATATATTCTTATTTGTAGCTCCCAAATAAGAATATATCATTTCAAAATACGAGTATTGCCTCTACTTCTCTATTTCCAAGTGGGATTTGAAAATAATCGTAAACGAATTCTTTTGTGTCTCAGACATACATACATACCTGACGGTTTGCCACTTCGGCTAAAAATTTTAAATTTGAGGTCTTTGCAGATTTTTCCTTTTATTATTCTCACTCACATACGATCACATGATTGGATGGAGATATCTTGGCTGATCATGCCACCTCTAATTCATAGTAGATAGAATAATTTGAACAGTGAAAGCCTTAATTAATTCTCAAAACATCATTCAAATGAAAATATACATAAGAAAAATTGTTCGTATTGTTTCTAATCAGCATAAGACAATAAGTTTGTTAAAATAAATACATAATAGCAAATATTTAAATATTCATTATTATCTGTGGTGGTGTGCAATAAAATGCAATGCAATAAAAGCATCATCATGAAGATAAGACTTCGGTTATATGAAGGTGAATTACATACATACATTATTAATCAATCAATGATTGTCATTGTACATCATTGGAATGATTGTGTAATACATACTCGTTCACATTTGGGGTATTCACAACAGTGTCTTAAGTGTTCTAAGTGTCATAATGTCTTAACATTTTAACCAGGGTGACCGATGACATTTTTAAAAAAGTGGCACCAAATATAGGATTTATCAAAAAAAAATGGGGCAGCATAAAGAAAAACGAGACAACTACACTAATCTTTTTATTTTTAATGTATTATTATATAATTCACTCTAAAAAAAGGGGGACATAAAGTGGCAAGGCAGTCGAAAAAGTGGCAATTTGCCACTTTAGTCGGTCAAACGGTCACGCTGATTTTAACATAGTTTAAAAAAATTGTTGTTGTGGCTCAAACAAAAAGGTCATAAAGTAATAAGACTTTCTCAGCTATGTTTATTGTTTGTCATCAGCGTGACCGTTTGACCGACTAAAGTGGCAAATTGCCACTTTTTCGACTGCTTTGCCACTTTTTTTCCCTTTTTGTCCCCTTTTTTTAAAGTGAGTGATATAATAATACATTTTCTCATTTTTTTTTAATTTTGCCACTTTTTTTTTATAAATCCCCTATTTTGTGCCACTTTTTGGAAAATGTCATCGGTCACCCTGTTTGTCATAACTACATGTAGAAATGCGTGAGAGTTTACCAAAGAAATTGAGAGAGAGAGAGAGAGTAAGCAATGTACAAAGGTGGTAAAACCAAAATATAAATAAGTCATGTTTTACACTCGGCAGTTTTACTTGAAGCAAGTCTGAGTTTATAGGAGAGAAAGGAAAGAAGAAAGAAGAGGGGTACTGACTTGCCTGTACAGAAAGTTACTTCAATTCTGTTTTGTTATTTCATTCGCTGCATTAAAATAATACGAAAATTGAACAAGAAACCGTCTGAGTGTAAACAAATGGGCAGTTTTAAAAGAGAATTGAAGAGAACTGCTTCAAGAAAAACTGCCAAGTGTAAAACATGACTAAGTAAAAAAATTTTAACTGTAAATTATGAGGGGTTGTTCACAGCATTATATTTTTTCGTGTTATTAATTTAAAACGTGTTAATTTATGAGTAGCATCTGAATACCCCAATTGTATATAATTTATTATTTTGATAATTTTATTCGAAGTACATATGTATGTATACGTACATAATTTTATTTTCGTTAAAAAATTCAAATGACTTGTGACCATTTTAAGGAACAAATATAACAAGGAATATTATAATCAGACCTCTGGGCAGTAATGATTTGTAATTGATTACACATCGATTACAAAATATTTGTAATTGTCATTAAAAAGTTCTTAATAACAATTACGAGTACATTTTGCTGTAATTGAAAATGAAGAAAAGTAATTACATATGTTTGAAAAAAATCTAAATTAAAATTACATGTAATTGTAATTGAAAAAACCATTACAATTATACATATCGCCGGTTGGTTATTGGTATGCGGCACAGTATATTCAAAATACATAATGTGTGCGCAGCAAACCAATAACCCACCGACGATATGCAATTGGAAAAATAATTCCTTAATTTAATTGCTGCTTTTCAGTTAAAATTAAATTTTGTAATTGTAATTAAAAATTTCTTCAATTAATTGAAAAACTCTCAACTGCAATAACATGTCATATGTAGTAATGTAATTGAAATTGCCCCAGTTTGTCGAATACTGGGCCATATGGTGGTTGGGGTATTTCGACTTCGGCTACAAAATTTTGGTCCTAAATTCGTTGTTCTTTAATCTATTACAAAAACGTCGTATTCGAAATCGAAATACGCCAACCACGATAAGGGGGACTAATTTGAATATAAAAGTTTTCCTATAATGTTTATCTTGTGTCCGAAATTTATACATTTCGATATATGGGACACCACACGGCCTTAAACTGCTGGGACTATCGAGATTATACTTTTCCTTTTTAAAATCAAATGTGTAGTCTTATTTAAGGTGCCATGAATAAGAAACGTATTTTTAATTTTGCAAGTTTTGTTAAGTGAATGAAGTAAATTGTTAAATATACTATGCGTATAATTTTTCTAAAATCTGCTTGTAATAGCTAAAAAACGTTTTTTTTATTAATGCATGTACTACAAGTAGAGTTTTTCTTTTCCCGGACTTTTTCATTTCCCGGGAAAGCGGGAAAGATTTTTCGGTTTCCCGGGAAATCCCGGGAATTCCCGCCCAGTACAAAACAATACGAACTATTTTTAAATTTAATCTATTTCAACAAAAACAAATTATAATTCATGAGAACGATTAAATAATAACGTTTTATGCACACATCAGTCCAAAAACAATACCGTTTCCGTTCTTTATATAATAGAAATACATAGATAACAATATTATAAAAAAAATTATACGATTATTATTAAAAAAAATATTACAAAATATCCCCCTTATGAAAAAATCATTGTTAAACTTAAAGTTGGTTTAACAAACGAATTTTGTATGGCAAAACCAGTTTTAACGCATGCTTTAACTTTAACAATCGTTTTTGCATAAGGGCATATTTCTTTGGAAATAGGACTTTAGTACAGAATAAACTGTTTATGCTGTTAACCGCACTATTTACCAATTAGAATCTGTAATTATTTGAATTTTTTTTATTTCCTTGCTCATTTCTGATTTTTACTTGTTGTAAAGCTTTAGCTATTGTGATATTGCCATCACCTTATTATTGCACCATCGCATACATAAGGTGTGTTCATTTACTTTACTAGTAAAAATTAGTAACGAGAGAGTAACAAGAAATTTTTCAAAACTACTCTAAAAAATTTGAAAAAGTAAATGAACAGTTTACTAGCTAAAATTTGCAAGTTAAAGTAGTGTTGTAATGTATAGGTATATGTGAGTACTCAATAACTACCCCTATGTTTTCTGGACATATTATATGTACATATATTATTATAAAAATGATGTGATTATGATCATTTATATTCACCATTGTCGTGACTAATAAATTATGTGTTAATTCAAATTTATTTGCAAATATATATCTGAACTAATTGAATTATTTGCCTGCTTAGTGCCTATTCAAATTATGCCATTTTAGCCTGCCTGCTTCGACAATTTTCTTTTAATCCGCCTTCGAAAAGTCACGCACATTTACATTAAGACTTTTTTCTTCAAGACTTTTTGACGTTAATACACATACTTAATGCTGAGAGTACGAAAAAACAAATATAAATGTCAAAAATCCCCTCGAATTTTCATTTCGTGCCTTTTGTTTTACTCCGCATGCTTCTCAACACCTCTCACCAACAAACTTAAAAAGCCTGCCTGCACAGATAACCAGAAAAGGCCCAGTATAAATATCGTCTTAGTGTAAATTACCGAGTAGCTAGGTACTCATAATATTTACAACACTAAAAATAACAGCTGATCTGTGAAAATTAAAGAAAAACAAAAACATTTCAAAGGCTGTAGAAAAATATTAATGCATATATTTCATTAGACATATTATTTTGCTTCTGTTGTTGCTAGTTACACAAAAATAAATTTTTTATCTTTTTAATACTTTTTATCGTCTTAAAAGTTTACATTTACTTACAATTTCCAAAATATTTTTATTTTCAACTTAATTTAGAAAATTGTTTTGCAAACACAACAGTGTTACCAAAATATATATTTAAAATTGCACCTCGTAGTAGCCAAAATTACCCGATTTCAAAGGAATTACACCCAATATTAAAATAAATATTTGACACATTTCAAAAATCTTGTTTAAGGTCTACTTATGATTTGGTATCAGCCCCAGTGAAATGCAACTCAAATTTTCCCAAAATAAGTTTCCGATGGCAAAAAATTCTCCTATATAATGTTCATCTGTAATATAAATTTCGAATAAAAAAAATTATTTTTTCTTGTTTTGTATAAATTTTTTTAGGTGTTTAACATCCAAACTCACAAGAAAACATGTGAAAACGATGTGAAAGCCAGAACACACACGATTTATTATATAAAACAAACGAACTTCAAATTACCCGTAAATTACACCTGAGAGCAATTACCCACGAGCTACACATGCACATAAAAATTACACCTGATTCGGGTAATTACCCGCGATTCGGCAACACTGAAACACAATCATAAAACAGCTGTTTGAAAACTTGCAAGAATTTTTCTGTCTCTCAATTTTTTACGCTCTTTCGACGCTCTCTCGTTGCAAATTTTTTGGGTTAATGAACACTTTCCAGTAACAATTGTTACAAATTCGTAAACATTTTTAGTAAATGAACACAACTATAAAGTGAATAACGACACTCATCAAGGAATGTGTAAATACATACATATTAAGTTGCCATAACAAAATTAAAAAATCCCGGGAATTCCCGCACAAATTTCTCGGGATTTCTTTCCCGGAAAATGTGCGGGATCCCGGGAAATCCCGTATGAAAAACACTAACTACAAGACATACGAGTGTGTATGTATGTACATACATACATACATATGTATGGATCGTGCAATTCCGAGTAGGCAATGAGCAATGTCATTGTGTTATACTGCAATTTCTAAGCAAATCAAAATATATTCACATATGTAAATATTATTTTTTTTTAGTTTTGTTAGGTTAAAGTTCTTATTTTGAAGAAGCTTAATGACATATTGTTTAATTAACAAAAGCATTTGTAATTATTGTGGCCAACACTAGCAGCACTTGATGTTTTAGAAGACCACTGCGATTTCGTCATCAGCGTTCATGTATGTATGTATGTGTCTGTTACAGTGTGTGGTGTGGTGTAATGCAAATTTCAATGTTACATAAACGTTTTGCAATGCAAATGGAATACGTGAATTGTTTTTAATCTTTGTATAACAATTATGTAGTTGAAAACTTTCTTGCAAACTTTCTTGTTATTTGTTCTTTTTTTTGGGGTTCCGTACACCAAAGGTGAAATGGAACCCTATTGTTTTCGCTACGCTGTCCGTCTGTCCGTCTGGCCGTCTGTCCGTCCGTCCGTCTGTCCGTCACAGGGTATTTTCTCGAGAACCGTAAGAGCTACGGACCTGAAATTTGGACACAGTGTGTAGACCCTTGGCCGCTACAACAACAAATACATGAGAGTTGGAAATTAAAGGGTGTGCCAAAACGAGCAACGAAAAATGTTCAAATCTCATGTAATATACATACAATTGTATGTATATGCACTTGGAATTTGTAAAGTTAGTGTATTTTTATACACACTACAACAATTAACACTAAAATTTAAAAAATTTTAATTAAAGGGTGTACCATCAGTTAATGTAATTTTGACAACTTGGTGTATCTTGGAAACCGTAAGAGCAAACTTCTTGAAATTTTCAATACCGATAAAACAAAAAAATCTCAAAATTATAAAATCGCCAAACTGAAAAAAATCGCCAAAATCAAAAAAAAAAATCGCCAAAACGAAAAAAAGCACCAAATTGAAAAAAATTTCTAAATCGAAAATAAATCGCAAAAAACCGGAAAAATCGCCAAAATGAAAAAAAATCGCCAAAATGAAAAAATCGCCAAAATTAAAAAAATCGCCAAAATGAAAAAATTGCCAAAATAAAAAAAAAATCGCCAATATGAAAAAAATCGCCAAAATGAAAAAAAATTGCCAAAATTAAAAAAAAAATCGCCAAAATTAAAAAAAAACGCCAAAAAAAAAATTATTTCAGCTGAAAAAACGTAAAAACAACACTATTAAAAAAATGCTCAAATCCAACGTACGGAACCCTTCGTGCGCGAGTCAAAGTCGCACTTTACTGAATTTATTATTTATAAACTTTACCAAAAAATGGAATAGGGTATACATATATACACATATATGTTTGTCATTCCGTGTGTAATTTCCATAATATTAATATGCGACACATGAAATATATAAATTCTGAATCCCTATGTATAGGGAAGACAAATAAGCGATATCCGTCTGTCCGTGCGTCCGTCCCTCTGGTGTACGTGAAATCGGTTTTCCGAAGCTCCCAGAAAAGCTAGAGATTTCGGTCCTCGACTGGTATGACGGAAATGGTCCAAAATAGATTGGTATTGAAAATCAGCAAAATCGAGCAGACGGTTTCAGAGCTGGAAAACTTAAACTTGATTTTGCCATATAAAAGTAATTAGCTAAAACTAATTTTTATGTTTTTTTGTTAAATAGACTTATCTTGTATTTCAGTACAAATAAAATTGGTATTAAAAATTAAAAAAAAATTAAAAAAAAAGTCAAAGAGACGTTTCCAGGGTTGAAAAACTTTAACTTTTTTTGTTATATAAAAATAGGTCTAATTAATTTCTTTCTTCTTCTTTATAAATTATTTTATGTTTTGAAAAGAAAAGTTTGGCTCCAGAGCTGGAAAATTTGATTTTTTTGTATATTAAAGTAACTAAATTTTTCTAATTCCTTATTTTCTTTGTTCGCTTAATATATTTTATATATATTTTTTAAAGAATAAGATTGGTATGAGGAACCAGAAAAATCTAAAAGGTGATTCCAGGGTTGGGAAACGTACACTTTTTGTGTTACATAAAAACAATTAAACAAAACTAGTTATTTCCTTGCTTATTAAATATATTCTATATTTTAGAAAGAAATCAATTAGTATTAAAACCAAAAAAATCAAAATTATGGTTCCAGAGTTGGAAATTGAAAAAAAAAACATTTTTGGGTAAAAAAATAACCAGAAATAATATTTTTTTTAAACATATTTTACTTATTTATTTTATTTATATGCTTAATTTTTATTAACCCGCGACCAAAAAAATGGGTGTTATAAGTTTGTAATGTGTGTCTGTGTATCTGTGTGTCTGTCCGTGTCCACGTGCAGCCCAAACGGCTGGTCCGATTTTGATTTAGTTTTTCTGTCTGAAAGGTGACTTGATCGAGAAGGCTTTTAACTATGTTCAAAGAAAATTGGTCCAGCGGTTTCGAAGATATCACATCTTTTCTAGCAATATTGGGGGTTTTTAAAATTTTTAATTTTTGCTATATGGATATCTAATTTAAGTATAAACGAAGGTATTTGCCATGTTGTTTCTTATGCTCTCAGTTATGTTTCAAATCGATGGTCTTTAGTTGATACCTTGTAACGAGTTCTTATTAATGTTTGATAAATAGAGATAAAAATTAAATTAATCGCTAAAGAACAGTCATAGCTATAAAATAAATTAAGGGCATATTCCATTTCATTTCCCTGAAGCCATTCCTTTCTGCTGAACAAAAGCGTTGGCACTCTTACTTGTTAATAATGCCTATGGCTGTTCATTTGCTTATTTTTCAGGAAAACTAGGTTTTTGGAGTTATTGACGTTCTTTGAGTAAATGAGCGCTATATAAAAAAATAAGGTTATAGGCCCTGAATCTAAAGGAAATATAGAAAAACTTGACTTGTTGAAATTATTTAACCAATTCAAAAAGCTCTCAAAAGTTCAAATCTCAAGTTAAAAGTTATAAATATGTATGAAATAATTATTCTAATTTTTTTTACCACTTTTTAATTATATGTATTGGGCCTTATTACGAGCGTCGTATTTCAACTTCGTATACGACGATTTTGTACAAGACTAAAGAACATTGCAAAATTTTTTCTTTAATGTAGTACAAAATCTTCGTAGTTGTAGTCAAAATACGACATAATCTCTAATTTTATTTAGGTCGAGTTTAGATCTGGCACACATGTGCCCAAAAAAGCGTAACCGCTAATTACTAATGAAAAACTGTTTGATTCAAACACGTATTTAATAAGTTAAACAGTTTCGTACATATGTACATAACTAATAGACAATTTTGTAGAATCCAACATGATTGGAAATTGTTTAAAACAACAAATACATGTGTGAATCAAACAGTTTTTCATTAGTAATTAGTGGTTACGCTTTTTTAGGCAAATGTGTGCCAGATGTAAACTCAGCTTTATCGTAAGATAATTTGGTTTTTATATACATTTTTTTCTTTATACATACTTCTATATTTCGCCACTCTTTTGTGTGGCTTCTTCAGAAAGTATTTAAATATTTTTACTGAAATTTATCCATAAATAAAAAAGTTATATATAAATATATGTATGTATGTATGTATATGTATATACATAAAAACAAAAAAAAATGTATAATAGGGCATAAAATTAGCAGATTTACTAAAACCGATCAAGCCGTTTAGTTGCGTTTAGAAAAATATCCTAGTACTGACTGCATCGCCATCTGCCGGATTGATTTGTAAACCATCGAGGGCGCCACCCAAACGCATACAAAAAAAATTTGTTGAAATCGGTCCAGCCGTTCAGTGACATACAAACGTACAGTAGAATAAAACCCGTTAACCGAACATTTTCCAAAAACTGCAACCAAACAACTGCAACGCAGCCAAGTCACACACCCTCTTAATTACACACGCTCTTTTTAGTACACATTTGTTTGAGTTTTATCATATACCCAGACCTCAAACCACAGCGAATTCATAAGAATTCGCCTTGACTCAAGCTGAATCATAATCATATACAGTCAAATCCCGATAATTCGTAATCGCAAGGGACCGGCCATTTCTTACGAATTATAGGGTTTTCCGATTTAGCGGGGGTTCGATTTAACGGGTTTAAAATAAAATAAATACGAATTAACGGGGTTTTTCAATTTATTTACTAAATTTGTTGTTTTTGTAACACCGACAGAGTTTGATGCGTGCGGTTTGACATTTTTCTTTATTATTCTTGTAAAAAAACTGATCTTAAAAAAATAAACACACACACAAGCAAAAGCAAAAACCAACCCAAAAAAATAGCATTAAACAAAAAATCATTCTTTCCATGTTTCTGTTGTTTTTATTACGAATTATAAGTGGTAGTTAGCAAAAAATTACGATTTATAAGAGGTAAAGGATATTTTATTTGAAAAAAAAAATTACGAATTATCGAGGGGACCAAAATGTATGGAAATTTTACGAATTAACGAGATTTTTTCAAGGGACTGACTGTTTATTACGAATTATCGGGAATTACGATTTATCGGGGTACGAATTATCGGGATTTGACTGTACATACATAATACATAAGTACTAAACTTTACATAAACATATGTAATTAAAATAATTAATCTATTTGAATTACAACTTTTCCACGTAAATGGCCACTGAGAACCTTCTCAAAGGCTGCTGGTAGCTCTTCAAATTTGAAGGTGCTGTCTATTAAAGGATTTATCTAAAATTAAAAGTAGAAAAATATATGAATGTATGTATATAAAATTAATAATGTATAAAATTCAAATAGTCTTCTAATTATGTACCTTTTTCCGCTCTGCCAAGTTCTTTAAAAGCTCAATACCTTGAGGTGCAGGAGCAAAGAAACCCCATTTAATCAAACCGTTTTGTTTAGAAATTGATTTAATGTTTGCTTCTAAAATACTGCTGACATTTTTAAAAATTCCTAAACCCAAACCAGAACTGTCAATATTTTTCAAAAGTGGCGATGAAAACGTTACGTATTGCTTGTAATTAAAATTTAAATTTTCAGCGCCATGCGGCCCTTGTCCACAGCAGTCAAGTATTACATCATAGGGAGCAAATGAATGTAATTTTTCCATTTCATCGCTATTATTGTAATCAATTACAATATCGGTACCCAGAGATTTAACCAAGTCCTTAGCGTTCTCACTGCAGGTTGCTAACACTTGAGCACCTTGAGCCTTTAGCATTTGTATGGCCAGAGAGCCAACACTACCAGAACCCCCTAATATTAAAATACGTTTTTGTCCACCTCCACCCTCGGCCGACAGAGCACCACATATGCCACCTATGTTGGCAGTGACATAAAGACCGGACCATGCTGTAAGTCCAGCGTATAAAACGGAAGCTGCTTCTTCATCGCTAAGGTTTTTAGGTGCTAAAGATAGCTAAAAGAGTAAGAGTGATTCGTATAAAAATCTCTTGAGCTGAGTAAACCAAACTCTTACGCAGTGATTTGGTACAGCCACATATTCCGCATGAGCACCATTTGTATTTTGTAGGGGAATCACGCCCCACACTCTCTCCCCTAGTGGTATATCGACATTCATGCCTTTTTGCACCAGGCAACCACTAAATTCTCGACCCAAGATCAATGGGAATTCGATGGAATTACCCTGACAGCGCATGGTGTTTAATACAGTGGCACCATAACCATCTAAAATAATTAGTTGACTAGTTTAGTCTTCATTTGAATTTGTTTTTTCTTAATTATTACTTAGCATAGCCACATCTATGGGGTTAACCGTTGTAGTAGCTACTCTAACGAGGCACTCGTTGGCCTGCTTAAGCTGAGGCATTTTCAATTTGTCGGAAAATTGCAACTCACCTACGTCGCCGTAGCTATGGATTTGCCAACCAATCATTTTTAAATTCGATTTAGTATTTTCTTTATCAATTTTCCTGATTGCAGTTTGATTTTGTTTGAGGTTTGCATCATTACGTGGGACATGTATTTCAGTTAAATTTCGTTTTACCATTAAATAATTACAACAATTTAAACTCCTAGTCATATATTTTAGTCTCATGTTTGTTTTTTATCACTGATTTGTTATAGTTTATTAATTAAATGGTATTTGCTGTTATGTAGCTTATTTTTTTGTTTGATAATTGTAAATTTATCTACTTTGAGTTTGTTTTTATTTTGCATGGATCAGCTGTTTTCTATTTTTTGTTGTGAGAGTTGCCGAGTGGCTGCGAAGGTAACTTTTTTACACTGTTTAGGAGTGTGAGGTATACATACATACATAATTATCAATTCAGTGTTGTAATCACATGTGGTTTTAAAATCACAAGTGTGATTTCTGCTGTTCTGCAAATCACACGGTTTTTTGTTTTTCGGTGTGGTCTTAACTTATTGGAAACACATTAGCAAAAATTCAAAAAGTTCTGTGGGAAATATATATTAGTATCTTATGCTATTTCGTTTTTATATCGAGGCCTTCGTCCCTGCTAAATGTATTGTACATTATTTTGATGCACATCCGTAAAAAGTCGTACATTTATACTGGGCATTTTGTATCATGGTTTTTTTGACGTTCTATCATAAATTCTCAACAATTTAAATAGGAAAATCCCAACATTTTTAAGGAACCTTGTAATTTGTGTGAGGGACTCCGATTTTGTGAGAAATTAAAGAGTTCACATTTTTTTTTAATTGTATTAAACTTTATAGTTGTTTATTAAATGGGCTATAAACACAAACAAGTATTTGTGTATTAATTAATTCCATTAAAATACTCACAAATATACATATACATATGTAGGGAAATATATATTACATACGTAACATTTGCATGTTACTATAATTAAATAACGTAAAATAATCAAGTCGTTTAATATACTAAATGAAATAACGTAAAAACTTAGAATAAAATACATATCACATTAGGAAATCATTAAGCATGATATTTATTACCAACACCATGTAAAGAGGTCACGTTGGATTCTGAATTTGAAAAACACTTCATCGCAGTGGAGTGACTAACCTCTTCTTCGCTATCTGTATAAGATCCAGCGGAACGAGAAATTCTACATAAAAAAATACATAAGTATATAAGCGTTTACATATATGGATATGTATATTGAAGAAAGCATAATTATATACTAACCGTTGTTCAGTGGTTGTAGTAAGTACTGATCGGTCTTGTATAGCGACTGGCTGAGAACTTCGTGACGCATAAGACAATTTATCAGCTGTTAACGAAAATGCAGGCACATTATGTTGAAGATGATGATGCATCATTGTTGTCGGCGGAATCATATGATTACTTTCGACGGATGAATGCGATTTTGATAGAGAATCATTTTGTTCACCAATTTTGCTTGACATTTGACTAGACAAATGTAGTTCGTGATGACTATCGTTCTGCTCCTGATAATTATGATTGTTGTGATGATTATAAATATATTGATACTGCTGAGAGCTGTCAATGTCATCGGAATCTTTTATTTCATTAATAGTTAATTGTTTAGAGTCTAAAGGTTGTTTGTGGATATATATTTCATGTTCGTTTTGCTCTAATTGGTTAAAAATAGCAAATACAATCTGTAAATTTTCAATGGTGGCTCTCATATCACAGCATATTCCTGTGATTTCAAAACACAATTGCGCAATATTTTGATTCAGCAAATTAATTGCGTATTTGACAGGTTTCGTTGGTATTGAAGACCGACTGAAGAGTGGAAATCTAGAAACAAAATTAAAAATTTTATCACTATTTCATTAGCACAAATAACCATTGATATGATAAATGCTTACTCTCTTGATGTATAGGGTGGGAGGTCTTTTATAACATCCATAATACGCGTTCGGGAGCCCTCATGTACAATTGGATTTCTGTAACAAAATATATATAAGGAATATTTATAACTATATTCAGAAACTTATGTTACCTGGTTGAACTTACCTTAAAGGGCGATTTAGTACCACAGAGATCATTTCCACTAAATGAGCCACATAACCTAATGAAGCACTCAAATCCATTGGTGTAATATTTTCCGATGTATGGACGCTTTGGGAATTTAGAGAGTCAAAAACGTAGCCATCCATTTTAGGAAAAGGCACGCCACAAATTGTATATAGGCCATAACGAGTGCGTCCAATCGGATAAATGTCCCTGAGTTCCAAACACAGTGAAAACATTATACGTTTAACATGTTGGGTAACGGCGCGTTTGCGCTGACAAAGTTGCAGTTGCTTTACCAGCAAATGTTCTAACTTCACCTTGTCGTTATCCAGTTGACGTCGTCGTTCCGATAACCAGGTTTGTGTTTCCTGCCTCGAAGTAGTAGCATCATTTAATTGTTGCTTAAGATGATCAATACGTTCAGAAAACGTATCCTGAGCACTTATTAGGAGTCTTTGTTTGCTTCTCAATGTTTCTAGCTGTTGTTGAAGCTGTTGGGCTTGTAGAAGTTGATTAGGATCAACATGTTGCTGTTCGGCTAGTAGGAGACTGAGAGTGCGACCCATGGAATGATACTGTGAGGCAGTTGATACAGATGATGAATTAATTGACGTTGTCCGCGTTTTTTTTAACACTTGTTCTTTGGTAATACATCTTAAGCTTAAACGTTTTATTTCCGCTGTCATTTCTTCTGTTTTACGCTGCGTTTGTAGACGTTGCCTCTGGAGTTGTTGCAGTCTCAACAATTTTTTCAAGTCATAACTGGGTCTTACCTCGGAACGTAAGCAGTTCAAAAGGACGTAACGTGTCTTTAACATTCGCAACAAATCCTTTTGCCAATCGACAGCAACAGGACTTGAACTACGCGAAACTTGGGGTGAGTTAATGGTAAATTCATCGGGCGTAGGAATGCTACACTTTGGTACACTCGCAGAATACCTTTCATAGTTCAAGGCCAATTGTCCCCGTAAACACTCTGTGCTAAAAAGTTCCGGAGATGCAAAATACTCATCGTTCATTTGAAATATCAAAAAATTTGGATAACACTTAATCTCAGTATTTTGTGACAGTGGTATAAGACCTGAAAAGTAAACAGCCCATTTAAACAGAAGGGTGTCTGACGGTCGCTGCAACTTTTTTAATTTAACAAACTCTCGCGTTAAGGCACTAAAAATAAATATAAAAAAATCATCTCTTAACTTTTCGAGAAAGATTAAATATACCTCATGGGTTCCTTAATTTTCTGTGTTCTAAGCAGAGTACTTTTATTTTCGCCAACATCAGCTACTACTTCCGTTGGCTTACAACTACGTATGTTGTAAAAATTTTCAGTCTTAACACAGGCCCATATTTTAATACACACACAATTTGCATTGGACTTGAGTATTTCAGGACATTGTATCTCCGCCCACTTAAGATTTAAATGCTTTTGAAAAACCACCTTCTCACTTTGGTAAAATGGCTCATTGTCAGCATGATCGTGAAGTGTGTAGTATAACAATACCTGTGCGTATGCACAGTCTAATTGGAAATTGGAACAGCCTTTACCATTTATTTCAATATTTACACCTTGTACAGCTTGAAGGTTCCTTAATCTCAATTGCTGCGTACTTAAGGGCAACCACTCACGACATCTGGGTCTTATGTTCATATTGTGTTAAAAATAAATAATTAAAAATACAAATTACTATTCTTTAGGTAAACATTATCTATCATAAGATAATTTATTTAACACTTTTTTGTTTTTTTTATTGCTATATAATGCAGTTTTGCAGTAAATTTTTCATTTGTTTTTTCCTATTTTTCTTACAATGAAATGTCAAAAAGATTTTGTGGCAGTGTTACCAGTAATACAAACGAATAGTTGGGAAAGTGTTATTTGGGGAAAATATTTAAACTTGCCAGATTGATGATTTTGTAACGAACGAGCTATGAAATATGCTGGCATATAAAAAACATATTGAATTAAAAAAAAAATATATATACATATATATATATATATTTTTTTTTATATACATTTTTCTTTCTCATAATAAAGTCAAATATTGAGAACCTTATTCCAATTATTTACATCGACGTCCTTTAACACAATGCCAAAAAATTCAGACTTGTGTACCCGTTGTCGAAAACAATTGACTCCTGTTGGCAGGATTTTTTTTTGCTTTTTTCTAGACTTTAGGCAACGGAAATATATTATCAGTAGCACAAAATTGTTCTCGAGAACGAGTAGACAAGCTCCAATTTTTTGGTATTGTGTTATTGGATTTCATTGTGTAGATCAGCTTCTAAAAGCGGCTGATCAGGTGTTCCTAGGATTTGATCATATTGAAATGTAGGAACGATATCTGATTTTCTTTGTAGATCAAACATTTCCAATAATACATTTGTCGAGATTGTTTGTTCATCCGTCTCAAATCATCTCTTAATTTGATTTGCATGAGAAAAATTTGAGCATATACTTTTTCATTAGACTTAAAACTTTTCGCTTTTGCTCCATGCTTTCTATTGAAAATTTCATTTTGTTGAATGTTTCTTTTAATGGGTGATTGTTCCTGCGGTTTGAGTAAATCTAAATTGATTTTAATTTTTCGATTTAGAAATAGTTCTGCTGGTGATTTCATCTGCAATCTAGGTGTTGATCTATAAGTTTGAAGAAAAGTTTCCAAGTTCTCTTTGCTTGTACCATAATTTTTTAGTTTTTCAAGAGCACGTTTTAACGTTTGAACAAAACGTTCAGCTTGCCCATTTGATTGTGGGTGATATGGTGCTGTCTTGATATGTATTATCCCTCTATCCATTGTAAATTTGTTGAATTGAGCACTTACGAATTGTGTGTCATTATCTGAGACAATGGTATCAGGTTTCCATATCTAGCAAACATTTCAGTGAGTTTTAAAATAATAGTAAGTGATGAAATGTTTGAAATTTCAAAGAATTCAGGCCACTTTGAATAAGCATCAATAATAACAAAATAATATAAACCATTACAGGGACCAGCAATATCTATGTGAATGTGTTCCATAGGTTTATTTGCTGAAGGCCATGATTGTAGAGTATGTCTAACTTATTTTGTAAAGTGCAGCGCTAATCTTTGACATATTCTATATCGGCGGGTGGTTACTGGTCTTCCGCACAGACTATCAAAAATGTATTATTGCGGCAAACCAGTAACCACCCGACGATATGTGTTTTATTTTTGTAATTTTTATTATTTCTACAAAAATTTTTGCAACGGTCATCGCCACGTTTGACAAAACAAAAACAAAGCGTTTTCTGTTGTTTCTGGCAACGCTGACACATATGGTTAATGTTCTGTGTTGAACATGTCTGTTTTGTTTTGCACTTACTGTTTTTGTTTTCCTCAGCAAAACCACAAAGAAGAATAACTGGTTTATTGTAAAAGACGTTTGTTTTGTTTTCATACACTTCTAAAAGAGCTCGAAACAGTTTGTGAAAACTTCGCCAGAAAATAATATTGAAAATGGGTAATCAACAGGCAAAAAAAGGAGAACAATTACAGTTTACAGCTGATGAACATAAAATATTGGAACATTCATTTCGCCACACATCTGGGGGACATACGGAAAAACTTACCGAAAATAAATTACTGGTATGTACATTTCTAGTTACCAAATCTATAAGCCTAAATATTTGTTATATGTACCACACTATGTATATGTACTAAATATGTGTGTTTGTATGGATATGTATAAACATGAATAGTGAAAACGTAATAAGATACCTGCATAGTAAGCAATTTTGATGCAAAACATCCAGTAAGTAGTTTTTGCCTTCCTCTTTTTTTATTTTTGACCGTACTGGGACAAAAGTTACTGAGTGAGCAAAAATAAGCTTGAAATCATAATCAAGCCACTTGAAATAAACGTTTTTTAGTAGATTATCGTTCATAAATAGTCATAGACGTTAAAATAAATAAACCAACTGTAATATTAGACTTGGTGGACAGTACAATGCTACAATACAATGCATATATACAGAGGGGTACATATTATGTAAATATGAACAAACATACATGTACATATGTATGAAGGAATGAATGCCATGCATTACCAGGGGACCCGTATCTAAGTATGTGTGTTGGATTGCGTATAATTTGTTTGCGGTGCAAATGTACAGTGGCTAAAAAAACTATTGGACTTGTGCAATACATTTTTTTAAACTATATTCATTCCACCTTTTAGTTATGCGTAAGAGTCTGAACACAATGCAACAATAATTTATTGCGGTGCGGTTTCTCATACGATTTTGAAGGAAAAAACCGCAGTGCGGAACGGAATAAAATTAAAATCTATTTTATTTTCTCTGCGGACTTTTTTATTCTCTCAATTTTGACTCTCTTTCTCTTTCTGATGTTGCCATAGTTTTTGAACAATTGGCGGTGTTCAAAATATTATTGTGAATAAAAAAATGATTTTGTAGTTTAACCCTTAAATGCATACCGTACCATAAATTGTACATTACTTATTTGATAAAAATAATATAGTAAATGTAACCGAAACTCTATAAAGAACCCTTTAAAATAAATAATACTGTATAAGTGTTCTTTGAAACGCCGTTTAAGTTTGTTTTTAATTTGTTTATATCATCAGCAAGCTACCAAAGTTTCTCTCGTTTTTAATTTTTCAAAAAGAGTTGTTTTTCCAATTTTTCACGAAAACCGTTAATTTTTCTTGAAAATTAATCCTATATTCGTGTTTAGGGACCAAATTTGCATTAGAATTACTTGATATAAGTCAAAGGTTCTGACCTCATGCATTTAAGGGTTAAAAACTTTTGTCATTAAATATAAAAGTTTAAAAAATATATCAAATATATCTGCCAATGTATAAAATGTTATTAATTTCTTGTTTTTAGTTACTGATATTACAAAATATTATATATGTATGTATATATGTACATATGTATATATGTTCCCGTCGTTCCTATAAGGAACATAGGGCCTCCATTATAAAATATTAAACAAAGAGTGAATTTTTTAGAAAATTTTATAAAAATGTATCCACAAAAAAATTAATAAAAATTTAAAGTATTGCCGTAGCCGTCTTCCGTTGTATTGTGTTTATTTTTCTCTCCCGCAACGAGAAATCGCACCGCAAACATTGTGTTTAGACTCTAAGGCTGTAGATTTACATAAAACTCAATGAAAAAAAATGAGATGTCAAAAAAAAACCTAAAAACATTAAATGCACATTTTAAAACAAAGCAAAAAGTATAAACAACGTAATGCTCCTTTTAGAAGCGAGTTGCACATTTTTTTTAATTGCGAATAACCTTTTTTAAACGGTCTGGCACATATTTAGCCAATTTAATAGAGTAAAATTTTTCCCTAGGTGAACCCAAAGATGTTCAATGGTGGAGAATTTTAATAAAGTTGATCTCAAGTAGAAAGGCCCTAACTCAAATAGTTGTAAATTTACAGGAGAAAGTAAAAACATAAGGGAAAATCTTATATTCGATATGTAACTTTTTTTGTAAAACTGATTGTAAAATCGTTATTTTTTACACTATTGCAATAAAATTTTGTGACGATGTGTATTTGTGTGAAATGTATTGGAATCACTGAAAAGCTCAATTTCGTAAAAAATACAAGTTGGGGCCTTTCTACTTGAGACCATCGATAATTCTTATATGTAATTTTGTTAAAAGTTGTACACACAGTCAGCAACGTTTTGCTGACGACCTTAATTTTTCTGAAGAAGGGCACCGAAGGTCTTCTAAATATTAAAAAAAATATATTTGACAATCTATATGTACATATGTATGTATATATAAAATCGTAATGCGTGCTTATCGCAACGCATGATCTCTGGAACTATAAGAGCTGTGGAGCTGAAATTTTCAACACAGGTTCGGTTCAATACTCGGTACGTTTTTATAGTGTTTTTGACCCAACAACAACCCACTGTAATTTGTAGTACAAAAAAAAAATAAAAATAAAAATTGAGGGTAAGACATCGTTTGCCGGGCTCAGCTAGGAATTTAATAAAAATTAGTTGTATTTAAATAGTTATGCCCTTGAGCATGATATTATGTTTATCAGCGCGTGTATGTATGTATCTATGTGTATTCGTTTGCGGCACTATATAAACCGTCGGGTTTTATGTTTTTTTTAATTACTACTTGCTAACTGAATTCAGCAATTTAACCAAATATGTACCATGTTTTTATATATAAAATTTCAAATAAATTTTATAGGTAGTTGCAAGGCACATTCACAAGGTAGTAGCGGAAATGCATCTGAGCTATTTTTTTTTTCAAACTAAAGTTCATCCGAAACTTCAAAAATTTTTTACAAAAGAGAAATTAAAAGAAAATGTTAAAAAATGCTGTTATTCCCCATTAGAAATCGTCTTATTTATGAAAGATCATTTACTGTACGAGTCGCCAAATGTTGGAACTCATTGCCACGATCCTTAAGAGCATTCCATCTTACTCGTAATTCATTCAAAGGTAAGCTTGTTGAACACTTTTCTCAATTGAACTGATCTTGATTCTGAATACATATAGTTATTTCATGCGCAATATATCTTCCAATTTATAAGTAGTAGTCTCTTCTAATAATTTTATAACTACATATTATTTTTTTTATCTAATTTGTTTTTGCAAATTTTGTGTCTAGTTTATTTGTTGCCTAAATGTATAATTATTCTTATGCTATTCTTGTAGTCCACCAACTATATATGGCCCTATGGGCTCGGTTGGTTATTGTTATAAATAAATAAAATAAATAAATAAAATAAAATAAATAAAATAAAAATGTCAATATGAAAAATATTTTATCAAAAAAAAAAAAAAAAATTCAGTGGAAACAAATTTAAAAATATGAAAAAACTATTAAAAAATTGTGAGAAGTGCTAAACATTGCAAATTTTGTTAGTGGTAGCTGCCGTGGAGAAATATTTTTAAATTTATGTGAATAATATTTATTATTATTGTGTTAAACAAATTCTATTTGTGAAGTTTTGGATGAACTAAAACCCATGTTGTGTTTTTCATTGTTTTTGTAATCCTGATATTACCTGGAAATGAATTTGCCTTGGGTAGTTGTATAAAAACAAAATATGATGTCGAATAGTTTTCTTAGCCACTGTAGTATGTATGTACACATATGGCCAATAAAATAGGTACGACATTTATAATCCGTGAAAATTCATATTTTTCGATTTTATGTAAACAAATAGTGGATCTTCGTTCATATTTATTTCGTGCAGCATTAGACTAAATAAAAATAACAATAAAAAAGTAACATTTTAAAATAATTAACATACTATGCGAAAAAAACGCGAAATTCGCTTGGCCATAAAAATAGGTACGACAAGTAGATCCTTAAAATAAAAGCATTTTTGAGAGATTATGCACAAAACCATCATTGAGACAGCTAAATTACATCAGTAGCCACAAAGTCCACTATTAATTTAAATGTAATTATCTAAATTTGTTGGTCATAGAAGAGATAATATTGTGACAGGTGTCAATAGGGGCATCATACCATATTTTCTGTACTTTTTGCCATAATTGAGTCTTGTTTTGAATATTTTCTTGTACAATCCTTGTTTTTAGATCTCTCCATAGATTTTTAATTGGCTTAGGATCGGTGGATTGTCTTGACCACTTGATAAGACTAACCTTATTTTGCTGAAACCAACCAATCACTAACTTATAAGTGTGTTTGGGAGCGTAATATTGCTGGAAACACTAACATAGTGGCATTTTCTCCTCAGCGTAAGGCAACATGAAATCTTCTAAAATGGTTTTGTAGACCTTAAAGTCATTGTCTCTGAAATAAGATGACGTCATTCCAAGAAAAACATCCCCAAACCATTATATTACTGCCACCATGTTTGATTATTTTTTTTTCGAGTAACTTGGGTTGAATTCTTGGCCTTAGGTCCTCAGACATTTTGCCCGGCATCATTCCAAATAATTTAATTTTTGTTACACCGCTCCAGAGTATATTGCGCCATTTTTTTAGTCCTTCTGAACCACACCATGTCTTATGACGATTCGCAAAGTCTTTCATCTTCGTTAAATTCAACAAGGGAACTTTACGAGCTATTCGTACGGGAAGATTTCCATCACACTACCGATGATGAACACTTCTTGCGGAAATTCGGTTATTTATTTCAGCTGCAATCGCCTTAGATGACTTAAAAGGGTCTCGTTTCGCCAGCATGGCAATTGTTGAATCCGTACTTGGGCTGTTTTTTTCACAGCTGCACGACTTTCCGTTACGTTTTGGTTCTCAAGGCTATTAGCGACAAGGACTGGAAAATAATATATTCAAAACAAGATGCAATTGTTGCAAAAATTGCAGGAAATATGGTATGATGCCCCTATTGACACCTGTCACAATATCATCTCTTCTATGCCCAACAAATTAGATAATTACATTTAAATTAATAGTGGACTTTGTGGCTACTGATGTAATTTAGCTGTCTCAATGATGGTTTTGTGCATAATCTCTCAAAAATGCTTTTATTTTAAGGATCTACTTGTCGTACCTATTTTTATGGCCAAGCGAATTTCGCGTTTTTTTCGCATAATATGTTAATTAATTTAAAATGTTACTTTTTTATTGTTATTTTTATTTAGTCTAATGCTGCACGAAATAAATATGAACGAAGATCCACTATTTGTTTACATAAAATCGAAAAATATGCATTTTCACAGATTATAAATGTCGTACCTATTTTATTGGCCATATGTGTATGTATGTATGTATGAACATATCTATGGATGTATGTACATATGTATGTATATTGATTGATCGCGATTGACAAAAACTTTTTAGATAAAAAGATCCCAAAACCCAATTTGGTTTCCATTTCAGATTCTTATGCGAAATATTTTTTATTACGCATTTCTTCCAATGGAAGCTAATTTGATTATTTGAAAGTTATACCTACAAAAAAAAAGCCTAATAGGCAATTATACACAAATAGCGAACAATTTGTAATAATAATAAAAATAGTAATAACAAAAACGAACGTTATAAAACTTAAATTTTAAAAATAGCCTGTCTCCTGAGTGAAATGGACAACAACAAAATTATCAAACAAATACTATACAAATGACGACAATCTCATGTACAAAAGAAATCAAATAATTTCTATTTATCAAACTAATTGGCAATCATTTTTTATTTTCTTACACGTGATAAAAGTAAATATGTACGTGTTAAACTCATGGCGCTCATTTAATTCAACAACGAAATAACTCTATAAAACTAGTTTTACTGAAAACGAGTTTAAAATTTTCAATTTACAAACAACTTAGAGGAGAAATTAAAATTTTATTTTCCTCTCAAGAGTTGAGTTATGTATCTTGTGCAAAAATTTAATTATTAAAAATTAACTATTAATTAAATATCTTGCTTACTCAACTCTCAAGAGAAAAATGAAATTTTCTTTTTCCATTAAGTTGTGTGTAAATTGAAAACTTTAAACTTGTTTTTTGGCGAACTGGTATTTTTTTTTGAGTTATAACGTTTTTTGAGTAAATGAGCGATATGTTTATACAATTAGTTAGACTAAAAACCAGGGACCGTAACTGTTATAACTTTTATCATAAAAGTCAGAAAATAAGTTATTTTTTGACTTTTATTTTTTCGAGCAGAAATAAAAGTTATTTTTTGACTTTTATTTTTTTGAGCAAAAATAACAGTTATTTTTGACTTTTATTTTTTCGAGCAGAAATAAAAGTTATTTTTTGACTTTTATTTTTTCTAGCAAAAATAACAGTTATTTTTGACTTTTATTTTTTCGAGCAGAAATAAAAGTTATTTTTTGACTTTTATTTTTTCGAGTAGAAATAAAAGTTATTTTTTGACTTTTATTTTTTTGAGCAGAAATAAAAGTTATTTTGTGATAAATTCATTATATTTATTATAAATTTTGGCGCTTTTGCAATAGTGAATCGTTAAATTTACTTATTTAGAAAAGAATATTTGGAATATTAAATAATAATTTCTTTGTCAAAGGGGTTGAAAACACAAAAATAACTTTTATTTCTGCTCAAAAAAATAAAAGTAAAAAAATAACTTTTATTTCTACTCGAAAAAATAAAAGTCAAAAAATAACTTTTATTTCTGCTCGAAAAAATAAAAGTCAAAAATAACTGTTATTTTTGCTAGAAAAAATAAAAGTCAAAAAATAACTTTTATTTCTGCTCGAAAAAATAAAAGTCAAAAATAACTGTTATTTTTGCTCAAAAAAATAAAAGTCAAAAAATAACTTTTATTTTTGCTTGAAAAAATAAAAGTCAGATTTTTAAAAAGCATCGTATTTTCTGACAATTTGGTCCAATACTTGCAAAATGGTATACTTGGTTTCATTCTCCGACATTTCCTTGAGGTTGCTTTTTTTAATCAAAAATTCAAAAATAACAGTTATTTTCGGTCCCTGCTAAAAACTATCCACTTTATGGTATTTTAGTCTTTTTAATTCACTATTAGTTATTGCTGAAAATTAAATTTTTTCCATCAATAATTTAATCAGAAATAATTTCTTAATTAAGTTCAGTAATTTAAATTCTTATTGAATGAAATATTTTTATTAATTAATGTGAGTTTCTAAGGAAGAGAAAAACAATTCTGATTAAAATTCACTACAGTTCAATTAAAATGTCTCACTTAATAAATAATTTATCTCATAATTTTTTAAATTCCAAATAACTTGAAATTTTTTTTAGGAAACTTGGTCTACAATTGTCGATAAGCATTTGGCCCAATTTGTTGCAAATTTTCTCTTCACTGAAACTTTCACACAACAACAGAAACAGCAGCAACAGAAACAACAATATCAATCACAAAGAGTTGGCACAATATCGTTTAAAAAGTATACCGAACCATACTTTATTGTCGAACGAGGCTCTATAGATGAACAAATCAATTTCATACATTTATCCTTAGGAGGGAAATCTCCTGCTGAAATTGATTTAAAGCATCTTGAAATGGTATTTAATTTCATAATTATTGCTTGTCACACAATTCCATTCCATTCGGAGTAATAAATAAATTTCTTCAACTACAATTAAAAAAAAGGCGAATTCGTATCAATTCGCCTTGTAATTACATACATTTATTTACAACGTCTATTTATGGACTCTGATTTATTTATTTGTTTTTTATTGGAATTAATTTTTATATGTATACATAATCAGCCTTATAATAAATACAATTACACGTGAAAATTTTCGAACATGCGAACAGTGGAAATCATGCATAAAATATATTATGAAAATTTCCGAATGTTTAAATTTTTATACTCCGAAAAAAGTGCTTGTGAATTCGTTTGCTTTCAAACAACTTTTTCCGATAATAAAAATTATTCACAAACATTTTTTTTGACGGAAAATAAGGAAATATGTATGTCAGTTTTTAATTTTCATGGAATTATTGTTACGAAACTAAAATCACATGTGGAATTCCTAATAAGGCTGAATAATAAATTCATCGCTAGCTAAAACAATTTGTAAACACCATTCCGAATGGAATGTGTGACAAATGTACTTGATTATTTCTTTATAAAAACAGAATATTTGTATTAATTAATTGCCATTTTTATTAGTATATAACTTCAGTCTTATTAAGCTATTTGCATATAATGAAAGAGAGGAATTCAAAAGAATACGAATCATGGATAAAATTTGGTTTTCACTGCAATGATCGCTCAGCACAGTGCTTCGCCAAAGGCTTAATACGTCTGATTGACAAAGAATCCGAGTCAGAGTCTGCCTCTATGCAGGCTTTAGAGAAATGGCTGCAAATAAATCCCACATTTCTTATAATATGGCGTGATGTTTTCTCTTATCTGTATCATTATAATAATAACAAAAATTGCAAATTGGCACCGAAACAAATGGGGCAGCAAATATTGCCACTACAAGAAGGTAAGTAAATATACATAAATATAAACTTCTTAAGTTAATCGATTTTCTTTGACTTGAAGGTTTACCAACTGGTACGAATTACTCACCCATATTGGATATACCACATGTCATTTATATTAACAGCAATATACCCAATGATTTAAGAAATAAATGGCGTTTTTTGTTTTCTTCGAAAATTATGGGTGAAAGTTTCTCCACCATGTTGGGTAAACTGCTTAAGCAAGGTCCTACACTCTTGGTTGTGGAGGATGAAGATCATTATATGTTTGCCGGCTATGCACCAGAATCCTGGGCTTTAGGACCAAATTTTCTCGGTATATAAATAACATTCTAAAAAAAATTTCTGATACACATTTGCATTCAATTAATTCTTTTAAAGGTGATGATAGTGCCATGCTTTTTACTTTAAGTCCAGCCATGCGTTGTTTTAATACCAGCGGCTTTAATAATCATTATCAGTATTTGAATTTAAATCAACAGACTATGCCCAATGGTTTGGTAAGTACAAATTTAGTTTTATTAAATTTGAATGCACGTCACCTAAATATGTATGTATGTATGTATGTACATATGTATTCATTTATAATTTAAAAAAAATCAAAGTTCTAATTTTAAAATACGGTAAAATTTAATTGATTTCCTGCTTTTTCTGAATAAAAAAAAGCAATTTTCAGCAACTAAGGCTTCGAAGCTTCATATTCCATTGAAATTCGAAATTTCGAAAATATGTTCGAAATTTCAAACATAGTCTAAAAACATCTTTTTTACAATTTTGATAAAGAGCTTTTTTTTCATTACTTCGAGTACAGAAAATTCAGAAGAATTGAAAAATGTTTTAACATAAAATGTGCAGTTAGAGAGTGAAAAATATAAAACGTAATTGTTTACAAACCTTATATGTATTACTTAAGAAATTTATTGTTCGACATATTGTCAAATTTATATGTAGTACAGTCGTTAAGCAGCTCTGGGTGGAAGAACATCAATTCGCGTCATCGTAATTATTTCGTAAGTGCGGTCAGTCTTGTGTCTGTTGTTAGGCCTTCGAGAGTTTTTCGTCTCGCTCGCACTCGTTGACTGATCTGCCACGGATAACCGTATAATCTTGCGGTTTTTGTGGAATTTCTTTAACAACCACGTTGCTACTTCCTATGTGAAGGCATAGGTCGTACAGTCAGTCACGGAACTTTTTTTTGAAAATGCTGTTAATAACATCTTGGGCATATGGTCTAGTTACTCCGCCCATATTCGTGAAACACCATACTATGCAAATTTACTTTATATAGTATGTTACAATAAATAAATAAATTATATGTATTACGTTTTCATATTTTCGAAATGTATTAAATATGATGTTAAATTAAAAAAATCAATGTAGTAATTTTAAAACACGATAAAATGTAATTGATTTCTAATATTTGCATTAAAAAAAACGCAATTTTCTGAAATTAAGGCTTTGAAGCATGATATTCCATTGAAATTGGAAACTTCGAAAATGTGTTCGAAATTTCGAACATAATCTAAAATCATATTTTTCCAACTTTGATAAAGAAATAAAATGGTTAATATGGTAAATGGTTTTTTTCATTATTTCGAATACAGAAAATTGAGAAGAATTGGAAAATGTTTTAACATAAAATATATAAAATTAAATTTTGCAAATAAATCTGAAGTTCTTATTTTAAAATACCAATAAGGGCTTCGAAGCTTAATATTCCATTGAAATTCGAAACTTCGAAAATGTGTTCGAAATTTCGAATATAATTTAAAAATATCTTTTTTAAATTTTGATGAAAAATTTAATGCTGAATGTCATAAATGGTTTTTTAGCATTATTTCGAATACAGAAATTTCAGATGAATTAGAAATTTTTTGGCAGAATGTGCAACTAATTAGTGAAAAATATAAAACGTTATATTTTACAAACTTTTATATGTATTCATATCTTCTAAATCCTATCTTTTTGTTTCCCAATTAAAGTGCAAACTGGGCAAAAGAGATACGCTCATTTAATCATAATTATTAAAGTTTAATTTTTTATGGACTATTTATTTTATATTAAATTTGCTTCAGTTTTGAATTCAAAACTTTTAAAAGTAACAACAACAACAACAAATCATACTCTTTTATATAATTAGGGTATGGGTGGCCAATTTAATTATTGGGGCCTTTGGTTAGACTGTGAATATGGTCTGGGTCAAAGCTCTGAGTCCTGTACCACATTCAAAGACTATGTTCAACTAAGTAAACGCAAAGATTTTCGTATACGAAACTTGGAAGTTTGGGGCATAGGAGATGAACCCAAACAAGGTGATGACAGTGACGAAGAAGGAACTGTAAGTAAAACCCCATTTAAATATCTACAAAAAATTATATTGCATTTCAAATTATAGCACACTAACAACAAACGTTCCATATTGGATAAAAATTTGGAAGATAAAGTTATGCTGGAGCTATCAGGTCGCAAAATGCACTCAGAAGGATTAAGAGAGCCTGATATGGACTTGTAATTTTGTTAAGAAATAAAGAATTAACTGAACATTATCTAAACATTAACGTAAGTTACGAGACAATTAGTTTTAACCAAAGACAATAATAAGTTCATTTTAAGGACAAACATAAAAATGTTGCTCTTTGAAAAAAAAAATTTAAATGTTTAAAATTTAAATTTTCATTCCTATTACACATATTCCCAAAATATAAATTTAAATACTCTCCGCCATATTCATAAAAAATATTTTAGGTTTATTACACGTTTATTTGACAAATTTCCCATAGAAATACGTCAAATAAGCGCTTGATAAACCTAAAATATTTTTTATGAATATGCCAGTCTCTCTTTAAAATAAGGAAAAAAAAAAAGAATACAAGAATTTTAATTATAATTTAAATTTTGCCCGCATACTTTCTTTTTTTTTTATTAGTGTACCAGAAGAGTCCAAAATCAAGCTTTATTAAAAAAATATATGTATGTAATAGTTAAAGGATTGTTCGTTAAATTTCATATTCCTCTTCGTCATTGTTGCCTGCCGCATCATCTGTTGCCATGCTGTTACTGTAATCATTTGTGTAACTGCTTGTGGGCCTATTGTTCACTGGCGAGACTTCTCGTTGATTGAATTTGGCGCCTCCATATTGGGGTGAACTATTTTCTTCGAAGCGTCTACCGGTGGGTCGCAGTTTGGGCGTTTGAAATGTTTGATTGTTTTGATTGAACTCATAGGTCATGGAATTGTTTTCAGGTCTATTGTAATTAGTTTTACGCAGCATGGCCTTGAAGTTGAAGGGCGGTTCTTCCGAATTCTGCAAAGTGAATGAGAATTAATACAGAACTAAAATAATTTTGTAATATCTACAACCAACCTCATCATAGTTATCTCGACGTCCCATTAGATTTTGTAGCTCGTTGACGGGATTTTGGGCTGGCGGGTAAGAATTACGCATATTCTGTTGATTAATTTGCCTATTGTACATATTCTGTTGCATGGGCGGCATGGACGGCATGGGTGGTGGTGGTGGAGCAGGATAATTTTTCAAACTGTTACGCCTAGAGCCCGTTCGCATACCTGGTTGCCAGGGTGGAAATGCATTATTATTACTATTATTGTTGTAGTTGCTGTAACTATTGTAAGCATTCATTTGCATCTGCACTTGATTTCTGTAGTAAAATTTATTTATTTTATAATATGTATGCAAGCAAATAAATATGTGTATTCGAACGACGAACCTTCTCATTATATTGGGATCTCGATAGAAATTCTGATTATAGATGACGTCGCTCTCTCCTATACGCTCCCAGTTAGTTTGACAGGCCTGTTCCTTTTTGTAGGCATTGTAGGTTAATAAACATGATGTCGTTGAGGGATTTCTCTGCAGTGGACTATCCCAGGCTTCATCATCTTCCATCATAGTGTTTGCGGTTGAGGTGTAGGTTTGTCTTGCCATCGAATTGGCCGGATCCACCATATATTGTGTGTCATAGAATGGAATTTGATCTAAACGCAGTGGTAATTTACGTAACGCCACCTTAATGTATAAATATATTATTGCCATTGTAGAATACAATTGAGTTTCTGTTTATATGAAGAATTTACATATACATGTTTTGTGATAAAAGCTTTTTAAACAGCAAGAAGCTGGACTCCATATAATCCCCCTTATTATATGACTGTCTGTCTATTTCATGTCAATATAATACCAGAAAAATGGTGCTGGTATCATAAGCAGTTGTATGCTATTGACAGTCTATTAATATTCTCTAAGATATCTAAATCTAGTCGCTTTTGATAACCAATGCCATAATCTCAAACTGAAAAAAAAAATGATCGAATCAGCTCGTTATCGAAAGCGACGATTCGGCCCCAGGAGACTGTCAATAGCAGTCAGTTGTGGAGTGGAGAGACGTTTTTTTCCTTGGTATTGTATTGACGTGACGATGACAATTATTTACAGAATAATGGGGGGAATGACAAATACACGTGGCGTGAAGACCACGTCTACATTGTCGTTCTCAACTTAACTCACTTCGGTTCTCTGAGAGTTTAATCATATTTTAGTATTATGAATCACAACTAATATTTAAGTATTTGAAAATGTTGTGGCATAAGTACATACATATTTAAGTTGTGAATGGCTATATCAATGTGTAAGTTGGCCTGACTCTCAGACAACCCAATTAAGTTGGGTTGAAAACGGCAATAGTTAGGGGTTTTAGATTTTGAAGAAATGACTCACAGGCATTGGTCCTAGTTGTGAGGAATGAACTTCTCTCGTGTTAATGCGATCATAAGGTACTGTACGTGTACATTTGTTGAGACCAGCTACAGTGCGCTGATTGTAAATGTGAACCTTCAAAAAAAAGAGAAAGTTTTTGTTTTTATATCATTTGTCAAATCATTTAAGCTTTATTGCTGTTTGAATTGCTTTAGAAAATTAACTCTGATAATAGAATTTTTTTCAGATTTTTTTAATTTTTATAGAGCCTTAGATATAGGTTAGGTTAGGTTATGTAAGGTAAGTCTGTTGGTAAGGAAGGGTGAAGGATGAGATAGAGGAAAACTTCATATTTTTTTTATAACTCTGCTTTCTGCACTCTTATTTGCAGGGTTGCAGCGCATGTAGTGTTAAATGAGGCTCAGATATGTATGTATATGATTTTAAACTCGTCTGCGGGTCCATTACTCAAATCAATTCGATTTACGGAACAGGCGCGAATATTTAATAAGAGTATTTAAGCGGTAGTCATAAAGGTTATAATATAAATTTTTTAAACTATTTAAAGTTAAAAAAATAAAAAACAAAAACATACATACATAAGCATATACATACATACATACATATTTACATATAAATAATTTAAAACACTATGAAAATATGACCTTTCTGACTACCTTTGAAGCCTCCAAATGTACATATCGTCACCTTAAATGCAAACGGACGTAACTACACTTTTATATTTTTTACAGGAGAAACAAAAAACGTTTCAAAATCAATAATAATGGTGTTCTTGAAAATTTTCTTTGAAATTTTTCTTGTAGTATGGATACTCATATGATTTTAGCCATTTATTTTCCTTTTATATATATTTAAACTTTTATGTTAGTTACGTTTTTTGCAATAAAAAATAGATGAATTTGTAATTACGTCCGTTTGAATTTATTTCATAAAGTCGTCATTTTTGATCGCAGAGTTCTAAATATTTGCGTGAACATGTAGTTTGATAAAATGAACCATAATCAATCAAAAACTCCATTTCGAATTTTTATGTAGTTACGTCCGTTTGCATTTAAGGTGACGATATGTAGTTTAACTAACATACCCCGAAGAAGTCATACGTATCTATAATTAACCTGCTCACTTGGGCCCTGATAGGTCACACGGTGCTGTACGTTGGCTCTTGCTATACTACAAATTTTAGTTAAGGAAAAATAGCGGTACTTGTGGTCTTAGGAATATCATCAGTGTTGCCAGATTTTTTTTAATTTCTTTTGCGTTAAATTCAATGAAAATACAAATTTCGTAAATAAAGTTCTGTGAAAATAAAAATTGGCACTAAAAATAAAAACTAAAAATAAAAGAAAAAAATAAAAATTAAAAAAATAAAAATTAAAAAACTAAAAATTAAAAAAATTTAAATTAAAAAATAAAAATTAAAAAAAAAGTAAAAACAACATAAAATAAATATCGGTGCTTGTTTCACGATATCGAAACAAAACTTTCGATTTACAATTTATATTGAAAACAAATTTCATATTATATTGCCTTCAATAACAATTTTCAGTCGAAAGTTTTCTTTCGATATCGTGAAACATACCTTTAGCTTTACATGTAGATTTTGTATGTAACAAACGATTTTGTTTTGAAATTTGTATTGAAAAAATGTTTTTTGAAACGAGTTTTCGTTATTTTTCATACAAATTTGAAACGTTTGGAAACGATTTTTTTTACAAAATCTGCTTTTAAATTAAATTTTTAATTTAAATGAAACTGAATTAGTTTTCAATTAACTTGCTTTGAAGTCTTATTCTGAACTTTGTGACAAATAACAAAATTATAACAAATGACATTTTTTTTATATATTTTAAGCAATGTAAAATTGTTCATATGCTATAATTTTTATTTTGTCACAGAGCTTAGAATACGGGTGTAAATGTTTTTAGAAAAATTTAATTTGCTTTAAACTATTTAGCAAATCTGATAATTGTAGGTTTGGATGAAATTTCACTTATATATATATATCGTTAACTTAATTAAGAAAACTCCAAACTTATTTTTGTAATCGAAAACCTCAAAAACAAAAAAATGAGTTGGGGCGTTTCTATATTAAGGTAACGATATACATTATTAAATATATTGTAACTTACTTGTTGGCATAAATTAACAAAATCCTGAAATTTTACAGCTCGATAGTGCAAGAGCACTTGAAATAATGATTTCATACGCCACTTACGCACATAATGACGTATGAATTCTGCAGTCTCTTGATTTACTTGTCCAGTCTTTTCATTTACCAAAGGAGCAAAACGTTGGCGTTCACGAAAACCACGGTAAGCTATAAAACAACAACAGCAAACATATATAAAAAATTAAAAAAATAGAATGAAGTAAAAAGAAAAAAAAATATAGAAAACAAGAACATCAACAAAACAGCATACAAGAATATTAAAATGTTAATAAAATTTAGAACTTATTTATAAAAAAATTAAATAAAACTAAAGATTATTGCCGGCAAGGAGAAGGAAGAGAGAGGGTGTTAATACCTTGTTAACATGAACGAAACATTTGTTACATGGGTCAAGGCTGTTGCGTGGCTGATATTTGCCTTTCTAATGCGTTAATTTAATTAATTTTTCATTTATTTTCAATAGTATATTTTTTTTTGCGCGACTATAAAAGGTTTCATTCAATCGATCAATAGATGTTATAATAAAAACTAATGACTGCAATAGTGTCGAAAGAAGGCCGTAATAAGCAGCTTGTATTTCTTTTTTAAATCTCTTGTCACTACGACACACATTTTGCAATGTCTAATTTTTCCATTTGCGAAAGGCCACAGACATTTGCTGCATTTGAACCAAAATAATATTTGGCAAGAAACTAAGAAAACTTATTTGTTTGAATACTTTTTCACATTCAAAATTTATTGAACATAATTTTTTCTTTAATATCTAGTTATTTGTTTTTTTTTTTAAATAGCGTAAATATGTGACATATGCAGTTTTTGGTATATACCTATGTAATAAATATGTTTGCATATTATGTAATAAGCTTGTTAAAGACGTTTAGAATACGTCCGATTGAAATTATTTCTTTTTATATCAATAAATTATAAAACGTTTTCTTATTCATCTTGATCGAGTATGGCATTTTCACGTTCAGCTACCACAGCGGCTGCTAAGGCCTCTTCTTTGCGATCCTCTTCGAATATGTCTTCCGCTTCAGAATTGGTCTCACTTATATCTAAATAATCAACTTCAGGGACATTCAGATAATCACCCTCATTCTCACCCTCATTTTCATTACCTTTTTGTATTTTTGCTGCTGCTATATCTTTTTCTCCCACAGTTTTGGCTAAAATTGTAAGAGATAATAAAGATTAGATTTGCTTTGCCTGCCGATAATATAAGTTTAAAAATTCTTTTTACCCTTTGCAGCACTGCTACCACCACCCTTCATGCGCTTGCGTGCCAGCAGAGCTCTGATCATAGATTGAACTTTAATAATTTTCTTTACTTGGATTTCGTACAGTCTAAAAATATGTAAACATTTTCAAAATTAGCAGTTTGATTTAGAATTTAAAACATGCAATATGAAAAGAAATATCTATTTGTGTCATTTTGGACTAAATGTCCTTTCATACTATTGTGCAGGGGGTCTACTCTGTAGTTCGAAACAAAAGTTAATAACACGCAAATTCCAAAGTATTTTCTTTCGTTTCGAATTACAGAGTAGATCCTCCGGAGAGTTTTTACATTTCCATAGAAAATACTCTTTTGGGTTTTTTTTTAAATTCAATTGATGCATATCCGTTACCTTAATATAGAAAGGCCCTAACTTTTTAATTTTTTTGAAATCGATTTTTTTATATTTCGATAGAAGAACGCCTAATGCAAAAATACCGATTAAAAAAAAAATAAGTTAGGGGGTTTCTATTTGAGATAACGATATATCGATGCCATAATTATTTTTATATGTTTAATTGTTTTTCGTTTTGCCAATTTTCTGAGTTGTGAAAGATTTAATTGTTTTATGCATAAGATAAAATTTCTACATATTTGCAAAATATTCACCCTTATTCCAGTTGTCGACATCGAAATCACTTTAACACAAAAATACCAAAAAAGTGGGGCTTGTTTACCAATTTTTTTTGGTATTGTGTTAAAGTGACGTCGATGTCGATCAACTGGAATGAAGGTGAATAATAAGAGAATCATGGAGAATGCATTAGAAGTATTCAACCCTTCATTGTTGCAATGAAACTTTTAACTTATAAGTTTTAAAATTGGTGAATTCCAAAACGTGTCAATGCAAAATTTGTATACTTTGCCGATGTGGTATTTATATCGTATAAATAATCGCAAATAAGCTGAGATTGCTTATTTGCGGCGATCTCTTAATACTTCTAGACGATGTTTTGAATACAAAGCAATTAACATTTTGGAAGTCTGTAATTTTATGCACGAACCGGAAGGCAAATTATGGCATTCAAAAGAATTTTTATGCAGAGTCCCTGTACCACAGACTAAATTAGGGCATTCGATATCGAATGAAATTTCGAATTTTTTCGATTGAATTATTTTGAAATTTCGCTAGATATCGTATGAAATTTCAAAATATGTCTATTGGAATCATATTAAAATTTAGATTGATATCGATTGAAATATCAAAATATGTATTGAATTATTTTAAAATTTCGATCGATATTCAGAATGCACAAACCAGAAGGCAAATTAAGACATTCACAATTTCAAAATAATTCAATAGAAATTTTATACGGAATCCCCGAACCAGGGGGTAAATTACGACATTCGATATCGTATGAAATTTCGACTTTTTTCTATTGAATTATTTTGAAATTTCGTTAGATATCGAATGAAATATCAAAATATGTCTTTTGAATTATTTTAAAATTTCGATCGATATCGAATGTCGTAATTTTCATCTTGGTTCGTGCATTCTGCATACAATTTCTATTGAACTATTTTGAAATTTCGATCGATATCGAATGTAGCGGTTTTAACAATAACAATAAATACTTACCTGGCTAAAAATTCGTCATTGTAGTAACGCAAAAATACTTTCGATTTTCCAATGTCCCAACCTTCCATTTTCAAACGAATCAATAGTAAACGGCAATTCTCTTTAGTTATATCGACAGTTTCATCAAAATCGAATGCTAAGAATTGATATCTTTGCAAGAAAATAAAGTAAAAAAAATATATATTATTTCAATTATAATATTTTCAGAACATCAAGACAAAACACAGACAAACAAACCTTTTAAGGAAATCCTCAAATGTTAAACGACATGAATAGCCCTGCTGTCGCCCAATAACAGTATCCAATACGCCCAGTGCTTTCATTTGTTGCTGCACCATATCCAAATGGAAATTCCTGGGTATATATTCTAAATCGGCGCGTATGCAGCGTACAAAATGTACGCCCATGTTGGTGTTTTGACTTAAAATTTTGAGCATTGTAAGACAAGTGTAACGGAAATTGGCAGCCAAAGTACGTAAATTATTTACTTGTGATATAACGCCGTTCGTCAAGTGATTAAGAATCTTAAAAGAGACAAAAAACAAGGTAAAATATTAAATACAGTATATCAAGAATTAGTTCTCAAATTAAAAAGAAAAATTAAGGTTTTTATCTTTACCCTTCTCGGTTCAGTTGCCAACATCTACATCACGTCAATACAATGAGGTAACTATGAATAAAATTTCGCGAGAAAAATTTCCCGGGGAAGAATTCCATCTAATAGTAAGAAATAGGGAAAATAAAAAATTCTATTTGGAAAAGGGAGAAATTTCTCCCGAAATTTTATTCATAATTGCCCTGAATATAAATAATTTGTCGAAAACAGCTGACTGCTGCTGACAGGTTCTTGCTATTTTCTAGACAGCGGAAATAGAATGTTAATAGCACAAACTTGTTCTCGAGAACGTGTGGAGAAGACCCAATTTTTTTGGTACTGCATTGACGTGACTTCGATGTTGACAACTGAAGAAGGGTGCTTATTTTGACGGCTTTTAGACACTCAAAGTTTTCTTGGCAAATTCTTAAGCTTATAGGAGAGAAGGGGAAAAGAGAATGGGAGCTCTTTTTCCCTCCTCTCCTGCACACTCAAGACTGCAAAGTAAACTTTGCGTGTGTAAAAGCTGTCTTAATGTCCCCTGTATTTTAAAATCAATTTATTTTTTATTTCATTCTAATTATTTACATTGGCTGACTTCCAAAACGTATCAATACAAAGTTTGTATACATATATGAGGTGGTATTTATATCGTGTAGAGAAACAAAGTTGCGAAACATTGTAACCATAAGCGTCAACTCTGAAACTCATGCGCTGATTGCTTGTTTACGGTGTTATTAGTACTTGTCATTTAGACACGAAAACATTTGGAAGAGAGGGGGAAGAGAGAATCATTTTTGTGTTCTGTACTTGCCGACAGGCTTTGTTGACATATTCTTTGCTACATACATACATATGTATACATGTATAATTGGTATTATCCAATAATATTGGAATGTTTGCTGCAACATTTTCGTATGTGTGAGCGCGAAGGAAACACAGCAAAAGAGAATTTCAGACATTTTCCATCCAAATGTTCGCCAGTCTAAACTCGGACAAAGCAATGAGACGTTTTGGTAGTCAGCCATTATTTACAAGGAAACCAAACAAAAACAGGCCCACTTTTATTAAAAAATAGCAAACTATTTTAACCAAACAATTACTATTATAACGACCCGAAGATGCTTTAGTATTTCTTGAAGTGTTCACTGCTGTTGTTCTTTTAAATTATTTTTTGAACGTGCTCTATTTTCTTTGCTTTAAATTATAAAGTATTCAATTTAAACAGTTCGTTTAATTCATAACCACGAAATGTTCTTAATTTTTATAGTGAATTTTAATAATTTCAACGTATTGTTGAAGGGCATATCGTTCCATTTTTATTAATGGCGTATTTGTTACTTACCATCTGTCAAGTAGTTACAGGTTAATGGCTTCGTTAGCCAAATCGTATCGTACTGTTGCGTATCAGCTGACATTTCGTCGGGTGGTTACTGGTTTGCCGCACAGTATATTAAAAATACATTATTACTGCGACAGAAAATAGATTTTTATGTGGCAAACTTCAACATCTGGCTTACACACACACACACACACACACACACACACACACACACACACATGCGTATAAAGCAAAGATAAATACAATAACAGCTGACACATTCGATGACAGCCTAACGTTTTTACTAACTAACTTAATTCCAGAGCTAAACGATACAACAACTTCAAAAGTAAAACGATACGATTTGACTAACGAAGCCATAAAGGTTCAATCAGACCAGCCATACCATAATCCCATAGCCATAAAGATATTTATTGATTTCAAAAGTGCAACAATAAATATATTTATCCAACAAACAGCTGTTTATGGTTACGGCGAAAAACGAAAATTCAATTGATTTTTATGGTTATGGCTATGGCGTTATGACGAGGAGTCACCTAGAATCAAATATAGCGTTGAACATAAGTTTGATTCGAACAGATGTTTTGTATGGTTATAGCAAGTCAAATCTGAATTTTAAGTCATTACAACTGTTAAAATGGCAGGCAATTCAAAATTAAATGTCTTATTGCAACACCCTTATGTTGTATAATTGTGTGGCAAATGGGTTTCTAGAACATTTCAACCCGTTATATCTCCACTTAACGAGTAGTTCTTGTCACTTTTTACGTAAAGAACAACAAAGACCCACACAGAACAGAGAGGGTTAAAATGCTTTCGAAAAACAACTGAATATACCCAGCACAACAGTCGTTAAGCAGCTCTGGGCTGAGGAACAACTCTCGCATTATCGTAATTATTTCTTAAGTGCGGTAAGGCTTGTGTGTGTTTTTTGGACTTCGCAAGTTTTTCGTCTCGCTCGGATAACCGTATAGTTTTGCGATTCTTTTGTGGAATTTCGTTAACAACCACATTGCTACTTCCTATGTGGAGGCATAGGTCGGGCATAGTTAGTCACAAAAACATTTTTAAGAATACTGTTAATAACATCATGGTCATATGGTCTAGTCACTCAGTCCATGTACCCATAAATAAATAAATAAATAAATACCCTGTATATAGAATGTAAGGGTTGCCAAGGGAAAAAACTGGTTGAGAACTGGGAGAAATAACTGAGAATGATGATAATTTCATAAATGTTTCTTGAAAAAAAAATAAATAAATTGAAAAAATGCCACGAACCTAAATCGCTCAAATAGTGCGTTTACATGTGAGCAAAATCTAATACTTATGAGATTTCGAGCAAAATCTAGTATATTTCGAGTAGTTTTCCCATACAAAACAAAATCTACTTCGTGACTTGATCACGAAGTAGATTTTGTCGAAATCTGCTTAAAAACTAGTAGAACTTAGTGATGCCAACTATGGTTATTTTTTTTTTAATTGTACTAAAAAATAAACAAATGTATTTAAAAAGGTGTGTGAATTAGCTATAGTTATTGCAGTTGTTTTGTTTTAGTTTAGGAAAAATTTCAGTCAATGGTTTTTGTTTTGAATGCGGAACTTTGATATATGACAAAAAAAAAACTTGGTGTGAACGTTATGGATTTTGATAAAAATTTTAATTGAAATCTGCTAGATTTTGTACAATAATGTTATAACCCAAAAATTTCAATAATTTTTAAAATCATATGAAAATATTTGTACTCACATAGACATGTTTCTTATTATCCTCGGCCTTATGTTGCATTTCGAAATTCATTGTTAAATTGCCAGCTTTTGTTAACTGATTGGTAAACATGATCATTATATTCTCGTCACAAGACGACCTGAAGGCCTCAATCATTTCAGGAGGCACAAAATCGCGATTAATGTAAGTAAATGCGCGAGTATCATAAATGATGCGTCCGGTGTAATGAGCCACTGAAATTTCGGTGCTTGTGTGCTTCTTAATAAATTGACTGTGCTTCTCAACAACGCGATCTAAACGATTTGTAAAAATTAAATTAATAGTTAATTAAAAAAAGAAGGATTAAAATTTTTTATTTTACCCATTATTAAATCTTGATCTTGGCTGGTGCGCGAGGCATCATCAATGATGTAAAAGAGGCCATCTGGTTTTGTCAGCAGATTATCCAAAGCCACCTTGTTGTCGTAGAAGTTTAGATTGATTGTTGGTATATCCTCAGCTTCCTATAGCGTGCATTAATGGTATTACTTCAGTTTAAAATTTTATTTTATATGATCGCTTACCATTTCCAACATTTCGCTAACAAAAATACGTTGATTGTAATGATATTGTAGTTGTTCGTTGAGAGTATTTATCATCAATTGCTCCAAGCCATTCCGATTGAAACATTCAAAGCCGAACATGTCATGCACGACAAGGGTGAATTGATCGCCACTATTAGTGAAATAGTGAAATAGTTGTTATATCCTTTTTAAATATAAAATTTCAATTACTTACAAGACTGCTCTGGGAAAGGCCATATTCATGTTTATCTTATTAATAATCCAATCCACTAATCTTGAATATATAGTGGAAGCTACGGCATCACGCGCATCTCTAGCTTCTTCCGTTGTATACTGACGCCTCTCCGCTATGCCACCCTTGACCATAATAAAGTTTGTCAAAGACCACAAGAATTTTTTTTCATCAACTCTCAGCAATTCAGCAATACGTGTCACAATATCGGTATTGTCCACTTCGGCATATTTGCCAGTCTGACGGAACCTTATGTTACCGATATTCAAAATGGCTGCCAGAATTTTGCGTATTGTTTCGCACTGTTTATGATTGAAATCAAGATCCTTAAGTATAGACTCAAACTGGCGATAGTGTTCTACATTTCCCTGAGGGTCATCGCGATGATATTTCAATTTAGTGGGCGGTACATCGGGAGGTATGCGCAAATAGCGATAACCACGATCCGGTTTTAGGCTGTACTCCTTCAATAAGCCCTCATTATTCATGTAGTCGTAAAAGAAGTAAAATATGTGGAAATTGTGTTGGTTTCTGCAAAGTAAAGATGAAAATCAAGAATTCTGAAGCAAATGTGCTTAGAAAACACTCACCCATCCATGGTAGAAACTCTTAACTTTTCCAACATGTACATATTGATTACTGCTCCCGACATCTTGCCAGTCTTGCCAAATGTCAAAAAGTATTGCAGCACACAACGTGTAGAATTGTTGTTGATGGGTGTGCCGGCATTCACTAAAGCCATTATTACTTTAATCGAATTCTCCACACGGTCCGTAGCACCTCTATTGCCCGCACCCAAATAGCACAAGTGTTTAATCAAGAGTTTCACATTTGTAGACTTGCCGGAATAGCTTTCACCAGAAAATACAACATGTTGAGCCTCTTTGTGATGCAACATATCTTGGTAGGCGACATCGGCAACGGCAAAAATATGCGGCAAGTTTTCTGAACGCGACTTGCAAACGTATTTCTTGTGGAACTCTTCGGGAAATTCACTTTCAAGATCGTTTGAATTGAGAGACAACAAAATGTCACCAATAAACGAATAAGTATTGCCCAATTCCAAACGAACGCGCAAATTTTCTAAAATAGTTTCCTCTACGGGATTTTCTATGGCGGCCAAATCTTCTTGATACATGCGCTCCGGTTTTCCCTCGAAACGTTTAATGTAGCCGCTGTCGACAAATATGTCAGGTTCTTTGTACAAAATGCCTGCATCCCGCGATAATTCAATTAGTTCAAGTATTTCTGTTTTCATCTGTGTGGAGAGAAATGTGGAAGTTAAAGGAAGAAGGAATCAAACCAGAATTTTATTTGTTATCAAAATCAAGTTTATAAGTTGCATCCCGGATCACAGAACACAGAAAAGGTTCTCAAACAAGGTTCTAAAGAACGATTCTGGGAGAGAAGAACCATTAAAAAATTGAAGTTGATGAATATTTGATATAGATACGGGGGAATATATCAGATCAAGAGATTAAAAAAAAACCCAGGCACTTAAAATCTTTTTTTGAGACTTGAACATCATACTGAATTTTCATGCCAAGAACTTAAAAGGTCTCTGCTTATTTCAAAAGGTGAAACGAATTGATTCGCTGTTGGTTACTTAACAAACTTTGTTGAGCAAGTGCTGGGTTTATTGAAGAGCAAGGAGAAGATAATGAAAAAGGAAGCCATCATGTCTGTGAACCCAGTCTGCAGGCTGTAAGACCTTACCCTACGTCTTCACGAGGCATTGACTTGAACATGACACCGGCAGAGCAACTGTGAAACATTCATCAACTTTTTTGTTGTGGTGAATATGTGCAATGGCCATGTACTGCCTTGTCCAAGTACATATTTTGTGGTAGTGTACTAGAGATGGTATATTTAGCAAATTTTGTTCTGTCTCTTTTCTCTTTTATTGCAAATGGTTGCGGACAGCGAATCTCATGGCTAACATTGATGCTCAGCCATATTTTCGCAAATCGATGTCAGAGCATGGACGAAACATAGACATGACCGGTCTACATTTCTAGCGGTCTCCACTAGCCATGGACTTGGCATCGGCATCATGTCGGACATCGCAAATGACTAATGGAGACCGCTCATGTCCAACTTTCATCCATGCTCTGACATGGATGCCCGAAGATACATATGTCTGAGCAACAATGTTCGCCATGAGATTGTCAGTCCGCAACCATTTGCAATAGAAAGAAAAGAGACACAACAAAGTTGGCAAATATTCCATCTTTATTGCACTAGCGCAAAATACTTTGATATGCCTGAACATGGACATCGCACGTGTTCACCACAACAAAGAAGTTGATGAATTTTTCACAGTTGCTCTGCCGGCGTCATGTTCATGTCATGTCCAAGTCGATGGCTAGTCGAGATGCTCATACAAAGTTCATTGTTAATGGAGATCCCCTTCCATATAAAGTTTTTGTAAGTGATCACCTGATGGAAATATTTGACAGTGACACTGACTTTACTCCGCCTTGGTAAACATCTTCCGATAATCTCTTTTTTCCAATTGATTCATAAAAGCTTTTCGTTTTAATTTGAATTATACATTACCTCGTCATCGTTTTCAAAAAGTTCAGTCAAAAAGGGATGTTCCACCATTTCCACCATCATGGGTCTATTCTCTGGATTCTTTTCCAGACACTCGGCTACAAAGTCGTTCATTTGTTGTGACCAATTCGAAGGTTTGAATAAAGTTGGCGGTGGATTGCGCACAATCTGAAACAAGGCACGTGATGGATGCATGTCAGCAAACGGTGGCTTGCCATCGGCTAGTTCGATGGTAGTAATGCCCAAGGCCCAAACATCTACCCGTGTAGTAACTTCAGGCTCTCCTAAGAATTTAAAAAGATCACAGAAAATATATTTAGATATTTTGAATTTAAGAAACTGCTCTACTTAATAATACTTACTGGCATCCAAGGCCTGTACGGTCTCGGGTGCCATCCAACAGGGGGAACCAATGCAAGTGCCACGCTTGCCAAATGTCGAGTCCACTTGGCGAGACAAACCAAAGTCACATAATTTGACTCGACCATCTCGTGTTAGCAAAATATTATCGCCACGAATATCGCGATGCAAAACATGATTGCGGTTAAGCTCAATCGCTCCCCGGCAAGTTTCTCGTATTATATAAGAAATATGTTCCTCACGCATGCGGCGTTCCAATTTAATTAGTTTACAAACCAAATCTATAGCCGTACCACCGCCACAGTACTTTTTAAAGTAACACATAAACACTCAATCAATAAAAAGTCATAAAATCTTCTTCAATCTTCAGTACCCACCTCCAGCACAAACCATATCTCATCCGGTCCATTGTCCTTTTCCAATTTATAAACGCCATAAAACTCAGGCAAATTGGGACTATTGCAATAATCCCTCAAAGTATGATATTCCTCCTCTATGGACACCTGATGTTCCTCATCGTAATGTTGTATCTTCAAGGCCACCACACGATCATTTTCCAGCTCTTTCGCCCGAAACACTTTGGCATTGACACCTTGGGCGATTTCCTCATAGATTTCAAATTTATCCGTAGGATCCGGCAATTGAGTATAAGGCAAATACATTTTGCTACTTGATTTTCAATAATAATCTCTTGACTAAGTTCTGATACAGAATAATAAAAAGGAAACGTCTTTTCAGTTTCACGCTCTTTGCTCAAGTGTTTCGCAACGTTTTTTTTACATATTCAAAACACTTTGCAAAAAAAAAAAAAAAGAAAGGTTAGCTCTAGTTAGCTTAATTGCACATTCCACGATTTTAGTCGCCCGTTCGGGCAGAGGAGGAATTACAACAATATAAATCCCATTACGACACCATAAGCATATTTTGTGTCTTGTGTCTCTATTTGGTTTAAGAATATGAAGCCTTAGAAAATACTCGTAGCTACAATGTGACTGACTGACCCTGGTTTTAAATGCTTGTCCCTTTTCTTTTATTGTTCACAATTTGTTAAAATAAATTTTTTTGCAAATTTTACACAAAATATATATTAAGAGTAACCTCGCTATTTGATGGCAGCTTCAAGCGTTACTAAAGTTTGCTTAAAACTTAATTATAAATAAATATAATTAAGTACGAGTAGTTTGTGGCAAAATCTTAAATCTGTTGTATCTAAATTTTTTTTTGTAAAGTGTTAGAGCTCTTATTATATAAGGAGCGTGTGTGCGAATTTAGCCATTTCGATATCGAAAGAAATTTAAAAATGTTTTCATTAAGACTGTTTTTGAAATGCTTAAATATTTCGTTCGATATTTAGTGCAGATTTTTGCTGCCTGATGTCGAATTTATTTTGATACTATAAGGTCCTTAAGAATTTTAGTACATCTGGTGCGAAAGTAAGGGAGAACTCTTTTATAAAACAAAACTGTCTTTTTAACTTCTCGCTTGTTTTTTAGAAAAAAATTTTACATTTAATGCACTTTTCAATGAATTGTTGTATCATCCCTTAAGGCTGGAACTCACTATCCTACACAATCGCACGACTTACAAAAAAATACAACCCTGATCTGATGAATTGTTATTCTTATTTTTTTCATAAACTCCTATCATACCAGCGTTGTATTTTCTCAAAAGTCATACGATTGTGCATGATAGTGACTCACGGCCTTACGAGCATGAATAAAATAAAAAGTTCGATCATGTTGTTTTGGATACGAAATCTTGGTAAATATAAAAAAACTGGGTGTAAACGGTATAGATTTTGATAGAGATTTCAGTTGAAATCTACTAGCTTTCGTGCAGACGTAAATGTCTTATTAGTAGAGTTTTTCTTTTCCCGGGAAAGCGGGAACGATTTTTAGGTTTCCCGGAATAATTTTCTCTGTGTATCGTATTTTATATATACTCTTTTTTAAATGGAGCTCTACCATTTCTGGGGAAGGGGGCAAATTATGACATGCGATATCAAATTAAATTTTAAAATATTTCCATAGAGTTCAAATGGAAATATTTTTAAATTTCCTGTCTCCGATATTTTCAGCAAAGACGTGCCGCAGCAGTTGATTTAACAATACCTCATTTCTGTAACTTGTGAGAAGCTTTACCATCGAGGCAAATTAAATAATTATATGGGTTGTCCGATTTTAAACAGGATTATTCATATAAAAACTAAAAAAAACTTACAAAAAATATGACCAAAGAGAAGAGGGTGGTTTCTCTTACTCTTTCTGTGTTTAACAGACTGACAACCTATTTTTCGACTCGAAGAGTTCTCACATTCTTTACAGAAAGGAGGCGGCGGCACAGCATTGCAGGTATTGCCCCTGTGGCTAAGTGGTAGCGATGCTAGCCTCTCAGTCCAGAGGTCGTGGGTTCGATTCCCGCCATAGACACTGGTGCTCTTATGCAAAAACGATTGTTAAAGTTAAAGCATGCTTTAAAACCGGTTTTGCCATGCAAAATTCGTTTATTAAACCAAACTTAATTTTAACAATCGTTTTTGCATAAGGGGTGGGTGTTTTCCGAAGACAAGCTAATCGCTTCGCGGGTTGTGTTGTGTTAAAAAAAAAAAACATTGTGGCTTTCATTGACAGAAGTTTCATAATCAGCATCTCGATATATTTTATGCTAAAAACAGAGAATTACTGTCCAGAGAACGTTGCATATCGTAGAGATTAACGTGTAGTGTAAAATTTTTAAAAGCATGGAAAAAAGCGAGCAGTTCCACTTGAACAAACTGTTTGCCTTTTATACCCGATAAGGGCCATTAATTATATCGTCTCATTCATTCTATACATGTCACTGCCAGCGGCTTTATCGCATTAGCTATGGCCCCATGTATGAGACATCCAGCTTTCAGTAATAGAGAAAAAAAATTAAAAACAAATAATTTTTTTGGTGGCTTAGCACGTCCAGAGGCAGAAGTCTATATGAGCAGCAACGAAATGCATCTAGATGTGCTAAACAAGCAATAAATAGTTTTTTTAAATTCGTATTCATTTTGAAAGGAGTTCAATAAAAATAAAATATTGAATTAAATATTTTTTTATTTATTAATTTAATATCCTTGGAATATCCTTTTTTGGAATATAGATACTTTTCTTCAGGATTTTGAACGATATGAACATTTGTTTTGTATTTTTTTAATAACTTAAATTTTTTTAAAAACTCTAATATTGTTTAAAATTAAACGTTTTCAATCCAGTCCATCATATACATATGTACATATATATTTTTTTGTGATTTAAGGACTTGCTTAAATATTTTTCTTTGAAAAAAAAAACAAGAAACTCAATTTGTATTTGAACAGAATATAAACAAGGATTATAAGTCCATAAGTCCTTTTCTTCTTTCTTTTTTATTGCTTTTGTTGTCTGGTTTGGTTTTCAGCCACTTTTCTACACTATTAGTTTTTCACCTTTTTATTTTAAATAAATTTATTAATATTTAGTCTCTGCACTTTTATTTGCTGTTTAATTTTTTCCTTTAACCGACTGAAGGTGCAGCCTAAAAAGCTGCCAAATGACGACTGAAAATGTTGAAACAAAATGAAAAGGTTTAAACATTTCGTAATACCCCTTAAATGAAGCCCTACATAAAATATACTTTTTGTATTTGAAAAGTTTCTGTCGGGGGTGAAACTGGAAAAGAAAAAGCGTCTACAGAAAGTTGAGCTGGGCAGCCACTAGCATGTGATTGCAGCAGTTTTGTGAGTCTCTGTAGCAAAGCCACCCATCGACTTTGAAATAAAAAATAACTTTTTCGAAAATTCAAATACTAGCCACAACCTCCGCTTCAGTTCTACAAATGTGTAGTATGAGATTTAAATTGGTGAACCCAATAAAAATTGGTGAGCCCTTAAAAAAAATATAAAAAAAGATATATGTACATAAATTTATTCAATCAACAAAAACAAAATCAAAAAAAGAAAAAGATATTTCGTTAAAGGAAAAACTTCTACTATATTTAGCGTAATTGTGTAGCCGTGAGCGAAAAGCTGCCTCACAATTCCATCTCTATTCGAAAGTAATACAAAGGTGCATTGTACGCGAGGCGCCCACCCTAAGGTTAATTAAATTAGGACTCGACTTACATAATTTAAAATGGCAAAATGAAAACATTTGCTTAAAACTTTCATAATGAGCATATTACTTTATTTTATTTTTATTATTATTTTTTATTACTTTCAATACAATATTTACAACTACATTTTTATTTCAATTGCCGCTTTGTTTATATTAAAGTTAAAGAAAAACAAGAAAACTATTTCATAAAAAGAGCGTTTTAAATAAAAGCAAAATTCATCTAAACTATATTTTACAACAATTATGCCGACATGCATACATACATACATACATACATACATACATACATACATGGAATTGTCTTTTTCTTCTTCCCAATATTACATACACTTCAACTTGATTTAATTTTTTTTAAAGCATAAAGTTGTCCGTTTAATTATAAATAATATTTAATACTATTAAATGTTATTATTTATTATATTTATATAATAATGTATAATTTTTGTAATTTTTGTAAAAAAGTCTTTGTAGATGTTGCACAACTAAAGTTGATTGTTGTTATTATTATTATTATGTATTTTATTATTTTTATTTTTATTTTCAGTTTGTTTATTTGTTTTGTTCAATTGCACACACTAATCCATTCTTCGACATGACATTCATCACATTCCACATTGCAGCACCATTGAAATTTACAATGACAACGCTCAGCTCGCCGTTCTTTAACTAAACTGTAGCCACGGCCGCAGCATAAAGATGTGCAACCGTCACTCAGAGTGCTGTTCCGATTACATTTGCGGCCCACAGTGCCTGCAAAGCAGAAAAATTTTTAAGTTTGGTAAGTTATTTTTAATTTTATTTAGTTATTTAAGAGATAACAATATTGAAAACTGTCAAAGGTTTAATTAAATAGTGTTTTTTTTGTAACGTTTAGTATTACCAACGAAAGTAATATGTACTAAGCGTAGACATTTACCTTTGCCTAAGGAAATTTAGTAGCAACAATATAAAAGGAAAAATAACGAAAGTAATACTAATCGTAGACATCTACCTTTGCTTAAGAACATTTAGTACAGACAATATCAAAGGAAAAATAACGAAAGTAATACTCAGCGTAGACATTAACCTTGGTCTAAGAAAATTTAGTACTGACAATATAAAGAGAAATAACGAAGGTATTACTCAGCGTAGACATTTACCTTGGTCTAGGGAAATATAGTACCGACAATATAAAGAAAAAAAAATAACTGAAGTAATACTCATCGTTGACATTTACCTCTGCCTGAGAACATTTAGTACATACAATATAAAAATGAATAAAGGTAGAGGTCCATAGCTCGCTTTTTACGCGTATTGCTTTATACGCGTTTCATCCTCTTGTTTCTTTCTATACTTTGTTCGCGCTGAGTTACATGCACTGCTTTTCATGCGACATTTTATTTTTGTTTTGATCAGCTGTGTGCGTTTGTATATAAATACTTATAAAGAAAAAATGGAGAGTGAAATCGAGTTTTTAAAAGAATTTGTGGAGTTAGTCGAGTTTGTATATTTAATTTTATGTGCAAAAAATGCCTATGAACAATTTCAAAAAAAGAAAAGGTTTTGGGTGCGGCCGTTGTACTTAGAACGGAAATTAAGTGGGTTTTTTCAAGGCCTATTTATCAGGTCAACGCAATCGTCCTGATGATATTCTGTGTTTTCGTGTTTAAGCTGTCAAAAGTTATTTGCACCATATACTTTAGTTCATGTTTGTGTGTGTTTCTGACAACTTAAACATAAAATTGTTTTTTGTATTGCTGTAGAGTTGCGTTGACCTGATAAATAGGCCTTGGGTTTTTTGAAACCACATTTAAAAAAATTAAAACTTCTGACCCTGAGCAATTTCGAACCGCGACAAGAATGTCTGCAGACGTCTTTGACTATTTATTCAGCATTTTAAATGATATTCTTGAGAAGAACTCGGCCAGGGCTATTCCAGCAAATTGTCGGCTGTTCTTGACTTTAATGTAAGGCTGAGTTTTCATCTGGCATTTCTTGTGTGCATTTGCCCAAAAAAGCGTAACCAACTAATTATTAATGAAAAACTGTTTGATTTAGACATGTATTTATTGATTTAAACTGTTTACAATCATGTTGGATTCTATAAAATTGTCTATTAGTTATGTATGGAACTATTTAACTTAATAAATACATGAGTGAATAAAACAGTTTTGCATTAGTTATTATTTACGCAAAATTAATTAAAATTAATTAATTTTAATCAATTTTGCCGTGGATAATTAAAATGTATTATCCACGGCAAAATAATATTTATCGATAACGTAAGAAACAAAGTATTATTTAACGTCTTTAGCTTTCAAGAACAGCTGACTTTCTTTCATGGTGCTTGTAACGCGTACAAAAGTAGAAAGTATACCTACTTTTCGCTTTGAACGCGCCAACGCGTTCTGCCTTTTTTGCAATGTAACTTGTCACATACTATTGCATTGATTCTACTTTTTGGAAATTTGCATAGAAAGCGTAACGCGCATAAAGCGAGCTATGGACCTCTACCTTAATAATATGGATGGTACCGCTGTTTCTTTTGGAAAGTGGTCAAAATGGCATCGGCATAATATAAAAAGAACCTAACTCATTAAATTTTTGAAATCGAGTTTTTTTTGTTCGATGGAAGAACATTATGTAATGTATCGAAAATTGCAAAAATCTCGATTTAAAAAAAAGAGTTAGGGCCTTTCTATATTAAGGTAACTATATATGCATAAATATGTATATGTACATATGTATATAAACTGCTCAAATGTATGGATGTGGTTTCTGATATTTTTTGCATTCATATTAGGAAAGAAAGAAAAAATTTTGTATATATTAGTGCCGGTCCAGACTTGCAATTTTTGTTGCAGCAATTCTTGAATATGTGTGAGAGTGTTGAAATAGAAATATATACTTTTTGTATTCCTCTCTCGCTCTTTTGCACTAAAAAATAAAAAGTTGCTGCAACAAAAATTGCAAGTCTGGACTGGAACTTAGAAATTTTTCTATTTAAATATATATTTTATTAATAAGGTATAAAATAATATTGTGCAATAATTGATATTGTATACAGCGTGACCAAATTAGCTTATTTCGGGCTAAATTTAGCTTATTTTGTTTGAATTTAGCTTTAAAATTTTAATTTAGCTCTTAGCTTATTTATTAGCTTTTTTTTAACAAACTCCTTTAGTTTTTTTAGCCTTTTTTTTTGTCCTAATTTACACTATGCAAGTCCTATTGCTAAGCTGATTAGTTTTTTAGGAGAGACAGACGAGGGGAAAAGAAATGTTTCTGTTCCCTTCTTCTCTAATCAGCTTAGCAATAAGACTTGCATAGTGTAAATTAGGACTTTATTAAAGACATAAAAATGTTATGAAAATTCTAATATTTTAATCTGTGCGTCTGCACGAGTCCACTTACAGACCAAACGGCTGGGCCGATTTCTTCTGTTTGGAAGGTGACTTGATCGAGAGTGTCCTTAGTTATGTTTGAAGAAATCTGTTCAGCCGCTTAGAAGATATCACATCTTTTCTAGATATATTCTGTGGACTCCGTGTCTTTGACGCGTAGGTCCCAAACGGCTAGACTGATTTTAATTTGGGTTTTTCGTTTGAAAGGCAGCTTAATCTAATATCTTCTCGCCTATACTGGAAGGCGATCCAGCCGTTTGGCCTAGACTTCGGGGGTGCTTAAAATTTTTAATTTTTGCTATTAACATTTAAAAATATAAAATTTTTTTCATGGGTAAAAAGTTTAAAAAATTCAAAATTAAAATTCTACGACAATCTTATAAGAGACTTGCAAATTTACAAATAGAGGACATTGAACTTTTAGAGTTGCAATGGCGAAAGTTAAATTTAGAGGCCATAAGTCGTACATTTTGACTATACAAATGCAATGAATGAAAACTTATCTTTGCGTGGAACGTGCATTCAGCGGCATGAAACATTAAAACAAAAAACTTTTAAAGTATACTTTGGGCCTTATTTTTTAAAACGCAATACAAGTTTTGTATGTATTTTTTTTTTGGAATTTTTCCCATATAAAAATTGCCAACGCTTGGCGTTGCGTTTTACGAAATTAGGCCCTTTGTTCCTTTTTGAAGTTTTGTTAAGTGACAAAATTGAATAGATACTTGAATTTTGCTCTGTCTGGGATGAACTTTAACGTACCTTTTCACAAATGTGTGGTTAAAAGTTAAAGTTCACGTTAACTCTTAAGCGCTAGCACACGTCAATATTTGTCTTTGTGTGCATTTTTTTATACCAAAAATAGTATTGGTGTGAATATTTTTTGTAAACAAGCGCACACAACCAAATACATATATTGAAGCTGAATATTGACGTGATTGGCACCCGCTTTAACCATACATTGTGAAAAGGGACGTAATACGTATAACATTCTCAAGGTACATAAATCCCATATAGTGCAGACAAAAACCTAACTGACCACTTGTCGCATATTCACCACTATTCACCACTGTTATACAAGGAATAGCAGAAACAGGAACTAAGGGTTGCCAGGCATGACAATTTTAAAACCCGTTTGTAGTTCATTTATTTGAAACATTTTCTCCTAACTTTTCTTTCTCGAGGAATAAGTTAATTTTTCTATTTTATTTTATTATATTTTTGATTTAAAATGTAAAAATTTTCTTAGTTAATCTTGCATGCTTCAATAATTCTTCGTATAGATATGGCGCATGTTCCGAATGTTCTTTTTTCTCTCAAATCAAGGCAATTATAACCACAATTTTGATGTATTGCAGTGTATAATTTTGGATACTTTAGTTCGTTATCGAAAGCTAAGGCATATCATTTGAATGTGCATAATATTATTTTTGTAAGACTGAAAAGAACGAGTTTTTTCTTGCAAAATTCTTTAATTTCACCATGAAGTCTTCCTTCCCTTCATTAAGTTTTCACTTACATGCTAGACTTGGATCTAACTCATTCAGTAGCTCGTTTTTCACACAAAACCTATGATCAAATCCATTTTAATTACATGTGCATACTTTAATTACAGAAACTTGCTTTTGCTTTTGCGATTAAATAAATTTTAAAATTTATAAATCTAGACACAGTTCAGCGTTAGTTAACCAAGCTTTGTTAACATAATACAGACGACCTCTGTTGACTATTAAAAATTTGTGTTTTATTATAAAATACTTAATATAAAATATAAAAAAAAGAAAGAAGAAAAACATATTATTGGCCATGTCACAGAGTTCAATTTCTTGCGGAAATGGAATTCTATCCACCCCATTTTTGTAGGAGATGGTGTCTAAAAAGGAAAACTAAAATACTGTTGCTAGCGCTGGTATGCTGGGGTATGCTCCGGCTAGGGCTTGAAATCTTGAACGGAATTGAACAACAAACAAATATAAATATAAATTATAATGCCTCCAAGGACAACCTAAAAAGAAGGCATTAAATTTGGATTTTGAACACTTTTTCAAAAATCTCACAACTTGAGCAACAAGTTTGGAGCAAACTTGAAGTGTGTAACGTGTCCAATAGTCAAAATTCATAACATTCCACTTTTTAAAAACTACGAAGTATGTACTTTTCAAAAAAAAAAGTTTTTTTAAAATGAGGAAAAAATCTTTGATAACATACTCTTTTTTCAAACTGTGGGAGATAGGGAAGGGAAAAATTTTAGAGCGGTCTCCTGGTCGTGTGTAAAAAAAAGGTCAAATAATCCAGAGTTACAACCTCCAACTGTGTAATTTAATTTAGACTTGGGTCGAACTCGTTCACTAGTTCATTTTTGCCACAAACCAATGAACAAACCCATGTAATTTAAATGGGTTTGATCATTGGTTTGTGGCAAAAATGAACTAGTGAACGAGTTCGACCCAAGTCTAATTTAATTCGTTAAACCGCGAAAGTACTGTACATTAGACTTGGGTCGAACTCGTTCACTAGTTCATTTTTGCCACAAACCAATGATCAAACCCATTTAAATTACATGGGTTTGATCATTGGTTTGTGGCAAAAATGAACTAGTGAACGAGTTCGATCCAAGTCTACTGTACATTAAAAGTTTTAAAATTTTTATAAAATGTGCGATACCGTACTGAGCTAAACCAAGTGAAGCTGATTACAATGTTGCAGAAGCAGAATTAAGGCACTTTACATTTCTTTTCGGTCTATTTACGGTATTCATTCATTCCTTTTTAATATTAAATAGACGTCTGATAAACACCTTGGTTTGTGTCTAGGGTTGTACATTTTAATACACTTACATACATATGTATATCTACACACACATCCCTTATCAAACTGTTTGCTGTTTAATCGCCTTTCTCTTTTAATAATCTATTGCATTTAATGTTTTTTTTGTATTAGTTATAATTTATTTTACTTTAAGAAATTTGTTTATGATGTCACATTTAAAAAACCGCAATTGCTCTTTCCGGGAATCTCTAATTCCAATTCTAACTCTAACAGCCAATTAATTCATCTAACATTTGTTAACAATTTAACAAAATTTGCTATTTAAGACAACAATTTATTAACTACTGACTAATTAATTAACTGCCTTTTTGGTCGGTGTGGTTGGTTGGTTGCTGATTTTTTTATTTTATTTTTGCCAAGGCACATTAAAATAAAACAACTTTTATTTATTATCAAATTAAATGCAAATATACATACATAAATGCAGCAACAACAAATTGCATTAAATTTTTAATAACAAATACAACAAACATTAATGAAATATAAAATACAATTTATTATTAAATAATTAACACTTTTTTTATTGCAATCTGTCAATTTGCAACAGCAACAGCATGAGCTACGTGTTTTGGGTTTAATAAAATAAAATAAAACTTTTTTTAATCCTAGTTGATATTGAGATGCATTTTATAGTACACTGCAAAAAAAAAATTGAAAATGAAAATTGAATGCTCAAAACACTCAAAACAGCGAACTATACCCATATTTACAGCATTTACATGGACATGGTCTGCACGAGCTTTTGATTTTTCTTCTCCTTCAAACAAAATTAACTGCATAGAACCGGCCATGATTTCTTGGAAATAAACACTTTGTTTTAATAAGTGATTTTTAGCTAAACATTTTTTTTTACCATAAAGTTGGGAAAAATCGCACTTTTAGCAATGAGGGAGCTATTTGATTTCCAAAAATTACAAATTGATCTACTTTCTATTGCATTTACATTGTCTCGAAATCTAGTAGATTTTATTTGAAATCTTTATCGAAATCTATATCGTTTACACTAAGCTTTTTTGAAATTTTCCAAGTTTTCGTATCCAAGACAAAATCCTTTGTCTAAAATTTTATATTAAACTGTAACCCAAAAACTGTCGACTTAGCTAATGCACACACCGTCCAGTAGACAATTTTGTAGAGCTTAGCTAAGTTATTCACCTTTTATATAAATATGTTGTACAGGATGGTAAGAAATAAAAATATTAAATATTGAATAGGTTTTGTACAAATCTAGTGACAAAAGAGATTTCGTTTTGCATGGGGAATCTAGCAAAAATCAACTAGACTTAGCTCGAAATCTCATAAGTGCTAAATTTCGAAACAATGCAAATATAGGGCTAAGAATACTAGTAAGCTAAGAATATATTTTAAGTCTCTTAAAATGTATTTCCAATTCTTTAGGTTTAGACCCATGGTGAAATATTTGACTTATATTTTTATAATTGTTAATTCAGAATTTCATAATTTATTCACCATTTTTGAAGATTTTTTGTTGTTGTCTGAGAGGCCATAACTGCCGTTTCGTATCATTGTCTTAAAAGTGGGCTGCATCACGCCCATTAAAAATTAATGCTATACTCTCGCATACTCAACCTACTCCTAGGTAATTTTGCCGTACATATTATTATTTTTGTTATTTTTTTGTTGATTCTCTGTTCCAAATAGAAACCAAAATGGCAAAGGCCACGTCTGGGAGCTTTCTTCGGAGCTGGAAACGACTAAATACTGATCAATTATTTTTGTTTGGATTGGTGAAAATGAATTTGTATGTGTTATATCGCCCATAATTAATGAAAAAAATGCAGCAAGTGTCTTAATTTTTGCCATGCTTGATGTAACATTTTGATGTGTTCCTTATGTTTGTTCATCAAGCATGAACACAGTTTAAGACAGCTTTTAAGTTGAGTGCTTGAAAGATGAAAAAAATTTATTGTTTTTAAGTCACTCTTTCACAAATTAACGCTTTTTCGTTTAATTTTATTGTGCCATAACCGCCAAAAAAGCTTAAGCGGCATAATTTTCGAACTTAATTTTTTGACCAAAATGTATCATTTGTGATCGTAAATAATCGATTTTGTTAAAAAAAAAGTGAGGTCATAAAATTGTGTCGTTTAAGCTTTTTCTTTTGGCGGTTATGGCTCGATATTAATTCTCTTTTTTTTTCAAACGCACTGCGATAATTGCTGTTGAATTTTCTCTCCATATTGACAATTTTACGATATTGTTAGCACAAAATCGTAATTAAAAATGAATTTTCCATTATTGACATTTATACCAAGTTTGACAGCTCAAAATGAATGCTTGACAGGTCATGTAGCATGTGTATATCAAAACATTCAGCACACGTACACATACATTGAACATCAAGCAGTATGAGCATGTCTAGGCCTGTTTTAAAAAATAATTAGGATGAGAGCTGGGAGAACTGTTCTTCAGTCCTGGGGTCTAATCGTCGCTTTCGATGACCAGCTGATTCGATCACGTTTTTTCACTTTGACATTATGGCATTCGCTATCGATCAATGTAATAATATTGTGCGATATCGAATGCCATAATCTCAAACTGGTAAAACGTGATCGAATTAGCTCGTTATCGAAAGCTACGGTTAGACCCCTGGGGGCAAATTACGGCATACGATACGATTCGAAATTTAAAAATATTTCCATATAAACTCTATTGAAATATTTCGTAATTTTGTTCGATAACGTGTGCCGTAATTGGCCCCCTGAACTGCTTTACGACGTGTGCACATCTTAGACTCTTGCTATGATACAAATTTAGAATAAAAAGTAGCATCAGTGTTGCCAGTTTACTTTAACAAGTTTTGTGAAAATTACGATTTCCCTAAATATATGAGCGGTAACACACTTAAAAGATTTTTTTTTACCCAAAATTTAACTAATATTATGTGCATAGTCTGGCAGAAAACTGGTGGGATAGGAGCGGGGAGAATAATACCCCTAATGCACAAAAGTTATTAACTATTCAATATCTGTAGAGCTGCCTTACTTGGAGTCCTTAAAATTTGGTGTAGCTTACTTTTAAAATAATATGCATGGTCAAGCGGAAAACTGGTGGTGGGTAGGAGCGGGGAGAAGTTTACCCTTAATACCAAGAATTTCTTAGTTATCAAGCATCTGGCGAACTGCAATAGTTAGGGTTCTCAAATCTAATGTAGGCTAGTTTCGAAATAATGTGCGTAAGCAAGAACAGGCGACTAATTGTCGCTTTCGATAACGAGCTGATTCGAGATTTGAGATTATATCATACGATATCGAACATTATTATTATATTGTTTCGATCGAATGATATAATCTCAAACTGAAAAACGAGATCGAATCAGCTAGTTATCTAAAGCGACGATTAGACCCCAGGGCTGGTACACTAGCAGGACTATTCATTGTTAAATTCTAGGCGGCCGAAGCCCCTAATCACAGCTGGTTACATAATAAAACAATGGGCCTTATTAAGAGTGTCGTATTTCGACTACGACGATTTTGTACTAGATTAAAGAAAAAATTCTGCAACGTCTCTTAGTCTAGTACAAAATCGCCGTATCGAAATCGAAATACGACACTCGTAATTAGGCCCATTATTAAGTACGAGTGGCTGTACGAAGCCCATATTTTTTTTTACATGTAAAAATAAATATTAATTTTTTTTCTTGCTGAAATTTATTTTTTTCTTTATCTCTCTATTTATAACGAACGCCATTTATGAAGTGTGTATGACTGACTGGCTGCAAGTGAGCAGGCAGCATTCACAAAGTGATGGTGGTGGGTCGTGTAAAATGAAAACAGCGAGAAAACATAAAATAAAATTACAACAAATTAATGTTAAATCGGTGTTGAAAGTTTTAATTTGTTGTTTGGTGTGTTGTTTATTCATTTATTACTCCGTTTTTTTTTTGTTTTAATTTTTGTATTTTAACCCGCTTCAAGAGGTGTTTATTAATTTCGTTTTATTTTTTGTGCGCTTCGCATTCATTTTGTTAATTTATTTTTTATTTTTATTTTGCATTTTATAACACGTCGTATGAAGTTGTAGTTAGGGTGAGGGGGGAACATCAAGAGGGATAGAGATAGAGAGAGAGAGGAGTTATAAATGAAGAAAAAATAAAAGCAAAAACTGTTTTGCATATTTCATTAATAAAGCCTGTCAATGGAAGTGTTTATTAGCATGATATTGCACGTTTAAATTAAATGTATGTATTTCTGAAAACAATTTGTTATCGGCAGCACTAATAACATTATTTTCAATTAATCATTTTTTAATTAAGTGGTTGCTTATATTCAGTTAATTTCGATATATGTAAGACCATATTATGTAATTATATTGAATAGCATGGGAATAAATAAAAACTTACCCAAAATATCAGCCGAAGCATCTTTTTCACAAAAATTTGGCGATCTTTGATAATAGAATAATGATGTTTCCAATTTTCTAGCCGATCTTTGGGCATTCTTTTCGTTCGTACTAGCTTTTGCATTCGAGGGTCTTTCGTGTCTCTCGTTGGTGCGTTCTGTATTGGTTAGGCCATTGTTGTTGGATTTTTTATTGCGTGACCTCTTCAGCACCACTATGGGCTCCCCATTGCCCAAATTCGACTGATCCACCAGTAGGGCACGTCGAAACTGATGTTTTAATACTTTGCCGACCACATGGAAGTCGGGAGCGGATTTCCAGCATGTTTTTAACTGGCAACTGCCGGACATGCCATGACATTTGCAGCGAAAATCCATGTTATTTGAAACGGCCTTTAAAAGAAATTTTATTTTAAAATATACAATCATACATACTTATGCAAAATATTCAATGATGTCGAAAAATTGCCTTCGTAAGACAATTTACAGTGAAAGCAATCACATGGTTTTGTATTTTATTATTGGCGGTATTCGATGTTTGATGCAAATGGTCTTGTGTAAGTGTAAATTCAAAATATCGTAGCTTTTCTTTGGATTGTGTGTGTAGTTTGTTTGTTGGATTTTAAAGACAAGCTACGATATTGTGCATTTACACTTACGCAAGACCATTTGCATCAAACACCGAATACTAACATTGTTTTCATTATCAGGGCAATTAGTCCTAGTTTACACTATGAAAGTCTTATTGCTAAGCTGATTAGTTTGTAGGAGAGAGAGAGAGACGCGGGGACGTTTCGCTTTCTCATTCGTAATGTTAAAAAAGCACACATGCATACACAAAACTATGCATACAAAATATGAGCTGAAAAATAAGACTTGCATTGTGTGAATGAACACCGATGAAAGTTCAAAGAAGAAAAATTGATAAGCTTAGCAATAAGACTTGACTTGATAAGTCCCAGTATGAATAAAATTCCGCGAGAAATTTCTCCCTTTTCCAATTAGATTTTTTCGTTTTCCCTATTAGTTGATATTGTTCCCCGGGAAAAAATTCTCGCGTAATTTTATTCATAATTGCCCTCTATAAGTTATGGAATAAACGTATTCTTTCTTAAAACTTATTAATAATTTTTTTTTAAAGAAAATTAACAAATGATCAATATTATTCGCACACGTGGCATTAATATTAAATTAATAACGGAACAAAAACTAGCGGTACTTCTCAGCAAGAACTGCCATATTATAATATTAAAATGTATGCTGCCATGTAATAGTTTTAGGGAGTTGCCAAGTTGAAATTTTTAATAGTTTCGTTAAGAATTTTGTATCTTATTGTAATTGGTCCATAATGCTTAAAAAAATATCATTATAACTCCACGCAAAACGTAACAATGTACACAAACAAAGAATATTTCCCTCAAACCGATAAGGTCCAAATTCACAGTCTATATTTAACTAACACCCGTGGTTTAACCAACTATTTTTCTTATGAATGTCATTACTTAAACCACCTTCATTAGTTAACTAAATGCAGTGAATTTGAGCCTAATAGTCCAACAAAACTGTTCATCTATTAAGCGATATAGAATCCTTCTCTTCATCTCTCAATCTATCAAAATACGATTTTAAATTGCTTTAGGATTCCTGAAATAATTATAAATAATTTTAGTATAGCGATGCTTTTTTTTATATGCGATACCTGATGGATCTTTTGTGTCATTTACATAAGTTTTGTCTTTTTGAAATTTACTTACTATTCTGCCAGCATGATTATTGTGCAGATTAATTTTTGATTGTATATCGCCTGCCTTTTCCCTGCAGTCCAAAAAGAGCTTGGAAAACTCTACACCGAAATCCATGTTGTGTGAACAGCCACCCCATTTCCAGCGGCTGGCAATTTTAGATCGTTCATATTTCTTTTCATCTTCGGCCGTTAAGATTTGATTCGTTTCCAGATATTGTAGAAATTGTTTCTTCTCCTTATCTAGACTCTGTCGTAAGTTTTTGTTGAGGGTTTTACGATTCACCGATGGATCACAACCACACGACATTAATCTGCCCTGACTGCAGGCACGGGCCACACTGTGTGCCACTCCAGCAGCAGAGATGGCAAATGCGAAAGCACTTTCTCGATAGCCTGCAAAAGAGAAAGAAAATGTGCATTAGAGTGCGTAAAATGCGAGCTACGGACCAGAAATTTAAATTAATAAAAAAAAAACGATAATGGAAAGTTCCCCAAAAAAGATAAATTTCCATAGGTCAATTGGTCAGGAGCTTCCTTACATTATTCTTCTTTTTTCAGCTTTTTCACAGTTAAACTGTATTTTTCGTTCTTGTTGTCACTGTGGGACAACATTAAAAAACAAGTGTGTATGTTTATAAACAAGGAAAATGACCTTCTGGAAAATGTTAAGAATGCCCTTCTACTTTATTTGCGCTGCATATTAAATTCAAAAAATGCAAGTTGTTTCAAATAGCAGTCAGTGGCAGTTGCAGGGGCATTCTCGCAAGTAAAACGCACTAAACTTACGCATTCATACTAATCTCCTGATGCCAACCTTAACGTTTCCCATGGGATTTGTTTCACAGCATTTTTGCGGCACTTTTTTCCACTCTGAAGTGAACTTGCAACAAACAAACGTTTTTTTTTTAAGAATTGCACAGAAAACAAAATAAACATAATTCCAGCGCATAAAAACAGTGTCAAAAGACACATTTCAGTAACGTGTGACATGTCGTTTAGTTGGGTAAACGTGTGGCCATTTGAATGGTCGAATGGGGGCACAGAGAGTGGCATACAACACAACAAACTGTTGGGTCCTCTGGCGAACGAACAGTGTAAGCTGTACACAAATAGTACGTAAATGATTGGCATTTTACTTTTGCTTTGTTACGCATTGTCAATATCAGGATTGAAAACAAAAACAAAAAAGAATCTCACTACAAGGACTTAAAAATTTAACATTAAAATAATAGTAAGAATTACAATTTGCTGCATTTTTTTCTTTCAGCTCACACACACACACACACACACATTACACACTGTAGTTTTACCACTTTCAGACCGGACTACTTATTAAGCTTCAATTAGACGTGACATAGCCATAACGCCATATCCATAACCAAACTAAAATTCAATTGATTTCTATGGTGAGAGTGAGATTGAGAGAGACTCGACATAACTCTCACCATAGACCCCAATTGAATTTTGGTTTGGTTAAGGCTATGGCGTTATGGCTATGTCACGTCTAATTCAAGCTTTACTCTTCTCGCTTGAACAAAAATGTGATGAATCTCTGTAAAGCGGCAGAGCACAGATTGTGTTCGTTTTCCTAAATGTTGTGGATATAATAGCAGAGATTATCTTAAGAATTTGTCTACATTTTTCTCGTACAAGACTAATTAAAAATATGTTCATTTTAACTGTCTTTGGTAAAGCACTCCAAACTCCAATATGTACTCGTACATACTCCGTACTTGGTTTTATCCCAAGATGCAAAATTTCAATCCGTAAGTGTTTTGAACCTAGAAAAACAAATTTCTGCCGTAATTATATCAATAGCTTTGCTTGAGTGTGTGAGACAGAGTGAGAAAGAGAGTGAGAGGGGTAAAGTTGTATTATCCATTTAAATCGTTCATCTGTCATTTAAATCGCTTTCGAAGATATTTTCAGAAAAGACAACTTCTATCTTGAGATATTCGTCGTATCACGAAAACATCTTTAAATCGTCATTGTCGTCCCATTCGTTAGCATGAGAGCGCTTGAACAGCGTTTAGCATATCTTTCGTTTAAGGGGTTTTTATGTTTTTGCTTTTTAGTATAGAATATCTGTAATAAGGCCAGGGGCATAGCATGAGTCAGTAGCGCCTTGTAACAGGGCTTAAAGGTGCAGAAAACTATTTCATTAGTTGCATTAGGGGAATTCACAAAGATACTTCTTTCTCAAAAATGCATTTCAAATAATGTTGGTGCTTGATTGAAGTTGCGTGTAATGGATGAATAAGTTAAATCTAAAAAAAATGTAAATTTATAATTATTTCAAAATCGTCAAATTTAAGGCGAAAATCGCCCAGTCCTCAAAAACGTCAAATCTGGTAGCAAATTACGTCACTCGTTATCGAACGAAATTACCAAATATTTCAATAGAGTTTATATGGAAATATTTTAAAATTTCGAACCGTATCGAATGCCGTAATTTGCCCCCTGGCAACCATAGCTATTGAAAGTACTCGTATCAGGGATATGTATAGGTGTCCTCATTCGTTACTTCTAACTAGATTTAGTACTGATCCCAGACCTTTTCTTATAGGATAGGATTAGGACGAGAGGCATTCATCAAAACGGAATCTCATGATTGTACTTTTGGATGCTTGTGGATGGCAGGCAGCCAGCCACGTAAACCTTAACCATAACCATATGATATATTATAAAAAATTTCTTATTCGCTTGAAAGTTTTATAGTGTTTTCACAGCTGAAGTTAAAACCTGGTTTTAACGTTAAAACTATAAACAGCTGATTTTGTGTCCACACTGCACACTGCGCACTGCTTTTAAACAACAGGGGCCTAATCGTCGCTTTCGATAACGAGCTGATTCGATCACGTATTTCAGTTTGAGATTATGGCATTCGCTATCGAACAATGTAATAATATGATTTGATATCGAATGTCATAATGTCAGAGTGAAAAAAGAGATCGAATCAGATCGTTATCGAAGGCGACAATTACTAGCCAGGCTGTCTAATAAATTTGTTCAAATTAATCAGCCTTATTCCAGTTGTCGACATCGACGTCACTTTAACACAATACCAAAAAAGTGGGGCTTGTTTACTCCTTCTCGAGAACAAGTTTGTGCTACTGACAATCTATTTCCGTTCCCTAAGATCTAGAAAATAGCATAAACCTGTCAACAGCCCCAATTTTTTGGTAGTGTGTTAAAGTGACGTCGATGTAGACAATTGGAATAAGTGTGAATACAAATCTCCTGTAGAAATATGTGTCACCCCAGGGGATATATTTTTTATTACGGGTGTGGCAATCCCGAGGCCCCAGCTGGGGTGATGTGGCTTTTTCCGTTGACGTACCTTTGGTACATTACCCATAGAACTTATATGTTACTACCCAATCTCTGATAACAGAGTAACGGATGTGCACATATTTATAGAAGGAAACAGGTCTGTTATGTCAACCAGGCGCAGCGTCACCTGGAACTTCCTTGAGTTCAACTGACGATAGAGGTGAAGCCTTTCGGGGTGGAACTTCGAGGTATCATCAGATGCTTGTCTTTGGTACCACGGGTGCCGGTTGCCCGACAGTAACGCTGCTATAGGAGTTTTGGGTGTATGTAGCGGTGGTCAGGATCCTTTGCTAAAAGGTCGAGTTCGTCCTGCCCCAAATGGTTAAAGGGATGATTTTGAGCAGTGTGGAGTATGCACTGGATATTTGGCGCCACAGGCATGCGTCCAGCTCTGATTAGTGGTTGAGCTGTGCCAGTAATGGTGAGATATTCTTTTGGAGACCTCGATGTGAGTGTAAGCAACTGCACTCGCGGCGTGAGAACTTGGAGAATCTTACGTGGTGGCTGTTGGTTGCCACCAAAACCGCTGGGAGAATATTCTTGGGTTTCTAGTGTTAGACCAATGCTAGTGGTTGGTGTGACGCGGTCAAATGTTGCCATCCAACAGATATTACTGTTTTGACAAAGTCATTACTGCAAAGAGTTTAGGTAGCTCTGAGTATCTCAGAAAGGTGCTCGACGTAGTACAGGGATAACAACTATGATCGAAGATTGCAACCTATGTGCCTTGTGGAGTGGGCACATATGTAGTTCATTCTTAAAGGTGCATGGGGGCGACTGTTTTGGCGTCTTACCTACACCCGGTGCTTAGAACACCCGTGGCGTTAGGTCGTAATGGCAGGTATTCACGATAATCTAGAACACATCTGTAGAAATAAGTGAATTTGTTGCTCAATAATTTTCTGCGTTTTCTTATAACACTTATTTGACAAACTGTACAACAATTGTCTCTTTTATTATATATAAAAAATGCACAAATATATTATAAGGTAAACCTTTTTTTTTATCAGCAGATGCATGTCAGTCATATATTCGATTTTCACTTCGAATATTTTCGTTGTTTTCCGTCCAAAAGATTCTTTGTCTCCGCAATTTTTTAATTATTGTTGCGACTGTGTCCATTTTAATCGGTATCTATTCTTATTATCTTATTCACTGACATAAACATTATCAGCTGCTGCCGCTCATTTTAACTTGGCAGCACTAAATTGAGCAGAGCGAAAACAAGATTCAGAAAACCTACTTGAAGCCAATTCAAAAATGGTTTTAAGTTGGTTTTAACAAAGTTATTTTGTTTTAACATGTCATTAGTGGAAATTGGTATGAACATCATGTCAAACATCCCATATAGCTAATGTAGACCGCTCATGTCCATGTTTCATACATGCTCTGACATCAATGTTCGCCATCAGATTCGTCGTCAGCAACCATTTTCAATAGAAAGAAGAGACAAAACAAAATTGGTCAATATTCTATCTATGGATGTCGCACGTATTCACCACAACAAAGCAGTTGATGAATTTTTTACATTTGCTCTGCCAGCGTCATGTTCATGTCATGTTCAAGTCGATGGCTTGTGAAGGGTTAGGGTTATATATGGAATATAACATCGTGCAAATGTCTGTCGCAGCTTCTTCGCTGGATGGTGCGCATGCGAAATATCCAGTTTACATCACTTCCGAGTGAGATGAGCAGGCCATCGTACAGAATTCTTAATGTGGCATGAAATGTGTGGCACATAAAGCAATTATGCTTAAAAAAAGTTGGTAATCTTTAAATTCTGGCGCGCGAAACGTTCCCCTAACACAAAACCTATTTTGATAAAAAAATTTTATCATCTGTACTATGGGAATTGGGAAAGCAGACATCACAAATAACATCCAATGCGACAGATATAGCTTCAGCAATATGGCCGCTATCAACTGTCAAAATTCAGAAGTAACTTTTGAAAGAGCCTTTGTGTAGCTTTGCAAAAAAGTCTTAAGGTTCAATCAGACGTGCCATACCATAGCCATAGCCATTGTCATAACCATAAATATACTTACTTCACCAATTAGTGTTGCCATAACCATAAACATCTGTTTATGTTTTCATTTGCTTGCTCATTTAAAAAAATGCAACAACATATGTCTAATTAATGAGTACGGCGAAAAACCAAAATCAAATTGGTTACTATGGTTATGGTTATGGCTTTGGCTGGGCCACAATGAATCCTTCATAGGTTAAACTTTGCCTTTTTCAACTGACATTAACGCAACGACGGAGAAGGTAGGCACAATGAGTACTTTATTGACGGAACCATTTGAACATCTTCTATAGATCGATTCTCCATTTTATTTATTAAATTCAACTTTTTGTATTTATTTCGCTTATTTCTATTGTTTAATTTTATTTTTGCTACCACACAACATAAAAATCTAAATCAGATCGTACCAAAAAACCAACCAATATCTGTCAAACTACTCAACGTATGCAAAAAGTTAAGAGTTGACCAAATTTTTGTATTTTGCGTTGACGGACACGTACTGAATGTAACCGACCTCATAAGAGACCATGTATTTCAACTTAGCTATCAGTTGAAAAAGGCGAAGTTTAACACATGACGGATTCATTGTGCCCCGGCCTTCATCTTTAATCAAAAACAGTGTTGCCCATCAGTTTGGTGCGAACAGCTGTTCTGTATGGTTATGGTTATGGCACGTTTAATTAAACTCTTAAACTTTTTTGTGAATACTTTGTCCTTAGTTTAAAATACAAAGTGTTTGAAGACCACAGAATTATCACATAATTTTTACACATTTTAGAAAGCCTCTATGTTCCTGGATGTTCTATATATATATATATATAGAGAAAGGCCTCCAACTAACCTTAGCACGGCCCTGAAACTTTGGTATGTTAGAACTTAAAATGTCTGTATAAAGGAAAATTCTTTTACATCTACTGCCACAAAGTACCAAACACTCTGTACTACAGCAATTCTAAAAATATACATAAACATATTTACTTATGTATAGCATTGCGTTTTTAATCTTTGCTGATTTACTCTCATTGAAAACATTTCTGCATTTTTGTGTATCGTTTTAATATCATTTCATCGTTTATTTTGCGCATCCGTCAACTTGTGATAGCATTTTGCTTTTAACTTTTATTTTTTATTTATTTTTTTGGTTTGAAATTGAAATCGAATGAAGAGATTTAGTAACAATATAAAATTGTACACCACATGCAAATAAATTACATTTGTACGAGCTGGAACAATCAAACAAACAAACAGACGGACTTTCAGAATATCTCTAATTTTTTTTCTCTCTCCCCTATTCAGTTGCTTGTTGGTGCTTGTTGTTGCATGTTGTCAGCACTCGTAATCATGCACATCAATATCCTCGTCATGTCCGCCATTTTCGTATGTTTTGAATGCATTGTTTTGCGGTTTACAAGATTCTCTTCTCAACATTTTAATGTTGATGATTATTGTTGGCCAAGAAAAAAAAACGAATCCTGAAATACGCAAGTAGTTAAAGTCAATGTTTAAGTTTATTTTATTTTTATTTCTGCTGTTTAGTTAGTGTGTTGCCTGGAATGCCATTGTAAAGCAGCTTGACATGTTGCTGACACATTTTGTCTCCAGAGTGTTTTTTAAATGTCGTATTATTTGGTGGATTATGGTTTAAAAATCATGGTCTTTAAGTTTTATTTGCCAAAAATGCGATATAATTGGATTTTTTTATTTCCATCACGACGAAAAACAAAAATTAATTCTCTTTATATAGAAAGGGGCAATAAAAAGGGTTAGAGGTAAATTTAATTATGTTATAACTACATAACTATAAAAATGTATGTAAACCATTATAATATTGTCATTACCAGCCGGTTGAAATAGATTATTATGGTTTTGGTTGCAATCGCAATACAGCTCGAAGGACCATTAATAAAATGCTTTTGTTTCGAGCAAGCATTGCAAAGTTGTGAACTAGAACGATTTTCTCATCTGTTTCGTAAACATTTCGTTAGGGTTATATGGTACAGATACTTTCCCAAACACGGGAGGGTGTCATTTTATAAGGCCTTCCAATATAGACTTCCGAATTTTGACCGTAGATAGCGGCCATACTCTTGAAGCTTCATCTGTCAAACTGGCTGTAATTTATTCAGATTGTTTTACCAAATCGCTATGGAGGGATTTAGCTTTCAACTTCACGTGTAAATGAGGGCTTTTGGTCCATGAATATCAGCCTCTTCAAATTCAAATTATAAATATAGAAACAAATGGAGTTCGAATAATAATTAAAATTAAATAAAATAATATTGTTTAATATGGTCCTACATGACACTCATTTGTACGGCTATAATCAAGTGATGCCAAATTTGATGTGCGAGCAAACTTGGCATTAGTAAACTTTTATACAAGAAGTTGTCAGCACTTGTGCGTAAAAACGTCTAAGTTCCAACATGCAAAAATGTTTAATAAAATATTTAACTTTAAACATAAAAAGTGTTTTATATTTATTTAAATTATTAATAACAATTACAAAATAAAATAAATTCAGTAAAGTGCGACTTTGACTCGCACAAGAATGGTTCCGTCCGGATACTTGTCGCTTTTTTTCCGTCTTTTGACGATTCTTTTAGTTAAAGCGATTAAGTTTTAGTCTCGGCGCTGTTTCTTTTTGCAAATTGTTTTGATTTTTGGCGATTTGTTTGGTATTGGAATTTTTTTACTTTGGCCGTTTTTTATATTTGGCGTTTTTTTGCCAAATTTTTGTGTAGCTTTTACAATACATATTTTTTGGTTTAGCGATTTTCTTAGTTTGGGCGCTGTTTTTGTTTCGAAGTTTTTTTTTGTATCGAAGATTTTTTATTCGACCTTTTTACTTCTGGTGATTATTTTGCATATGAGTGATTTATTTTATTTTTGCCGCTTTATTTTCGTTTTGGAGATTTTTGTTTAATTTTTGGACGATATTATTAGTTACAGCGGTTCTGGCGCTGTTTTTTTGTCAATTCTTTCGGTTTTTTGCGTTTTTTTTAGCATTGACGCTTTTTTAGTTTTGAAATTTTTTTAGTTGTGGCGATTTTTTGGGGTTTTGGTGATATTTTTTCTTGCAATTTATTTTTTTAGCTTCATCGATTTTTTTCGTTCCGGCGATTTTTTTTTGGTTCCAGCGATTGTATTGTTTTGGCGTTTGTTTTTTGTTTTGGCATTTGTTTTTTGTTTTGGCGATTTTTTCCTTTTTTTAGCGATTGTTTTTTAGTTTTTTGTCCATATTTTTACTTTTGGTGATTTTTTTTTTGCATTTTAGCGATTTATTTTATTTTTGGTGATATTTTTCATTTAAGCGTTTTTTTTCATTTGGCGGTTTTTTGTTCCGGCATTTGTATATTTTTTTCTGATATTTTAGCTTTCACGTATGTGAAATTTTGAGTTTGCTTCTTATGGTTTCCAGTACAACTTGCTGTTGTCAAAATTACATTAACTGATAGAATACCCTTTAAATTTACTTTTTACATTTCAGTGTTACTGGGTGTAGCCTTCAATAAAAGTACATTAAATTTGAAATGTTCAAGTGTCTACATACAATTGTCTATATATCGTCGGTTGGTTATTGGTTTGCTGCAGACATAATGTATTTTGAATATACTGTGCTGCAAACCAATAACGAACCGAAGATATTAGATTAGGATTTCAACATTTTTCGTTAGTCGCTTTAGAACACCCTTTAACTTTTAATTGTCACATATTTCTGTGGCTAAAAAGGAAAAGTGCTTAAGTCGAGATAAGCTGATTTTGAGTAAACGGTACCACCGTAATCTGCATATTTGAAAGCACCCCTGGTCAAAATCTCAATTAATTTGTGTGATTTTTCAGGAAGTTATAGCACTATGACTTGCGACTTATCTTTTTTAGACTTCTAATTTCATTTGGAATAACAGCTTAATTTAGGTTATACTTTTGTATTTTTCAACTTAAATGTATAACTTATAGTGTGTAGAAGGATGTTTGCTTAAAAAAATAAAGGTTAACAGATAATTTCCCAATTTAACTGTAAAAGAAATAAATTTTTCAAAATCGACTTGAACGCTTAAAATTGCTCTCCTGCAAAACAGTAAAATATGACGTAAGAACTTTTTCCTTATTGCCACAGATTTGTTGTAGCGGAAAAAGTTATACTTATTTTGTGAGAATTTGAGGTCCGTAGCTATTACGGTTCTCGCGAAAACTGCCTGCGACAGGAAGACAGAGGGACGGACGTACGGTCGGTTATCGTAGCAATAGAGTTCCTTTTTCAGTTTTGGTGTACGAGACCCTAAAATCAGCAAGTTGCTAATATTTGACAATAACATTTTACTTAAGAATCGGAAATTGTTTTCAAAAGGTTATGTTTTCCGAATCGAATCCCACGCGGTTTCAGCTTCAAAAATTGAATTTCTCTAAGCTGTTAACAAAACATGAAAATCTTAAGCAATAAATTAACAAAAATACATTCGTATTGAAAACCACCTTATTTTTAAAGTGGATTAAAAATTATTATAAAATAAAGCCAATAGCATGGTGTAATTATACAGGTGACTGCGTAAGGATTTTTTATACAAAAATACGGCAACCATAGCTATGTAAAGAACCGAAGAATGTCAAAAGCTTAAAAATAATTGTACTAAAACCAAAACAAAATCGAAGTTTTTGACATTCTTCAGCTACAAAGCACATAGAGCAAAAAATTATCAGCTGAAGTAACGCTGCCACCTAGTTAGATACACCTTGGCCAATAGTTTCTTTTTATACATATTTCAAATTAAATCAAAATGCGGTATCTCTAACAAAAACATGCAAATCTTTTCAGCCTTAAATTCCATAAGATTTTACTTTTAAAAATAACATACGAAATCATTTTTTTGCATTTCAAATTAAACATGCAGTTTCATTTATTTCCCACACATGCGTTCACTAGTTTTCTTTTATGAAAAATTATAACAAATCTAAATCCATTCTCTATTGAAATAGATGTTAATAGCGATGACTTTATAAGGCATCGGAATGGGCAAGGCTTCACAAAATATTTAAACGAACAAACGAAAAATATGACAACAAATCTAGCCCCCATATGGTCAATAATCAAAAGTAATTTGACAAAATTCGCACATACATATTTAATGTGAATTGCATTTGACAGTAGCTCAAATGTCAAGTTAAAATGCAAATGCTTTTGTAACAGTGACATTTATTTAAATTCAACAAAATTCAAATCAAGCCCGCACTCACTCAACAGCAACTAACTAACAATCGGACAAACCAAAGTCAAAAACAGACGCAACAAACAAACAACCAACCAACCAATCACATCAGAACTGTTGTCAATCACATTGCAATAAAATAACAAGAAGAAGAAGAAAAAAACAAGCGAACAAAAAATATTTATAAAATGGCGCAAGGTTTGCAATATAATTCAAATGAATTAAGATATTTCTACCACCATCACCACCACCATCCATCCATCCATCAATCCATCAATCCATCATCAGTTTGTAGTATAGAAGTACCATATCCAGCGCCAGCAGACTCACCATTAACATCAGCAACCTGGTTATCTGTATATATGTATGTATATATACATGTGTGTATGTATGTATGTATGTATGCATGTATGTGTGTATATGTATGCTTGTGTGAGAAATAATGATGCCTCCAAATTGAGCAACCGATTGATTGTTTAACAACATGTCAATTGTCATGATGGCAATCAATAAACCTACAAACGATGTTGTTCTTGCTGCTCGCTGTCAATGTTATACTGTGTTATTTGCATAACATCAACACATCATTGTCAAATCAGCATACATCAATTGTCAATCTTCACACACACACACACACACACACATACACACGCGCACACATGTTAGGCTCGTCACCTGCCCATTACACACATCAAATATTTAAATCTACAGACGACTTACATCATCGCCTAGTGGACAATCCTTTTCTAGAGATGAACGAATCAAACACGCAGAGAAGTTAAGAGAATGCCAGAGTTGCAATATTAAGAATAATGTTGTTAAATCACTAGATCAACTAAAATTTGTTTTACTTCAATTATTTTGCACTTAAAGAAATATTTGTGCTGGTAGTTGTTGCAAAAATTTCAAATGTGTTCAGATAAAACGACGTACATAAGTGGCGCTCTGTTTCTCTGTAAGAAAATAAAATGTTTGTCAAGATACGACCTTTTTATAAACTGCAGAATTATTTCCACTTTTTTTTGTCCAAAATCCCCCACTGTGCTACGTTTGCCCAAAAAAAGTGTAACCACTAATTACTAATGAAAAACTGTTTGATTCAGGCACGTATTTAAAATAGTTTCATAAAGCGTGTTTTTTTTTAGAGTGTCACATCTTTAAGTTGGCATCACTGCTTTATTTGAGCAGCCATTTTAACAGCTGATAGTTGCTTGCTTTTTGTTTAGTTTGCTTTGATATTTCATTATGAATCGACTTACACCAGAGCAACGCGTGCAAATTGTTGAAATTTTTAATCAAAATAATTGTTCTATTCGTCAAACTCATCGTACACTTCCTCAATTTTCCGATGAAACCCATTTCTGGTTGAATGGGTACGTAAATAAGCAAAATTTGTTGCATTTGCAGTGAGGAGAATCCACCAGCTTTTTTTTCGAAACAAAATTACATCCACTGAAAATTATTGTTTGGTGCGCTTTATGGGCTGGCGGAGTCATTGGCCCATGTGTCTTCTAAAACGTTGATGGTCAGAATGTTAGTGTCAATGGTGAACGGTATAGGAACATGATTCGAAACTTTTTCGCACCTCAAGTATATTAATCTTGGTGATATATGGTTCCAACAGGACGGAGCCATATGCCACACAGCGGGCGCTACAATTGATTTACTCAAAGAAACTTTTGATGCAAAAATAATTTCACGTAATGGCCCAATTAATTGGCCACCGAGATCGTGTGATTTCAGCCCATTGGATTATTTTCTTTGCCGTTATGTTAAGTCACTTGTCTGCGTCGATAAACCACAAACAATTGAATTGAACCTGGAAATCAACATTCGAAGAGTTATCGGCGAAATACGGCCGCAAATGCCGCAAAAAGTTATTGAAAAGTTGTGTTCCTGATTGCGTCTTCTACGCGCCAGCCAAACATTAATTTTCTTCCAAATAAAGACAGTTTCGTTGATATTAAGAGTATATCGAGCCTTATTTTCGATTTAATCGTAAACGACAAAAATAAAAGTTTTCACGAGAACCTTTTTTTTTAAATATTCAAATATATTTTTATACGTAAATTGTCGCTTACGATAAAATTTTAAAGCCCGTATCTTAAAAGTTATCAACAGTTTTGGCATTTTGATAATTCTAATCTATGGGTAGGTCCATTAAATTTTAATTTAAATAAAAAAGTATATTTTCGGCAACATGTCGCTTATGATAAAATCGAAAATAAGGCTCGATTTAAACTTGTGCCACTCTATAAAAAAACACCCTTTACATAATGCTCCTGTTTCTCTAAATGCGAACGCTAGATTCGATCGAACATTTATATTAAAAACAAAAAACTGATATTTGTTTTTGTTTCCAATATTAATATTCGATCGAATCTATCGTTCGCATTTAGAGAAACAGGGGAAATGTTTTAGTCGTCTCACTTTTTCTAATTTTTTGTGCTTTTTTCGTTTTTGAGATTTTTTTCGGTTTTAGTTGCTTCTTAGTTTTGCCGTTATTTTTTTTTTTGATTTTGTCGATTCTTTTTCTTATGTTTGGCGGTTTTTTTCGTTTTTGGATTTTGTTTTGGTTTTTGTTGCTTTTTAGTTATGGCGTTATTTTTTCGTTTTGTAGATTTTTTCGGTTTTTGGAAATTTTTTCAGTTTATGGCGATTTATTTTTTTTTTCGTTTTGCCGACTTTTTAGTTTTTGGCGTTTTTTTAGATTTGGCGATTTTTTCGGTTTTTGACGATTTTTTAAGTTTTTTTTATGACCGTTTTACTTTTGGTGATTTTTTCTTTGCATTTAAGCGATTTATTTTATTTTTGGTGATATTTTTCATTAGAGGATTTCTTTTTTAATTTTAGCGATTTTTCGTTTCCGAGTGTTTTAATTTTTAGACTTTTTAGTTTTAGCGTGTTTTAAAATGTCAAGAGTTTGCTTCTTACGGTTTCCAAGATACAGCGAGTTTTAAAAATTACTTAGTCAAAATTACATTAACTGATAGAATACCCTTTAATTTTAATTCTTTTAATTTCAGTGTTAATTGTTGTAGTCTGCATAAAAATACACTAACTTTGAACATTTCAAGTGTCTATCTACGACTATATATCGTGCCATAAGCCCCAAAAAAACTTAAGCGATATTATATTCGAACATAATTTTTTTTTTTGGCAATAATCGATTATTTACTAACGCAAGTAAAAGATTTTCGTCAAAAAATTTGTGAAATAAAAATTATGTCGCTTAACATTTTTTTGGCGGATTGGGATTTCAACATTTTTCGTTGTTCGCTTTAGAATACCCTTTAACTTCTGACTGTCATATATGTTTTGTTGTAGCGGCCAACATATTCTGTGAACATTTCGAGAAACGAGCCTGTGACAGACAGGCAGACACACAGGCAGTCGGACGGATGGATATCGTAACGAAAACAAGAGGATTCCTTTTCATCTTTCGTGCAACGGAACCCTAATAAAAAGGATAATTTTTGCCTTTTTGAGTTTGTGGAATAGTGACTGAATGCAACCACAGCATTTGTCATGATATGCCTTATCCCGCTAGTGAACACCAGCGATAGCAAAAACAATATCATCCCCAATTCGAGAATAATTGAATTTATAATGCAAAGCCAGAGTAGGAGAGAAATCTCTCACTATTGCGGTGTGCCTCATACTGCCCATTTTGACCTTTCGATCAGCGTGACCGTTTGACCGACTAAAGTGGCAAATTGCCACTTTTTCGACTGCCTTGACACTTTTAGTCCCCCTTTTTTTTAGAGTGAATTATATAAAAATAAAAAGTTTAGTGTAGTTTTCTCGTTTTTTTTTTAATTTTTCCCTTAATTTTTTCATAAATCCCCCACTTTTTGAAAAATGTCATCGGTCACCCTGCTTTCGATGTTGTCCAATCTTGCAATGAAATTTTTTGCCTCTATCATAGTTTTTATCCAGCTTTTGATAACACTCGTGTGTGTTCTGGCTTCCACATCTGGCTTTCACATGTTTTCTTGTGAGTTCGGAAGTTAAAACACATGCTACTCCTGCTTAAGTTGAAATTTAGAAAATACAAATTAATAGGGTGTGTTCTAGCATCCGCACAGAGAAAATACTGCCTAATAGAATCAAGAAGATTTTCTCTATGAAACGTTTTTAGGCTAAGGCGTATCCCAGCAGAGAGAAGCGAAGATTTTTTCATAGAGATTTCTTATTGTTTTTATGTGGCAAATCTTATTAATTTTATCAAGAAGAAAACCACATAAAATCAAGAAGAAATCTTATTATTCACAACTTTTTTTTACTCAATTTCCGTTATTTTTGGCACCAAAAAAAAAAAAACAATCCATAGAGAAAAACTTCTTGATTCTATTAGGCTTTCTTATAAATTGTAAACTATAGGGATTTCTTCTAGTTTTTATTAGGTTATCTTATTGATTTTTTCAATAAGGTTTTCTTCTTGATTTTATTTTTGATTTGATGATTTTTTCAAGAAGGTTTTCCCTATGAAGTTAATAAGATTTCTTATTAATTTTGTTCTATTTTATGAGGTATTTAGTAGGCACTGTTTTCTCTGTGCGAATTTAGAAGAACACAATTTGAAAATTGACGATTTTAAACTTTTAGATTTTTTCGTTTTCGATTTTGAGCAAAAAACTCCTATCCTTTCACTTGCTGACAGTCTTGTGAAAAAAATACAGACATACAGACATATATCTGAAATTGACTGAAACAAGATATACATATATGGTTCGAAAGGTCTTAGAAATTTAAAATCGGTTGATATTTAACTTAGTTAGATGTTGATAAGTGCTTACGGGTACGAAAAAGATTTTGGATGTGTTTGGAAAATTTCAAATACAGATTGTTGTTAGACGCGATAATACCTAATAAATAATAACACTTCGCAGGTATTTCTTTTTTTTGTCACACTATGTAATCGTATGTGTTCCCCCACGCCAAACTTGAGAGTTGAGTGGCGAGAGAGTGCATGTACTGGCTCAAGGAATATTCCGCCTATTTCTTTCCTAAAGTATAATCACGTGCCTTGATTTTAATTATTTAGAGTGTATGCTAAAATCATTTTGCTGACATTCAAGATGTTGTAAAAGTGTTCGAAAGGTTTGACAAAATTGTCGATTGATTGTTTAACATACTTCAACACAACGAAACAAATCCATCATCAAATAATACATTCGAATTTGTATTGTACGATTATTTAATGTAAAGGAGTGAGGAATACCCACAATAATCTTGGCAATTGTTTTAACTGACTGCAAGTGCTTGTCTGAGTGTGTGTTTGTGTTTGTGCGTGTATTCGAATGTGTAAGAGTAACTTAGAGTTGAGCTTGTCAAGCTTAATAATCAATCTTGTTTCAATATACTCGTATATGTACAATTCGTTTGTTTGTAGTATCTACATACACTGTATAGTTGTCAGTCAGTCAGTCAGTTCCAACTCTAAATCACTGCCATGTGACATTTGCAAATCACTTTCGTTTATCATTGATCATTTTTTGTTGCTGCTTTTTGCAGAAACAATACAACGAGCGAGTGTCATTTGCATTCCAATAAAGAAGTAGCTGCTGGGTCGTCATTCAGTTGATTCAAATAAACAAACATTTCATTGAGTCTCCGTTTGGGCTCATAAATTACTGATAGTGACGGAGCTGACCCTTGGTTTTGGCCAAGCCACCAAGTTTTTGAACACGGCCCGTTTTCTTTGTTGGGAAGCGTAATTGCATTGTAAGTTACATAAGTTTTGTTGATACGTTATTGTTTGCGACATTCTTTATCCAATCGTCATCATCATCATCGTGGTTGTTGGCGTCGTCGTTGTTGTCTTTTTGGTTGCCTTGGCTGCCGTTGCAGTGTGTGTTGTGTGTGTGTTTGTGTGTGTATTTAAGGTCGATTTTATATTTGAAGATAGAGATCCTTGTTGATTCATGATCACAAATGCCATCCATCTCTTAAGTACACTTTACTAAACCATTGATTGACAATAATACATTGTTTATTCTTTTACTCCATCATTTGATTTTGTTTTTTTTTTCTTAAGCATTTTTTGTGATTTTTTTTTGTTGGTTGGAGTACTTTAAGGGAAAGCAAACAGCAACCAGCTTTTTCTAGAAGGATGTTGCTATAACAGCAACAACAATCAAGTCAGATATGCAAAATAGTTGACCTGTCATTGAGTTAGCAGTCGTCAACTAGATTTAAAGTTATGTCCGTCTGTCTGTCTTTCTCATTGTTTCTGTCAATACTTTAACTCGTTATTTCAAAGTCGTCTACGTCCACATTTTTCTTTTGTTTTTGTTTTTGTTTTATTTGCTGTTGTTGTTGTTGTTGTTGGCTGGTTCCCAGTTGACATCAGATTTCCATATTGGTCTTGAAGTTATTGGGAAGTTAGTTGCTCAGAATGCAAACGACTCAAGATTTATGGTCAGTATTGTTTGTTGTATTCTTCTGGATACATTTGGGAAAATATGGAAATTACTTTATTTTCGTTTTTGGTCAACTAAAACCGAAATAGGATGCAATAATACCAATGCCCCATGGTAGTATGTAGCAGCAGCAGCAGTCAGCACACTCGTTTGCAATGCAAGGATACCAAGACATACGTTTTTGAAAAAAAAGCTTTATTTTTATATTTAATTTTTTGCCCAAATTGACTTTATGTATTTGTTCAATTTCTTGCTTATTTTTTTTATTTATCAGATCAAATGTGTTTTAAAATATTGCTTAGACACGCTGTGATTGTATGAGCGGAAATCTCTGCACAACTACTGAGTTGTTAATTCATCTTGAGCTTTTTGAAGACAAACCATTCGTATCTCATTTAAAGCTAACGGTACTTGTTGATTAATGGCTTTTGAAAGTATTAACAAAAGCTGCATTTCAAATTAAAACAAAGAAGTATTTTTTTTTTGGCAGAGAGTTTTTTATCGTGTTTTTTTAGTTGTGCACACAAGGTAAAAAATAAGGAAATATTGACAACTCACTTCAATTATCAAGCATTTGATTGATGTTTTTAAAATTTTGAATAGAAATTAAGCAAAAAGCTTTAACTAACATCTTCTTTTTGATTATTTTTAGTAATTTTCAGTAATTCAGATTACTTTTCGATTATTAGTAATCGTGCAAAACTGAATATGATCGTAATTTAATCATTACTTCACCTTTAAAAAAGGATTAATCAAATTAGTAATCACTACGATTACTAATCATTACTTAACAGCTATAGGTGAAAGTAAGAAAAATTTATTAATAAATTTTGATAGGTATGGCCCGCCACCTTTCTAAAGAAAAGATTGTATCATAACAAGGGCGCAAGGTGTGTGGAAAGCTTCATTGGAATCGGTTTGGTACGAGTATATAAAATACACAGATTAATTTAAATGGACTGAAGTACATACATGAAATATATAGCCTAAGTCTGAACATTCCCGTGGTATTAATTAATGATTTTTTAAGTGTCTGGAATCGTGCGATTCCTTCGATTTTTTGCCGACAATAAAATTCTTCTCTTCTTAACAGATGGTGAGAGAAATAACAAGTGAGAGAGAATTTCGAATTTTCGAAATCACCCCAGGAGACCTATTGTTTTCGTTACGATGTCCGTCTGTCCGTCTGTCATAGGCTGTTTTCTCGAGAACCGTAAGAGCTGACATTTTCACAGAATATGTAAAACTTTAGGCGCTACAACAACAAATATATCTTGCCATTTCCGCCAAAAAGCCCTAAGCGACACAATTTTCGAACTTCATTTTTTGAAAAATTAAAATGATATTCGAAAATAGTGTCGCTTAAGCCTTTTTGGCGGCTATGACACGATATATTTGTTGTTCTTTCTATTATTAACCCCCGACCAAAAAAAAGGGGTGTTATTAGTTTGTAGTATGTGTCTGTGTATCTGTGTATCTGTGTGTCTGTCCGTGTCCACGTACATCCCAAACGGCTGGACCGATTTTTTTTAGTTGAAAGGTGACTTGAAAACGAAACAAGCGGCAAAACTAAAAAAGTTTCCAAAAACCTAAAAAATCACAAAAACGCAAAAATAGTGGCGAAACAAAAAAGCACTAAAATTAAAAAAAAAACGCTAAAACTGAGAAATCGCCAAACAAAAATTTGTTTAAACAATTTTTCATCAGTTAAGATACTTGTATTTTGATTAAATAGGCTAAAGTTCGCGTAGTAAGAATTACATATGTAGTGTCCTTACGGAGGAATCCTTGGTGTGCCTGTCACAATCGCTTTTTAGTGAATTGCTTGACAATGAGAGAGACTTAGCGGGAGCTTTTTTTTATCAGAAAAATATTGGGCTTCTGAAAAAATAAACATAAGAAATATAGCTGGCCATATGTCATTGGGAATCTCCTCCTCCTGCTTTTAAAGTCGGTAAAAAACTATAAACATCTGAAGGAAAATCACGGCATTCTATCGCTTTTGGTAAACCCCAGCTTTTCGAATATATTAAATACAAAATAATTTTCGGCAACTACTCAGTTTTACCTTGACATTCTCTTAAATGTAGATACGAACATGTACTCCTATGTATTTCCTATTGATACTCTCTGTGTCACTACCAATTCCGGATTTGTTTTAAATCAATGAATGAATAAAAAGACAAACAAAAAATGTGTCAAAATGTCTATTAAGTTCTTCTATCTAATCGCATCAATAAAATACTGTTCTGTATGTTCAACTGACCATAGAGACCACACATTTAGGAAGAATTTTGCAAAGCCAAGTTCTTTCTCAGATTGCACAACAGCCTTAAAATAAAATGCACAAATGTATATTAAATGTAAGAAAATTTAAAATGTCAAAACAAAAAGTCAACTTCATTCATTACTTTGACTTTGTGCAATGTGTAACGAGCTGCTGAAGTTGGCTAAAATTCATTTCGATACATTTGAATATGGAAAAGGCAGGGTTTGTAGCAATGAATCACCTACAATTGGTGAATTTAGAGATTTGGTAAAACAGACAGAGAAACAGAACAGATAATTCGACATATGAATCTTCAGCAATTATGGCCGCTGTCAACAACATCATCAGAGTGACTCTGTCGCACCGGAAAACTATTTTTGTCGGACGATTTTTTTTGTTATATTTATAATTTGATCAGGCTAAAGTTCGTATCGCTTTGTAAGCCAAATTACATATGATAATTATTAATGAGGAAATAACACCAAAGTTAATTGTAAATATTCTGACAAACACTAGTAGAACGGAACAACTAGCTGTTTTCGAAGGTTACTACACCTTCAGCATCAGCGTTCTTTTGTGTTTGGTTCACTGCTTTATATACTCAGCCATTATAGCAAATGGAATATGTGAATTGTTTTGATTCATCGTATTCAATTTTGCTGAAAGCTTTTTTGTCATGAAAGCTCAATTTTACCATCTCTAAATTTACAACAGTTTTGCAATTTTTTTTTTTTTGAAATAGGATGCTTACTTAACATTAAAAATGTTTGTTCAGATAATGTAATTGACTAGAGCTGAAAAAGTGGCTAAGCTAAAATTCGCTCTAAAAGTTTAAACAAGTCGCTTAAGAAAACAACTTGTTTACATTTCTGAACCCTGATTTTGAATCTGCCACACATAAATACATTAGCAGAAAATTTACGAACGTTGACTTGCATCAAGTGATCATTTCAATCGATAAACGATCGATTGTAGCACAATATTTCGTCTTTAATGCAACAGAAACACAACCAAACAAAAAAAAAAAACTTCACATTTGCACAAACGAAGAAATATGTTTGTGTAATTTGGACACACTGAATGAATCCAGCTTCAATAATGATTATCATGAATACAGGGGCATTATAACATTATAAATTGTTTTAGCAGTAGCTACTGATGATGATGACGAAGTTGCTGGTGACGAGTGTTGTTGTTGTCGCTGTTGAAAGATTGTCAATGCATTTGTTGCCAATCTCTGCTCGGTGACTTTCTTTGCAATTTAAAATATATAAAAGCAAGAATCTCTTCAAGCTAATTGGTACTTTGGGAACCCTTAACCAATAATAATTGTCTGTCTGTCGCTGGGAAAACATTTTGGTTGCTTATTTATTTACAAATATTTTTAGTGGAATTTGTTTTAATTTAGGTGTGAAATATCAGGGGATTTAAGCGGCAAATGTAAAATGTATGTATGTTTTTTTTTTTTGTTGCATTTAATATCTATTGTGTTGCGGTTTGTAGTTCCTGATTAACAGTATCAACCAACGGTTACACTTAAAATTTCTCACTGCTTTCTGCCTCAGTTTTTTTTTTTTGAAATACTAGACTTTTATGATGATGTTGAGGATGAGGCACGCTTCAAAGCTTTATTCGAGTAACTTGAAACCTTCATCAAGCTACAGATTACAAAGAGATTTTTGCCTACTGGAGATTTACTTCCAAGTGTTCAAATGTGTTAAACAACAAATTGTTTAATATACAGAACTATAAACAAATTTCTTTTCACCATTTCAAATGTTAGTATAATGTGTTGTAAAATTATTGCTACTTCATTTGCTAGTTTCTAAAAATTGTAAAATATATTCGAATTGTTAATACATATGAATCTGATATTCATTAGATTCGCTTTTATTTTATATTATTGTATTCATAGGCTAGGCTAGAAAAAGGGCATTCTGGGGCTCAATGCCCCCCGGAAAAATGCCTTTGCCCTCCACCCCCTCACCTTTTCCCCTAGAATTATTAAAAATTTCCTGTAATTTAAAATTAGTCATGAAAATCACCATTCGTAATGCCCCCCTCCTGCAGATTTTTTTTTTTTTTTTTGCTACGCTAATGCCTTTCTTATACCTTAGGTCAGTCCTAATCTCTGCAACATTTCTTGCCATTTTTCTATGCGATTTGTTTTTCTTCGTCTTGTGTGAGGTTAGGTTCGGTTTAACAGGCTGTCAGTTTGAAGAAAACCAGTTTACTTGAATTCTTATAGGACCCATTGTGCTGCCTTGATGGGCAGATAGGTCCCATCTCCTCGCTATTAAACCAGCCTGAGAGTTTAGTCTTCTTAAATCGCCATTCCGATATCTTTGCAAGTTCATGCAGAAATGGAAAGCCCTTTTAGCAGGGACAGTGATAGAGTAGGCCTTCAATCGTTTTACATCGCGTCAACGTCTGCAGAAATCATTGTGCGGAGACTTAATTTGCCGGCATATAAACCTATCAGTACTATTACTAGGGCGGCGCACCAGTAATAATAAGTTAATTTTGAGTTAGAGCAAGTAGCCTCGTTTGACCATCTAGTCTATGCAATTGGGAAGAGCTTTTGCTGTATTTGTGCTATGCAGCATTCAAGTGGAATCTCCATCAGGTGATCGGTCTGGGAGTTTGACAGTCGCGCCCCATCCTCGGCTAGCCCGTCCACTATATTTTTTCCGAGTATACCTCCGGTACCCAAATTCACTCTATGTTAAGAGGCATCCGACATTCATAAACCAAATTGTATGTTGTGTGTACACCTGATAGAGATTTAATTAATCGCCCCTTAACAGAGATTTCAGCCTGCCCGAAACGGGGAATAAAAACTCCTAACTCAGACCCTTGTAATTTTACAAACCGTTACAGCGGGGATATTCCTACCATCGCACAATGGGATATTTTAGCTAAAAAATGGAAATAATTCTGTAATTTCTAAGCCGGCCGTCCGATTGTTATAAAATTGCATACAGCCTTTGAGGAAGTGTTATTATACATCTAAAATTTGGAATTTATATTTATAATTATGTTTGGAATATTATATCCTTCAAACCCCCAAAGTGGACCAACTCGAGTTAATAATGCTTTTGCTAGTAAATTTTAATATCCAAGAGCTAAATAAAAGTCCACAAAATTATCGGGTTTTCGCTTACAATTTACGAAATATTCGAGAAAAAAAATTAAAATTTTAACTTTATTTTACCAACCTAATGGAGAAGTCAAATCTTATGCGATTTGCAAAAGGATTGCAAAAAATTTTTAATATCGTACAAAAGTTTTGTGTCAAAAGTACAATTTTATGAAAAGTTATACGCAATTTAAATTAAAATTTTTAAAAAAAGTAGATTTTTTGCCATTTTTTGCAGAAAAAAGCGTGTTAATTATTTCGCAATTATAAATATTTTTTTTGCAAAAGTAACAACTGCATATTTATACTTATAAGAAATATAGACAAAAAAGTTTTTGGTTGAAAATTTCTCGTTATTGAAGGAACCAGATCGTTTCCAAATAGACCTATTTTTGTTAAAAATATCGAATTTTAGGTGCTTTTTTCAAATTCCAAAGCTGAAACCAAAAAATTGATCATTTCTTCCTAACACATGATATGTTTTTCAATATTTCCTAAAATATTATCTGGGGTCTAATCGTCGCTTTCGATAACGATCTGATTCGATCACGCTTTTCAGTTTGAGATTATGGTATTCGCTATCGAACAATGTTAAAATATGGTTCGATACCGAGTGCCATAATCTCAAATTGATCAAATCAGCTCTTTATCAAAAGCGACGATTAGACCCCTGCTCTCGGCGTGCAATAAGAGAAATACAGCAAAAATACTGAAAATTCCCATTTTTGGGACTTTGTGAAATTTCTTTGGGAATTGCCGGGAGCTCAGAAACAAATCTGTTTTTTTTTTATTTCTATTTTTGCATGAATTATATAATTTTACACGTAAGTGAGAACTTTTAGCCGAAAATATTAAAATAAATATATTTTATAGCATCCTTTTCCCCAAGAACTCTAATGTCTTATTAATTTATTTTAAGAGGAAACTCTTAAGAGCATAAGAAATGCTGTAAGCAGATGCGGGATAATTAAAAAAATATGAATACATCTGTGGCAATAAGGAACAAGTGCTTAAGTCATATTTGTCAGTTTTGCAGCAGAGAACTTTTAAGCGTTCAAGTCGATTTTCAGAAATTTATTTCTTTTACATGTAAATTGGAAAATTCTCTGTTAATCTTTATTTTTTTATACAATCATCTTTCTGCACACTGTAAATAATACATTTAAGTTAAAATATACCAAAGTATAAGCTAAATTAAGCTATTATTCCAAATGAGATTAGAAGTCTTAAAAAGATAAGCCGAATTTTCTTCAAAAATCGCACAAATTAATTCAGATTTTGATCAAGGATACTTTCAAATATGCAGATTACGAATCTATCATTAACTCAAAATTAGCTTATCTCGACTTAAGCACTTTTTCCTTTTCGCCACAGATATTGAGGTATAGAACTTTAAGTTGGCATCACTTTTTTAACTGGCGGCCATTTTGTCAGCTGTCAAGTGATTAATATTTAGTTTGGTTTGCCATTTCATCATGAACAGGTTGACAAAAGAACAACGCTTGCAAATCGTGCAAATTTATTTCGAAAATAATGGTTCAGTTCGCGAAGTTTACCGCAAGCTCCGTCCATTTTATGGTCGACATAATCGTCCATCAGAGCAATTAATTCGGTTAACCATGGATCGTTTTCGCACTACGTTTACTCTATGTGATAATACGCATCGGCAGAGACGTCGAACAGTGCGCACCGAAGAAACAATTGCCGCTGTAGAGCAAAGTGTTGAAGAGGACCCGAATGGATCGATTCGCCACCGTGCCACCGTATAGAGCCATGATAACCGACTATTTTGTTCCCGAATTGGATGGCATAAATGTGGATGAGTTGTGGTTCCAACAAGACGGCGCTACATGCCACACAGCGCACGTCACAATCGATTTATTGAAGGAAACATTCGATGAGCGCATAATTTCGCGGAATGGACCTGTCAATTGGCCACCAAGATCGTGTGATTTGACACCATTGGATTATTTTCTTTGGGGATATGTGAAGTCGCTCGTCTACGCCAACAAACCAGAAACGTTAGGGGACTTGGAAGCCAACATTCGTGCCGTTATTGCCAACATACGGCCCCATATGCTCGAAAAAGTGGTTGAAAATCGGACCTGTAGAATTGGCTTTATTCGAGCCAGCCGCGGCGGCCACATGCCCGAAATCATATTTAAACATTAATGGCATAAAATTATCCTTCCAATAAAGCCAAATTGATGGACATTAAAACGATTTTCTTGTGTTTTATTTCAATTCGAAGTTCTATACCTCTAAAAAAAGCACCCGTTATATTTGTTAAATAGATTAGTCGCAGTACCTACAGCTACTATTGCGTTTTCTATTTCTATATTTCATCAGTATCTTCTGCCAGAAAAACAGAACATGTAAAAGTTTATACAGTGAAACCTCTCATAAACGGACACTTACCGTCGCCGTATTTTTGTCGTGTTATTAGAGGTGTGCGCTTGTGAGAGTGTTACATATTCTTTTATTTTAATTTTGGTTCTACAAAACTTGTCCGGTTATTAGAGGTGTCCGGTTATGGGAGATGTCCGTTAGGAGAGGTTTCACTGTACTACACATGTTTGTTTGTATGTACATATGTATGTACATATCTACGAGTATGTATGTTTGTAATATTCATGTTGTACAAATGAAATATTAATACTCTCAGCTGGCAAGCGGTAAAATTATGATGATCAAAGATTTTTCGAATTAAATAACTAAACAGCTTAAAACACAAACCGCTTGCAAAAAAAAAAAAACAAACACAAACACACACAATCTATTCTCTAATAAGAATAAACAAAGAGAGAGATGCCCACAAAATAATAGTGATGTGTCAAAAGTAACCTGATATGTGGTCAACTTAACTCAAGCTCAAGTCAACGGGTCCATCTTACGCTTGTACTTACTTGCACAAGACACACAACGCTGTAGATGAACTGAACTACATTATAAAAAGAAAAAAAGTTAGTTATGGATATTTCAGCTGAAAGAGCAGTAGCCCACAAGTATTAGAAAAGGTATTAGAGGCGCGCTGCTTATGCCGTAATAATACGACTAATAATAAAATTCAAATAAAAATAAAACTAAACTAAAACAGTAAACATACAACGATCGCACATGTTAAGGTTCACTGCTTCCTTTTATATCCACAGCGTCTTCTACTTGGTCTTTTGGCCGCCTTCTCTCCTTTGGTCTTCACTCATTGTCCGTCCGTTTCATTCATCTTAGTTGTGGTTATTTTTGTTAAGATTTTGTAATACAATCTACTTGTGCGAGCTTAAGTGCAACGCGGATGTTTTTCGTTCATAAAGCCACACATTTTATGAACAAAAAAAAAAAAAAAAAAAAAAAATTCAAATTAAAAATGTTAGTAAAAAAAGAATTTTCAAAATGTTTTCTTATTTTCACATGTAAAAAAATTTACAAAAATAAAATAAATTTAAAAATTTTATTGAAAGTAGCAATAAAGATCTTCAGAGTCAGAAGCAAGAAATATCGAAATTTTATTGAATGTTTAAAAAAAAATGTGTCTTATGTTTTTTCCATTTTCTTCTCAAACTGTAATGTAATGTAACTGTAACAGTAGGAAACAGCTGATCGATATTTTTATATGAAAAGTAGGTTACGTTACATTGCATCCCCATAACCATTTGCATTACTTTTTACATAACAATATCGATCAGCTGTTTCCTACTGTTGCAGTTACATTACAGTCGTGTAACTGACCCCCGTATTCATAAAAAAATAAAATGAATTTGAAATTCTTTTTAGAAAAATTTTGTATGAAAAATTTGAAATAAAATACATTTCAAATTCGTTTCAAATTTTATGAATATGGGGGTGAGCCTTTAGACAGGAGTCAACTCAGACAGCTGCTTGTTGACAGATGTGCTTGGATTTCCGTGAGCAGCTGCCTTTACGGCCTTATCTCACGGGTGCCAAGCACCGGGTGTGGGTTAGACTCCAGACCAACCAGACCCCCATGCACCCTTTAGAATGATCAATGTGCCCACCCTGCAAAGCACATAGGTTGCAATCTTTGTATATAGTTATCTCTGTACTATATTCAAGTACCTTGCTGAGCTACTTTGAGCTATCTAAACTCTTCGCCGTAATGAGTTTGTCAAAACAGTACTATCTGTTGTATGGCAACACCACCTAGAACAGTGCCTTGCTGACCGCGTCAGACCAACCACTAGCATTGGAATAACACTGGAAAGCCAAGACTATTCTCCCAGCGTTTTTGATAGCAACCACAGCCACCACGTTTAATTCTCCCGGTTCTCACGCTACAGGTGTTGTGTATACACCCACATCGAGGTCCCCAAGAGAATTCCACAACCATTGCCGGCACAGCTCAACCACTCATCCGAGATGAACGCATGCATGTGTCGCCAAAAACCCAGTGCCTACTCCCACACACACCAAAATCATCCCTTAAACACCGTGGGATAGGACGAACTCGGCGTTTTAGCAAAGGATCCTGACGAACGCTAAATACACTCAAAACTTCAGAGCAGCTCGACTGTCGGACAACCGGTGCCCGTGCTACCAGAATTAGCCTCTGGTTAGACCTCGAACTTCCACCACAAGTTGGAACTCAGGGGCAGTTCTAGGTGACGCTGCATCTAACTGACATCAGCAGGAACCTGTCTTCCTTTTATAAATATGTGCACATCCTTTGCTCTGTTGCCAGAGATCGGGTAGCAACACATAAGTTCTATGGATGATGTACCAAAGGTACGTCAATGGAAAAAGCCACATCACTCCAGCTGGGGCCCCGGGCTGCTTGCCACACCCGTAGTCAAAAATAGACTCCCCTGGAGGCTGCTTGTTGACAAGAGCAGTATAGCCATTTCAATTAAGAGAAGTGGAATTCAAAAAGATACTGAGTTAATGACCGATCTTCGTATTCTTTTAAAAGTGCCTAGGAAGCCAATTCATTGGCTACCCGCCACGAATAGGGGTCAAATTAGTACCGAGAGAAGTTATGTCACCACTTCTGGTGAGCAATTTTTCAGGGAATCAAAACCTCTGACTGGTATCCTCAAGTTTATATGTAATTCTTGCACCAATTGAGGTATGCAGGGATGTATCTTAAAGTTTTTGCATAAAATGCTGAGTTATGACGAAAAGTTAGGATCGGCAAAAATCGGCGAAAAGTTAGGATCGGCAGGATGGTTCGTGTATAAATTTCTACATATACCATTTAAGGAGATTAGTAGGGTAGTTGCTTGATGCCCGCAAGCCCCTATAAGAATTTTTTTAAGCTTTAAAAGACCCACTTTTGAAATATATGAACAGGCGACCGATAGTACAGTATCGGTCTGAATTTCCGTGAATGTTTTTACACATAATCTTTAAACTGGCTTTTAAGAGACAATATTGATAAATAAAAATTCTGCCTTTTTTGTAATTCGGCAAAATTAACGGTGAACATCGATGTTTGACCGATATCAAAATCTTTTAATCGATAGGACGCTACAGCTTGTTGCTTAAAAAGTATTACTCTAACTGTGTAATTTTTATTTGCTTTTTTACTAACATTTTTCTCTGAGTGTATTCTAATACACGCTCTTTGCATGTCTAATAAAACGACTTAATAACTTAATGTTATATTTTGCAGTTTAAATTTTTTTTCCCTCTCAAACAAGAAACATGCATATTTAAATGAATAAATGTGTGTATATGTCGATGGCTGGTTGCATGGATGGCTGGATGGTTAGGTAGTGGTCACATTATTATGTCTCTGGCATTATGTACATATGTAGTTGTAAATGTTTGTGTGTGTGTGTTTGTTTGCTATTATTTGTGTGTGAGTCCTCTAAGTCTAACAGCAAATTTAATTAGACACTTTTGTATGCACGAGTTCATGTTACTTACGATAACGTGAAAGACGACGATGTCGTTTGAAGCATTTCATTTTTGCCAGAGTGAATTAGTTTGTCGTGGAAACTGCCATGTCTCACAGCTGTTTGAAAAGTGACTTAATATTATAAGATTACTTGGGTGACTGTTAGTAATTGAATGTCATATTATTAGGCATTAACACCTTATTCGTAATCATAGTGAATTAACTTCTTTAGCATTGATTAGGAATAGGTGAAATAGTTATAGTTAATTTAATTATTTTTCGAACTGTACTTGTTTCTATATTATTATGAATAGAACAGGCTAATGTTCGTAACGCTCTTTATTAGCCTGTTCTATTCATAATAATATAGAAATAGTTATTTATTTGATAATAACTTTTGAACCTATACTCTGGTGTATCTGAGTATAATGCACATTGTGTCTCTTTTTTGTCTTGTGACCTTGTTTTTCGTTCTCTTTGATATTTTCTATAATAATTTTGTTAAGTTTAGAAAAAAATGCATGAGCCAAAAGGCTATGGGGGTAGGATGAGGGCAAAAGGGGTCCTCCTCGGGGTCAAAACTAGGGAAAAAACAAGGCAAAATCCACATAAAGCTTCACAACTGTTCCTGAGTTGCTCATAGAGGGGTAAAACTTAAGACCGACCCCCATTAATATTTCCTCCCTACATTTTTTTATGAATATACCAACCTTCTGCTCTCTTCTCTTTCTGCGCTCCTTAAGGGGGCTCTCATACAAAATATTTTTATCTTTTATGCAATTGCTCCCCATCGTCGTAACTAGCCCTAGAGTGCCACCAGAGGAGTAAAATATATGACCGATCCCCAATATTTTCGTTGCCGCAACATTTATTCAGAACACACCTAGCCTTCATCTTCAATCATTAGGGTGGTGCCATACAAAAATGTTTAATTTCTTAAGTTGCTCTAGGAGCACCTCGCAACTCAGCGCACGTTTCGCTGGTTTAGAAAAAGCAATTCCAACTCCACTGGATCGATGAAACTCATTTGTAGTTTACCAGAGAAGCATTCTCTTTGATGTTGTGAATTCACAAGACTCGCACCATAGAGCACAAGCGAGGTTAAGCTTAAATTAGACGTGACATAGCCATAATGCCATAGCCATGACCAAACCAAAATTCAATTGGTTTCTAGGGTGAGAGTTATGGCGTTATGGCGAGTCACCTATAATCAAATACAGCGTTGCCCATTAGTTTGGTTCGTACGGCTATGCTTATGGCACCTCTGATTGCACCTTTAGTTTGTAAATCACAAATTTTTTGCAGAGCTGTGCAAGTGGTAATGAATCCACAAGGTTGTTGTGTTCCAATTCTAGTCCTTGTTTTCATGTTTCACTTACATTGTGCATTTTTCTGTGACTCTTTTTCTTAAGTTTATACAATAGAAAAACTTACCTATACAACCAAAATGCGTAAGAGAAAGAGAAAAATGTTAAGAACTTCCCTAAAAATACAATACGTGGATGTTTCTATACCTCAGAAACTTCACTACACCAAAGTTAAAAGGTCGCACTTCTTAGTGATGAAAAAAAATCCCAATGTAAGTTGCATGTTAGAGAACTTTGCGTCACAGGCGTTTTGAGGTATTGAAAACCTGGTTCGAAGGACCATAATCATGAGTACCAATATAAATAGAGTTTGTTAACTATAATTGACGATATTATGTCGTTGCAAAGCAAAACTGTTCATTCATATCTCTTAAGGCTAGGATTCACTATCCTACACAATCGTACGACTTTTCAGAAAATATAACCCTGGGGTCGAACTGCCACATCCGTGAACACACAACTCGTCTCACAGAAACAACATTTCCTGATTATGATACACTGAAGTCCCATTCTGCTTATACGATTGACTTATCACCTAATTTATTTTCGTAAGATTGTCGATACGATCACGATTTGAGATCTGGTATGATGGAGATCAGGGTTGCATTTTTTCAAAACTGGTGCGATTGTGTAGGATACTGAGTCTTTGATATCAATTTCACATTTTTCAATAGAAATAGAATCGAAATGTCAACTCCGAAAAAAGAGGCTTCAGGTTTACAATATTATTTGCATTCAACTTTAATTTTTTTTTAAATCATATAGATCCTATGTATGTGTTACATTATAGCATGAATACTTTTCACGATAATTGTAAAATTTTCAATTAAATCTCTTCAAAAACAATTTTTAAATAAAATAAAATTTCCTGAAACTTAAATTTAAACCACAAAAATGTTGACAGCGTGTTGTGGTTTTTACTCACGCTTCTCAGCACACACTTACAACTTAAGACTTGACATGAATATGAGTACATACTCGTACATGCATATATACGTATGGATGCAAGCCTGTGTTGCACGAGTAAAATCTTTAAACTGACAAGCACTGCCCGTCCTTCTGAATTTGCTGAAACTAAAGAGAATTACAAAAAAAAAAAAATACTTAAACAAACAAATTAAAAGTCTCAAATGGCCGTTAAGCTGCTCTAGGTGGCATTTTCCTGTTCAATTTTATTTGTTGTCATAACAATCTTAAAATATTGCCCGAGACAACCAGCAACATTAGCTGCTACTGCGTATCGTTTGTTTTATGAGAAAATCAAACTTACCTTTCTTCAGTAGATTGGAGGCATGGGGATTGCGACTTTTTGTATTTAACGATGAACAATTCCATCTATGCCATTGAAACTACAAAGAAACGAAAAAAAAAGAAAAATTAATAGAAATATTTGTAACGATACACTGATAAAGAAAGGAATTTAGCGCCGGCTTTTATTTCGATTTACCTGTATTTGACATTCCCGTATGGCCAAATCTAGTCCTTCTAAGGCAGCCGTGGTTACATCACTGGCTTTATAACACAATTCCAATTGATCTTTGGTCAAACCGGGCACCGAGCGGCATGTCGCCCGACCATCAGGTAAACAATGAAGCCTATAATAAATATAATCGGAAGTAAGAAAGTAAAATTAGTAAATGAAGGCAAATTGAAAATAGAATAACATCTGTTAATTATTAATTTTTGCTCGACTATCGGCCGGCATTGGCTGAAGTAGTTAGCCCGTTGACTTTAAAACCGAGGGTCCTGGGTTCCAGACCGATCTCCGATAGTCATTAAATAACAACACCACGCAGTTTTCTTTTATACATTAGTGTCCCTTTGTATCATTTGTTGTAGGAAAGTGCAAGTGATGAAGGCATAGACACTGGTCACTGCACTACACCGGCTTCAGCGTATATTATAATCCTAATAATAATCATTCGTTGGTATTGTGTAGCAGAATCAACGACGAAGTAAAATAACCTATAAATTGGCTACTAAACACAGCTTAGAAAATTTAATACTCCTCATTGACACCAGAGGCGCTGCAACATTACATTATTGAAAAAAAAACATGAAAAACAAGCAGAGTTGTAAAAGAATGAAGCTTTCTTCTGTCTCTTTCTTCAACGCCCGTCTTCTCTAGCATTATCCCTTTTCTAAAGAAGGCAACACCTACAGGGTGGGCCAAAAATTTACCATGGGGTATGAAAGTTTAATAACTTTTTCGTTTATTAATTTTTTTATTTATTTTTCTCAGACTTTTTTACACTAAGTATGAAAAATAATGTCTCTTAAATGATCACCGTTTTTGGCTGTAGCGTTCGAATTTCTTCAACAATCTTTGCCTGTAGTTCAAGGATTGTCTCTGGCTTCAAATAACCCCAAAGAAAATAGTCGGGTGCAGTCAAATCTGGCGATCGCGCTGGCCAAATAATTTCCGAATTTCTGGAAATTATACGCTCTCCAAAAATTTGACTTTAAAGTGCAATTGTGTCTCGGGCAATGTGGACAGTGGCTCCGTCCTGCTGAAACCACATGCCAGGTCTGTTTTCAAGAGCAGGACGTAAAAAATTTTCTATCATAAACCGATACCGCTCTCCGTAAATGGAGAGCAGTATCGGTAAGGCCTAATGATATTTTCAGATGTGATCCCACACCACATTGTACACCTAATGGGGTGCAATTGGCGTTGATGAATGGCTCTTGGATTTTCAGAACCCCAGAACCTACAGTTCTGCTTATTAACAAAGCCATTCAAATGAAAATGAGCTTGCGTTAAAATAATTGATCTCTGCTTTAAATAATAAAATTCTTTTATTCTGGTTCTTTGTTCAGTTGTGAATCTCTCCATTATTTATTTTCCAAGTGTTATTTATATAATCTGAAAAAAATATATATAAACGAAAAAGTTATTAAATTTTTAAACCCCTTGGTAACTTCTGGCCCACCCTGTATTAATAGTGCTAGGCATTAATTGCCTTAGTGTTACTTCTCTTAAAAAAAGAAATAATTAAAAAATAATGTTGGTTTCTGACAGCGAGAGTCTAGTGAATTTTCTCGAACTCTATGAATATACATACATGATTCATTATGCTTTCTTGACCCATTAAAAATAAAGCTTAGACTTAAGGCCCAGGCACATAGAATCCGTCATACGTTAAGCTTCGCCTTTTTCAACTGACACCGGAAAAGGTTGGCACAAGGAGTACTTTAATAAAATAAAGCTCAGACTTAAGGCCCAGGCACATAGAATCCGTCATACGTTAAGCTTCGCCTTTTTCAACTGACATTAACTCAACACCGAAAAAGGTTGGCACAATGAGCACTTTATTGACGGAAGCATTTGAACAGCTTCAACAGGTTGATTCTCCATTTTGTTTATTAAATTTAACTTTTTCTTTTATTTCGTTTATTTTTTTTGTTGTATTTTATTTTTTCTGTCACAAAACACGGAAACACATACCAAAAAACCAACCAACATCTCTCAAACTTCTCAACGTTCCCAAAAAGTTAAAAGTTTACCAATTTTCGTACTTTGCTTTGACGGACACGTGCTGAGTATAACAGAACTCATAGAAACCATGTATTTCAACTTAGCTGTCAGTTGAAAAAGGCTTAAACTTCGTATGACGGATTCTATGTGTCGCGGCCTTTAAACTTTCAAAACTTGAGCACTTTTGTTTGGCCTCTTATGCCAGAATCAGTCGTAAGAACCTTGTTATTTTATAAAAACTTTTATTATGTTGTATAGTGTAATTACACCCAGTCTGACTGATTGTGATCAAAAACTTCTAAAGATTGAAAATACATTAAAAAAATAATCATACGATTGCGTATTTTAAATACAAATCAATCTTATATTTATAATTTTAATCATTGATCTGAAAACTTAATAACTACTCGTAATCTTCCAGTTAGATCTCTAATATTAAATGTTGCTTATACTCAAATCACATGTGGACTTGGCACTAAATACAGAACATAAATTATTGTTTTGTTTAAAAAGCGTCAATCAGTCTTTCGGTGAATTAAAAAAACTATTGCGATAAAGCTTATTGTATTGTAGTTCGAGACGAATCTTTTCTAGCCTCTACAAAAAGTGGTCGATAGGTTGCTTGATGCCCGCAAGACGTATTGAGAAGTTATTTGAACTTTAAGCGAGTTATGGGATCGAGCGAAATATGCTGAGTTTTTATGGAGTCATAGGCAGGGAACGAAGCCAATCGGCTATGAGCCGCCTAACAGCCGCCGCCGTAAATTTTTGACGAGTTGCAGCTGCCGCCGACCTCTGAGGCTAATTTCGGTTTCGGCTTAGGAACTTGTTTTTAAATCCCCTTTTTTTAAATCAACTGAAAAGTATGTGCCCGATTCTGACATTCCGACTTTTAGCCGACATAAGCTAGCCGCCGACGGATTTATTTGTCGAAGGCCATCTGTTTAGAGCAAGTCTACTTTTAGTCTCTGCCGTAGATATTTTTTTGTCAACCGCCAAAATCGAAAAATCAGTATCTGCTTCGTTCTCCGGTTATGGGATCGAGCAACATGTGCTGATATTGCTCTTTCCCTTGGCCGAAGCATCTAGTGCAGTGCGTCAGATCTGAAATATATAGACAAGCGCCCAATAGTGCAGTGCATTTTAGCTAGAGGCGTTTTGCTAGGCATTTAACAAATGATAATTGTGGATTACAACGATGCCAATTCAGTGCACACAAACGCATTAATCCCTGCTTATGATGCATGTAGGGTGCACCAACTATTATAAATTATGAAAATAATTAAACTACAATGAACTGATAAGAAATGACCGAGAATAATATAAATTTAATGTGGCTTATTTTGTTTTAAACCGTTGAATCTGACGTTTGTGTATTAACAAATATTATTTCTTTGCAATACAAAATTTTAAAAGCAACGGAAAACTATGAAAACTGCTTGCGAGATACTAAGCCTTTTGCTGTTACTAAACGGAGTAAGTTTTTTTTTTTTTTTAATCTAAAGTAAATTACAGTTTCAATTACAACTTTAAAATTTTTAAAAACCATAGATTTTGGTTTCCGAAGAGCAAACCGTGCAAACTGATGATTTGATACTACAGAGTTCTAAAGAAAATGTGGAGATAAAGACAGTGAATGCTACGGTTAGTGAAACTAATTACGAAAATCCAGGAGTTGTTTCAAGCACTTTTGCAGACCTAGAGAGAATAAAAGAAAATAACTTGACTTTAAATGAACCACCTAAAGCGGCTTCACAAACTTTTAATTCGAACGCTAAAGAGATTGTAATTGTTTGGAAGGATTTTGGGGTTACTGAAAGTTCCACGGACTACAAGGAGCAGATATTAGCAAAACCATTGGCCAGCTCGGAGGTATTGCAAAATTTAACTCTATATGAAAGCGGATTGGTTAATGTAAGCTTACAAAATAATCACTTGGAGGTGAGCGACTCTTTGAAGACATCCTTGGGGAATCCGGTGAATGTAAATTCAAAATTAGTTTTAAGTTCAGAGAAACTTGCAACTACAAATTTAACCGGAAGAGCAGTGGAACAAAGTGTCTTAGAGCCCAAAGGAAATCCCATCTTAAATGGAAAGCAAATAGAGGAATCACAAAATTCCACGGAATCCTCCCTCCCAGAATACTCTAAAACTATTGAAGAAAGTGAAGCAATCCAGAAACAGCTTAACAGTGCCAATATATCCCAAAATTTTAATCTTATTGCTGTTAAGAACCTGCCACCTTTAGCAAACAGTCATGAGAAGGAAATTGAAAAATCAAAAGATCCAGTGCTTAACCTCAGCGACTTAGTTATTGACGACAAGGCTAAAAGTATGACTGAGTATAAAATAGAAACAAAATCTCTAAACGGCCTTCCAGAAACTGTTAACTCGAATTTGACGGAAAATGCTTTGGTGCAAATAGTTCTACAGGATGTAAAAAATTCGAACAATAAACCACAAGAAACTACTTTAAAAACTTTATTTGAGGAGGATAAAACTTCCACTACTACTTCCGTGACTGACTTGGATTTAACCACAAAACCTTCAATCTCTTTGGAGGAATATGCTGTTAGGCAAATGAATTTCATATTAGATCACTTGTTGCTGGAGACACAAGAGTTTGTATCGCAAGTTCTGCAGAACTCTGTTACTTCAGTTTTCCCAAGGGACAACTTGAAACGTTATGCTGAGCAGCTGAATCGGGTTTTGAACCCTGGCAGGGAAAGCGACAGTGACAGCGATTACAGTGATGAAGATATTTTGGAGGATAGAATTTATAAAGAAATTGTTGAAAAACTAAACTTCCTGAAAAGCAAATCCAGCAAATATCTGCAAAAATATTTACCACAAGACTGCATCAAGGACTTCCTTAATAAAAAAGCCGATTTGAGGATTTGGCTGGACAAGGCCAGCGAGGAAATGCACAGAGAGTTTAATTTGTATGTAACAGAGGAAGAGGATCGTCTTAAATATCAATATTTCAATGAGACATTTGATGACATTTCCAGAGCCACCGAGATACATCACAAACTAGCCTTGTTGGCGGACTTGGTGAAGATTGTTAAAAATAAAAAGCAAATCACATTTATGGACTTATACATGCAGACATAATTTCTTTATTTTTTTATTGAAATAAATCATTTAACATTTTCATATTTCTTTGGCCTTTAGTTCTTTAAAATGGGCAAACAACTTCTCCCTTTGCACAATGTCGTTGGCATTACTGAACTCTTCCAGGACATCGAAAAGTTCCTGATGACGTTGTATTCCCTCTGCGCTGAAACGCTGACGTAAAAGTGTGGCTGCCTTGGAAAATTTATTGTTGCATTTACGTTCCTCTATGGACATGCGTGCCAACAATTCAAACATACCCAACAAGCCGCGACGTAAGATAATGTCCTCCTTTTCCTGTTTCGCCAAACCGGATTTAATTGTGGCAATCAACTGTTGCAGCTCCATTAGCAGGTTCTCTTTTTCCTCTATTTTGCCGCCCTGATCTCTGAGACGTTGGGCATTAACTCTATATTGATGCAACAATTCGGCCGTATTACCTCTATCGCCCAGAGGTATAGAGTCATGCAATCTCTCCGCAAACTCCTGCGTCATCCTTAGCATATTGTCCAATTTAATATTCATTATAATGTCCACATAATTGTAGAATTGGTTTATAATTTTACTTTCGTATTCCGCCTTATTAATGTCAGATGCCTGAACAGTCCAGACCTGCATGAGCGATCAATATAATACATAAGACGCAATTAGTTTCTGTTCAATTTGTTTTTCTCTATTGTTTCTTTAATTTTTTGTTTTTTTTTTAACTTACTTCTACACCGATCGCTGTTAAAATAATTACTATTGCTGTTATTGATAATTTGAGATTCATCTTCGACCGGTAGTCGTTAAAATTACACTGTCGCTTTAGGCGATCACTTTGCCTATTCCATCTAGTTTAATCTCGTGTTTCTAGTTTCTAATTTTTTTAAGCTCTTATGGCAACGAATTCTCATGGCTGTGCACTCTTTTATTTAATTGATGTTTGTATCAAGTCACTCAGTTCGTAACTAATTAAATGTTTTTAATGAAAAGAAATCAGCGAAAAGTATGAGTGTGTAATGTAAAGAGAAATGAGAAATGTGATAAGAAGAGTTTCATTGGATGGATGGACCGCTTCGTCCTAACTAGTGGGTATAATAATTTTGTTGTTTGGTTTGTTGCACAGCTTCGAAATATAAACTAACGGCCTGGTTGGTCCACGATGTCCACAGGAAACGTTCGATCGATTATTTACGTCATTGTTGTTTTCAATACAAGCTAACAATTTAGGAATAATACGGACTTGTGACACACAATTTAATGTGTCAGCAGGTTTTTTTTGTAGTTCTCTACATCTAATTGGTAACATGAGTGCCCCTGTAGCTGAGTGCTAGCGATGGTAGCATCTCAGTCCAGAGGTCGTGGGTTCGGTTCCCGCCCTGGGTATTTTCCGCAGACAAACCAATCGCTGCGCGGGTTGTGTTTGTTAAAAAAATGTATTCCTATATCTGGCAGTGCCTTAAGAATCTTCCGCAAATTTCGCGTTTTATGTCATTGCAAAAAATTTATAGTTTTGTTCTTTCTAAAGCAATGTCGCTTACACCAGTGAGCCGAACTTTAATATAATCCGCTCTTTATATAAATTCATACACGCATAAATACAAATACGCAGCATTAGCTACGTGAATCTTAGAATACAGGCTCAGTTAGCCGACTGTAATGTAATGTAACTAAAGGGTGTTTTTTATTGAGGTATAGAACTTTAAGTTGGCATCACTTTTTTAACTGGCGGCCATTTTGTCAGCTGTCAAGTGATTAATATTTAGTTTGGTTTGCCATTTCATCATGAACAGGTTGACAAAAGAACAACGCTTGCAAATCGTGCAAATTTATTTCGAAAATAATGGTTCAGTTCGCGAAGTTTACCGCAAGCTCCGTCCATTTTATGGTCGACATAATCGTCCATCAGAGCAATTAATTCGGTTAACCATGGATCGTTTTCGCACTACGTTTACTCTATGTGATAATACGCATCCGCAGAGACGTCGAACAGTGCGCACCGAAGAAACAATTGCCGCTGTAGAGCAAAGTGTTGAAGAGGACCCGAATGAATCGATTCGCCACCGTGCACAGCAATTGGAGCTTTGTCCATCAACTTTATGGAAGATTTTGAAGATTTTGAATGTGGATGAGTTGTGGTTCCAACAAGACGGCGCTACATGCTACACAGCGCACGTCACAATCGATTTATTGAAGGAAACATTCGATGAGCGCATAATTTCGCGGAATGGACCTGTCAATTGGCCACCAAGATCGTGTGATTTGACACCATTGGATTATTTTCTTTGGGGATATGTGAAGTCGCTCGTCTACGCCAACAAACCAGAAACGTTAGGGGACTTGGAAGCCAACATTCGTGGCGTTATTGCCAACATACGGCCCCATATGCTCGAAAAAGTGGTTGAAAATTGGACCTGTAGAATTGGCTTTATTCGAGCCAGCCGCGGCGGCCACATGCCCGAAATCATATTTAAACATTAATGGCATAAAATTATCCTTCCAATAAAGCCAAATTGATGGACATTAAAACGATTTTCTTGTGTTTTATTTCAATTCGAAGTTCTATACCTCTAAAAAAACACCCTTTACAATGGTATGAAACAGCTGATCGATATTGTTATGTGAAAAGTAATGAAAATGTTTATAGATATGTAACCGGAATGTAAGAATGTGTACATTACATTCCATTACAGTTGGCTAACTGAGCCTTAAGGCAGCAAATTCTCTTTAAATTTATTCTTGGGTTGCTTTACAAAAGCCTTCATACTTTAAGCTTAAATTAGACGTTGCATACACCCAAAAAATTTTGCTTCATAAGTCTAATGAAATAATTTCATAAAAATTTTTTCACAAATCCAATGAAAATTTCATGAATATTGTGAAAGAATTTCATTGGAATTGCTTCGTTGGTATTCTGCTTTCGTAAGAATATTTCATTGGATTTATGACAACAATATTTTCTAATTATTAAGTTATTTCATTATTTTCATGAAATTATTTTATTGTTTCGATGAAGTTATAGCACTGCTAAATAAATTTGATGAAGTTTTCAATAAAATAATTTTGACGAATTTTGATTTCATTAATCCAACGAAGCGTGACATTGCTTGAATTTTAATGAATTTTTCATTAGATTAATGTCGAAATTCATAGAATTTATGCCGAAAATTCTTTCAGTGTAGCCATTATGCCATAACCAAACCAAAATTCAATTGGTTTCTATGGCAGTGGCTATGGCGTTATGGAGAGTCACATATAACCAAATACAGTGTTGGCGTTCAAACAGCTGTTTTCTATGGTTATGGCACGTCTGATTGCACCTTTAAGCCAGACATCCTCGAACCATCGCAGACGAGAATTTCTCTTTTACTAGTTCTCAATGTGATATGCGAGAATATAATGTGAACAGCTGTTCTTGTTGTGATGCCTTGGGAAGGCCTGTTTTAAGGTGATACTGCACAGTCATTTTTATCACTCCTAAAAGTATGCAACTTTTTCTGATTTTTAGGTTAAATAAAAACAAATCCTTTTAAGCTCGACTGTACTTTAAATTGTAAAAGATAACATAAAAAATTGAATTTTGATCCAAAAAAAATCTTTAAATCGAAAGATTAATACTTGACCTTCAAATTTGGCATTTGGCCATCGCAAATAATACGAACAATGTTGTTCTTCAACTGGTCCCACAGAATGTAATCGAGAGGTGTCAGGTTAATTTCTCAAAATCAACTTATCGTTAAATTTTTATTTCAATAAGCCGATGGTTTCGGTCACCAAATGGCATATAGCGCCATCGTCTTGAAATCATATCTAGCCCGGATCAATGTCTTCCATATCAAAATCATTAATCATGGTGCTGTAACAATCTCCGGCTTAATTTTTGAAGTTAGGTTTAAAGTACGAATTTTGAAGTACATATGTTTAACTTTAATCGCTTATGAATATGTAAGTATGTACTTGTAATAGTCTTTAATATTGATGAATCTCTACAAACTTGCTTCGCATAATTGTTCAATGCTCTAGGGTAACATGCGGTCAGTTTAAAAGCTTTAAAACATTTTCACACTTATTTTCATTTAAGTTTCATTTAAATAGCTAAGAGTGTTTTTATACTCATCGTTTAATTAAAACCAATTCAAAAAAATTGTATAAAACGATCACATATTAAAATTTAAATATAGATTGTATGTGGTGATAAGGGGTGGGATGCATGTCAAGCGAAAGAAAATGAGATAATAGACACAATATGCTGTTTAACCCGTTTTATATTAATCGTATTTTTTACAGAAATTCTAGTTAAATTCTGCTGATTTGATTTCAGTTAGGATTTTTGACAAACTACAAATGTGCTTATTTTTATTGTATACTAGCTGAGTCTGGCAAACGTTGTCTTATCCTCAATTATTATATTCTTAAACTACAAATTACTCCACACAGTGATCACTTGTTGTATCAAAAATAAAACAAAACCCCAAACGGGTGTTGACCTGAACCTGTGTTGAAAATTTCAGCTCCACAGCTTTTACAATTCCAGAGATCATGCGTTACAAACAAACACAGATTACGATCTTATATATGTATATGGATATATAGAAGAAGATTAATATTGTACGATCTTTAGGATCTCCCCGAAGGGGTTAATATAAAAACGATGCTGCCTGCATATGCTAAGAAATTACACTTAAACACACAAGCTTGTAAAAGTCTGATCATATTTTACTTTTTTTTTAATTTTTTCTTTCAACCAACTAATCGTTTCGTATAAAAATTTTTGTAGAATTTTTATTTTCGAAAATAAAAATAAAAATAGTTTCACGCTTTATAAACAAATAAAATTACTGTTTATGGCGCACAGTTAAATATAAATAAAAAAAATATTGTTTGTTTACCCTACACGCTGCAAATGGGTGTATTGAGTTCTTAACGTTAAAATGTTCCATAATTGCCTTAGAAATTTATGGCCTTTTAAGGTATAATTAGCGTAGCGTTCCTTAAGGTTTTCATTACAAAACTAATCAGCTGATAATTCTTTTCTGTGCAGAAGCAATGCAAATGCTTACCGAACTCAACAGAATTTATTAAAATTTTTAGGTCAACTTTTTAAGCAATTTGACCGTGGGGTACTAAAATAGGACATAATAAAATGGATGCCAAAAAATTTATATCAGCAATACATTCGCACAACGGTCACACTGTTCTCAAGCAGCTGTTTATTTGATTAATTTTTTCCTCTTTGAAGAAGCTTTGGAAAACTCGTCACATCCGTGAACGCACAATTCGTCACGTAAAAACACAATTTTTCGATTATGACATACATGAAATCCCATTCAACTTACACGCTTGACGTATCACTTAACCTGTTGTAGTATGATTGTAGATACAATCACGGAGCCCTGATTTAATTGAAAGAAAAAATGTATGACCAAAATGTATATTAGCAACACAATCGTACAACGGTCACACTGTTCCCAAACAGCTGTTGGTTTCATTATTTTTTTCTTGTAAAATATGCTCTGGAAATCTGGGGGTCTACTCTGTAATTCGATACGAAAGAAACTTCTTTCGAATTTGTATGTTAATTACATGTAAATTTCAAAGCATTTTCTTTCGTTTCTAATTACAGAGTAGATCCCGTGATTTCATTTAAATAAAATAATGGATGAAGAAAAATTTCTATTAGCAAAGAAGTCGCACAGCGGGCACACTGTTCTCAAACAGCTGTTTTTTTTATCGATTTTTTCTTGCGAAAAAAAATCTAGAAAACTGATTTGGATGACGAAAGATTTATATACATATATTATTTATATACCCTGTTTAAACAAGTCAAGCAGGCGAATCGTCTAAAAAAATTTTGTGAATATCATTCAAACTTGTCACTCAAGTCGACCGTCCGTGTTGTGGAAACTAACGGTTGAATTTAAATTACAAAACTTTAAGGTTTCCACATTCAAATCAGTGATATTGTTGGAAAAATTTATAGGAAAACTGCAAAATTTTTCAAGTAAATTCTCTAAATTTTTTATAGATTTTCTGTTATGTAGAACAGGTGGACGGACTTTCTGTCACATAGAAGCTACTCCGAAGCCAATAAAATATTTTCCTTGGGCTTGCAGTTGAATACTGAATGAGTCTTTTCTGACACGTTTTTAATTACGCATTAAATGCAAGAAAGTTCTGGGGGCAAATCACGGCATTTATAGTACAGATCGGCAGCTTGACAACAACGTTACCCTCACCAGCGGCTTACAGTAGAAACAAGTAATGCAACTATAATCAGCTGTTTGTTGACAGGCGATTTAGTTAACATAGTCAATTTTCTTAGACTCATAAGGGCAATAATTTCGCATTATATTAATATGTCTGACTTAAAAAATCTGACAAGTTGTGCTTGACAACTTTATAAAATTTCAGAGGTTTTTTGATTTCGTTTATGCTGATACTTTTTTAATAATTATTTTGTGTTTTTGTATTTTTTTTTTTGTAAACAGAACAAGGTTTGTTTTTTTGAGACACATGAATTAAAATTTGTTACGGTCGCGTACAAAACTTAAAATGATGAACTTCACCTGAACTTCAAGTATAAAATATACGATACTCGCTCGTACAACATTTTTAAACGTGTGTGAAAATGACACGTACGCATTTTAGCGTAGGATTTGTTCTCTTATTTAATCAACCATCAACTTAAAATGAAATATTAAAGAAAAAAACTAATGTAAGTTAAAAAAAATATAATAATAATAATAATAATAATATACTGTTATTAAATAATAATCTACTCGTACGTTTCTACAAGCCAGAGTTTGTAGTGTAATTTCAAGCCTAATTTCGAGTTACACCATAATTGTAATCATAAAATTTACTATAGACATGATAAATACCTTAGGAAGATTATAAGGTTCGGCTAGCATTAGAAAAATTAATTGTTTGTTTTCACATGTGTAGAAGTGCAATAAAATACGGCCTGGCCCACGATGTCACCAGAAATCGTGGGCCAGGCCGATAATTTTTCGCGATTTTTTTAAATTTCTACTTGAGTCTTAATACAAATCTATTTCAGTTCTAATCATCTCAGAGTCTATTTTAATAACAATTGCTGCATTTTCCGGCTTTTAAGTACAGTTGAACCTCGATTATCCGGGCGTCTACATCTATTATCCGGCATGCTGCCACTTTTTTTTTGACTTCCATTATCCGTGCCTTTACCTCTATTATCCGTGCTTCTATTTTATATACTTCTTTTAACCGTGCTGTGCTATACATCTATTATCCGCGCAAAAAATTAGATTTAATGTTGTAATACAAACTAAAAGGTCATGTTTTTTTACAATAATATGTGCAGTTTGTGCTTTCAAATAACATCTATTAACCGTGTTTTCGGATTATCGGTGGTAGGTCTGGTCCCCAGCGATCCGGATAATCGAGGTTCAGCTGTCTATTAGAATGCATATTTGAATATTGAATTGATTTTCAAGAAGAACCATTCATAAATGTGCAAACCAGTGTGAACAGATCTAAAGAATTTTTGCAGCTAGATTGGCTTTGCAATAATGCAAAAAATTGCTAAAAAATTAATAACACAATGCAACAATTCCCACAAAAACATCAATTATTACCTTGACTGCACCCGGTCAAAAAAAAAAAAAAACGCGTGTGGCAACACTCTATTCTTGCAAGAGCAACATATAGCTGTTGCTGTTTCTTACATCTATTCTCAATTACATAATAGCTGTTGCTGATTTTTACATTTATTCTCAATTACATAATTCTTACAACTACAATTCGAGCTGAAAAAATGTCAGCCAATCTAGCAATTCTAAAGTAAGCAAAGAAAAAACATGTTGATGATTGAGTTCTTGTTTCAGCTTTGATATTGGTTGAACTTCTCATTTGCTTTAAGAAATTTTTTGGTAAAGGTTGCCCAATGATGTGCATTAGCAACAGTGAAATGCGCATAGGATCCAGCTAACCCCGCAATAATAAATTTCAATGTATTTTTAAGAAACAATTAATATCTTACTGACCAAGTTAAACATTCATTTTGGGAGAAAGTGCGATAAAAATATTATAATAAAAATATTAAATATAAAGAAAATATTCCCAAAAAAAAGCACAAATAAACATTCACCATTGCTGACAATAATTCTATACAACACCTTTTTTACATGGAGTATGAGCTCCTTTAATACATACACAGTCAATTTATGAGAGAATTTTTTTCCACTACACCTAAAATATTTAAAAATACAATTTTAAATTTGAAACCCAAAATATGCAGGCAATTAATGCCTACTACTATTAGTAGATGTTACCTTCTTTAGGAAAGGGATAGTGATAGAGAAGACAGGTGGTGAAGAGAAAGCTTCATTCTTTTACAACTCTGCTTTTTGCACGTTTTTAATAATGCAGTGTTGCAGCGCCTCTCTGATGTTAAATGAGGCGTATTAATTTTTTGAAGCTGTGTTTTGTAGCTATTTTATTGATTATTTTTACTTCGCCGATGATTCTGCTATACAACGAAGGAGGGTACTCTGATGTTACATTAGGATTAGTATCTGCTGAAGTCGGTATAGTTCAGTGACCAGTGTCTATGCCTTCATCACTTGAACTTTTGATTTTCAATTAATTTTCAAGCTTTACAAATCTTTTCTTCCCGTTTTTTTATATATCGTCCCTTCCACGTTAAACTATCCAATATGCAAATTTGTACTTTTCAGAAGAGCTCAAAGAGTCGTCAATTCTGAATTTAAAGTCGGCGTATTCCTAAAAATGTCAGAATTAAAATATTTCTTGTTGAGTTATCTATTGTCTGTGAAAATTTAAGCATTTTGAGATGAATCATATCCTAGAAATTAGGGTACCAAAGTAACGAATCTAAAAAACGAATTTTTCATATTGGATAGTTTGACGTGGTAGGGACGATATATCCTCATGAAATTTCTGATAGCAAATTTCACTTCTAAAATTTTCATGGGAACAAAAATTTCACATTTTCTTCACGATAGGAGCTAGGTGTGTATGTGAACGGCATTGCATACATTTTGTAAATGACTCCACCAAATGACAAATAAAGAAACGCCAAATGTGTACAGAGCATTAGCAATTCCTTAAAACAATATTAATATAAACTGTTTGCTTCACAACAAATATGTACATATGTTCGACATACATTCTCATGTCGCAGCTTGTCCTCATGGTGTAAGCGCAACATATGTATGTATACCGTGGCTCTTCTAAGTTGTGCCGGCTCCATGTATTGTAGCCGCCGCCATAAACTAAAAACCTACTGTTTTTTTAGGATTCCGTACACCAAACTTGAAAAGGAAAAAAATCACCAAAACAAAAAAAAAGCGCCAAACTAAAAAAAACTCTAAAACTAAAATAAATCGCTAAAAACCGAAAAATCGCCAAGATAAAAAAACGCCAAAAACCGAAAAAAACCGCCGAAACTAAAAAAGCTCCCAAACTAAAAAAAAATTCGCTAAAACTAAAATAAATCGCCAAAACCGTAATAATCGCCAAAATGAAAAAAATAGCCATGATAAAAAAACGCCAAAAATCGAAAAAATCGCCAAAACGAAAAAAGCTCCAAAACTGAAAAAAATTCGCTAAGACTAAAATAAATCGCCAAAAACAAAAAAAAAAAGCCAAAACTAAAAAAAAAGCCAAAACTACAAAAGCGCCAAAAAACCCAAAAAAAATCCCAAAAACGAAAAAAATACCAAAACTATATATTATATAGGCTGAAGTTCATATAGTATTACATATCTAGTGTCCGTAAGGAACACTTCGTGTGCGAGTCAAAGTGGCACTTTACTGAATTTATTTACTTCATGATTGGAACAGATTTTTCTCAACCGAATCTGCCAGCTCTATACTTACACTGAAGTCTGTTGCTTTACAGGGCAATAAGAACACTGGTCAACACGGGGCGTAAAGTGCAATCAATGTCTTTCGCCATAAGTAAGGATGGTATTTTTAGCATAGAACATGCGACCCTTTGAAAATGCAAAAGATTTTTTTAGAAACGAACACCAAATTTCATTTTAGAAATAAAATGTATCTTTTTTTTACAGAAAAGAAAGCTCCATGTCTAAAATAGTAACATCAACCGATTTGAATAGCTCGTATCTTATTTTATTTGCAATAAAGCATGATAAAAAAAAAAGTAAGTCTGAAACTTCAACAGTGTTGCCAAGGTTAAAGAAAGTGAACAAATTTTTTTCGACTTCTTTCCTCATCAAATTGCATAAATGCAACATGGTTTTTAAAGTTCTAAACTACAGCATAAAATATTAAAGGCAAACGCAAAAACAATTACATGAAAATAATTTAATTTTAAGACTATCATTTTAATCCCTCAAATATATATTTTTACTAGTATTATTCTCACTTTACTCTACACTATTCAATAAGTTGCACAATATTATAAGACAAATTATTCTTACAAGTATGCAAAAGTAAATAAAATCCATACACACTTGTATGTGCGAATAAGAAATCGTAAAAATAATTTTTCGTGATACATATATGATATAAAAACTTAAACAATTTAAACAATTTTGAATTAAAATTTGAACTAAAAATTTACGGCCGTATTATAAAAATATTAATTTGTGTTTCAAGTGTGCTTTAGTAAACAATTTAATGAAATTTTTTTTAGAATACGGTAGTTATTGTTTGTTGACACGAGTAGCAGGACATCATTATTGGACAATGTTGTCAACACATTACAAAATATTACTTTCGGCGCCATATAAATCAAAGACATTCGATTTTGTGCAATTTATTGTAACACCTGGGTCGTCTTTCAAGTGTTGTAATACAAGTGAAATAGTTGTAAAAGTATACTTTTTTCATATAAATAATTTATTTTCACAACTACTTTATTTCTACTCGTATTACAGCACTTTTAAGTTTTGAGAAACAGGACCGTATTGACGTAATATGCACACAAGGCAAATTTATTGTACAATATTAATTATTGCGCAATAATATTGCAAATGTATTATATCTTCCAAATCTTTTAAATGGAGATTATAGCAAAATTTAAGAAACCTCTTAAATAAACAATTGTAGCGATTCCCTTTATTTCGTGTTGCCTGTTTTCTGTTTGCTGTTTCATTCATTGTTGCAGTTGTTAATGTTTTCAAACAAAATTTATCTATAATTTTAGATCACCTCTTGACCTTGGACATGCCAACATGTTACTCAAATGAACATTTACTCGTATTTATTTGCTGCATTATTATTATTTTCTTAATCTTCCTTTTAAACGATAAGAGAGGTGTGGCTTGTGGGTTTTTTGTTTGGAATCTTTCTCTTGCAAAGAAGCCACAGAATTTTGTTTGGTTGCTGCTGTTGCTGTTGCTGTTGCTGATGGCGATGATTCTTGTTCTTTTTTCTTCTTCTTCTTCTCATTCTTTATGATGGTGATAAACAAATTATGAAACAATTTCATTTCAACAAATATATTTTTAAAGCATTTGCTGCCTGCCTATACTCGTAGAAGAAACGTATTGTGTTGTCTAATGGATGGACGGAACCTGTCTGTCTTGTGACATGTCAATCATGTTTCATGTTTCGGTGCTGGTGAATCATTTTTGAACGCTTTCTACACCTCCAGAGACATTAAAAACTTTTATGGTGAATTTGCTTAAAACGTTTTATTGCTTTTGTAGATTTAAAATAAATCTAATAATCGTAGTCATAAAAAAAAGATGTTAGTTTCTTTGCTGAGGATTTTTGTTAAAAATATTTATGATTATTATTTCAGATTTAATTTTAATTAAATTCACGCGAATTGAAAGAACAAGAAAAAAACAAACATGCATAATTAAACTTTAAATTCCATGAATTTGAAATAAAATCTCATGTTGGAAATCGTTAAAGAAAAAAATGCAGTAGCATTTCATTTTGAATCCATTAAAATATGACGTCTGTGTGATTAAATCTAAATCTGTAAAAATGTTTTTAAAACAAACCAAACAAACAATAAATGGTAAATTTTTTCGCTCTCATCTAACTCAAGGTTAATGATTTTAGCAGGCAACTTACTTGGCTTTTGAATTTTTGCTCTATGATTGCAAGTACATATTTACATTTATACATATGTATGTGTGTGAGTGTGCGTGTGTGTGCGTGTGCGTGTATGTGTGTGTGAATGAAAAAATGTCTGCTTAATTTGATTTTCGAACTTTAGAAGAATCTTTCATTAGAAAATGATTTTGTGTGTAAGTATGTGTGTGTGTGTGTGTGTGTGTTTTGAATCTTGTTCTTGAACTAAAAAAGAAACAAGAATTTGTTGTTCATTCCATTCACATTCCTAATGAATTGAAATTTTTGTAGTTTTTGATTAAATGTTAATTTGAGTCTTGCGGTTTTCATTGTTCCGTAACTTAAATTCTTTAAACGGATATTGTTAAATAAATTTATATTTTGTGGTTATAAGACTTTTAACCTAAAAGTAGGCAATTGTTTTTGATTTTGTTTAAACCTAAAAGCAGCTTATTGTTTTCGCTTAATGTTTTTTACTCTTCAATGATCAACAAAAAAAAAATTTAAATGCTCCAAATTATCTTGGAAATTACATTAATAAATAAAATATTTCTTTATATAATAAATATTGAAAAATACTGGCACTTGTTTTTGGGGGCGCCTATGAAGTACCACTAATTTTTGAATTTTTCATTGTTCCTTAAGTTGATTGTTGTTGTTGCCTAATTGCATTCTTTAAACTGAAATTGAAAGAGCTTTAACCTTTTAACCTTTTGTTTAAGCCTAAAAGCAGGTTATGGTATGCGCTTAACGTTTTTTACTCTTGAATTTTAAAAAAAATATTAAATTTTTCGTGCCTTTAGGAAATGGCATTAATAAATAAAATATTTCTTTATATAAAAATTGAAAAAAAAACTGGCACTCTTGTTTGGGGCGCCTATTAAGTCCCACTATTTTTTTAAATTCTTCATTGTTCCTCAAGTTAATTGTTGTTATTGCCTAGTGGAAATCTTGAACTAGAAATTGCTATATACATTTTTATTTTGTGGTTACAAGATTTTTAACCTAAAAGTAGGCAATTGTTTTTTTATACACCTAAAAGCAGATTATTGTTTTCTTTTTAATATTTTTTACTCTTCAATGGTCAACAAAAAATTTAAATGTTCTAAATTTTCTTGCCTTCTGGAGGAAATCACATTAATAAATAAAATATTTCTTTATATTATAAAAATTTAAAAATACTGGCACTTTTTTTGGCGCCTATGAAGTCCCACTATTTGTTAAATTCTTTATTGTTCCTTAAGCTAATTGTTGCTGTTGCCTAATTTAATTCTTTAAATGGAAATTGTTAAAATTTTGTGATTATAAGAGTTTTAACCCAAAAGTAGGCAATTGTTTTCGCTTTTTGTTTAAGCCTAAAAGCAGGTTATGGTATTCGCTTAACTTTTTTTACTCTTGAATTGTCACAAAATGTTTAAATTTTTCGTAATTTTGGGAAATGTCATTAATAAATAAAATATCTCTTTATATAATAAAAATTTAAAAATAGTGCCGCTTGTGAATGGGGGCGAATATGAAGTCCCACTATTTTTTAAATTCTTCATTGTTCCTCAAGTTAATTGTTGTTGTTGCCTAGTGGAATTCTTTAAATGGAAATTGTTAAATACATTTTTATTTTGTGGTTATAAGAGTTTTAACCTAAAAGTAGGCAATTGTTTTTGCTTTTGTTTAAACCTAAAAGCAGGTTATGGTATTCGCTTAAGGTTTTTTTACTCTTGAATTGTCACAAAATTTTAAATGTTTAAATTTTTCGTCATTTTATGAAATGTCATTAAAAAAAATATTTCTTTATATAATAAAAATTAAAAAAAAAACTGGCACTTCTGTTTGGGGCGCCTATTAAGTGCCACTATTTTCTTAATTCTTCATTGTTCCTCAAGTTAATTGTTGTTGTTGCCTAGTGGAATTCTTTAAATGGAAATTGTTAAATACATTTTTATTTTGTGATTATAAGAGTTTTAACCTAAAAGTAGGCAATTGTTTTCCTTTTTTTTAAAACCTAAAAGCAGATTATTGTTTTGGGTTAATGTTTTTACTCTTTAATTCTCAAAAAAATTTTAATAAAAATAATGGCACTTCTCTTGGGGCCGCCTGTGAAGTTCCACTATTTTCATACTGTGGCTAGAGCTTTTGAATTTTGATTTAAAGCTTTGTAGAGTATAAAATTTGCCTTTTATTTGATGAAAGCGCTACAGAGGAATGTCAGTTTTCCATCAATCGCCTTAAAATCTTAAAAGTTTGTATCTATCGAAGTTTAAGAAATCCTTTGTTTCAAAACCGTGGGAAAGATCAAAAAGCTTTTAATACCTTTTTTCACATGTTTCTTTGTTTTCAATATTTATATATGTATGTATATATTTTTGTTTTATTGTGTTCGATTTTTTTATATTTATTTATTTTGTTGCTGTTCAAATTTGAATGAGAAAATCAAAAGTGCAGCGTCAATGTGTATTAAACATTTTCTTAATGGAACGTTAAGGTTACAAAATCGAAAATTTACCAAAAGAACGCAACATCATCAGGAGGAGAGAAAGAAAAAAAAGTAACAATAATAATAATTATAAAAACTCTTAGTAGACTGTGTGTTGTTAAGCTGTTTGCTGGTGATACACTTTCATTTGGTCATAAATTGCAAAATTAAACGAAGAAGAAGTAGATGCAGAACAAAAAAAAAACTGAAACACTTTTTATCTAAAACACATTTTAACGCTGATAAGCGCCACATTTAACACAATATTCAGCTTTGTAGCTAAATGCCCCAGACAGACAGACACAAAGATAGAGGAATGGACAGACGGACGGACGGATATGAGCCAGCCGTCGTATAGCAACTCTATCTCTGCTGGGATTGTGTGTTGAAAGGAATATCATGGTCATTATATTCATTTATTTTTTTTTTAATTTTAAATGCATACCAGCGATAAATTTATAAGCGATCAATTATCGATCGCTTAAAAGAGAAGAGTTGATTTTTAAATACTTTAATGTTATTTGGCATCGCCACCACCCTGAGCTGCCAGATCCATATTTAAATGAATTTGACGACGACGATCATGATGATGTTACGAGTATTTCCGATTATCATTACCATCATCATCATCATTACTATCGTCATTGCGTGTTTACAATCGAGTTGAGATGATTCACCTCTTACAAATGCTTAAAAGAGTTTCCTGGCCAGATCAGTTTACGATCAATTCATACTTAATTGTTTGCCATTCTTGTTGGCTGGTCGGCTTAAGATAGTTTCTTAAAATCTTTAGCATTGCAATGCTTATCAATTTTATTGACTTAAATGTTGTTTAAATTAACACTGCAAGAAAACTTAGCAATATTTAAGTTTTAAGTAATTCCTTGCAACACACACACACACACACACAGTCTGTCTGTCTGGCTGTGTGCCTTTTGTGCTTTTTGCTGGTCTGCTGGTTTCCCTCTCGAGTGTACTTAACTCCTAAATAGTTGTACTACTACTCACTACTTGCAGTTTGTTGTTCAGTTAGTTTATAAAGCTGTTAACACAAAGTATTTATCTTTTGGCAAATCTTTATTTGAAATTCTTTATCGGTTCGTTCGAAAGTGATCCTGGGGCATAAGGGGAAAAAAGCAGGAATGTTTTGCATTAAAATTTTTGAACCCAATTAAAATGCATTTTGTTTGTTGCATTATCATATTTTTGCATCGCCATATCTCGACCAAAATGCTAAAGAACTAAATTGAAAACTTAAACTGATAATGAAAAATGTTTTCTGCTTTATTTATGGGATCCAGTTCGTGTTCTCCCGTTTTCTTTTAGTTTCATAAAATTATTGAAATATTTTTGGTAACATGGGAAAAAATTAAATAAAAAGAAATCTACTTGTTGAAATGAAGTGCTTATGAATAACGATACTTAACACCACAACCGGCCAAAGTGGCACCAGAGGTCCGAACTTCAATCGGTTTCTTATAGATTACAAATACACATACACTGCTTTACACTACGTGAGAGTGGGCTGAGCCGAGTAAGTAGTGAATGAAGAAAGTGTTAAAGATCATTTTGGAATAAATGGAGATCATACTCATCTGTCGAGAAAGTATAAAGTGTCAGATAATCACGCTTGAATGGTTTATATTCACCTGATGGAAAAACACGTGAGCAGACACTCATTCCACAAATTTCAAGGTTTGCTTTTGATTGGTTTTTGTAGCGCTCACTTCGAGAATTCTCTGTGGGCTCTTTGACTGTAATCTCAAGCTGAAATCGCCGAAAATAGAGTTTCTACTATAACAGGCCACTGCTAAGGACTATTTTGTAATAACCTTAGTTTAACGGAGACCGGGGTTATAACAGCACCCCAGACATTGATACTGGAAAGACCTTCCTGGGTCAATCGAACCCTTGAACAAACGCCCTTGGGAGTTTGCTGCTACACAATTGTCTCGAGGCTAGGAATAAGAACGGGCCTATGTTTCTTCATAGAAGAACGCGGTAGCGAAATTTATCTGCGCTTACCTAACCATAATACAGTCGTCCAGGCGGAAGTTCGTGCCATTACAGAGGTTTTACAATGGATCAGTGTAAATATGTGGCCCTATCAATATAATTACTAACACCAAACCGGCAATTAGAGCCATCACAGCAGAAAGAGTAAACTCTAGGACCATTCCAAATTTCAAGAACATGATTAATGATTACGCATTATATGGCAAAATTCTTCTTGACTGGCGAAAAAGGCCAGAACGTTACGGACAGTAACGCTAAAGGCTCAGTTAGCCGTTGGAATGTAACTCCAACGCTAGAAAACAGCTGATCGATATTATTATATGAAAGTAATGAAAATGGGTATAGAGATGTAACCGGAATGTAAGAATCTGTTCATTACTTTTCACAAAACAATATCGATCAGATGTTTTCTCCCGTTGAAGCTACATTCCATTACAGTCGGCTAATTGAGCCTTAATTGTTTCAAAGCCTTTCAAGGCAGCGAAGATCCAGTTACAAAATTGGGCGAAGATGGCCCACATAATACTGTGGTTAATCTAACCAAGGTTCTATTGAACGAAAAAGCAAGAGAGCTGTTGAAACTAAACAAGCTCGAGCCAGAAAAATTAACCGGCATCTTAACGTGGTACTCTAATTTACAAGAGCATCTGTACCGGATTGGAGCCACATCCAGCAAGGAGAACAACGAGATAGTGGCACACTTCCTTTGTCATTGCCCAGTTTTTGCCCAGTCGCGATCCCGTTATTATTACCCACCTTAGAGGTATTGGCTGGAAAAGTTTGAGGGACTACGTAAACGATACTGAGTTCCTATAGAGTTGGGGTTCGTATTTAATTCACATGAGAGCCCACGACAGGTTTATACTAGCTTATGTGTGAATATGTCGCCGGATACAAGCGTAATGGCTCCTTTTTCCAACTTAACCTAACCAAACCTAACCTAGTTTAACAGACATTCTCTGCTCTAAACCATTTGCTAGGTTCTTGAAATTTTTCGAGTTTATTTAGTTTTAAAAATGGCAAATCTGCAAGTTCCTTAGTGTATTTGTTGCTTAAGAGCGAGAGTCGATACTCTTACAGCTTTCCTCCAAGAAGCTTTTGCAGTAAATATTTTGGGATGTGACCAAAGGTGCAGACGTACTTGTAGAGTCTATTGTGCAGTGTTCGGCAAGAGTTCCTGTGCGGGTGCTTAAGGTAGTAATGATCTTAGGATGTCATCATGGGTGCGGCCATAGAGCCTATCAAGCAGTGTTCATATGAGGGTACTTAATGATAATTTGCTGATGGTTAAGAGCTTGTTAATAAGAGACTCAAAGATTTTTAAGATTCTGCAGCTTAAGACTTTTTGATCAGCTATACCGTTCACAAAGATATAGCATTTTTGAGGTGGAATTTTACTCTCCGAAAATTCTTTAAGTGACCCAAACTCTACCTGAAAGACTGTCGGTAATTTAAAAAAAAAAAAACCAAAAGTTTAAGGTTTAGAAAAAGTTTCCCTATCCAGATTCCAGCTTACTGTTGAGCATAAGATCTGGTGTCGAAATACCGCATTCGATATCGACCGAAAATTCCATAAAAACACAATTAAAATTCTACATAATTTTGTTCTATATCGAATGCCGTAATTTGTCGCCTTTACAATTTTTCTGCGTCTGCCATGAAAGTAAACTGGAGGAAAATCACTGCAACTCGATATCGAAAAAAATTTCAAAATATTTCAATATATTTTAAATGGAACAATCTTTAAATTTCGATCGATTTCGAATGACGTATTTTGCCCCCTGTTCTTAGAATACATCTGTTGGCATGACTGTTGGTCTTACCGAAACTTTGGCAGCGAGGCTTCTGTCATATATGTCTTTCTATGGGTAGAAAATTGAGCATCGCTTTCCAACTCTGCTTGTAGTGTCGACCTTAGCGCTTCTGTGAGGTCGACCCCTTTATATCACTGAGGCATATAGAAAAAAATGTATCTTCTGATTGTGTATATCTGGTAAATTATATTTGGTTTCATGCTCCGTTTCTTGCCGAACATCTTCCCCCTATTTGAGAAGGCTCAAATAAAGATTTTTGGAGTCCTTTTATAGCAAACTGTTCCATCTTTCATGAGGATTGTACCAGCGACCTAATAACAATAAAAGCAGGAGTAAGACAAGGCTGTGCTCTCCGCCTTAGTCCCGGAGAACGTCATGACAAGATCTTCTGAGCAACAAACGGTGGCGCTGACTGAAATAGTTTGCACGTTGACTACAAAACCGAAGGTCCTAGGTTCAGGACCGGTCACCGACAAAGTCATTAAATGGGAATACCACGCATTTTTCTGTTATACATTATTGTACCAGTTGTTGTTTCAGTGTGCCAGTTGTTGTAGGACAGTTCAAGGCATAGACACTGGTCACTGAACTCTAGCGGCTTCAGCGGATAGTAACATCAGAGGAGCGACCTCCTTCGTCGGTATTATATAGCAGAATCATCGGCGATGTAAAATAACCAATAAAATGGCTACTAAACACAACTTAGAAAATTTAATACGCCTCATTGACAACAGAGGCGCTGCAACATTGCATTATTTAAAAGAACGTGCAAAATAAGCAGAGTTGTAAAAGAATGAAGCTTTCATCTATCTCTTACTTTGCCACCTGTCTTCTCTAGCACTATCCTTTTCCTAAAGAAGTAACTCCTACTAATAGTAGTAGCATTCATAGCCTGAGGATTACTTCTGTTTGAAAGAAAGAAGAATATTTAGATGCTTTGACAGTACCCTATCATTGAAGATCTCGATTATGCTGAGATAAAAAACACAATTACCCGGGAAATGATACAAATTCATTTAACCCTAAAGCGCTATTTTAAACCTTTGTAACCTATGAACGAATAGCTTTTGTGGCCAGTTCATTAGTTTACTTCTATTTGAAGTTATTATACGCGCAAGGATTCTTATAAGAAAACAACTACTTCCAAAGACTTAAAATAACTTGCCTTCCCCACCCCTTCCTTTAACTTATTGTATGCTTTCACAAGGCGTGGTAAAAATTTCTGTGACAATTTACCTAACTTCATTTTGCGTAAAAGTAACAACATTCCTCTTGTGACACTTGAATTGTGCGTCATATATTTGTTATTTTATTTTATTTTATTTTTGCAAACAAAAGTAGGAGCAAAGTCCTTTTGTGCGAACATGTCTCTCCTAATCATTAGTATCCATTCAAGTATGCCTATTGCAAGTATTTTCCCTAACATGGGGCCAATAATAACTTCAAAGCTTTTGTTAACTTGTCGCTACACATTTTCCATTTCATACTCTCAAGTGTGTGTGTGTGTGTGTGTGTGTGTGTGTGTGTTGCCGTTCAAGGAGAAGCGTAAACGCCTGCAGCTATTCGAAATTCTTAATAAAAAGAAATGTGTGCGAGTTAAGAAAATAGTTAAGTGAGTGCGAAACTTTCTCTGCAGAAAAAGTATTTTCCTTCAGCTATTTCGTTTTCCATTTTAGATTTGTTTTTTTTTCTTCGTAAATTACAAAAGAAAAGGGTTATACTATTGTTTGCCCGATGATAAGTATTGCATACTTCAGGGGGCAATTAAATGTGCGAAAACCATTGCATAATGTAAGGCAGTTGATAGGTAGTAGTGCGTAGTAGTTGCTGTTGTTGTTGCTGTTGTAGTAGTAGAAAATATATGCATTTTCTATTTTAATAAGCTTGTTTTTTTTTTGCTTAAGTGCACTCATGTTGTATTTATTATTTTTTTAAATTAACAAACTACAAGCATGGCATGGAATGACCTTAAAGCACACCCACCAAATCACGGCACTGCGTAGCATGTGATGTGTGGTTAGTTGTTGCTGCATTTTGGGTTTTGCAAGAGCTGCACAATTCGACACTCAATTAGGGGACATACTCGTATTATTATTATTATTATTATTATTATTATTATTAGAACCTGTAAGCATCATTTGCATTTCATACACAAGTGGCGAGTATACACTTTGACGCACAGCCGTAGTGCGAGTACACTTGCAACGTGCAAGCAAATGCCATTGCAGCACAAGAGGGCATCTTGAAAATGTAAAATAAAAACGCCTTTTCAGCTGAATAGGGAGGGAAATCATGCTTTAGCTTGTCATCCAACTGCACCGTGTAATGTTAAGCTAATTTATATACTCCTCTTAAAAAAACCATTCAACCAACCCATCGAATATATAATTTTAATCCTCATCCAGGCAAGAGAAGCATCATTCAAACAGTGCGTGCGCTTGTATTGGTATTTGAAAATGAATGTGTGTGTGTGTGTTTGTGTGTGTGTAAAGCTCATTATGCATTGCCAATTATGAATTGCAATGGCGCCTACAACTAAAACACACACACACATAACATACATACATACGTGATGATGTTGCAAGAACATCTAATGCATGACAGTTAAGTTTTTTAATGCAGTTTTTAACATTATTTCACTTGTTCATTCCTTGCTGACGTCTTAAGATGTCAACAAGCCAGAAAATAACGATAACAACTGGAGGAGTATTTTTTTTTAATTTGTGTTCGTATTTCTGTTTTCATACAAATATTGACATCATCTCGAGCAGTTGCGTTCTCCTCTGGCCTCATCATCGTCACCAACACCAACAGCATCATCATCATCATCATGTTTAGTCAATTATCCAATGCAAATTGTGTGCATGTTGCATTATACTCGTGCACTGCAGCAGTGCAGTGTCACCAGTGCAGGATAATGCAGGTATGTATTGGATAGTTAACAAGAGTGTTTGCATGTGCTGCTGATGAATGATTTATGCGTAGTTTAGTAAAATGACTGACAGCCTGAATAAAAGTGCATCTCATTAGGGTCCGTAGCGTGGAAGCCTAAAAGTATGCTGTGCATTTTTGAAATGCTAAATATGTATGTCTGAACAGGTACTCAATCTTATCTTCTCTTACTTCCATATTAATATTTATGAATAAAAATGTCCTTAAGTTTTTTTTCTTATGTTCAAGTAGCTTTCCACAAGGATATCAGCATCCAGCATCTGATCCATGAGCATAAGTAAATTTTAATTTTTTTTTTATTATTAACTCAAGTTACTGCATAATTAAAAAGAAAGTTTTTGCGTTCTTTGCTGGTAATAGTTTCTTTAAATTATTTAAATATTAATAAAATTTAAAATTTTTAAATTAACTGCTTTTTAAGTTCTTTGGTGGTAAAATGTAGTTCCTTGCCTTGAGTAGGTCTATGTTCAAGAGAAAGTGTGGGGGGGGGGGAACAGAGTGCGAGGAAAAGTGATAAAGAGGTAGAGTGAGAGAGAGAGAGAGAGTCCTGGAAATGCTTAGTTTAGTAGTTTCGTGGCTTAAGTGGGTGGAGGTGGAAGAGAAAGCCAGAGAGAGCGATAAGGAGAGAGCGAAAGGGATAGAGTGAGAGGTAAAGAGTAAGAGGGAGATAGTGAGTTTGAGAGTGTGCGAATGGAAAAAAAGTAAGGGGAGAAATTGAAGAGAGTGAGTGAGAAAAAGAGAAAGGAGTGACAATGAAAAGAAAGAACAAGTGAGAGTGAGAGAGAGAGGGAGACCCTCAAAATAATTAATGCAATGAAAAGCTTACCCTCATACCTAAATAAGAGCTGCAAGCGTCGCGTTAGCAGCAGGGTACGTATTTTCAGTACAATCAAGTAATATTTTCAGATTTAAATGTACTGAAAATGCGTACCCTGATGCTAACGCGATGCTTGCCGCTCTTATTTAGGTATGGGGGTTATGTAGAAGTTATTAGAGATTATCCAAATTTGCGGTACTTTCGAATCGCAAATTCTACATTTTCATGACTTCTTGGGAAGGTCTTCTTTTACCGGGCATGTGAACCACTTAAAATGGTATGTACTACCAGCTAATTTATTAGCGAATATTTTTGTTGTCAAAAGTTCATTTTCGAAAAGTACCATTCCAAAAAGTACTTTTTCGAAAATAACATTTCCAAAAAGTACCTTTTCATAAAGATCCTTTTCCAAAAGTACCTTTTCGAAAATTACCTTTCGAAAAAGTACATTTTCAGAAAGTACCTTTTCAGAAAGTACCTTTTCAAAAAGTACCTCGTCAACAATTACCTTTCCAAAAAGTACCTCTTCAAAAATTATCTTTTAAAAAAGTACCATTTCAAAAGGTACCTTTCCTAAAAGTAATATTTCATAAATTACCTTTCAAGAAAGTACCTTTCCTTTTTAAAAAGTACGTATTATTAGAACATGCTGTGGATGTTTGGTTTTTGGCGATATTCTTTTTGGTTTTGACGACAAAATAGTCGTTTTGAAATTTTTGGCTCTTGTCGAGTTTTCCGAGCTGCGTTTTTTTTTTGGTTTTAAGAGTTTTTGCGTATTTTTGCATGTTAAATATTTTTGGTATTTTGGTACTTTTTTTCAAAATTTTTTGAGATTTCTTCCGTATTCGCGATTTTTTTTTACATGTTGGAAATTTCATTGGGGTATTGAAAGCTAATAATAAAACATTTCATTATACAAAAACGTTGAAACTTGAAATGAAATTGACACTAGACAAAACGTAGAAAACATGCCAACAAAGGGGAATGGCTAAGAAGAAATAAAAAACTGCAAAAAGGAAACAAATTCTCAGAATAGAAAAATCTATTTTTAATACATTTAATAATAAATTTTACTTTTCATATCACTAAATTACAATTTTTTATAATTAATTAATCATTCATATCTTTTAATTCATCTACACAAATTATCTTTATTCTTACAGATAAAAAAATATATTCTGAACTATTGTACGTTTCTAACGCAATGTGGACATATGGAAGTGATTAATACGAGTTTATAAAATAAAGCAATGTTGGGTAAGTGACAGTTATTTCTTTTAAAAACACTTTGAATGAATGGCATTCTGCTTCGTATTAGCGTTGCAAATTAAATGGGCGTGTTTCGCTTCCTTCCATTAAACGACAATTCTATTAGAGCTTCAAGTATCAAAGGGTCACATTCATTATGATTAATTGTTCTTTTTTTTTGCCTCTGCTAATGATGGAATAATTAAATGATTGATTAATTTGTCTTGCTGGGTGTTGAGTTGTTATTATTATATTTTTATTATATCGTTGAATTGCTTGTGGCCTGAGTTAACAGTCATTAAAAAACACCTTTTTTTATTTAAATTTGTTACAAAAAAAAAAAAAAAAATTCGTGATGATGACAATAAGGTGGATGGAAGTTGTTGCTAGAGATGGCACAGTGATTGTTTTTTTCTTCAATTACGCTCATAAGCGAAAACAAATAATCAATAGCACACAAAAAAAATAATCACCAATAATCAATAATCTTGAACATTGTTTCACTCGACATATATTCCCTTTTCTCCAAATTGCAATCGTGAATAATAATATTTTTTTTTCCTAGAAATGAGTTCCCTTTTTTTGATTCCCCTTATCATGAATAATATTTTTTATGAGGATTTATTCACTTTTCCCTTGGTTTTGTTGCGAAACGGAATTAATACATCGCTTAATTTCAATATTTTCCCTTCAATTAAATATTATAAGTTACAAATGTTTATTTTTAGAACAAGATCAGTAAATAAAGTTCTCGCTTGTTAATAATAATTCACTGCAACACCTTTTTCTTCATATGCAGTAAAATTTTATGGGGCTGGTGTACTAAAGATTTTTTTCCAAAGCAAAAATATAATCGGGCCTGTTCTGCAAATCACGACATGTCAAATCACGGTGATTTCCAAAAATTTATAAAAGCTAAATCACAGCTTTTGTAAATTTCACGATTTATAGCAATGGAAGTTGGAATAAAATATTCTATTATACATGACAAAAACTTAAAATACAATAAAAGTCCACTAACAGGTGAGTTATTAATAGTTTGTTTTTGAAATCACCGTGATTTCAAAAACAAAAAATCAATAACTCACCTGTTAGTGGACTTTTATTGTATTTTAAGTTTATAATACAATATTTTATTCCAATTTCCAACGCTATAAAGATACATATGTATATTGCAATTAACAAAAGCAATGCATTATTCTTTTATTAATTTTTTTTAATCAGCGTGATTTGCAGAGCAGTCCCTTTAAGTTTATACTTAAAAATATTTCAGTCGTATTCCAGTTTAATTTTCAATTAATTTTTAAGCTTTATAGTATGTTTCCACCGGCATGATTTCCATCATGATGATTTTAGCAAATCATGTTAATTTATTATACATGATTCATCATACATTTTGCATATGGATAAATCACCTCAAAGCAGTTGATTTATTTGAAATAATTGACGAAAAAACTATTTTTCGAACTGTATTTATCTATGCAACCCTGGGTTGCTTTTAAAATTACAAACTCCATGCCTGGGTCATACATCTATTGTGATTGACAATTACGAAAAAATGACATTAAGGAATATATATTTAATCAATTTTAAATGTCAACAAAAGGTGGATAAAATTCATGTTACAGCTGCTGCGCCCACCTTATGAAGAACGAGCATAAATTGAATACGAGCTCACAAGCTCTGTAGAAACACTTAGAAGTGATTTACTTAAACCTAATTGTTTTAAAGTCGGTGGAAACATACTATTACAACTCATCTTGCCGTTGTTTACATTCACTAAGCTTTGTTAGCGCGAACAAATCTTCCCATTATATTCACGATAGCAGATTTCCCTTTTTGGGGGAATGAAAATTTCATGGGAACAAACGTTTCACATTTTATTTATGATAGGGACGAATGTAAATGGTATTGGGCACATTTGGAAAACGAAACCACAAAATGACAAGAGACAAGCTTTTTGCACGTTTTTTTTAAATAATGCATTGTTGCAGCGCCTCTGGTGTTAATGAGGCGCACTAAAGTTTCAGAGCTTTGTTTAGTAGCCGATGATTCTGCTACACAATACCGACGAAGGAGCGCTTTCTGATGTTACATTAGGATTATTACCCAGCAAAAACTTTCAAAAAAGGTAATCGGGTTTGGAATTAAGCATTTTTGGTGGAAGCTGTTCCTTACTGGATTACCAACTCAATGATTTTAACAAGGCGTGAGTGAGACTAAAATAATCGATTCTTGAGAAGTACTTACTTTTTTTATTTGGCAACTTGTTCTCGTAATCTATTTAATCTAAAAAAAATATTCTCCTCATTTAGCAACTTGTACATATTTTTTTTTTTAAATTTTAGGTAATGTGATTAATGAAATTTGGTAATCAGAAAAGTAAGTCATTATATGACAAGTAGTTCTGATGGTAATGTGTAATTTTTTGCTGGATATCCACTGAAGCAGGAGTAGTTCAGTGACCTTCATCACTTGAACTTTCCTGCAACAATTGATACAAAGGGACACTAATGTGCATCAGAAAAATACGTGGTGTTGTTATTTAATGACTGTCGGAGACCCAGGACCTTCTGTTTTGTAGTCAACGAGCTAACTATTTTAGCCAACGCCACCCTAAAAATAAGAATTTAAATTTTCCAACTCGTTTGGATTTTGCTAATGTTTGCTTAAAAGAAAATAGTTCTAATTAGTTACTTTTATGTACAAAAAAACAGGTTAATTTTTCCAGCTCTGGAACCATCGTGTGGATTTTGCTAATGTTCAATGCCAATCTATTTTTTTTTCTAAAATATAAAATATTTTTGCTTAAAAGAAAGTAGTTCTAATTAATTACTTTTATGTGCCAAAAAAAACAGGTTAAATTTTCCAGCTCTGGAACTATCGTTTTAATTTTGCTGATTTTCATTACCAATCTATTTCTTACTAAAATATAGTAAAATTAACTCGAGTTAAATAGTTACTTTTATGTACCAAGAAAGAAAAGTTTAAATTTTCCAGCTCTGGAACTATCGTTTTGGTTTTGCTGAATTTCAAAACCAGTATATGTATTTCTTTCTAAAATATAGAATATAATTAATTAAAGGAAACAAAATTGTTTTAGTTAGCTGGTTTTATATAACAAAAAAGTTCCGATTTTCCATCTCTGCAACCGTCATTTGATTTTGCTGATTTTAAATACTATTCTACACAATCTATTTCAGATAAATTCTATTACATCACTCCAAGACCGAATTCGATTTGAAAGACAGACGGAAATAGCTTGTTCGACTTCCCTGTTCATAAGGACCCAGAATATACATAAATAATTTATGGGGTCACATATGAATACTGTTGAAATTACACATGGAGTAACAAATATATACCCTTACTAAGTTTGGCGAAGGGTATAAAAACGCACAAAACCAACTCCTGGCAGACCACGTTGGAAATTTGTTTCTTAAGTCTTTCCACATGATTTATGAAAAACATGCTCAGGCGTGATTAATCAGCCCGGAGTTTGTGTGCAAAAAGAAAATATATTTATAAATTTTATGCAGTTTCTTTTGAAAAAAAAATTCCTTGCATCGTCTCAAGTACGTGTACATATAATTTCCACGTGATTTAAAGAAAAATTGCTCCCATGGTCAGCCGCGATGCACACGTCGCGATTATGTGAGCAGTTTCCATCTCTGACTGTTGCTGTTGATGTTTGCACGTTGTGTCTACGATTAAATAGTGTCAGAGAAAAGTTGGTTGGTTGCTGGTGATGTTGATGAATTTGTTACGATTTTTATTATCTTCTGGTTTTTGTCTATATTTTTTTTCATTTGGCTGATTTGTTAATAAATGATGTGCAACACTCGTACACATACGAAGTGTGTGTGAGAAGGTACTTACCATTTTGTGCAGCAGGCCAAGATAATCACAATAATTAAATGCAAATGCAGGTGTAGGCAACGAGGCGTTACAGTTAAAATTTCCGTTGATGCTGTCGTTGTTGTTGTTGTTGCTGCTGTGAACGTGGTATGCAGATGAGTCGCTGATGTTGCTGCTGCTGTTGCTGTTGTTGTTGTTGTGGCAGTGTTTTGGTTTTTGTTTTTCCTGCTGCTCTTGCTGTATGTTGTTGGCGATGCTAAAGCTGCTGCTACCGTTAAACATTTGTTTCTTATAATTTTTTGTTGCATGTGCCCTGCTGCTGCTGATGGCCGTGTTGTTATCGTTTCTGTTGCTGTTGTTCTTGTTGATTTGTTGATGTGTGCTCGCTTTTGGCATTCTTGTTGTTGTTGCTGCTGTTTGGCATTTTGTCGTTGTGTGGGAAATTCTAATGACAGTTGTTGTGCCTGCTGCTGCAGTTCCTCTCGTTGTTGCTGTTGCTGTTGCTTTTTTTGTATTTGTAATTGTGTTAATTCGGGCAATACAATCATTGCTAATTCTTTTGTAAATTTGTTGTAATTGCTTTAATTGCTGCTGCTGTTGTTGTTGTTGTTGGTACTGACGTTCCTCTTGCTGTTGCTGTCGGTTTTTGTGGTGTGGCTGCTGCTGCTGTTGCTGTGGTTGTTGTTTTTGTTGAGAATTTGTTAGTTTTTTGTTGTTCCTTTGTTGTAGTATTGCATTAGCACAAACACTGTGACGCGGCTCAATAAAAATTCTTGTAATTTTAAAAATGGCCGTAAACATTTTTGCGGTAACAACGGCCCAAAATACAATTTAAACATTGAATATTTCAACATTTAAGCAACTTAAAACTTTTTTTTAATGTTTCGTTAATTTTTTTTATTGTTATTTTTTATTTTTTTTTTGAATTTACTGCACTGAGATTTATTTTTCACATAATTTTTTTTTATTTTGAGAAAATATTTGCTGTTGATGTGTTGCTTGCCTGCCTGCCTGCCACTGGATGAGGAGAGGCACAATTATATATAATTATTTTATTTTTTCTTCTTAATTTGCGTTAAAATTTATTTGAAATCATTAACAAATTACAAAATTGTTTTGTTTTTATTATTTTCCATGTTGCGGCTGCTGCTGTTGTTGCATGTTCTCAAACTATTCTTAATAAAAATTGAACAACTGGCTGAGAGAGTTGCTGGAACTGACTGTTGGTTTGTTGTTTATTTTGTCTGCTTGCTGGCGGTCGTTTTTGTCTTGTCTAGAGTGTCTGTGTTTTACTTCTGTTTATGTTGTTGGTCATATTTTGCTTTGGGTTGCTTTTAATTTGTCCGAACTTAAGCTTTTTTATTGCTGTTGCTGTTGCTGCTGCTCCTGCTCTTGTTGTTGTTATTGTTATTATTATTGGGCGGTATTTCTGAGGTTTCTGTGTTGTTTATTTTATGTTTGTATGGTACATGCTCGTTATGTACGATTTGTAATTTGTTGTTCACTTCACTTTTGGCGTTTTTCCAATCAACATACTATTTTTCCCTTTGTTCATTTAAATCTTTTCAAATCTGTTTCAAACTTGAGTATGTACATATACATATATTTGTTGTAATATTTTGTAAAACTGTTATTTTTTGTATAACTCAACAACACTAAATTCAATTAATATATCAATGTTATATAGTTAAGCTTATTACCCTCATAAATTGAATGAATTTCAATAAAAAAAGTGTCCAAAAACATTTAAAAGAATTTTGTTAGAAAAAAATGGATTATAAAGCAACAAAAAGGAATGGAAATAACAACAAAGAAAAAAGAGATCGTGTATTATAAAATGTAAAATTTTGCCCAAACTGATAAATTTTTATATTAAACTTTAGAGTTTTTTTTAACTTCAATTCGGGATTTATTTTTACTTCGTGGTATAAATAAATAAAAAATACTAAAAGTGCAGTTGAATGGTTAAGAGACTTATTTTGTACAACGTAATACTAAGCGTTTAAAAATTTTATATGAAAAATATTTAAATTACAAAAACAAAATACGTAGAAAAATTGTCAACGCCTTGCGTTTCCTTTTAGAAAATAAGGACCTAAATTTACCTAACGAAAGTATGTCATGAAATACTACGCTGAACAAATGCAAATAATTAAAAATGTTTTTTTCCTAATACGTCTCTCATTGGTTTTCTCTAATATCCCTTAGAAACGTTATGCAAATTACGTGATTTCCAATCGCACAAATCGATAACATTTCCTGTAGCAATTTTATGAGTTATTCTTCTTTGCCGAGGTTTCAGTTCTAGAAATATCATAGAAAATCTATGATATTGTTATGACGGAGTCTAACCATTCATCGAACTCGGGGTGTTGAATACCGTCATTTGCTTTATAGTCAACACACTAACTGCTGCAGCTAAAAGTTCCCTCTAAAATATATACTCCAGAATCCTTAGGCAAGGCACATTAATAGCTCTAGTTGTGCACGTAAATATTTCTACAAACAACCCATTTTTTTCGGTTAAAAAGTCAATGGAATACTACTAATCCTATACAAATGTGAAACATGCACTCAAACACAAATAAATAGAAATGCATAAATAATCTGACAGTAGCTTTCCTGTCACCTAAATTATGTCCTAAACCTTGTTAGTAGGCCTTTGTTCCAGAAAATACATACATTAACCACTTGAGGAACATTTAAAATGAAATAATTTAAAAGGGCTCACTCGAAAAAGTAAAAAATTAGACTCATATAATATATTTTCTTGTTGTACCGATAGCATAGAATAGAAGAGAGATCTGGTCCAAAGATGGGCACTGCGACGCCTGATGGATCTCTTGTGCCACAGATTTGTAAATTATATCAAGCTCTGCTAGGTTTCTCCTTATGAAAGTCATCACAGAGATGGGAGAAGCCCACAGAAATTACACAAGCGTAAACGAACCTGGGGTCGAATCGTCACATCCGTGAACGTACAACTCGTCACGTAAAAACACCATTTTCGGATTATGACATACGTGAACGTACTGAAATCTCATTCAGCTTATACGATTGACGTTCAGTCAATCAGGATAGATAGTTCAGTCTAAAATTGCCAGAGAGAAAACCTTGTTACTGGTTTTTGGCCGTAAATCATTCCTGTTGAGGTTCAGGATGCCAATATATGGAAATGGCTACATCAGTGCTTTGGCCTGTTTTAAACCGGAACAAGTCAGCCACATTTCCTTTGCGGTCGAGAAGTATCGTTTCCTTTGATCAGAGAAATTGCAGTCGAACAACTTACGCCACAAAACGGCTCTGGGCCCCAAAACGCAGCTACAGACGCCCTCCTTGCCAGTTCATCCGCTTTCTCGTTACATAGATTACCATTGTGGCCAAGTATTCTATAAAAGAAGGGACTTAAAAGCTGCTTGACTATCGGAAAAAATAGATATATACGCTCATTTCGTGTCCCTACTTAAATTTATGTGACGACATTAAGTTTATTCCGATAACTCTTCCTTGAAAAAAATTTGGACTTGATAAATCGTACTTGAATAGTTTTTCTTTATTGGCACAGAATAAAGTTTTTGTAAAAATACCCGTTATACCGATAATTCTACTTATGTTCAGAAGGCCGAGGTCTTAATGATTGAGTGTATATAAAAAAATTTCTATCCTCTGATTAGGTCCGTGTCCAACTCGTTCAGTCGATCGTTCTAGACACAAACCTATGATCAAATCCTTGTAATTTAAATGGGTTTAATTATGGGTTTGTGTCTAAAACGATGACTGAACAAGTTGGACCCAGCTCTAGCTATGATTTTGCAATTGATTGAAGAAAGATTTTGCAATTGTATTGTAGAAAAAAAAGATACATAAAAACATTAGGGGGGCACCGAAAATTCAAACTTTTGATTTTTATAAAAGTCAAGGCGAAACATTGTGATAACTAGTGAAGAATATTTGAGCTAAATAGGGCGAATCTTAGCCATGGGCACATAAGGTCAAAGTTAAAATTTTAAAAAATTCACCGATTTACCAGCACTTAATTGAAAAATTCTGCAATTTTAAACCGATTCTTCTGCAAATCTTCAAATGTGCTGTTATAAATATTCTAAATGATATCATAAACTTTTTTTTTTGAAAATTAACCCTTGTGAATTATGTGGATCAAAATTATATCAAACTTTTTTAGGATATTTTTTTTAAAGTTTCAAGATAATTACCAATTAAAAGTACAAGAATACTTTATGACCGAAAACATTAACCCTTCTACACTTTTGAATAAAAAAACAAACAAAAAAATAATTTTGCCAAATTTGATTGATGCATTGTTGGGCCCAAGTGTGGAGGGATGTATTCATTAAGTATTTTTGCAATGGTTTTGCCAAAGATTTTAACAGTCTTTCGACAAATTCATTTTGATATTTTTGAAAAAAAAAACTTTGCATGTTTGACCCACATGACAGCGATGGGTTAATTTTTTCAACAAAAAAATTTTGAATACAATTTAAAAAATTCAGAAGAGCACCGATTCTCGCCGATTTTCAGAAGTATCAGTGTAACTGATTTAGCTCAAATATTCATCATTTAAGTTTTAGACTCAGGGCCAATTTGACCATCTCTATATATCAATTCATATTTAAATCTCGATTTTCATTAATTTCATAGAATGGATGAAATAAGCTGTTTGTGTGTCAATAATTTGCCTGGGCTTTTTCGAAAATCCAAAAATTATATTAATATTGTGCAACCGATGCAACTATGCACAGAAATTATGATTTTAACAATTTAGTTTAGCAAAAAATTTATAAATTAAAATTGTTTTTTCCACCTTACATTCGTAATATTATTATTATTATTATTATTATTATTATTATTAATGTCTTATGTCTAAAGTTTTTCTTTAATTATAAATTTTAGTTAAAAAATAATTATTATTTTATTATTTGTTTGTTTGTATACATTTCACAGTTTAAGCTGAGCCTGTAAGTCGCAGTTGTTTTGTTTAAATTTTTTTTATTAATATATGTATTTATTTGACTTTTTATAATTTTTAAAAAGATCTGTTGTTCTTCACATATATCATCTACATATTTGAGAATTTTTTCACACCTTTTAAATTCACACACAGTCAATAAACTTCTTTATAACATTTATATTTAATTAAAACAACAGTTCTAGCAAATTTCATTTATGTGCATATTTATTTTTAATTTTATTTCGCTTTTAAAAATATCTGAAATATTTTTCTCTCATGCAGTAACATTTATTTGAAAATACTCTTTAATTGAGCGAACGAACGAACCACTTCTTAAATATTAAATTTTAAAGTTTTTTCTTTCCTTCTCAACCCTTTAAAATTTATTAGATTCTAAATTAGTATTTATAATTTATCCGTTAGAAACATCCTTGCTCGCAGCTGGATTAAAACAATCTGAAGCAAAATGTTACAAAATCCTGCAAATCATGCAAATTCTCAGGTTGTTGGTGTCTTTTCCCCATATATTGTTTTTGTTTCTTTTGTATTTAACTAACAAATTAACAGCAACAATAGCAACAACAGCAAATGACAATTACTAAAGATACAAAAAAAAAAAAACAAAAACAAAAACAAAACACGACAACAATACACGCTCTCTCACACACATCGTTAAAATTAGAACGAAAACGGCAGCAGAAGAAGACGATAATAAAATATCCTGTAAATTGATGTGGCAGTGCGCGTGGCAAACGTCCTTGTTGGGGTGCTTGTAAACAACGAATGATACAAAAGTTTAAACATGACAAATAACAAGGATATTTAAGCCTTTACACAACTAACCACAATAACAACAACAACGACAATCACCATCACTCTCTAAGACAGCAGGATGCCCGAACAAACCATAAAAAAAATAACAGAAAATAAAACACCAACCATTAACACAGCAATGATGATGATGATGAGCAGGATTAGAAACAAATGTAACAGCAATAATTCTCTATTTTAAATCTCCTGCGAATGCATTGACTGATATCAGTCATCTCATTGCTCGTCATGCCTAGCGAAATAAAGTTTAAAGCTAAATTTTACTTACAAATTCCGGGCAAGTAAGCAAAATAGGTATTTCTTCGTAACTCTCCTCTGATGAGTGAGAGAATGTGCAATTTCGCGTTCCTGCATGTTGCGTTCAAATAAAAAAATCATTTGGCTTTAAGCCAAAGAAATCTCAATTTTTAAATGGATGGAAAAAAAGGATGCGTTTGTATTTCGATTGCAGCTTAATTAACTGCATTTTTCGCTTCGCTTTTTTTAACAAAGATTAAAGAAAGTTCAAATTGTTTGAAATTAACACGTTTCATTGGAATTAAATACAAAAAAAAAAAAAAACAACTGCCACACAACTCACTTTCTCATGCTAAAATGGAAAAAATGAAGATAAAGTCAACTTGAGACGTTTTTCATCTCACTCTCTCTCTCTCGCTTTTTTTAGCTCTCACCCTACTCTAGTACTAGTTAGCTAATAAATCGCTTCACTTAAAACAATTGCTTTTTGATTTCCTCTGTTGTTTTTTCTTATTTAGGCGCAACTTGTTTGTCAGAACTTTCAAATAGTGAATTCTATAAGCAAACTTTGAATACAGCATGACTAGAGCATGAACAGAGTACGCCTAGACTAGACTAGACTATACTAGTCTAGACTAGACTAGACTAGACTAGACGAGACTAGACTAGACTAGACTAGACTAGACTAGACTAGACTAGACTAGACTAGACTAGACTAGACTAGACTAGACCAGACTAGACTAGACTAGACTAGACTAGACTAGACCAGACTAGACTAGACTAGACTAGACTAGACTAGACTAGACTAGACTAGACTAGACCAGACTAGACTAGACTAGACTAGACTAGACTAGACTAGACTAGACTAGACTAGACTAGACTAGACTAGACTAGACTAGACTAGACTAGACTAGACTAGACTAGACTAGACTAGACTAGACTAGACTAGACTAGACTAGACTAGACTAGACTAGACTAGACTAGACTAGACTAGACTAGACTAGACTAGACTAGACTAGACTAGACTAGACTAGACTAGACTAGACTAGACTAGACTAGACTAGACTAGACTAGACTAGACTAGACTAGACTAGACTAGACTAGACTAGACTAGACTAGACTAGACTAGACTAGACTAGACTAGACTAGACTAGACTAGACTAGACTAGACTAGACTAGACTAGACTAGACTAGACTAGACTAGACTAGACTAGACTAGACTAGACTAGACTAGACTAGACTAAGCATTACATGGTGCTCTTAATGTTGAGTAAGTCGCTTTGGCTCGACTGTTTTGAAGTGGGTTTATTCTTTTCTATTTATTAAACTAATTTCTTCCAAGCATTGGAAACTGCAACCACAGTAGTTTCCTGCATTGATTTACCTCTTTGCCTGCCCTGTCCATATTAAATCTATATTGTCTTGTCTTTATTTATTAATTCATCAAACGATTAAGGGTTTCCTTGCCATGTGTTCAACAATTCGACAAGGACATCCCAGCAGTCTGAGTGGCTCTTCAGGACTGAATACATAAAAAAGTATGTGTACAAAAAAAAAAAGCGGGCAGGAATTCCAAAATAAAAACAACATCAAAGGATTTATGTAAAACCATTAAACACAAAATTAACAAAAAAAAAAAAAAAAAAACATCAGCAGTGGCAAAATTTATAAAAAGTAAAAACGAGAGATCAGAAGCCGTCGTCGTCGTCATCGTGTCTAACTGGTTCAAGCATAAATATTTTTGTATGCGGAAGCACAAGAATGATGCTAATTTGAAGATGAATTTAAATTTTGAATTTAAATTTGAATATTGTGTGTTAACAGACAAACGGACAAACTAACGAAATGTCAGACAGTCAAAGTGCGTCACAGCAAAAGAAAGACGAAATAAGAACAACGGCAACAACAACAACGTTTTAATTGATTGTTGTTCTAGGTTGCTGTTTTGTTTTTTTTTATTGTTTTTGATGTTCTATGTTGTTTAACGTCGAGTCACATGATTTGACAATGTTGTTTGCCTTTAACGCCACTTATACTTTTGGCTGCCTCTTTTCACATTGTGTGGCATAATGTTGGGATGTAATGAAATTTATTAAAAACAATCTGGGTCGGCTTTTACTTTTTGATTTATGATTATTTTTTTTTTGTTTTTTTTTTAATTTTAACTTTGAACTTTGCTTTAAATTTAATTTTTGCTTTTTAAATGTGTTGCAACAAGGCCACTTGTTGCCTGATGTGCACGTACATGTGTGTGTTTGCCTTTCTTGCACTTCTTATGACACTGAGCTGTCAGACATTCTTTAAAGGAAGTTGCTCAAATGGAGAACAAATTGATGGCGCTCATATGCAGATGGCTCAAACCAGGTGGTACAATTAGCCCACGTAAATCCGTATATTTCTTGTTTTCTCTACCAGAATCAGCCACTAGAGCTTTGTTGATTTGGAAGAATTTTTTATTTTGTTGCATAGTCTTATTTCATTAAAAAAATACTTTATCGCAGCTTCCTCCTTTCTGTGGTGACCACAAAACCATTTGTATTAGACAGCGAGTGCATATGGTTTTATTTAATTAGGCAATATCGGACAGATATTTGCTCATTAATGAAATCCTGGCAAGTTATTCACCGTTATTCCAGTCCAAATAATTGGGCCTTCTCTACCCGCTGTTGAAAACAACTGTCTGGTATTGACAGGCTCATGCTATTTTCTTGTCTTTAGGGAACATATATAAACCATCAATAATATTGATGTGACGACGATGTTGACAACTGGAATAAGGGTGATTATGAAATTCGATTCACAAAACAAAATCTTTCCAAAGCAATTTTTATCAATTAATTCACTTTCACATGAATGATACAGAGTTGCATGTGTCAAAGTGATGCCAAATTTTGCATTTGTAAAACTTGGTAGTACTTATTCTTATTCTAATGTCAAAGTTGTTAGCAGTTGTGCTTAAAGATCTAAGTTCAAGGCAAAAATGTTTAAGAAACATTTTAATTAAAAATTAGTAAAAAAAAATTATTTTAATTAAATCTATTGCTTAAAATAACAATTTAATTAACTATTCGACAAAGTTTTCACACAGTTGCTGGCAACGTTGCAAACTCCTTTTTTTATTAAATCATCCACCGTGAAGATAATTCTTCCAAAAACAAAAACGTGAGTTAACACACACACTTCCGCCTAAATTAAGCATAAATTATATGGATTACAATGACATCGAGAGATGTCAACAATGACAAAACAAAAAAGTACATCATGATGTTTTGTTTGCGTTTCTTTTGTTTATGAAAAAGTGAAATCAACAATCTAAAAGGGAAATTGAGAACAATAAATAAATGAAGAACCACGGCATTTAAATTCGATCATTTACTGCTGATAATGAGCAAAGAGTATATAACATGTAGATACAGATTTAATGCGTGCCACAGTGCATTGCTAAAGGATTAGATACGCTGGAATATACTAGCGGAACTTGGTAAATAACCTCACATATGGTGGGTAGAGTATTTCTACTTAGACTACGACGTTTTTGTATTAGACTAAAGAAGACCGCAATATTTGTTATTTAGTCTAAAGCGAAATTGTCACAGTTGCAGTGGAAATACGCCAACCACGCTAAGCACGACAAGGCCAAATGTTTTGTCCAGAGTATTGGGGTATATAGTATGCAATGATGAAGCAATGCCAATAACTGGATTAAACATATTTAGGGCTAGGAGTTTTGAAAAAATTCAAACTTGATCTAATGAAAATTTTCATAAACTTGATCATGCCAGGGTTGTATTTTCTCAAAAGTCGTACGATTGTATAGCTTAGTGAATTATATATAGCCTTTAGAAATACTTTCTCAATCGTGGGAGTTGTTGGTCTAATTTTGAAGATTATAATACTCGTATCGAAATGTCAATGCAAAGTCATTTCTTGATATTTGCCAGCATGCCCCAATTTTCTTCAGCATTCTTATATCTCTACGCTTCTTTTCGTCTCCACATTTTTATTTTTTTTATTTTTTTAGGTCTCTTCCTGCTTTTCGAACTTTCATAGATATAATCCAAATCTCTTCTTTTCTCCAGCTGTCTAATATGACATATAAGTTTTTTTGTATTCCCAGCCTTACTTTGCTGTCATTAAGTGCAACGTCTCTAATCTTTTCGGATTTACTGTTTTGCTTGTGCTGAAGGTGGGCTAATAAAAAAAAAAAACAAGTACTCGTATGTTGGCATTATGGTTAAACTACAGCAATGATATGAGAGTTATTGAATAAATTTAATGTTTAATATGAAAAAAAAATATTTTCTCATCAGACACAAGCACACATCTGACCGACTTGCATTCATTGATAGATATTGCCGAGTTTCATTCATTAAAACAGTCATATACCCCATTATCCTTTACAATATAATGCCCAAATGTTTTATTAACATTAACATTATCATTATCAGATGCTACAAATTATCACATTATAAGCCTACAGCAGAGGGCAAGAGGAAGGGTTGAAATTGCTAAACTTTGCCATACATTGCATACTTCACATATACGAGTATTCGAAGTTGAATTGTTGTTTAAGACCAAAAGATTTAGTGGAACTCACTGCTGTTGCAGATTGTGTGGCATGTTTAGTTTAAGGAAAATATTTTTATTAGGGATTGTTGGTTGTTGTTGAGGGTTGTTAATAAAGTTATTGCAATACTTCTTGTTTTTTGTTTTGTTTAGATGACATATAAATTCGTAATTGATATGTGGCAATGTGAAAAATATATTTCTTTGTAAATATTTGCAAATAAATGCTTTTAATTGTTAATTTTTATATTATCATTATATTGCTCTTGAAATATTTATATTTTATTAAGTAAATTATGCAAATATTTCTTTAAACTATTTTTAATACGAGAGATACTCGCCTCCTTATTAAAATAATTGTAATTTTTGGGAAATAGTTAAAATTTTATCAGCATATGACAATTCGTTCTCATTTGGAGAAAACGACCAAAAATTTTAATTTTCGAAAAAGAGCCTTCTTCAAGAGATGAGGCAGAATTTTAGCCATTGCCCTACATGTTTACACAGCCTGCTCCAACCGGAGAATGAGAGAGATGCGGGGGGGCGTGTTCACACTACGGAATTCAGGATCAAAATATCCTTGTGACTTCCAGACTCTGTCATCAAAAAAAAAACAATGAAGTGTTTGAGGTTTAAACGGATATCAAAGAACGATATACGCGCTTACGGATGTGTAAAACACATCAAATAAATCCCCAGAATGCCAAAACTTGACTCAGGAAGATCCAAACTGCTACTGGATAAGCATAGGAGGGCGATGTGAATCGTTCGCATTGACTGGTCACAGCTCGGTCAGAGCAAGAACCAGCATTTGTGTAGGATGTACGGGGATGAAAAGGAACCAGAAACCATTGAACATGTTATCTGTCACTGCCCGAAACTGCAACGTCATAGGCTTAGATGGCTGAGCAGACGTTTCCATGAGAGCAGTACTGATATCGGGAAGTATAGACTGGATGATATAAGGTCTTCATCATGGGAATTCAGTGTCTTAATGACGGATAATATGGCCACTTCTGGATACAAAAGGGGGGGGGGGGTAAATATTACTTGTTAACGGGCAATAGAAGGGAATCACAATGGACCCAAATGGGTCATGGAGTGGAAGTGCGTTATAGCACTACCTTTTCTAACCTAATCCATAGAATGACGCTCATTACTAAATGCGATTGCAGTGGTTCAGGCATCACCCTCACACGGGTATGCGAACCTGAGTTCGTTTCAGGTAACATAATCGCGGAATGTTCTGGGTGCTACGGCATGCCGATGCTGACAATATTAATAAACTATAACCGTTAATCAGCCGGCAATCAATGCCCTCAAGGGCATACAATACATCCAATATATTTCTAGAATGCCGCTAATCGCTAACGCCATTGCGAGTCATTCAGGTATCACCTTCACACCATCAAGCACCCCACCCTCATCCTGCTCCAAATCAGGAACATCTCTGGCCTTGCTTCGAACTAGGCAACTTCTAAACTTCCCACGCATGCACTTGTGGAACCTTGTGACAACGGTCGTGCACTGCATTTTCGGAACCCACTGCAAACTTATGGGGTCAACCTACTGTAATGCTGCAGAAGATGAAAAAAAATCATGCACCTTCTGTGCCTCTGTCCCGCTCTGGAGGATCATTCAGTGACCTATCCAAAATATAAGAAACTGAACACAGAAATAAATATAAGTTCTTATAACAGCAGGAGCAGCGGGTGATTTTCTTTCTGATTCCCCAAATGGCGTTTGACTTATAAAGCAGATCTCTATGCTTCTAATTCGTCTAACATTTTAAAGGTATCACAAAGGGGATCATACTGCTGGACTTAAGTGGGATGGAATCAGTTCTTTATTTTAACAGTTGGCTTGATAACCTAGCTGAACTTAAACCTCACTACGAATAACCATCCCTGAAAGTAATCGGCTTCTTTCAGGATAAAAACCATCTCAGCAAAATTTTGAGCTGGCGGGCGTTCTGCCGAAAGGTTCAGATTGCTTCTGAAAAGACATTTGTCCCTAAGACTGCGTGGAAACAAATATCAATGTCAAAGTAACCCAAATGTCGCTTTATAGCTGGGTTGGGCTTCTAAACTAACATGCGGCCCAGTTCTGTATATCAAGTCGGTTTGAATTCGTAAGATTGCCCCCACCCCAACCTCCCCCACCCCTTTATGGCGTTTGACTTATAAAACGGATCTCTGTGCTTCTACTTCGTCTAGTCTCTGTCGTCTCCCTGTTCTACTGTAGACAGCTTAACTCTTCCATATAGGCATACCCTTCGCTCTTGTACTCATCTTCCTCTTTCTTCCAAAGGTATAACAAAGAGATCTTAGACCCGAGTGGGCTGGAACCCTTTCTTTCTCTACCAGCAGCCTGTTAACTTAGTCTTACCTTCACTATGAATCTCCATCGCTAGAGATAAACGCTTATGCCAGGATAAAAACCATCGAAGTGAAATGTTGAACTGGTGGGCGTTTTAACGAAAGGTTCAAAGTGTTTTGCCCCCCGCCTCATTCAAATCACCAGTAATAATGTCCCCCCCCCCTCCTAGAAAACATTTATAGCTACGCCAATGTATATGTACGAGTATATACATATGTACATATTTATGTTGGTAGACATATTAATTGCCTGGACGTTATTTCTCTTTATGAAAAAAAAAAAAAAATTTATAAACTCTATTAGAATTTTGCTCAAGCAAGTTAAAATTTTCAACAAAAAAACAGGCAAAATTCCTTGATAGGAATTCAAATTGATTTTCTTTTAAATTTCCTATTTTGAGCATTTATTTGCAATATCCTTCCTCTGTTACCGACTTGTTTGTCAAATTAAATTTCTTTTAAAACAATTTTGTTTATACTCTTCCTTCAAATTTTTTTTAACGCTCACTTTAATAAACCAAAGTAACCAATTTACTGACTAAAACTCTTAAGTTAAATTTTATTTAAAATGAAATTTAATTGAAATTCATGCATTTTTTTCTTGCTTGTTCCTTTAAAAAACAATCTCAACCAAAATGGTAGTATGTATAGAAACACTAGAAAAAAAAACTGAAATGCTGAAAGATTTTTGCCTACAATGTCTACATACCGTGCAACGATATACGAAAATGTATAACGAAACTCTCAAGCTAAAGTATGCTACTTGCCACAAAGATTTCATCCAAAATACCCACCCCCACCACCACCCCCTCGCCAAAAGCCACATGGAAAGGAAAAATAATTCAAATAATCAGCTCAAGTGGCTGAAAGGAGAGACTGAAAATTTTTTAAATGCCACGAGTAGTGGTTGTGTTCTACAAGTACAATAACGAGTGTAGCAAGCAACAGCAGCAACGATAGATAGATAGATGGATAGTACGTTGTAGCAAAAAAAAAAAATTGAATCATATACTATTTATGTATGTATGATAGCTGGCAGTTCTTCTGGCTCATAGGGAAAGGCAAATAGACACACGCACATGATACCCACACACACACACACACACTGACAGAACTAAACATTCATCTCAACAAATAACCAACCAACCAACCAACCAACCAACCAACCTTCCATCCATCCATCCATCCATCCATCCATCCATGTGTACTTTCATACCCTGGCATAAACAAGCTAAGGAATTTCAGAATTTCAATAATGCTGATGTAGAAGCAGCATCACAATCCCAGCAACAATGGCTGTGGCAGCAGCAACAGCACAACAACAATGAAATACAACTAATAAAATAAAAAGTACAATTAAAAATAGTTGTTGCATGTGCTTTAGAAAACCACAAATAAGTAATAAACATTGAAATAAAAATCAAATAAATAAAAGTGACTAAAAAATCTCGATCTCCATCTCCATCTCCATCATCATCAACATTAACATCATTCCAAGTTATTTTGCAACAAACAAAAAATATACATACGAGTGCATAAGTATGTATGTGTGTGTGTTTTATTTTGTTGTTGTTATTGTTGCTCCTGCTATTCATACTTGTGATGACGATGATGATAAAATGAAAGTTCAAGTGCATGTTGTGTAGCAAATTGAAGCAACAGTGGCAGCAACAGCAGCAGCATCAGCCATCTTTAAAAGTGCAGGATGTTAAAGACGCGAATGCAGCTAAAGATGATAATGATGATGATGATGATGATACGGATGCACATGATGATGAACATGAAATTTTTACAACAACAAACGGCGACCATGTCAAAAAATTTAACCAACCAACCAAAAAATAAAACGGGGCAAAACAAAACAGAACAAGACAAAACAAATACACTTGCACACATACACTCACACGCACACAAACCTTCAAATGCACATACGATTACAAACATGCATTCATACATACATTCATGCAACATACAATAATAAATCGTACATTTGTTGTGATTTTATTCTTAAATTACAACATGATTTTAACTTATGCAACGTTGCTGTTTGTGCCACTAAATGAACGATGAGTGACGGGCGACAAACAACAACAACAACAAACGAATGAGTTGTTGCTGTTGCTCATCATCTTCGTTTTAAATAAGTAAGAAACAAACAGCCCGGCAACATTTACCCCCTGATATCGAAACTGCAACAACAACAACAAATGCACTTGTAATGCCATCAACTTCATCGTTATTATCACATGGCACTCACTCATTGAGTAGCAACAGTTGTTATTGCAATTTTTATTATTTTTTTATTTTGTTTCGCTCCTGTTGTTGTTCTTGTTGTTGTTGGTGTTCTTGTTACAATTTAAGTTCACAAACTTAAGGCAAAATATAATAAAAAGTTGTTGAGTTTTGTCGCTAAACAAAAAAAGCAAAAAAAAAAAAAAACGAAAGGGCGTGTCTATTGACTACCAGAATTACAAACAACAACAACAACAACAACAACAATAACACATAGTGCACTTGCATTATGGCTGCAGTGGAATTGTTGTTTTTCAATTCAAAATTAAGTGCAAGTTCACCGCAAGCATACTTTCTTGGTTTTTGTCTTGAACAACAATTTCTCCATTCAATTGCCATTTTGTCGCACTTGAAATGAAGCATCAAAAATAAATAAAAAAACTTTTGGGTTTCATTCAATTAATTTCTTTTCCTAAATATTAAATTTTATTTTATTTATTTCAATTTTTAATTTTTTTATGGGGGCAGAATAGAGGGTATGTAGTGTTTACTGAAAATCCTCCACTTCTGAAGTCATAAGAATAAGTTACGCTGAGACCATAGAACACATATGTACGATTTCGTTAATGCATCCAGTGCTATATTAACAACATAATTTAATTACAATTGTCAACACATACGCTATCGACTAAGAGTTGACACGCTGTATGGCTTTAATACTATAGACTCGAAGCTTTCTTTACCTCTTTGTTAAACGGTCGCTTGTATAAAAGTTTATGCCTTAATAAATAATACTTTCAGGTAAAATTACTTGGTAATTATACATATTCTACTATGGGCCTCATCCTCAGCACAGCTTATTCGTGCTAGAAGAAAAACTGTTACAAACTCACTGTACTATATATTAATTAATTTATGTGTAAAAAAATAAATTTTCGCCAAATTAATTTTGATCTTTAAAGTAGAATTTGTAAAGTTTTTTTTTGATGAATTAAATTCAACCATTTGAATATTATTCAATTTATTAAAATCAGCAAAAACTCTTATTAGAGGACTATTTAGTTATAAAACAATTTACTATATCGAAGACATCTATTGTACCGAATAAAGGGAATTCTCTACGGACAGATGACAAGTAAAAATTACGCCAAAAAAAAAACTGAAACAATAAACTCTTCAAAGACGCGCATAATTGTGAAACCCTTGGAAAAATTTGAGCAGTTGACACCAGCTAGTGATATTAGGAATCAAATAGGTTTATCGATTTCGCGTCGATCTTTGGAATCGAGTAGAACTCATGCCTAAAACTTTCCTGACTCTATGATTTCTCAAAGAGGCGGTCATAATTGGACACAGAGATCTTGTAATTTAAGATCTTTTTAAAAAGATAAGGTTTATGCCAATAGCCAACAGTTGATTCAAGACTTCAAAGTTAGAATTCGTCGTGGAGTTATCGAGAACATATCATTATGCATGATCCTCTTTACACTTAAATAAACATCCGATTTTGCCTTAAACCCACCTTGGCCTTCTTGGGCTCAGATTCACTTCAAGAAACCCACTGTTAGGCCTGCTGTTTGGTGTCTGATGTATTGATGTTAGGTAAGGTTAGCAGGCTGCTTGTAAGGAAAGGTAAAATTTAGAGACCAGCTCACTTGGGTCCAATACAATGATCCCTTTGGGCTAACTGTTAGTTGAAAAGAAGATAGTGAGAGAGGGCGGTAGGGAAGGGATAGTGATAGAGAAGACAGGTGGTGAAGGAAGAGAGAGAGGAAAACTTCATTCTTTTTACAACTCTGCTTTATTGCAACGCTTTTTGATAATGCAGTGTTGTAGCGCCTTCTGGTGTCAAATGAGGCGTATTAAATTTGGAAACTGTGTTTAGTAGCCATTTTATTGGTTATTTTACTTCGCCGATGATTCTGCTACACAGCGAAGGAGGGCGCGCTGATGTTACATTAGGATTCCTATCGGATGAAGTCGGTAGAGTTTTTAGTGACCAGTGCCTTATGCCTGCATCAATAGAATTTTTCCCACAACAACTGATACAAAGTGTCTTTTGTATGCACATCAGAAAATTGCGTGGTGTTGTTATTTTTAATGACTGTTGGAGACCGGTGTCGAACCCAGGAACTTCGTTTTTGTAGTCAAAGTGCTAACTACTTCAGCCAACGCCACCCTCATGTAATAATGTTGGCGGGAAAACTCATCCATATGGCAATTGAACAACGCGAAAAACACCTACAAAGTTCTCACACGATTGCCTTTGTGGTCGATTGTTATGCCGCGTACCCACTATGGCATTTTATGACATCGCAATAGCGTGTTAACGTTTGTTATTTCCATTATTTTTCGTTGAGTGGAATTGATATCCATATAAAAAACATAATATGAACGGCGTTGCAGACATTTTGAAAATAACACCACAAATGCCAGATGTGTACTCGGCATAAGCACACGCTTCAGCCATGTTGCGGCGGAAAGTTTTCTCATACCCAAGTGATCATTCAAAAGAGAAACAACTCCTCATGGCTTCCACAATCTCTCTCACTTTCAATCTCCGATAGTTCAATACCCTTTCATAAATTTTTTTCAATTATTTCGGATATAGAGAACTCAACTGGGTGTGCAGACCGTTTGGCATTTACCGTGTTTATACGAAAACAACGAAATTAAATAAACCACTTGTACCATTGGTATTGATGGTGAAGAGTCCCCACAGTACATATTTATTAAGATTAGCCTTGGTTTGAGTGGCGATTTTTTTCCGCAAAAAATAATGCCTAATGAACACGAAATTCACTATTATCCACTTTCTTCAGTTTGTTCAAATTTTGGAGTCATATTACAGTTGCTTGTTGCCCTTTCAGATAAGAAGCGGGAAATTCAAAAAGTCGCGGCCTAATTGAGCCGCCCTTTTTTAACTAAATGTAAAATCAAAAATAATGTTTGATTTTACAAATATTCACGCTCATTATCGCTTATTCAAATTATCGACCCGATTATTTAATCAAATTAATCAAGTATTTTGTGATCTATCTGAAATTCAAAAGTTGTTAATTTTTTCCTACAGCGTTCAATTATTTTCTTGAAAATAACGCATGATTAAGCTACATTCAGGCTTAACTTCTGTTTATTGCTAAATGCTAAAGTATTTGAAGCGAAAAAAAAAACACATTCATGTACATACATGTGTTTCCTTTTAATTTTTCAAGCAATTTTCTCTTTAATAATCGTTGAAGTATTTCCATTAATTTGATTTTCACTTCTCTTGTTCAGTCAATTTAGGCTATTTTTTTTGCTTTCATTTTTTGATTGCAAAAAAAATCTCAACTTTATACGTTTCTCCTTAAAGTAACAATTAAAAATGAAAAATGTTCCCACGAGATGGACAAAAAAAAAAAAAAAAAGAAAAATGAAGAAGACCACTCACCGCTGACTGCCAGCCACTAACACTAATACTATTGCAGCCTCAAACATCTTATGCCCACCATCTCCTGCCTAAATAACAACAACAACAACAACAACAGCAGCAACAGCAACAGCAACAAAACGGCCATGTTTTATTGTGAACTTTTAAAAGAAAAACCAACAACGAGTTGTTGCACAATTTAACCTTTTTGTTCATGCCAGCCAGGATCAAACACAAGCACACATCGTTGGCTTTAAAAATGAGTTGGTATTGCAATTGGTACCAAAATCGTTCGAAACGTACACACTTTCTTAACACTTTTGTTAAATTTAATTTAATATTCCAAAAAGCTCTAAACCAGGCATGGAACGAGAGATAATACAAGATTAAAGTTTCCACAAAACTATAAATTTTATTTTCAATTTTCCAAAATTTTTAAATTACATTCGAATTTTCCATTTTACATTTAATTAAAATCAAGGCGTATATAACCATTTGGCAGCACTACTTCAGCTGATAAATTTTTTGCTCTATGTTCTGGTACAATTATTTTTTTGGTTTTGACGTTCTTCGGTTCTTGAGATGGCTATGGTTGCCGTATTTTTGTACAACAAATCCTTATGCAGCCACCTGGAATACATAATTACATCAAAATTTAAACAAAAATATACATTCTTCTTCAGCGACAGCTCTATTGCATTTTTGCCACCTTTCCCATCTCTGTGAAGTTTACTTCCAAAAATTTTTGCTGTAGGAGGCTTGTATGGAATGTAAAAGACTCAGACTTGTTGGTGACAATCTGAAAGCTGATTCTTGTAAAATATATTTTGACCAATATTCCCATCTCTGTGAAATTTATTTCGGCAAATTTTTGCTTTAAAAGGCAGACAGACGAACAATTAAGGTTGGTGACCATTCGAGCGCTGATCCCTGTAAAATATATTTCGACCACCATTCCCATCTCTGTGAAATTAAATTTGATAAATGCTTGCTGCAGCAGACTTGCAAAGAATATAAAAGACTCAGACAGACTTAGCATTTAAAGTCGGTAACAATTCTAGCGCTGATCCTTGTAAAATATATTTTGACCAACATTCCCATCTCTGTGAAACTCATTTCGATATATTCTTGCAGCAGGTGGCTTGTAAACCATATTAAAGACTCAATAAGACTTAATATTTAAGGTTGGTTGCAATTCCCTGTAAAATATTTTTTTCAACTTTCCCATATCTGTGAAATTCTTTTCGCTAAATTCTTGTTGCAGGAGGCAGACAGACCTATAATTTAAAATTTTTTTTACCAAAAATTCCCATCTCTGTGAAATTAATTTCGACAAATTGTTGCAGACTCAGACAGACTTAGCATTTAAAGTCGGTAACAATTCTAGCGCTGATCCTTGTAAAAAATATTTTGACCAACATTCCCATCTCTGTGAAATTAATTTCGACAAATTGTTGCAGCAGGCTTGCAAACCACATTAAATACTCAATCAGACTTAACATTTAAGGTTGGTTGCAATTCCCTGTAAATATTTTTTTTTCAACTTTCCCATCTCTGTGAAATTTATTTCGTTAAATTCTTGCCGCAGGAGGCTCCTCAAGAATATAAAAGATTTAGACAGACCTATAATTTAACATTGCTAGCAATTCGAGCGCTGATACCTGTAAAATATATTTTGGACAACTTTCCCATCTCTGATGTATGCATGTATGTATGTACAGTAGCAACAACAAAAAAATCTCAGCAACAAAATCTTTCACATACCAATACAAATTGCACTTGTTTTTGTGTGTAACACACATACACGCACACTTTCGGGTACACATACGCACGTAAACACACAAACACACACACACAGGCACTCACTTGTTCACTTATGCACTCACTTGTTTACTCACTTTACTACATGCAATATCAACAACAACATAATTGTTGTTGTAACCGTATGAAGGTTTTAATTCGATTCGAAACCAGGAATGAACATTGAACATTCTGCAGGGAAAGGAATCAGTTGAAGAAGCCATGTCATCAAGACTGCATATTTTTTGTTTTTTGCTACCAAAGTTGTTGCACTGATTTCTTTTTCTTGTCAAGCAACAAAATAAGAGCAAAATCCCTAAAAAAATTAAACTTTTTTCTTCAGCAATTTTGTTGTGTGTTTGTTTTCACTTTTTTTTTTTGTTTGTTTATATATTAATTTCTGTGTTCTTCCCAAGAAGAAGTTCCAGTAGATTTGTTGTTCCAAAGGAATTTTTCCCATAAAAATTGGTAGAAAATTTCACAAGCAAACAAAGAACGAAGAAAAGGACTGTTTCAGCCACCAGATAAAAATATTTAAGACTCTTCTTCATGCACAGATGTGTTGATTTTTTTTTGTTTAATTTGTTGATTTCTAAAAGTTGGCAGGCAGGCAGAGGCACATGGGCAGGCAGTGAGTGCGTACAACAAACATTCCTGCCACATACTCGTGCAACAACAAAAAGTCAAGTAATGCAAAAAAAAAAAACTTTTTCTTTAATCAACCACAAAAAAAGGAAAAAAAAAATGAAGAGAAAGATGAAAAATATGCCAACTGGAATTTTGATTCGTCGTTTCTCCATAATGAGGAAGTAAAGCGTGAATGAAGTTTTTATTCGTTTTTCTCTCTTATTTTCTTTCCCTCAAATTACTGCTAACAATTTGCTATTGCTTTTTTATTTCTTATTTTAAAAAATATTTGAAATATTAAAAAAAAAATCATTTGTAGTGGTCTTCAGTTTCGCGAATTCCCTGAGAATAAAATTTTGTTTAGAATGTGTTATTTTGGTGAAAAATTTATAAAATATTTTTAATAAAATTTCATTGCAACATTTGCAAGCAACATCTTTTTAAGTCTTTAGATATTTTTGATTAATTTTATGTTAAGTTTTTCATTTTGTCATCAATATCGATCGCTATAAGAAATTATTTGCTGGGGGATGTCTGTAATGTTTTATTAAGAATATATAAAAAAAAAAAACTATTTCAAACAACTTGTGTGCGAAATTTTAAATCGGCTGATATAGTTTCGAAAATTATTTTTGGTTAAACTTGCTTAAATAGCTGAAAACGAAATCTGGCAACACTGATAATACTTGTAAGATCACGTACCCTGTACCTGTATTAAGTATTTTTTATTACGATTGTCTTATCGCTATAATAAATCTAACGACAATTTGTCGACTATGCTATCCAGTAACATATTTTAACGATATTCTATGCTGTCGGTTGAAGTAAACAAAGTAAAATCACAAGCTCAAATTTATTAATTTATTTTTTTATTTTCCTTGTGCTTTTTGCTTATGAGGCGATGCCAGATGATATGGAATTAAATGTTGAGTAACACAGAGATGTACACTGTTGTAGAAGAGAAATTACAGAATGGCATTAACGTTACTACACTATGGCTATGGATATCAGTGTTGTATTTTTTCAACGTTTTCAAAAAAGGAAGACGTTATCAATTCGTGTCTATATTTTTTGGGGGCGTTACTTCATAACTCGGTACATTTTTGACCGATTGTAAAAATTCTTTTTTTGTCTGAGAGGGTATAGCTTCCCATTGGCCCCATTGTAAAAAAGTGGGCAGGGACACGCCAACAAGTTTTTTTATTTGATCTTATGATATTCTGCGTATTTGATTGCTACGAAACTTACCCAACACATAGGGCTCTCGTAACGACACAATTTTGAAGTTGACAAAATGGGCGTTGCCACGCCCTATTAAACTTAATATTATATTTAACATGCTTCTATTTTACCGATTTTTACGAAACTTGGTTGGCACACGCCATGAGCTCAAAAAAGCACAATGTTGTATTAAAAAAAATGGGCGGGGTACGCATATTAAATTTAGTACAATATTTCACGTGCTTGTACTTAACCAATTTTTACGAACTTGAACTTTTAAAAACACAAAATCATGCATTTAAAAAATGGGCAGAGGTAACGCCCATTAAAACTTAATTTTATATCCCATAAACTTTTTTCGAAAATGTTCCATTAGATCTTTGCATTGAGGTCGGTTTCTTTTTTGGCCGAATTATTTTTAATATAAATTTTTCCATATTTTCATCAAGCTCTCCGTCATTTGATTGAATAAAAAAAAAACTCTGTGCTCTGAGATGTCTGTGAAGTTTTAAGATCTTATTTCAAAGCAGCATGAGTGGGAAAAATTTCCTGCGCTTTAAGATGGAAATTGAAAGTGCCTGCATAATTAAAAAAATTTATCTAAAAAAAGTTGAATATACTTTAGACGACCTTTAAGAAATTATTTGATAGAACTTGCTAAAATTTCCGAAAACGATGTCTGGCAACACTGATTGATAATACTTGGAAGATGACATACCCTGATCTTATCAGTGTTGTATTTTCTTCAAATGGTTAGTGTAAAAGGGCCTTAAGTGCTGCCACAGCATCAGAGGACATATTAAAGAAGGTATTTTTTATTTTATTGTGTGTAAAATATTTAACACATTTGTTATATGCTATTATTTAAATGTTGCTTTGATTTAAATTTTCTTTTCAACGAAGTTTTTTTTTAATGATTTCCATGACAAAACAAATGTTAATTTTTTGCTCTCGTGCATGTGATACTTGAGAATAACTTCATTTAACTTACTTTTAAAATTTCATTAAATTAATTTTAAATGACATGATATTATTTTGTATAAACTTGTTGTTGTTGTTGCTTTCCAGCAATGACAACGAAATTATAAATATTTTGCATGTGATGTGGAATCACTTTCATTTCGTATGGTTTGAGTTTTCTTTGGGGTTGGATTTTCACACAAACACACACACACACCCCCACACACGCACACGCTCTCATTTTAATTCTTAAACACTTGACAATTGTTGTATTAATTGGGTCTGTTGGAAGAGCGCATGCTGCCTCATAGAGAAAGGAGGAGCCACAATTAAAATGGCATAAATCATTTTGTGGCAGCAATAAAACTTTTCAAAGCTTTCGCATGAGAAAGCTTTCGAAAAGCTTTGCGTTCTATGAAACTTTCGCTAAAGCTTTATACTTGTATGCTAAAGCTAAAATGATTTCTAAGCAATATTACGAGTATTAGAATTTTGGAAACAGTGTTGCCAGACAAAATTTCTGAGCAAAATCGTGGGATTTAGTGGAAAATATGATGAACGAATTTAATATCAAGAATTGTTAATTAAAATATTTTTCTAATTTTATTTTTTATATAAGTAGGCAGTTGTTATGTTGCCTGATAAATACAACTAAATAGTTTTGAATGCTAAAATGTATTAATTCTTTTTTTAAATTTTGCTTTTAGCACAAAAAACTTGTATTTTGATTGACAAATTTGCAAAAATTGAGAAAAAATTAAATTTTTCCAATTCACCAAAAATGGTAGAGAAGGTTACGAGTATTTACATCCATATATAAACTAGGGATGTAACGATACGCCATTTTGCCGATCCGATACCGATACTGATACTCAAGGAGAAATATCGCCGATACCGATTCTGATACGCTAATAAAATTAATAAAACTCAAGTAGAGTAATTCTTTTGTTATACAAACTTACAATGTAAGAGATTATTTATATGTATTTAAAATTGATATTTAAATTCATTAACAAATTAAATTAACAAAAACCAAATAATTATTTTTTTAACAAAATACATGTGGCATTAAGAGAACATTTCACTACTATGGTGCAAAGCAAAACAAAAAAACAATTTGCTTTTAATATGTTATTTCTCTTAGTTGTTATGCAAAAAAAATTAAAAAAGTATCGTCGTATCGACAATAAAATATCGCCGATATCGATATAACGGCAAATTAGAAGTATGGCCGATATATCGGAATCAGTATCGGTATTCGTTACATCCCTAGTATAAACTATATGTGTGGATATTTATGAGTGTTGCATGAGTAATGTTCGTACGTGAAATCGATTTTGCGAAGCCCCCAGTAAAGCTGGAGGTATCGTCTTAGACTGATGTGTCAGAATTTATAAATAGATTAGCATTTAAAAATCAGCAAAATTAAAAAGCTGATTCCAGGCCTGGAGAATTTTATTTATTTTTTGGTACATATATAAAAATAACTAATTAAAACTATTTTTTTCGGTAATTAAACATATATTATATATTAGAAAGAAACAGATTAGCATTAAAAATGAGCAAAATCAAAACGCAGAGTGCAGGGCTGGGGCATTAAACTCTTTGGGTATATAAAAGTAACTAATATAAGTTTAAAATAATATTTTTTCTTTACTAATGAAACATACATACATATTTTTGTATTTTAGAAAGATCTTTGCTCAAGAGTTTTTTTCACATTCGTCCAGTTTTTAATTCCCATGTGCACTCGTATGTTAAAAAATCTGTAATTTTTATTGTAACTGTTCTTATTTGTTTTTTGCCAATATCTTGAATAACATTAAAAATCTCTTTGAATGAATTATGCCCTAATTTTGTTCGACGATTGTATCGTCTTGTCTATGGACGACAAAAAGCCGCAGTTGTGATGCTTTAAAACAATTATTATTTATTGTCTATGCTAGATGGTTTGTGTATTTGCTTTGTGATTTTGTTCCAAACATTATATCCAACACATATTTTTTCATATATTGTATAATACTTTAATTTAATTTTTATGTGTTTGAAAACATGGCAATAGTATTTTTATTTTTCATTATCAAAGACAACAACCATGTTTGCAGAAAATAAATTAGAGAATTCAAAAACAAGAGATCTAAAGTATTTTCAAGCAAAAACGTCCTAAATCTTCTTACTGAATTAGGGCATCAAAAGTTTTATTTTCTTAGCAGTGAATTATATATTTCAAGACATTATTTATGGAATATGAAATAACTGAGCCTGTATGGCTCTTCTATAAAAACAGAACTCTGTGAATCTCTTTTTTTGTAATAATGAAAAAAATACAATTTATGCTATACCGACATTTTTTCCAATTATGTAACACATATAATCAATTTTTTTTTTAATGTTTCACCCTGTTTCCTCAAGTCATACGACTCGTAGAAAATTTGTATAACAATCGCTTAAAAAATTAGTGCTTTTCATATAAACTTTCTATTTACAATTAATTAATTAAAAAGTTTAATTGAAACAATTTATTTTGAGTTTTTCTCAATTAATGGTGATGATTGGAAAAATAATTTTTTGCTGTATAAAGTGATATGTACAAGCATTTCTATTAAACTCCCAAAAAGTTTGTTTAAAATTCACCACTCCCAACAAAATCACTGTTCCTTTTCCCGGAACCTCCTGTTTCCGTAAATGTTAGTTGGAAGTTAAAAGAACTAACGTTAAAATATCAAACTGCCACTAAATTCCTATCCCCCAAAAATCGTTAAAATATCAATACAATCGTCAAATGTGGTGGCAAGCTTGTTTGAAAGCTTAAACATAAAGCTTTGTGGAATTTGTTAAAGGCGCAGACTCAAAGTCGTGTAAAAGTTAATGTAAACGAATTAGTGACTTTTAACTTGCTTTTTAATTGAAATTTAAATCAAAATAATTTGTAAGAAATTTAAATAATTTTGTTTTACAATGTCCAGTTGAGGCATTCAAAAGAATCGCTTACGTGCATTCAGCTTAACAACTCTTTTTAAAAGTTGCTTGCTAATAGTGATGTTAAACAAAAATTTTTTTCCTCCATTTCAAAACCATTCAGACTTTATTCCTTCCACGTTAAGTTGCGTGCTGTTGCGTTTCTTCATGCAAAAGAACAAAATAAAAATAAAAATAAAAATTTTTTTCCCTAAAAACGTGAAGACTCCACGCTGCGCATTTAAAGTTATGAATTAAATTTAAACTTTATTAAATGTTTACATAATTCATTGGTTTTTCCTGGCAAATGATTTTGCATTTTTAATTTAAGGTCAACATAACTAAAGAAAGAGTCCTAATGAAAACTTTGCTTATTAAGGCCATAAATTTAATAACTTCAAACGAAGATTTAAAAAGACGCCAAAACGAAATTATGTTTGGTTACACAATTTTTTTAAGTAATTCAAAAAAAAAAAAGCAAATTTTAATTTAAACTAATTTTTTATGTTTCTTTAATCTCTTAACACTCAGTTGGTGTAAATTGTTGCTGGCTGGGGGGTCTATTGTGGTATTTCTTTTGATATCTTTTTGTTTATACACATATTCTTTTTGATTTAAAATTTATTAGTTTTGATAACATTATTATTCTAATGGATTGCTTAATGTTTTATTACATACATCAATGTTGGCATCAAGATCATTGCAAACGACGTCAACACTTTCATTCAACTTTTATTTATTGCTTAATACAAAATAGAAAGAAATTCTTTTTGATTGTCTAAGCAAATTACTGCAAATAACTACAAAATGTTGAAACAACGAAAGAAATAAATGGCAAATTGAAATCCTAGTGTATTACAAATTAATTTTTCTTTTAACTTTATTTTGCGAAATCATTGAAAAAAAATGGTGACATTTCAGGACAGCACACTTTGGTTGGACAACAGCCAAATTTGTTTTGAAATACAGACATACCGATTTTTAACCCATTGAGAAATATAGGCAATTGTGGTCCTACAAAAATATACTACATATCAGAGAAAAATAAAAACTTAAATCTTTAATACTCATAGCCTATCGATACTCAAAGGAGTACATATGAGTACTGAAGCATATACGCATCAATAAGCATGATTACATACAGGCAGTCATATCAAATAAGTGCGCATATCTATGAGTACCAGTTCTATCTACCAAATATACTATGGGTATTCGCGGGAATTTGTGTGTATTGGCGGTTATAAATGAGTATAAGAACAATGTTACCAAATATGTACATTAAAAAAATCATTGTCTTTATTATTTAAAAAATTACCAAATTTTTTTAAATATATTTCAAAAACATGCTGCTAGAGAAAAATACAAACTTACTTTTTAACCGCCTTCCCAAAAAAAAAAAGGAGGAGGTTATCAATTCGTCTGTATTTTATTTTTTGGTTATGTTACTTCATAACTCGATTTTAGAAATTGATTTTTGTCTGAGATGGTACAGCTTCCATTGGGTCCCATTGTATAACATGTGGGCGGGGATACGCCCACTAATTTTTTGATTTCATGATATCTTACTTATCCGATTTGCTACGAAACTTGACGGACACATTAGATTCTCATAATGACAGAAGTTTAAAAAATGGGCGGAACCACGCCCATTAAAACTAAATATATTATTTAACGTTCTTCTATTTAACCGATTTTTACGGAACTTGGCACGTGCCCTAAAAAGACACAATCAAAGATACATTCCAAAAGTAGGCGGCACCACGCCCATTAAAATTAAATATTATATTTCACATGTTTATACTAAAACGATTTTTACAAAAATTGCCACACATCTTTTAAAAACACACAATATTGCGTAAAAAAAAGGGGGCAGAACCACACCCATTAAATTTTTATGTTATATATCACATGCTTGTACTTTATCTATTTTACGAAACTTCTCACACACCTTAATTAAGTTCTGAAAAATATTTAATCTTGTGTTTGAAAAAGTGGGCGGGGCTATGCCCATTAAAATTTAATATTATATATCACATGATTGTATTTAACGGATTTTTAGAAAACTTGGCACACACTTTAAGCTTTAAAAGAACACAATCTTGCATTCAAAAAAGTGGGCACAGCCACGCCCGCGGTGCCACGCCTTAAACGTTAGTATTAAATTATATGTAGTTCCTTTTATCCGATTCACGCGAAACTTGTCAAAGAATTTCGCCTCTTAGAATGTCATTATCTTGTGCTTAAAGAAGTGGGCGGGACCATGCCCATCAAATATGAATATTATATTTCACGTGCTTCTATCTAACTGATAAATTTTTATATGTGTTACCTATAATGATACTCAAAGTCGGTGAGAATAACAATGATAAACATATAAATAAGTAAATAAAATATTTGCTAACCTCGGGTCAAATCGTCACATCCGTGATCGTATTGATACATCAATCACATAGGCCGAATGTGATTTCAGTACGTTCACGTATGTCATAATCCGAAAATGGCGTTTTTACGTGACGAGTTGTACGTTCACGAATGTCCCAGCAAAAAATTTCTGAAAAAGTAATCGGTTTTGGAATTAAGCATTTTTGGTGGAAGCTGTTTCTTACTGGATTACCAACTTAATGATTTTAATAAGGCGTGAGACTAAAATAATCGATTCTTGAGAAGTACTTACTTTTTTTATTTGGCAACTTGTTCACGTAATCTATTTAATCTAAAAAAATTATTCTCCTCATTTAGCAACTTGTACATATTTTTTTTTTTAATTTTAGGTAATGTGATTTGTAAGCGAGTACTGAAATTTGGTAATCAGAAAAGTAAGTCATTATATGGCAAGTAGTTCTGATGGTAATGTGTAATGTTTTGCTGGGTGTGATGATTCGACCCCTGATTGGCACCAACTTCGATTAGCTTTGCACATAAAAATGTTTAACTGATTCTAAATTATTTTTATCTTTTTAGTGCTTATTTTTTAAGCTATTTTTTTTTAAGTTTAAACTAAAGCTTTTTTTTAAATAAGCAATTAATCACATGTAGGCTCTGAAAATCTTCATGTGTCAAACCACATTTTTGTTTTGTTTTCTTTTTAGAAAATAAATCATAAAAACACTTCAAATTCATGGAAATTATTATGATTGATATTTTTTCCGCAAAAAAATAAACGAAACTTTCCGGCTAAATGACATGACTTTGTAACTAACTTTAAGTTAAAAAAAGCTTTTACAAAATCATCATCAACAATTGACAACAACAATTTTCAATTTCATATTTTTTCCTTTCAATATCCCAACGATTCCAATAATGATAATAATAAAAGCAAAAGAAAAGTATTCAAATTATAAAAGTTCATTTTATTAAGTCCTCTTCTTTGCCACACGTAGCAGGCGCAAGTGGAAAGAAAAAGTCAAAACCATCATGTGGGGCAAAAGGGTTACAGCATCAGCATTGAACTGAACTGATGTCGAACGATTAAAGTGCTTTTGGAGAGATTAAGTTATTAAATTTTGTGGTTGGGCCATTTAAGCGCAGCGGGTGTTAAAAGTTTGACTGCAAGGGCAAAAACCAAAAACAAAAACAAAAACAAAAAAAGAGAGAAAAATAAGAAAAAGAAATGTAATTTATTATAAAATTTAACTGCATTTTAACAGTTTTTGTGTTTAAAATAAAACGCAACACGCTTTTTTTTCATACATAGAGACACGTTAAAGGATTAAAGAGAATTTACACCAAAATTTAAATGAACAAAATGTGAAACAGATCAAGTGCGAAATCTGCGCGCTGGTGTTTCGTTTTGTGGTGGGTCTGGCTGGTCTGTTTGCCTTAACGTTTAATTGCTTAATTTTTTTGTGCGGATTTACCTCGATATAAATATAAATTTTGTGTTTTATGTGCATTTGTGATTTGTGTGTGTGTGTGTGTGTGTATGTGTATGTGTGTGACTGGCAAAATATTTATTTTGCCACCTTGGAGGTCTCCATTTATGTCCATCATCATCTTAGGACTCCCCACTTCTCTTAAATTTAAGTCTGCCATATGGCGAAGGCAAGAACTGCTACACACACACACACACACATACACACACTGCAAGGAATAAAGTTTACGTTAAATTCTTCCTTTTGTTTTAAACATTTTAAGGAATGAAGAAATATAAATAATGTTTGTGTTTCATACACAATAAATGTGCTGATGTATTGGCCTCTGGGTAATAAACCGAAATTAATATAATTTTTTATGTTTCGTATGATCATCGTGCAAACAAACAATAAAAGCTGCAGCAACCGCAGCTGCCATATGATCATGGGATCATGATGGTGGCCAGGAATGGAAGCAGAATTTAGTTGTAGATCTTAAAAATGTTATGCCAACACTTGCAGCGATTTTTTGTTTAATAAAAAGCATTTCATCTCATTTCAAGTAGTTTGGGTATAAATACCTTCCAGCTTTATTGAGTGAATATAAGTTAGTTGTGTATTCCGATATTTTTCTTAAGCCTTGGGGAAAAATTTTCCATTTTCAAAAAGTTCTTAATTATATATAAATAATTTTTGTTCTAACTAGGTAGAATTTCTTAATCCGACTTTTATTCTTTATATTCATTTTTAAGCATAAGAAATTTAAAAAAAATTGCTTCAGCTAATTTCAACTTTTAAATATTTTTCAAGAAACGTTTTTTTTTTTCTAAAATGACATTACTATTTCTTTCGGTTTCATTAATCATTGAATAAAATTCAGAAGTAAGGGTGATTAGTCTATAACATCCTAGACTGGTACTGCGGCTGCCAGTTGTAGCCACCAGTCTGAACTTCAGAAATATAATTCTGCGATTGGCAGACTTCTAAGCAAAGATTGTTGTAGATGGTTTCTTGCCTACATCCCGGTACGTCTAGTTGGTAGGAGACCAGCCGGATAAGTCGTCTAATGTTTTGGATTGCTGTTAGCTTCAGATGCTCTCCATTGACCTTACCGGCAAGGGAGGCCCTGCCAGTAGCAAAGCTACTGCCGGCATCGCTCTCTGGATCATTGCACCATCACCAGTGTGCACACTTCTACCGATATTCGGTAGATTCTGCCGAATATGTTTGTGGATTTAAGGATCTACCAATTCTACCGAACAAGGCCTGAAATCTACCGAATATTGAACGAACATTTTGATTAACAATGATGCTACAAGATCAAGTTGATCACACATACGGAAAATTAATCACATGTATGTTCTTAAATGTGGAAAGCTTTCCGCGGAGAAGAGAATATGTTTTAACGAATTGTTATTTAGTAATTTAAGTCAATATATGTGTAAATTGGATATTTTGCAACATAGCAGTGCGGCCGCACAGTGGTCATTTTCTGCCATGAAAATCATTAAATTCATAAATGGATCTTACATATAATCTGTGTAGTAGGAAATGTTTGTCAAATAAAAGTTATTTCAGTAGCTTTATAAAACCTATGTACAAAAACTGAATTCCTGTTATTTATGTATATTATGTTATGTATGCCTAGCATATCTATATAAAGTGTAAAGGCAAATAACTCGGGATGACACTTTTTTAATGCTTCATTGTTTATGGCAGTTTAATTTCCAATCACATGCGAAGTTTTAAATACGCTTTTGGAACCTGTTTAGTTTGAGCACTTACTCTTTATATATAAGTACATATATTTTGTTATTTTTTATGTTTCTTTGAATTGTTATTTTTATGTTTCTTTGCGTTAAAAATATTTTCTACCGAATTTCATTCAAATCTACCGATTTTTTTGTCGATTCTACCGAATTAAAAAAAAAAAATAAATGTGCACACTGACTATCACCACGACAAGGTCGCAATACCCAGAGAGGGAGTGAACTTTGTATGATAAACAAAATCAAATTTTTTACATTTAAGTACAGTCGAACTTCCATAACTCGAACTTCTCTAACTCGAATTTTCTCTAGCTCGAACTAATTTGGTTGGCAGTAGCGTTAAAAGAACAAATCACATACAATTCTGTAACTCGAAGTCTCCGTAAGTCGAAGTTTTTTTTTTTGGGATAATGTTGATTCGAGTTATGGAAGTTCGACTGTATTACTACAACCTGTCAAAAATAGAATATATGTGTGTATATGAAAGTTATTAGTTTCACGACAACACGGCTACACTACTACACTACTACACGACTACACGACCACTTTTGTGGCTGTAGTTAACTTGAACTAATTTCTATTTTTATTGGCGACAATGAACAAATGCAGTGCTGCCAATATAACACAAAATATAAAAAGATTTATAGCTTGAAATTATTGGATTTTATTTAACAGAAAGAAAATCTCAAAACTCATATAAATGTATAATTACATTGATTAATTTTTATACTCTTACGCTATATAAAAACATTTAAAAAAGTAATTTGATTTTTGTAAACGTGCAGTATTTGAAAGTTGCAGCACTGAAATATGTGCATATATTTCAATATCGCTGCCGCACTCAAAATATATGAGTCCTGGTTCACACACATCAATTTTGCCTGAGCAGTTTTTGTTCAATTTTCTTTTAAAACTGCACTTGCGTTCATACACACCGTCAATTTTGTTTCATCGAGTTTCATCAATTTGCATTGTAGTAGAGTATTACGAATGATAAAAGAAAACGAAAAAGCAAACTTGACTGGTACGTTCAAGTCTGTACCCCTCTCCGTTCTCTTTTCCTCTCTCTCTCTCCTAAAAACATAATGCTATAAACACAATCAAAGGCTACCAACCATCGACTACCGACTACAAAAGTAGCTGGCTACAAAAATAGCCAAGTCGCCAGCTACTTAATTCTTTTAACGACTACCGACCACTAACTACAAAAAATAAACATCATTACATTAAACATCATTACATTAAACAATATAATAAATACATATAAACAGTAAAAATGACTATGATATACTTAGCAATTTCAATAAAAAAAACCAAAAAACAAATATAAATGAAACAAATGAACAAATGAACAGATGATTATTATTTTTCAATGGTGCCACTATAATAGTTTTTCGCGTTTTTAATAGCGATATTTAATGTATTACGTTTTTAAAACCACCATTTCATGCATTTATTGTATTGGCAGCACTAATCTGTTTTTTGTAGCCAAGAAAAATAGAAATTAGCCTAAGTTGGCTACGGGCTACAAAAGTAGCCGTGTAGTCGGTAGTCGTGTAGCGGCTAAAAGAATTATTCTCATAAGCACGCATGTATTCTATTTTTGACATCTTGTAGTCGATGGTCGGTGGACTTGATTGTGTTTATAGCATAAGACTTAACGAGTCAGATCTGACGTGTGTGAATCAGGACTAAATTGCTGGCTTCATGGCTACAATTGTTGCTAGCGGCATTTGTAGTTGTGTCGTCGGTAGCCTGCTAGGGTGAATGTGTTTAATACATTACCCAATTTTGGTTTTGTTTTCCATGTAACTTTCACCAGATCAAAGAGTATTCCAGAATATTGTAATTTGCATAACTAATTCTGAAGCTTATCTATTCCCAAACTGAAGAATTTTCATTTACCGAAAATCTCCCGGGGAAAACAATTGCTCAATTCACAACCTATTATGGGAGCCGTATAGTTCGTACATGAGTTGTTGGTAATTTCAATAAAAACATTGTTTATAAACAAATGTTGACATAGAAATTTACCAACAACGTTTCTATGAACTACGACTTCTACAATAGGTTGTGAACTGAGCAAATTTTGTTTCCAATTATAAAGAATAAAGAAATTTCTACAACTAATAAAAATTTATAATTTTGAATATAAGTTTCTTCAATGTTGAGCCAAATTTTTAGTTGCAACAAAACCTAACAAACATTTAAAGATCTGCTGTTGTTTCACTTGTCTTTTGTTTTTTTTTATTATTTATTTTCTTATCTTTGCTGACGTAGTATCCTCTAATGTGGTTTACTTGTAGCTGTCTGTCTGCGACGATGAAAAGATTCGTATCATTTACTTTCAATTAATTGCATCACAAGTTATTAGTCATCAATCTAAAGGCAACATGATTTGAACATAATGTTTTCGTTGTGCCCAAAACTAAAAGCCAAAAAAAAAACAACAGACCTACAAAAAGAATTATAAAAACAAAAGAAAGAAAATGAATTGTGAACGAATGAATGAATGTTAATGAGTATAGAGTGAATATATATAAAAAAAAACAGAGAAGAGTGTGGCTGATGAGGAAGCCGTCCGTTGACCCAGTACCTTAATCAACCTTGATTTTGAATACTGATAAGATTTTATATGTGTTTTTTTTTTGTTTGTTTTGGATTTTGAAATTTTTAGTTTAAATTAATTTGGCATAGCGCCACAACAATGCAAGAGCCTCTCTTCCTGGCCTGATAAGCAAAGCAAAATAAAAAATAAAATAAAAAAGAAAGCAAAAAGGGGGCCACAGACAGAAAGACGAAATATTCAAAATGACTCTTTGGCCAGTTAACAAAAAAAAAAAAAGAATTGAGTGCGTCCAACTAGTGGGTAGAAGCAAAGTGCTACCCAGGGGCACAGACCATGGCCACAGTGCGATAAATATTAAATGCGATAACAGTGACAACACGGCGCGATATCTGCTGCCAAAAAAAATTAAAAATAAAAAAGAGCAAAAGCTTACAGTAAACTAAAATACCATTAAGAAAATGCATTAAATTGTATTTTTCATGGGTGATAAATTTAATAGTTTATTTCAGGATGATTTTTTAAGTCAACATGTTTAATTAAATTTGGCGCTAAAAATGGCGCCTGCAAATTTACTCCACTTAATGATTTGTCCCAAAACAATCACTGCCCAAAATCTACCAAGATAAATGTTTTAGATCTTAAGCCTGATTTTGCATTTGGTTTTAATCGTATTTCATTTCTACTAATTTTTTTTTCTGCTGCAAAAACTTTCAGCAACAAGAAGCTGGAACCTAAAATGAAATCTTTATTATTTTTTATTTCTTATTTTTTTATCTTAAGATACAGAGTTAATGGCTTCATTTTAACTGGGCAACACCCGATTTAATTTACTTTTAAAATTTCAAAATTTTTAAAAACCTTTCGTAGCTAAAATTTGTATAAAATTGTATTGGGGCCAAAGGATTCAAAAAAAAAAAAAAAAAAAAATATGAATGAATGATCTTGGCAATCATAAAAATGATTATGATCAAGAAGACTTGAAACTGTTTTCCTCAGTGCCTTTTCTTTGCTTGAAATGGCTGTGAAAAAAAAATTATTAAATGCAAGAAGAAAAGAAATCTAAGATGCAGCAGCAGCAGCAGCTGAAAGAAGGCAGGAACAGAACACATGAACAGCAACAGCAAAAAGCTTAAATAAAATAACCATTTTAGCCAAATTGCATGTTTTAACCATATGCCCTGCCCGTCTTTTTTTAAACCATTTGACTGGATGGCTGATGGCTGTTGGCTGGCTGGTCGTTGGTTTCGTTGTTATACAACCAGCAACAGCAACAGCAACAGCAACATTAACGTCCAAGGATGTTTAAACGTCAGCTCTCACCAACACGCACACACTCACACTTACACTTGTACAAATAAAACTTTTTGTGACTTCCTCGTCTGTTGTGTTAATATTTTTTTTTGGTTTTTGTAAGGAAAAAAATTTATATATGTAGAAAAAAAGAAACATGAAATTCCTGAGTAATTTGTATGGAAAGGCGTGAAGAACACCAACGAAGGCAACACCTTAATTAATGTTATAAAATTGGTATGGCAAGGAACGCAACTGAGGCAGCAACATCAGCCGCCACAAAAAAAAAGAAATCTTTAGAAAAGAAATTCTACATTTTGTATTTCGGTTAAAACAACTACACAGATCGTTAAAGGAAATTCTGATCGTAATAGAGGAACTAATTCGTTTGCCGTTGGTTTTTGTTTTTCTTAATAGAGGTGGTGGCCAGCGTTCTCACCTGATGCACAGCAACAGCACGTCAGCGGGAATGGGATTCACTCGTTTACGCTTAAAGATGAAGCAGTTTCCAGACAGGAAATTTAGTAATTTCAAGAGCTCTAGGTATGGGGTGCAAAGTTTCGTAGGAATTATTTGGGTAAAAAGCTCATAAAAAAAGCTTATGTTAAAGTTGACAGTGGGACCAAAGGGCAACTAGTTAAAATCTCTCATACAAAAAAGAAAAAATATTAAAAACATGAAATTCTTACTTAAATACTAATAGAAATAAATTAAAAAAAAAATAAAATTAATATTTTATTTTATTTAAGTAAACATTTTACAGCCTTATTTATAAAAATTATTAAGGCCTTATATAAAGGCTTTTTAAGAAAATTTTTTATGAAAATTAGTTTTAAAAACTCTTCATAAAGCCTTAATAAATTTTATAAATAAGGCTGTTAATAAATATCGTTTACTTTATAATAAATGAATTTAGTAAAATTGTTTAAAAAATAAAAAGTTTTGATATATTTTTTTTTGTGGCGGTGCATGCATCATTAATGCGCTGGAAACCCCATATACTATCTACTATCTCTACCAAAAAAAAACATATTAAAGGGGTTTCCTGCGGGCCACCACAAATAAAGCGTTGGAAATTCCATAGATTTCTTAAGTACTTAAAAAAAAAATATTGGGAAAAAGCTTATTTTAAAATTGACAGTGGGACCAAAGTTGACCTTGTCGGCCATCCTTCGAACTGCCCTCTAATTTCAAACTCAAAGCCCTGGAAAATCTGTAGATTTTTTGGATAATAAAAAAATATGGAATTGGTTGAGCTTGCAGGACAAACCAGCCAGTTTTAAAGTAAAAAAAAAATACTGTGTTTAGAAAATCGATTTGACAAGAAATTACGGAGTAATAATTTGCAAAAAAAGATGTTCCCCAAATTTTCGACAATTTGAAAAATTTTACACACTTTTTAAGTCTATAAAAATTTCTAAATGTCTAAAATCTATTTGAAGAATTATTTTAAAGTTATTTAAAAAAAAACATTTTGGTTAACGGTCAAATTGGCAGCAATCAACGTTTCATTTTGAGTTAATACGATTTTCAACTTGATCGACTTAAAGCTTAGTTTAAAGTTTGTATAAAATCCCATTTTGTGAAAATTTTATATTCGAAAATTTTCGAAATCTAAATTTAAAAAAATTTGCTTTCGATCTGTTCATGTTTTCACTTAGCGTAAAATGTTCATAAGATTTATTTAGTGAACTTTTAGCTATATTATTGTCATATAAAATTTAGAGCTTTCACCAAGTCTAATAAGGCCGTAATAATTTTCAAAGTTTTTGGAGGTCCATAAAAAAATTGGCCAAAAATTGGCTTTACTATCCAGTCCGTGGGTGTATCCAAAAGTTTTCATTTGCTGCACAGTGTAGTCAGATTCGCTTAAAAAGCATTTTTTTTCGAAAACTATTTTCCGTACATTCTTAAAGTCAATCGAATCGAATCCGTTCAGAATAATAAAAAAAATAAGTGTCTTCGGAATATTGTAAATTTGGTTCCGATATATAAACCCATTTTTTTTAAGTTATGAGAGCTTTACATATGTGCATTCAATGTTGGAAACTCAGTTAACTTTAAACTAACTTTAAGCTAACTATTTCGCAACTAGTGCTGGCTGAGTCTTGGATTACTTTCCAATGGAAACAACTATTTTTTGAACATTGCGATGTCCTAGGCGGTAGTCAATTGTTCTACTCTGTTCTACTTTTAAACTAACTTAAAGTTGACTTTATTTAAGTCACCTGGTAGTCAGTAACTATATATCACACGTTGTATAGTCAAACGCGCTACCACCCAGCTAAGCTATCGTCGTAAATAACAAGAGCGAAATGTTAATATAAAATTAAAATGAGTTTCAGAGTAGCTGAGAGGAAATTTTTTGGCTCTCACTAAATGTGATTGCGTACGTTAAGAACTGATTTTGGATTAGTTCTGGATTGTATTGTAGTTAGCTTTTAGTTAGTCTAAGAAAAGTGAACTATAAGTTAATTATGTTTGTAGTCGACTAGTAATTTTCACACAGGCACACGCACACATACACACATGCACATACGTACAATACATACATCCATATAGGCATCATCGTAAAAATAGTCAGAATAGATGTCCATGATCTCGAAACGTCGAGATCTGCTGAAAAATCGTTTTTAGAAAATCAGGGTGGGATGAAAGTTAAAAAAAATAAAAATTTAAAATCGGTTAACAATTGATGTAGTTCTGAATTAACAAATGTAAAAATATTTGAAAAAAAATATTCAATCGAATTAAGAAGATCTTTACGGCCCACGGCGTGTACAAAATTTGTTTTGATTACTCACGATACCATCTCTGCTTTTTAATAAGACATCTTGAGATTATTTTTTATTTGAAAGCACTTTTTCCCATCCTTGAAAAGAAACATTAATTGTAGTCTTATGTGTTCATTTAATTTGTTTAAAAATTAATTTATGTATTTATTCCTAAATATTTTACTTCCTTTGCTTCTGACTTCAGGGAAAAAGTCTTTGGAACCGAATATTCGCTATGTTAAAATAATTTATTGAGAACAATTTTATTTTAAGCAAAAAGTGAAAATTAAAACATTGGATTAATTCGTTGCTCTTAATTTTCTTTAAAGAAAAATGTGTTCGAATAAATCTGCTTCAAAATTGTTTATAAAATTAAGTAACGCTTAATTAAAACGTTAGCATATTCAAATATTTACCAATTAAGTTTTAAGTAAATAGAACCTGAACTCAAATAAATTTTTAAATAAATCCCACAATCAAGCCAATTTCTATCAAATTTTGTTTTTCAATAACTCATTCTTAAAAGTTTTTATTTTTAAATTAAATTATGCCTTCACGGGGTTTTAAATTTACCAACACCAACCAACTGGTAACCGTCTCACTTCCTTACAGCTGACTACTCCATCCGTTCATGTGGGGTCTTCTAATTGATTATTTTTTATTTATCTTTTTCATTTAGTGCCTTTTTTTTTAACCATTTCATTTGTTGTTATTGCTTCTAGTTTTATTGTTAATAAAACATTTTTCGTAATTTATATGACGTTTTTTTTGCTGCTTATTCCCATCATTAAAGTGAAATTTAAATAAAATTTATATCAGCATTTAATAGTTTAATTATTTATTATTAATGTTTTTAAATTCTATTCATTCATTGTTTATTGATCGAAAATTTATTTAGATTTCAAACAAGTTTCATTGTGAAAAATTAACTCGACTAAAAAGCAAATTTAAGATTAATAACTTATTTAAGTGATCAGCATAAAGTTGTTTCGTTCGTTTCACCATACACTCACACAAAAATCTTAGTTAATTAGAAAATTAAAAAATAAAAATAATTGAATTTAAGTTTACATTAGTGTACACACATTTTTGTCGTCTTAGTGCGAAAAATAGATTCGATTCAATATTTATTACTAATATTAATGTTTGATCGAACCTCTCGTTCGCATTTAAAAAACAGTCCCAAATTTTTGAAATTTCTTTGCATTGATTTTTTTATAGTAATTGCTTGCTAACTAGTCTCAATTGGTTCGAAATTTTACAGAAAAAATAGATAATTACATTTTTGCATCAGAACTGCTGTCCATAATGAATTCGAAACTATGTTCGAAAATTCGAATGTTTATTACATGAAAATAGTGTTTTGTTAAATTTTAGCTGGAAAACTGCTGTCCGCACTGAATTCGAAATGATGTTCGAAAATTGGAATATTAATTTCTTTGGATAAATTAGAAAAAATTAAATATTTAGTTTATAAAATTTTGTTTCCCTATAACTACGCATGTCCGAAAATTCGATTGATTATGGTAATATTTTTAGAAAATATTTTAGCTTGAAAACTGCTGTTCGCATTGAATTCGAAATGATGTTCGAAAATTTTAACTTAAATTGGTTTTTTAGATTTCGAAAAAAAACAAACCTTTAATTTATTAAATTTAATTCCAAATCATCTTCGAAAAGCCGAATCCTGGTGCTGATATTTTGTGAAAATAATGTTTTGTTTAATTTTGGCTTGGAAACTGCTGTCTGCATTGAATTCGAAATTGTGTTCGAAATTTAAAACTTAATATTTTGATAGATTTTGAAAAAAAAACAAAGATTTAGTCACTTAAATTTTGCTTCGCTATAGAAATTAAGCTCTTTATCATGTTCGAAATTTTGAATGATTCTGCTGATATTTTGTGAAAGTAATGTCTGCATCCAATTCGAAACTATGTTCGAAAATTCGAACTTAAATTTTTATGATGAATTTTGAAATAAAAATTTATTTATTAAATTTATTAAATTTCGTCTCTCTATCCTAATTTAATACCAGATCATGTTCATTTAGCTTGAAAACTGCGCTCGGTATTGCACTCAAAATTATACTCGAAAATTTTGAAATAAATTTTTTTTTTTAAATACCTAAAAAACACAATCCTTAAATTTATTAATTTTACTTCCAAAATCATTTTCGAAAGTTCGAATGCTTGTGCTGATATTTTGTGAAAATAATGTTTTTTTTTTTTAAATTTAGCTTGAAAACTGCTGCCTGAATTAAATTCGAAAATATGTTCGAAAACTCAAACTTGAATTTTCTTGATAAATTTAAAAAAAGTCTTAAATTTTGGTTTTCTAACCAAACTGAATTACATATCATGTTCGAAACTTCGAATATACTTTTAAAATTAAAGTATTCGAAGTTTCGAAAAAGCTGATTCTTAGAAGACTTGAAAATATATTTTTTTATATAGCTAAATAAAAATTTGATTTTTTTTTTACTAAAATCCTAGAGATTTGATTTTCGCCTTCGCTATGGAAAGGAATGTTACTATTATAGGTTAAGCTTGGGAAGGTAGTTCTTAGGTACTTCCAGATAGAGGCTTTTTAGATACATTGCGAATTTCTTATAAAATAATGAGTTCTTATAAAATAATGAGTTCAAAAATTGAGATACATAAAAAAATAGAGAACAAAATCCCCAAATTTCCCAGGCTCTTCTGGGGAACATATAAAACTATGACGAAATCAAAACAAAAAATCTCAAAATCATCAGATTTGGTGTGGAATGCCCCATATACATGCATATATGTCATTTAAAAATACCTGATGCTCGCAATGAAACCATTGGTATCTTCGACTTAGCAACTCGCGAGTGATATTTCTTAGTCGTTCACAGAAAGTGCGATAGTACTATACTTTGATATTAAAGTCTTACTGGACCCTGTGTATAGACCTGATACGATTTTGGTTAGAAATTTAAACAAATATTTTCGATATTTCCTACTGCTCTCTCTACTCGATTAGTTAAGCGCTCTACACTCACTCACCGGGCACTTTCGTTACCGCTTCTGGAGAAAAAAAAACCGTACTCACGTTTTCAAACTCCCATGCTTCGCTGATGGCGGCCATACACTACACAAGTTCAGTGCTCAAGTCTGGCGCTGCGTAAACTAACCTTGTGACATACACTATACAAGTAAAATGTGCATTTTTTATTTTAATTCGCCACAATGCTGGTGATTCTTTGTATAATTCTAGGAAATCTGTCCAGAATATTTGTTCTGAGCGTTTGCATCATACACTACACAAGTTCACTGTACAGTTTTCAAACTTGAGCAAATATCAAAATCATTTTGATATTTACTGAGTTCACTGCGTAAATAGCACAACCACCCCCATACACTACACAAACGCACTGCACAGTGCCAAACTTGTGCAGTGAACTTGTGTAGTAAATGGCCGGCATTACGTACGTCTTCATGACATTTTTGTCTGGGAAGTTTAATTTTGCAAGGAAACTACGTATAGTTGTGCTGCAGTTCTCACATGAAGAAAGAATTGCCATCGGATTGTGTAAAAAAAAAATTACTCAAGATCAATGTGCTGTATGTAAAAAGTGCTTTTCATAACGACTAAATACATTTTCAATTACTTTTCACCAAAAAGTAAGCACTTGCATTAAATAATATTGGGTCCACCACTGCCATCACTTCATTCCTTAATGCAGCAGCATCTTGTATCGTTAAGATAATGTTTTTGTGTACCTGCTGTTGCTGGCAAATTCATTAATTTTTTATTTATTTTTGCTGGCTTTGCAGCAAATGCATGTGTGTGTGTGTGTGTGTGTGTACAAGTGTAATCTTTTAATGATTTAGGCCAATTCAACACAGCACCGTTACCACCACCAGCAACTCTCGATTAACTATAAACCAACAACATCAACATCAATAATAAAACACCAATCATTATTAAAAATAAAAAAAAAGAAAGAAAATAACGAAAAAGGAACAACAGATCTTTATGCCTGATGTTGATGATGATGGCACGGATAGATGGATGGATAAATGTTTAAACAAAGTTAAGAAAAAGGTGAGGAGAAGGCGTTACCACTTTTGTCGCAGATATGCATCTTAAAACTCATCTTGAAGAAACTCCTAAAATAAGATTTAAAAGAAAAGGAATTGAAAATAATTTCGTTGACCGTTCATTTATTTTTTTTTATTTTCCTTTTCCTTTTTTTAGCGTTCACTACTCCTCGTGTCAGAATATTTATGAATTGTGTTGTTGTTAATACTCGTATTTGCTGAGCGAGCGCCTTTTCTCCATCTCTTTGTCCGGCAATAAAATCTTAAATTTTTGATTACTTTTTGTGCATTTTTGATCTACTGCAGCGGCAAAATGGTGCTAATGTTGCAAACACATAAAGAAGAAAATAAAAAAGGATAAGAAATCCCTAATTACAGCATTAAGGTGTCAAAATGATGACTTGTGGAGATCTAGATAGATATTCATACATAAATTTTGTATTTTGTTTTAATTAAGAGAAAGATATAATTTTTTTTTTTGTAGAAATTACGGCTGTTACTCAAATGTGAATATCTTAAGACTTAAGACATTAATTTATATGTAGCGAGAGTTTTTTTTATTTAAAATTATCTTTTTTATGAGATCTGTGAAATTATCGGGCAACGAATAATGCAGTTTCGCTTCAAATTCTTAATAATGCGCTTATCCACCCAGAGAAAAAAATATTCCTGCTATAAAGAACCAAACCAAAAATCAATTAAAAATTTAATTCAGTCTATTAAAGTTTGTAATTAATTAAATTGCTAAACAAAAGCTTAATTGACTTAAATACAATTTTAATTGATTTTTATTGCAGGACTAACTTTTATCATATCCATCGTTTTTAGATCGTTTATTTCACTTTAAATTATTTACAAAATATAAAATAAAAATTAATCTATTTTTTAATATAAATTTTTATTTAAGGCTTATTCAAAAACTCTCTAAAATTTTTAAAATCTTTTTAATATGCGATTTTACAGCGAGAGTCGCCGCCATATTCATGTTGTTTCTCTCTTATCAAGCCTTCTTTTTTTATATCTAAAGAGTTTCTAGCCTACTTTTCTATTAAAAATATTACAAATGTATAGAGTAATTATATTACAAAAAAAAAAAAATAATAATAAAGAGTAAAATAAAATAAAACATAAGAAATACAAATAGATGTATACATACATATTACAAATACTATCACGTTAATACATTTAAATACAAAACAAGAGTAAAACTTAATAAAAGTGAATACTATATCGTTAAAACTTAAACACTACAACAGCTGTTTAATAAATAATGAAAATTTATCACGTGTAATGGAAAGCTTCTTTTTTTCTTCAATATTTTCATTGTAAAACTACTTTTTTTTTTTTTTTTTTGAATGAGAACATATACTACAGACAAGTATTAACTTCCCGTTTTTCGAGACATTTTTCACAAGTCACCTCACAGCACCACTTAAACACACACTTGCAATTCACCCATTCCGAGACAATGTGATGCTTGTAGCCCCGACTGCAGCACAAAAGATCGCAGCCATCGATGCCCATGGAGGTGGCATTACACTCACGATCTTGGGTGCCCAGCGAGCCTGTTCGTATATTCGGGGCGCAAAAGTCAGCCGAATCGTCTGTGTATACCAGATCGTATTTGGTGGGTTGTTTGACGTTTTCGTATTCGGGCATGAAACTGTTGCCGTCGTTGCGCAGCACAACCTTGTAGGCGCCATCGAATTTCTCTTTCAGCCTTGTGGAAACTTCACGAAACGACGGCATTTTCAGCCAGCACGTCTTGACCGTACAGGAGCCGGAAAGGCCATGACATTTACATTCCAAACGTATGGAGTCTCGTATAGCCTGCAACGAAAGGAAATTTATAAAAGTAAAAAAAAATTTCTTAAATAATAATTTTTGTAAAGCTGTCTTTATACTTTCTGAGTTTTGATTAGCTAGCAAAAAGTATGGGCCAATGGAAGCAGGGAGCTACTCTCTAATTCGAAATGAAAGAAAATACTTTCGAATTTGTGTGTTAATCACATGCAAAGCATTTCCTTTCGTTGCGAATTACAAGTTTTAAGGGTGAGAGAGAGAGAGAGAGGGAAATAGAGATCATGCTCTCGCTTGCCAACCTGCACTCAGTTTCTTTCCAAGAGCTATATTCATAAACATCATGCCTTTTTATGCGAATTATCTCAATTAATTATGTGAGTTCAATGAAACATTTTATACTCAAGTCGACCGGACTGGGTTGCAGAAACAGGCGGTAAATGTATGGTGCTCTCACTTGCTTACTTTATTGCACCTTCGTAAGCGAGGGAGGATGCAGTTTTAAAGATATACTTCATACAAATGGTGGGATTGCATTAATAACGTCAACGTCTGTTGTTCAGCGACCCTCATTTAGAAGACACGATATTTTTGCTCATTGGCGTAGCTACAAATTTTTTTAGGGGGCCATTATAACTGGTGATTTCCATGAGTAGTATTAAAATAAATAATAAGATGCAATTTTTAATCATTCTAGTGGTTGGGAGGGGGGCAACAGCCATTCTTGAGGCAATGCCACCCCCCCCTACAGAATGGCCTTTCTACGCATATGGTTTTGCTACTGCTTGAAATTTATTTTCGCTGGGTATGATGAATAAATTTTTATAGTTAAAACTTTTATTGTGCATTAGATGCAAAAAATTTCATATCTTCAGCTGATTATTGGTTTGGCCAAAAAGTCGGAGTGGAAAAAAGGCAAAGCAGGCTGACATGCAATTTTTTTTCAAAATATACCTTTAGAACTTGTTTTGTATTTTCACCAGTGCTTCCGCTTAAGTTTTATCGCTTTTTTTCTTTTTAGGGTTTATTTTCGGTTTTTGATATATTTTTTAGTTTTGCTATTTTTTCGTTTTTTCGATTTTTGGCGATTTATTTTAGTTTAAATTTTTTTTCGTTTTTGGCGTTTTTTTCGTTTTGGCGAGTTTTTTAATTTTGGGTTTTTTTTTTATTTTTAGCGTTTTTGATAAAACAGTCAAAACTTCATTAACTGATACAATACCCTTTAATGTTGGTTTTTTAGTTTTTCAGTGTTAATTGGTGGTCTGCATAAATAAAAAAATCTATATTATATAAATCTATATTATATGATTGTTTGTATTTTACATTAGGATTTGAACATGTTTGGTTGCTCGCTTTAGAACACCCTTTAATTTTTAACTGTCATATGTTTGATGTTTTACACATTCTTTAGAAATTTCAGGTCCATAGCTCGTACGGTTCTCGAGGAAACAGCCTGTGACAGGCAGACACACAGACAGACAGACAGACAGACGGACCGACGGACATTGTAGCGAAAACAACAGAGTTCGTTTTCACCTTTGGTGGACAGAACCGTAATTAATTCAAATTTTAGCCGTAAACAATTCAATAATATTAATTAAGTTTTCTTAGTCGAATTAATTACAACAATTAAAAATTTAATTGATTAATTGATTTTTATTGTGTATAACAATGCTGTCCACAGAGAGAAACACGAGCGCAATGTATTTACGCAAGTGTATTCATTTGATGTTCGGCACTCTGGTGATACTTTGGGCAGATATGGTGTAGATGCATTAAATATTCCACTAGACGTATTATCTCCTTCTCATCTCATTTTGCCACGTAAAATTTTCAACTCACGAAAACCAATTAGTTTACAGTGTGTGCAAGAAACTTACCAGTCTCCCCGCCATATTGTTGTGCAACTTCACCAACGTTCTTAAGTCACTGCGCCGACGATATTTCGAGTCTAGAAATACTCTCGAGTGACGAAAACCAAAATTGACATTATCACTGCAGCCGCCCCATTCCCATTCGCCCTCGGGAAATTTAATATTTTTCAAAAGCTTACGCCTTCTATTGCCTCTCCTGCTGTTGCTGCTGCTGCTGCTGCTGGCATTGTGACGCAGTCTCGTCGTAGACGTGTTTCTCTCATAGGCCGCCTGCTGCTTTTCCAAAGCAGCAACTGCCGTTACAGCATTCACCATTTGCGGTTGGCCTCCATTGCGGCGTGAGTGACTTTTGTCGCAGGAACACTCAATCAAATTGCCCAGTGTGCAGGCTTTGGTCACCGCATATGTGACACCGGCAGAGGTGATGGCGTTAACAAAACCAGTTTCTCGAGTGTCTGTAAATAAGAAATGAATAATAGTGATTAAAGTAATTATGTATGTGAGTTATTACATTAATTTTAATAAATAATTTTAAAATTTAATAAATCAACAATTATTTATTTATTATTCTGCTTAGAGTTTGTGTGTCCGTTTTTGAAAAGCATGTCACTCCAAATAAACACACTTCCCAAGTGACAACTATTTGACACTTGTCACGTTCTCATTTGCATATTTGCTCGCCAACTCGAAGAGTACAATATGTATGAGTAAACATAAAAACAAACATTAACACTAGATATTGCTACCGCCGCGCCGCTTAGTGTCTGTCTTTCTTTCAGACGTCTAAACCAATATTTAGTATTTCACTCAGGTGTCGTACAACATCCGTAAAATCATAAATAGAATTTAATGAAATAAAACTGAAAGGAAAACGTGTAAATAAATGCATGTAAATTAAAGTAAATACTGAATAATAATCGTGAGAATTTATAGAGAAACAAATTTTAACAGAGCAGAGCAGTGCAGAGCAGAGACGAGCCAGCCATCGAACGGATGCGTATGTGCCAGAGAGTGTTTGTTGTTGTTTTGTGTTATAAAATTTTTTTTGTGACACATTGACTTAAATACTGACACTTTTGACAAACGACTCTATTTTGTGTCTAATTCTTTACATACATACATATATCTTCAATTTACTTCATGACAATTTCTTAAATTTGCGTGTGTGTGTGTGGGTGTCATGTAAATAATGCTAAACGACTCAATGAGTAATTAGCATTATTTAGCAACTTTGTATTTGCATTAGCAAATACTTTTATTATCTATTTACACACATTTTGACGTGTTTAACATTTTTTTTTGTTCATTCGTTTTTTCATTTGACACTTCACATGTCAGTTGTCAAATTTAACTGTAAAAAAAGAGTTGTTTGTATGTATTTTCTCACACGTACTTTTACAAGCATGAGCTGTCATCAGTCCGTCCGTCAGCCAGTCAGTCAGTCAGAGTTAGTGAAGTGAAACTTGGGTTTTTGTTTTAATTTTATTTGCTTTGCTTTATATGTATATTTGTTAATTTTTTTTTGTAGAACTTATTTCTTGTTAATTAATAAATGTTATGGGGATTTTTGTTTTTATTGTTTTTTGCGCTTTTGTTGACTTGAAGTGACTTTAGCCCAAATTTAATTTTTTTTATTTTATATTCGCAATTTTTTAGGATTTTTTTTATGATAAAAATTATTTGAACTGAATGCAAGCAATAATGTGAAAAATTTGATAATCTTTTCACACAGAAATAAAGCAGAAAAATTTGATTTCTGTGTTAATCAAAATTCTTTATTTGATAGAAAATTTCAAAGCCTTATGCCCTAATTCTGTTCGACGATTGTATCGTCTTGTCTATGGACGAAAAAAAGAAGCAGTTTTTATTCTTTACAACAATTACTATTTATTGTCTATTTAATTATTTTCATGAAATTATTTAATTGTTTCGATGAAGTTATAGCACTGCATTAATTACACTGTTAAATAAATTTGATGAAGTTTTCAATAAAATAATTTTGACGAAACTTGTTTCATTAATCCAACGAAGCGTGACGTTGGTTGAATTTTAATGAATTTTTCATTAGAAATTCATAGAATTTAGGCCGAAAATTCTTTCAGTGTATAATATTTTAATTGAATTTTTATGTTTTAAAAACATGGCAATAATATTTATATTTTTCATTATCAAAGACAACAACCATTTTTGAAGAAAATAATTTAGATAATTCAAAGACAAGAACTCAGAAGCATTTTCAAACAAAAACGTCCTAAATCTTCTTACTGAATTAGGGCATTAACCCCCAGTTTTTGACTGGCTAATCAAACTGTAATTATTTTTAAGTTCTAATTAAATACGAAATTGTGTTTTTGAGTGCATAATTAAATAATAATTAAATACCCAACCTTGTGTAATTAAATACTACTTAAGTTTTATGAATGTACCATATGTTTTTATGCGTGTATGTGTTTATTGAAAACATACACATGCCATCATGTGGTCGGGTTGAAAACATCATGTGGTCGGGTTAAAAAGAATTTCGTTTAAATTTCATAAATATATAACATACACAATACAAAGTTACATATTATGGAATAAAGTAATAGAAAAATGTATTTTGATGTTCGTTTGATTTCATAAAATGAGATTTTATGGAATTTTAATTTTCTACATGTATATAACCTAACTTTTTTGTTTATGCTAAACAGCTGTTTTTTGGGAATTTTGCAGGGTTGCCGTGCTTTCAACGTAATTTAATAAGAACTTTAATTAACCACTGAAAAAATGAAATCGTATTTAATTACAACTTAATTTTAAATAAAAATTAGCTAATTACGTACTTAATTATTAAGTTAAAAACTGCGGGTAACTTTTGATTCTGATGGATTTCTTATTTGCTATGCAATATTTTCAAAAATGGATAAATACAAAAGTGCCATAAAGTGGCCTGCAGACGATCAAACAAATTCGTCAATCACATGCACATGTAGTTGTTTGCGTGCAGTCGCATACGCGTTGTCGGCAATTGAAAGTCAAAAAGATTTGAAATTTTTTATTTATATTATTTTGCGTCTGATTGACGAAAAATACATATCATTTGCTTTTTGGCATCATTAATATTTAATTTTTCTTGAAAATTTCGGTTGCTTGCCAGCAGTTTGTTCTTTGTTCCGTTTTAGTAGGAGGTTTTCCGAACAAATAAAAAATGAAGGCCACTTTTGTTCTTGATTGTAAATAAGAGTAAAGTGCGATTTTGAGTTGCATTCGAAGGGTTCCGGACGGCACTTGTTTCTTTTTGGGGATTTTTCTTTCGGTTTTGAGCAAATTTTTGATATTAAAATTTTTTTAGTTTTGGCGTTTTTTCCATTTCATTTGGTGATTTTTTTTGTTTTCTCACAGTACATATTTTGAGTTTTAGAGATTTTTTAGTTTTGACGCTTTTTTTCGATTTGGCGATTTTTTCGGTTTTTGTGATTTTTTTATAATTTTTTTCAATACATGTATTGAGTTTTAGCGATTTATTTTTAGTTTTGGCGTTTATTTCGTTTGAGCTTTTTTTTGGGTTTTGGCATATTTTTGTTTGGTTTTTTTGTGGCAACATTTTTATTTTTGGTGATTTTTTTTTGCATTCTAGCGATTTATTTAATTTTTGCTTATATATTTCATTTAAGCGCTTTTTTCCTTTTTGGCAATTTTTCGTGCTATTTTATTAAATCCGTTTAAAAATTGTTGCTTTATATCTGATTTATTTATTTCTTCTACCCCACTGTGCCAGCCAGGAAAAGCTGGCGATATGGCAAATATGGCCTCAGCTCATAGAAAACTAAACAGATAGATTCGGCCATATTTCTTGATCATATTATGATCAAAATTTCTTGCATTTTGTTTAAATTACGATGAGTTAGTTACTCTATATTTTGTAATAAATTAACTGGAATTGTACGGACTTGTAAAGTTTATTTTAATGCAATATATGTAATTTGAACACAATCATATAGTTTAACATTGGTATGCTTTATGCACATTTATTTTTATTTTTTTTTTTTTTACTTAATCGCAGTTTCATAATTTTTAAGCCCCTAAATTAATCACGCTAATACCCCATGACATTGATTCACTTAAAAGCGAACCGTTTAGACAACTTAAGCGAAAACCTTAAGACAATTTAACTAAATAAACCACAATTTACACAAAAATGCCACAAGAGAAAAGCACCAACTTGCACCAATTCGTGATACAAATAAAATAAAATGCAAGACGGCAAATAAAAAAGAAATAAAAGTAAAAACTAAATAAAACTTCTAAGAAAGAATAATGTTTGTAAGTTGTACCAGCAATAAAAGACAATAATTCAACTTGAAGAAGAAAACCAAACAAAAAAAAGGCGAATTGAGGGCCAAAAGTACAAGTTTAAATTGAGCTGATTTACTCGTAATAAACTTGACTTAATCCTGTCTTTTGTACTTTTTGTATGTACCATCGTCTTTTTTATTTAATTTATTTTTGTCATTTGTTTCTCACTCCTTTCGCCCCGCTCTCCGCTGACTGGTTGAAGAAGTTAAGCTCTTAAGCAATTGGTATTCGTAATAAATTTCGCATTAGTTAACTAAGTTGGACATTTAAATTGTTACCAATGACACTTGGTATTTTATTTGTTTGTTTGTTCGTCCGTCCGTGCGCCTGTCTGTTCATCTGTTTAATGAACATCAAACAAGCAATAAGTGTAACGAGCAACAACAACAATAACAACAGCAACAACATTTGTAATGAGTTAAAAATACATCCAGCAAACTGCAAGTTGACAGATTGACACAACGTAACGCTACACAATGCGTCTTGCACAAAACCCAAAATCTCATCAACAATATTGAAACAAACGATTTTTGAAGTGCGATTCTTTTATTTTTTATTTTTGTTCTTATTATTTTAAATCAATTGTTATTCGCATTTGTTAAGAAGGTGGCAAGTAAGCGTATGTATGTATAATGGTAGTTAGGTGCCAGTGCAACTACCCAGCAAACATAAAAATTTAACTGCCTAAATCGAATTGAATAAAGTTCGAACAGCAGAAGGTCTACTCTGTATTTCGAAACGAAAGAAAATTGTTTGGAATTGTAACATATAAATGCACTCTCTACTCTCTTTGTTTGAACTTTTTGCAACTTTTTAACTGTTAACGCAGTGCTGAGGGTCTACTCTGTGTTTCGAAACGAAAAAAATGCTTTCGAATTGTAACATACAAATTCATTTGCATATTCATACATTAATTTTTAATTAAACCTTAATTTCGAACTTCGAATCTGTTTTTAAAGCAGTTAATATGCAGAACTGCTTTGTAAGCAAAAATAACAAAAAATTAAAAAAAATTATAAATTCGATATTAATATCGAATTTCGAAAATAATTTCGAATTTTCGAACTTCAAAAGAAAATACTTATATCTTTATTTTATTTCTTTAAAATCTGTTTTAACATAAAAAAGGCAAGGTTTAATGATTTTCGAAGCAATGATTCGAAGTTATTATAAAGTATTGCTTTGTTACCAAAAATATCAACAATTTTGGAAAAAAACTATAAGTTTGACATTGTTTTCGAATTTGCGCACTTCAAAAACAATGCTTATATCTCTATCGTATATTTTTAAAATCTATTTTAACATAAAAAAAGTTATTTTATGAAGAATTGCTTTGCGAGCAAAGATAATAAAAATGTTTGAAAAAACTATAAATTTGATATTAATTTCTAATTTCGAAAATAATTTCGAATTTTCGAACTGAAAAATAAAATACTTATATCTCTATTTTATTTCGTTGAAATCTGTTTTAACATACAAAAGGCAAAGTTTTATGATATTTCGAAATTATTTAGGGCCTAAAATACATAGAAAATAAAAAAATATATTTTTTGTCTATAAAAAATTAGTTTTAAGAAAAATTTTTCGCAATCGACATCACACTAACGTGCGGATGAATTAAGCAAACTTATGTAAACTTTGAAGTATGCTTACTGCAGCATTAATGTCTGCTGGGAAATGCGGCTAAACTTGCAAGCACCGGCTGAGAAACTGCAATTTAATCCACGTTTAAGCTTTGTTATTTATTACTGATGATGACTTGAGAAGGCTTTTGCTTTGCTTGTATTTGTTGTTGTTGTTGTTGTTGTTGTTATCATGCGTCAATTATATGCAAGTGATTTTTCCCTGTTTATGGCACATTAAATGTATGCACGTACTTTATACTTTTCTTATAAAAAAAACGTGGACATTTTTACTTCGCTAGCCAGGTCCAAAAAGCAGCCACAGAACATATCTGTAAAACTGCTAACACCTTCTACTCAATAATTTTTCTGTAACAAAGAGCAAAAAAAAAAAGTAGGGGAATGTCTTACGACACATTTCAGCAAATATTTGTTTCAGGGTGTTTGCAAGGGTCTCTCTAATGCATCAGTAGCTGGACTTCTTTGTTCGAAAAGCTTAAAACTTTTGCCACAAAGAGCCGCTTTTGTTTTTTTTTTTGTTAATACTTAAATCACATGCTTTTCTTGGCCAACTGGTAATTTAAAATTCCTTTTAGCCTTTATGCTCTTGTCTTTGTGTTTTATTCCACAGTTTATTTTTTATTATTTTTCTTCTGCATTTTGTAACTTCGCCGTTGTATTGGCTGTGAGTGGATGACTGGATGGCGGCTGGTCATAATTTATTTAAATTGACAGCATGGATGCTCATTTTAAGCGCTATTCATCAGGTTTTATTATGCAAGTTGATGGATGATGTGGTTTTTTGGTCTCTTCAATGACAGAATGTATTGCAAATTGTTGCAATAATTAGTTAAACTTACAATGAGTGAATAAGTAAAATGATACATGGCTAAAATATGCATGTACGAGTATGTATGTATCTTCATTATATTTTGCTGTAAAAAATTCGAAAATTATTGAGCAAAAAAAAAAAAGGAAAAGGGAACATAAAAGTAATTTGTTCGTCGGTTAATTAAAAGTAGCGAATGGAAATGGTGATGTTTTGTTAGACATTGTAATTAGTTTAAGACAAAAACAAAGCCAAAGGCCAGCATTGAGTTCACCTTTTGCAAGTATAACCACCAGCAACTGATCCATGGTGTTCACTCCGAATTTGCACTTATTCTAGTTCAAGGGGCAAATTACGGCATCGATATCGTACAAATTTTCCAAAAAATTTAATTGTATTTGTGTGGAAATTTCGATCGATATCGAATTTGCCCCAAAATTTTAAATGGCTTCTGTCGACGTCTAATGTTCGCTTGAGATAACTACTGCAACTTTTATTATTAAGTTAACCGTTTAATGTGCTGAAAAAATCTGGTTTTGCACACCCGTTAAATTAAAATAAGAAATTTTTGCACACATTTATATGCAAAAGGTCCTTACAGACCTGTTTGAAGCTCTTAGGGTTAAGAAACAGGACATACCAAATGTATTTACATAAAATACATGCACCTTCTTTCATCAATCTTTCCCTTTTAGTGGAAGGCTTACAATCTCAGGTCTTATCCAAATAACATACTAACTCGTGCAAACAATTTAACTTCAATTACCTTGTGACTCATTCGACACAAAACTGTCATACATATATACATACATACATACATACATACATATGTATGTACATATTCACATATTTACATATATACGTACTACATATTTCTCTTATAAGAAAACTTAAACTAAAAGTTATATAAAACACACATTAATTTATGCGGTGTTAATTTAAGTTATTGTTGCTCTTGTTACTTCTCGTATGTGTTTTTTTTTAAATTTTTTATCCACTGCAATTTTAACAACTAGAGTATGACAACAACAAAAAAAAAACAAGAACTTAATTCACTTTGTTTAACTAAACATGTCAACACTTGCTTTACACACACATTTTACATGACAACAATCGTTTTCCTGTAAAATTCATTCAAAGCGCCGCGCTAATAGACGAGGACAACAACAATAACAAGTAAAATATCAAAATCCGGCGATCTACACATCACATTTGCGCACATACCCACACACACACGCACACACACACACGCACACATTCACTCTCAAGCACTGAAATGCATTTTAAACACCAACAACGGAATTTAATTTAAATGCACACACTTGCTCATGAGTGCTTCACTGTATGTGCGTGTGTGTGTGTGTGTGTGTGCGTGTGTGTTTGTATGTAAATTAACTTGCCTGCTGCAGTGCATACAAACAGCAAACAAGTGCAATGTGTCGTTGTTGACGATGATGATGATGATGATGTCTCTTCTCCTGTTGCTGGTGTTGTTGTTTTTTTTGCTGGAGTTTAAATTTGAGTTGATGTTGATCTTGATTTGGCTTAAGTTTTTTTCTTCTGCTTTTTTTTCTTAGCTCAGTGTTGTCAACACTGCATAATAATGAAGTTAATTTGTAACATGTTTATAAAAATAAAAATGAACAACAATGACAAGAACAACGATAAATAATAAAAAAATTCACTACATCAGCAATAACAATCATGTAGCAAATATTTCTTATTGAGGTAAGAGATCAGTCAGTCAGTTTAGGACAGGAAAGGTTGCACTACAATACAAGGAAATACATGATATAATAAATAATATACTCGTACTCGTAATCATGAATTTTCCAATATATCTAACTTTTATCTATATAAAAGTTGGGAAGTCCCCAAGACACACTGTGACTTTTCTCGTCGTCCTTACTACAAGACATTTCTCCCCTACTCTGGTCTCCAGTCTGGTCTGGTCCTACTGCTGACAAAAGAGCTTGTTTACTTCGAAAAAGCTATAATTTGGAATAAATAATTTAGGCCAAGGAAATTCGATTTTGTACCACTGTGCTGCGACAAGATGATTTTCAAGCCAAAAGTTACATATTTTTCCAACAAGCTCAACTTTTCTACAGCTACATCATATTAATTTGACTAGTTATATGTTTATTTTTAATTTTGTAGTCAACCGACCCACTGTGCACTGCTTTAATTTATAATTGGGCGTCTTATATACGATATCCTTATATTAAACATTTCAATATGCATATACAATATTTTATTTTTATATAGAAAATTTCATTTTCTATTGATCTCAGTCCTTAGAAGAAAAAAATAATTGAATTATCTTTTTTTCTTTGTTGTAAACACTGCTTATTAAGTTCCAATTGTTGGGCAGACTTTTAAATTTTAAAATCATGGAGCAAAAACTACGAGTAGCAAATGGTTGATTTCATAGTTTAATATGAGATTTTCTGTTGCAGTAAAGGAAACTCCTCTATAGACACCGTATTAAAGATTAAATATTAAAGTGTATTGACAGCCTATTCCTAAGAACAGTGGGACGGGCTTAGCTTTTAAACAAATTATATTTGATGTTTCCTTTTCAAGTGATCCCAAATACAAACTCAGTACTAAGCCTCTGAGAACAAAATATGGGAAGGTTGCCATGATGCAATAAGGTATTAGCAGCACTTGGCCATATACCATAATACTCGTATCGTGCCATAATCGACAAAAAAAAAGCTTAAGCGAAATAATTTTCGAACTTAATTTTATGACGAAAATCGATTATTTACGCAAATAATCTATTTTGATAAGAAAACGACTTGGAAAAAATGTTACTTAATTTTTTTTGGCGGTTATGGCTCGATAACTTTCCTTTCGTGAACGGTTGCATACAATTTTTAGTCGAAATTTTCATAGTGTAATAAAGAAGACATACTTTTAGAACTCTGCCAAGCTCTTACAAGTATCTGCTACAAAGTAGTTTAATGAATATTGTGTAGATGGTCCCATTTAATGTTTTCATAAGCAAATGTTATTACAAAACGGTTTTTCTTTTTTTCTACTTTAATAATGGGTTAACAGGCTGGCAGTCGTCATTGTCTCTGGCCCATGGCCATGCGAAAGGATTCCACACTTTGCCACATCAAAACTCAGCAGATATTTGCACGTTTTACTTTTACGTTGCTGGTCTGATGTTTGTGTATGCCATAAAGGTAAGGAAAAATATAATGAACCTGATGATGATGATGATGATGATGAAGTTGTGTGATCATCAGATAGATGAAGTTAAAGTGTAATACTCACATTTATCTACTAAATAAATAGTTCTTACCTCTCATTAAGATTTTCCTCATGCTTTTGCGTAAAGTTGTGCAATTCCAGCGACGATTTCGAAATTGAAATTCACATTCTCGGAAGCCTAGATTAATGCCGTTGATGATCTCTTTTAGCAGGGCGGAATCGTGTCGGCAAATTTCAGCCATTTTACCACGTAGACGACGTGTCTTTTTACACATTAAATATGGATCAAGTAAAATATTAGAGCCCTCAGCCCTGTTGTTGTTTTTTGTTTTATTATTATTATTATCATTATTATTTTTGGTTTATTTGTTAAACAAAATTGTGGGTGGAAAAAGGAAGTTGTGTTTGGTTGAGTCATGAAAAGAAAGGAAAGTAAAAAAAAATTATTTTAAGCTTCTGAATTTCAATTTTAAGACTATAAAAAAATTAAAAAAAAAACGGGGTTCATGTTTGGTTGTTGCTTAAGCAATGCTGCTCAAAAATCTCTTTATTAGACTACAACTAAAAGATTTTTAAAATAAGCCTTGATTTAGGAATTTCCGTATTATTTTTCTTTTTAAAAACCACTGTGAATTAAATGTCTTTTAGAAATTAAACGGCAATAAAGAACGGTGTTGGCAATAAGTAGAAAGGCCCTAACTCAAATAATTGTAACTTTACAGGAGAATGTAAAAACAGAATAGAAACAGCAAAACTACTTGTACAAACTGCTTTGTACAACTGCTTGTAAAAGTTTTATTTTTTACACTATTACAATAAATTTATGTGACGAGGAGTATTCATGTGAAATGTATTGGAATCACTGAAAAACTCAATTTCATAAAAAATACGAGTTGGGGCCTTTCTACTTGAGACCATCGATATGCACATATCGTTATCTTATCTAATATAGAAAGGGCCTAAGTCATTATATTTTTGAAATCGAGTTTTTTCTATAATTCGGTAGAAGTACATCTAAAATGCAAAAATCTCGATTTAAAATAAAAATAATGAGTTAGGGCCTTTCTATATTAAGATAACGATAGACATATCGTTAATTTACTCAAACAACGTCGTAACTGAAAAAATTTGTAGGAAAATCGCTCAAATTTTTTTTAAATGCTTATACAACTTTTCCACTCAAGTCCGTCAAGACCGTCTGGACTGTTAATCAAGGGGTTAAAGTTCTTATGGGCAAAAAAAAAATCACTTTGTGGTGGATATTATCCCAGCAAAAAAATAATCGAGATTTAGAAGCAATTGCTTATTAATAAAAGGCTCTATTGCATTTTTATAGCTTCTTTTTCTGTTTTTGTAGTGTAGTTTAATATAACACAAAAATAAGCGCTTCGGAAGCGCGGAAAAGCACACAGTGCATCCCCTCTTCCTTACGAGGATGCAATAACCTAAGCGAACGAATGACGACGTCAGTCGGCTGTTTATACTCAAACTCTCAAAGTTTTTTATAGATCATCCTGCTGATGAAATTTTTACTTCGAGTTTAGATTTTTTATTTTTCAATTGAATTGTGCACAAAAATAAATATGTGCTTCCGTAGTTCAGTGGGTAGTGTTCTAGCCTAATATACGGAAATCCTGGGATCGACTCTTGTTTCAACGCGCGAACAAAAACTATTTGATTTGATTTTAGATCGACGTAACAGAGCTTCTACGCGAGGAATCCCATATAAAAATCATGCAAAGTTTCATGCATCGGGTAAGCGATTGCCTATCAAGAGAACACTTATATAAGTGCTTCCAGCGAAGCACAATTTTTTGCTGGGATGTTACTTTGTTTTTGCTTTTTACTTTTCCGTATATCAAACTGTTATTGCCACATACATATTTGTACATATTTTTGTCGCGTGCCCACGAAGATTTGAGTATGTATGTGATACATATTTAATATTTTAATTATTATTATTTTTAGTGTGAAAGTTACTTAGCAAAAAATGATCAAAATTTAAAAAAACTATGCTTGATGCTTAAGAGAAACTTTCGAAAAACAACAAGATTCGCTATGAAATGTTGATAAAAAGCATTCGCCTCGTTGAGCCCATAAGTCAAACATTTAATTGGCTACAATTTCATTTGCCCTGAGCTCTTCGAAAATATTTGTATGTTTACATGTGTAGTTCTTAGGAAAATAGTGTTTTGTAACACGTCATCGCTGTTTCTACCCACACACTTTCAGATATAAATTGATAACTTTGTGGTATCGATTAAATACATTGATGCTCAGTAATTTTGTCGATAATAAAATCAAATAAAATAAACCTCCAGCTGTTTTATTTAAGTTTAAATTGTTCTACAAAATGTTAAACAACAGCAGATACGAGCAGCCTAAAAAAAAGAAAAAAAAAAAACAAAACAAAACATTTTCTAACACCTTAATTGAGAACAATAAAAAGTAATAAAATATTGTGGAATCGACCGACCAACCAACCCACCCAATCAAATGAAACTCTATTGAGTCGATGGTTCACTTGATTTGAGATAAAATCAACAACTTAACACAAGTTGTGTACAAGGTGTCGCCGTGATTTCAATTAATTCATTGAATTTATTAACTTGGTTAGAACAAAATGCAAATGCAGGCAGGGTACTTCAGTGCACCTGTATTTATTTTTTTCTACTTCAAACTGAAGATAAGAAAACTTACAACTATAAGATTTATTAATATTATAATTATATTTTGCAATCTAACACGCAAAACTCATTGCAAGAACATTAGCATAATCGATTGTTTATTTTTTTTTCTTTATATAATTGATTTTTTACACTTAACAAAGCGCGTCAAGAATTATTTAGACAGTTACGAAAATTAATTTAATATAAAACAAATTACAATTTTAATTTAAAAGTAATTTAGCTCAAAAATACAGTTTCCTTCACGACTTAGAGCAAAGTACTCGTATAATTCTGTGTTTTAAAGGAAAAATCGCTTAAGTCGACTTAAGCTTATTTTAAGTTAATGCCATTTTTGTAATCTCCACACTCAATAGTATCCCTGGGCAAAATCTCAATTATTTTGTGCTATTTTTCAGAAAGTTATAGCTTAATGAGTCGCTGCTTACCTTTTTTTTCCTAATCTTATATGGAATAAAAGCTTAATTTAGGTTATACTTGGCTATAGTTCAAACTGAATCTATTAGTTATTATGGAGTCTTCTCGAGGGCTTTAGGTCTGCGTATTGCAAGGCGACTTCCGGATCACTGCAGTGTCTTTCAGGCAGAGATCCTTGCTATAAGAGAAGTTGCAGATTGGTTGAGAGTGAATGCCACTTCAACGACTTTGATTAACATATACACCGATAGTCGAGCAGCTATTATGGCCCTCGAATCCCCGCTTCTAAGAACAACAACAGTCCTCGACTGCCGATTATCTCTAAATGAGATGGCAGAGCAGTTTGATATTAGGATCATCTGGATCACAGCGCATAGAGGCTTTCAGCGCATAGAGGCTTGCTAGAATTAAGACAACCTTACAGGTTCCACCGGATTTGGAATGTGTGGGTTTACCCCTACTCTCTTGCAGACTCATGCTTAGGCGCAAGACAGAGGATGAAACAAATAGAAGGTGGGTCAAAAGAAATGATTGCGTGATCACAAGGCAGTTATGGATTCCCTAAATAAGGAAGGTACTGATTACTTGATTTTGAAGAATAGGAAACAAATCTCGATGCTATTGTCCGTATTAACCGGACACTGTCTCATAGGTAGGCATGCACAAAGGCTACGGGTTGAACACAATGATTTCTGCCGTAGCTGCCAGGATATCGATGAAGAGGAAAGCATAGAGAATTTTCTTTGTCACTGTCCTGGACTTGCAGGAAAGAGAATGGCCATAATGGGCGCTCTTGAGTTCAGGAAATTTCTGACGTTGCCAGTGTTGAACTTGAACATATTAGCAGCTTTATATTGAGCTCTGGCTGGTTCGACATTCGGGACTCCGCATAAGGAGAGTCTCCGTGGTATGGCAATGAACCAAAACGGTCTAAGTGAGGCCGGGTTTCTGACTGCCACCCCTACCTAACCTATTAGTTATAGTGAGTAAAACGATATTTTCCCAGATAAAATAAAAGTATGCCACGAATTTCCCAATTTAACTATAAAAGAAATAAATATCTGCAAATCTACTTGAACGCTTAAAAATGCTCTCCTGCAAAACAGTAAAATGTGACTTGGACACTTTTTCCTTATGGCTACAGAATTAAATTAACCTTCCTATACCCGCGCGTTGGTCTGTGAGACCGACAAAACGATTTTTTTAAGACTATCGATTTTGATGGCTTATTTGTTAAGGACTAAAAATCAATAAAATAAGTGAATACATATTTAATGCGTGATTTTATTTTTTTATTATATCATTGAGATTGAAAAAGAATCTTTTGTTTTTTAGTTTTGTTTCAAAAAACTAGTATTTCATCTCGTACAAACTTTCGGTCTGTGAGACCGTGCGCGGGTACATGTGTTATAAAAATTAGCGCGGGTATAGGAAGGTTAAATGAAGTGGAAGTAGACATGGATCGATCTCTTACAATAGCTCGTTTTTGACACAAACCAATGATCACTCATGCAATTTAAACGGGTTTGATCATAGCATTGTGTCTAAAACGAGCTACTGAAAGAGTTCGATCCCACAAGCCTAACTGAAATTAAAATGTCGCTCTTTTACAGAATCTGAACTCAAATTTCGCAAACAAAGAAATTTTAAAAATATTGGAAGTTATAGTGTTTCCACACCTAAAGTTAAAACCTGGTTTTAACGTTAAAACCATAAACAGCTGATTTTGCATTCACACTGCAAGTTTCATAAATTCAGTTCTTAACTCACAGACTGTCTAAAGTTATTGTTTATAAAAAATGCACGAATGTATTCGTGCAAAATAAATCTTTTTTATTGGCAGATTGATGTCTCAGTCATAGCAAATATTTTCACTTACCAGAGGTCAAGGAAAATATTTCCGTTGTTTTCTGTCCAAAAGATTCTTTTTCCCGCAAGTTTTTTTTTATTATTATTGCGGCTGCATTAATTTTTAAGGTTTAAAATGTTTCAATCGGTTTCTATTCTTATTGAGTGACATAAACATTATCAGCTGCTTAAGGTAATTTAACTTGGCAGCACTGAATTTGTCACAGCGAAAACAAGGTTGCATTTCATAAAACCAATTCAAAACCAATTAAAAAATTTAAAAACCATTTTTAACAAAACCATTTTGTATGGTAAAACCAGGTTTTAGCACTTGGTTTTAACGTTAAAACCAACTTTTATTAAAACCATGTCAGTGTGAAAACACTATTAGGAAAAACTTGTAGATATGTTGTATAAAAACGTATTTTATACATTATTTTTCCTTTTTCTTTCTAACTTCACATACGTTAGAGAGAGCAACCTTCTTTTCGCACTTGTTTATTAGGATGGAAATTTCAGTATATATTTTTCACATTTCACATTCTTTAACAGTTTTGTAAATGTACTTTATCTAATGTCAGTAAACTGCACACTAGACAATACTTGTGTCTACATTTCAGCGAAAGCGCGAACTCGCCCGAGAATGTTACATTTCATTCACCGTAAGAGTCAATTAAAAAATTATTTTTATTTATCTTTTGCGCTTTTTATTTTCCTAACACAGAAAAGTTTATTTTCCCAAGACAATTCGACAGCTCGTCCATTATTTGTGTTCTCAAGCAGAATTAAGCAAATTGCAACACTGCATGGAACGCAAAGCGAAGCCAAATACGAGCAGACAGACAAAGTATCATTATGCGTTTCTTGCCAAATATTTATTTATTTTTTACACAAAACAACAAATAATTGTTTATTTGTTTAAGAACAAATCTTTAAAATCATTAAGTGTATGCGATTTATTTTCATATTTTTCTCGGCTACTTGATGAATATTAGAATATGAGAAGAAAAATAAACATAAATGTTAATGATTTGGAAAATTTTAATATTGAGTTGAGCTAAAAATGATTTGTAATTTCGGCCAAGATTTATAACACGCTGCGATTTGGTTTTCATTCAAAAATTTTGCACTTAAGAAAGAAAAACTAACTGAAGGTTGGGTAAGAAAAAAAAAAACAAACAAATTCAATGAAATGAAATTAAATACGAGTATTACAAAGATACAAAGTATTGTTTGTGCTTTGTTGTGAACAACACTTTTCATATTTTTTATGTTGCTGACTTTCAGCAATTAAATTTTTATTTCTACTCGCATACATTTTTTTTTCTAAGTTTTTATTTGAAAAAATAAAGTCAACAGCAACTAGAAAAGATCACACACATGGTGTAAGATTAAATAAGCGATAAATTGACATCTATCGTATGTATGTATACAAATATAAAAGTAACAACCTCCATTCATACTGTCGGCTTTTTTTAAATTTGAAAGACTAAAAATAATTAAATTAAGAAATAAACTTCAAAAGAAAATCTTCCAAGACAATGTAGGGGCGCATGTATGTATGTAATGAAATTTATGGATGAACATTTACGTGTGTCAATCGATCAGTAGATGAAATTTTAATTATTAGAATTACGGCAGATTGTATTCGAAAACTAAGTGTCGTTGGTGGTTGCAGTCGCAATTGTAATTAGCAGGGACAAGGACTTCATGCATTTAAAAAAGGTGCTTTAGGCACCTAAAATATGACATCAAAAACTCAAAATATGCACTTAAAACAATAAAATATGCACATATTTTAAAAAATTTTATTCTAAAGAAAAGTTTTCAATTTACATACAACTAAATAAAGATATAAAAATATATTTTTTTTTTTAAAAGGTGCGTGGACAAGCCTTTTACATTATATTTTTACACAAGATTAAATATGATATAACGATTGTTTCACTATTTTCGGCTTTAATAGCAGGCAATTTTCTCTTGAAATCATCAAAATTATAATTTCCATTAAAATTGGTAGGTTCGTGTGCTTGTACAATCGTTCTACAATTCTGCAACAATTCAAGCGAACAAATTGTCCAAAAAACAGTTTTGCATTAACAATTTGTCAGAAATATTTTTTGAAATTTGCATTTTTGAGAAAATATCACACAAAATCATGCGTTTGTACCAAAATATAAGACGAAAATATACATTTATGACCAAATTATGCAAAAATATGCATTTTCAGCAAAATATGCAAAAATATGCTCTAACAAATCGATGACATTTTTACGCAAATTCATTGTTTCGTAAAGATATTTCGTTCTTGCTATTATCAGGGTTAAGGGGAAAAACATGCATTTGCATGAAACCCCTGTCCCTGGTAATTAGGCTGTTAATCATTTGCTCCTGCACATTTTAGGAATTATTCAAAGAAACACAACTTTGAAAGCTTTTGGGCCTGTCCCACGATGTCGACTACGTTCGACTTCCCAGCAAAAAACTTTGCCTACTAGAATGCAAAAAAGTGTATGTACTCCTCAGTCCTAAGTACTTACAATTTGACTGAATAACCCATTATTTTTGTTTGAGAAGTTCAAAAAGTATGCGGTACCCTATACTTTTTGCCTACAAACATACAAAAGTTAATAGATTACTGATTGCCTAAAAGTACTCAAAATTTAATGGGTTATTTTTTGCTTACAAATATGCAAAATTTTATAGATTACATTTTGCTTAAACTTATTCTAAATTAATTTGCTAGTTTTTCTAATTAAAATAATTTTCACGATCAATAAATTTTTCTCTAGATATATTTCCTTATTAACTGGAAAGCACTACAATAAGTACTTTCACGTAATGATATAAATAAGTTCTTATTTTATTCATTACAGGGCAGTCATTATTATGCACATAAAATAATTACATAAATAAGTATCAGTCATTACTTTGTAAGCTATTAAAAGAGTACTACCCATTACAAAATTTCGAAAATTTTTTGCTGGGTTGTTACGCATTTTCATTTGAAACAAACAAAAAATGCAAAAATTTTAAACAAAAATAAATTTTAAAATTTGTTTTTGTTTTGTTTAAAAATTTTTAATTTTTTTAAATTTATGGATGAGAATGTACGTGTAGCAATCGATCAGTAGGTGAAATTTTAATTATTAGCATTAAGGCAGATTGTATTCGAAAACTAAGTGTCGCTGGTGGTTGCAGTCACAATTGTAATTAGGCTGTTAATAAGTTGCTCGTGCACATTATAGGACTTACTTAAACAAACAAAATTTTTTAAAGCTTTTGGGTCTGACCCACGATGTCGATGATGAAACAAACAAAAAATTAAAAAATTTTAAAGAAAAATTAAAAAATTAAAATTTGTTTTTGTTTTGAATGTAAGTTTGCGACAAATCGTACATTGTCGACATCGTAAGACAGGCCAGTGGTGCCATTCAGTAAATTTTAACGATCCGACAATCTTAATTTTTGTCTGTTAATTTTGTCGCTTGCAATAACGATTGTGTGATTCTGTAACTTCTTATTAACGATAGTACGCAGCTGATATTTTCTGTTGATTTTTGTCGATGAAATTAACAGCACATAAATTATTGTCCCTTAAATAACGGCACAGCTGACATTAACCTACAGCGAATGTCGTTAAAAATGTTGCGGAATAGCAAACTTGATAAATTTTTGTTATAATTATTTCAACGATGCGATTATTCTTAAAAAAAAGTTAGTGAATCGCACTACAGGCCGTTAACATTTTCAACATTTCCCTATAAACCAGATTGAGTCATGTTGCTCCTTAGCTGGAATAATTTCCCATTTACAAACTTATAAATTTTCTCACTCATCAAATACATTCAGTTGCGCATTCTTAAGAATCAAACAAGTGCGTACGTATGCTGCCATCAAATTCATTTGTAAACTCGATAAGTTTTAAGCAAATAAAACTTCAAATTAAAAGTTATCAAAGCAAAAAAAAAAAAAAATAAAAAACTGAAAACTCATCTTCCTCATCTCCATTTAACATCAAGAGATTCAAGCACAATTTTGTTTGCACTGAGATGACACATCTTTTTGCCTTGTTGTTGTTGGTGGCTGTTGGCTCGTTCGCATACGCGGTGCTGCACACTGGCACTTGTGTGTCTGGAGCTGCTGATCGTAATGTGTCACTTTGTGAAATGATGTCTTAAGTAAATTTATCTTGAGGCTGGTCAGTTCGTTCTTTCATTCACTGTTTGTTTGGACATCTATCGGATAAGTGAACTGTTTGCTTGTTTACTCAATGAATTTTTTTTCCCAATATTTATTTTTCACCATACACTTGTTGTTAAAGTTAAAAGTAAACTGCAGAATAAAGACCAACAGAAATCAGGTATTGGGGGGGGGAAAAAATAAAACTAAAAAAAAAAAAATAAGTTTCAGGCTTTCAGTCTGTGGGTGTTCCTGTGCCACCAAAGACTTTGCGACAAGATTTTGCAAATTGAATTAACACTTATTTAAAATTTCAAAAATTATTTATGATTTTTTTGCTAATTTTTTCTGGTAAAAAAATATTAGAAATTGCATATCTATTGTTCTGTTTAGGCGGGACATTAGCTTTTTTGTTTGTTACTTCTCCGTCCCTGCTTCAGGTGAGTTGTCAGTCGAATGGTGTTTTGTTGGGCTGGTGGTCCCCAGTTTAAACAATAGATTGTCATGTTTCTTTAAATTGTTAAATTAACATGTCAAAAGGTGTTATTTGTTATTTATTGTATTTTTGTGCGATTTTGCTCACTGTTGTTTGCTGGATTTAAGCGCCATGTTTTCATTCTTTTTTTTTTGTGTGCGCCTCTTTTCACTTTTGTTTAGCAAGTAGTTGCTGCTGGTGCTGATCATCATCATTTGCATAAGTATGATTTATTTATAAGATGCTAACAAACAATTGCTTCTACATTTATGGAATTAGTTATGATAATTCTTCCCCCAAGTTCTTCGTTTCGCCAATTGGTTGTGTGGGTTAAAGAAGAAGAAGAAAGAAGTACTAAAAAAATAAGTATGTATAGACTAATTAAAAAAGTACCATTTAGAAAAAAGTACCTATCAGAAAAAGAATTTACAAAAAAGAACCTACAAAAAATTACGCCATAAAAGAAGAACATTTAAAAAAAATAAGTTTTTACAAAAATATATTTAAAGACGTACATTTTAAAAAGAGTACCTTTTCTAAAGTACCTTATATAAAAATTACCTTTTAAAAAAGTACATTTTATAAAAAGTACGTTTATAAAAAATTTAATTTTATAAAAAAGTACCTTTTCTTAGAAAGGTATTTTTTTTAAAGTACCTTTTATAAAAAGGTATATTTTATAAAAAATTACCTGATATAAAAAAGTACGTTTTATAAAAAAGTACCTTTTATAAAAAGTACCTTTTATAAAAAAGTATCTTTTATAAAAAAGTACCTTTTATAAAAAAAGTACCTTTTATAAAAAAGTACCTTTTATAAAAAAGTATCTTTAAAAAAAAGTACATTTTATAAAAAAGGTACCTTATATTTAAAAAGTACCTTTTATAAAAAAGTATCATTTATAAAAAAAGTTCATTCGATAAAAAAGTACCTTTCAAATGATGTTAATAAAAAGTTTTTTTATAACAAAGTACCTGGGGGTTATTATATAATCCGAATCGATCGGAAATGTGTTTGAATTGTAATGTTAATAACATACAAATTCGAACAGTTTTCGTTTCGAGTCGAATTACATAATAATCCCCCTGTTATAAAAACGAAGCTTTTGTAAAAATGTAGTTCCTTTTATAAAACAGTACGTAAAAAAGTCCATTTAAAAAATTCGTTTTAAATAAAGAACCTTTAATAAAAAGACAATTTTTTTAACATGTATATACATATTTATATATATAAAAAAGTACCTTTTTAAAACAAGTAAATTTCAAAAAAGTACCTGTAATAAAATAGTACCTTTTACCCTTTTTTTTTTTAAAAGTTACCTTTCGAAGAAGTACGTTTTTTAAAAAGTACCTCAAAAAAGTATTTTTTATAAAAAACTACCTTGTATAAAAAAGTACCTTGAATATAAAGGTACATTTTCTAAAAAGAACATTTTAAAAATAAGTAAATTTTTGGAAAAAGTACTTTTTTGAAGAAGTACCTTTGCGAAGAAGTACCTTAAATAAAAAAGAACTTTTTGAAAAAGTACCTTTAATAAAAATCACATATTTTAAGAAAGTACCTTTTTTAAAAAAAAGTATCTATTTTAAAAAAGTACCTTAAAAAACCTTTTACACAAAAGTACCTTTTACAAAAAACTGACCTATTTAAAAACATACCTTTTTTAAAAAGTACGTTTTTTTAAGTTTCTCTTCTTTTAAAACCATGTTTTTTTAAATTACATATTTTTTACAAAGTACTTTTTTTTGAAAGTATCTTTATTTAAAAGTACTTTTTTATAAAGTACCTTTTATATAAAATTACCTTTTATCTAAAATTTCCTATAAAAAATATTACCTTTTACAAAAAGTACCTGTAATAAAAAAGTACTTTTAATAAAAAATTACCTTTTATGAAAAGATGCCTTTTATTAAAAATTATCTTTATTAAAAAAGTAACTTTAATAAAAAAGTACCTTTTATGAAAAAGTACCTCTTGTTAATAATTAAATTTTATAAAAAAGTATTTTTTGTAAAAAAGTAGCTGTTATAAAAAGTTGCTGTTTTTAAAGAATACCTTGTTTTATAAAAGTACTTTTTTAGACTAATATTTACTTCAAAAATCAATTATGCATGTTAAAAATATGGAAATCAATTTTTATTTTATAAATACCGTGAATGCAAAATTTGCCCTAATTTGCTTATACTTTCTTTAATGCAAAAACAAAGTGCTTTGAATTGCATTCGTTAGTTTTGCGGCATTACGTCACTAGTTACAAGGTGTATTTACTTTTCTCACGCCTCTTTCACTTAAAAATAAGTGAGTCTAATTGGGAATTTTTCATTAAGAGTGAAATAGCAGAAAGCATATGCGATATTTATTTAAGTAAACATAATTTTTTCTTCGCAATTTTCGTTCAAAACTATTTTCAGTATAGTCACGTTCCTGTTAAGAATAAAATAAGGTGTAGCTAAATGTTAAAATAACAATGGCAGCAATGGGAACGTTTCGCTGTTGCATCAGCATCAGCATCAGCATCTGCAAACGTTAAAGTCTTGTGTTTCTTTTTTCTTTCGAAGGATAACATTATTTTGTGAAGATGAAATTGATGGCGTTGATGGAAAAACGTCAACATTAATCTTAAACCGAAAGGAGAAAACAACAAAACGAATTTGAAAATTCGTTACGCTAAAGCGAGCACTGCACAGTGATGTTGGTTGCTGCTTGTTTTCCGTTTATATATTACGAGAAAGAGCTTGGAATTAATTTTTACGCACTTAGCGTGAAATTTGTCTGCTAGGTAACACAAATATGAGCGTTAAGCGCCCTGTAGATGATCAAACAAACCATCAAGCGGATTTTATTTATGCTACACAAATACGAGTACGTTGTCGGCTTTGATTGAGGGAATTGTACAAATTTTGGTTTCTTCCACTTGATAATCGTAGTATGCCATTTTTGCTTGAATTCATTTTGTATACAATTTTGACATATTTATATGCTCCAGCGAACCACTGTGCCTGTATAAACTTACGTAGTTTAAAAATAATTTGGTGTTCTTGGTGGATAATTACGCCAAGAGAATTTAAGCGTAAAATGACAACAACGTAAAAAGATAAAATAAAATAAAATAAAAAAATATATAAATAAGCCTACAGAGAACTCAAACATCGAAACTTAAAAAAAAAGAGATAAATATGTACAATTTTAAAATAAAACATTCGTAGCAACTTCAAAGCGCCATTCGATTAACAAGTGTAACGAATTTACTTGACTCGAAATTTTGTACTCCGGTGTGTAATTTGTTTAGATAACATTAAATGAACTTATTTATTTTTTGCGAAAAGGTATCAGGGTGCAAGAACAAGTTTTATACTATTTTGGCTTTTTTTCACTCACGTAAGACTAAGATTTCTATTATATATTTTTTTTAAATAATTTTCTAAAGATATATTAATTTTCTGATGAAAATCTAACAAAAACATTTCCGCTTGTCTGCATTTTGCGTTAATTATAATGTCCACACTTTGGCACGATCACTCAAAGTGACACGTTGTAGTTATATTATTATTATTATTATTATTATTTTTATTTTCTTTTTAATTTTAATTATTTTTTCAAAATTATTTTTATTTTTAAGTACTGGTACTTATATTTTTAGCCAAAAACCTGCTCATGATTATGTTTATGATCACATTTTTGTTTTTTTTTTCTTGTGATATAATCACAATGCCGTCATATAGTGTTCTTCGATACAGATGGTTGGGCATTAAAAATAAAAATTATATTAATTTTATTTTATATTTTTTTACTGAAGCAGATGAGTCAAATTGGTCAACAAAATGTCGAAATGTGTTATATATAAAAACAATACCAAATTACCGTAAAATCATGTGCATTACTTACTTAGTCCTAATTTACACTATGCAAGTCTTATTGCTAAGCTGATTAGTTTGTTAGGTGAGAGAGAGAGAGAGAAGAGGGGATATGAAACGTTTATTTTCCCTCGTCTCTCTTTCCCTAAAAATTAATCAGCTTAGCAATAAGAATTGCATAGTGCAAACTAGGACTTAGTATGCTGGTTCGTAGGACCATAAGCAGATTTAAATGGTTGTCTTATCTTTATTAGGCCTCTATTAGGCAGAGTTCTGTTTTATTTAAGAAAAATTTTAGTTTCAACAGTTAATTCCTCTTTCTGCATGGGTTTTATTTTTTTTTAAGGAAATTTAAAAAATTAAAAATTATTTGAAAAGTTTTTGCTTATTTACTAAAGCAGACGAGTCCTATAGGCCAACAAAATATCGAAATGTGCTATAGATCAAAAAAACCATGTTACCGCATAGTGATATTCATCACTTACACAATGTGCTGGTTCGTAGGACCATAAGCAAATTTCACTGGCTATCTTAGCTTGGCCTAACCAGGGCAGAATTCAATGTTTTGTGTAACTAAACATTTTAATTCTAAAAGCTAGTATGTAACTCTTTTTGCATTACTTTTATATATAAGAAATTTATTACTCGACATATTGTCATAAGTTTATTTTAATTTGAAATTTATTTGCTGGTGGTTCAGCGATGTCTATATGCATTTCATTGTTGCTCTAACAAATTGTCATACTTGTCTTAAGTGGGTATTAGAGGGTAATGCTTGATATATCATCATGACAATTTTGATTTACTGTCACGTTATGAAGTGTTTTGTGTTTTGTGATTGAGTGTAGTAAAGGTTTTCATAATAAAAATGAATAGTTTTTGAAAATTTAACAACTTCAACGCCATGTTTCCATAAGTCAGGCAAGCGACTCGTCATATATGAAAATCACTCAAAGTGCTTTTCATATAAATTTTCTATTAAAGCCGACCGTTCGTGTTGTGGAAACAAGAGTTAAAATATTGCCGAAGGTGAATATATTATTAATATAATTGTTAATATTAGCCAAAGGTTGTTATGTGTGAGAACACGTGAGCGTGAGTGATAAAAACTTTTCTTCTTCGTGAGAGTAAGTGATAAGAGGGAGTCTTCCAAAGTTTGATTAAAAAAATTTTATTATAATCGGTGCTGCCGTTTGGCAGTAATTAATTATGGCCACAAAATGGGTAAAATTTCCTTAAGTCTAATGGAACAAAACATTCGATTAATGCCCGTAATTTCTACAAATAGATATATATTGGTGTCTAGATATCTATCGTGTAAGTTGAATTTTATAAGTAAACTCGTAGGTAAAAACGTTAGGTAAATTATCTGTGTGTAGAAATTACGGGCATAAGTGTACCTTCTCAGACCAAAACTTTTTTTTTCGAATCACTTAGCAAATGGCAAAATTTGAAAGTAATAAACATAGTAAGAACTTCCACCTTCTTTTTAAGTCAGTCCAACTGTGAATAAAAATTCTCCAGAAGGTTTTCCCTATTCCTTGTTCCCTTATTTTAAAATTTTTTTTATAAGCTCTGAGGTAAAATAAAATAACTGGAAACAAAGCAGCTGACTTCGAAAATTCGAAATTCTATCTCACTTTTTATGCCATATTGTTACGCAAAAATACTCGAACAAAGCTACTAAATGCAAATGTTTTCATAGAAAAAATCATTGGTAAACAAAAACAATTATCCTGAATTGTTTAGCTAAAGAACTAAATACACATGCGAACGCACATAAATAAACATAAAAACTATAGCAGCAGCAATAGTGAAGTAGCTTCTGCTTGTTAAGACTACACATATAAACAAATACAAGTAGTAACATGTACATACATAGTTAATACATGAACTAATCACGCTGCTGAGATTGTTTAGAAGTTGGTGTCACATTCTGGAAGCCTTGTGTGCAGTATAACAAGGGCGACGCATCTGCTGGCAGTTCAGTCTATCATAAAGTCAGTCTGAAGTTCAGCTATTTATTGTGAAACGTTCATTCAGGTCTTTTATTAATTTGAAAATTTACGACTCCATAGAAAAACGTTTTAAACGGTTAAAAAAATATAACAATATGGTAAAAAATATAAAAATTTTACTCTCGGAAGAAAGTAAAGTGTTCGTCAAATACTCCCAAAAATGCTTCGAATTAAGAAAGAGAAACTTTTCTTCTTTTGCTCCATAACTTTCTTAGAATACTTTTCTTATTCGATCGTTTATTTTTCTGTTGAATATTTTTTTTATTTATATTTAATAAAATTAAATTTTTTCAATCGAAATTTATTAATTAAAACTTTAATAATTGCATAAAAAATGTGTGTGCGTGTGTAAAAATCGATGTGAAAATTTAAATGTTCATCTCAAAATATTGTACGTAAATAAATCTTTAACGTAAAAATATCCTGTCCTGTTGTTCAACCAAGTGTGGCATGATAATTTTGTACGAGAGAGTGTGCAACATGCACAAGGGGAACTTACGCTGTTGCACGTTTACTGTGTGCGCCCCTCAACTTGATCATGATTTTTAGATTTAGATTTTATATAAGATTTTTTTTTGTGTGCTTTTGCACTTGAGGTGACATCGTTAAAATTATTGAATTACTCTCACCGATTTCTCGTTCCTTTTCGCTTTCTATTGCGATTTGCAATGACCTTTAATATTTGTGCTTTCATGTTTTAGGAAAAGTTCTTTCAATTAACTAGATTGTCTGTTTCCTTGTTAATAATTGCATGATGCATTCATTTTTAAATTATTTGTTTTTTGTTGCTGGTGATTAGCGTTGCGCTGAATTGGCATTGGGCCCATTGTGTCCTGTTAGAATTGCATACATATACACATATGTATGTCCGTCTGTTTATCGCTTTGTCTGGTGTTGCTACTTTTCACAGTTTAAGTGCAGCTATTTGTTATCTTAAATTTGATGAATTTAAATCAAGTCAGTGTTTGCTCTACTAGGACCATATCGTGCATGCAACTGTTTTGTTCGAAGGACCATAATCCATTAAAGTTTAGCTTTTGAAAAATAAATATGCTCTTGTAAAGAATATCTTCAAAAAATACGTATCTGAAAAGTTAAGTTACTTTTTTTAAAAGGAGATGGATAACAGTGTAGAACGAAGCACATTGATTTATAAAATAAAATTTATATTAGATATAGTTTGGTAAACCGCGAACCGTTGTGGTTATCGTAATGTAATTTTGCCCAGATAAGGTCGAAGTACTGTATGTCTGCTACACCGTATATAGTCTAGCGAAGCAGACCGGATTTTAGTTTAGTATAAAAACTTTAAAAATCCCTGAAGATATCCAGTTTCCTTTAGAAGTTATACGCCCCTAAAGGGAAGAAAAATATTTTTTCTAACCATCATCGAAATTTCATACAACCAATTAATTTGTAAAGACAGTGAACGTCTTAATTTTATAACAATTTATTTAATTCAACTGCAAATAAATTCCGATCGTGTCACTAAAAAAGAAAAACAACTGTCTGACCCAAATTTTGTAACATACTCGTATTGAAAACGCACTGAGTAATTTGTTAAAATGTTTTGTTTTTTAAATGAAACTTTTATACTTTTTATCAATAAACTACTTAAGCAATCAATTTATTTTTTGTAAGATTTACCACATGCCAAGTTTGAACTCATTAAGGAATAGTCTTGCTGTGTCTAATAATTTTTGGTTTTTTGTTTAACAATAGTTTTACTTAAACAAAAAAAAAAAAAAAAAAAAACTAAGACAGTAAATAAATGATATTTCAATTTATTATCAATAATTAGATTTACTTTTTTTCTATTCAACAAAAGTTCACATTTAAGCAGCAGCGCCATCAATCTTCTTTTTTCATCAACTTAATGGTTCAATATTCTTATTGAAAAGCGATTGTTTATTGTTGAATGGATCATTCATTATTAAATATTTCATGTTTATAAGTTGCAAGCAAGAATTTGAACAATTGCTAAAAACTTTTACTAAAGTTTTTAAGTCTCACAAAACTAAAGGCGAGATTTGACTCTGATATGTAATAAATTCAGTAAAGTGCGACCTTGACTCGTACACGAAGGGTTCCGTACGGACACGACATACATACATATGTTATACTATATGAACTTTTATGCTTTGGCCTTTGTTTTTGACAATTTTTTTCGGGTTTTGCCGATTTTTTTTAAGTATTGACGCTTTTTTAGTTTTGGCGTTTTTTTTAACTCTTAGCGATTTTTTTCAGCTTTTGGCGTTTAGTTTTGGTTTTTTACAAAACATATTTTTAATTTAAGCAAATTTTTTTTTGTTGTGTCGCGTTTATTCGTTTTAGCGAATTTTTTTAGATTTTTTGGTGATGTTTTTAGTACTAACGTTTTTTTTTTCTCGTTTTAGCGATTTTTTTTGTTTTTTGCTTGGCGATTTTTTTCATTGTGGCGATTTTTCAACGTTTTTTTTAATCAGAAATAATTTCTTAATCAGGCTTGAATTCAGTAATTTCAATTCTTATTGAATGAAACATTAATGTGAATATCTAAAGAAAAGAAGAACTGAACTCAAGCCTGATTAAGAAATTACTTCTGATTAAAATTCACTACAGTTCAATTAAATCTAAAAATATCTCATATGTTTTTTTTTTTTCAATAAATATTTTTAGTTTTACCAATTTGTTAGTTTTGGCACTTTTTTTTGTTTTGACGATTTTTTAGTTTTAGTTTTGGCGATTTTTTTTAGATTTTCTGACATTTATTTTTAAATACATATTTCCAGTTTACAAAATTTTTTTAGTTAAAGTTTTTTCTGAATTTGGCGATTTTTTTTGGTATTGACGCTATTTTAGTCTTGGTGTGTTTTTCGTTTTGGCGATTTTTTTAGTATTGACGTTTTTTTGAGGTCATGGTTTTTTTTAAATAAATATTTTTAGTTTTAACAATTTTTTTAGTTTATTTTTCTTTTGACGAATTTTTCGTCTTTTTTTTTGGCGTTTTTTTTAGTTTTTTGGTGACCTTTTCACTTTTGGTGATTTTTTTTGTATGTTAGCGATTTATGTTATTTATGGTAATATTTTTCATTTAAGCGCCTTTTTAATTTGGCGATTTTTCGTTTCAACATATTTTTAATTTTGAACTTTTAGTAGTCCAAGGTAGTCATAATTACATGGTCAAAATTACATTAACTAGTGGATTACCCTTTAATTTACGATTTTTTTTTAATTTCAGTGTTAATTAGTAACTTTGAAAATATCAAATGTCTATACATAATTGTCTGTATATTACATTAAGATTTCAAAATGTTTTGTTGCTCTTTTTAGAACACCCTATTATTTTTAATTGTCTTATACTTATTGTTCTAGCGGCCAAAGTTTTACATGTTCTGTGCAAACTTCAGGGAAGTAGCTCTTACGGTTCACGCGGTGACAGCCTGTGGCAAGCAGAGAGACAGATGGAAGGGAAATACAGACAGACGGAGGGACATTATAGCGAAAACAATGGGATTCCTTTTCACCTTTGGTGTACGGAATCCTAAAAAAGGGTGCTGCAGAACCATTTACATATTTATCTTTCCATGTTTATTAATGGCATAGTTTTTTTTTACTTGACAGTTAGTCAAATAGTTGCAGGTTGAGTCATGACATGACATGTTCAAATTGCCCTATAGTCGAAATAAAACGTTTTTATGGATTAACCTGCACTTTACTATCTTTGATTGCGTCCCTCATGATATTCTACTACATTTCGTTTTGCCAGTCTATGTGTCTATATCTTTTTCTCAAAAATTCACTATAATTTCATTGATGAAAAATTTTCATTCAGTTAAAGAACAACAACAAAATCAAATTTGCAATATACGGACAAATTTCTCTTTTTAACACCATTAATTTGTGGCGATGCTGTTCATGCCTTTCTTAATGTTGGTAAATTTTTCCCAATATTTTCCTCTAATATTTTTAAATGTTTTTTTTTTCTTTCTTTCTTAATAAATTTATCTGTAACCAAGAAATGATGTAATTCTTTGCAAAAGTTTTGCCAAAATAAACGTTTATATATAATCCGTACACTGAAAGAATTTTCGGGCTAAATTCTATGAATTTCGACATTAATTGTAATGAAAAATTCATTAAAATTCAACCAATGTCACGCTTCGTTGGATTAATGAAACCAGTTTCGTTGTAATTAATGCAGTGCTATAACTTCATCGAAACAATAAAATAATTTCATGAAAAGAATGAAATAACTTAAATATAAAGGCGTTTCTTAATAATTAGAAAATATTGTTGTCATAAACCCAATAAAATATTCTTACGAAACCAGAATACCAACGAAGCAATTCCAATGAAATTCTTTCACAATATTCATGAAATTTTCATTGGGTTTGTGAAAAAATTTTTAATGAAATTATTTCATTGAACTTATGAAGCAAAATTATTTCGGTGTACACAGAAGGGGCACCATCATATACTTATAACAAACATTTCATGCATTAATTGTAAATAATTTTGTGCTTGTTTTATTTCTGTTGCAGTCTAATTCTTCTACAAATGCAACTAATTCTAACAAAAATTAAAACAAAAATTACAAAAAAAAAAAAAAAGACTTACGAAAAAAAGTGGCCATATCTGTGCTGATGACATAAATCAGCATGAAAAATTCAATTAAGATGTTTTGTGTGCAACACACAAAACAAATGCAACATGACGACGAGCAGCAGGCAGCAAATCTATCAGCAACAATAATATAAAAAATAAAAATAACAGCGTACTTTTCCTAACTCGATTTCAATGGAAATTGGGTCTCAGCTCTCCATAACTGAACGACTGTTAGCGTAACGGACACACACACACACACACACACGCAAACAGACAGACAGACAGACAGACAGACGAAGTTACTTCGTTGTCATTAAGCTGAATGATCTTTATAACAGAGTGATCAAGATAATGACAACAAATAACGTCATTTACTTGCCAACTTTGAGTATTTCACTGTTTAGAATTTAAATGGAATATTAATTTTAAAACATTTAAAACAAATTACAAATGCACTACATACCGATACCGATACCGATACCCCGATACACAGCCAGTGTGACGGACAGACGGACGGACACATGTACCATGAATTCGATTTTATCAATCATAATAATGTGAATTTCAGTACGTTGGATGAATATAAATTTTGTTAAGAAATACTTAATGAAATTCATACGTTTTTTAACCGATTAAAATTGAGTTTTTTTTTTTTTTTGATTACAAGTAAATACATAATACGAATGTGATAGAAACATGATTCAAATTGATTTGATTGACATGAGATGATGATTGATATGGGCGAACTCGTATTGGAAGTTAAAAACCGAAAAACACCAACAATTAAACTGACTAAATAAACAAAGTTCCCTCCCTGCTAATGAGTTTGTCATGTCGGTGGGAAATTAATTTTAAGCAAATAAATAATTTGCTACAAATGAAAACAATAAACCACGTTTATACGAGGGTCTCGATGAAAAAGTGTTAAATATTTTTGCCCAATGTAACTTTGTTTTGTAGTATAATATTCGTATCTTAAAAAAATTATCTCTCATTTGGTAAAAAATTACTTTTTGGAAAATAAGAACGCATACAGAAAAATTATCATCATATTTACGTTACACTTTTCTCTTGAAAAAAGTATTTAAAACAATACTCGCATTTACACTTATTTCAAATACTCACCAAAAAAGTATATTTCAAAGTACTTCAGCAAAGGATGCCTCTTTTTAAGACGTAAAATGATCCCACAGACCGAAAAATGTGAATTTATCGTCGGCCAAATTATTGAAAAATTTTTTTTAATTGTTCAGATTGATCGGAACTTAAACGTTTAATAGGTCGTTCATGTCGTTCTTAATTTACTCTCAACAATGATTGAACGATTTTTATATGCAAAGAACATAAAAATTCGGTCTTTAAAATAAGTAGCGAATTAAAAAAAAGTACACTTTTATAAAAGTACGTTTTTGAAAAAGCTACACTCAGGGAAAAGCTGCAACTTAAAAATAAGAACCCGTAACATTAATTCAATAATTTTCAATATAATAGAAAATGTATGGAGAGATACTCAAAAATAAATAAAATTAATAAATTAATACTGTTAATATTTTTCCATATTGAAATAAGAAATTTTAACATGACTAGACTTTCGTTAATGTTTCTTATTAATTCAATGTGGTTTTTATGGATTTTAGGCCGTTTTTTCTCTGGGTATATATTTTTTTTTGGAAAAAGTAGGTAGGAGGTAGAGTATTTAAAAAATAACCTTTTATGAGAAAGTACTCTTTTGAAAAAGTACCTTTTTGAAAAAAAGTACCTTTTTAAAAAAAGTACCTCTTGAGAAAAGGTACTTTCTTTAAGAAATTAGCCTATTTGGAAAAAGCGCCCTATTGAAAAAGTAAAGAGAATCGCCCTTTTGAGAGAAAGTACCTTTAATTAGCTCTTTGAAAAAAGTACCTATTTCGAAAAATAAGGCCTATTTGTAAAAATAGCTTTTTGGACATATGTATGCGGTACTTTTTGGTAAAAGTATCTTTTTAAAAGAAGTATCTTTTTGAAAAAGTAAATTTTCGAAAGAAGTATCATATTGAAAAAAGACCTTTTTGAAAAAATTACCCTTTTGAAAAAAGTATCTCTTGAGAACAGGTACTTTCTTGAAGAAAATACTCTATTTGGAAAAAGTGCCTTATTGAAAAACTAAAAAATTCGCCCCTTTTTTGAGAAAGTACCTTTGATAAGCTCTTTAAAAAAAGTACCTATATCAAGAAATGTGCCTATGTGTAAAAATAGCTTTTTGGAAATATGTAGTACTTTTTGGAAAAAGTACCTTTTGGAAAAAGTACCTTTTTGAAACAAGTACATTTTTGAAAAAGTACCTTTTTGAAAAAAATTAAATTTTGAAAAAGTACCTATATGAAAAAAGTATGTTTTGAAAAAGTGCCTCATGAAGAAACTAGCCTATTGGGAAAAAGTGCCTAATTAAAAAGTAAAAAATTCGCCCTTTTATGAGAAAGTACTTTTAATTAGCTTTTTGTAAAAATAACTTTTTAGAAATATATACACATGTAGTACTTTTTAATAAAAGTATTTTTTTTTAAATTTCCTTTTCCAAAAAAGTACATCTTTGAAAAAAGTACCTTTTGGCAAAAAAGTACCCCTTTGAAAAAAGTAACTTTAAAAAAAAAATTCTCTTACTGAAAAAAGTACCTCTTGAGAAAAGGTACTTTCTTGAAGAAATTAGCCTATTTGGAAAAAGTGCCTTATTAAAAAAGTAAAAAATTCGCCCGTTTTTGATAAAATGCCTTTGATAAGATCTTTGAAAAAAGTACCTATTTCAAGAAATGTGTGTATTTGTAAAAATTGCGTTTTGAAAATATGTGATACTTTTTCGAAAAAGTACCTTTTTAAAGGAAGTACCTTTTGAAAAAAGTACCTCATGAAGAACTTTGTGTCTATTTGTAAATTTTTTTTTTTGAAATCTGTAGTACTTTTTGGGAAAAGTACCTTTTTGAAAAGGTACCTAAAGGCGCCTAAAAAGTAAAAAGTTCGCCCTATTTTGGTAAAGTACCTTTAATTAGCTGTTTGAAAAAAGTACCCATTTCAATAAATGTTTCTACTTCTAAAAATAGATTTTTGGAAATATGTAGTAATTTTTGGAAAAAGTAAATTTTCAAAAAAGACCTTGTTGAAAAATGTACCTTTTTGGAAAAAGTACCTTTTTGAGAAACTAAAAATTAGGAAAAAGCACTTGTTTTTGGAAAAATTACTTTTTTTGGAAAAAGTTGATTTATGAAAAAGTACGATTTTAAAAAGGTACTTTTGTGAAAGAAGTACTAACATGAAAAAGTACTCTTTTGCGAAACTTTCTTTTGGGCAAAGGAATCTCTTTGAAAAAACTATATTTTTTTTAGAAATGTATTTATATATTTGAAGAATTTAATTTTATTAATGTTTTGAGAAAAGTACCTGTTTGAAAAAGTATATGTTTGAAAATAGTGAGTTGTTGAAAAAAGTGCGAGTAGTAGCTGTTTGGAAAAAGTTAATATTTGCATAAGTGCGACTTGACAAAGTTAATTTAAATTATTCCTGATTAAAATTCATTCTGGAAGTATTTTTTTAAATCCTTTTGAGAAAGTACCCTTACGAAAATTTTACCTTTTTGTGCTTTCTTTTGAAAGTGTTTTTTTTTAATAATATGTCCTTTAAAAATTAAATTTTTGTCATCATGAATTTTCTAAAGTATACGAGTATATAAATCTTTTGTTCCATAAAGCAATTAATTATAATTTGAATAAATATTGAACTACGAGTATGTAGAAAATATCATTATGACTTTATTGCCTTGTTATCTTTTTCAAGTTTAGCTCAATGCAAAATTTTCTACCCGTTAAATATTTTATTTATATTTTTAAAATATTCTACTCGTAAATATGTCATCACATTTGTGTGTCTGTCGCATTGTGAGTTTTTTTTTGTTCAGTGTATTCAGCCCAGTAGCAGCACCCATATGGAAATTAATGTTTCGTTTTTTTTTTCTAAATAGAAAAAAGAAACTCAAATACAAATATGATGATTGTTGTGGGTTCTACTTCTAGTTTACGCTTCATTTCTTGTGAAAACCTTGAATATCGGCAGCTTTTCAAAGGCAAAAAATTGAAGGCGTGGCATGAGTCTATTTTTCCATAATATTTTGTGTTTATTTTGTTGTTTAGTTTGTTCGTTTCATATTGTACAAATAATAAACTAATTTAATTAGTTTTCAATTAAGTGTGGAAATACGTTTTTCTAATTAAGTTATTTATTATTATACTTGTACTCGCAATTCCCTTGCAAACATGTTCTTTGAAAGTGAACAAACAAATAAAACTTAAAGTATTTTTAAATACTCGTAGTAATAAATAAATACATAAATGATGAATTTCGATTGGAAATTTTCAAATGACATCATGAAGACGATAAAAAAATGAGGATTTTTTTCTTACTAAATGTTACACAGTTATGGCAGCGATAAATCAAATATAAATTAGATGTTAACGTTAACTGGATTATTTATAAATAATTTATAGAGTTTGAAAAAATACATTTTCAGAATTTATAAATAAGAATTCGATTAATATTTCTATATTTATCTTAGCAAGCAATAAGTGAAGTATTGGCAAATAACAACAAACTTTGTGAAATAAAGCTTTTTATGAAGAATTATATTAAAAATAGCCTTATAAAAAGATATCCTTAAAAAGAGACCTTTTAAAAAACACCTTTCAAAAGAGTTACTTTGAGGAATGTCCAAAGCTGAGAAATAATCTTTAAGGAAAATAAATTTTAAAAGGGTACTTTTTACGACAGAATCTTTTTGAAAACATACTTTTTAAAGAAATCATCATTTAAAAAACGTATTTATGAAAGACTTACAAAATTATCTTAAAAAACATAAATAAAATTCCTTTAAAAAACTCATTTTGTAAAAGTAGTTTTCAAAAAAGTACGTATATAAAATCTGCCTTCTTCCATGGCATATCCTTGAAAATGTACATCCTAATAAGTATATGTAAACACATTTTAAAAGGTACCTCTATAAACATCACCTTTTAAAAAAGGGCGCTTAAAAAAGTACATTTACAAAAAATATTTTTCAAAAAGTACCTCTTAAAAAGTACCTTTTTAAGAAAGTGTTTATATAAAAAAGTACCTTAAAAAATTTCTTTTAACAAAAGTATTTTCAAAATAAAGTACCTTTTAGAAAAAGTACCTTTAAGAAAAAGTCCCTTTTGAAAAGAGCACTGTTTTAAAAAATTTACTTAATAAAAGTTCTTTATAGCATAGGAACATTTTTAAAAGAGTACCCTTTAGAAAATAACGTTTTTAAAAAAGTACCTTTAAAAAAGTACATATGATAAATTCTCTTTAAAAAGTACCTCTAAGAGTGTATTTAAAAAAAATACTTATTGAAGGTATCCCTCTAAAAAAAGTACTTTGTACAAAGTACCTGTTTAAAAAAGTACATTTAAAAAAGTTTATTACAAAAACAGTACATTAAAAATCCCTTTAAAAAAGAAAAGTACCTTTAAATAAAATCAATAAAGTGCGACTTTGACTCGCGCACGAAGGGTTCCGTACGTTGGGCTTTCAGCATTTTATTTTATTAGTGTTTTTTTACGTTTTTTCAGCTGAAATAATTTTTTTTGTTTATTTTTCGCTCTTTTATCGTTTTGGTGATTTTTTTAATTTTGGCGATTTTTTTTTAATTTTGGCGTTTTTTTTTATGTTGGCGATTTTTTTTTAATATTGGCGATTTTTTTAATTTTGGCGATTTTTTTCATTTTGGCGATTTTTTCATTTTGGCGATTTTTTTCATTTTGGAGATTTTTTCATTTTGGCGATTTTTCCGGTTTTTCGCGATTTATTTTCGATTTAGAAATTTTTTTAATTTGGTGCTTTTTTCGTTTTGGCGATTTTTTTTTGGTTTGGCGATTTTATAATTTTGAGATTTCTTTGTTTTACCGTTTTTGAAAATTTTAAGAAGTTTGCTCTTACGGTTTCCAAGATACACCAAGTTGTCAAAATTACATTAACTGATGGTACACCCTTTAATTAAAATTTTTTAAATTTTAGTTTTAATTGTTGTAGTCTGTATAAAAATACACTAACTTTACAAATTCCAAGTGCATATACATACAATTGTATTCTTTTCACATTTGGTGTACGAAACCCTAAAAAGATCCTTTTAGAAAAGAGTACCTTTAAAAAAATAACAAATTTAAATTTTTTTAAAGAAATCTTTTGGTAGAATTTTATGTTTGTTATTTTTAAACACGACCCGTGAATCAATTAACTTTTCTGCGGAAATCACCCAGGGTCTATGGCGGGAATCGAACCCACGACCTCTGGACTGAGAGGCTAGTATCGCTACCACTCAGCCACTGAGGCACACTGACTTTTAAGAAAGTTTCTCTGCAAAAGTGTACCTGCTTTAAAAAAATCGTTGAAAAATTTCACTGTTTTTTTAATATTTAAATTGCTTGAATTCTCATAAACTTTTTCTTTTTTACTTCCTGAATTACTCATGGACCCAACCAGACTCTTTATTAAGCACATGCAACATAATTATTTATTCAAGCTAAAAATATACGAACACTAATCATATATTCGTATTCTAAATAATAAACGTCACACAATATTGACCTTCACCAATCACACACTTGATTTACTCAAATCATAACCAACCTTTCGGCCATAAATTCAAAAGAAATATATAATTTTTTTAAATAAATAGACGAGCAACAAAATAAACTTGACATATTAAAATGAAGAAAATTAATACAAAATTTCATGGCATCCAACGTAAAACAGGAAATTGTCAGTGCGGTGCAAAATGAACAAAATTTTCGAAGGGGGAAATCAAAAATAACGTCAAATTTTGATCACAACGAAAATGTCAAACAATTTCACATAAAAGTGCGCGCACACACCTCAAAAACATAAATCCCAAAAAAAGAAAAAAAAAATATAAGAAATCTCAAGTGAAAAAGTGTCTGATTAAAATATCAAAAGTTAAAAAAGATTTTTTCTTACACAAAAATAATGAATGGGCGACGAGCAGAAACCTCCCCTGAGGAAAGAAAATTCAAGAAATGAAATTATTATTTTAATAATTTTCGTTTTTATATTTTAACAATTTTGGCAAATTTTGAAAAATGAACTTGTCAACATGCGATCAATTGGCAGCGACCGAAAATTAAAAAAGAAAACGATGAGTTACGCAAAAGATTTTTAATTTTTCGTTTTTATACTGCCAACCATTTTGCTCAATAAATTATTATTAAAGCAAAAGAAATAAAGAAGAAAAAAAAGTAATAAAAATTAATAATAAAAAATAAAACCCGACACAAGTTGCCAACATAAAATTTTTTTACGATCTGAGGATAGACTGCATGACGATCGCTGCCACCCACTTGCATTTGATGCAGCAGCAAATTATTTTATTTAATTTTGTATAAAGAGGCGTACAACGAGAAACAAATTATACACACAAACATACGAAGTAGACATCGAATGTGATGAAAATTAATCAGTTTAGAAGAATGAAAAATTAGACACATGAAATGTAAAATAAATTTCTCGTTTTTTTTTTTTAAAGTGTACGACAGGTGGCGGCTAATATTTCCATTTAGCAGGAGGAGGATTTTGTTTGTTTGTTTGTTTGCAACTGCTGCTGGGATTATTTATTACCGCAGCGAAAAAAAATGTTGTATGTGCTTCTTGAGTAATGAGATCTTCATGATGCCAAAATGATCAATAAAATAATATCTTCGACTTCCTATTATAAAATTTTAAAATGTGCAATATGTTCATTGTTGTACATAATAATAGATGTTAGAATTCTCATTCGGTTTAAATGAAAATAAATATAAGTAATTCACTCTGTTGGCATTTGTTACTGGATTGTAAACCTCAGTATATTGGATAAATAATACTGCGATTTTGGTTAAAGCAAAAAATTTCACAAAATTTTGCTTATTCCCTCCAATGGAAGAAAGCAGTATTAAAGTAAATTTTTTGAAACTTGAAATCCAATGAATTAGGCTTATAAACGAGAACTTACCCAAAGGCTATGCTATAATATTTTGGGTTGAAATAGTACGAGTCAATTGACTCCTCTAAAAATTTGAACAAACTGAGTGATTATATTTGTGTTTGACAGCTATTGGTAGCAGATGATCAGGGAAACCGCAAATATGCAATTCCATGTGTTTGTTTTTTGTGTGATTGTCGTATATTAATACGGAGATAATAATAATTTCATTAATTTTTATGAGTACTGGCATCGATTTGATAGTGCATACTTTTGCATATTTTAGCCTTTAAAACATGTTTTTGCATATCGCTGTGTGTAATTTTTTAAGTCATGGAAATATAACCATAAACGGACACCACTACGTGATAAAACACCAACAACAAGACCCGTGTCTCCCAGTTTTGCCCCAAGTTATGCACTTTTTTTTATAAGCCCCAAATAGTTGGTGCCTCGGTGTAACTGATCATTTGCTCAGGCTCATATCTTGCAATCCGTTCGGAATTTTCAATTACTCGCTGAGGGAAAGTTGTAGCTCTTGTCATAAAGAACAAAAATTGTTCACATATAAAATCAAAAAAGCTTCATCTTCAAGATCAAAATCGTAAAAAAATTTAAATAATTAAATTTTTTTTTACCTTATCTCATCTGTTCAGGTCCATAGGTAGCAAACCGTTCAAAATTGAAGCAAGCAATCAACTACAAAAATGTACTTAAGATCTCAATAAACAACTTTCTAGAACATCTGAACTTCCTAGGAATGATTCTTAACACGGTTTAGGTAGCCACAAAAGTGAAAAATTTGCCGAAAATTTTTTAATTTCATTTGTTTTTTCTTTACTTCAACATTGAGTTACTAGTTATGCTATCTAGTTATTACAAAAAAAAATTATTCGTATTATGTTTATAATGTTGATGGCCCTGGACTTGCAAATCGCACTGTCTTAAGTTGTGGATCCAAATCTTCCGAATCTAACTGTGATTCAGTACTTTTGGTGTCCACAGACACGTTGCTTCCAGACTACCATCCATAATCAGTTATAACGTTGTTTAAATAAATTAGCGATGTGTTAACGAGCTTATGAACAGAGAAATAAGACCAAATAATATTTTCTTTTGCTCCGGAACAAATATGGTTCCAGGAAGGCTTGTATAAATTTCAGGCGGATGAATTTGTTCAATGAATTTTTAGTAAAACATTAAAAAAAAAGACTGCGGCTTACTGTAAGCTTTACAGTTTATTAACGCCCTCTTTCTATAACACGAACGGTCGACGTGAGTAGAAAATTTATATGAAAATCACTAAATTTTTTGAGTAATTTTCATAAAAATTTTCTAGACGAGTCGCCTGCTTGATTTGTGAAACAGGGTATCAGTCATGTAGACAGACAGCTCTTCTAGAAAATTTGAATGAAAATCACTAAATTTTATATTAAAATCGACCATTTGGGTTCTAGAAACAGATAGTAAAAATATATTTCAATTTCTAAAATAATCAATTTATATCAGATACGTCCAGACCATATGCATAATGTGCAAGCTTTTACAAAAGAGCTTTTGTGCTTTCGCACCGACGAGAGGACAACAGCCAACCAGATCTCAGCGACAACAATGCTTGCTCTCAATTTTCAAAAAAAAAAAAAAAAACAAGAAAAAATTCAAAAGCTTTTAAAGCTGTTTAACTCAAAAGCAATTCTCAGATTATATGTGTTTGGGCGTAGCTGATTTATATTATATTTAAGAGCATATTTTTAGCTTTAAGTGCATATTTTCAAGTTTTTAGTGCATACTGATTGCGCATTTGAATTTCGTGTGCTCATTAAGCATAATTTTTAGCGAAAAAAACTATTACTCCAACTAAGGCTAAGCTTGGTAAATATAATGGAGACTCTTTAGCATAAATTGTAAAAAGTGATTTACTAAACATCTTAAAGACCGTACAAGCACAAACGATTCCGAAGATTTGAACGTCCAGTTGAGGTCCCTACACTCGAGAGTAATTGAAAAAAATTTACGATGTGGTGTTGGCCGATAGAAGATTGAAAGTGAGAGAGGAGATTGTGGCTCAATGGCTTCAATTTTGAATGACCATCTTAGTATGGGTGGCGTGTTTACTCATAATCAACCATAAACTCAATCGTGTGACAAACTTGCAGGATTATTGTATGGCATTGTTCAACCTGCTTGCGTGTTACTTCTCTATAAAATAAATATGGACGAGTTTTTGCGCTGCTTCGTCCATCAATCACAACACACTAGAGACCAAAGTGTTTTAATACCAAGTAGCCTTATCAGCTGAATTTACCCCAATCCCTCAAACTACATATAAAATACCATAAAATATTAAAATAATCCTAAAACAATTTTGTATGTACATAAGGCCACTGTGCTAGAGACCAAACAGCAGTCAAAACAGTGGGTGTCTCTGGGCAAATCGACCCCATATTTTATGGTAACTAAATTAATAATAAAAAAATTAAAAAAAAAAACAAAAGCGATTAATTAAGACTTACCAACCAAGTCCAGTTATTGGCATTGCAAATATCACAATTGCAATCACCATAAATAACCGCATATCACCATATAATAACCACAGTGCCAACGTTAGCAAATTTTTTTTTTTGGGGAATAATTTTTATTTTCCTTAAATTTCCTTAATTTAGATTTTTTTTTAAACATTCATCACTTTGCACTAAAGTTCTTTTCGAAATTCTTTCTTTGTACTCGTAGTTTTGCTCCACTGTTACTCATCAACTACAAATAATGACTGGACATAAAACAAAAGAGATTGTCAACACTAGTTTTATTAAATTGAACATTTTGTTTTAAAAATTCTAGAAAAAAAAGAAGAGCAAATAAAAGATTTATTGATTATTGATTTATTAATTAATTTTTATATCTTTTTTTATTTAATATAGTTATTTTATGTTTCTGTTTTTGTTGCTTGCGATTCTTTGTATGATATTTTTATTATTATTTTTTATTTTTTGCTTTAATCCACAAATAAAATGCGTCAATTTTGTTGTAAAGTCTCACGCGTACTGATACATTCGTTCGTTCGTTCGTTCGTTCGTTGGTTCTTTGGAAACTTTAAATTAAATACGTTTAACGCTAAATGTGCCTGCCTTTATTTTAGGTTTTGAATTTTTTATGTTTTTTTTATTATTATTTTTTTTTTAAGTCACTGGAAGGAGTTGATTTTATTTTTTTCGTTTTCGTTTTGTTTTGTTGCTGTTGCGCTTGCGTTTTGGCGATTTCATGGACTGTTTTTTACCCCAACCGGCCGGCCGGCCATACGGAAAAAGGGATACACCGTGTTGAGTTGCAAAAAAAATTGAAAAAAAATCGCATAAAAAATAGTTTTAAAAGCCGCTTTGAAATTGATGGGAACTGTTTCTTTTTTTTTTTTGCTTAAGTGCTCTTGTGTCGAAGTTTAAAGGATTTTTTTTTGAATGTGCTGAAACTGCTTTTTTTTATTTAATTTTTATGAGAGAAGTCTTTAAGGGATTTTTGTGTTTTATGAAGTTTTTTTGTTGTTGTTGTTTTGTTATTTATTGTAAACTGGAGTTACACTGTGGGTTGATACTTTGTTTCGTATGAAAGTAAAATTTTAAAGCGTGAAATATGCCACATAATATGATTTAAAGGTTACTACACCATTTCTCTTTGCAAAAAAAAAGTTAAAACATTTTAATAGATTCTGTATAAAAATCATATGGAAAATTTGCAAGCAAAGAAACAAATTTTATCAAAACTGTCCTTAATCGAATTTGTCGATTTCGAATTCTTGATGCACGCTCTCAAAATAAATTTGTGGAAACATTTTTTTTAACATAAGAGCACATATAAATGATTCATACATATCTCTGAAAGAATCAACTCGAAATTGAAAAATTCCCAAAAAGGAGAAAATGTATTTTTTTACATTTCTACTTCTCTTACGGAACATTGTCTACGCCTTAAGTTTGTTCAGTGACACAGTATTTTTCAAAAAGTGGGTTTCAAAAAGTGGGCGGGACCACTCCTATTAAAATGAACTACATATACATTTGTATATTTCTTAAAATTCTGCTCAAGCAATTTTTTAGGAACTTTGACATTCCTTTTGTTTTTGAAATCACACAGCCTCGTGCTTACAAAAATGGGGCGGAGCCACTCCCTCTAAAATCCAGAGTTATATTTTATGTATGCCTGTACTTTTACTCAAACTATTGCTACAAAACTTTGCATACATTTTAGGTTCTTGGAGGTGTACAAATTTGCTGTCAAAAAAAAAACGCTAAAGTATGAGATTTTAGAAATAACAGTGTTGCCAGCGTTTGTTTTTTTTTGCTGGTTTAATAAGTTTAGGGAAAATAGAACTTTTCAATAAAAAATTTCTAACATAAAAATACGAAGGGCTTCGTAATAAAAATTAAAATGTGTTTGAAATGTATTTTATTTTAAATTTTTTCATAGAAAATTTTCTTGAAATTTTGTTTACATACATATTAGCTTTTTTATGAATATTGGCTTAAGAAAGATGAAATTAAAAATTTTCCTAAAAAAACTATCAATAGCTTACGAGAATTTTTTTATTTAATTTGAGTAGAAAATGGAAAACGTGAGTTTTCATTAAAGGCTGGAACACAACCGCACGACTTGCGAAAAAATAAAAGACTTATATTTTGAAAATTTTCATTGATGGAGTTTATGAATTGTATTTTCTCAAAAGTGACACGACAGTGAATCACGACCTTGAGCATACGTGTTTTGCGAAAAGTAACCATCTTTCCAGCCACGGCTAAGCTTGGTAAATATAATGGGATCTATTCAGCCGTACAAGCACTGAAGAATTCGAAAACTTTGAACGGCCAGTTGAGGTTGCTACACTAGAAATAATTGAAAAATTCTGGGTGTGGTGTTGGCCGATGAGATATTGAAAGTAAAGAGAGATTGCGAAAGCCATTGGCATCTCATATGGCTTAGTGTTTTAAATTTTGCGTGATCAGTTTGATATGACAGCATTACGCAAGATGGGTGCGGTCTTTGCTCATACCACAGCAAAAAAAAAAAATTCTTGCAATAAACACGTTTAATTAAAAAAAAGAAACCAAAAATTAATTCAAAATGTAATTAAATTTCTTTAAAAATTTCATTTAATTAAACATTTAATTTACTCAATAAAATTTTTAATTGATTTTTTGTTTTTTTTTTCGATCAAACGTGTTTGTTACAGTAAATTTATTTTCTGTGAACCGACTAAAAATGCAATTTGATAACAATTTTGCAGCAGTGTTTGACGTTGTTCAAAAGCAATGTGGACGTTGTTCAACCGTGAACAGAAAATGCATCCACTACAACACACCAGAGACCCAACAATGGGTTTCTCGTGGTAAATCGGAGCCAATGAAAGCCAAGATGGGTTTTGTCAGCCAATAAAGTTCTGGTGACCGCGGTTCAATCCACATTAACTGTCTTAAAAACTGGATAATAATTAATTAATTAATTATGCAGACTTATTGGGGCGCTGTAATGAGTATTAAAAAAAAAACAGACGAATTGACTGACAACCTCCTCCTTTTTAAAAATTCACGCATTTGGCAAACAAAAATCTTTTTCCCACGAGGACAATGCCAGGATGCGCACAGCTCCAGTTTCCCTGGCAAAAATTTATGAATTGGTCTACGAATTGTTGCCCTACCAGCACTATACTCCGGACTTATCACCGGGGGAATATTTCTTGTTCCCACAACTGAATAACTGGCTCGGCGGAAAGAGATTCGACTCCAACATTAAAATCAAATTGAAAATCTATTTTGATTACCTGGATAAACCTAAGGAAGGGAGGGGATAAAAAGATTTGAGGGACGTTGCAGCTCAGAGGGGACAATGTTGAAAAATAAAATGTTGTTTTTTATCCAAAAACCGGATTTTTGTTAAGAAAATTCACGGAATTATTGACCTGCCCTGCCCCCTTGTGCCGGCCATACACTACACAAGCTCAGTGCTCAAGTCTGGCACTAAGTAAACTAAGCTTGTGACACACTATACAAGTAAGCTGCATTTTTTATTTTAATTCGCCATAATGCTGGTGATAATTTGTATAATTATAGGAACTCTGTCCAGAATATTTGCTCTGCGTTCATTTCTTGTTGGGAACTCTTAAAAAATCACGAAACAACTCAGCGTTTGCAACATACACTACACAAATTCACTGTACAGTTTTCCAAACTTGAGCAAATATCACAATCATTTTGTTCACTGCGTAAATAGCACAACCACCCCTTTACACTACACCAGCGCACTGTACAGTGCCAGACTTGTGCAGTGAACTTGTGCAGTGTATAAAAAAAGTCGGAGCAAGAAACTTTAAATGCAAAGGACAAGTATTAATGCCCTAATTCTGTTCGACGAATGTATCGTCTCGTCTATGGACGAAAAAAAGAAGCAGTTTTGATTCTTTAAAACGATTATTATTTATTGTCTATGCTAGAAGGTTCGTGTATTTGCTTTATGATTTTGTTCTAAACATGATATCCAACACATATTTTTTTAAATATTTTTCAAAATATTGTGTAATAATTTAATTGAACTTTTATGTTTTAAAAACATGGCAATAATATTTATATTTTTCATTGTCAAAGACAACAACCATTTTTGAAGAAAATAATTTAGATACTTCAAAGACAAGAATTCAGAAGCATTTTCAAACAAATACGTCCTAAATCTTCTTACTGAATTAGGGCCATAAAAAGTTTTTTTTTGCTGTTTTGAGAGTTGATAACAAGGATTATACTTTTTCACTTTAAATAAAAAACTGTAGTGTTTTTATAAAAAAAAAAAAATCTATTGCACATTTTTCATTTTATATTATATATTACTATAAAAATTTTCCTTATTATTGTTATAATTATTTTACATTTAATTCATAAATTCCAACAACACATTGCAAAATGCAAGCAACCAAATTTCGTTAATTAATTAATTTAATTTATTTAAATTTATTTTTCTTTTTTTTTTTAGATTTCTGTGCACTTGACCACTAGCATCCACCGCGATAAACTGAACTTTGTTGGCTGTTGGTCGTATTTGCGGCCGTTGTTGCACATAGAATACACGATGAGTAGAAAAGGAAAAACACACAACAACAACAAAAAAAAAATAAAACCTACACCATGTATAAGAGGCAGAAGAAGAGACTTTCATCATAGCTATCGGCGAATCTTACAGGTAAGTTAAACACTAAAACGCCGCCACAAATACTGAGTGTATTTACCGCCGTTAACGTCACCGTCAACTGTGTTTTTGTACACAAACGATCATGATGGCGATAATGATAATGATAATGAAGATGATCACAATATTATAGCGAAAATAAATTTACTAAAAAAAGAAAAGAAATGCTCGTTCATCGCCAAATAAAATAAACTAAATGCAAAACAAACGGTTTACCCGAGATCCATCGACCAACAATTCAATGCTTCGATTCATTCATCAAACGAGCGACCGAGCGACCGACCGATCGCTAAAAATTTAACCACTTCACAGCGCAATTGCACGTTAACGTTTGGCGAAACTCATTCATTAGATTGAAGAATTTTAGCGATTTTTTTTTTGCTTCTGTGTGTTTTCATTACACACTTTTCACACATAAATGAAATGAAATTTTGTGCAAATTCACATTTTCTTGTATCTCAGTAAAAAAAAGAGCCTTGTGTTTTAGTTGGACTTAGATCAAAGAAATACTGTAGTTTTTTTCTAGATATTTTTTATAATTTGTTTCAAACTCATTACGCTCTTTTTTTATATTAATTATCTAATAGATAGCAACACTATTTCGCACACACACACACACACACTTACACACTCATACATACACATTCACTCAGTGTAATCATTCTAATGATCTGCACTGTAGCTTTTTTTAATTTTATTTCTATTTGATTTTGTAGTGCGAATTTAAATTTCTGGCAAAAAAATTGTATTAAAATCCGATTTTACACACTCGATGTACTCGTATGTGTCTCTGTTGTTAATTAATCTCAAATGAGCCGTTTTTTCACCCCACAATTTTCAGCACTACACTGTGGACTTTATTTAATTTTTTTTTTATTTATTTGCAACGACAACACCACACTTGTTTAACTTGGAAATCTTTGAGGGCCAGAAAAATTGCATTTGCAACAATGTTGGTTGCACTGTCGCACAAATAGAATCAGGAATAAAATCATTCTTGACTGTCATGACTGTGTAGCTCTCGAGTTTGAGGCAGGCGTGTTGTGGTCTAGTTCGGTTTTCAAAACTCACTAACATTTTGTCTCTGCGAAAAGATACATTTTACCCCACCATAATTCTTGTAAGTTTTTAAATGAAAATAAAAATTGAGTGCTTTTCTTTTTCATCATCAACCAACAACTTCATGATTAACGTCTTCAGCATTCTCACACTGTCGAAATCTGTGCTGTCCCGATCTCTATCTTTTTTTTCTATCTATCTGTCTGTCTGTCTATCTGATAAGAACACAATGAAATGTTTATTTAATTTTGAATTCATTTCATTTCATTTCATTTGGTTGTGTTTCGAATTCACGTGAGCTGATTTGAGTCCGTGTGTAAATCTGTGAAATTATTACGCTTAATTACTTTAAGATATTTGTTCATTTCATTTATCGAGTGTGGCACAATAAGTTTTTAAGCTTATGGTATATATTCCCTAGAAATTTTTTCTCCATACCTTGTTCGCTTGTTCTGAGATATTACTTGCAACGTTTTGAGATAGCAGAGGAAAAAACTTAGGCTAATGTTGGCTGAAGCTGTGGGAGTGTTGACTACAAAATAAATGACGGTCCTGAGAAACTTGCGTTCAGTTCCGAACAAGACCTAGGCATGTCAATATCATAGATTTTTCTAAAACTTGTAGCAGTGAGTCTCGTCGGCGAACGCATACTTCACCCCAGAGCTGCCGCAAAGATGTTATAAAAGTAAACAACAAATTTAGTAAAGTGCGACGACTTTGACTCGCACGTGCACTAGGTATCTACGAGTAATACACAATAATACGAACTTTAGCCTATTAGTCGAATATCTTACCATTTTTAAGAAATACGAGTAATACACAATAATACGAACTTTAGCCTATTAGTCGAATATCTTACCATTTTTAAGAAATTAATTTTTGTTTGTTTTTGGCGTTCTTTAGTTTCAGCGCTTTTATCGTTTGCTAATTTTTTCGGCTTTTGACGATTTTTTTGATTTGGTGCTTTTTTCGTTTAGAAAGTTTTTTCGGTTGTTTTTTAGTTTTAGCAATTTTTTTAGTTTTGGCGTTTTTTTTCGTTTTGACGATTTACTTAGTTTGGGTGCTTTTTTCGGTTTGGGCGATTTTTTAGTTTCGGCGCTTTTTTTCGTTTGGCGATTTTTTATTTTGGCGCTAATTTTCGTTTTGGCGATTTTCTTAGTTTGGGTGCTTTTTTCGGTTTGGATGATTTTTTTAGTTGTGGCTATTTATCGTTTTTGCGATTTTCTTAGTTTGAGTGCTTTTTTCGGTTTGGGAGATTCTTTAGTTTTGGCGCTTTTTTTCGTTTGGCAATTTTTTATTTTGACGCTAATTTTTGTTTTGGCGATTTTCTTAGTTTAGGTGATTTTTTTCGGTTTAGGCGATTTTTTAGTTTTGGCGTTTTTTTAGTTTGGCGATTTTTCTTAGTTTTGGAGCTTATTTTCATATTGGCGATTTTCTTAGTTTGGGTGCTTTTTTCGGTTTGGACGATTTTTTTAGTTTTGGTCCTTTTTTACATTTTGGCGATTTTCTTAGTTTGGGTGCTTTTTTTCGGTTTAGGCGATTTTTTTAGTTTTGGCGCTTATTTTCATTTTGGCGATTTTCTTAGTTTGGGTGCTTTTTTCGTTTGGCGATTTTTCTTAGTTTGGGGGCTTTTTTCGGTTTGGACGATTTATTAGTCTTGGCGATTTTTTTCCTTTTGGCGATTTTCTTAGTTTGGGTGCTTTTTTCGGTTTGGGCGATTTTTTAATTTTGGCTCTTTTTTCGTTTGGCGATTTTTCTTAGCTTTGGCGCTTCGGTTTAGGCGTTTTTTCAGTTTTTTTGCTACCTTTTTACTTAAGATGGTTTTTTGTACTTGCGCGATTTATTTTATTTTTGATGATATTTTTCATTTTAGCGCTTTTTTATTTTGGCGATTTTTCGTTTCGACATTTGTTTAATTTTGTGATTTTGTAGTTTTAGCATTCTTGAAAATTTCAAGAGTTTGCTCAGTCACAAACCTTTTTATCTAATACACACACTTTCAAAAACTACCGGCCATGTCACAGAGTTCAATTCCGTTCGGAATCGGAATTCAATCCACCCCATTTTCGATGCGGAAATTTGTCAGGTGTGTCTAGACTGCGGGAGACGGTATGCTGAGGTATGCTCCGGCTAGGGCTTGATATTTTGTGTTTTATTCAATTCCGATTCCGAACGGAATTGAACTCTGTGACATGGCCGTATTTGAGACTTATTGTGACTGTTCAAAATATTTGGTTGAAGTCTACTGATGATTCGGCTACGCACCAATGAAATATATAGACAAAGATTAATCTCCAGCATATAAATTTCAAATAAACAAAGTAATATTTTTACTTTAATAATTACATTATTAAAGTAAAAATTATGTATTTTTTCTGCAACACTTTTGAGCCGTCCCTCGTACAGTTTTTTTAGCGTTAAGTAAATGATTTTGTTGTCATGATTCTAAGATTTATTTGGTTTATGATATGAGTAGATTTTATTTACTAAGTGTAGTTAGTTTTCCCTACCGAATCTTTGCATTACCTTCTTGTTTTTATTATGTTCTTTTTTTTTAGTTTAAAGTTTATTTTTATCAAGTTGTAAATTTAAAAGTAAATGTATTCTAGCTTAAGATTATGTTTGAGCACAGTGGTACGTGTGAGTATAAAATTATCACTCGAAAAATAAAATAAAGTTTCTCATTTAAACCTGAAATTTTTTTTCGAATTATTAGTAAGGGAAATGATACCGATATTGGGATGGTGGAGGGGTCGTATGGAGAATAAAGCAAGCATGAGCTGTGACCTTGCAAAAAAGATATGTGCTGCACGACCTCAACATTTTGCCATGGAATGGGTTATTTAAAAAGAAGATTGAACTGAAAAAGTTCATAGAGTTGGTTGATACATTTTGTTTATTGGACGATGTTGAGACGATATCGTTTATGTCAATATATTAATTAAAAATTTTTTTTGTTAGCAATCAATAGCTTTGCGCAATGATTAGACAAGAGCCAATAATTTTTGGTGACTTTGGCATATAGTTATGGTATAAGCAAGAATTCTCCTTCTTCACTTTATTTTTATTTTTTGCAGTAGCCAAGCTTTTAATACCTCAATATTTTCTAACTAATTAAAACGTTTTATATGCTGCCACTTACTAGTAGAAAGAAACTCTTTGTAAACATTTTAAAATGATAAACCAAGATATGGCGATAAAAAATAATTTTTCTAATCGTACTGCTCTTAGCTAATATTATTTATTTATTTATTTTTTTTTTCTATAAAACTTTACTCTCATTAAATTCTAGGCATAATAAAAATGTGTCTTATACTCTTGACTGTGCAAAGATTCGTATGATGAAATGTAATTAATGGAGATAAAAATCAACTCAAAAGAACTTTTTGAGTGAAAAATGTTGCGTTTTTTATTTAGTTTTTTATTATTATTTTTTTTTTTTAATTCAGTTGAGTTTTCAAATTTGTTTATTTGTTTAAGATGTTTTCTTTTTAGTTTTTATTTTTTCTTGTTTCTATTTTTTTTTTTTTTTGCTTCTTCGCTTCAGTAATACATCATCGCATTTAATTGACTTTTAATGTGAAATAAACAAACTCTTCATTTTATGACGGAATATTTTACAATGTACTTAAACTGAAGCACTGTTTTCAGTATTTTTGTATATTATTATTATTTTTTTTTTGCTGGCATAATTTAAATATTTATTTAATGATAAGCGGGGGTTGGATGGATGGATGATCTTCGTGATAATGATGATCATGATGATGACGTTGATGCTGGAATAGAAGATATTATAATTTTCACAAGTTGTCAAGATTTCAAACAAATACTAAAGGTGAGATGATGGATGTTATCTTGAATTTATATTTGAAAGTTATCTAAAACGAAGCAAAAACATTAAGAGTTAAGAGAGTGGGGTTTCTTATTATAGAGACAACGTAAACAAGCACAATGAGAGCGGCAAGCAACAGCTGAGGGTCTACTCTGTAATTCGTTACAAAAAATTTCGAAATTTAATTTTAAATATCATTAATAGGGCAAGGAATCTCATGCACTAAAAAATCGAAAATATGCGCATAAAACATGCACTTAAAATTAGAAAATATGCAATTAAAAATATTTTTTTAATATTTTATTTAAAAACAATTTAACAAAAAAAAAAGGCAGAAAACAATTCATTTAATATACATATGTATCTACATATAAAATTAGTATAAAGAAAAACAAAACAATAAATTCAACAACAAAAAATTAAGTTAAATTATCGGCCTGGCCCACGATGTTACCAGATATCGTTCGATCGACAACTTGTATTGCAAACAACAATAACTTTAGAAAATTTATTTTTGTTTGCAATACAAGTTGTCGATCGAACGATTTCTCGTGACGTCGTGGGCCAGGCCGTCAATTTCCATTATTTTGCAGAAAAAATCTCAAAACCAACTCACTTTCCATTTAAAATGTGTTATGTTGTGTAAAGTTAAAAATTTTCAGCGAATTCCCGAACAAAACAATAAAAATGTTGTGTAAATATGAAAATTTAGAGCTCAACAGGGTGATTCAGGTAAATATTTTGTAACAAATTATGTGTCAACTTTTACCAGAAGATGTCGCACTAAGTATCAGGATCGTTTTACATTTTCAAATGGATGCTAACCAAAATAACAAAAATATGCACAAAAAACATTCATTTATTGAAAAATATGCGCAAAAATATGCAAAAACGAGTATTTTTAGCAAAATATGCAAAATATGCAAAAACGATTGAATGCCATTTCAAAGGAAATTTCACGATTCGCAAAGATAACTTAACCGTTTCCGTTTTATGATGCACAGTGAAAACATGCATTTGCATGAGATTCCTAGCCCTAAATCATTAAGTTTTATGTACATTTCAAGCAATTAACTATTGGTAAAGGCGGTGCAGAGTGGTACGAAGTCTTATTATATAACAGAATGCCTACGGAAAGTCAACCTTGAATATTTTTATTTGCATAACAATCTAATCAGTAGTTTGAGATACAGATTTATTACCATAATTTTGGCCTTATGGGCCACTGTTTTCTTGTTATGCAAATTAGTCTAAAAACCCTTAATAATGCGAGAGTTACGTCTGCCTTCACGATATTAGCTGGACAGCGAGAGTGTAATATATCAAATCAAACAGTGAATTAATTCAAGTTACCTCCATGAGCTTACATATTTCAAATCAAAAGTTTATTTAAACATTGCTTAGTATATCCATTAGACCTAATCGCGACTTAAAAAAAGTTGTCGCTTTCATTGTGTTTAGCCATAAGTTAACTCTAATTGCATTATGATGTTCTGCCAGCTGATGTTCACACAACTCTAGAAATATCTCCTCAAAGGAACACAAAATCATTTCCATCAGTGTTGTTGTTCCCATGTAATTAATACACATGTTCGCTCATACGGTAGCCAATAAAAAGGGAGGAGAATTTATTTCACTTTTTCACTTAATAAGTCTATTAAATTGAATAACTAACAAAAAACCAGAAGAAGTAAAATACAAAATAGTTTCTTTTCTTTCATCTTTGGAAAATTTATGCAAGGAAAACGTTTGTTCACACTATCAATTGCTCATAAAAGTTTTATGAGGCCCACGACCACGAACCAGCAAGTTGTTAATGCCAACCGCCTGCTTCATCTTTGCCTGTTCTAGAAACCGACAGAAAAGATAATTATGGAGCAGAATGACTGACGGCCTGACCGACCGTTCGACCGATCGACCATGTGTATAGATTTCTGCCATTGCCACTTGGCGTTTAAAAATCTGCAGCTTTTTTGTTTAATTTTCGTTTTAATGAACTTTAACACACAAAAAAACGAGCAAAGCTAAATTGGAAACATTAAAAAATTATTTGATGAGCAGAAAATGTTGGTTTCATGGTTTATAATGTTTGTGCTGCTTTTTTATTTTTGAGAGTTTTTGGTTTTAATGAATTCATTTTTTTTACTTTCAAAATAATAGATGCAATCGTTGAAAATGCTATTAAATTTGATTTATTCGATTATTTAAATTTCTGAAATAAATGTAAACAACAACAACAACAACAACAACAACAACAACAACAACAACAACAACAACAACAACAACAACAATAAACGGAGTTAAATAGCATAAATAAAAATTAATTTTTTACAAAACGTTTTTTTAAATTGAATTCAAAGTAGGTACAGTGCAAAAATTTTCATTTAAATTTTTTTCTTAAATGGTATTCGATAATTTTGCATATTTTCTAAAAATATATTTTATGATAGAAAAATTTATACTTTTTCGAAAAATAAACTACACGGTTGTTCTTGTTTCCTATTCCTAAGCATACTTTTTCAAAAAGCACTTTAAAAAAATAAAAAAGGTACTTTTTATTTAATTTTATCAAAAGGTACTTTTTAAAAATGTACTTTTTCAAAAAGGAAAATATATATATATTTGAAAAAAAAAATAAATGGATAAAGAGGTACTTTTTACAATTTCCTTTCCAAAAGGTACTTTTTTAAAAACTAAATTTTCCGAAAAATAATATTTTTGAAACGAAAACTTTTTGAAAAGTTAATTTGTATTTGAAAAAATTTTTTTTTTCAAAAGTAATATTATGAATACATATTTTGAATTTAGTTGAACTAGAATGAATTTGCATCAGGAAAATTTTTTTAATCGCGTTTTAGTTCAGTATTTTCAATTCTTGCAGAATGAAATATTTCCAGTAATAAATGATATTTTCTGAAGAAGAGAAAAAAAATTAATAAGACATTGCAATTAAGTATTTTTTCTAAAAGTTAATCTTTTTCCAAAACTTACTTATTCTCCTAAAATCTAATCTTTTCCTAAATGGTACTTTTTCTTAAATAGTATTAATATTCCAAAGCGTAATTTTTTAAATAGTAGTTTTTTCAAAAGGTGCGTTGTCGAAATTTGTACTTTTTTCCACAAACGTAATTTTAACCAAAAATATACTTGTTATAAAAAGGAAATTTTTTCCTAAGGGCAACTTTTTCCTAAAAGTTACTTTTTCCAAACTTTTATTTTTTTGGTATTTTCGCCAAAAAAAAATACTTTTACACTAAAATCAATTTTTACCCTAAAATGAAATTTTAGTACTAAAAGGTACTTTTATACTAAAAGGTACTTTTATACTAAAAGGTACTTTTATACTAAAAGGTACTTTTATACTAAAAGGGTACTTTTACCCTAAAAGGTACTTTTATACTAAAAGGTACTTTTATACTAAAATGTACTTTTATACTAAAAGGGTACTTTTACCCTAAAAGGTACTTTTATACTAAAAGGTACTTTTATACTAAAATGTACTTTTATACTAAAAGGGTACTTTTACCCTAAAAGGTAATTTTATCCTAAAAGGTACTTTTATCCTAGGAGGTACTTGTATCCTAAAAGGTACTTTTATCCCAAAGGGTACTTTTACCCTAAAAGGTACTTTTATCCTTAGTGGTACTTTAATCCTAGAAGGTACTTTTATCCAAAAAAGTACTTTTATGCTAAAAGGTACTTTTATCCCAAAAGGTACTTTAATCCTAAAAGGTACTTTTATCCTAAAAGGTGCTATTATCCTAAAAGGTACTTTTATCCTTAAAGGTACTTTGATCCTAAAAGGTACTTTTATTCTAAAAGGCACTTTTATACTAAAAGGCAGTTTTGTCCTAAAAGGCACTTTTATCCTAAACGTACGTTTATCCTAAAAGTTACTTTTATCCTAAAAGTTTATTTTATCCCAAAAAGGTACTTCTATCCTAAAAGGTACTTTTATTATAAAAGATACTTTTATCCTAAAAGGTACTTTTATCGTAAAAGGTACTTTTATCGTAAAAGGTACTTTTATCGTAAAAGGTACTTTTTTCCAAAAAGGTACTTTTTTCCAAAAAGGTACTTTTTTCCAATGAGGTATCTTTTTCCAAAAAGGTACTTTTTTCCAAAAAGGTACCTTTTCCAAAGAGTTACTTTTATCCTAAAAGGTACTTTTATCTGAAAAGGTTCTTTTATCCTAAGAACTAGTTTTTCCCACAAACAACTTATTTTGAAAGATAAAGGTCCTGGTTTGCTAACAGGTACTGTTCTTACTTGTTTTTACGCTTGTACTTTTTTCGTTATTTTTTTCTTCTTAAATAGTATTTTTTTTCAAAAGGTACTTTTTCCAAAAATGAACTTTTTCCAAAAGGGTAATTTTTTAGAAACGGCAACTTTTTTCAAAACGAGATATTTATCTTATTCAAAAATGTACTTATTCAAAGACATATTTGTTCCAAAACTCTCCCTTTTCTAATACGAATATGTACTTAGTATTTTTTCAGAAGGTATTATTTTAAGGTACTCTTTTGCAAAATAGTACTTTTTTCCTAAAAGGTACTTTTTTTAAATAGTACTTAATCTACAATGACGCTCTTCTGAACAAGGTATTTTTTTCTAATATGTACTCTTTCCAAGATGGTACTTATATTCAAAAAGCACTTTTCTCATAGAAGCTGGTTATCTCTTAAAGTGTACTTGTTTCAAAAAGATACTTTTTTTTTCAAAAATGTACTATTTTCCAATTTTTTTTTATGTACTTTATTTTTTAAGAGTTGAATTTTTATAAATTTTTTATTTAAAAAATGTACTATTTTTTCGAGAAGTGAATTTTAACAAAAAAAAAATTTTGTTTAAAAAACAACAAATTACAAACAACAAAATTAGTTGCATTAATTACATAATTTGAAATTTCTGGAAAATTCTCGTGTGTTACGAAAAAACACAATACAATTTAACGCAAAAAAGAATCTAAAATAATTTAAATGTAATAAAAATCAATAACATGATCCTAAGATCTTCTTTATCATCTGGTTGTTGTTGAGAAAATAATGGCCCATAAAGAATTTACGAAATAGCGAATTTTCGCAATATTTGTATTTCATAATCATAACTTGAGGGTATTTATTCGCATGAAATAAAGACATAAAAATATTATTAATAAATAAATTTTCTAATGCGTAAATTAATTTGAGCAAACAATTTTAAATAATTAGTAAATATTATTAAACACACATACGAAAGCGAAATTTTCGGAAATTCATAAAATACTTAGAAGAATTTAAAAGAATTCGAAAACGAGAAAAATATAAAATAATAATCTTAATGATCGTTTGCTGCCACTTTAAAAGTATCTTTTGTATTAGTGTTTGTATTTTTATTATTATTATTTTTTTAATTTTAATGATTTAATTCCCCAACCTTGTGGGGCTGGCTTGCGGTTTTTATTATTTCTCTAATAAAATTGATTTATATTTTATTTCTTTAACAGCATTCAATACAATACAATTGTTTAGTACAAGATGTATTTATTTGTGGTGTTTGTTGTATTTTTAAAAAGTTTCCCACAGCCCGTTAACATTCGACCACCCGACCCGTTAAATCGTTCCTATCACATGACCTATCTTAATATTATTATTGGCAACCAGCTCCAACTCTCATCTCTGCGGTCGCATTCAACGAAAAAAAAAGAAGACCTCCCATTGTTTTATTAAACAATTAAAACAACTAATACCTGCCGCGCTTTTTATTTTGTATAATTTTTATTTTCCTTTAAATTTTTTAATGTTTTGTGCTCCACATATTGATTTGATTTACAACCCTTTCCATTCACTGACACATGAACCCGACGCAGTTCCAGTAAAAAAGGCTACAGCGCAGTAAATAAAAGCTTGCTTGTTGTTGTTTTTGTTTTTGTTCGCCAGTGTTGACAGCTGAACTTGAAAGAATCTATTCACCAAATTTCTTCTCTCATTATGTCTTTCTCCACATGGCAAAGCAGTTGGAAAGATTCATACATATATATCGTTGGTCACAAGTAGAAAGGCCCTAACTTAAATAACTGTAACTTTACAGAAGAAGGTAAAACCATAATAATAATCAGTACAAGAGCCTGTACAATTCTGCTTTGTAAAACTGCTTGTATTTTTTACACTATCCCAACAAATTTTTGTGACGAGGTGTATTTGTGTAAAATGTATTGGAATCACTGAAAATTCCAATTTCGTAAAAATACGACTTAAGGCCTTTCTACTGGAGGCCATCGATATATAACATTAAATTAATTTTTTATTTGCGCCATATCTTTATAAATATTGCGCTGCTGAAAGAAATCTTAATAACACAATAAAAGGCATTAATCACGTAATTTCCCAGCAAAAAATTACAATACAAATCATTAGTTACAGCATTGATGAACTCAGCTCCAAGTAGTTCCATTTCTGGTGAACCATCAATGAATTTAACACATGGTTGTCATAGGTCGGAAGTAATCCCAATAACTGAATGCTATGCGCTTCAAAGGTTGTCTAGAACAATTTCTTATATAAACAACAGCCTTAGAATATTAAATTGAGTACCTGTAGTGATTGGTATGCAATGAAAGTGGTAAACCTGTGGAACTAGTTCCGATTTTTTTTTTGCTGGGTTATTTAAAGATACTTACAGCCTTATTTATAAATATTATTAAGGCTTTATAAAGGCTTAATAGGTAAAATTTTGTATGAAAATTTGTCTTAAAAACCCTTTATAAAGCCTTAACAATTTTTATAAATAAGGCCGTTTTTAAATCAAGGTATAATAAAATAATATCAGTGGCAATAATGACAAAGTTCTTAAGTCACATTTAATTGTTTTGCGGTAGAGCAATTTTAAACTTTCAACTGTATTTTCAAACATTTAATTCTTTTACAGTTAAATTGAGAAATTCGGTATTCACCTGAATTTTTTTAGAATAACATCATTCCTTATGCTATAACTAATAAATTTCATTTGAAATATACTAAAGTATAATTTAAATTAGGCTATTATTCCATATGAGATTATCGGCCTGGCTCACGATGTCGACAAGAAATTTTCTTTCGCTTATTTATATTGAAAATAAAAGCAAAATAAGAAATTTTTTTTTGTTTTCAATATATGTAAATAAGCGAAAGAAAATTTCTTGTCGACATCGTGAGCCAGGCAGTATAAGTCGAGAAATCATAAGCACCAATTCTTTGCGCTATAACCTCCTGAAAAATCGCACAAAATACTAGAGATTTTTCTCACAGAAACTTTTGAATATGAACATTACAGAGCTGGCATTAACTCAAAAGCGGCTTATCTCGACTTAAGCACTTTTTCCTTTTTTCTACCGGTATAATAATAATAATCGTTATCAAAATCAGTATCTTTCAATTCTTGTTATACAATAAAATATTTTATTAATCAATGTTATTGTGTAAAGAAAGCAAGCAAAGTTAAAGTAAGACTAAAATGCAGCAATGCCACGCACTTCGTCAGCAGCCTAGTTGATCTATTTGGACGCAGAGTGCTTATTAACATCAGGGGGCAAATAACGGCATTCGATACGACTCGTTATTTAAAAATATTTCCATATAAACTCTATTGAAATATGTTTAAATTAAGAGTCGTATCGAATGCCGTGATTTGGCCCCAGGTGTTTAATATGGATTTTTAATGAAATGGAATACGGGAAATGGTTTTGTTGTAAGTATAATTATTGATTTAATGTCGGTGTATGTATTATACCTTGATTGCTTTAATTAATAGCTATGGGCTTGTGGCAAAAATTAAATAAAAACATACTTAATAGTCACAAACCAAAAAAGTTTGTCTTAAGTGGAACCAAAATAAGCAAGCTAACTAACATAATCACAATTAGTAAAGAACAAACGACAATGGCAAGACTATTGTAAATTTAGAGATGGTAAAATTGAGCTTTCATTACAAAAAAAAAAGCTTTCAGCAAATTGTAATACGATGAATCAAAACAATTCACATATTCCATTTGCAATAAAAAGTTGAGTATATAAAGCAGAAATCTACATCAAGTGACACCACACACACTGGACCAAACACAAAATAACGCTGATGATGAAGGTGTAGTGGTGTAGTGACCTTCGAAAACAGCTAGTTGTTCCGTTCTACTACGTGTTTGTAAGAATATTTACAATTAACTTTGGTGTTATTTGTTCATTAATAATTATCACATGTAATTTGGCTTACAAAGCGATACGAGCTTTAGCTTGATCAAATCATAAATATAAAAACAAAAGCTCGAACAATAATAATAAAGCTAAATAAAATAAATTTAATTAGACTTCTGATGTAAGGCAATGCCGCATTTTCTACCGATATAATAATAATCAATCTCAAAATCAATATTTTTCAATTCTTGTTATACAATAAAATATTTTATTAATCAATGTGATTTTCTAGAGAAAGCAAGCAAAGTTAAAATAAGACTAAAATGCCGCATTTTTCTGTGCCGCCACGCACTTCGTCAGCACCCTTATCTTTATACTTGGGCAGAGTGCTTGTTAACATCAGGTATTTAACATGAATTTTTAATGAAATAGAATATGAGAAATGTTTTTCTTTGCATACAGAATTATTGATTTAATGTCGGTGAATGCATTACAGGTAAGCAAGAAAAATTTAAATTAGACTAAGATGGGATGGACTTTTCTGTACCACCAGGCACTTCTTTAGTACCCTTATCTATGTACTTTGACAGAGAGTGTTTGTTAATATGAGATATTTAACATACATTTTTAACGAAATGGAATACGAGAAATGGTTTTTGTTGATCTAACGTCTAACGTCGGTAAATGCATTTTACTTTGCGTTTTGGTAACAAGCAGCCAAGTAAACCAAGGTACGAACGAAGCAAGTGAATGCCCGATACTTGCTCATCACCTTGCAACGAATAATTTAAATACATTAAACCAAAAAGTCTAAAATCTTAACTAACTATTAGGTCAGCTTAATGTTTTAAGTTTTAAGTTTTAATTGCAACAGTGGCATTCAACACAACAATTTGCAATATACATTTTTTTTATACGCATGATTCACTACAAATTTCTTTTTAATTTTTTATTAATTTCTAGAAACAATATCCGGCTTTAGTTGCGTTTTTTTCTTCTTTTAAAACACGAAATTATAGATTTATAAAATGGGCAAACAATTTCATTAAATTTAAATCTCTATAATTATATCAATAATTAGTTGGTTGGTCGTTAAATCTTACAAGTAATTTAAACATATTCATTATTTATAAGATTAAGTTACTCGGTGGTCTTCGTCAGCTTTGGATTCTTTCCTTCTTTTGTTGTTGTTGTTGTTGCTTTTATTTAATTCCAGTTAACAGACAAAGTGAATTGCATGCAATCTGTGTCTTTTTCTGAATGTGAAAAATATATACAATTAAATAATCTTAACATAATTGTCTGTCTTCATTGTTTAATACTAATTTATTGTTAATTTAAACATTTACATTTACATTTGCATACTAAAGCACAAAAAACTTTAGCCAGTTAATATCGGCCATATCCTGGGAAAAATATATTTAAATGTACACACAACAACCCAGCGGGAAAACTCAGAAGGCTTTCAAAACTCAGAAGACCCTCAAAACTCAGAAGACCTTCAGGCCTTAATAAGGTCCTGCTTAGAATTTTTTGAGCCAATTACTATTATTCTTATCTAACTGCTAAAGATTGCTAAAGATATAAGGCCTCGACTCTTTCGCATAAAACATAAGATACACATTCCACAGGAATAACATATTTTGTTTTGTTTTTTTTTTACCAAAGCAAAAGCAAAATCCATAAATTTGAAGGCCTTCTAAAATCTCTGGTGAAAGAAGTGACAACATGTGTAAACAATATATGAGGAGCTGCAGAACAAAACCTGCTTTTTCGCTCGTTTAAAATTTTTGGGAAATCGAGATTTATTTTTTTCGCCCCTTTAAAAAACTGCAAGAACCTGGAAATGCTAACAAGTTTTTAACTTAGCTACAGATGCATCCAACTGTCATAAGTCACCCCATTAAATGTTAAGGATGTTTGATATAATTCCATTTTTATTTCAGAAAAAGCCCCTTTTGCTTAAGAAAAATAAAAGAAGTAAAAACACACCTTTTGTTAAAAAAAAGAAGTAAAAAGCACGTTTTGTTAATAGAAGGAAAAAGTACATTGTGTAATGCGAATACTCATATATGACGATAAAATTTTGACTGAATGTGGTTCAACGTGATCTAATATATTAAAAAAGCACCTTTTGTTAAGCTTCAATTTTTTAGAACCCATTTACCAAAAAACCAATTTTTAGAGAAATGCGAAAAAGCACCTTTTGTTCTGCGGCTCCTCATATGAGTATGGAATGGAGCGTTCAAGCACAAGAAGGAAAATAAAAGCCTCCTAGAAGGTATTCTTACTCCTTCTTTTTCCCCGCAGGGTATTCGTCTATACATGCATGTGTGTGTCTTCACATACACATCTTTATATTTTATATTAGTCATGCTTAATTAATATGAAAAGAAGGAAATTCAATAATGAAATTGTAAAACATTTAAAACTGAATAAATTAGCACTAGCATATTTTTGTTATTTTTTTTTTTATAAATTTTATTTCGATAAGCTACTGTTGAAGAATCTGTCATATATATTCTCAGTCCATAGCCTGCAAATAATATTGGACTACGTGGTCCAATCTACATGAAACGGACTAGTTACATCATGGTCCCATGTAATGCAGCCATGGATTATGTCGTTTTCACACAAGCATTCAATGCTGTACAATGTGTGTTCGTGTTTAAACGATTATGATCGTTCATCTTAGGCACTTACAAATTGCATGCGAGTAGTCTATAACTATTCCATATGGGGTAGTTTTTGGTGGTGGTCCGATGTAGTGCAAATTTGGACCAAATTTATCCATATAGTTGGACTAGTTTTGTAATAGTCGTAGTCTTTTATGGAGTAGTCCTTACATGCATGTAGTCTAGTCGCGTTATTTGCAGGGTATTATATTGGAACATAGCAAAACCAAAAGCCATATGCAAAACAGTGCTTTATTTAGTTTTGGCGATTTTTTTATTTTGAGTTTGTTCTAAGAGCTACCCATATAAAATTTAGTGCTCCTCGCTATTGTAGTTGTGGAAATATCCGAAAACAGGGTCGTTGGCACCACTGTGCATTGTACACGATTCAGTTTACTTGAAGAGCCGATGTAGTTTGGAACTTATTCACATAGATATGCGACTTAAGAAAACTCCACAAGAAGAAGTTTAATGGGGCAAATCATACTAACTGGGTGGTAAGTTTCCACCATTTACACCTGAGCTCACCGTGCAGAATGCCAAATATGGTATGACGGTGATGCTTTGGCCAACGTCATGCGCAAAGAAATATGAACCGATTCACACCAAAAAGTGAGCTTTTGAACTACGAGTGCTTTGGATCGTATGTGGATTGTATTGTCTCAAGCTCGAATTTTTTGTGAATTGGCGCATTTATTATGAAATGAGTTTAATTGTTGCAGATGGTTTTGCATGGAAATTAAACTGAGATTAGATGTGTCATAGCCATAATGCCACAGCCATAACCAAACCAAAATTCAATTGGTTTCTATGGCAATCGTTATAACGTTATGACCCATAAGTTTGGTTCGAACAGCTGTTTTCTATGTTTATGGTTATGGCACGTCTTATTGAACCTTTAGGGTCAGTTTCCAATTGTTATAAAGTTCATTCAGCGAACATAGTTCGGTGTCTATTGTTTTTTTTATCTTCAGCTTCTGGAGCAGTTTAATTTTGTGCGGCTGCAGGTCTAAGTCACGAAGCAAAATTTGACAGGTTATAGTTTGAGAAAGGGAACGAATGTTCTTGTAAGGAAAGCCTGCAGTTCTCCTCTTCACACTCACAAGCAAAGGCATTTTGGACCTAGTTTTTTTTTTAAGAAAAACGATTATTTATGATAGAAAATAATCGATTTGGTGAAAAAGTTGAGTTCGAAAATTATGTTGCTTAAACTTTTTTGGAGATTATGGCACGATATTACATGCAAAACAAGCAAATGTTCTTGAACCGTTGCCTATGCAGCATCCTACTTGTATTCTGGTCAAGAAAAGGTCGAGAGGGCATATCCACTGAAATAAAGTGGTGCAAATGACGCTGGATTGGCAACGCCACACCACGCCACTCGATGTCACTACAATTATCTGGTATCCGCTAAAGAATAAGAAGGGCTAGCTCAGCTCAGCTATGTTGAAGACAGATTGAGGCCGAACAACACTGGCAAGAGTTGGGAAGAAGTGAAGGCATTGGCACAAAGTAGAGATCTGTTAAAAAAAATTCGTTGAGGCCCTATGCCCATTGCAGGCACGATAGAAACTTATTATTTATTATTGCACTGATAGTTGCATTCTTTTTAATTTATTTATAGTGCAAAATCTAGTACTTACGAGAACAAAACCTATTTCGTCAGAATGTAGATTTTGTCGAAATGTACTTAAAATCTTAATCTTATGTCCCTTCTCAAAACTTGCAGTTAAAGTCCCTGTTAGCTTTTAATTGTACATTGTGAAAAGGGCCGTTAGTGATACAACTATGGATTTTTTTCTTCAAATTTGTACTAAAAACTCAGCCTGTCTACTTAAAAAGGTGTGTGAATTGGCTACATTGCAGCTGTTTGGTTGTAGTTTTGGAACGTTTTGCCTTGAATGGGTTTTGGTTTGGATAACAAATCTTTATCAAAATTTGGTGTAAACGGTGTCGATTTTAATAAAGATTTTAATTCAAATGCAGGTGTAAATGATATATTACCTGTGTTACTATTTTTCCCTTTGCTTTTCGTTGGATAAGAGCAAAGCTTTGTTAGAAATCATACCCGCTTTTTTTTATAAAATCAAATTTTCTTCAAAATATATTTACTAAACACTCTACTGAATTATAAAGATTAAAAAAATAAAATAAAATAATCCATTTGCAATATTAATAAATTTATTTTATCGTTTTATAATTAAACGTTTTGTAAACAGAAGTGCGGTGTTTATACAAATATTGGCAATTCTTGTTTTTTTTATACACGATTAATAATTAATTTATGTCTTCGATTTGAATAATTGTTCATCTGTTTTGTTATTTCTCGTTTCTTTTGTAAATTTTTATCTTAATTGTATGACTGCTTAATTGAATATTAAAGTGATTGTTGTTGTTGTTGCTGCTGCTGCTGTTGTTGTTGTAATATTGATTTACTTAAGTATTATATCATCATCTGCAATTATAATTTATAAATAGGATTTTCATTTCAGTACAATTTTTTTTTTTAATTTTTTTCTATTTATTATTTCAGCGAAATCATTGTTCATTTTAATTTCATTGGATGTTTATTTAAATTGAAATTTTCTTTTTTGTTCGATTGTAAATAAACTATTTCATTCCTTGTTATTTTTTTAACAAGAGATAATAAAAAATATATATATCTTTATATACATACGTATATTTTTTATGTACGTCTGTAGGTGTAAAATCTTAAGGAAAGAGTAGTAAAAAAATTTTTCCAATTTGTTTAAATTATAAAATTAGCAACTGAAAGTGATGATGGAATATTTTTTGTTTAGGTCTGCTTTGCTATTTTGCAGACTTTTGACTGACTTGGCATTTACTGTCTAAATACATTTTTAAACATTTTCATAGCACATTTTGTAAAGCTCCCACTCCCACTCCCACGGCCTTTTTAGTATTCAGAGCAAAAGGTGGAAAAAACCCTTTAACACACGTCAAATTTTGAGTTATTTCTTTCTGTTTTTAGATAAATTTCAAATTTTAATCTATTTACAGAGTCATAATAACGCCCTGTCCGTCCCATAATGTCGACAGAAAACGTACGATCGGCAACTTGTGTTGTAAGCAACAATAAAATACGATCCATCAATCGTTTTTTTTTTCTTGACGAAATGTGACATGCTATGAAAGTTGATCACTCTATGCTTGTTAAAGACATCTTGTAATCAGAGATTGACCAAACACATGCATTAATTTTAAACCGAATGTGCATATTTACATTGTTTGAATTACGCAGCACAAACAACTAGCAACTTAAATTTATAGACTGTATGAGCTACAATCACACGCAGGAGTATAAAAATACTCTGACTATTAATCGGCTACACATGCGTATATACAGGGATATTTGTACACGCATACATACACACATTCCCACACAATTGATATCATTTTATATACACAAATGTATGTATATGGTGGCGAAGGATTAATAAATATCCCGAGTATCATGCGTATATTTTTTTATATGGCTAAATATCCATAGTCTGCGTATAAGCATACTCCGACCATAATTGTGACAGAGAGTCAATTCGCTTAATACGCATATGCATTTTTATTTGTGTTTGTAGCGTATTTTAGTTTTTCGCATAAACGAAGTAGACATGCTCTTGTATCTTGGAATCGGCTATAGTCACAGTTGCTTGAGAGAAAATATGTGAGCGTACGAATTGTTTTCACTACAATTAATACTATGTGCTTAAGTAATTTTTTTTTTGTATTTATTGTAATTCTCTGCTTGTAATCCCCGTTAAGTACTTGGCTGCCAATTCCTAAATTGTGGACAAGCATTTTCTGAGTTTACAGGCCAAAAATCGTGTAACTGCAAGATAAAAATGGATGCACCACAGGGAGAAATGATGTTGCCCCTTACTCTTTAGCATTTATCTTGCGAAGCATCTTGCGCTCTACACGCCATCTCGATAGTTGTACTATACTGTCATCTGGCGTAAATGTAAACGAAGTAAGAAATACCAGGCCACGGTTGGAGACTTCATACAGCAACGCAACCTCAGGCTATCAGTTTTTTAAGCCACAGTGTTTCTCTTGGCCTAAAACGAAAAGAGAAGAACTCTATTAAACATCTCAATCGAAGGCACACGTATCCCTACGGCCCAGAGCCATTAAAAAATGGTCTTCAACAGTGTCTTCTACTTCCCATAAAAGAGCTTATGTGATATATTTTTTGAACTTTGTTTTTTAACGAAAATCGTTTACCTACGATCTTGAATAAGAGATTTTCGTCAAAAAAATCATTTTTCGAAAATTATGTCGCTTAAGCTATTTTAGCGGTTATGGCTCGATATGTGAACAAGAGGATGCAATTGTTCATTCAGCGTTCAAATTTCATTTATGTTCCATTTCATTGCGAATTATTTCATTAAGACTTTGTGTTGGTCTTCCCTGTCAGAATCAGGCGTGAGAACATTATTTTTGTTCAAATCTTTTTTCATTTTGTTTCCGGAAATTGTTATAGTTTTATATTATTATTATTGTTTATTTTTTTTGCAATTAAATCAACAATTACAAATTGATGATTCATTTTATTGACTTCCAGATTTTTTTTTTGCTATCAAAATATTTTAAATCAAATAATTCTGCTGTTGCCATCTTGTGATTGATACAGATGACTCATACGCTTCATTATATACATACATACATACATACAGACATGTTTCTAAACTATTAACTCCTATTGTCTTTGTTTAGATACCTACCAGAAAACAATTAGTTCCCAGAGAGTTGCAAAAGCTTTGATCCTTTCGGCTGCACGGCTATGAAATGACACTTAAAATTTATACTCAATTTTATTTATTTTTTTTTTATTTTTTTGGTCAAAATCTAAATATTAAAATTCAGTTGTTATTTTTACCGCTTGCGGAAAGCTTCTGTATGGTTCTGTTTCAAGCTTCTTGTATTTTTTTATTATTGTCTTAATGACAGCAAAGCGGTGGAGATGTTGCGTATGATCATCATCAGCTTTTATTTTTTTAAAATTTTTTTTAGTTCCTTCTACCCATTGTGTTTAAAAGTCATAAAACAACGGTTTTGCTCTGACTTGGTCGGGCTGCCTAGGTATGAGTGTGTGTGTGTGTTGCTTATGTTGCTACGAATACGAGTATGTAGGAATTTTGGCCTATAAAAGGGTACATGTCATCGACTGGTAAACATGCCTGGTACACATAAAAAAAAAACAAAGGCTGGCTCTGGCGAGGCCAAGAACAACTAATAAAAACCCAAACAAAAAGAAGAAGAAAATTAAATAAATAGCGCGAGCCAAATCAAAACAGTGAAAAAAGCAAAGCGTTTGAAAGCAGTTGTATGAGAGAATCATTTCTTTTTATTAATTAAATCAAGATTCAAACCAACCGTTTTTTATGCTTGTTCCACTTTTTCTATAATAATAAACCTTGCAAACAAAATATTTTTCTTTATACCTATATAATCAGCCGTATTATATTTGGTGGCATCAGAACAGCACAAAGCCGCTTAGGGGCCGGCATTTTGACATATTATGTAACGTTATTTTCGGAGTTTTTATACCCCTACCCTCCCTAAATTGTATGGGGGTACCCGTCTCCCCTCTCCTATACTCACAAAATTTTGGCGGAACACGTAGTCTGTCTTAAGAGTTATCCACATCAAATTAAGTGTGCTCACTATTGGAGTTCTGAAGATATGGGAAAAATAAAAATTACTTTCAATGGGGGTACCCATCTCCCCCTCCTCCCCTTCATTTGTGTGAATATGCAGTTTGTTTAAAGTTGTACTCATATAATATTTATTTTTATATTTGTTGACCATCACTATTGCAGCTGTGGAGAAATTAATTGATCCGCGAAAAAAGAGCCCTTGGCCCCACTGTGTGTCGTCATGATACTGTTAAGTAATATAAAATTATTATTGACGTTGCATTAAAGTGATGTTGACTCAAAATTGACACGACGATGTTGACGCTGCCCAAATATAATAATGCTAGTAATTCTTATCGGCGATTTCGTCGTGTGAATCACAAGCACGACGAAAAAATAACAGCTGTTTTAATTGTTCAAAATGTGCTTAGAAAGAAAAAAATTGTTTTTCAGTCGCCGGATGAGAACCACAAATAAATATATTGCTGAGTTCACGGCGTATAGTGAAGTTCATGTGTGTTTTCACATATTTTGCGATGAACATTCGCGGCCCAAAATTCCTGATTCGTCCCAGTAGTGTTCCTGGAATCAGGCTTAATATATGTATAGTTGTTCTTCTTTTAAACTACATATATAAATATTTAATTTTTTTCCTAATGCTTTCACTCCTTCAGAGCTCATGGATTGCTCAAATGGTGCATGTGAAAATGATCTTCAAAAATGTTGTGTAAAACAACCGAAAAAGAATCATTTCAGTTGATGATACGTGTTTTTATTTTTTTGTTGTTTGTTTTATAATTTCGTTATTAATGTTGTTGCTCTTGTTGTAATTTAAACCAAGTTTAAACATGAAATTATGGTCTAGATTTTTATTTTGCTGTGAGGTCAGTAAAGTTTGTTTTAATATATATTTTTTTTCTCATAATTTTTTTTGAAAAGATCTTTTTTTTTTTTTTTAATGGGGATAAATGAGAAAACAGAGGCGTCATTAAACTGTTTTAAATGAAGACATTCCCATAAAGTGGCGTATTGTTTTTTCCCATCTCCAATACAGACAACCTGAAGTTAAAAGTTACCGCTGGCCGCTTCTGGTTGTAGACATATTATTTTCTCACACTATATACGTTTTTTTTGTATTCTCTTGTGTTCTTTTCTGTTGCTTTTTTTTGGCAAAAGAATTTTCGAAGGAAAACACACAAAGATATTTAAGCTCTATAGTACAAATATGGATGTGTGTATGTGTATTTTTTTGCCTCATTGCAACAATTTTTAAAACAAAACCTTCAATTTAATAAAATTATTTAAAATTTTACCTCCTCATTTTTTTAACAATGATTTTGATTTTAATGTTGATGATGATGATGATGATGATGATGATGCTGCTGCTGCTCCCGCTAATAGACGTACTGTTTGTTGGCCGTCGGTGTTAAAGCTGCTGCGCTGGAGTTTTTTTTTATATTTTGTCTTGATGTACTTTCCAGTGTTGCCATATGAAACTTGTTCCATTTGCAGTATGTAATTTGTTTTTAACTATGATACACGACGGAAGTCCTGTGATAATACTTTTTTTGCACAATGGGATTTTGGGGGTAAAAAACCCCTATTTTTAAAAAAAATCTATTAATGCAATTTTGTAGAGAAATGTTTATATATGTACATATGTGTTTTTAAAAAAATTTTAGTTTATTTTGAAAAATTAAATTAAAGTCCCTGCAAGGGTGCTAAGCAAGATATACGCGATGGGCGTGGCTGACTTCGATATAAATCTTTTTTTTTCCATTCTACAAAGTGTATGTACCAAATTTGAAGATTTCTGCTTGGAAAAAAAATCGTATGCGATCGATGTAGATTACATAAGCGGCAGGTACCTTTTTTTATTATAGAAAATGTGTGTACTAAATTTGAAGTCTTCTGTTTGGATAGAAAAAAATTTATGTAAAATAAACGTCTAGAAGTGCATGGGAGGTGGGCGTGTTAAATTTTTACAAAATGAGGGTTTTAGCTTTATCATTATATTGATTTAGAACGACTACTTATAGTTTTTGGAAAAAAAAGTAAGAAACCCTTCCACTGTGTGCCGTTGTAAACTAAGTATACGACAATTTTTTTTTATTAAAATTTTTCTTTACTTATAGGGCGTTTACACCTACACGAAATCTAGCATATTTTCAATAAAATCTTTATGGAAATCTATACCATTTACACCAATTTTTTTTTGGAGACTTATGAAAATATCCAACACTACAATCAAACAACTGCAATGTAGCCAATTTACACACCTTTTTAAGCAGACCGTAGCTAATTCATTCATTTTTTGTTTAAATATGTTGTACAGGGTAGTAAAAATAAAATTTAAATATTAAATTTTGATTAGATTTCCTACAAATCTACTGCTAAACTACATTTCGTTTTGTATGGGAAATGTAGTGAATAGCAGCTAGATTTACCTCCAAATCTCGTAAGTACTAAATTTCGACAATATTAATGCCCTATTACAAGTCTTATAAGCTAACAAGAAATAATATTATGAGATATTACTTAAAAGTACTACAACTAATTAATATAATAATTGAATAAAGAAATTCGACATTCACATGAGCTTCCCTTACAATATTTACCCTTATTCCAGTTATCAACGACGACGTCACGTCAATAAAAAGCAACTGACTGCTATTCACAGGCTCATGCTCAGTAACAGAAATAGACTGTAAAAAATATTTCTTGAGAGCAAGTAGAGAAGCCCCACGGTTTTGGTATTGTATTGACGAGACGTCGATATTGACAGCTGAAATAAGGTTGATTGTTAAAAATCGACGACAGAATTAGATATATGTAATGTCTACGAATATTTTTGATCTGATTGTTCTCTGGGACTAAATTGAACATTTATTTTCCAACATGTAGCTGATGACTAAAAATCTTAACAAAGTACAGAGCCGAAAATATGGACTATAACTGCGCTGTGTGCTTTCGTGTCGCTGGGAAAACAACTTTTCATCTCAAATTCCATCTTAAGATTGAAAAAAAAACATTTTTGAAATAAAATTCACTTCATAAGCGGCGTTCTCGCCTAAGTTCATTCAGTTTGTCATACCAAACTGGCCACAGATAATAATAGCGTTGTAAGATATGACGAAACATGTGACAGTTTAATCCTTGTGGGAAGGTATAAACTAAAATGGCACAGAGTTCTTTAAAACTCAAAGCTACTAGTTAAAATGTTTTTTTTTTTGAATTATAGGCTTGTGAAAAAAATCGAAGCAATTTTAAAAATCCTTTTGAATAAAATTTTTATCCTTTTAGAATATTTACGAAAAAATAATTTTAATACAGATAAAATTGATACGTTTTCGAAATCGATTTCCATGGCACATTTGTACCTGAATGCTGTAACTTTTTGCGAACCGAGAATCGAAATGTTTATTCGTTTGCGGTAACGATAATGTGATTCTGTAATTTATTTTGTACGATAGTGTACATCTGTGTCTTACTCGCCATTTAATTAATTGTATATCATGTGGCAGCTCTGCATACAAAATGTCAAAATAAACGAAAAGCATGAAGAAGCATTAAAGACAAACTAATTATATTTGAGCTTGTTCTTTTACTTGTTTTCAACCGACATCAAATATCGTTAAAATATGTTACTGAATAGTAAAGTCGATAAAAGTTCGTTAAATTTATTATAGCGATACGATTTTCGTATTGGACATTTTTTTTCGATTTCAAACAATGGCATCACTGCTTTACGCTTCCAAGCGAATGCCTATATATATACATATATGGCAACACTGGTCTTTATACGTGATTTTGTTCTGATAGCTGAGATTGGAAAATCAAATTTAGCTGCCGTTTTATATATTTTTTGTATTTTTGGGCTTTAGTAAACTCAAACGCATATAATTACACTTAGAGAAATTTTTGCAAACATAACTTACAAATTTGAACGGCCTGGCCCATGATGTCACCATAAATCGTTCGATCGACAACTTGTATTGCAAACAACAATAACTTTACAAAATTTGTTGTTGTTTGCAATACAAGTTGTCGATCGAACGATTTCTCGTGACATCGTGGGCCAGGCCGGAAGTTTTACTTGCAAATAATAAATTAAATTTAACTTTTGTTTAAAAATTTAATTGATTTTAATTAAAAATTTTATGGATTGACTCCAATATTTTTTTTAAAATTAATTAAATAAAATGTTTACTTGAGACAATTAAATTTTTCATTGCTTACATGTGCCCTTGATTATGAAAGTGGGCTAAGTCATATATTTCTTTGCTTGAGATATTTAGTAGACTACATTTGAACAAATAATAATAATAATATTTTTATATTATGCAACATTTTAATTTAGAGTTGTTCTGATCTCCATTAATATAAATTTAATTAATATTTGTTAAATATTTATTTTAGTTCTTTTAAGATTAATTTAATATTTCGAAGCAAAAATGCATATGACTTAGACCACTTTCATAATTAAGGGCACATATGTATTTTTTCTCTTGAATAGGAGAAACGACTTTTTTTGTGTCGAAACACGATACCGTGGAAAAATATTATTTTTAAGTAGAATAAATCTGTCATATTTGGGCTAAAAGTATTGGCTGGCGAATTATTGTTATAGCGTGAGCTTTTATTTTTTTTGCAAGTGTACCTTTGATGATGGGGGAAAGAAAATGTTTTTTTTTTTTTAAATGTTAGCTACTACGAAGAGACTGACTACTATTCCAGTCCGCATTCTGGTGTTCGTACAACAACATGTTGTACATTTTGACTACCACACTCTATGGCGGCACAACATCAACACTTTCATGAAGCGTGGCCTTTAATTTTGTGTGTTCAGCCACACTTTTTTTCGCGTTAAAGCTCAAACGAATTTTAAAACCCTCACACACACACACACACACATACAAAAACGTTTTTCAAAATTTTTATTTATTTTTTTTTATTAAAGTTGAATTTTTTAAGGTAAAATAAAATAAAAAAAATAAACTTAAAGTTTATTGTGTGTGGTCTGCAAGAAAAATGTACAAAACTAAGTGATTTAATTTTTGTACAATATTTTTGCTTGAAAGCAAAAAAAAAAAAAAGAAGAATAATAAAAATAATAAATATCTTGATTATCTTCAGTACTGAAGCTAAATTTTCTGGCGTTTTGTTGCTTTAGCTTAATTTCCCTAAATTTTTATTATTTTTTTATTAAAAGACGGACAGGCAGGCTTTCTGTCCCTCTATTTCTGTGTCCGACTGTTGTTCTGTTTATAAAGTTTACTTTTTTTTTCATTATTATTGCTCTTTCTTATTTATGCAAAATGTCATAATTCAAAAAAATTAAATCATAAATTATTAATATTGATTTTTATGATTTCTTAAGGTCCTTTTTTTATTTATTTTTATTTTTGCCTTTTATTGTAACTCCATTATCATGATTATTTTGACTTTGTGGCCAGTTGTTGTTGTGTTGTAAATGGCGGTAAATATCTTGTCTTTTTAACCAGCAGATTTTTTTTATTTGGTTTTGCAATAGACCTTGTGAACCTTTTATTGACTTTTTGCAGTTCCCTCTTGTTGTTGTCGATATCAACCTGTGCCTTTTCTCCGTTCACATGATATTCTTTGTTATTATTTTTTATTTATTTTTGTTCCTTTCCTGTCTTCAGGACGTTGGATCGTCCGTAGTCTTTTGGAAGTGGAACAACACTGTTTTTGTTTCTTTCTAGTTTTTAGTGTGTCTTAAAAGTTCACTGCTATTTTGACCATTTCAACGCCATTAAAGTTTTATGAATTCGGTTCGACAAGTTGTTTGGTTTATTTATAAATGAAAGGGAAAGTATTCCACGTATTATATGGGTTGCACTTAAAATAACTGAAGTAGTTCAAAGGGATTTTTTAATTTTCAAGCCTGCTAAATTATTGCAAGAAGTTAATTTATGTTGTAATTGTTTCCTAAATGCGTGAAAATTCGTCATTATTGAAGTGTTGAAAATTAACATCCAAAATGCTTTAAAAAACAAAGTCGCTATTCAGTGTTCTTTCAAAAATTTTAGAACAAATAACGAAGCCGATACGGATTTGCACACGGCGGCGGCTGACCAAAACTATCTACGGCTACGGCTAAAAGCCGACTTGCGCTGCAAAATCCTCGGCAGCGGCTGCCGACAAATAATAATATGTCGGCTAATCGTCTCCTCAGAATTGGTTTAGCCCGTACTCCACTAAGTTGCAGTGGAGAAGAACTACAAAGAAAAATATAGCCGATGGATTTCTGTTGTATTTGCACCGCTGCTGTCAACACATGTTTGAAGAAAAATTAAAATTTTTGTGAACTTTCATGAATAAAGTTGGAAGTTAATATTACTTTACTGTAAAGTATAGATCCCACTATCTGCACAATGTACCGATTTTCGTCGGATCACTGATATAAATTGGCCTTATTTTTCAACTGATTGAAATATAAGGACATAATTTCACCACACTGCATTGTTAATAGAGCCATATAGACTTATCCCGGAATTAATTGAGAAATAAGGTTATTTTCGTTTATTACTTATGACTTTATTGCAGTAAGTCGACGAAAATCGGTACATTGTGCCGATAGTGGGATCCCGGCTTAAAAGTTAAAACACGTTTTGTGCGGCATACGCAATTTATTTTCAAAAAGCAGCTTTTTGTGCTCCAATACATATACTTTACTGCAGTGAATTGCGAATTTTGTTGTTTTATTAATATTTCTCGCTGTCCAGAGAAATAAATCGATCTTTTAACGGCGATCCAGAATCCGCCGCCGAAATATTTTTAACTATCGATCCGCTTACACACTTACACAAGAAGAACAAGTTATTGAAGTGTATTTAATATAAAGAATAAAATTAAATGATTTCTGTTATACTCACACATGCATAATTTAGGTTTATTTTATTTTATTTAAGTGTTTAATAAGTTTATATTAAAACATGTAATCGGCGGCTGCGTCTGGTTGATGATGTTTTTGGTTAACAGTCGCCGTTGAATTTTTCTTACCACACTTTTTTTTATTATTAATTTCTTATAGAAATGAAGCAAAACTTAACTTTACTTTGTACGTTTTTGTATAAAGAATTTGAGGCAATTGCCAAACAGTGGCGTGTATAGCAAACCAATACTTATTTAACCTAAAAATAGTGGATATGGACCAATATAAATGCTTAATATCTCAGAAACCATAATAAATTTCGTGAAACGCATTTTTGATTCAGCAAGAGGGCATTCAAAATATATATATTCCATATCTAACTTATTTTTTTTAGGAATGGTCGGTGGAGCAAAACTATTCTGGGTTGACGTAGTGTCCAGAAAATCTCTTAGCTACCATTAATGTCAGAAGCGGACACGTACTTTCGTACAAAATGGGGATTTTGTAAAACAAAGCGGCTAAGCCACGGCCGAACTTATACGCACTTATCGACAAATATGGCAGACGGCGGCTGTTGGATCGGCTTCGTTTTCTGTCTCGGATGTTAATTTTTTATCACTTCAATAATGAAGAATTTATTCGTACTTAGGAAAGAATTAAACCGCAGTTCACTTCTTGTAACAAAACAAACAAATATCTTTTAATCTGTTAAAAAAACGTCCTCGAATCATTCGATTCATGAATTTAAATGAAGAGCAATTGTTTAAATTCCCACACAAATGTAACCTTGGCATTTTAAAAATTTCTAGTTGTGTCTCCAGCATCTGGGGGTCTACTCTATATTACGAAACGAAAGAAAATACTTTCGAATTTGTATGTTATTAGTATTACAATTCAAAAGCATTTGCTTTCGATTCGAACTACAGAGTAGGCCCACTAGATTCAATAACTTTTATTACGATAATCCTATCGCTATAATAAATGCAACGAAAATTTATCGACTTTGCTATCCAGTAACATATATATGTACCTTAACGATATTCCCGGTTGGTTGAAATAAAAAAAGTAAAATCATCAGCTCACATTCATTTAGTTTTTCTTTAATTCTTCTTCATGCTTTTCATTTATTTTGACATTTTGTATGCAGAGATGCCACATGTTCGCAAAAAGTTACTGAATCCAGGTACAGATTTCAACCAAACGTTTCGAGATATAAAGGAGCTTTTTTCAGGAATTCACTGCGATGTAATTGTTATGCTATACCCCATTAAGACACGGAAAGTTTACATTGAAAAGTCTTGATTCTGCTGGGAGAAAGACAGAAAGAGATAGTATTTCTCCCTTTGTCTATCACACAGCTGAATTAAGACTTTGCAAAGTAAACTTTCCGTGTCTAAAAGAGGTACTATTAAATTACATTCATTGATTTCTTGCCACATTCTTCCCTTGCAAATGGCATTGAGAAACACTTTTTTGTTTGTCTGCTTTATTTTGTTGTACATTTATTCTAAAAGTATTTTATTTATTAAGTTTTTGTTGTTGTGCTTACAGCAGGAGTCAAATAGCTTTAACCAGCGCTATTTAAACGATTCAAATAATCATAATCTATGGGCAACTATTTATTACTTTGCGTTCGTAGCCAGAGAACTGAGATAAATTGCTGTGAAATGCAAAATCTATATGAAAATGAGACCTTTTGCAGTTGTTGTTTTTCTTTCCGATTCATTCAAAACGAAGTGCATGCGTATTTTAAATGAAATTGTACAATTTAATGCAACTCAAGACAAGTACGAGCGAAACTTAAATCCCAAAAGAAATAAAAACACAACATTAAGGCTATTAAAATGGCACGATTTCTCAATAAATGTTGACAACATTTTTGTTTTTTTTTTGGTTTATTAAAATAAAATGCAACAGCTTGAAGAAATATTTATACGTCTATTACGGAATGATGATGTCCTGAAGGAAGTGAAATGTGATACAGCATTATGGCCAATAACTTATGAGCTTCACAGTCACATTTAAATCTGCCAAAAAAATAAAAAAAATTGGAACGGCAAATATTCTAAACAAACCTGAGTCGACTTCATAAGCAATTTGAATTTGGATTTTTTGTGGTTTTTAAATCGAATGTAATGTTAAACTCTAAGCAGCCATTTGAGGTTGTCTTTTTCTGTTGCTGAACATTTGCTGTTGTGTCGTTCGTTGTTGCACTTGTTCACCTGAAAAATTCTTGTGTTGGTGTTGTGGGTCTACCTCGATTTTTGTTCGTTCGTTGTCTTGGCTTTTGGTCTTATTCTGTGTTCTCCATACTGGCGGCTATAAAGAGGGCTGCTGGCTCTCCATCCAGTACGTTATGGTGGTGTCTTTAAATATAAAAATGAACAAGTAGGTTCTGTTGCTGTTGTTGTCATTTGTTCACCTGTGGCGTTTAAATGTTGTTGTCAACGTTGTTAACATTTATATGAGGCATAAATACAATATACATACATACATAAATAGTTGTAGTAGTTTGTATCTCATGTCTACGAGTTTTTTTCTTCCCAACATAAACGGCAAACGGCAAACAGCGAGCTCAATGTTTAATGAATGTGTTAATGAGCTGAAAATTGAAAATATCTAGCTTTATTAGCGAACACTGAATAAATTAGTATAATATTTTTAAGCTCTGGGTGAAGAAAAAGTGCTTTGCTGATAGACTTTGAGGGGAAAATTTCCCACAGGCTGAAGTATAACAATGAGTAAAAATATTATGTTCTTGGGATTTAAGATAATATTTTACGAAATGAATAAGCTTTCAAATACACTTAAGCCTCGCTTAACACACATCAATTAAACTAAAACCAGTTGCACTAGCGTTTGGCAGAAGTTGTTGAAACCTTCTTTAAAACTACTGAGCTTTAAATTCATTACCGTACTTTATTGAAATGGAATTTTTATAAAATATACTCTGTTTTTTTGCTTTTTATTTTATTTTATTTTTAGGTAGTTTTATTATTATTGTTCCAACTTTATTTATTTTTATATAAATGATTTGGTTAGGCTTAAGTTCGTACCCTTTGTAACCCAAATTAAATGTGCTAATTTTTAATGAAAAAATAACACCAAAGTTAATTGTAAATATTCTGACAAACACATAGTAGAACGGAACAACTAGCTCTTTTCGAAGGTCACTACACCTTCATTATCAGCGTTATTTTTTGGTATTTCTACGATACTGACAGTACAAAATCAAACTCAAAACAAACTCATACCATGTCGACAGTACAAAATCTAACCTAAAATTAATGCTTGAGGGATCATCCAGCATGTGTATATCAAAGCATTATATTTATGTACATAAATTTGACATCTAGCATTTTGAACATGTCTAGGACGGTCTGCCAAAGGTACTTTTTGAAAAGGTGGTAAAAGGAAAGTCTTTTTTATAGCCACCTGTTTAAAAAAGTACTTTTTGAAATGGCAAAACATACTTCTCTACAAGATTTATCTTAAGTTTAAATTTCATTTGAAATGTTTTCTTTTTAAATCAAGAATTTTTAAATGATATATTCTCAAAAATCATTTTTGGGAAAGGTAATTTAATGCCCGGCACTTTTTAAAACAGATTTTTGCAAAAGTACTTTTTGAAAGGTACTTCTGTAAACGATATGCTTTCCAAAGGCAATTTTTAAAAGGTACTAAAAGATTGTTTTTGAAAAAAGTACTTTTTGAAATGGTACTATTGAAAGTACTTTCTTCAAAGACCCTTTTTGAAAGAAACTTTTAAATAGGTATAATTTTATAAGGTACTTTATTAAAAGGTATTTTATAAGAAAGTAGCTCTCAAGCTTCTCGGTAAAAGGTATTGAAAGATACTTTTTGAAAAGTACTTTTTAAAAGGTGTTTTTTTTTAATTTCTTACAAGGTACTTTTTAAAAATATTTTTATTGAAAGGTACTTTATTCAAGCAGCTCTCAGAAAGATACCTACTTGAAAAATACTTAATAAAAAGTACTTTTTAAAGGTATATTGTAGGAGTTAGTTTCTTTAGAGGAATTTTAAAAATATAATACAATTTCTGAAGAGGTACTTTTTGAAATATAGCTTTTTTTAAAAAGTACTTTTTCAGAAGCTTATAATATATTGAAACTCAATAACTAATGAAATATTTTGCATAAAAATTACTTTGTTCCAAATCGCACTTTCATGAGAAGCATAATTTGGAGAGTTTATTTTTTTTAAAGCACCTTTTTTTAAATTATTAATTTTTTGTAATTTAAATTACGATCTTTTTGTATTTAAAATTACGATTTTTAAAACGTTAAAAATTAACAGCCTTATTTATAAAAATTAATAAGGCTTTACTCATTTAAAAATATAAATATTTTTCGCGGCTAATTTTTTAAATGTAACGTGGGAGAATGTTACTAAAATTCCTTCTGGCTAAAATATCTATTTCTACAAAAATTTCCAATAGCGCAAGAACTAGCTTTTGCCCCGCACGAATAATATTCTTGCACTTCAAATAGCGTAAATAAAATAAGTAAGTAAAACTCTTTATAGACACCTCAAGTAGATCAGTTATGAAGACATAAATGACTTAAAGGCCAAACACTTAAAAAATTACACTTCAAATAATAAAAGCCAACATGACTTTAAACCAAAAGCTCTGCAGCGAAATTCAGCAACACACACCTGTAAGATCAGAAGGAATGACGTACGAAACTGATGATGCTGATGCTGATATACCAGTATGTAGATGCAGATAGTAAAAAAAAGTAATAACGTTAAGTAAAGCTAAAGCAGTCATAATCTTCAAAACATTCTTGTGAAGAAAACTGGAAGTAACTATAGAATGTAAGCACGTAAGAAAAAAAAAAAACTTGCCAAGTGTTTTTAGACGAACACCTACCACGACGACGAATGAATGAATGAAGACTATTGAGGTTGGATGTTAAGTTCAATATTGAAAGTTTTAAAATTATGAAATTAAAGAAAAGTGAATTTATTAAGATGGCTGTGGAATGTACAAGAATGGTAAATACTCGTATTTAGGAATATTTAACAAGATGCTTCTTTAGATGACTTTAAGCTCGAGTAAAATCAGTTTATGTGGCATGGCTTTCGTAAAGTTCAGCTCAATTACATGCAATTTGCATTTTTGTTACAAAGCATCATCATATAAAAAAAAAAAAATAAAATAACAGAATTAAAATGATCATTGATCATTTGTGTAGTTCATCATCATTATGACCATTCTTCCATTTTAATTGCCAGCATTAGTAACATGCTTTGTCGTCGTTGTCGTTGCCGTTGCCGTTTTCGCTGTCTCCTTTGGGAGATTGAGAAATGAATGTCAATGAAATTATCCCCCTTCATAAATAATCAGGTAGTCGTCATCGTGAATGATCAGAACTTTGGCTCCTTATGACTGGTTATTAACAACTTTTAGCGTTGATTGCATTAAATTTGTCATCGATTTAAAAATCACTTTTATAAGCTGACGGCTGATGAAGATGCAAAATATTGAACGATGCACGTTCAGAGGGACGAGTGGTCAGACGGACAGACGTACCAGCACGCACATTTCTTTCTTATGCCATTTTTTTCGTTTTTCTTTCCTTGGAGTATTAAAAATATAGACAGAATTTGCAAAAACAAAAATGCTTTCGAGAATATAACACGGGATCAATGCTTCTAAGTATATTAGGTTTGGTGTCAGTTTATCAATTTTAAATATTTTGTGGCAGCTTAATCAAGGCAAATTAGCAACATGTCAATTTTAGCAATTTTATTTGCCAAATAATAATTTTATCTTTAATGATTTCATCCAAGCGTCTGTGGCTGAAGGAAATTTAACTAAATTAAGAACATTTTTAAAACTCGTATATGAGTATAAAGAATTTTGCAAAAAAAAAAGGAGAAAAAACCAACAACTCAGCAACAATAAAGAAATATTATCTTTAAGCAAAAATCATGAGAATAAAAATATTTAACCAAAAAAAAAAAAATTAAACCAATCCATTACTTGTCATACAAATTACTTGTATATTAGATTTGCGCTGATAAAATGAATATTTATTTGTTTGCTATTGTATTATGACAAAAAATGAAAAAAAAAATGATTCATAATTCTATTGAATATTTTATTTATGTATCTCATTCTATGCAAAGATATACTTACAGCTGTAGTTGTTATGTTTCTACCTTTTATGCAAAACCCTTTAAGTGTAGTTTCTTGTTTTGCCCCACGTTATCTCGATAATTATCTTTACGCTTAGTTTGATTTTATTTGTGGTAAATATTTGTCTGTTTTGTAATTTCATGTTATTTTGCTTTAAAAATTCCCTGCAGGAAATGCGAATAGTGAAATTGTAGTGATTTACTGGTGACATTGTCAATAGTACTACTGACCAAGTGTACCCCAGCCAATGTAATCATCTATTGACATTTAACATTAGCTTGTCATTGAAAATCCACCACTAGACTGTAGCACTACGGACTAAGTAGTTATTTTGGGACCACGTGGAGACATTGGCACCAAAGATTCACTAGTAAATTTTAGGGGTTCGAGTCTACAATATCGATATTTACTCGCTCGATGTAAATAGTAAACTTATAGTGATTTACTAGTGACGCTGTCAATAGTGCTATTGACTAGGTGTGCCATAGCACATAGGGTTGTCATTGAAAATCTACCAGTAGACTTTAGCACTATTCTTTTACGACCTCGTCTACAATTTTATAAGGGTTGGGGCAACAGACTTAAATACATACATACATATACATACATATATGTACGTAAGTTTTTAACTATTGTATAGCATAATAAAAAAAGAAAAACAAACTATTGACGCGTTCATTGACAATGTCACCAGAAATAAACTAGAACTGTTGTCTCTAACGTATCTCAACTCGTGCATAGAAGGAAAGTTGTCGACATTTCAATTAGTGCAATTGTCGCTAGAGAAAATAGTGTTGACATAGAGACATATGGTTCTAGGCTGACTAGAGGGTTAGGTTCCATTAGTAAAGCGGTCTACATATGTGTATAAATTTATAATAAACTTCATTTTCTATTGACATTAATAAAAAACAAGGGCACAATACAACTGTAATGAAACATAATCACCCGTATTGCGTATGGCGAGTCGAATATTCGACTACGACAATTTGGTATTTGATTAATCAAAACTTTTAAAATTTTTCTTTATTCTATGACAAAATTCTCGTAGACGAATGTTCGACTAGACATACGCAATACGGGTGAATACAAAATTTTTTCCATAAAGGTATTTTTTGAAAAGCAATCTAGGTATCTTTTAATAAATTTTTTTAAAAAAGCTTTTCTTAAAAAAAGCTCATCTTTAAAATGTACATTTTACAATGGCATCTTTGAAAAAGTACATTTTAAAAAAGAACCCTTTTCAAAAGCCCTTTTTAAGTTTCTTTTCAAATCCATGGGACCTTTATGAAAAACTTACTTCTTAGACTAGTACTTTTTGAAAAAACGTATTTAAAAAGATATTACTTTATGAGAAAAGTACCATTTGATAAAGTAGTCCTTAAAAATACCGTGTAATGCAGTACTTTTTGAAAAAGTACCATTTGAAAAAGTACTTCTCAAGAAAGTACCATTTAATAAAGCACTTTTTAAAAAAGTACCATTTAATAAAATACTTTTTAAAAAAGTAACATTTAATAAAGTACTTTTTAATAAAATACCTTTGAAGAAATATCTCTTTAAAAAGTACATTTTCAATACCGTTATAAAAGTACGCTTTCAAGCACTAACTTAAAAAAAAACCTCTAAAATAGCACATATTGGCAAAGTACCTCATAAAAAAGCAAATTCATTTTAAAAAAGTGTATTTTCAAATACATATGTATGTAGTAACTTTTGAAATAGTACCTCTTCAAATATTACATTTCAAAAAAATACATATCTATAAAAAAGTACCTTTTAAAATAGTACCTTTTAAAAAGAAAATACCTTCAACAATAGCACCATTTAGAAGAATATTTTTAAAAATAAAAAGGTACCTTTTAAATAAATAAGATACATATTTATTTAAAATGTTAATAATAAGTTCATATAAAAAAGTATCTTTTGAAATATGTACATAGTACCTTCTAAACAAATATCTTTTTGAATAGTACCTTTCAAAAAATTATCTATTCAAATCGTATCTTATAAAGGTACCCATTTTCAAATACATAGTACCTTCTAAACAAGAACTTTTTCGAATAGTACCTTTTGAAGATGTGCCTTTCAAAAACATAGTACCATTCGTAAAAGTATATATTAAAAAAATACCTTCTCAAATAGTGTCTTTTGAAAAATTAACTTTTTGAATTAAGTACCTTTTTCAGAAAGTAACTCTTACAAAAGTACTTTTTAAGGGAAATTAAAAAAAAAATCCTTTTTAAGTAAATACTTTTTAAATAAGTTAATTTAAATTTTTGTAAAAGTATATTTAGGAAAAGTACCTTTTACAAATATACGTTTTAAAAAAATGTATTAAAAAAAAAATCGCTCGTAAAAAACCATATACATATGTATATCTTTAAAATTACGTTTTGAAAAAATAACGTATAAAAAGTACCTCTAAGGAAGAAGTTATAAAAAAGTTTATTATTTAAAAAGTACCTGTTAAAAAAGTACCTTTTAAAAAGTACATTTTAAAAACGTACCTGTTAAAAAAGTACCTTTTAAGAAAGTATGTACCTCTTATAAAAGTGCACTTTGAAAAAGCACCTTTTAAAAAGTACCTTCTAAAAAAGTACCATTTAAAAGAGTAGTTTTTTAATAAATATCTCTTAGGAAAGTACCTTTTAAAAAATTCCTTTTAAAAAAGTACATTTTTAAAAAGTGCCTTTTGAAAAAGTTCCTTTTAAAAAAGTACCTCTTAAAAAGTACCTTTTAAAAAAGTATGTACCTCTTATAAAAGTACATTTTAAAAAAGTACATTATAAAAAAGTAGCAGTTAAAAGAAAGTACCTTTTAAAATAGTACTTTTTAAAAAAGTACCTTTTTAAAAAGGATCCTTTAAAAAGTACTTTTTTAAAAAGGTACCATTTTAAAAAGGATCCTTTTAAAAAAGTACCTTTTTAAAAAGGATCCTTTTAAAAAAGTACCTTTTTAAAAAGGATCCTTTAAAAAAGTACCTTTTTAAAAAGGATGCTTTTAAAAAAGTACCTTTCAAAAATAGTAACTTAAAAAAATAACGTTAAAAGTTACTTTTAATAAAGTACTTGTGGAAAAGGAGCATTTATAAAAATTAACTTACTCAAAAGTACCTTTTTATGTTAAGCATTTTAGGCATTTCCTCAAAAAGTACTTTTTAACAACAAGTGCCTTTAAGAAGATATTTTTGAACAAATTACATGCTTTTTCCCTTAGAAAAAGTACGTTCTAAAAATAAGTACTTTATACCAGGCATATGGCGTTGCCATAAATTTTCGCCGAACTTGAACTTTAAATAATGACAATTAATTTCGCCAATGTTAAAAGTGACACCAAGCTAATCTTATTGAAAAGCAACAAAATAAGAATCGCAGATTCACCAAATATTTATTTGAAAACAAACTTCATTAAAACAAACATACGAGTATTTTAAGATGTCAATTTTATTAGTCATTTGTAGTGCTTCTCTATTTTATTGCCAAATGTCAATTTGAGCCGCAGTTGCCAGCTGATACAACCGACAGTTGTGGAAATAAATACTGCTTTGCGTTCCAGTCAATTTGAATATGTTTTCAAACAATTTTCTTTGTTTAAAAGTGTGAAAATGGGAATAAAACTTAAAACTGATATGTGTGTTTTTTTATTTTACGAGTATTAAAACTTATTTCGCAACTGATTCACACACGTGTTCTACTTGTGAGCGAGACAAAAGCAAATCATTCATATTTGAAATTTTGAAATTTGATATCCTGCAGACGCTGACCGCAAAATGAAAATAAAATAAAAAACAAACACTGAACATTTTATTTTATTTTATTTTGTAGCAAAATTCTAATGGACATTTGCAAATATAACCGACAATGAAAAAAAAGCTTCATTCAGTTCTATACGTGATGATCACAAGCTGAAATTTAATATCGGGCAACTTAATGTGTCATAGGCAATTTGCTCAATAAAATGATCTTTGATCTCATCTGATTAGTTTAGATGAATAAAAAGCATTATTGAAACTTAAAAAAAAAACAACAATAAAATAAAATGAAACATCTCATATGAAGAACAACACTCGTGTCAATTATGGAAAAGTGTCAAAATTGTTTAACACTTCAATGAGCAATTTCATTCGAACGAAATACTCAATCGTACAGAGAGACATCAAGATAGAGACGACTGCAAATTGAGGTTTTTAATTGTAAAAAAATTACTATCTGAAAAAACTTATACAGAAAAAAAAGGAACTGAAACATTTTTGTATCAATAAGAAACACAAAAACCTACCTCACACTTTGTGGTCAACGATTATGGCTTAAAATAAAAAAAAAATTTTTACAAATAACTTCAAATATTAAAAAAGAAGAACAAAATCATCAAGGGAACAAACAAAAATAAAGGAACACTTAATATTAAATTTAAGATTACTTAATTTACCTAAATTGCCCTTAATTCACGCGCTGAAGTGTGTTAAATTGGTACCCCCATCTTTGAGTCTTAAAAAAAAACCCCCGGCGAAATGATCGGCACTCTACAGACTCTGTTTGGAACACCAGCCCAGCACTACATCACAAAAACTTCAAGAATATAATTCATAAAAAAATAAAATTAAACATTTCACCAAAGGAAACTTAATAAATGAAAAGACCCAAACACAGCAGATACAAAACAATTCTATCTTTAGAGAGAGAGAGAGAGAGAGAGAGAGATAAAAAAGAAACAACATCATTGCAATGTTTGAGTGTTTGTTAATGTGTATGTTTAAGGATATAAGATTTAGATGTTGCAACGTTTGTATTTTGCCACCCTGCCGGTTCCATGGCCAATCAACGCCTCAAGCTAAAAGTGGTGCCGTTGCTGCCACACATTAGTACCAGCAACATTCAAAACATTCACATCTTCATTTGTTTTGTTAACAAAAACATTGTTTGGGAGCTGCTGCTGTTGCTGTAAAATATTTATTTGTCTGTTTGTTTGTTGCCCAAACTGCTGTTGATGAAGTCTGTTGTCCGGCAACACAACATTATTGCATGCAATGCCTGCCTCCTTTAGTTTTGAAAACTTTTAAATATACATTTTTTATTTTTATTTTTTTGCTTGGTCTTGCCGGCCAGCCGCACTCAGCCGGAGGTCCAAAATGCTTAAAAATATATTTGTTTCGTGACCTGGACGGTGCTCCAAAAACTGTTCCTTTACTGTAAGTGTCCTCATTAAAAAAATATTTTCAAAATTTAGGATTTTAAAAAAGTATTCGATCATTGAAGAAAAAAGTACAAAATGTTTCTTCTATGGTAAAATTTGCTTTAATCGGAAATTTCTATAACTAAAGCTGTTAATATATCATACATTAAAAAAAATATATTAAAAAGGTAAACAAACAAAAACTTACCTTTAAAAAAGTACCTCTTTAAAAAAGTACCATTTGAAAAAGTACCATTTAAAAAAGTACCTCTTTTAAAAAGTATTTTTTTTTAATATATCTTAAAAGTGTATTTAAAAACGAAATTTTTTCAAAAAGTACCTATTAACAAAAGTACTTTTAAAACCCTCTCTTTAAAAATTTCCTTATACAAAAAGTGCCTGAAAAAGTACCTTTTTAAAAAAATAAAGTTTTTAAAATATACGTACATACATACATATGTCAAAAATATCTGATTAAAAAGGAAATTTAAACAAAATACTTTTTAAAAAAAGTACATGTTTAAAAAAACCCCTTTTAAAAAAGTACTTTTAAGAAAAGTATCTTCAAAAAATTACTTCATTAAAAAACTGTGCAAAAAAGTTCTTTTTGAAAAGTTACTTAAAAAAATTACCTTTAAAAAAGTACTTCTTTAAAAGAGCATCTGTTTCAAAAAGTTTTTTTTTTCAAAAAAGTACCTATTTAAAACAGTACTTTTTCAAAAAAAGTACCTGTTTAAAAAAGTATTTTTCCAAAAAAATCACCTTTTTAAAAAAGTACCTGTTTAAAAAAGGAATATTTAAAAAAAAGTAATTGTTTAAAAAAAGTACTTTCTTAAAAGTACATTTTCAAAAAATTACATATTTAGAAAGTTCCTTTTACAAAAAATCCTTTTTATAAAAGTAGCTGTTCGAAAAAAATTAAAAAATTTTTTCTTACAAAATTTTACTTTCTGTATAAAGTATGTACTTGTTTTTAAACTAAAAAATTAAAAAAAATTAAAGCTTCTTTAAAAAATTCGTTTGCAAAGCTGCTTTTGAAGAGGAACCTTTTTAAAAAATACTATTGCAAGAAAGTCTTCCAGAAAAAAAATACGTTTGGAAAAATACGTATGAAAAAGGATTCTTGCGAAAAGTACCTTTTATGAAAGTACCATTTAAAAAATACCTTTTAAGAAAGTACCTTTCAAAAAGTACCTTTTAGGAAAGTACCTTTTAAAAAAGTACCTTTTAAAAAAGTACCTTTTAAAAAAGTACCTTTTAAAAAAGTACCTTTTAAAAAAGTACCTTTTAAGAAAGTTCCTTTTAAAAAAGTACCTGTTAAGAAAGTACCGTTTAGGAAAGTACCTTTTAAAAAAGTACCTTTTAAAAAAGTACCTTTTAAGAAGGTACCTTTTAAAAAAGTATATTTTAAGAAAGTACCTTTTAAAAAAGTACCTTTTAAGAAAGTACCTTTTAAGTAAGTATCTTTTAAAAAAGTACCTTTTAAGCCTGCTTTTAAAAAGCGTTATAAAAATTTATATTTTATACAATTATATTTAAAAAAATTACTTTTATAAAAAAATACATTTTGAAAAATATCATTGAGTATTAAAAAAATACAGTTGAAAAAAAGTACCTCTTGGATCAAATTATCTTGATTTCCAATCAATTTCTCCAGAAATATAAAGTGGCTAAAAGTGTTTTAATTGCTGGTTCTTCAAACACTTACATATCGCTACCTTAATATAGAAAGGCCCTAACTTATTATTTTTTCGAAATCGGGACTTTTGCATTTTTCGATACATTAGATGTTGTTCTATTGAAATAGACAAAAAACTCCATTTCAAAAAAATTTCGAGTTAAGACCTTTCTATATTAAGGTAATGATATGTATGTATGTTTGTAGGTAATTATGTATGTATGTGAATATTTGAACCATTCCCAAAAAGCAGTTTCTTTAATTTGCTCAATGAATTTAATTTAGTTTTCAATTTTATAAAAATAAAACATGTTTAATCATGCAGGAGGCTGCTGTGGGAAATAAAAACAATGTGTATGTACGAGTATGTTGAAAGAAAATGAAAAAAAAAATTTAATTTCTTATTGGGATTTTCAAGTAATCAATCATCATTCCAACACGACACTTTTACTGTTGAATAGTGATTGCTCGTGTTGCTTGTTGCCGTTGCGGCTGCTGAAACTTTTGTTGTAACGACTGTTAAACACAGTTTTGTACCTGAACACCATAAGGAATGGCAACGGCTACGGCAACGGCAACAGCAACAGCAGCATTAGCAGTTACATTGAAAGTAGCAAAAAGACTTTAACAAGCTAAACAACACTTGCGACATTAACTGAAGTTGTATAATGGTGTTGCCTTGTAATGTGGTACGTGTGTGGCCCTTTTTATGCCATTTTTTGTTGTTATTGTTGTCGTAATATGAATGTAATTAACAACACGCAAAAAACTGCCACGAAACATTGCAATAATTTTTTAAGAAAACAAAAAAAAACGCTCAATTTAAGGTTTTTTACCATTTTTGGTAAAACAATGTAATGTAATCACTTACAATACAACTTGGCTCAACAAAAAACTTTGAGTACTCGAACTTTTGCTTAACAAAGCAGTAGTGCTGTAGATGAATAGACAGACCAACGATTTTGCAAGCTCTTGTTGCATCGACTTAAATTGTTTCCCATTCAATATGGGTGGTCGGTCGGTCCATGTGGGTTATAATTAAGTTATAGGTTTTATTTATAAAACTTTTTTTGTTATTGTAAATTTTATGGCAGCCATATTATTACGCTTCCAAGTTTTTAGTTTTTATTATTATTATCGGTCAAATGTACTATTGATGTTAAGGCTTTTAATTTGGAAATGTTTACTCGTGCTAATAAAAAAAATACAAAAGTATTAATGATTGAATAAATGTGATTTAAAGGCCTGACCAGCAAAACTTTTTTTTAGGAAAATTACTCTGATTTAGAGCAACATTTTCTATAGAAAACTGACTCTGATTCAGAGAAACGTTTTCTATAGAAAAATAAATCTGTTTCAGAGCAATATTTTCTATAGGAAAATTACTGGTTTAGAGCAACATTTTCTATAGGAAACTGATTGTGATTCAGAGCATTATTTTCTAAGGAAAATTACTCTGATTTAGAGCAACATTTTCGATAGGAAATTGACTCTGATTCAAAACAAAATTTTCCACAGGAAACTGACTCTGATTCAGAGCAACATTTTCTATAGGAAACTGACTCTGATTCAAATCAAAATTTTCAATAAGAAAATGACTCTGATACAGAGCAACATTTTCTATAAAAAATTACACTGATTGAGAGCAACACTTTCTATAACAAAATGACTCTGACTCAGAGCAATATTTTCTATGGGAAAATGACTTTGATTCAGAGCAACATTTTCCATAGGAAAATGACTCTTATTCTGAGCAACATTTTCTATAAAAAAATGACTAATTCAAATCAACATTTTCAATAAGAAAATGACTCTGATTCAGAGCAACATTTTTCATAGGAAACTGGCTCTGATTCACAGCATTATTTTCTATTGGAAAATTACTGGTTTAGAGCAACATTTTCTATAGGAAACTGACTCTAATTCAGAGCATTATTTTCTTAGGAAAATGACTCTGATTTAGAGCAGCATTTTCTATAGGAAACTGACTCTGATTCAGAGCAAAATTTTCCATAGGAAACTGACTGATTCAGAGCAACATTTTCCATAGGAAACTAACTCTGATTAAAAGCAACGTTTCCAATAAGAAAATGACTCTGATACAGGGCAACATTTTTATAAAAAATTTCACTGATTGAGAGCAACACTCTCTATAAGAAAATAACTCTGATACAGAGAAACATTTTTCTAAAAAAATTTCAATGATTCAGAGCAACACTTGCTATAGGGAAATGACCTTTTTTTATAGCAACTGACTCTGATTTAGAAAAATTATTTTAATTCAGATTAAAATTTTCTATAGAAAATTAATCATTTGCTGGGCAACATTTTCTATTAGAAAATTACTCTGATTCAGAGCAACATTTCCTATTAGAAAATGATTTTGATTCCGAGCAACATTTTCTTATAGAAAATCAATCTAGTTTAGAGCATTATTTTCTATAAGAAATTTTGCTCGTATAACAATTTCTCACTTTCAAAACATTTATCATTACGATGCTATAGATTTCTGAGCTAAATTCTTATTAGCTTTTTGCCTAAAACTTTTAAAAATTTTAATAGATTTACAAATTATTTGGAAAATTTCAAAGTTTTATTTACAATTTTCACTTGCACACCCACAAGCTTGCACACATTTCCTTTGGTTACACATTCAACAAAACAAATGGCAAATTTTTGCTTTAAAAGATTGTGAGAAGAATTGTGAGAATGATAGTGGCTGGGCTTCAAACGATCCTTAACAAACAAACAGTGAACAGAGCAGCATACAAGAATTTCAACGATTTCGACTATAGAAGACGTTGCTGTAACTGCAGTCATATGTGTATGCTGAAAAGCGATATGAAAACAGAGGACAGGCAGGAACAAAGTAAAAATAAAACAACCAAAAAAATTTGTTACAAGGTATTGCAGTAATTAGTGTGCAACTAATTGATATAAAGCATTTCCTTTCATTTGCAAAGAAATGATCAGCACATTAAACTGAGATTTCCGTAAGAAATAAAAAAGAGCCAAAAGAACGCAGGAACGGACAGACGGACAGACGGATGAACGGATGGATGGAATGGAATGGAATGGCTTAACCCAAAGACATACAGACAGATGTCGAATGCTGTATGGGGGACTTGGTGGCAGCCCAAATGTTTCTCGCTGACTGACTAGTTGTTTGTGCAACGTTTGTCTGTCTGCCTGTTTAGTTGAATTTGCTGCAATCTTTTTATGAGATTTTTAAACGTTTTACTTTGACATTTGAGGTATTTTTTGATATAAGAAAAAAATCTTTATTTAGTATTATACTCTCCCGCTCACTCTGCCTTTGCTGCTGCAAACGTTTGTTATGTGTTGTTGCTATTGCTGTTGCTGCCGTTGAAGAGATAATGGCCAGCTTCCAAAAACCAACGAACGCGAAATGCGCAAAGCTCAACACCACACCACACCACACTATAAAAACGAACGGACACTATAAAAAAAAGCACATCTGTTGCAAAAGTTTTGTTGTTGTTGCCGTTGCTGTTGCAGTGATAATACAAATTCCGCTGTTTGTGGCTGTTGCTGCTCGCAATAAAGCCGCAATGCGGTGTACAAAAGCGGTGCATTTTTAAAATGCCATTCCAAATGAATGATTAAACAAGCGATTGTATGCCCATAATATGTAAGTGCATGTATGAATGGATGAATGGATAAATATGTATGTATGTACATATGTATGGTAGATGGATAGCTGCTGGCTGGCTGGCTGGTTGACTGAATGTGTCTGTGTTTAGTTCACAAAGCTTTCAACTCATGTACGCATGTGCTTGTGAATTTTGTTGCAAGTTATTTGTGATCACACTGAGATCTTTAGATCGAACAACATGGCCAGCAATTAAAAAAATCCTTTAGCCACTACGTTACATGCCAGCTCAGTTCAGTTAGTTCGCTTTTTTACTTTACACATCAGCCAAACATTGTCTGTTTTAAAGCGATCACAACACACTGATGCTGCTGGCTGATCTTGCGAGCCGATCCAATCTCTTACACACAATCTGAACAAAATGTAGCATCAGTCAGGAACTTCCTTTTCATTTAGTTTTTAGCTTTTACTGTGCTTTTTTCCAATGCATCTCCATTTTTCTCCTCTTCCTACTGCCAGTGCCATGTCCCTTGTTACATACTCCTTACTTGGGTAAAGCTGGTGGTGTCTGCTGGCTGCTGGCGGGTTTATCATCAGGACGTGCAGGCATAACTGCAAGTCAAGTATTTAGTTTCAATTTGTTGACCTCACTTGGCTATTGTTTTTTAATCTTTATATTTCATACTCCTCGCATATACTTGGCCACAGTAAGCACAACAACAAATATGAAGTCAATTGATTTCTTTTTTTATTCACTCAACGTTTATGCATATTTCCCTCTTTTTACTTTTTCCAATTCATTTATGGCCAACTTGAAAATAATTCTGGTATTAGTCACGCGATTTTCTTGTAGATCACCAAAGTTGTTGCTTCACATTTTTAGCTTCCATAAGGCATCATGGCTTGGCTGGTTGCTGGCCGCTGGCTGCAACAACAACATCTCAGCAAAACAGTGTTTTTCTATTAAAGTTGACAAATGATTTTTATTAAAGTTGAGTTTATTAACTCAAAACTATTTCTGTTTACGTGCAGCATTTTGTTGTTTTTTTCCTTATGATATACTCCTCCCTGTATGGTTTATTCGTTAGTTGTTTATATGTTATGGATAACAACTGCAACATGTATAGACATCAGCAGCAACAGCGTTGTTTATTAATTATGTTGTAAACGAAAGGATATTAAATATCATGACGTTAACAGGCCAACAACATTAACAACATTCAGGACTGTTGTAGTCAATAAATAAATAATATTTTATTTATTAAATGTTGCGTTTGTGTGTGGCAAGGCATGAATGTACTTACATACGAACGTACAATACGAGCGGTTAAAAATTATTGCGTGCAAATTATAAAAAAAGAAAAAAAATGTTTCTGCAATTTCTCTGTTATCTAGGAATTTCTTTCAATGCAATAATAAAGTATTTGTGATTTTTATAAACTGGTTTTAATGGGAAAAATTTAATATAAGAAGTTAAGAGCTTTTAAAAAAATTAAAAAAAAAAATTAGAAAAACATCATATGAATTCGAATTTAAGCTGTAAAGCTGGAGATATATTTGTTGATTAGCTTAATAATAATATTTATTATGATTCATTAAGTCATTTATTCTTACTAAGCTTACCTACTACGAAGCTTATTCTACAAAAAATTTTCCCATGACATATTAGAAGTATTGCAATACACTTATCCCCATATGCAAAAAAAAATAATATGTGCTTCAAGTGTACGTTAAAACCGGTTTGTGTATGGAAATTTGGTTTTTACGTAGACCTCAACCAAACGTTTTTTTAAGGGGGTTAAGCTTTAAATTATTGAATTGCCGAATTATAATTGGGGGATTGAAATAGTAACCATAAAGCAAAAAAAAAACTTAACTCACACATTTTTTGGACCTCTTTTTGTTTTGACGAAAATCAATTATTTGATCGGTCAAAAAATAAAGTTCGAAAATTGTGTCGTTTAAGCTTTTTTGCGGCTTTGGCACGCTATTTTCATTATGTTTTAAATTCTTTGAATATAATTGTTTTTGCTTAAGAACAAATTTTTTAAGAACATTATGAAAATATTACACTTGTGGTACTACCGTTTAAATCCCCAAAAATACATATATTTGATTAGACGAGAGTTATTGTAGAAATACAACAACAAACGAAATTTTCAATTTAATTCAAATTGATAAAATATATTTTTAACTTTAAAATTATTCATTCAAAAAAGTATTGGCCTTCAACCTTAATTTCGAATTTTCGAAGTTAACTTCGAATTTTCGATATATGACCAAAAAATCGTATATAAATATTGGCTTTTGAATTTAATTTCGAATTTTCGAACTTGACTTCAAATTTTCGAACTTAATTTCGAATTGTCGAAATATCTCTAAAGACCATATTAAAGAGGTAATTAAGCTTAAACACTATCAGCCTTATTAAAAAAAATTATTAAATCCTTACAAAGGCTTAATAAGATAAATTTTTAATGAAAATCTGTTCTATAAACCCTTTATAAAGACTTAATAACTTTTATAAATGAAGCTGTATAAATTTAGCCTCATGTACTATCTATATGTTTGCTTTCCCATTCGTAATGTCAAAAAGTCACACATGCGTACTCACAACTATATATAAAAAATATGACGTCAGTAATAAGCCTTGTATTGTGTGAAGGCCGAAGATAATTCAAAGGAGAATAAGTAAAAATCTTATTGATAAGACTTGGATATTTTGAACATAGACTAAGTAAATTTTTAAGCACTTTTACTTAATAATTTTCTTTTTACCACTTACACATTTCTTATATTTTGGAGTCTGGCTTAAATTATTTTCAGTTGCCAATCTGTCGTGAGCGTGTGGCGGATAACTTTTAAGCAATTAGAGAAAGTTGCCATACATAATACATCCTAATTTCAGTTGCTCTGCCAGTTGACAACTCAATGAAAGAAATTCCTTCGCCTTTAAAAAATAAAGCGATTTATATTAAAAATATGGCTTAAAAATTCGTTTATTTGGTTTGATGAAAAATTGCATCTCAATAATAAACCTACATTAAAATTATTGGAGGTAATTCGCATTTGTAATACTTTCAAGTCATATAATATTTGTACCTAATTGGCTGACTTGGAAGCTCTATTTTTGCTAAAGCAAAGCCTGACTTGCTAACAGTTTACGAGTATTATTGCTAAATACGAATTAGATACAAAGTAATGAGACTGCCAATTACAGCACAATTATATTAAAATATAATAAACTCTAAAGTTATGTTTAATTTAAAACATCATATTACAAAAGTTAAAAAATGTTTGCTGTTCTGGTGACCCAATATTCATTCCTCTTGAAAATTATATTTCTTCATAAAACAATTATAATCTCTTCTTCCGCATGACAAGAAATCAACAGTAACAGTAACAGCAACAGCAACAACAACAAGATGTTAAATAACAACCTTCAGACATGTCAGTGGAAGTATCGCGTCATCGTCAGCATCATCAAGCAGCAGCAGCAGCAAGATTTACTACAAAATAAAAAATAAAATTAAAAAAAATATAATGCAGTAAAAGATTTCATGGGAAATTGTCTCACCGATATGGTGTGATGACAAAAGTTTACAAAGTTTTGTGATTATGAAATGCACGTGTACTGCATAATTAATGTTGTTTGTTTTTGGCCAACATCTATTGAGTGAAACATTGACATTAATAAAAATAAATTCAGTAAAGTGAGACTTTGACTCGCGCACGAAGGGTTCCGTACGTTGGGCTTTGAGAATTTTTTTTAATACAGTGTTTGTTACGTTTTTTCAGCTGAAATAATTTTTTTTTATTGCTTTTCGCTTTTTTCTCGTTTTGGCGATTTTTTAAATTTTGGCGATTTTTTTTTAATTTCGGCGATTTTATTCATTTTGGTTATTTTTTTTGCGATTTTTTTCATTTTGGCGATTTTTTTTTCATTTTTTTAATTTTGTCGATTTTTTTAGTTTTGGCGATTTTTTCATTTTGAAGATTTTTTTTTTCATTTTGACGATTTTTTAATTTTGGCGATTTTTCCGGTTTTCCGCGATTTATTTTCGATTTAGAAATTTTTTTTAATTTGGTGCTTTTTTTTCGTTTTGGCGATTTTTTTTGATTTTGGCGATTTTTTTTCGGTTTGGCGATTTTATAATTTTTAGATTTTTTTGTTTTACCGTTTTTGAAAATTTCAAGAAGTTTGCTCTTACGGTTTCCAAGATACAGCAAGTTATCAAAATTACATAGTCAAAATTACATTAACTGATGGTACACCCTCTAATTAAAATTTTTTAAATTTTAGTGTTAATTGTTGTAGTCTGTATAAAAATACACTAACTTTACAAATTTCAAGTGCATATACATACAATTGTATGTATATTACATGGGATTTTAACATTTTTCGTTGCTCGTTTTGGCACACCCTTTAATTTCCAACTCTCATATATTTGTTGTTGTAGCGGCCAAGGGTCTACACACTCTGTCCAAATTTCAGGTCCGTAGCTCTTACGGTTCTCCAGAAAATACCCTGTGACGGACAGACGGACGGACGGACGGACAGACGGACAGCGTAGCGAAAACAATAGGGTTCCTTTTTCACCTTTGGTGTACGGAACCCTAAAAAGAGCACAAAACAGCAGACACAGCAACTGAAATCCTAACAGTAACAGAAGTAATGTCACACTCTTTAATACACAAAAACTGCTTCAACTTCATCATGTTTTTTTTTAAATACATGCGAGTACTAAAAATGTTATTTATCAAACATTTTTATTTTATTTACCTTTTTTTTATATTGCATATACAGCAATTGTGGTAACAAGAAAATTAAACGTGTGGCGTCTGCAATTATCTAACCTTTATTGGACTTTTGCTGTTCATTTGTAATTGTGGAGCTCAAAGGAAATTGCTAAGGGAAGGGAGGCAGGGGCAAGGCGTCACTAACTAAACATGCTAGAACATGACATGTTACAACAATTGTCTTTTAGCACATCATCACCATAGACCAAATGAGAAAAAGAAGCGTACGAGTTAAAAAAAAAACAGAAACAAACCAACTGAGATCATTACCACACCGGAGCACCAACATCATCAGTGGACAATAAAAATACCAAAAAGTCCACAATCAATTCGATGTAGCAGAACGATTGAGTGAGTGCATGAATGAGTGAACGAGCGTGTGTTAATGCGAGGAAATATGAGGAAACATGAAGTTTTTCCAAATCGCCAAACACACACACACACACACACACACACACACACACACACACACACACATGCACGGCGCACGCATTCATCTAACTTGCAATTTGAGTTTAAGAATTTATTTAGTTGTGACCATAAAAAGCTTTTGTGGTTGTCGTTGTTGTTTGTTGTTTGTTGTTTGTGTGTGCAATTCCAAAAAACTCGCATATAAAATTCAGCTTGTACGCGTGCGCATCATTTTTGCCCCAAATATGGCAACATTGTTTAGTCCAACCAACAATAAATGTTAAACACCAGACACCTCAACTATGCAACAAACACACACACACATGCACACATGCATTAATATTGCAAATATTGTTAATCCACATTTCTTGCAAGACGTTGCAGTGTTGCAGTTCATCTTTAAGGAACACACACGTCCCAACACACTTGCAATCAATTGAACACTCGATCGTTGTTAGATGGATGTTTGTTTGGATCGCTTCAGCGTCCACTCTCTGGTAATGGTAATGACGCGACCAAAGGTATAGACAATTATTTTTTGACGCCGTCTATTGTCCACAAAGACAACAATTGTCGCCTTGGTGTGCCATATTTGTTGTAACAGGCATTTGTGTCACATGCTTTTCTTTTCCACCTCATCGGTTCTTCTCTCTCTCTGCAATCGCTTCTGTGCATGGCTGGATGAATTTCTGTGCAGTGGCATTGTTTACTTTGGCCTGGTCCCTCACCTCACTGCACTTCACTTCACTGCACTTTACGTGTGAGTGTTGGTGCAAAGTGTTGATTTCTTTTCAAATTTTACTTTTATGTTTCAAATCAAAATCCCTAATGTACAACTCCAGCCAAACTATTGAACATTAGTTGCTGCTTTTACTGTCGCTGTGGTCCATCGTTGCCTGTGGTGCTTTGGCAATTGCAATCTTTCAACACTTATTATTACATACATACATATTGATTATTATGGCTTATTATGGTTTCCCATTCCTTACACACTCTACGGATCCCTTTGAAAGTAAGAAAGTACGAGTAACTCGTGTGTGTTCATTTTTCTATTTATCCAATTAATTGTTAAAACTTGTCATAGTAAAAAGAGTGAATAGGAATAGGTACATACATACATACATACAGACATACATACATACATACGTGTACGTAACCGTTAATTAGATTGAAGGTAAACATGGAATGGATCATGTTTCCTGGGATGTTTGATATTGTTTTCTTTGTATCTGGGGAAAAATTAAAAACGGTTTTTTTTTTTCTTTTAATTTAAAAGCAAATGTTTTCCGGGATGAGCAACACACACCATTCAAACGCAACAATCATCATCAATAATATACAGTAAATAACCTGCAGGAAATGAAACTGACACAAGACTAGTCACGTGACCGGTCCCCAAGTGATAGGGACCAGTCCAAGTTCTAACACTTCATATGAAGCCGACCAGTCACTTTTACATGGGGATGGCCTAGGATGGGGTTAATTGTTACTTTGTATGCATCTTGTGACTTGTCACTGAACTATCCCATAGGTGTAGAATAATATAAATTATATATAAATACCATTTCGACATTTAACTGTAACAATTAAAGCTTATAAATTTTTTATTGTTACAAATGCAATGACATTTTAATTTTAATCTGAAATTTTTTTTGAGATTCGAACCGACAACCTCGTGCATGACAGGCTGGCTTACTACCCACTCGACCATAGGGCCACTCATATCTCAAAAGTATAAATACCATTTAAGCTTAGGTTAATATTTCAGTATAGTTAGATGACTGGTTCCAGAGTCACATTGGAGGGAGCAATTAACATTATATTTACACTATTTGATAGGTCCTGTATTTAATCACTTCGACCATCTTCAGTGCCATTTACTATAATACAAAACCGATTCCGAATTAAATTGGCTCAATATCAAGACGATATATCACGAAAATTGTGAATATGTAACCATTTAAACAATATGTCTTTTTTCATCATACACTACTCTGTACTTTTGATAACACTCACATTTTCTCCAGTTATAGGACTAGTACGTTTGGATCAATTGTCACCAAATTTTCTGCAGGGTATATAGTATAGGAATGTTTTAATTATTAATTCATGATCGTATCTTGGTTCATTCATCATCTACATGTGCTTGATGTAATCTGCTTTAAGGATATATTTGTCTCTAAGGATTCTTGTTGTGCAACAAGCAGTTGTTTGTTTACTTTTTGTTGCATTAACTGAAATGAAACATTAGCAGTAATCACTAAAGCTTAAATTAGATGTGACATAGCCGTAATGCCATAGCCATAACCGAACCAAAATTCAATTGGATTCTGTGGTGAGAGTTATGGCGTCATTGCGAGTCACCTATAATCAAATATAGTGTTGCCCATTAGTTTGGTTCGAAAGGCTGTTTTATACACAGAGAAAAAACTGTCTCATAGAATCAATAAGATTTTATCTATGAAACGTTTTTAGGCTAAGGGGTATCCCAGCAGAAAGAAGCGAAAATTTTTTCATAGAGATTCCTTATTGTTTTTATGTGGTAAATCTTATTAATTTTATCAAGAAGAATACCACATAAAATCAAGAAGAAATCTTATTATTCACAACTTTTTTTACTCAATTTCCGTTATTGTTGGCATCAAAAAAACAATCCATAGAGAAAAATTTCTTGATTCTATTAGGCTTTCTTATAAATAGTAAACTATAGGGATTTCTTATTGATTTTATTAGGCTATCTTATTGATTTTTTCAATAAGGTTTTCTTCTTAATTTTAGTAGGTTTCTATATGATTATGTGTAAAGCATCTTATTGATTTTTTTAATAAGGAAATATTCTTGATTTTATGAGATGTCTTGCTATTTCATATCTATAAATGGACATACAGACAATTTTTTCATGATCTTTTTCATTTTTGTATAAGAATGTTTGCACAATAATTTCAATGGTTATTAAGGCTGCTTGTTAGCATATTGGTTAGAGTGCTTGTCTATCAGGTAGAAGTTTGCTGGTTCAATACTTGGTGAGTAAGTTAGTTAACAATATAATATGATGTGTATGTACGTATGTATGTATAAATAAATAACATCTACAATATACTACATACACACATACATATGTATATGGTATAGAATTTAAATGAAAATACATAAGTACGGAGAATAAAGACGCAATTTTTTTTTATTTTTTATTGAAAAAATCAATAAGATAACCTCATAAAAATTACAAGATTTCGTCTTGATTTTTCAAAAAAAATTTTCTCTATGAAATTAATAAGATGATGAGGTATTTAGTAGGCACTGTTTTCTCTGTGTATGGCTATGGTTATGTCACGTCTGATTGAGCCTTCAAGCGGAAGTGTTGTTTCAAATATTTAACAAATCTATCGTAGCAGATGACTTTTGAAATTTTAAAGCACAGAATATATAAATAATGCCAACATTAGCTAAGCCGCTAAGACGGGCCTGGGCCTAAGCTCCTTGCAGGAGTATTTTTTTTATTTTATTTTTTATTTTTTATTTTGTACAAACGCAACCCTCGAAACGACTAGCTTGTCTGCTGTAAAGTATATATCCACGCTGCGGCTAAAATATCTACGTGATAGAAGCAAGCAAGTTTTTACTAATTTTATTACAACTCAGATAACTTAATAATTTCTACTTAAATTTTAACCTTTTATAAATTTGAGCAGCTTTCATTAAACATTTTCAGATGCACATAATTTTAGTATCTGGCGGCAGTTTTCGTGGCGGCGCTTTCGCCTTAAAACTTTGCCAGCGCTGGAGTTTAGTTGTTTTGGTTTTATAAACAAAAGAAAAAAACAGCTGTTTTAGCGTCTGCGCTTCTCAGTCTGCCACTGTTACCATTTTATCATTATTTTCACTGCTAGATTTAGTGTATTCTTTCTAAAAAAAATCATTAATTAAAAAAAAACTGCAAAAAATACTTATGAAAATTTAAGATCTAGTATTTTTATATGACTTCTGTAGAATATTTTAATAGAAATTATGTTCCAATTTTTAGTGTAGAAAATTCCAATTTCATATGCTTTGTTTTTGTAGTACTGCGTATTGTAGCATGCATCTTAGATTGCTACAACTGCAATATTTGCAACAGCAGCTTGCAACGAAGCGTGATTTCCACTATTTTAAAATTGTAAAAAAAAAATCAACAAGCTCAAGACTAAACTTCTGGTTTTAATAAGACATGATTAGATAAGAAGTTGGTGCATGGAATGAATTGCAAGACCAGCAAGAATGTAGATATTATAAAACACGCTTTGGAGAAAGATGTTTTTTTTTAACGAAAATCGACTCATAATGGGAATAAAATCTTTACGTTAAAAATTTTTCATTAGCACAAGTGCTGCATACGAGGACAGTTCTAAAACTAGCCAATGTAACAAAGAACACGCAACAAATTTTATAAAATTTTTCCTTATTTCTCGACATACGGGTATGTTCTGTATTGCACATGAAATTAAATCGTTCGTTACAAATACATATAACAACAATTCTATGGCATACAGAACATACTCGAATACAGAACATACTCGATAATCTCCTTCTGGATCTATATACTTTTTCCAGAAGAATTTAGTGGCTTTGATGAAACAATTTGAGCTTCATCTCATTGACTTTGGCCATGGATGTATAAGCCAGAGAAGGACAAAAGTATCGTTTTAAGTACTCTTTGAATATTGGCCGTCAAACAGCTATGAATGCGTACAGCTTAAAATAAAAAACACGCTAATCTGCAAACACCGAATATGTATAACTACAAAAAAAAAAAAAAACAAGAATGTTTATACACATTTCTTAAATTACGCAGTCCAAACCAGTATAACTAAAATCTATAGACCGTATGTGCTACAATCATAAGCATGAGTATAAAAACACTCTTGACTATTAATCAGCTACAAATGCGTATGTACAGGGCTATTTTATTTACACGCACAAATTAAGCTTTTCATATACACAAATGTATGTACACGGTGTCGAATCATGAACAAATATTCCGAGTATCATGCGTATTTTTTTTTTTTTTGCCGATTAAATATCCATAGCCTGAGTATAAATATGCTCAGACTGTAAGTTTTGGGAAAGACAATGCGTTTTATGTCCCTTTTTGTTTTTAATTGCAGCGTATTTTAGTTTTTTTTTTTTTTGCATAAAAGAAGCTTTAGATCGAATTTGGGAGCAGATATGTGATCGCACGAATTGTTACTAAAATAAAGAATATTTACTTATGCATGTATTTTTTGGAGTACTCCTTGTCATATTCTGGTCTGAAATGGTGCATTGTGTTAATGATAATAATAATGGCCTTTTTTCCTCAGCAATACTTAAACATATAGCGAAAAGTGCCATAAAAGCAAACTGGCACCCACTTCGATGATAATTTTTCACTTTATAATTTCTAAACACTTATAGAGTAGATTTTTTGCAATGAGAAGACTTTATCTGTGCTGGACTTGCAGTAAAGAAAGCAACTTATTTTTTGTTCCTTAGTAAAAAAACACATGTGTCATCATATTAAGTTAAATATTAATTTCGAATGTCATAACTAAAAAATTAGCATATTGATAAAAAATCGTAAATTGCTTTTTTTTGCAAAACTGGCCCAGTGGGTGTCTAACCTTAAGCAGGGATTTTTTTTAGTTAGCATATTGTGTTCTAGAATGGGTTATAAAATGTTCTATAAAAATATTCAAGAATATGCAAATTGTAATTATTTCTTATCTTTACATACATATTATGCATTAGAAGTTTATTTTACTGAAAATATTTAAGCATCGAAAGAACATCCAAGAAGCACAAACAAAAAATCTGGCGTTTTTAAATCGTCAGATTCCAGCACAGCCCAGTTAGCGGTACAGTGGTTAAAAGGCATAACTGAGCTCGATGTCATGATATTTGACATATTTCCCATATGCCATATATGCCATAGAAGTGGACGCCCAGTGTGCACTGAAGTCGTTTTTTCTTGTTTTTTTTTTCGTTTAAAGATCCTTTCTAAATCTTTTATTTGGCTGAACTATTTGTAGATCAGACGCTATATGCTTGCCATTGCATTTTAATCAATCATTTCAACTATCACGAAAAGGGATTCCGTACTAACAGCATCTAAAGTTTTCAATCTGCTTTTAACTACCTGCATTTTCTTTTGCCATTATTCCATTTTGTTGTTTGTTTAATATCGCCAGCATCTTCATCATCATTGTGTTGTGCTGTTTTTGTTTCTTTATGCATTCCACCATTAATTTAACATCACTTCAACATAAGTGACTGTCTTGTACGAATGTCATTTGTATGGTAACGCTTGACAGGACAACGACAAAATGATACTCATTGTCAACACAGACATTTACACAAAAGACTTGGGAAAGAAGCGCTGCAACACACACACACACACACACATAAACACGCACACACGCAGATAGAAAGACACACTTATACCAACAGTTGCACTTGGGCAAAGGAAACACTAAAAATATATGAGAAAAAAGAAGCTTAAGAAGGAATTTAAAATAAAAAAATAAAAATAAAGATACATTCAACAGTTGTAAAAGAGCAGAAGAATTGTAACAATATCGAACTTAAAATATCATCAACGATGCACCACCACTACCACTACCACTACCACTCACTCACTCACTCACTTAGTCGAGTATGCACGATCACATTGTGCCTGCTTGCAAATCGCCGGCAAACACGGAAAATTAATTTAACTTAATAATGCCCGTAGTTAAAGCAACAGCGCAGAAAACGAGTCATACATTATTATATTTGACAATAACAAAAAGTCAACAAAGTCAAGTCAAAAAACACAGCAGTAATAATTATAACAACAATGTGTAGCAAATGCATATATATGTATTCATCTTTTATGTTGTTACAACAATACGACTACAACACAGCAACATTGAAAGGCGAACAACATTATTTTAAACATGAATATGAGTATGACAGGACATGATCAGCAAGCAGAAGGAGGAGGTGTATGTATGTCTAGGTTTACAGACCAAAAAGTACACATTAAAGAAACAAAGTTCGTTAAAGGGATCTTGTTGTTGTTGTTCAAAATGATTACCTTCGCAAAGCATAAGCGCGTTCATCCGCAATGTCAAACAGATTTCAGTTGACATCCTTGACATTTATAGCAGCGTATGCAGTGGACTATGTACTTCCAAAGTTTCCATTGTGGTATGCAGATATATAGAAGAGACCCTTGCGTACGCTAACCTGTGTGCTGTGAGAGCCTTATTCTTATTTTTATGGTTGGTGATCATTGATCGCCATGAAACAAAACTGTCATCATCTCAAGTTAAGTTGATTGTTTTTTTTTTCGTCGTTGTTGTGGAAATCATCATCGTTATTGTGTTTGTTATTATGATCATTAAGTTTGTTAAGATTTTGTTGTGTTTTTTTTTTTTCTTTCTGGAAATATTCTACGTACGAGTACAATTGCGAACAGTATTTATTGCTTAGCTCAGCTCTGCTACTGCAATATTTTATCCTGCTCTTGTGACTTCAATATTATTGATCATGAGAAAAATATTCAACAAATGGGTGATCATCGCACGGGCACATGTGTATGAGACTGCAAGAAACCAAAAGCAATTTGAAAGAGAAATCAAATAAAAAGGATGCTAAAATTGAGCAAAAAAAAATGTTTGTCTTCTAGATCAGCTGCTGTCAATTTGGCTGAATGCGACTGGAATCTATAGGAATCGTTGACAGTTTAAATTGTTTGCGAATTGTCCAAATGAACAATGCTCGCACAGCAGCCGCAGCAGCACCGGCAGCTACCCGAAGATGTCGCTAAAAGGGAGATAATTTTACTGACAACTAAAGTATGTATATGCTTGAAATGGTTTGATTGCCAATTGATCTGGAGCAATAATACCAACAACACAATCATACAAACATGTATGAAAGCGTACTGTTCATTTTGTACACAAATTTATAGTTCCACCCCGCATCCTTATAATTCGAACAGCAACGGATGGATAATAACATAAACTTGAGGTGGAGAAAAAAATATTTACAAACAAAATTTGACTTCGCCAACTGAATGTTATGGCTTATAATGCAAAATAACGTGATTTAACACTTCAGGATTGTGACAAAATCTTTCAATACACAAAACTGCCATAATTTTTCACATTGCTAACAAGCCGAAAACACTTTTTAGTGAAAATTAAAATTGTTAAAAATTTGCTTTAAGTGGTACTTTTGAAAAAAGTGCTTTAATATTGAAAAGAGAAACTTTATAATTTTTATTTTGATAAGGTACTTCTTAAAGAAGCACTTTTTGAGGTACTTTTTAAAAAGTACTTATTTGAAAAAATTATACTCGGTAAAAAGTACTATTTTGAAAGGACGGTTTTGAAAAGGTACTGTTCGAAAAAAATAGTACTTTGTAAAAAAGTGCTATTTTGAAAGGGCATTTTTGAAAATGTAATCTTAGCAAAAGTACTTTTTTTAAATTACTCTTTGGCAAAAGCATTTTTTGTGAGGTACTTTTAGGAAAAGTAGTTTTTAAAATGTACTTTGCGGAAAACAAATTTTTTTTTGGAAAAGTTACTTTTCGCGAAAAAGTACTCATTTGAAAAAGTACTTCTATTATAAAGTGTTTGGGGGCAAATGACGTTATTCGATACGATTTGAAATCTAAAAATATTTCCAATTAAACTCTATTGAAATATTTCGCAATTTCGTTAGATAATGAGTGCCGTAATTTGCCCCCTGTTATTCCGCTAAAAGTGATTAAAAAGAGTACTTTAATATTGAAAAGAAACACTTTTTAAAGATTTTTTAAAAGGTACTTCTTAAACAAGCACATTTTGGAAACGCTACTTTTTTGAAGAGGTACTTTTTGCTAAAATTATACAAGGTAAAAAGTACTATTTTTAAAGGAAAAGTACTTTTTTGAACAGGTAATTTTTGAAAAAAAAACAGTACTCTGTAAAAAAAGTACTATTTTGAAAAACTACTTTTTTGAAAAGGTAATCTTAGCAAAACTACTTTTTTTGAAAAATTACTCTTCCGAAAAAGCATTTTTTGTAATATACTTTTAGGAAAAGTACTTTTTAAAATGTACTTTTCGGAAAATGTACTTTGAAAAAGTACTCTTTTATAAAGTACATTTCTGCTACTAATAGTGTTTGAAAAGAGTATTTTAATATTGAAAAGAAAAAATTTTTTTTGAAAAGGTACTTCTTAAACAAGCACTTTTTGGAAAAGGGATCTACGTTTTTGTAAAAGTACTTTTGGAAAAAGCACTTTTTAAAAATAATACTCTGTAAAAAGTAATATTTTTTAAGGACACTCTTGAAGAAAAGGTACTTTTTTGAAAAGGTACTTTTTGGGGAAAAAACAAAACAGACACTTTTGAAAAACTACTTGTTTTTTGAAAAGCTAATATTAGAAAACGTACTTTTTTGGGAAATTAGTTTTCGAAAAAGTTCGAAATATACGGCCTGTCCCACGATATCACCAGAAATCGTGGGACAGGTCGATAGTGTTCGGAAAAGTAATTTCTTCTTGGAAATGTTACTTTTCTCGTAAAGGTACTCTTTGTAAAACGTACTTTTTTTTATAAAATACTGTTTTGCCGCGAAAAGTGTATACAAATTGGAGTTCCACATTGCGCCAGTCGTGGCAGCCACATAGCGCAAATCACATTTAAACATGAATGAAATCAAATTATCCAAACGGCTGGAACGATTTTAATTTAGTTTTTTCTGTTTAAAATGTGACTTGATCGAGAAGGTTCTTAACTATGTTTGGAGCAAATCGGTCCAGCCGTTTATAAGATATCACATCTTTTCTAGATATATCGGGGGTTTTTAAAGTTTTTAATTTTTGTTATTCTTTGTTTTATTTTAATTTAAAATTCTGTTACTCCGAAAACACGCTTAATTTTAAAAAAGTAATTTTTTAAAGATATACTTTTTTAAATAGATTAAAGCATTCTCAATATTATTTAATTTTTTTACTCAAACATTCTCTTCTTAATGTTGAAATGATGTTCGAAAAAGTACAAAATCCAATAAACTGCAGCCGGATAAGCATTTGCTGCGAAACGTCATAAGTATTTATTTTTAAATTAATTTAATTTTTTAGCAACTGTTGCATTTTTCCAGCTTGAAGCTACTCGTAGATAATTATTTGTAATTGAACATTTAGTATGACACACATTCATGACAAACAAATTCACCTGCGCTGGCATTAACTGAAATCAACATTTCTCATTCATTTCTTAATTGTCACTGGTTGATTTGGTTTCCAGTCAATCAATTATTTCATTCATTTGTTATGCAGGTGATGATGGCAGTTGGCTGCTGATCTTTGAAGCAACTTCTTGTTTGGGCCATTAAATAGTCTAGCGACAATGGCTAACACGAATAAATCATTAACATATTTGTGGCTGCAACAACTGGCGGTTGCAAATTGTAAATCCATATGTATGTACATACTTTTAATTAAATATTGCTTAGGGAAAATTTGCAATTGTTTGCTTTTTTCGCAACTGAAATGGAAAGTCTCTGCTATAATTGCACTTTGTATCATTTGAAATGTACAATTGCACACATTCGTAATTCAATTGAAAATTTAATTTTGAAAAGTTTGCATTAAAATTTGATTTCTATGAAACTCTTAAGTTTGCTTGTGGGAATCATGAAATTGAATGAGAAAGAATTACAAAAGAAATAATTATTTATTTAACATCAATAATGAACAGATTTTCACTTTCAAATATTTGAAGCGTGGCTTTGTCATTAGCTTAGTGCATTAGCCATTAATAGTTCATTTACTCATTATACTCGTAATATGGGCAATGGGATGGCGAAAGGAAAGTCTTTATAAATTAGATGCTTTTATGCAGAATTGATGGAAATGGTTGCAGAAAATTAACTCACTATATTGCGTTAAAAGTAGAGCTGGCGAGAATGTTACAATCGTGAGCAAAAATATTTTTCATTTTAAAAATTTGGTTTTGTAGATTCGAAGGCTTGCAATTAAATAAAAGTACCTATATCAGGCACTTTTTTTAGTTTAGTTTAGGTTGGTTGAAAAGAGGGGCAGTTACAAAAATGTACTCAATCCGTTTCGGATTACACCTTTTCTTTTATAGCATGTTGTGTGCTCAATTTTACTCAACACAGATATTTCGAGTACGAGCAAATACACATAATGTTAAAGAATTCACAGCTGAATAGCACGATGTTAAGAATACGGTTGGGTACTTGAGCAGCATTATCATTGTGACATTTTCATAGGCAAATCATCATCACAGAATTAGTATCAAGTAGCAATTTGAAAACTATGAAACCCTTGCATTTGAGGTATACGACTTTTACATGTGCTCAATTCACAACTTATTGAATTGGTCGTACGTAGTTCGTACAAATGTTGTTGGTAATATCTGTGTAAACATTTCGCTCATTTGCTTCAATAGTGGCACAACTCGAAAAAACCAGTTTTGCAGAAAACGCATTTTAAGTTTTCAATTTGCATACAACTCAATGGAGATGTGAAAAAAAAAATCTTCTCTCAGGAGGTGATGGTACAAGCTATTTGTATGAAATTTTTACACAAGATAAAATACGAAATGCCGAATCTTTCTGCATTATTAACTCAAAAAACCCATTTTTTGAGTTATGCCACTATTGAAGTAAATGAGCGATTTGTTTATAAACAATGTTTTTATTGAAATTACTAAGAATTCATGTACGAACTACGACTCCCACAATAGGTTGTGAATTGAGCAATAACATCTTACGCTTAATATTTTTATTGAACATTTTAACCCTCTAACTTTTCTCTAATCATCGAAGGATCTAATTAACTGGACCCAAGTAATCCGAAACACTCGTTTTTCCTCTTAAACCTGTTAACATTACTCTTTTCTTTATTGCTCTTTTTTATTCCTTTTTTTAAGTGTCCAATAGCTTACAGCTATTCTAAGCCAGTATATAATGGGTTAAAGTGTTCTGCAAAAATCTTTGCTATCAAATTTAATTATCAAGCGGCCTAAGCACGATCAAAATGATTGATGCCAGTTTTGTGTACGTGTGCTAAATTCTTTGACACACACACATGCTGGACGACTCGACAAGCATTAATTTTTAGTTTGACTGAATTCCAAAACGTATCAATACAAAGTTTGTTTCCACAGTTGCAAAAAGGTGTGCTTGAAAGAATTTTATACAGCGGCCTTATGAAAAACTTCACTTTGTTCGCAGACAAAGCAGTTGACGTTATGGAAGTCAGCCTTGGAGTTTTTCCCTTCAACATCGTATAAATGTCAACAGCGTAGAATTAATTTTGAGTTAGATTTTATGCAGTCAATATCGTAAAAACATCAATATTTGAAGAAAATTTCGTAGCAATAATGTGTTCGGAAAATAAAAAATAAAAATAATTAAAGGAAAAACGTTTGTGGGTTAAATAATGAAAAAAAAGAAGAAACAATTAAATCTCGTATTTCTTTTATTCACATCCAACATTTTTAACAACAATGCAACCCTGAAATGTGATTTGAAATGTGTTCGTGCTTGATGAATAAACACAAGACACACATCAAAATGTGACATGCCAAACATCAAATTTTTTTTATATTTTACATCAATCATTGCCAGTGTAACAGATTCAGTGCCCACGGGCTTCCTTTTGATAATCATTGGTCTAGACAGCTTAAGTCTATTAAATCGTGCCATAAACGCCGAAAAGGCTTAAGTGACATAATTTTCAAACATAATTTTTTGACCAAAATCAATTATTTGCGATCGTAAATAGTCGATTTTCGCCAAAAAAAAAACGAAATCCAAAAAATTTGTCGCTTAAGCTATTTGAGGGCTTATGGCTTGAAATAAGAAAGGCTGCATATTTAATTTTTTTTTAATTTCTGGATTCAAATTACGGCATGCGATAGATCGAAAATTTTTAAAGATTTCTGCATAAAATCTATTGAAATATTGAATAGTTTCGGGCGATATCGAGTTCATTCATTTTCCCCCTGATGTTTAAATTGAATTTAATAAAATTTTATGGCCAATTTGTGTTTTATTTTTTATAAAAGTATTACAGTATATAACAGAAGCTCTGCAGCTATTTGGCCCCTACAGTAAAAACGCCTAGAGTCGCCGACAGAAATCGAATATTCCGCCTTATCGTGGTTGGCGTATTTCAAATACGACTACGACTGTTTGGTAGTCGTATTTGAAATAAGCCAACCACGATAAGGCAGAATAGCTTAGCGCCGTGTCTTCTATAGTCGAGAAACTGCTATAATCTTTCTTTAAGGATATTTATATTATCTCTATTTTTAGTTTCTGCTACCAGAAGTATTTGCTAAAAAACTTTCAAAGTCCCGAAAATCTAAATCTTTTGCTGTAGGCTTACCCTTTACTTCCATATAATGTTATAATGAAAAAAAAAACAGTTTTTTGTTAATCAATTTAAGTTTTAGATTTTATTTTTAATTTTTTCGTTTTTTTTAATTCTTTTTTATATATTTTGTGGTTGTTCGTGTTGTTTATTTATTTATTTTTTTTTCGTAAAAATTTAGTTTTTCATTTAAAAATTTTTCCAATCAGAAATTACATTTAAATCGACATGATATTTAAACAATAAATTAATTATATTTATATAAATATAAAAAAAACTATCAATACAAAATATGTATAAAAATATTTATATGTATATGTATAAAATTAAGAAGTATTAATTAACTTATATTTTTATTTTTATTTTAAGTACAATAATTACGTATTAAATTAAGTATTTAACTTACAACTAAAAAAAAATTAAAACTAATATAATTACAAATGAATTTAAGCTTATTAAAAACTACAAATAATATTTACAAGATTAAAGAAATTTTGAGCTAATCGTATGAAACATTCCGTTCAAGGCGAATTCATAACAAACCAGCTGATTGTTTCGCCTTTTGTAATTTAATTCTCATGCAAATGTTAACATCCTTTTTGGTGTAATTTTTTTTACATGACATGAAAGCTTTTTTTCTTAAAGCGAATTGGCTTGAGTATACCAGTACAGAAAAAAAATTTAACACGTTAAATTGAAAAAAAACAAAAATTAATACAAAATTTTATTGAGTTAATTAAACTTTTAATTGAATTAAATTTTTAAACAAAAGTTTAATTGAAGCAATTACATTTTTAATTGATTTTTTTTTCAATAAAAAGTACTTATCGCAGGAAAAATTTTTTTCTGTGCGGACAGTATTCCGCAACAAGGAATTCTAAAGTGTTCACCAATATAGGTTGTAAACTTTAGTACTACTACGCTTGTTTAATGAATGAATGCATTATTTTGACAGTGATTAGTGAACACTAGAGTTAAGATTTTTTGCTGGAAAAAGTGCGGTGATTTTTTAACACTAAAATTGGTGAAACTCATCGTTGAGGATGCCGGCCCCTGGTATAAATATGCCTTGATCTCGTTGTAGTGAAATTTATATGAAATTAATTTTTTATAAAAAACATTTTTAAAATTTTACTGCTTTTTTCACTAAAGATAATTTTGTTTTATAAAGAGTTTATACTCGTAAAACAAATTTTGTATGCAAAACGGTTTTATAAACAAACCTTTATTAATTCAAAAATATTTTTTATGAAGAAGACATTTAAAATTTTGTTTTTCATACGTATAATTATCACTTCATATGAATTGTTTCATACCATTAGACTCTTAACTTAAAAATACTTTTTTTTCATAGAGTTTTAAATATTAAAAAGAAATAAAAATCAATTCAAAATCAATTTTGCATCCTTCCAACAATTCAGTCTTAATTAATTCGTGTATTCAGGCATTATTTTATTCCTTCTTTTTTTTATTATAATATAAAAAATATTTTTCTTTTTCATTAATATTTTGTTAAAGAAATGCATTTTTAATTTCTAAGTGAAAATTTAATTTCTTCTTATTTTCTGCTTAACAAGAGAAAAGGAAGAAAATCTATTTTAAAATTTTAATTTAACTACTTCCTACATATACATATACATACACACATATATACATACATAGATTTATGCACGTTTGTGTGTGTATTTGTGTACATTGAAATTTAACTGGGTTTCAAGGTTTCTTCTTCTTATTGCAGTCTCTGGTTACAAGGAAGGGAAAGAGAGCCCGTTAGAATTAAAGAGAGCTTAATGCATGAATGTTTGTTTTTGTTTTTTAATACTGTTAAACTTTTTTGTTTTGTTTGTTGTTTTTGTAAATTAATTAATTTAATTTTTAATATTTTTTACAAATGCAATAGAATAATTAGTTTCCCAAAGGATATAGAACAAAAGGACGGTTTTGGGGTTGTACATGATAAACGTTTTTAATGTAAATTACATATTTTTAAATGTATTAATACAGCGCTAACTATGACGACAAAAGCGTATAAATATTTCATTGTTGTTTTAATAAATTAGACCACACAATATGCTTTCACATATATGTTGCTGATGTTTTTGTTGTTGCTGTTGTTGTTGTTGTTGCGGTATTGCTGAAGTTTTAAAAATAAATTCATATTGACATTTACAAAGTATGGCAAATTAATTTTTTGTCAAAATCATTGATTGTACATCGTGTGGTTGGCAAATTATTAATTTTTCTTCATAGTTTGTTTTGTTTTTTCTTTTTCTTTTTTTGTTTAAGGCAAGCGAAGGGATTATTATTTCTTACAATCTGCTGCTTGTTTTGCATCATTTAATAAATACATTGTACAAGGGAAAATACATATAAAATTAAAAATAAAATAAAAAAATTCAAACAAATAACAAGCCTTGTTCTAGGACAAGGTCTACTTTAACTCCATATACTCGTACATACACTCAGGCGGCGTACGTTGTACATGTGTGTAACTGTGTGCATGTGTGTAAGTGTTTTTTTTATTGTGTGAGTGTGTGTAACGAGGCCAGTGCCAGCCAGCTGCTGCTGCTCTACAGACACGTGTGTATCGTTTTCTTCGTTCGACACAATTTACACTTGACTTCACAACACCAATGGAATGTGCAGGCACAACGTTCGACTACAACAACCTCTTGGGTGCGATAGCCACGGCCACAGCACATCAGATCACAACCATCCACACCAATCGATGTATCGTTGCACTGGCGCCCATGTGTGCCCTGAATGCCCAAGCGCAAGTTCTTTTCACAAAACGATGGTGAGGGCTCCAAGTAGACAATGTCCTTGGTGCCCGGTGGCTTATGGTCCGGATTGTGGGGTTTCAATTGGAAGGAATATCTAAAAAGAAAAATAATAAGAAAAAGTGTAAGAGTAGGTTAATAAGTGTACTTGGCATTTAATTTTATTTTGGCATAAAATCATTTTGTAAAGATATCGCACTTGTTACTTTAAAGCTAGTCAACTCAAAATTATGTAATATGAAACCTATCCACAGCTGAACGGATTTCTTGCTCAGATGGAGCGTTAAGTGCGTAATAAAAATCAAAAAGAATTCTATAAAATGCGCCAATTGATGATTGATTTTCGAAATAAATCTGCATAATTTGGTAGTGTCTAGCATAATATACCAAAGTATACTGTTCATAAATGTGCCCTTAATTATGAAAGTGGTTCAAGTCATAGATTTCTTTGGTCGAAGTATTTAGTAGATTGAACAAATCAGAGTTGTTCTGTTCTCCATTAATATAAATTTAATTAATATTTATTTAAGTTTTTTCAATAATTATTTAATATTTCGAAGCAAAAATGCTTGTGACTTAGACCACTTTCATAATTAAAGGAACAAATATAAATAAATGCAGTAAAGTGCGACTTTGACTCGCGCTCGAAGGGTACCGTTCGGCGCTTGTTTATTTTCGGCGTTTTTTCGTTTTTTGACGATTTTTTTCATTAATGACGTTTTATTTTAGTTTTGGCCCTTTTTTCATATTGGCGATTTTTTTTGTTTTACAATACATATTTTTAGTTTTAGCGATTTTTTAGTTTTGGCGTTTTTTTTTGGCGATTTTTTAAATTTTTTTGACTACTTTTTTACTATTCGTGATTTTTTTGCATTTTAGCAATTTTTTTATTTTTGGTGATATTTTTTATTTCAGCATTTTTTCCTTGTGGGCGATTTCTCATTTCGGGGTTTTTTTTTAACTGTGGAATTTTTAAGTTTTAGGGTTTTTTGAAAATTTCAAGAGCTTGCCTCTTATGGTTTCCAGCAAGTTGTGAAAATTACATTAACTGATAAAATACCATTTAATTTTGGTTTTTTAAATTTCAGTGTTAATTGGTGTAGCCTGCAAGTCAAGGGTCTATATACGGGACAGACGAATAAATCTCAAACTTAATTTTTTATAAAACGTTTTTTTATACAACGAATTTATTATAAAAAAACCTATAATTAAATTAAAAAAGTCTCGGACTTATTGACCTGCCCTCGTATATAATTGCCTGTACATTAATTAGGATTTTTCGTTGCTCGCTTTAGAATATGTACTCTTTCATTTTTAACTGACATACATTTTTTCCAGAGTTTTATATATTCTGTGAAAACTTCAAATCCGTAGCTCTTACAGTTCTCGAGATACGAGACACACAGACTGATGGACGGACATCGTTGAGAAAGGAATAGGGCTCCTTTTTACCTTTGGTGCACGGAACCCTAAAACTTGAGCGCACTTTGACTTTTAAGTCTCTCGTAAGTTTAAACGGGCTTAAAAGAACACTCTTTATATAGAGAATTAGTTGTCAGTAAGCCATGGAGCGATATACAACTCAAATAAAATTTTTATGAAAACATACCTAATTTTTTTGCATTTATAACAAAATGTCAGTCAGTTAAAATTATGGCAATACTTTTGTGCCACCTTGGATAATATAAATTTATTATAATGAAATTCTCTTCAAATTGTCAAATTTATCACAAAGTGGTGTTTCTTTTTTAAACTTCTTAAACTTATCACAATGATATTTTTCGTATTATATTTTTTAGTTTATCATTTTGACAGAAGCTCTCACAAACTTGTTGTGACATTATATTAGTGCTCATATCGAGCAATAGCCGTTAAAGAAGCTTAACCGACACATTTTTCAGAACTCGTTTTTAGAGAAAAATCGATTATTTACGATCGCAAGTGACCGAGTTTGGTAAAAAAATTAAGTTCGAAAATTATGTCGCTTAAGCTTTTTTTGGCACTTATGGCACGATATAACGATTTTATTCATTGCAGTGCATTTTTTGTATTAATGTAATGCGACTTTAGGTTAAGAAGTGTGATGCCAAAAATGCACCTCCACTCGGAGACCCAATTGGGTACATTGGGAGAGTAATGCGACTTTAGTTCTAAAAAAAAAATTGGCAACACTGTTCCCAAAGCTGATTCAAATTGCCAAAAATGTTTTCCAATATTTAAATTAATTTTTTTTGTTAATCGTGTAGTTGCTATAACAATACTTAATAAATATAAATGTTGAATGAATAAAATTGTTCAGGCTTCAATTTATTTGCTGCCATCTGGTAATTGAAATTAACAGCTGTTACGTAATAACATTTTGGCAATTGGCAACTCAACTAAAGTTCGATTGCCATCTATAAGTAAGCCATTAGTGCTACTTTTTAATAATGTTAAAATATTGTAATAAAAAATTGGATTGTTCCCCTACTTACCTATTATTTTTTCGGCCTTGTCTCTGGCGTCCACGCACTGAGTTACGAGACACTCCGTTCGAACTGGGCAAACTGTTGGGCGATGGCATGTTGGGATGATGTTTCAATACGTGCTCGTCATTCAACATTCTATCATCATCGTAGACACTTGAACTGGCCACGTTCGCCGATAACACAGAAGAAACACCCACAGCATTCGCACTGGCTGCACCCACAGCATTGGCACTGCCGCTAGGACGCAAACTATTGGTCATCATGACACGGGAGGCGCCATCGAAACGATCTTTCAGATTATCGCCAATAACACGGAAATTGGCCAAACGCATCCAACATGTTTTTACCGTGCAGGAACCAGACATGCCATGACATTTACATTCTTGGCGCATTTCAGCTTGAACATGCTAAAAAAAAGAAGAGAGAAAGAATTTAAGGAAAATTAGTATTTTATGTTACAAAAAAAAAAAAAAAAAAAGAACGGCAACACAAAATATTATTTTTTTTTGTTCAAACTCCAAATGACTTCATTAGTAAATCTTTTTGTTGTTGCTGCTGCTGCTGCTGTTGTTGCAGCAAGCAAGCAAGCAAGCAAGCAAGCAAGCAAAATATAATTTATGTGCTGCTCATTTTTGACATTTTATGGCGTATTAAGAGCCACCCTTCTGTGCATTAATATGTTTTCCACTTAATTATTTTGGCTTTAGCTGTTTTACTCATAGCTTTAGTTGGGCTTTATGAAAAAATTTAAAAAAAAAAAAACAAACACTCACTAAGTAAGAAGCAGCTCCAATAGGTATAAAACGAACGAACGATCAGGTAGGTTTTATTTAGGTTTTGTGTGGATTTGTTATACAAGACGCGTGCAACAGTCTCTGGGGAGAAGACGTTGTGTGTGTTGCAGTGTGCACGACGAGTACGAGTACGATTGTGCAAAAACATGAGCTTGATCTCTCTCAGCTGGCCCGGTGAGGCCAAGCAATATTTGCAACATTATTAAAAAGCAATAAATGTAGTTTGTGTTTTCTGTTGTACAAGAACAACAATCAACGGAGTAGTTGTTGTAGTGGTGAAGTATCGTCGGGTGGTGGTGTTGCATATGGCCAAAAGGCAGTGCCCAGCATGAGGTCAATTTTTATATCGATGTTGTTGATATTATTACAACGCACAATACAACATATTTAAGTGAACAAAAAAAAATTAAATCTTAAGAGGAGGTCGTTGCACACAAATGAAATACAAAAAAGGAAAAAAAAACATGATATCAATACGAGAATTAAGCAAAAGCCCAACAAAACGGCTGTAGTTTTGCTTTAATTTCAGTTTTGTTCAATTCAATTGCAAATATGAATTTTCTGTAACGCAAAATAACTAAACTAAAAGCTGCAATGGCATATTAATTGCCGGCCAACAGCACCGGCCTAAGCAACAGACAGCCACAGCCACAGTCAGTTTAAAATAACAGTAACAAAATAAAGTTATCGCAAGCTTACGATAATGCAACAAATAAGCTGATGCTGATATGTACTTGCTTTAGAATTGCTACTCAAAGCTTGAGAGAAATTAAAGTGATCGCTGGCTGCAAGTTACTTTAACGGCGCCAAGTTTAAAGCTCAAACGACGGCTCTGAAACTTGTAACATTTAAGCGGCCTTAGAGTTGTTCACTCTCAGTGCGCGCTTTGCATATGTGGATGATGTTGCATGAACGTGTAATAAAAAGTTAATTTTGTGTTTTTAGAGCACTGAGGATTAGTTGCAAAATTTATAGGCTTTTTATAAACTGCGAATCGCTTTTTGCTGCACACAAAATTGTTTTCTTTTTAAGGCTGGTCATGAATTTACGAGTATTAATTGTAAAATCTCAAGAAGGTACATGCAACATCTGCATACTCGTGTGAGTGTGTGTGTGTGTGTACTGCAACTGTTGAAATGTTTTATCAACATTTTTATAAAAAGCTGTCAACAATTTTAAAATATGATCCTCTCAATGCACACACACACTTACACATTCAGTCGCATTCAGCTAAAATTAAATATCATGTTTGGCTGAATAAAAATTTAATAAGAGACGACTCGCAGGCTCAGAAACTTGGGCGAGCTGTAAGAGGAGAGTGAGTCAGATGCAGCAACAACTATTCGTATAATGGGGCGTTGGTATACAATATATCGTCAAGTAGTTTGTGTTTAATGATTAGAAACAAATAAAAAAGCCATTAATGATGATCATTAACAGCATCATCTTCATCATCATCATCATCATATTACTTGCATGTCAGTTCAGTAATAGACCTCTCAGCATGTGGTCCATGCAATGTAACTATTTTTACAAGTTTCCATGGTTGGCCTGAAACGTTAACAATTTTGCTGGCAGAAAGAAAATATAAAAGTGTAAAGCCAAATAAATAATAAATGTTAAACGAGTAAGGAAGCTTTTTACTTTAGTTTATAGTTGTTTGCACAATTAATGAGGATCACACACCATGCCACAACGCAACGCAACGCAACACAACGCAACACAATTTGCCAATATAACAACAACGTTTGTTTTATGATCTAATAATAAAAATAAGCATGATTAAATTGCGTGTAACGTGGCCCCCCAATATTAGAATTGTTGCTGAGAAGAAGAAAAAAACAAATAAAAATACTTACCGCTCTGCCGGCTTCGTTGTTGTGCAAATTCATTTTCTCTCTCAAATTTCGGCCACGTTCCCCAGTATCGACGAATTCGCGTGAGAACTTGAAACCGAATCCAATATTATCGGAACAGCCACCCCATTCCCAATCCCTGACGCCCGCTACACTGCCAGCTTGGGCATTGGCCTGGGGAGATCTTGACTGATGGCTGTAGTCACAGGTGCAGGATTCTATAGAGCCTTCGCTGCAAGCTCGCGCTATGGAATGCGTAACGGCAGCACTTGTGATGGCATAAATGAAGCCCGTTTCACGGCAACCTTAAAAGAAGCAAGCAAAAATATTTTATTTAATCAAGGCAAATTTATACAAAGTACACTCGGCTCAATTCACTTTGAGAAATTTATGCTTTCAATGTCAAAAAATGTCCCAAAAAATGTGTATTGACATCCCACGTGTATTCAAATTATAAGTGGCGAAAATAGTCCTAGACCACCTAGTATGGATTCGCCTTGGTTAAAATATTTAAACTTTTTTTGTCTTATTCTTTATTTCAATAAACTTTTCACAAGGCAGCTTTAGTACAACCACAAGCCACCCAGCTTGTATCCCTCACCTTTTTTTTTTGAAATCTATAAAACTATAGTTATTATAACTTTTAATTTATGGCTGCTATTTCTTATAAATAATCCTTATCATGTTTATGAATAATAGCACTTGTCTTTAAAAATCATTCGTTGTTTCTGTTCATGTTTTACATTGTTGGTCAATTATGACACTTCAAGTAATCACTGCCACCAAATGTTGTTCATTCATATTTTACGAGTATGACAATGAGAAGATGAGATGATCTTGATCATCAAGTGGCAAAGTTGTACCATGTAGTCGTTTTGTGTCCGTCTGTCTTTACTTCGTAGTTGCTCTTCATGTAGAAATGATCGAGTATATTCAAATGGAAGGATTAAACAATGGAAAATGGAATTTTTATGTTCTTTTGCTCAAGTGGTTTTATTTTGGTGCGGCTGCTGCTGCTGTTAATGTTTATCAGATGTGGTAAACAAAATGAGCAAAAAACAAAAAAAAAAAAAAATAATAATAAAACAAAATAAAACTGCCAGGAGACACACTAGACATTTATGACAAATGTTCACCTAAAATATAAAAAGCTAGAGTAATATGATAAATTTGAAAAAGAAAGAAAAATAGTGCCAGATCGTGGCCCAACTGTAAAAATTCAGCCGAACCGCAGCCGAGCTGTACTTATCACATTGACGGTGTGCCACGGTTTACACTATGATTCTAAACTTTTCTTTAATTCTCTTTTAAAACCTTCATACGCGTCTAGTTATCGAATTTTTTTTAATGAAATTAAATTTTTTTAGTATCGGTCTAGACTTGCAATTTCTGTTTTAGCAATTGATATATTATTGAATATGTGGGAGAGTGTTGAAATAGAAATAAATACATTTTATATTCCTCTCTCGCTCTTTTTCACTAAAACAAAGTAAAAAGTTGCTGCAACAATAATTTCAAGTCTGGAAAGGGGATTAAACTTAGGTCAGGCTTGGGAAGTACTTTGTAAAAATCTTTTAACCATAAAATAAATTCAAGATCAATTAATAATATATATGTTTATTTAATTAATTTCAATTCAGTTTTCAAACTTTTTCAATCAGCTTATTTATTCAAATTAGAGTTCCCATACCTGCGAATCTACTGTGTAATTAGAAACGAAGCAAATGCTTTCGATTTTGTATGTTTACAACATGTAAATTCGATAGAATTTTCTTTCGTTTCGAATTACACAGAAGACCTCCTGATTCAATTTTATACTCTCAAATAAAATCCATGCCAATCTCAATTTCTGGCTTTAAAAAATAAAATAAAATAATGTTACAACAAATTTGTCTATTCACAAGCTCATAAACAAATATCGTTTTTTTGAAACCATAAACCCATACGACTGAGCTTGTGAATAGAACAATTATTTTTTTCCAAAACAAAAACTAAAATGTGTCAAGAAAAATATAATAAAAGAAACTTCAATGAAAAAAATTCATGTTCTCACAACTACAAATTGAAAACCAAAAGAGAATTTTGAAGTATGTATATCAGGGATGGCAAAGTTGGTACAATTGTACCTTTTGTGGTACTATTCAAACTCGGAAAGTACTGTAGTGCAATACAATGACTAATTTAGTAAATCTAAGGAATCTCCCCAGTTTCACTCCACATTTCTTTTCAAACGATTTGCATTTGCATTTGCAATTTTCACTTTTGAACCATGAAAATCCTATTCTTCTCACTTGAAAACAGTCTTATAAAGCATAACGCAGCGAGAAAATAAAAAAAAAATGTGAACTCGTCCTTTAAATTTCAATTTAAACATGTGTAACCGTATGCGTTAACAAACCAACTTACAAGCAAATTTGTGAAAACGATTCTGTAGACAGAACAAAGTCGATTATATTAATCAAACCACATAAAAATATGCATGCAATTTGAACTAAAAAATGTTTTAGTACAATTAAGCTAAAAAAGTACAATTTCTTAAAGTTGTTGGTACAATTTTAAAATTCTCAACGCCGTCCCTGATATATATAAAAGTTTTTACCACAGCCCATGCATCTCTCCCCTCTCTGGCAAACAAACTAATACTTTCTAAAAGAAACATACCCAGTGTGAACCGTGACTAAGAAAAAACTTTGATATATTTGATAGATATAGATACAATATCTATAAAACCACACTAATTCATTTTAAAAATAAGGTCGAGAAATTACACAGAAATATATTGAGGTCACTTAATATATTAAACAAAAACAAAAAGATTCAGTTAAATAACTCATATTGCACGAACAAATTCTAGAATCTATTGTCAGAACCCCGTAATTTCGGACAAAAATTCGAAATTGTGGTACAGTGTAATGGTCCAAATAAAAGTTCTTGACCGACACGGACACCGAAGCTGATTAATCGGTCGGCCACTTAAAAGTATTTACTTTATTTGTAATACGTCAGTCTTAGGCGGTTGGATTTTTTCAATTGATTTATCTTAAATCTACAGAACATAAACATAATACCTGCGACAAGCGAAAAAACATGAAGAAAATTGTTCCTGAATAACCATTTTCAATTTTTGATACCAAATCGCTTCCATATATATTGTATACTTATAACATGAGCCTAAAAAATCTTGGTTGTTTTAGCTGCACTCGCAAAAAAAGGAATTAAAGAAATAACTAGATTTTGGTAATCTGTACTAGGGTTCAAAGGTCTACTTAGAATGCGCAACATTTTATTTAAATTGCAGTATAAGTATGAGTTTTTGGGATGCCACATTGTAGTCGTAATTATGAAACATAAAGTATATTTCATTAGGTTCTGGTTATCTCTCTACTTTTCAATAAAACAAAGTGTGTGTGTTAGAGCGATATCATCGATCGTGCCGTGCAAGATTTAGAGAAAGCAAATCCTGTGTTGATTACATCTTCACTCTACGCATCATTGTCGAGGAGGCTAGAGAAGTCACCTCTCCAGCGTATGTCCTATTAATGAGTTTTGAACGTTCTTTCGACAATATCTAATGGAATAGCATCTGGAATTATAAACCTTATTACTAAAGTGTTGAATATTCGAATTATTTCACACTAAAGTCGACGAAGTTGTGATCTTCACCAACATTGAAGCACCGAATGGCATTCAATGGATGTATTTCGCCAAACTTAATTATCTAGTCTACGCTGATGACATGTGCCTTCTTACCCATAAATTCGACCATATATGTATTATAAAAACTAAATCCTTTTTGAAAATGTTAACAGTTACTGTTACCTAGGATGTACCATATCCAATGCAATGTACAAAGTCAGGGAAATATGGAGATCAAATGATCTCTCGCAGAACATGAAAGTCAAAGTTTTTAACAACTTTATTAAACCCGTCTTGCTCAGATCCGTAATCTGATACGTTGGGTCTTAAGAAATTACGGCCGACTTCCTAAACGCAAGTTGCAATGCATATTTAGAATGCATACACTTCGTAAACGCATATGTAAACTTTCTGGCAACATCCAATGTTCCTAATCGTTTGGCAACTAATTTTAATTTTAATTATCATCCGATATGTCCAGTTCATATCACATTTTTACGTGATGTGACCCGTGCCTCAAATCGTGCAGAATATCCAGTGTGGCCTGTAGCGAAGTCCTACTCAAATCACATGTCGTTGCTGTTAAATTAACCCAATTCTGGCCAAAATAACTTGATAATTATCAAACTGAACACCCATTTTGATGAAAAAATTCCATCATTTGCACTGTTTGTTAAACGCTATATCCATCCACAGTGATTTGACAAAACTTGCTGAGTAAATCTGTGGTTTTCATGAACAACAACCTATGTTATATGCTTCTAGTTTCGAGTTTATGAGATCAAATTGGTATATTTTAAATGCTTTCTAAAAAGCTCTCAGATAATTTTGAAAAATATGTATCTGTTTATGTACATAATTTTTTTAACAACACATCTGCTGCAACACAGCAAATAAGTGTGCAAAAAAAAAGCAGAGTTGTAAAAAAATGAAGCTTTCCTCTATCTCTTCCTTCACCACTTGTTTTCTCTATCACTATCCCTTCCCTATCACCCTATATCACTATCATCTCTTCACCACACAGGTACCACAAAGAGATCATTGTATTGGACCCAAGTGAGCTGGACTCTAAATTTCACCCTTCCTTACCAGCAGCCTGCTAACCTACCCCAACCTAACAACACAACTTTAAATAAGCTTGAAAAAACTACTGAAGTGATAGTCAATTCTTTAGATGGAGCTTTAACAGCATGGCACTGAAAAAGAAGTTCATCAGACATATTTTTCATATCGCTTAACGCCTTAACGTTGTAATTCTGTTTTGGTCTTTAAATGTAAAAAGTACTTTTTGAACACAAAAACAAAATAGAAAAAATTAATAATTAGAGATATTTTTATAGCTGAACGAACGCATTCATGCGAGTATAAAAAACTGTAACTTAAATGAGAGTGCAAGAATTTTTAATTTTTACATGATTACCTTAAGGTTCAGTTACACGAGTGTAATGTAATGTAACTGCAACGTAGGAATCAGCTGATCGATATTTTTATATGCAAATTAGATCACGTTACATTACATCTCTATAACTATTTGCATTACTTTTCACATAAAAATATCGATCAGCTGTTTCCTACCTACCTACAGCTGATCGATATTATTATGTGAAAAGTAATGAAAATGGTTATAGAGATGTAATGTAATGTAACCTGCTTTTTACATACAAATTATCGATCAGCTGTTTGCTACGTTGCATTGTAAAGTTATTTTTATATCCTTAATTTGGCTTATTTGTTCGTGAAGATGTGAAAAAAAAATCAATTTAAAAAATCTGTTAGTACGTTTCCCACCATACCACTTCTTCTTATATTTTTCCATGCTATTTTTGTTGCTCTTATTTTATTTTTGGGACGTTATATTTGGTTATATATGGTAACATATAATGACACTCTTTGAGTTCTTTTTATTAAAAATTTTAATTATTATACAAAATATCAACTGTAAGCAAAAACTTTTAATTAAATTTTAAAACTATTTAGAGAACTCTTTTAACTTCCATTTTTGTTTTGTAAGAGACAAAAATTACTTTCTTAAATTTTTTTTTATCCTTTTTAAACCTCATCTGCATGCATTAGGATTTAATTTTAAGTCCTGAGAACTAAATCACCAAACAATTTGAATAGATTCAAATACATAAATAAATATATTTTTTAATCACACTCTGCTTAAGATTTTAAAAGCAAAAAAAGGGTCATTTTAGAATTCACAAACAATTGTTGCGTACAAAACGGCAGCAGACTGCTGCTGCTGGTGTTTTGAATACAAAAAACATCCTCAACTCAATGGTGCTCTGCTCCGTTTAAAGATTTAAATGAAACAAAAGGATCACTTTAAATACGTACTTATTGCTGCTGTTGCTGCTGAGGCTGATGATGGAAAAATATCAATTACAATTGCACAATACTACTGAGGAATTAAAAAAAGGAGATTTAAATAAAACTGACCACGCCTCTTGAAATTCAAAAAAAAAAAAAATAAAAAATAAAGAAAACACGAAGTATTTGTTTTTTTTTTTTTGAGTATATGGAACGGAAATCCGTTTAAATTAATCAAAAATATATCGAGTTACATTAAATTGCCCAAAATAATTTAAGGAGGAAGAGGCGTTTAATTTTGAAATGCTACGAGTATTTTAACAATTTGTTTGCTTCGCTTTATTTTTAAAATGTTTTAATTTCGCCAAATTGTGTTTTTTTTTCTCTCTTCAATAATTGTTTTGTTGTTTCTTGTCTTCTGGGCTGTTATCAGTCGTGATCTTGTTTAAATTAGTTATTTTGTGTAATATTTGTTTTATTTATTTATTTAACAACAACCGCGCCCTTTTTCACTAAATTTTTTTCAAGTGAACACATGAGTTTCTGGTGTTTTTTTTTAGCAATATAACGCCTTTTTTAATACTCGTAATATATTTTTTTTTGTTAACAACAACATAAAGATAACATGAGTCACAAATCGTTGAACAAGTTAAAAGTTTTTATGTCATTCATTAAATAATATTTTCATTCATTTCACTTTTTTTTCTTTTCCTTTGGCTCTACATTTTTTTTTTTAATTTTTGGTAAATGACAACGTGCAGGTATTTTATTGGGCTTGTTGTACCTGCTAATTTTATTTAACCAAAATCAGAAAAAAAAACATCACAACTTTATTTCTTGGGTGTTCTTGTTTAACAATTATTTCATTTAAACACAAACATTTCTCACAAGTCTTGAAAACAACTGATAAATAAGTTTACTATTTTTCTTATTACGATTATTTAGTTTTTGACAGTATTTTCGGTTTTTTTTTGTGGTTTTTCAAATTTAGCCCTTAAACAAATATTTATTTTGGTTTGATTTCGTAGGAAGAAAGTATATTCCACCACATTTCTTCTAGTTATCCAATAACAAACATCAAGTTGTTTGTAATTATGATGTTTGTTTGTGAAAAGTTTTTCCTCACCGCAGCAGCAAACAATTAACTGGAATTTGTTACAAATTAAACATTCGTAAAACATAATTCCCGGAATTGATTTTGTTATGGGACCAATGAGTATAAAACAAAGAACATGTTTGTATTAATTTCTCAATTTTAGGGCGCTAATTGACACTAAACTCGTTCGAACTTAAGAAAACAATCAATATGACATTTCATCTGTCAGCAAGTTGATTAACACGTAAAACAAAAAGAAGGGAAATAAACCAAGTATTGAAGTGTTTAAAGCAGATACGTCACGTCATGAGTGAAAAAAAAATATGAAAAATTGGGGAAAAACTCTTATTTTTGGCTGCGTAATGCTTAAAAAGATAATGTTTAATTTCGAATTTTCGGGAACTGAGTTCGAAATTTCGAACATAGTAGGTTTTTTATTCAAAGGTGAAATGTAATCGCTTTTCAGGACTTTTTAGAAATCGTGTTTTAGTTTTAGAAATCGTGTTCGACATTTCGAACACAACAATTTTTGTTACTAGTGATTTGTAATAATTTTTGACGATAAACAGATAATGTTTAATATCAAATTTTTTAAAATCGTGTTCGAAATTGCGAACATACAAAGCTGTTTTAATAATGAAACAAAATCATTTTTGATGACTTTAATGCTTGATAATGTTTAATTTCGAAGTTTTAGAAATCATGTTCGAAATTTCGAACACAGCAATTTTTTGTTAATAGTGATATGATATCACTTTTGATGACCTTAATGTTTAAACAGATAATATTTAAATTCGAATTTTTAGAAATCGTGCTCGAAATTTCGAACATATTGGGTTTTTCTAACAGTGAAGTGAAATTACTTTAGTGCATAAGCATATAATGTTTAATAATGAATTTTCAAAAATTGTGTTCGAAATTTCGAACATACTTACTAAGTTTTTTTAATAGTGAAACAAAATCACTTTTGACGACTTTAATTAATTATTAATAATTTTTAATTTCGAAGTTTCAAAAATCGTATACGAAATTTCGAAAATATTAATTTTTTTTTTAAATAGTAAAATTAAATCCTTTTTGACGACTTTAATGCTTTAACAGATAAAGTTTAAATTCGATTTTTTCAAAATCATGTTCGAAATTTCAAACATACTAGGTTTTTTCAATAGTGAAGTGAAATCACTTAAGTGCATTAACAGATATTGTTTAATATCGAATTTTTAAAAATTTTGTTCGGCGACTTTAATTATTAATAATTTTTAATTTCGAAGTTTTAAAAATCGTAAAATGAAATCCCTTTTCATGACCTTAATGCTTAAACAAATAATGTTTAATTTTGAATTTGTATAAATTGAGTTTGAAATTTCGAACAGAGAAATCAAAAGCTTTTTTTTAATAATGAAATTAATTTACTTTTGATGATGAAATGGCAACCGAAAAAAGTTCGATGCTGTTGAAAAAGCAAATGTACCTTCTCTGCCTAGCTGAAGATTGCCTGCAAGAAAATTATGATAAAAAAGTTCTTAAACAAAATTAAATATAATTATTAACTATAAGCTTCAAATTAATTTTCGAGTTAATTTCGAAAACCAAGTTTCGAAATTTCGATTACAACTCAACTTGCAAACTTTGCATAAAAAATTTAAATAATTAGAAACAAGCTTTCATCCGGTTTTCTTATTCAATCATTAAATTCAAACAGTAATGTTCGAAATTTTAAATATAACCTTGATAACAAAATATTAAGAAGTGACAGTAATAAATTAATTTTTCCAATTGAATTGTTTCGAACAAAAAAACTTAAGTTATATTTATATTTGAAGTGAGTTCGAAAAGTGATATTCGAACTTTCGGTTATAGTTGGCATGCAAATTATGTATCGAAATGTATGTAATCGAAAAATATTTTTCGAAATTTCGAAAGTCTTGTTCGAAATTTCAATTGTAGCTTAGCTATTAAACCATACCATTTTTGCATAAAAAATTTAGTCAAATTAAACTACAATTTTAAGAGAGTTTGAAAGACCGAAAATAGTGGTCAACAGTTTTAAAGTGTTGTTCGAAATTTCATTTACAACTGAGGACTAAAGATTTTGCACAAAATTTACTATGGAATGAAAGTCTAAAATATAAATTTTTAAATGAGTTCGAAAAGTGATGATCGAAACTTCGAAAACTTTATAATTTTTGTATAAAATACTAAATTTAGTTACACTAATGTATGAAAATAGTTTGGAAAACGAAAAAATAATGTCCGAAATTTTAACCGATAATGTTCGAATTTTCCACCCTTATCGGGAATAAAAGTTCATGTGAAATATGTTCTTTTTCCCTAAAATTGTGATCGCCAATATTTGCGTTGTTGTTGTGTCAGTATACTATTTTCTAATTTTGCTCACCATGAACAAAATTTTCGCCTTTCATTCCCGATAAGGGTGAATATGAACATGCCGCTGGTGAGATATTTTTTACCACCGCTGTTTGCATGGAAAGTACCATAAGCATAAATAAAGTGACATTTCGTCTTAAACTTGATTTTAATTTTAAATTCATTCCTATAGTTTTTTGGCCTTTTTCCCTTTTTTTTATTATTTAACTGGTTTTTAACAATTTATTATTTCAAATACAAATAATCTTGATTAATTTTTTTTCTAACTTTCTTTGCAGGTATGAATTGATATTAAAACATTTCCTTATGTTAGTAAATTTTAATTATTAAAAAAAAATTTAAATCCTTTTTCATAAGTCTACTATATCATTTATCAAAAAAAAAATTCTAAGAACATTTGATAAATATCTTAATTTATTGTTAGAGAACTTACACAAATCTTGTGTAATCTTTTAAACCAATTTGTTCTGCCAACTATTTTTTTCCTTCTTTTCTATTTTTTTTTTTTTTTGCTGTTAAACTCAATTTACCACAAAGTCAACGCCCAGAGGAATCTAACAATTCATATTAGGATTTCTTTTTTTTTTTTTCTTTTTTTTTATAGTTTTTGTAAAAGTCTTTAGCAAATCTTTTAACATAATTGATTTGCCATAGAGAGAAAACTTGTAGCAATTTGCAAAAATGTTATAGCAATGAAACTAAGTAATCAAGGCGTAACAAATTCACTTTTTGTTTCACCTACATTTACTTTAACAAAAAAAAAAAAAAAAATAAAATAAAATAAATAAAATCAGGCAAAATGTCTCCAGCTGCTTTAGGGAAAGAAAAAACCTGATAAAATGTTAAAACTAAACAAACAGAAGTTGATTTTGCTTGGAAAAGGTTTAACTGCATCATGAAAGGCAAAAGAAAACGATCATGACTTAAACTACATATTTATGTCCCATTTGTCAGCAGTAGTAGTGGCTGGTGTTAATACTCGTAGTTTTTATTTTTCCAAGGTGTTAATTATTTTCTAATAAAAAAAAATCTAAAGCCTAGAAATTTATGAATACCTATGAGTGCTTGTGACTGTTTAATGTATTTACAAGAAAGAAAAGTATTAAGAAAAAAATATAATTTTCTAGCAAATCATAAAAATACACTTTATGGACATTTTTCAAGTACAAAATCAAGAATCGTATGCCTTAATTTTATAGCACGAGTATTTTAAAAAATTTTCATTATGAAATTCATTTTTATCTCAAAGGCCTAGTGTGATATAAAATCCAGAATTTATTGCCTAATTGTCTGTTAAGACTCTACATTACACTCACTCTCTGTCATTATCCATTCAAAGAATTATTTCTTAAATGTCATAAATTATAATTTGAAAAAAAAAACACACTCTCAATATAATGATATATTTCCAACAAAGACACAGTGGGTCATTTATAAATATAAAGTAGCGAAATTTTGCAAATATAAAAAGAAAAAAAAATCATCTATACAAGCATTCTGTTGCACTTTTTTGTTATTTCTTTCTTGTAACAGTTTTTGAACGAAAATGTTGATTGATTGTTCGTTCTTTCGAACTCTGTCCATGTAAACGCTGTGAGAGCAAGAGAGTGTGGGCTTTTTTTTTTTAAAGAAATTCACAAATGTCTCATTTAATTAACATGCACTTGATAAGCTGTCATTATGTCAATATGCTTACAAAAACTACAATAACAACAGCAACAATATTGCAAAATGCAAGCAACAACTTTATAAAGGCGAAGCAAATACTCGTACGTATAACCAGGGTATTGTTTTTAAAGCAGTTTCCTTGTTTGTATTTTGTTTTTTTTTTTGCATCGTGTTTTGTGACAATACAAAACAATAGCCGTCATTCAGTCTTCTGGCAAACAAATGAGATATTTAAAAAATGTTATTAAAAAAAGTGAAAAATTTCAAAAGGCTGGTAATACTATACTTCGAAAGTTCGAATATTGAAATTTTAGTTGAACATGCGAAAATAATGCATTAGAAAGTTTTTAGAAATACTTGCTAGGTTTTTAGTTTTAAGTTAGATGAAAAATTATATATTCGAAAAATTCGAATAATAAAATTTTAAATTTGTAATTTTACTTTGAAAAGTTAGAATAACTAACTACCTGTAAAATCTGATAAAAAAATTTAATTTCGAAAAATTCGAATAAACTTAAATTGTATTTCGAAAAGTTCGAATATTAAAGTTTAAGTAGGAAATACAAAAGAATTTATTTGAAAGTTTTTAAAAATACCTTTCAAATATGATGAAAACTTTTAATATCGAAAAATTCGAATAATAAAATTGTATCCGAAAATTTCGAATATTGAGCTTTTAGTAGATAATACAAAAATATGCATTGGTAGATTTTTAAAAATAATAAAGTGTTTAGTATTAAGTTCGATTAAAACTTTCCATTTCGAAAAATTTAAATAATGAAATTCTAAATTCATAATTTGTAATTTAAGAAGTTTGACTATTGAAATTTGATTAGAAAATGAGGGAAATATACGCAAGAAATTTTTTAAGATAGCTATCAAATTTTTCCATGAAAAATTTTAATTTCGAATAATAAAATTTGGAATTTATAGTTTGTATGTCAAAAAATTAGGCGCCCTATGCTGTAGTGGAAGTTGGAAGAATATATATATATGTGTATGTCAAAAAGTTCGAATGGCGAAATTTGATTAAATTATGCAGGAATATACTTTAAAATTTTTTTTTTAGAATTTGAATTTCGAAAGATTCGAATAATAAAGCTTTAAATCTATAATTTGTACTTCGAACAGTTGGACAATTAAAACGTGAATAAATGCACTAAAAAATTTTAAAATTGTCATTTTTAATTTCGATGACAAAATTTTAATTTCGAAAAATTCGATAATGAAATATTTAATTTCAGGAATATCTAAATTTTTACAAATACATATCTGTAAAGTTTTCGGTTTTAAGCCGGATCAAAAATTTGAATTTCGAAAAATTCGAATAATGAAATTTATAGTTTGTGCTTCGAAAACGTCGAATATTGAAATGTTAGTAGAGACAATGCTTAAATATGCGTTCAAAAATTTTAATTAAAATAGCAGTAAGGTTTTAAATTTTAAAATCGATGGAAATTTTGAACTTCGAAAAATTTTAACAAAAAAACTTATAATTTATGATTTGAAAAGTTTGTGTAGAAAACGTGGTAATGTGCACTGGCAAATTTTTACAAATACCTGTAAAGTTTTTGATGTAACTTCGATGAAAAATTTTGATTTCGAAAAATTCGAACAAGGAAATTTTAATTAAAATTCGATAAAATTTACTTAAATAACTATCAGAAATATATATAGTTTTAAGTTAAGCGAATAATTTTGAGGATGGGATCATCAAGTCTCAAAAAAAAATTTTAATTTCGAAAAATTCGAAATTTTCAAATTTTCTTGTTTTACTTATTTTCAACGACTAGCTTGTAGAAACATCATAAGTAAAGTTAATTATTAAAGTGTGAACTTCGAATAAAATGTTCCAAGACTTGAATGCCAAATCTGACAAATAAGTGTACATACATATATTTTAAAAATATCTATTAAATTTTTATAAAGTTGCAGATGAATATAAAACCCACATAAAAAAAGTTAATTAACCTTAAAAATCACAAAACCCTCATTTCAGTGTGATATTTAAGGTTGGTTTCGCTTTCAAAAATGACCCATGCGAAGAATTCTTTGAGGGTTAAAATGTTTCACGAAAATGTTCCTTTAAGGATTCTACATGACTCTGTTGAACAGTGGTATATAATAGTGAACTTGCAATATATATTTGAATTATATTTTTTATATTTATACTGAAAGAACGCTAAATATTTTTTCATTTAAATTCTGTTGATAAATTTCGAAATTTTATTTCTCAACTTTGACAATTTCAGCTTTAAATTTTTGACAGAAACTCTTTTAGAATTATGAAATATACCGAACGCGATGAAGGAAGTCTCATGAAAACCACAGAAAAAAATTAACAACACTCAAGGATTTTATTTTTTTTATGTGACAACAGAGACGTGCACTTCCATCAACTTTTGCATATGACTGTCTGTCATCCTCATGCACACGTTTGAAGTGTCTTTTTTATATTTTTTTTATTTTTGTTTTAATGAACATGATTTCAAAATGAAATTATGGGTATCAAAAAGAAAGAAAAAAGTAGAAGGGTACTCATACGACGGTAACAACAAAATGTATATGTTACATATACCCAAATCAATGTTGTTGTTGTTGTTGTTGTTGTTTAAATTGTTGATCTCTTAAATATCAAATTACAAAACAAGCTAATAATGTACGAGTGTGTATTTGACCGATAACAAGAGCCATAAGATGAAAAAAAAAATACAACAAAATAATATTTCGTAAACAAATAAGACACGAAAGGACAACCCACAAAAATATTATTGTTTCAATGCATGCAACGTACATATGTATATGAATGAAAACCATAGCGCCACTTTATGTGGCAGCCTCAGATTACTAAGTGTGGGAACTATTTTTTTTCCCAAATAATGGAAGTTTAAATAAAATGATTACTTCACTGCATACACTTACCTCTGTCGACAATTTTCCCAAAGAGATTTTTGCCTCTTAGAAAATTACGCGTTGAACAGTTCCAACGACGATTTCTAAACTGATGTTGACATTCGCTGATGGCCAAATTGGCTCCCTTCACCAAAGCACCCAATACACCGGGATTGTCACGCACCAAACGTCTTTGCTTTCTTCTCAAAGTCGTGTGTATGGCCGGATCTACATACATAATGCCCGAACTAATGGGTGAAATATTATTTGGTTCACCTACTTTGGCAATGCCCCTGAAAAAAATATTTTTAAAAAAAATTAAATTGAATTTTTCTGTTAAGTTGAAAGTTTTTTGACTTGGTTCGTTTTAATTGAAAATACTTTTCAAGCTTGAGCGATTTTAATTTTTTTTTAATTTTTGTGGTTACGAGACTGCTTTTTCCTCAGCAAACATTTTATTACGAAAAGTTTTAGTTAATTATGAAAACTAAATGTCTTTGGCTGTAATTATTTTATTCTAATTTAATGAATTTACAGTTTGACCTCTTTAAGCGTTATACAGAGGAGCATTTAAATACGTTGGTATTTTCATTTATTTAATGAGAGAGAAACAAAATATAAAGAAAAATTACTTGTAATTTATTTTTTTGTTTTCTTAGTTTATTAATTGTTTTAAATTATTGTATCTTGTTACTTGTTAAACGGCAGAATGAATGTCTTGAAACCTCACACGTTGCTGGCTGCTGAATTTTTAATCGATTTATTTTGAATTGTAAATAATTTTATTACAAAAAGCCATAATATATGGCCGACGATCTTTTTTGTAAAGTCTAGCAAAAGGGTAATTTATTTAAGCATTGGTTTTCGTTTAAACCAAATGACAGTGGGCAAATTACTGCAGTCGAAATCAAAGAAATTTCCAAAAAAAAAATTTTAATCCTGTTTGTAAGGAAATTTCGATTGATAACGAATGTCGTAATTTGCCTTTAGCTTGTCATGAGCCAGGGCGCCTGCTGTGTATTTCGAAGCGAAAGGAAATGCTTTCGAACTTATATGTATGTTATTAACATTACAATTCGAAAGTGTTTGCTTCCATTTCTAAATACAGAGTAGACGCGCCCCCCCCCCCCTTCTCAGTTCCAGTAAGCTTTCATCTTCATTAGATTAATCATTTTAGCACAACTCCGTCGTAGTTATATTTTGCATTTATTTTTAATTTTACCAAATTTTGAATAGCCTTTGTCTTTGTATTTTACTGTTTTTGTCTTTACTTTGAGCCTCATCTGATATAATATTTTGAACAGTCACAATAAGTGAAATTCTTCATCGATTGCGCGTCACAATAACAATTGAAGAATATTGTCTTAATGTCAAATCATAGACGAGAAAAAATAAAGGTACCTGCTTTATGAAAATTAATTTCCGAGCTGCCCAATATGCAATTTAAGAAAATTTGATTTATTAAAAACCTTATGTTGGTTGAGACTATCAGCGCAGAAATGGTGTGAACCACATCAATTTATTTAAACAATTGCTCTTTTTAATTATTTAATTGCTCTATTACTTTGCAATATTATGATCTGTGTAAAAAGGATTTTTCAGCTACGTTTTCTTTAGAATACTCTACTCTACTTTTTGTTGATAGTTTGTAATGTAAATAATGTATTTATCGCCAGAAAAGCAACAAAAAACGAATGTGGGTTACACCAATTCTGAGCTGATAGCCTCACTTAAGCTTGTCTAGATGCGGCATTTCATTGGTGCTATTGCCAACGGGTCAATCAGTAGACTTCAAATTTTAAAAAGCTAAACATAAATTCTTCATGGCAATTTTATATTTTTATTTAATTCTACTTAAAATAACTACAACAATAAAGAAGTTTGTTTGTAAGTTTCTTTTCTTCAATTGTGTCTACGGATAAAACGATTGAGCAGCAACAAAATGCATCTAGAGGAGCTCAATCCAAAACGAACAAACTTTTCGAAATTCGTAAATTCTTCATATGAACTAGCTTGCAAACAGCTTGACCGATTTGGACTTTTTTTTCAATTGAAAGGTGACTTATTCACGCCTGTACATGAAGAAAATTGGCACAGCCTTTTTGTCAGTATGTCGGGGTTCTTAAAATTTTTAATTTTTTTATTTGGATTGAATTTCGAGTAACTTTTAAACTTGGATCGAACTCGTCCACTAGTTCATTTTTGAGAGACAACTTCATATATTTTAAATATTCGATCCAAGTCTAGTAACTTTTACTGAATTAGTACCATTTTTGAATTATTTGTATACAATTTGTGGCGCGAAAATTTTTACATTTGCCAACGGCAGCGGTAGTTAGGTTAGGTTAGGTTAGGTTAGGTTAGCAGGCTGCTAGTGAAGAATGCAAAATTTAGGGGTCTAGCTCACTTGAGTCCAATACGATGATCCCTTTGTGCTTCCTGTAAGTTGAAAGTATAAGAATAAGGGGGAGACCGGGAGTATAGGGAGAATATAGATGGAGAGGGTATAGACGGCAGCGGTAAAAAATTTAAAAATTATAAATATTGTAATTATTTTTAGTAACTTTTGTAATATAATGTTTTTATACACGCTTGCTGTGGATAAACCAAAAAAACATTCATGCAACTAATTTCACTAAAGTTTTCGTTAAAAACAATCACCCTGCATTTTGATAGACTTTTCAATTCAACTATTCACTGTAATGGCACGATTGCAACAATTTTCTTGCTGCTGCTGCTGCTGATGCTGATGCTGATGCTGCTGTTGTTCTTGTTATTTAGTATGTTTCATTGTTAAAAACATAAACAACAAAAGCGCCAACAACAATAATATGTTGTAGGTAATAAAATGAAAAAAATGTATACATACATATATATCGCTTGAAATAGTAATAAACAATTGCAAAATAAACAAAATTGAATGCGAACAATTGTATCGATCATTTTAAATTGCTAACACAATTGTTCAGACAATCAATGGCTGGCTGGCTGGCTGGTTGTTTCTTGGCTCTTATAGTATTGCTTGATCTGCAATACTCGGGGGGATTTTTTGTGTGTCTTTTCATTTAAAAAAAAATTTAAGAAATCATTTACAGAATTAAAAATTAAAGACTCAATGGCAAACTTTAGCTGTTGCTTTCGTTTCTACTCAAAGTCTTGGATGCATGTATGTACTCGTATGTATGTTTACAATAGTTTTAGATTTATAAGACTTATAAATATTTAAGAAACCAAGCCATAAGGAATTAAGCTTTTGCTCACTTATATTTGAAAAGAAACTTTCAAAAGTTAATTATCATTTATTTTTAAATTTAGTTGCAAAATCTTTTATTTAATTTGAAGGAAACTTCTCAACAAAATTTTATGGTTTATTTTGTATATAAAATTTTATTTTACAGTTTTGTCACTGTTTTCATGTAATGGCTTTCTTTTATTTTCTTTTTGTTATATTTTTTTTATTACTTTTGAAAACGTTAATAGAATTTTCAATTAAAAGCCAGCTAAGTAAGTCACTACTTTTGTTTTTGTTTGTTTGTTTGTTTGTTTAAAAACAGCTTCCGTACAATTAATAATGAAATAAACTGTAAGAGAAAATGAAGAAAGCAAAAAGCTTAAACCCAGAAAGTCTGACAAAAATTAAATTCAAAAGTTGACTCACACGTTTCTTTTGAAGAAAAAACTCTACTTTTTTTCCTACAATTGAGGTTCATGAGTAGCGCTGGCAGTAAGAGTAGTTTATGGCATGTGCTTACAAATATTTAAAAAAAAAAAAAGAAAAAAAATATATATATGTATTTTGCTTGTTTATTTTTCTACTGAAGCTCTTTTTCTTTTCAAATAATATTAACTTATACATACATATGTATATGCCTTATGTTAGCCCAAAAAAATTTTTTTGTGTGTATAGAGATGAGTTGTTTGGTTTTGTGATCTCAAGTCATTTAGGCGGAAGTGCTAATTTTTAAAGGAAATATAAATCAATTTTTTTTTATTTTTTTTTCTTCAGCGCCACAATTTTATTTTAGATCATTATTTTGACCTAAAATACAAAATAAAGCTATCAAAAGTATAATTTGAGTCAATAAAAATAGAAGACTTAAGACACATACGGAAGTGAAATTTTAAATACGGGGAGCAAAACAAAAGACTTCAGCCACAAACTTGATTTTAAAGATTCAACTCTACTTCAAACACCGCTTTTACTTTTAATTAGAAAAAAAAATTATTAAATATTAAAAAATAAAAAATAAATTGGGGAAAAAATTTTAAGTTAAGTAAAAAATAAATATCGATATTTTCATAGAATTTTCCTGTTAAAAAAAATACAAATTTATTAGAAAACAATAACCCAATCAAAATTTTAACTATGCAAACAAACACAAGTCGTTTTTTATTGAAAAAAAAATAAGAGTATTTGAAAAAAAACTCAAGGCTGATTTTCAATTTAATCGATAAAATTTTCGAAGCTTGCATCTTAAAAGTTATCAATAATTTTGGCGTTTTGATAATTATAAGCGATGGGTAGGCTTATACAATTTTAATTTCAATAAAAATTATATTTTTCACTACATGCCGCTTACGATGAAATTGAAAATAAGACTCGAACTTTTAAATATGAATTGAATTTAACTGGAATTTGTGAAATTGGCCCTGACAGCAACGTACTACGGTTATTCATTAATTTATGATAATATGCTTCGAAACAAATTCTTGTTTGCTTTTTCATTTGACAGCACTTTATTAACTGATACTACTAGATGCCTTCGGAAACAGTATCTTGATTACCATTTCAGCCAAAAATTCCAAACACAATTTATCTGTTATGCAAAGTTGCAGGATATTAAAAAAATATTTGGAAAAAATATATTAAAAACTATTGAAGGGCCTAATTGTTTAAATCAAATCAACAAGTATGTATATGAAAACTAAAACAAAATTTAAAAATTTTTAAAAAGTATTTCAATATTTTATTATTACATATTTAAATACGAATTTAAAAAATTTATTTGTTTGCCTAATAGCGACGCACTGCATTTAGAGAGTGCTTAACCAGCAACAAGTAATTTTTTTCAAATTTTAAAATGTTTTTCTTTTTCATATAAATTCTTTAGCGAATCAAATTTAGGCTTCGCTTGAACTTTCAAAATTTTTAGAATTTGTAACAGAAACGAAAACAAAGTTTTAAAATGTTATTTTTGTTTTCATGTAAATATCACTTTGCTGACATAGTGTATGACAATAAAATGCTACATTTCCCTGTAAAAAGTGCAATTTGAAACTCGTAACTCAAAAATATTTTACTCACTAAAGGGGCACTATGTATGTTGTATTATAAAAAAAAATCACTTATGTTGGAAGACTGCATTTTGCGACCCATATAAATAGAGAGTGTTGATGAATTTTATTATTACAGAGTTGGCAACATATTTTTTACATGCACCTTGCCACAAGGAATTTTATTTTTGTGTAGACACGACAACATTATTATAAAATTAAGCCCTAAGTTTTCTTTTTATAGCAATGTTCCTTGCACTTGCTTAAAACTAATAGTTTTGCTACTATTTCTCATTGAATTTTAAACTTTAATATTAAAGAAGAAAACATTTAAAACTAGAAATAATCTAGAAAAATTTTATTTGAGAAAGTTTCGCTACACCTTAGCTTTTAGAAAAAAAAAAACAATTATGTTAAAAAAATCATTTAGAACAGTGTTCATAAAACCAAAACAATTAATAAGCTAAGGAAATAAACTTTTATTATTTTTTAAATACTTTCTACTTACCACCACATGGAACCTCTCCCCCGGCCCGGTTTATGTTTGGCTTCAGCTCTGCTCAATGCTAAGCTGGCCATAAGCATCGCTAATAGTCTTAGAATTGTACTTAAATCCATGGCGCTTGAAATGTGTGCTAATATCAAGTTTTGTTGAAAGTTACAAAAAAATTCTATTTATTATTAAAAGGCAAACAATTTGCTGGTGTTTAAGCAGCAAAATTTACCCCGCACTACTAACAAAAGCCAAAAAATTTTTTTTTATTTTTATATTTATCTTTAAAATTTTTAACGATTTACTTAAGATATCAAAAGTACATAATATTTTAAATAAACAGCTTCTTTGTGTTCCAAAAAAAAAAAAAAAAAATAATCTTAAAGCAATTTTATCTACAATTGAACAAGTCAATTGGAAAAATAAATCCACAGTTTATCACTTAATTTGTTTAACATTTAGTATCATTTAAAGTATAACATTTTGTGTGTGTGTGTGTGTTTTATTAATTAAGCGACGGTTGTTTTTTGTTGTTTCATAAAATGGAATTATAAATTTTATTGATTTCTTTACAACTTTATTAGCACTGCTTTTCTCTCGTACTCATCAATTATTTATAAGAAAACACTTAAAATTTTTTGATTGAGCTATATTTTTTATAATTTCGTAATACTGTAATTTATTATTAATATTTTATTACAGAAACACAAATATGTATTTTTCTTTCATTCAGTCACAAACAACCACGAGTACTTTTAATTCTGTGTTACCCGGTTTAGTGCCAACATTAAACTGAATGTGTTCGAGTTCTTTTGCTACACTTCAATATCTGTCGTTTTTTCTTCTTGTGTTTTCAATTTCATTTCATGTTTTGTTATATATTTATTTATTTCTTCTTTTTTTTTTGCTTGTGACTCGTCTCGCGCAACTCATCTCTTCTGTGCGTGCATGACTTGGTCTGTTTGTATGTTGTGTTTTTATTTTTGTGATGATCGTCACATTAACCCTCCGATGTTCGGTGCCATATGATACCCTAAGTGTAGCATAAGGGTCTGCTCAGACCCATGAAAATAACATTAGAAATATTGTTTTAGAAATAATTTTATTTATTAATTTAATCCATTTAATATATGTACATTACAAAGAGCAATTGGGTTTGCAATTATGTAATTGCATAGAATGTTCGTTGAGGCATATAGGTCGATTACATTTGCTGCAGTTATATCGAGTTTTACGTCGTTTTTTTGAAGAAGAAGCGCAAAGATAGCATGATGAACGTTTTGAGGCTACTTGAGCATATATTTGTGGCTGTGCTGAACCTGATGTAGAAGGGGAAGAGTCCATTACCTCAAAATAGTGAAATAATTATGTATAAATTAGTATATATGGAAACATACATACACATATCTATATAGATAGATTTTTGCACATACGTATATATATTATACATTTATGTAAAGTATACTCACATCGATATTAAAAAGATTCATTGCTTGCTTTATGTGAGCAAACCTCCATACTAATGGGTTAGTCGCCCGTTCCGTCATATGTGGAATAACCAGCTGCCGAGCCAATTCGATAACAAATGAGCGTCGTTTGTCACTTTGCTTTGCTGGACTCAACTCGTCGTAGATGATGAATGAGGCCAAACCGGCGACATCCAGCATATTGTAAAACATTGCCAGTGGCCAACGATTTGTCGAACGCTTACAAGAATATCCAGTCAACATCTGATCCATTGTGTCTACGCCCGCTTTAAACTTATTGTAGTCCAAAATTTGATCCGGCTTGAATCTTTTTAATGGATCGGTGTCATGACGGTAATGAACGGTGGACAACATGAGCACTGGCTTTTTCGGCTTTGCCATATAAGAACACAGAGCGATATTATTATTGTGGTAACAAAATATAGTGCTATTAACATCACGTTTATGGTCCAGCAATTCAGGGGGAATGAAGGTCTTGTTCTTCCTTACGGTACCCACGAATGCCACATTACAATGCATCAACATTTCTGCCAGGTTATATGTTGAAAAAAAGTTGTCAGCATAAACTGTCCTACCGCTGTACATGTATTTTTAAATCAATTTCATGACGACTTTTTCGCCTTGATTCGTTTCTCGCTGGCCACCTGGTGGTTTTCCCGTATACATTATGCCTTTCAAAGGGTAATTTGAAACTGAGTCGCAAATCCACCAAATTTTTATGTGTTTTATGAAACACACCAGCAAATAGTAGCATCCCAAAAAATGCATACATTTCGTTCTCGTTGGTCATTATCCAAGCTCTCTGTTTGTTATTAGGATGCGTTTCGGTCCATACTCTAAAAGCTTCAAGGGCTTTTCTATTAGTTTCCCGCACAATAATACTAACGATTTCGGGGGACAATAACGACTTCAAGATAGCTCCATGATTCGGTGATGTCCCTCGAAATGGCCCTTTACGGGTAAAAGTTGGCACATTATGAGAGCGAGGCCTCGCAGATGGTGGTGGATTTGAATTCCATATCTTACCGCCTTTTGAGCGATACGTATGATCCTGAATGCTGGATGTGCTGGCTGAAGAAGTTGTGGATGGAGCTTGAAGTGAAACGGTGGCCACAGTTTCTGTATACAAATCCTCAACGTCATCATGCCTATCATCAACGAACTCTAGTTCAATTTCCTCTTCAATGTCGGATGCCTCATCAAAATTTTCATCATTTTCTGGTAGATAGTCATCATCTCCTAATAAGTCATCACCAGTCTCGAATGGATCGAGCTCCTGTCCCATAAGTTGCTCAACTTGTGCCTCAAGTCGCGTCCGTTCTTCAGGACTAACATTTCCTGCACTTAATTTATGAAGCAAACGAATCATCATATCATCTTCATAGATGCCTTCTTGCTACATTTTACTGAAATAATAACTCGCACTAACGACTTTAAAAACACGTGTTCACTCTGAATTCTAAGCATCAACTAAAATATGTGATCTCTTCCTCTGCCGTTGTAAAAGTTTTATTGTTTTCTTATAACGGTGATACAAATAACATGAAATTTTTTTTTGGGTCTGCTCAGACCCATGTGTGCTTAACTGGCGAAAGTATTTAAAATTGGATTTTTCACCACAAATACAATAAAATTTTTAATTTTACCGTTTCATTGTGCTTGGCACAATATATTTGAGGAAGTCGTGGACTGGGATAGCTCAACAATTAAAAAAAAACATAGTGCATGCATTTTAAAATCGATTTGGTCTGGCCAGACCCATATGAACATCGAAGGGTTAACAAAAGCTAAAATAAATACACTATTTAAGCCACACATACACACGAAAGCAAAAAAAACATACACACAAAAGAAAACACACACAATTAAAACAACAACCAGAGAATATTTTTATTTTTTATTTTTTGTTGCACCAAAACAAACGCCTTCCGTTTTCCACTCTTTCTTTTCACCGTTGAATGTGTGCAAAAGAGCAGGCTTGTTTCAAGTATATATATAACTATTTCGTTTTAGCAGAGAGAAACAGAGAGACCTGTTGGGAAAGCCAGTAAATAGGGATCTTGTATATAACTGTTCTCTGTGTCGTTGTTTGGCCAATAAGATTTCGTTGCCACAAGTAGGTTCATACATTAAAATGTTTTATATATGTAGTGCCTACTTGATTTCGTATGTTTGCGTGTGTGTGTGTGTGTGTGTGTTTTATTTTTTTATTCAAAAAGGAGAATACGAGTACATATTGCTAATTTGTGATTAAATAAAGAAATGTTTGAAATACATACAGTTGGATGCAAATAATTGGCCTAGCTTTTTTTTACTCTGTTAACTGATTTTGTGCACAGTGGGCCAAGCCAATATGAATATTTAGCTAAGAAAATAGATCTGAATATTTCTTAAAGATAGAGTTACGTGTTGGGCGAAAGAAATGCTGTATTTTATTATAAAATATTATTTTTGTAATAGATGACAGTGCCTCGTTCCTGTAAGGAATGTGAGAAGTTTTCGAGTAGAAAAAATTGTCAGCAACTTGTGGAACACAGGCGGATTATTAAGAAAAAAATTAACGGCCTTATTTATAAAAATTATTAAGGCTTTGTAAAGGGGTTTTAAAGCAAATTTTCATAAAAAAATTTTTTTATTTTATTATTTATTTTATTATAATAAATTACTTAGACTTTTTTTATATTTTTATAAGTTGATTTTAGCTTTTATTTGAATTAAATAAGACATAGCTATAGTTGAGCTCTTATATTTGAAAGTGGTATAAGTTCATTTGTTTATGTATACAGATATTTAAGGCTTTACGTTTGAGTTCATTTAAAATTATTGGCGTATGATCATATAGAATATTTAGAAAAATATTAGATTTTTTAGTTCCAAATGGAAATTAAAACAAGAGCATATTTAAGTCCATATTTTAGTAGAAATTTGCTTTACTCAGATATTTATATAAATATAAGATCGATCAAATAAGTTTATTAAGACTTCATTTCATTAACATATACATATATATACATATGTATGCATGAATATATGTATATAAAAAACTGTTGTGGTAACATAAATCAAAATAAAATGAAAATAATTGAATCTTTCACTTATTTCGCCGTTGCACTTAGCGTTGTAAACTATAAAGTATACGATAAATAGATGGTGGGGCAGTAAACTCATCATATCGTTTATTATAATTATAAGAAATGGAGTTATTTCACTTTCAAAAAATATAATTTTACGATATCATTTAATAGTTTAAATAAATTTATTTATTTTATGGCCAAATCGCACTCCATTGAAGAGCTGCAGATAAAATTTATGTGTATTTCTGAATTAAGTCGAATACAAAAATATTCGTATGTATATGTATGTACGTACATACATATGTATTACCACGTTTATACGCACGTCTTGAATATTTAAACATAAAAATTTAAAATGATGCCACCATACAAATTATTTTATTTCAACTTCCTAGAGGACGAAAACTGTCCATGTTTAACGCACTATTTGCAAATAAGTTGTAAAATGTTGACAGTTATTTATTGCAAGCAATACAATACATACGCAGCTATCAATTAGTTTTATTTGCGAATAATACATAGATATGTATGTATAAAAAAAATTGTATTTGATTCATGATGTTTTTTTTACTATTGAGGGCAATATACAAAAAATATATTACTCATACGTCGTACTATGCAAACTAGCGAATGATCAATAATTTTGAACAAGGAATTACTACATGCACCCCTTTATCGGGGTTGTCGTATTTGGACAAGCATATTTTAAGGCAGTGTTTTTTTCCTATTATTAGAAATAAAATATATCGACATACTTTAATCACTCAATAGATAAATAAATACATTTTGATATGCTGCTTAAATTTTGGTAAGGAAACACTGTGAGACGGTACAGAAGTACAAATACATTTGCAATATTATTGTGCAACAGTTGAAGTAGTACAATAAAATTGCGTGTGCGTACCTTATATTAGTGGGTGGCACGATATATTAGATACAACCCTTACATTTTATTATACAAAAAGAAATATGCTAAAATGTTTTGACAATATTAATTCTATTTTTAAATTATTTAAATGCAAATTATTTAATCTGTTTAAATTTTTATATGTGTATCGCAGTTGTTGCGCGAAAAGAGGTGATATTTTAGCAATTTTCGCTTTTTGCAAGAAAGCAATAGGCAGTGGTCATATGTACTCTCTGCAAAAATCTTACATCATTTTCTTAACACCGTGTACACACTATGTTATTTTGTGACATCGCAATAGTGTGTACTAGTGGCAACGTTTTTCATTTCCGATGATGTTTTTACTCACTTAGTACCTTTTTTGTCGATAGTATCTATAATCGATAGCACTATCGATTGTTCTACAACTCTACTGCGCTTATGCAAGAACGCACAAACATACGTAAATATATGTTTATACTTATATCATATGCATGTGTAATAACATACATATGCATGTATATAAAGGATCTTTCATTAAGTTGTTCCTGACTTTAAATTTAAATAAAACAAAGTGTGTGAGATAAATAGAAAAAAATTTTTAAACAAACGTATGCTTGAAAATAAAATTTAGGGCCTAATTTTGTAAAACGCAACGCTTAGCATTGACAAATTTTGTATTTAATTTGTTTTTGTAATTTAATGTTTCTTCATTTAAAATTTGACAACTTGAGCTTGGCGTTGAGTTTTATAAAATTAGGCCCTTAGTTTACTGTGCCAGTATATATTGTTTGTTTCAATTTTATCCAATGCAAAAAAAAAAACTGTACAGAGTGAACAATTTTATTTCCTACAATTAATATAAAGTAACATTTGTAACGATATTATTTAGAGAAGATTTCTGTTCAAACAGGGAAATTACATACTGTACAAATTAGTTATTTGTTTGATTTTTTTAATTCTTAAAAAAAATATTTCAAACTAATTATTTATTTATTGAAAAAATTTTATTTTATTTCGAACAAATTATTAAAAATTTTTGCATTTGAATTTAAAATTTTCTTTGTAGGACCTAAATCTAGCAAAGTAATATTTGATTGAGATAATGTTGCGTTTAAATTGGAAAATCAGTTTTTCATTGTATCGTGAATATTTTCTCTTTTCCCAAATTTGCCGTCATCACTATTTTTTCCTTAGAAATGTTTCTTCTTTTTTGATTCGCTTTGTCCTGAGTAATAATTTTCACTGGGATTTTTTCACTTTTTTCGGTGTTTTTTTTTATTTTACAGGCGGGCTGAAATAATATATCGCGTAATTTCAATATGTTTTTGCCTTCCAATTAAATATTGCAGTTTATAAATACTTACTTTTAGGACAAGATGGGTAAATAATGTGCAGGGTTGTTAACAATAATTCCCGGCAATACCTTTTTTGCCTCTTTGGCTCACATGGAGTAAATTTTATGGCGGTGGTATTATTAAAGAATTTTTTCCAACTTTAACAAATTTCATTTAAGACCAAAAATTAGCTTATTTCTTATTATTAATAGGGCATTTACTTCAGCACAAGATCTAGCATATTTTGATTAAAATCTTTATGAAAATCTATACCGTTTACACCAGCTTTTTATTTGACATTTATCAAGGTTTTCTTTATCCAAAACAAAACCCATTAACTGATTTGTTTCCATAACTATAACCAAACAACTGCATTGTAGCCAATTCACACACTTTTTTAAGCAGACCGTAGCTAATTCACTCACCTTTTGCTGTACAGGGCAGTAAAGAATAAATAAAAACATTAGAGTTTTATTAGATTTCCTACAAATCAACTGAAAAATTAGGTTTCGTTTTGTATGCGAAATCTGGAAAAAAGCAGCTTGATTTAACTCGAAATCTCTAAAGTATTAGATTTCGAGACAGTGTAAATGCACTATAAATATAAATTTGTTTTTGTTTGATTTTCAATTAAGTTTTAAGCTTAATAAATCTTCTCGCTTATAACATTCACTGAGAATTAACAACGGGAAGAAGAGTTTCACGGATGATTCACTAACTATAGCATATCTCCCTTCCAGGGGAATAAAAATTTTCGTGATAGGGGTGATCATTAAAATTGTTCATTCTTTGGAAAGGTCTGATGATGCCGTTATGTATTTAATAAAACATCCTTAAAATTTCCACCGCAATTTCGCTAGGTGGCGCGCAGTTCACATCATCACCTCCACGTAAAATGTCCTCGCGGATTGTTGCCCGAACAGAACACCCATTTTGATAAAACAGTTCTATCATTTAAACGAGTTGTTGAACGCTATGTTCGTCCATAGTGGTTTGGCAAAACAGACTGAATACATGACAGCCAATTCGCCTGATGTGGCTGCAACAATATGGCCGCTAGTATCTAACTGTCAAAATCCTTATTGGTAGATCCATTATATGTATTTGTAAATATATAAGTATGTACATACATGTGTATGTTCATTGAAGATGCTTATGTGTGATTTATATTTAAAAAAAATCAATTAATTAAAATTTTCACAAATCTATCGAATTGAAAAAAAAAATGTATGTGTGTATGTAGTGACTGACGTACATGCATATATATGTTTGTGTGTGGCTATTTGGAAGTAAAAAATCTGATTATTTACCCAGATTTTCTTATCATTTTCCCCATCTATGTACTTGTGTAAATAAATTTCAAACGATCGATTTTCTCTCTCTTTCTCCTTATTTGTACTTTTTGGGTGCTTGAAGAAAGACTTCATTATGTTTTTATTTTTGTATTATAACCATACATATTATATTAGTACTGGTATAAATATGTAAGCATGTGCATTTGAGTGTTGGTTGTTTCTTTTGTGCTTAAACTAATTGAATATTTATATTCTTGCTTGCTTGCTCCCTCTTTTTCCATTTCCAACATACAGCTCTTTCTAGCCTTTATTTTGTTCTTTAAATAATCAGAAATACAAACTTACATAAGTAGGTGCCTTCACTACACTAACACTTCACTTAATTCCTCTTAGTGTAGTTGTTGTGACTACCTTAACGCCAAACAAATCAATAAACTAATTAACTGTAGCGCAAATAATTTAATAAATTTCTTATTTCAATACATATTTTATTAGGCGTATTTTATAGTCTTATTTTTATACTAACTATACGTAGTATATATTTGAATTGGTTATATCTTAGTTTTGAGTTCATACTCGTAATAAGTAAACAGTGAAAGTCTCATCATTTTAACCGATTTTATTTTCTTCTGCTCATTGCCACCATTAAAAGAACTAGTAACCTTTAACTCTATCTTGGGAAAGCCAGACTCAGCGCTAGTAACTTCGCTGATAATCTTTTTACCCTCTTCGAGGTAAGCGATGTGAATGCCAGCGTGTACCTACATGTCAAAAAAAAGTTTGGTCGTAACCTTCTTAGCTAATAAACTCACCTTGAGTCTTCTTCGGTTCACGTTCAGCCGAAATAATCTACCGTTTTGGTTTTGGTATTTAATCTGTGATGTATGCGATGGATTCAACAGTTTCAAAACGGCGCAAATACTGATTCGCCGATCGTTGTAAGTGACCAAACACTCCTTTGAAGTGTAGAGCTTTTTCATATCCAAATTTCCTGCAAAAACTCGCTCGTTGGCGATGCATACCGCTTCAGCTATTGCACGCACTTTCATTCTCCGATCGTTTAATAACATTTCGTTGATTTTATCGACTATTTCCTTCGTCACGACCCCTTTTTTGAACGTTGCGAACGTTTGGCGTCATTTGTGCTAGTGCGGCTACAATGTAAACCACTTTTTAACCTTTATAACTGATACCGCAGACTGCCCATAATATTCATGCATTTCTTTGATTTCAGTGGTTGTGAAAAATAATCACCCTTATTCCAGTTGTCAACATAGACGTCACATCAGTACAATCACCCTTTTTCCAGTTGTCAACATAGACGTCACGTCAATAAAATACTAAAAAATTGGGGCTTGTCGTCTACTCGCTGTTGAGAAGAATTTTGTGCTATGGACAGGTTATTTCTGTTCCCTAAGGTCTAGAAAACAGCATGAGCCTGTCAATAACAGTGAGATGTTTCCGACAACGGGTGGACAATCCCCAATCTGTTTGGTATTGTATTGTATTCACCTGGAATAAGGGTGAATACCAAAAACGTGTAGCTTGTCTGACTGTTGTTGACAGGCTCATCCTATTTTTTTACACGCAAGGGTACTGAAATAGCAAAAAAAAAAAATTCTCGAGAGCGAGTGCATAAGCTCCAATGTTTTTGTATTGTATTGACGTGATGGTCTATGTGTTGACAACTGGAATAAGGGTGAATGTTCAATCAGCAAAAAATTCCTTTTTCTCACCTTGGTTAAAATTAATGATTTTTTGCACTTTCAATGGCTGCCAAAAGCAAACTTATATGGAAGCAGCTTCCTGAAAAATGGTCAGTAGTCTAGTAATAAGAGTTAATGGGATCAGGAAATAAAATAAGGTCGTGGAACCCTAGTAAGTGGTAATTTGCAGCCATCGGCATTACATTCGTGCCCATTGCTGTAAATATGTACACAACCTGTAGGAAATGTCAATAGTAAGACAGTAGTGATTGAATATTGAGCTTGTCACCAGCACTACACGAATTATACACCAGGCATTGCTTTTTGCTATAGACATTTAAAACGTGGTTTTCATTGAAAGTCTACTGCTGACATTTATACTATTGTTTAAGAAGTCTTTTTGGGATCATGTGTAGACGTTGGAACTCTGTTTTTACTAGTACATTTTAGTAACTCTAATCTACACTACTGAGTTATTTTGGGGAAAATATTTTGCCTCGACAAATTAGCACTCAGCTGCTGCCGCCCTGAGTGTGCATTTGAAAAGGAAATTCCATTCATCAAAAGCAAATATTAATATGTAGATGCTATGTGGACGATGTCATCAAAAAGCCACAAAAATAGTCGAAAAAAGTGGTATCTTGGAGACACTTAAACACCAGCTTCCCGCAGAGCAGGTGCAAACATACATACATATTTATATGCACATATAGGCCCAAAATTTGTATTGTCAATTAAAACTTACAAATAATTTTAACTACATATTTCTTCTTAACATTGTTTCTTTATGCCTGGATTATGCTTTGAAGTTCATGTATTTTTTTAATCGCTTATTCTCTGATACATAAGCATGTTCATTTATAAATACATATGTACATATACATATATATATAGACTTTTACTAACGCGAATTTTTTTCATCAGATACATATTGCAAGTTATTGCTCGTGGGTTCTCTGCGAACCATTAAAAATATTTTTATTGTGTAACATTGCGACAAGGGCGTAATTGTTTTTTAATGTTTTAATTACCTGCTGTTATTTCAGATACATAAATAACTTGCAACTATTATGTGTAATATTTTTATGCTCTGTTCTATTATATAGCGTTTTTTTTTCAGAGGTATGAAACTTTAAGTTGACAATACTGCTTTTCCTGTGCCAACAGCTGTTACTAGTGTATGTTTTGTATTATGTTTGGCATGTCACTTCATGAAGAGTAAACTGAGACTTGTGCACAAAGCCTAGAAATTGTGCAAATTATTTACAGAAAAAATCCATCGTTGTGATGAGTGGCGCTATGAAATAAGGACCAAAGATATAAGGCCTGAAAAAGAAAATGACATAAGACCCAATAAAATTAAGGAACTTTTAATTGGGCTTTATTTAAAGTTTTTAGGCTTTATTATTTCATCTTGAGTTTGGTTTCACTAGGCTTTATTTTTTATTTTGTTGGGAAATTTTTCATAAATTTTCTCTTATAGTGCATTTACACTGTCTCGAAATCTAGTACTTTAGAGATTTCGTTGCTTTTTTTTTCCAGATTTCCCATACAAAACGAAATCTAATTTTTCAGTAGATTTGAAGGAAATCTAATAAAAATCTAATGTTTTTATTTATTCTTTACTACCCTGTACAACAAAAGGTGAATGAATTAGCTACGGTCTGCTTAAAAAAAGTGCGTGAATTGGCTATAATGCAGTTGTTTGGTTGTAGTCTTGGAAACAAATCATTTGATGGGTTTTGTTGTGGACAAAAAAATCTTAATAAATGTCAAAAAAAAGCTGGTGTAAACGGTATAGATTTTCACAAAGATTTTAATCAAAATATGCTAAATTTTGTGCTGACGTAAATGCCCTATTAGGCCTTATTTAATTTTTTAGGGTTTTATTTCTTTGGGACTTATTTCATAGCGCCTTGATGAGTGTCATGGATCATTTTACTTTACAGAACAAAAAGTATCCTTACAGTATCCTTATAGTATCCTTATAGTAGAAGCTGTTGCTGCTGTAATGCGTAGGTAGTAATTTTTGTTGTTGTCTGGTATTTTCAAATTACCTAAGAATTCGGGTCGTTGTTTATTGGGTACATTGTTTTCAATCAGTACTTTCAGTTTAAAAATTAAATTGTGTCATATAAATACCGAAAAAAAACTTTATTTTGTATTCAATTACAAAATTAAAAAAATCAAATAATATTTTCACTGAAACACAACCTGCCACATAATTTGTAAAATTAAAGAACAAATTGCGTAAAAGTTTAATAAAATGAAAAACAAATATTTTCTTTATTTAAATAAATTACTATAAATTCCACAAACCAATTAAAAAAAATAAATCTTAAAATCTGTTTCAAAAACCTGTTTGTTAAGAAAAAACTTATCATAATTTTTTCTGTGAACTTTCTAATTAAATGAATTTTTTAACAAAAGTTGAAATTAATTTATTAATTAAAATTGTACACAATTAAATTTTTCATTAAAAAAGACTCAATTAAATTTCTAAATTGATTATCTGTAGTTTTTATATGAAAGGTGTTAATTGGAGAAAATTTTTCTTTTTCGAATCGAATATGTTTTTTTAAAAGAACTCTAATATCTTTGATTAGTCATAATTAATTTTTTTTATATATAAAAAAAAAGATATTGTAAAGACCACCAAAGCTGCCTGTGAAGCAAAAAACGAACTCCCAAAATTTATTGTGCTCTAATTGCTTCAGTCATATTGTATCTTTAAATTACTAGAGAATATGGGAAAACTGCCAGAAATTATACTTAAAAAAACAACATGTAAGAATAACAGGCGTATGTTAGAGCATTTAAATGTTTACATAGGTCGAGCCCTAAATCGTCTATGAATAAGTTTGTAGTAGAATTTTTGCTTGTAAAAGCCATAAAACTGGACTACTGAATAGTGATTGAAAACAAAGAAAGTATGAGTAAAACCTTTAAGGTTTTCGCTTGATTTCCTACGAACGTGTTTGTTGGCCAGTAAAAAAATGCAACAACGAAACGAAAACAAAATAGTTCTAAATTGTGTAAATTAGCGAGTTGTTATTAATTTTATTACGATCACAAAAAGTAACAACAACATACATTTATTTACAAAAAGAAACACTCCCAACAAATAAGTATGCGTGTAAGCGAGCGATGAATGCATTATGTGTGTGGTGTTGTATGCAGCAGTTGCAACAACAGCAACAACAATGAACACATTCATTGATAGTAGAAAACTGTACAAATAAACCATAAAACCACCAATTGATCGATACTTTTACAATCCATTCCGGCGGTTCATAACACACACTAGTCCAAAGCACAGCTGCCCAGTTGGCCAAATCATCGCAGACGACATTGTCTTCGACGATTAATGCACGACATGTCGCCTGTCGATTGGGTTTTCTAATAGACAATTTAAATGAAATCATTGCTCATGACTATCTGAACGACAATGTCACACGTTTTGTCTTCAATAAAACTTTGTTGAGTGACAATGTTTTGTTTTCAATAAAGCAGTGTTGACGACAATCTGAGCGACATTGCCGCTTATCTCGTCTTGTGTGACCTCGCCGCCATTTCTATGAAAATTTCGTCGACGATTTGTATAGAGTTGTCTTCAATACGTCTTTCACGACTTAGCATTGTCTTGTACCCGTCGTCAAATATGTCTTAAGGATGTGGCCAACTGGGTTATGGCAGAAACACACGCACACAGTGATACGAGCGCAGCATTCGAAGCAAAGGGTAACAGAATCGCTTGTACATGCAAGTAATAAAATTATTATTATTGTGTGAGTTTATTTATCCACGTAAGTTCCTTAAATATAAAACGCCTGTGTTGTTCTCTTTTAGGGTACTCACACAAGTCTAGGAAGCAGTATGTATGTATATGATTCCTTTATTTTAACCAGTTTATTTGTTTTTTGATTTTAGAGGACTGTGAAAGGGTTAATTTTCCAAATGTCTAGACCTTTTTGGCCAAGCAATCATATCATTCCTTTGTCATTTCTGTTTATACGCGTTTGTACGCCTGTAGTCTCCTAAAGACTATTTGTTTATTTATTTAAATATTTAAATTGGGAGAAACCCTCAAACGTTTAACTAAAGTAAAGTTTGTTTTGGTACTTCGCCGCTCTGTAAATTTCTTTTTAAGGTAATTGTAGCACATCATCATTTCAAATGCTCGTAAATACTTAAAATAATATTGCACGTTTGTGTTTTTGAATGTAGATAAATTTCTGAATGAAATAAACATTGTTCGAATAGGAAAACATCCAGTTAAGCATTAAAGATATATTAAAAAATTTCAGTTGCATTCAAAACCACAAAAAAGAGAAATCAAAAATTTTAGTATCACCAATAATTACAAAAACAACTTTAAATTAAACAAAACATGTGTGAGATATCAACAACATTTTTTATTAACTTGAAGGACCTTTTCCATGGCATTATGTATGTAATTTAAAATAGTTCAAATGTACGTCGCGCCTTCGCTAAGTGGCGCTAATACGAAATGTCAAATTTTCAATGATTATAGTGCATGAATCAGGCTGAATTTGACTGATGGCACGAATTATGTTGGCTTGGAAAGCCGCTTATTCTCATACACTTGTCACTGGACAAAACTTCACAAGAAAAAGTCTAACGATGTCAAGGTGCACGATTTCGTTGGTCAGGTCGCATCATCTCGTAAATTGATCAGTTAGTCAAATGTCCAATGTGACATAATCTGTGTGGCCTTCCTGTAGTCATCCAATTCAGGCCAAAAGAAAATGATAATCATCGACCTTTAGAGCTTGCTGTTGAATGTGATGACCTGGCCAGCGTCGTTCTGAAAGCAATATGGATCGATGACGTCACATGCCCAAATTCCAAACCAAGTGGGGATGATTTCGCGATGCATAGAACGCTTAATGTGAATTGCTATCGTCCCAAATTTGACAATTTTGTTTGTGATTTTTCCATAAAGGGGCCTCATTGTTGAACATGATTTTTGGATGAAAATTATTGTCAGTTTTTAACTGCTCCCGGGTCCCTTCAGCAGACACATTTCGTTGTCTATGGTCGTTGAACTTAATCTCCTGGGTTAGTTGAATTTCGAAGGAGTGCAAGCCCAAGTCATCACGAAGCAAAATTCGGCAAGTTTTGTGGTGTGATTCAGTACTTTTTAACGATCCGACAATCGTAATTTTTGTCTATACATTTTGTCGCTTGCAATAACGATTGTGTGATTCTGTAACTTCTTTTTTTAAGATATTACGCAGCTGATATTTTCTGTTGATTTTTTTCCATAAAGTTAACACACTAACACATAAATTATTGTCGCTTAAATGGCGATAGCGAATATCGTTAAAAATGTTACTGAATAGCAAATTCGATAAATTTTCGTTATAATTATTTTAAGTATGCGATTATCGTTAAAAATAGTTAGTGAATCACACTACTGATCTGCGAGCGGCAGGGTGCGCTCTGCATACTCTCAGGGACTGCAGCAATGGTTTCGGCAGATGATCTTGCGTTTCGTTGTCACACGCGCATTGGCTCAAAATTTATCCACTGCACGCCGAGTAGTACTCTCGCTAAAATGATGAGGGCAACCGTAAAATGGACGTGTTGTTGTGCGTTATATCCGTCTTCGAAAGAGGTGAAATTAGAACGTACGGAATTGTCATAGAATTCTTGTTATAAATACATACAGTCTTATTTATAAAAAATATTAAGGCTTTATAAAGGGTTCTTAAAACAAATTTTCCTAAAAAAAATTTTTCTTATTAAGCCTTTATAAAGCCTTAATAATTTTTATTAATAAGGCTGATTATTTCCATAGAATTGTTATAAATACATGTTTCAAACAACAATTCTAAGGCAATTTTGCACGTTTAAATTTCACGTGGAATACAGAACATACGACTATCCATATATGTATGTCTAATAGCGGAGATATTGCTGTCTACACCTGATATATTTTTATCATGACAAATGTCAAATTCCATATAGGAAAAAGGGCTAACATAAAAAAAAATTATTTTTTAATATAAAGTTTGACTTATGTTATGATAAAAATATATCAGGTGTAGACGTAGGGTAAGTTTCTACAGAAAGATTCTTTACATATTTAAAATAAAATCACCTTAAACCACTTGTCACCTTGTCAAAGTTTTGCTAGAAACCTGTTAGTGCTTCGCTGTGAAACCGTTTGTAGCACAACAGTCGAGGCTCGAGAAAACGGCTTGATAGTTTGTATTGAAAGATTTGTCGCTATAATTTTGATTTGAACTTGTTGCGGGCTCAAATATGCCTTTTTATTTCTTAGTGACCTTGAATCTTGCAACATCAATTCATTTTACGGATATTCTTATTCATATTTAATTGCTATTTTCACAGTTTTCTTTTAGTGGGATTTTTAGTTATTCGTTGCGTTCACCGTTTGTCACCCGCTCATTGTGTTTGTTGTATTGTTGTACGTGTTTCCATATCGTATCGATACTCGTACCTCGTTTTGGCCAAACATTTTGCTTCCGCTTGTACTGCTGAATATAATGGAATGGCTTTTCTGCGTTATATGTGTGGACACAATTGCTTTGACATCTCTATTTTCATTTCTAGTTCGTTTCTTTTGAAGGTCATTTTATCTTATTATGATTTAATATTGAAGTAGTGAAAGGTTTGAATGCCACTTTGTTTGTGTATATAAAATTTGGCTTGAAAATTGGTTATGGTTTATTCAACACGACCTTGGCATTAAAATATTTATAAAAAAAAATTATAATAGATAAAATGTGGGATATGGAAACAAACCTACTCGTATTAGCTAGTTGTGCATCCTATTTTAATTTTGTGGTTTCCCTTTCAGGATTTGGAATTTACGCATTTAAAATTTTATGTTTTGTATGGTTTTGTTCTTTTCCGGCATTCGCGTCGCGTTAAAAGATATTTTTATTGTAGCAAGAGTTTTTAGTTAATTGTCTTTATTCTAATAAATACTTTTGTAAAAGCTGCATTTTCAAAAGGTACTCTTTTAAAAGATACTTTTTCAAAAGTTCCTTTTTAAGAGATACTTTCCTTTTACTCCTTTTATAAATTTGCTTTTATAAAAGGTAATTTCCTAAAGGATACTTGTTTTTTCTTGAATATGTACTTTCAACAGATAATTTTTGAAAAGGTACTTATTTTAAAAAGTATTTTTCTAAAGGTACATTCTTAAAAGGTACTTTTTTAAAATGAACTTTTCCAAAAGGTACTTTTTTAAAAGGAACTTTTCCAAAAGGTACTATTTTAAAAGGTACTTTTTTAAAAGGTACTTTTTAAAAGGTACTTTTTTAAAAGGTACTTTTTCAAATGGTATTTTGTGGCGCAATTATGCCCTTATATTTCAATGAGTTGAGAAATAAAGCCAATTAAGCTTTTTACCTTTGACTTTATTTCAGTGAGCTGAAGAAAATCAGTACATTTTGCCGGTAGTGGGATCTAGGTTTTAGAATATATTTCCATTTAAGAGTTCTTAATGTATTAAAAATATTTTTTACCTTGTGGCTGATGATATTTTGCTACACTGATTGCTTCTTCCTTCTATTGGTTTCCTAACGTGCAGGTTTGGTGCTTTACCTAACGATTAAGAACGAGGAAGTTCTAATAAAGAAGTAAATAATAGAACAAGAGATGAATGAATGTAATAAATATTGTTGCACCCTGTCGAATGTTATAGAATGTGCAATAATCACAAATAATGACAAAAAGATTAAAAAAAATATATATATTATTTCTTGTGCTGCATTTGAAAGAGTATTAAAAAAAATAAGAGAAGATCATTTAAAAACATCTCAGGCATCCCCACGGCGGAACTGGATGAATTTTTATACGGCGTATTTTAGTTGCTGAAGCATAAACATTACAACAACTTTATCATGGTTTGTTGTGTCGTCGTGTCGAGTTATTTGGAAGCAAATGTTAACACCCCGTGACATTTACGAGCTCTTTCAAAAATACTCACTGAAATCCTGCTGCTGATCCCGTGTAAATCAAGGGTCAGCGTAGCGAAATGAGCAAAATAATTTTCGCATTTCGTATGGAATCTACTCGTACAATTTAAAAATAAAAATTTTTTTAAATAATTTTTTCACGCTAAGCACAAACGCTTGTATTTTTGTATACAGGCACACTATACCTGGTGTGATGTTGCAAGTTAGTAGCACACGTTGCAAATAATTTCACATAATTGCTGACCATATAAATTTCGATTGACTATTGTTTGCTATTGTTTCTTTTGTTTAAAAAAAAAAAAGATACAACTCCAATAGTTTGTTTTTGCTATAGAAACAAACAAACAAATACTTTTTCTAACGCCTGAGATGTGATGATTCGATGTTGCACGTTAGTCACGCTTTTAGTTTAGTTTATTAACAGATTATTTGCAATAATGAGTTTGACTTTACCTCCAAGTTTTTGTTTTTTCAAATTTGGCATAAGGGCGTTTTTCAATGGTTTGCCTTAACTCTATTTTTCCACGAAATCTTTTATATTAAAAGGGCGTATTTTTTTCAGCAAGTTGACTTTTTCTAATGTTCACATTGTATGCGCTTATGGAAATTTTCCATGAAAAGAAAAACAGGTATACAAAAGTCAAGCGATTTTCTTATTTGATTCAAATATTTAAGGTGGTCCAATGAGCGGGATGCACAGTGTTTTTATCCTTTATGATCATAGGACGAAAATGTAAGAAGTTGTCGCAGAGTTGTGAAATTTGTTTTTCAGTGATTTTCTAACCAGGACTTCGATTTCAATGACTATGTACTATGTGGACTAAATAAATATGCTGCTCCAATCGGAGAGAAAGGTGACATAAATAACATTGGAACAGTTTTTTTTACAAACTAATACTAAATTGTTGTATTGATAGTCCCATTGTGCTCACGCGACGGTTATTAAAATTAATTTTTGGCGCTATAAATTTCAAATCTGTTAGTCGTTTGGAACTGCTCCATATCCAAAAGAATAAATACTCGTATTTCCGCCTAAAAACTATGTTTCCTTTAATTTGCCTCCTTGCCACCACAAACACTCAGTTAGTTCATTTTCATGTTGTCATAAATATTTTCGTTACAAAAGTTATTGGCTTATTTGTAAATTTACTACTACAGCAGGAAATTAACACATCTGCTTTTAAAAAAAGGAAAAATTAAAACATTTTGTTATCAATTTTAAACAGTCCGTTTGCAATGTCATGTAAGAGTGTCCATTAGTTATGGTACGCGTAGCATTGTGCTGGCTATCCCAGGTTTTATCGCAACACCTTTCCAAAGAACTGAATTTTAGCCGTTCACAACCATCTGTCAAATGGCCGAGAGAGTGTGCTTGTATCACTTTGACACTTTATTTTATTTTTTTATATACTTTTTCGTCACTTAATCAATGAATGGTTTTCTATAAATTTCTTTCTAATGGACACTAGTTTCTTTCCTTGAGAAAATTCCCAGAAATAAAGACAATAAAATTATGTCAAAGAGAAAAATGATTATGTGCCAATATTTGAGGAGTTGTTGTTTTGGACGCTTTACTTTTTTTTTTAATTTTTATTTTAAGAGTGTGAAAAGGTTTTTGCTTGTCCAACTTTTGTGTCATCAACAATGGCCTATTATTTAATTTGAAACAATTGTGGCGTAACTTAATTAAGCATAAAAATTGCCATTAATATATTTTTCTTTAAGTTGTTCTTAGAAATTATATTTATTTGCTGGGGCAGAACAAATTTCAGATTTTTATTCAAATTTCTCAAAAAGAAAATAATGGGAAATACATATGTATGTGCTGTTTTTTCTATAAATTTCAGGGATATAAATCAATTTAAAAATATTTATATTTTTGATTTAAGACAGAGAAATTGCAAAAAAAAAATTTTATTCAATTCACTAAAAAAAAAAATAGAAAATATATTTCAAGGATATGAGTTAATTTAAAAATATTTATACTTTTGATTTAAGAAAGAGAAATTGCACAAAAAATATTATTTATTTATCTATTTATTTATTTTATATATTTGATAAATTTTAAAGGATATAAACCAAATTAAGAATATGGGCATTTCCATAGGAATGTCAACTTTTTGCTGCGTGCGACACCAAGCAAATATGCTTGTTTTTTTCAATGAAAACGAAGCGAGTTTTTTGCTTCTTTATATGTATATTTGTGTAGGCGGTCAGCAGTTCTACGTTAGGTACAATTTTAAGAAAAATTTAGTCACCTTCACGCTGTCGCACGCGACAAAAAAGTGGAATTTCTCGGAGAACTGCCCATATGTATATTTTTGCTTAAAGAAAAAGAAAAATATATATTTATCAGGCAGGCGGTTTAAATTAATTTAAAACAAATTTCTTAATAAAATAGAAATTAAATTTAAGATACCACTATTACTATCTGTTACAATTATTTTTGCCTCATTTTAATTTAAATTATTTGATTTGTACAACAAACGAATATAAAAGAAATACTACTTGGCGCCCCATTTATGTGCCATATTTTATGAAAGAATTTCATTACAAACTTCAACTAAACAAATTCAAAATATCAATACATTTTTTGTTACTTAATAAAATAGTAAATTTATTAAATACTTATGCCGCAGATGTTTAATACAAATAAAAATCCCAAAAACTATTAACCCAGCACCCAATTTGCAGACAAACAATCTAACGTAACACTCGCCTGCAGCAGTCAAGAAAGAAAGAATACCCCGACTTGAGGCATTTAATTGTGGGAAATTCCTTAGTCTGGCACAATAATTAAATAATATTTTTTATTGCTTATTTCTCTGCTTGTGCCGCACTTAGTGGCAAGCAGACTGAGTGCATGAAGTGCATTTAAGTGTTGTAAACAATTTTTACACCGTTCTAGTCTAATCATGTCTATTAGGGAACACACACACACAAACACACACACACATACTTATATACACTAACACCTATAAACATCAGCACATGTCACCAGCCAGCTCACTTTTGAAATCAACCAAAATCCAAAAATTTTATAATAAAAACAAACACAAAGTTTTCATTCATTTAATGTTTTTTTTTTTAACAAAATTTTCTTTTTCGCCTTAAGAGGCGGCCGCTTTTGAGTCGCTTGGTAAAAATGTCTGCAAATACAATCTTGCGCTTCGTATTTAGTAAGTATTTTTATTACAACTCATACGACTATTATTTTATTTTATTATTTTATTTTTTCAACAATAATATTTTGCCTGTTTCAATGTGTATGTATATTTACGGTTTCTCCTTTATTTGGTTTTAAATGTTTTAAGAGAGTTTTGGTTGTACTCGTTGCTTTTGTTTTCCATTAATTATTAATATTTTTTTTTTATGTAAACAGGTTGTTTGTTTAGACAATTTATTAATCCGAAAGTGTTGAATAAATAAAGACGCCATATACGAGTACTAGCAAATGCAACAACAACAACAACAACTGCACAAGTCCCAGAAAACCACAGAAAGTGACACATGTGCATATGTCATATTGTAAATGCAGTCTTTTAAAGACTGCTATCGTTTCTGTTATTAGCTAAAGAAAAAAAAAAAAGAGAAGACTAGACTGAAATCATAGAATGCATGCTTCAGTTCGTAATTATTTGCGAAAAATAATTAATAAATGTTTAAGCTAAAAAGTAGAAAATAATTACACTTCGGGCCATTATTACAAATTGACGTTAGTCAAAGGCAAGATTTTGTCTGCCCGATAAATAGCTTTGCATTATTACAACTTCCAGTATTATTATTATTATTATTATTAATAATAATACAATATATCAAATAATAAATTTCTTCAAAATAATAATAATATATAATGGATAAAAAAAAATATTAAACGAAAGTTTTATAATGCAGATCCATTTATAGGTCCGACAAAATCATGCCTTGAAGTAACGGCAAGTTTAATAACGGCCCTTGTTTTTATATAGACTTGAAACTATAAAAAAATATTTGTAACTTAGCACAAATATTTTAGAAAATTTTTATTTCCCCTGAACTTTTTAACTAGTAAAAACTCAAATCTGGCAACACTTATGGTGCATTTCTATGTATTTTATTTTTTTCCGTATACAAAATTTTTATCACGGCCAGAGTCTGAATATGTCTGGAAAGACTCGTAGAATAGGGTTAACTGAAATTGCATCAAATGTAGTGCTCAATTATAAAGGGCATGGCTTCGCCCACTTTTGAAAACGGAATATTGGAAAGTTATGAAGAGGATCAATTGGGTACTTACATAGTTTCTTTTGATCACAATGGATCCAACTGGATCCTTGAGTGTTGGTGTGTTGCAGCACCATCTTTCCTAATCTGATCTTACCTAACCTAGTTTTTTTTTTGAGAAACCATTGAATTAAAACTACATGAAATATTACAGTAATTTCCGCTTAATTGATTTTTGAAAAATTCCATGTTTTTCATGAAATTAACCAGATAGATAATTTGTATAAAGATACTGTGTTAATTGATTAACGTTAACTACTTTTATTAATTTAACGAACAAGTGAATGCATCGGATATCAATTAAGCGGAGACTACTGTATATTAAGTTTTAATAGGCTAGCTCAGCCCTAGTTTCTTTTAAACAGTGTATAGTTTCCTTGTGAGAACCCAAACTGTATTGCGGCAGAATAGCTTAGATAATAGTACATGAAATGTAGTAAATAATTTGAATGGGCGTGTCCTATCCCCTTTGTTTGAAACAAGAGATTGTGACTTTACAATGAGATAACTAATGTTCTTGTAAAACTGCTTATGAATCTATTAAGTAAAAGAGCGCGGAATAGCATGTTAATACTTGATGGGCGTGTCCCCGCCCACTTGTTCAAAAGCAAATTGAATCATTGCATCAGTTCAATATTTGTACAGACTTTGTTAGCAATTGCTCAGGTGAAAATATGTGTTATAAAGTTTTTAGTTTGAAGGGCTGTGTCCCCGTCCATTTTTTTACAAGATATTGCAGACAATCTTTAGGTAGAATTCTTATAAATTAGTTGTGTAGTGCCTGAAGTATTGTGCTATTTTTAATGGGCATGGCCCCGCCTACAACTCCAAAAGTGAGATTGTGTCATGGCATGGGTCCAGTATGTATGTGCAGAGTTTCTTAGGAATCGATTGGGTGGAAAAAATGTTGCATTTTAAAGGGCACGGCCTGCACTTATTTGTCTTACAAAGCCCGACTTTTATTTAAAATTCTGATTTCCAAGTTTTCAGCAAGTTCAAAAACAACGTGAGTAAAAGAAACAAATCTTTTAAATCTCTGCCAGTTTTTCCCAATAAATATTCAAGTAGATGAAATGTTTTTTTTTGGTTGATTATTGAAAAGGATTTTGTTCAATATTATTTCAAGTTAAATAAACACATACAAATAATTACGAGGTGTTTTCCCACCCAACAATGAATGAATGAATGGCTTGGCTTGTGTGTTTTTCTTTTTATGGAAAATTTTTAAATCTTTTCTTGTGTTTGTATTTAATTTTAAATATTAATATTTTTTTTTATAAAACTGGAAAAAGTCAAGTCTTAACGATTCAAATATTCAATAATATTTAAACAATTTGAAGGAAATTTTTGTATAGACAAAAAAAATTTTGTTAGCCACAGCAAGTGAGTTGTTGTTGTTTCCAGTTGAAATGAAATGAGTTGTTTAATGAGTTTAAATAACTAAACAAATAATCGAAGATAAATGATATAACAAGTGTCGTACACATGTACAAAATGTATTTTTACTGGCTCGTTACATGACGTACGTGGCCAAGTAAAATAAGCTTGTTATGTCTGTTACTTAGTAGATTATAGAAAATAATATTATTACAAATTTATCGGTTCCTGGAAAACATGAGTTAACAAATTTTTTCAAATTAAAAACAAAGAGTTTTGCCATATTTTATAAGCCATTCCTGTCCTTTAATTTTGATAAATAAAATGTTTACTAAAGCTATGTTTCCAAATTTTCATCACAAATATTCAGTTTAATTTGATGAAATAAAAAATTAGATATTGCTTAAAAAAATATATATATTCAAAAAAAAAAAAACTTGAGCTCTCAAAAGTGAAAAAAATGTGCTTTTTTTATGTATTTTTTTTGTCAATATTTTTACCTCAAAGAATATAGGACCCTTAGAGCACACATCAATCTCAGCTTTAAATAATGTCTCCACATTATATTCTTCTATACCCTTCATCATTATGGTATGAAAAAGCGAGTTCTAAAGTGTATTGTTTGGTTTGTAATTAATTTTTTTTTTGTTATAAAACATATTTTATAAATTTATTAATAATGAAAAGGAATACAAATTTGAATTATAACACCTGAGAGTTTATTATGTAATTCTATTCGGAAAGAAAACGGTTCGAATTTGTATCTTATCAACATTTCCGTTCAATTCGAATTTCATAATAGAAACAAACAAAGTGGGGATGAAGCAGAGGAGATTATTTGATATTTCCTTGGGGTGCAAATTAGCTGGACTTCTGCAGATTCATACAGAACAACTTCATATCAAAATCTACGAAAACAAGGTTAATTTAAAAATTTTCGGCAACGAATTTGCTTCATATGTGCTTCATTTTAATTCAACATGATTTACAATAATCTTCAAAGAAAATTTTTCCTTTTGAAATACCATTATTTCGTGTTGATTTAACATTCCCGTACTATTAAATTAAAATGAAGAATCATGTTGAATCATAGTTATTTCAAGTTGAAGCAACGTGAATTAGATACTGAAATAACACAATGCACCATATGGAATCAAAGATATCTCAGGTTGAAACAACATGTATTTAATTTAATGCAGGCATTTTATTTTATTAATTATTTAACTTAAGGGTATTGTATGTATAGTTGGCTTCCTCTGCCCAAGATTTGAACTCGAACTAATCGCGTGGTAGCCAACACGCTTGCTGCTGCAGCCACAACAAATTTCGTTAGATATTCGCACTAAATAAATGCCATCATAAGTGAATTAAATTTCAATTCAATGTGATAAATTTTTTTGGAAATTAAATTAAGTTATAGATAAAAATGAAAACAAGAGCCAATAGTCTTAGGGCCATTTTCACAACTTGCCTTTAGTTAAAGGTAGAATTTTGTCTGCGCAAGAAATATCTCTCCATAATAATATTTAATGGATAGAAAAATAATAAATGAAGGTTTGAGAATGCAAACCCATTTATCAGGAAGACAAAATCCTGCCTTTAGCTAAAGGCAAGCTGTGAAAATTGCCCTTAGAAGCTTACATTTTATATTAAATTTGTAATTCATTCTAAATTTAATGAAAAGTAATGGTAACAAAAGCACAAACTGCAAAGTGTATGGTCTGCAGGAATCGAACCTGCGACCCTCGGACTACAAGACTAGTACACTAGCCTACTAGCCATCACCAGGAAGTTTTCGCTGCTGATGCGAAGTTTGTCGGCTATTTACGTGATCAAAACCAACAACAACAAGTCACGCAACTGAGCACAATACCAACACATTTAAACAACATATTATTGCTAATAAATTTAATATGATTTCCAAAGTTTTTGCATGTTGATTTTACATTGCTATTTTTTCTGTGTGTGGGAATATTTTGAATATTTTAAATTGCGTGGCGTCGATCACTTTTATAAAAGCAAGATATTGCAATTGCAAGACTCCTAGATGTGTAAAATGTTTCGATATAAATAATCCTCCTACCCATGAAACGTTACGCTATCCACTTTTCCAAGAGCTTGATCGTGTGTTTCTAAGATCGCAAGCTGTGGGGAAAGTTTCGTAGAAATCGGTTTGATGTATAAGTAGACGAAGTAATAAAGAATATAATTAAAAAGTAGAATGGAAATTTTTACGAACAATATTTATTTTTCACATCTATTAGTAACAAATATGAGATAATCCTAATATCCTTTTTTTTTAACAAAACTCAAATGAAGGGTAAATAAAATTCGGCTTAAACACTCTCAAAACATCACTTTCCTTTCACTCTCTCTCTCTACGTCCCCTGATTCTAATAAAATATACTTACTGGCAGTGTTTTTTGTTTCATCTTGTATTCCAGATGGGACTTCTTGAAAATACTTTTATTTTTTTTCCTTTTGATTATCACTACTTACATATGTATTATATATAACTACTACTAAGCTTATGTCCGACATTGGTCGGGCCTAATTATATTTTTTTGATTTAAGATTTGAATACTTATTGTTAGTTCATATATGAAGATACAATAAATAAAAATTCATGCAAAAAAAAAAAAAAAAAAAAAAAAAAAAAAAATCTTGTATTTTATTGTGAATTCGTGCTTAATTGTGGTTGTGCAAATTTAACGCATTTTTCTGGCTGCTTTACAAAACATTCATTTTATAACCAACAACGACTGACTGTCAACTGTTGTTTGTTGTTATTCAAAAGTTAGTTAAGGTAAATTTAAAGATATGAAATGCGATGAGACCAGCTCAATGGATGGATGATCACCAACAAAAAAAAAAAAAAAAAAAGAAGAAAAAAAAAACACAAACAGATTTCGAAATACACATGGAATGATCGTCTGGCAATATAATAAATTGTCATGTTGGCTGTGGCGTATCGTAGCGTAGAGATATTCGTCATCCGCTTGTCTCCAACTCATCATAGTTTTTATAGGCCTGCACAGTTTTCGACAGTTTTTAAGCAGTTTCTTTTTTTTTGTTAAAAGCGTTGATGGATTTTTAGTTTTTTCTTGGCCGAGATTTTTTCTTTGCTCCGTTTTATGTCCGTTTGTACTTAAAGGCCATTCATTCTATTTTAATTTAATGTTTTAAATAGCTTTAAGCCACATATTTTTTGTGCGATGTCCATTGCTGGCCGGCCACAATGTGATCGTTACTGCTGGTTTTTTGTTGTTGTTTTTTTTTCTCTCCCCCAAAAAAATAATACGTTCTGTGACAGTAAGAATTCACATTTTTTTTAAGTAAATGGTTGCTAAAGAAATTTCAGTTTTTTCATATGGAATTCCAGTGTCTTGAGTTTTTGTGCGTCTACGCTTTTGCTCAATTCTGTGAAACTCTCGGGAGACACAAAATACGCAGAACGAAAAAAAAAGTTTACAGAATTTCTGCTCATCTTTTAAATCAAGGATTAGTTTTTGCTTTGGTCTGCCAACGGGGTCCTCGCAAAAAACTTGCACCTCTGTTTGTTTAACATTCAGAAAATCTGCCCATAATCATAAAAAAAGATTTATTTATGCTTTTCTCTTTGTTTCCAAAGTATCGCCAACTGTATATTTTGCATTGCAGATTGAAACTGTCAAAAGTTTAAAATTTATATTTACAAAATTGAAAATGAATACTACTTTTTTGTTGGCTCTCGCTTTGGACCATTCGCCAGCAGTGGGAAGTTTCTTAAACGAAAATTGTTAAAAAAATGTATCGAAAATTGGTTAAATTTCTTTCGATCTTTCTTAAATTTAATTGCTTCAGCGGAGATAACACAAGCAATTTGAAGTAGAAATTATTTATTAGAAATTATTTATTATTATTCTTAGAATTTCTGAAGATCTTCAATTAAAATAATAATGGCATCAAGCAAAATTTTATTAAATCTATTAGTACACCCAGAGAAAAAACAGCTTAAAATCTTTAAAAAGCATATTGAATTAATAAGAAACATTAACGAAGTTCTAGTCATGTTGAAATTTCTTATTTCAATATGGAAAAATATTAATTTACAGTATTAAATTAATTAATTAATTTTATTTATTTTAAGTATCTCAATATACATTGAAAATTATTCCCCCTTATTGCGAATGGCGTCGTCGACGTAACATCAAGACGACAGTAAAAATGATCACTTGTCTACTCTTTGTCGACAAGAATTGACTATTATTAACATGTTTCATTAATTTATAAAGCCTTAGATATTAGTAAGATATTGCCAATAAGAGCCAATTGTTGCCGATAAAGAGTAGACAAGTGACAATATGTACTGTCGTTTTGATGTGACGTCGACGACACCATTCACAATAAGGGGGATTGTATTAATATTACGCGTTCTTATTTTTAAGTTGCAGCTTTTCCCTGAGTGTATATATAGTATCAAAACGAAGTATATGTTTGTTCGTAACGCATGAACTCGGGAACTATAAGAGCTGTGAAGCTGAAATTTTCAACACAGGTTCGGGTCAATACTCGGTAAGTTTTCGTTTTGTTAATTGACCGTTATGTGGAGTAATTTGTAGCTAAAAACAAATTAATTGAGAGTAAGACAAAGTTTGCTAGTTTTTATATAATTTTTAGTAGAAATTTGAAAAACATATCGTCACCTTAAACGCAAATGGAGGTAAACTGTATGAGAAACTATGACAAAAAAGGGGCAAATTAATCAATCGAAATCTCTATACAAACACATTGTATAAAATATTATGCCGTAATTTGCCCCCAGATTGTAATAATTCTTTGTTTGATATTCACCCTTATTCTAATTGTCGACATCGACGTCACTTTAACACAATACCAAAAAATTGGGGCTTTTTTACTAGCTCTCGAGAACAATTTTGTGCAACTGAGAATATATTCCTGTTCCCTAAGGTCTAGAAAAAATGATAAAGCTGCCAAGAGAAGTCTGTTGGTTTCGACAACGGCTACACAAGCCTTAATTTTTTGGTGTTGTGTTAAAGTGACGTCGATGCCGACAATTAGAATAAGGGTGATTATTTAGTTCTTTTCTTCTCTACTTTATTAATTTTTTAAATTCCCGCTCTCAAAATAGAAGTTTCTGACTTAACATTGATATTCGACAATCGAGTTTTCATTAGGGAAAAATCAAAAATTGGAATTTCGAAAATTTATTTTTGATTCAGTACATATTTTTAGCCCCATATAAGAACAAAATAATAAAGTTTTAGCTCATTGGCTAGAGTGGAAAATATGATTCTTCATTATCTTCTCCTATCTCTTCTATAAACAGGATATTTTCTTAACTAAAATTGCCGTGTGTGAACCCAGTCTGAACCTTATTACGAGGGCAGATCAATAAGTCCGTAACTTTTCGAACTTCCCTCGTAGTTCTATGAAATGCAACACTGTTCCCATCAAGTACCACCTGTTAGTAGACTACTGTCAAATTTTGAGCAAGTGTCATCATTTACTTTGCGTTTAACAGCTGTTCAAAATATACAACCTCGTGTATTTTTCTAAGAATGGGAAAAAGTGAATTTCCAGTGCTCATTAAACATTATTCTCTGCGAAAAAAAAAACCGTCAATCAAATCAAAGAAAAACTCGATAAATACTATGGGGACTCTGCACCATCGATTTCAATGGTAAAAAGGTGGTTTACTGACTTTCGTTATGGTCGCACAAGTACAAATTACGCTGAACATTCTGGACGACCAATTGAGGTCAGTACACCCGAAAATGTCGAAAAAATCCACGATATGGTGTTGGCCGATCGAAGAGTAAAAGTGCGTGAGATTGTTGATAACATAGGCATTTCAAATTCCAGTGTGGTTTCGATTTTAAATGATCAGCTGGGTTTAAGATTTTAAATGATCAGCTGCAATGATCACGCCTGTGCAGTTTCCATGGCAAAAATTCATGAATTCGGCTTCGAATTGTTCCCCTATCCGCGCTATTCTCCAGATTTAGTCCAGAGTTACTATTTCTTATTGCCATGCGTGAAGAAATGGCTCGTCGGAAAGAGATTTGACTCCAACAACGAATCATTCCACAAACAAGGGCATATTTTAAGGACCTCGAAAAATCCTATTTCTTGGAAGGATACCAAAACTGGAGAAACGTTGGACTATTTGTATTGAGTTAAAAGTAGATTATGTTGAACAAATTAAATTATAAATTTTTGTTTTGGAAAAAACTGTATTTCATTCAAAAAGTCACGGACTTATTGATCCACCCTCGTATCTATTATGTTAGCAAATGTCAAATGCTTTAAAAAGTCGGCATATTATTCTAAAACTTTGTACTACAAACCAAATGAACAAAAAATACTTAAAATGATAGTAATTTTATTTTAAAAAGCTTATGCAAATATCGTTAATTACTTAAGGCTGAAACTCACTATCCTTCATTATCGTACAACTTGTGAAAATAAATACCACCCTGAGCTGGTGAATTGTTATATTGGCATTTGAAAATTTCATAAACTCCATCATACCAGCGTTATATTTTCTCAAAAGTCGCATGATTGTGTAGGATAGTGAATCGCGTCCTTTAATATAATATTCAAAAGATTGATTTACATTTTTATTTGCATTAAATATATGTATAAAACAATAAATAAACTGAACAAAAAGTTAAACAAACTTTTGAACAAAATAGCAACAACATTGACATGCTGAACTAATAGAGTGTAAAAAGCTTCCAGCTCTTATGAATTTTTGGCTGCAAAGGATCCTTTTATTTTATTTGAGGTGACACATAGAATCCACTCTGGCAGCATGATTGTCTTCTTCATCTTTAAACATTGAATTTAAATTTTAAATATTTTCTACTTCAATTTCTATGGACCGCCCACGTTTATGTTGAAAGTTACACAGCTTTGTTAGTGTATAAATTGAATTGAGGTCTGTCCTTAACCCTTTTACTACCAATATCTTATTAGTGGAGGTTGTACATTATATCTAGTAAATCTAGCTACAGATTGATTAACTGAGAAATTGATCGTAACAATAATAATAATATTTTTTCTTTTCCGATAAAAGGTAAAGTACTGCTCAGGTGGTCTCAACTGCCCAGGTGACTTATTTTCGCCGCTTGTAATTTTGAATATCGCTTGAATTCACTAAATTTTTTTTTTTTTTTTGACATTTTAAGTACAAAATTTTCAAATGAATTGACACAAGTCTGCCTTATATGAATATGTATTGGTATTGCTGTTCATAAGGTAGTTGCAGTGTTAAGGAGTTAATTTCAACTGAAATTTTTAGATCTCTAAGTATACAATTTTAACAATCAAATTAGCTTCGATTGGTTATTTCCAACCGACCGTACATTAATTTCTTTTCACAATGACTGACTGGTCATAAAGCAAAAGGGCAGACTTTCAAGATGGCGTGTTCTATCTATCCAAGACATGACTTAACAAAAACAACAACAAAATTTTAACATACCAGATATTTATTGTTTTCCAAGAATGAATGTAAATAAGCCTTAATCATCATCAACAACTGCTGCAGACTGCTGACTGAAAGGCAGCAGACAGACGGACATAATAAACCGACATGGAGTTAAATGGCCTGATCAGCTAACATGGTGGCTAAGTTATTAAACGCAGAGAAGAAGAAAAAAGTAACACATATGGAAAAAGAAGGTACACTTTTTTTTAGACACCAAAACACACACCATGAACCCATATTTTTTAAGTCAAGACACCACAACTTACTGCCAATACCACCAACCAAGTCATACGAGTACATGACTGGCACACTCACTCACTCACTTTCAGAAAAATAATAAAAGAGATATTAATAACCAAAAAATAATAAACACATAACGCTTCAAGCGCATTTATAAACATTAACAACACAACACATACAACACAGCAAATTACCAAAAACAAAAAGGAAAGAAAAAAATCCAAAAGATACAACAGGCGAGAAGAAAGAGTGTTACATAGGAGGTCCATTTTTTCGGCTAAAGCGTCAAGGTTCACGCACCCAACTCACAAAATATTTTTAGTTTTTCTTTTTGTTTTTTTTTTAATTCACAAAAAAAGAGAAAAAAAAATGGGGAAGTAACGAGATTTACTATAGAAAACAAAAAGAAGTTTCTTCTCTTTTCAGTTAACAACTGCAGCAAACCTTCTTTTTATACGAGTATTCTTTAGTTACGCTTAGATGACAAAGTAGAATTCAAATATGCACCGGAATATGAGAGAAAAAAAGTGTTAGGCTCTAACTTTTAAGTTAGAATTAGTAGAGATGTGTTCACACGTGGCGCCTTTTTGTATCATAAGCTGGATAGAAAAAAGTTAATCAATTTAGTCTTAAGCAAAAACATTTCTGAATCTTAAGCAAAGCTTGGTGGAAGTCTACTGATGATTTGGCAAAGCACCAATGAAATGCATACAGACACTGCTTAACCACCAGCAAATAAATTTCAATTAAAATAAACTTATCACAATGTGTCAAATAATTAATTCTGTGGCAAAAAGAAAAAAGTGCTTAAGTTTAGATAACCTGATTTTGAGTTAATGGTACCTCCGTAATCTGCATATTTGAAAGTAGCCCTGGTCAAAATCTCAATTAATTTGTGTGATTTTTCAGGAAGTTATAGCACTATAACTTGCGACTTATATTTTTTAGACTTCTAATCTTATTTGGAATAATCGCTTAATTTAAGTTCTACTTTGGTATATTTCAGCTTAAATGTATTACTTATAGTGTGTAGGACGATGTGTGCTTGAAAAAATAAGGCTTAACAGAAAATTTCTCAATTTAACTGTAAAAGAAGTACATTTCTGAAAATCGACTTGAACGCTTAAAAGTGCTCTCCTGCAAAACAGTAAAATATAACTTAAGCACTTTTTCCTTATTGCCAGAGAATTATTTAAGCATAACATACTCGCAGTTAAGTTCGTTTCGCACATTAAACGTTTTATACATGTGACAGCGCATAGAGAAAGGGACCTAAGGGTAAAAAAAAATCAATTTTCACTTCTTTTTTTATGTGGACAACATCTGAGCATCGAATGAAGCCGATCCCTTGCCCCAAAAGTGTTCCCTCCCAGAGATTTGCGCGTTTTATGAAATTGAAGTCGACGATGCTAAGGTTATGTGAAAAAATTTTCGTACTAACAGAGTGATATTCACGATTTAAAAGAATTATAAATGAGTATTTATTATAATTCACAATTAATAATTTCAGAAAATAAACCTGGATTCGAAAAAACGGGAGCAAAATTGATATCAAACTCATGAAAACAGCGCGCTAGGTAGAAAACAGTAAAAAACAACTACACAAAATAAGAGGTAGGGACGACCTACGCGCATTTTCAAGATTGACCAACACGTTCCTCATGACGTCATGAGATGTGTCGCTTTCAAATGAGACCAATACCAACACGCTCAGTGATGGTACACCAAAGATACACGTATTTAAATCTTTAAAATGGCTCTCCTGAACAAAATAGGTTTTTACCCTTAGGTCCCTTTCCATTTTGCTCGTCACACATTATTTGCTTTTCTGCATCTCAAGTTAGACGCTAAGAAGTTTTTTACACAGCATCGTTAGCATTGAGAATAACATAAAACTTGACATCACTGCACATTAAAATCAGCTGAGCTGTTTGCAAGCCGCTTATGGCGCACATACACTCACTGTTAGCACACGCGGTACTACTCATACTCAAATCGACTAACAATTCATTAGATCCAGGCTGTCCAAACTGGCACTAGAGTGCCGAACATCAATCGGCTTCTTATACAAATGAATACACATACGCGATAACATTACTATCAAGGTTCTCTCAATGACCATCCTTGCATTAGATGCATACACAGCGGAACCACCTTTGGGTATTTCCTCCGCCCGCGCATTGCCGTTAAAGCTACTATAACATGTGAGTCATAAATTTCGAGTAAAATTCTAATGTAGACGTTTATACGGCAAATGCATATCGTGTAAACGCACTTCAAACAATTAAGTATGTGTTAGAGTAAGTGCATGACCAAATGCAACGAAATTATTATTAGAAACTCAAAATTAAGAAAAACTCTGTTTTTAGGGCTGCAGGCTCTGCTAGCATTTTAATCTATACATCATTAGCTAATAATAGGTGTTAAGACTTTTTGTTTTTGTTTTTTTTTTCTTTCGCTCAGTTTCATACTCAGATATACTCCTTCTATATATATATGTTTATTTTTACTTTTTTTTATCAAAATATTAGATTATCTTTGAATGTACAAAATAAATCTATTACCGCAGCCAGTGAGTGTTTGGTTTAGCAAAACAAAATTACTAAGCACTTTTTCTAACCAATCACCAATAAAGTGAAACCACCAACACCATATTGGCATGTTCGATATCAAACGTTTAGATAGAAATTTGAAAATGGCTTCTTGGTGTTTGGAAATGCGCACAAATGAATTATTTTATATAATTTCTAATTATTTTCATGGCAAATATATATTATTACAAAGTAAAAATGCACATTTGTTAAATATTAAAAATTTTTTATTTAAAACATATGTATATTAGCAATGAATTAGCAGTTACAGTGCTAGAGATGCTAATCTAGCAAATAATATGAAGAATAAATATATGTATATTATTTGCTTTTGTGAAGAAATGCCACAACGAACTCGCTCCATTGGGTTCGGTTTGATGAGAGATATTTTATTTGCCTCCAGCTTAGGCCGCTTCAGATACATATGTAACGTCGTTGATAACTCAGCTGACGGCGCCAAGTATGCGATGGTCGGCCAATTCTTCGGGTGTTGGTCTGAGAGTTCCAATCAATAGCAGCTGTAACATTATCATATTAAAGTCTTCGCAACTTGTGGTTGATCGTTGATCTGTTTGTCACCAGAAGGGAAAAAATTCATTTTCTCAGTTTAAGTGGAGATAAAGTTGTGAATTGGTCTCAATTAGGTAAAGATTTTAATTTTATTTTAAAGTTTGAACAAATGAGCGTTATTTTAGAAAAAATTTTGCTGCACACTGGTGCGCCTCAGAAGCAATACACGACTTAGCAACATCCTCACGCGTTGATTTTATCAATAATAAGCCCTTAATGACTCCTGCTCACACCCTTAATGCTGTTGTTTTTGTTATTGTCACGTGTGTGTAACGCATGAGTCACTCGTGATCGTGTTTAAATTTATATCTGTGGCAATAAGGAAAAAGTACTTAAGTCATATTTTACTGTTTTGCAGGACAGCTCTTTTAAGCTTTCAAGTCGATTTTCAGAAATTTATTTCTGTTGCAGTTAAATTAGGAAATTCTCTGTTTTTTTAAGCAAACATTGTTCTACAAGCTATAACCAAGCTATAAAAAACTTTGCCTACTAGAATGCAAAAAAGTGTATGTACTCCTCAGTCGTAAGTACTTACAATTTTACTGAATAACCCATTATTTTTGTTTGAGAAGTTCAAAAAGTATGCGGTACCCTATACTTTTTGCCTACAAACATACAAAAGTTAATAGATTACTGATTGCCTAAAAGTACTCAAAATTTAATGGGTTATTTTTTGCGTACAAATATGCAAAATATATAGATTAATTTTTGCTTAAACTTATTCAAAATTAATTTGCTATATTTTCTAATTTTTTTATTTTAAATGAATAAAATTTTGTAACAAATTTCTCTAGATATACATATTTCCTTATTAACTGGAAAGTACTACAATAAGTACTTTCACGTAGTGATATAAATAAGTTCTTATTTTATTAATTACATGACAGTCATTATTATGCAAATAAAATAATTAGATAAATAAGTACCACTCGTTACTTTGTAAGCCATTAAAAGAGTACTACCCATTACAAAATTTCGAAAATTTTTTGCTGGGAAGTAATACATTTAAGTTGAAATATACCAAAGTATAACCTAAATTAAGCTATTATTTCAAATAAGATTAGAAGTCCAAAAAAGATAAGTCGCAAGTCATACTGCTATAACTTCCGGAAAAATCAAACAAATTAATTGAGATTTTGAACAGGGGTACTTTCGGATATGCAGATTACGGAGGTACCAATAACCCAAAATCAGCTTATCTCGACTTAAGCACTTTGTCCTTAATGATTTTAAAACTAACGTGGGCGGCTTTAGCTAAATTTCTTAGGCTTGTTAAAAAATCTATTTTTAGATAATTCGTATCAGAAGTCATTTAATGGCAGACAATTCATCAGGAGGGTGCGTGAATAATAAAATCATGAAAGTTTGCTTGGTTTGTTGGTTAACAACCGCATTTCGTTCCTGCTTCGGTATTTTTTATATAAAAAATTTAGTGAACCTCACTTTTTTAATTTCTGAGATATGAATTGATCCACGAAAAAAGTGCCTTTGAGACCGGACCAGTGTGCGATGCTTTGAAAGGAGATAGGCGTTGCAAATGTTTTATTCTGCGGCGTTATGAAACACTATACTGTGTTCGAAGTTAAACCAACTGAAGTTTTGGAAGTCATTTGTTTTGTTCCAGTATCTCCCCCTATACCAACACACATCCTGTTTAAATGTTTCACAACCAAAAGGAAAAAAATATAATTTCTGAAATTTCCTTCTTTATAATCGAATACATGCTTATTTCATTAAATATTTTTAACAATAATAAACTCTTTGATAAAAAAACCCACGATATAGTTACTATATGTACAATCAACAAAAGCTTTATCTTTGTAAAGCCATATACAACATATTTGCTATTGTTGCTCGCTTAGTGGCAACAATCAGGCCAGAAGAAATAAACCAACATGAATTGACATTTTAATTTGAACAAAATGGAATGCCATTATCTACACACATAAAAATTTTAACTGGGCCCGTAAGTAGATGCTTTAGAAATGCACAAATAAATATTCGTGAGGAAAATATTCTTGTAAATGACCACATAAAATATAGAATTTTATGTTGTATGATAGCGAGCGATATTTTTTCACAGAGTGTGTGTGTGTGTGTGTGTGTGGTGCTGCCTATTTGCGGCTTTTACTTTTTCCGGTCATCACAAATTATATAATTATCACCTGAATTTTTGTGTTTCTTCTTATTTAGTTATTTAGCTTATCAGCGATTAAAATCTTTCCCAGCCAACCTGCTTTTAGGTTTCCACAGCTGAGAGTGAGTGCCAATGCGCACCACCTCTTCAGATTAGTTGATCTGTATGTTTTTAGTGTTCTTTTCTTCTTGTTTGCTTTTCTTTTCTGTTTTTTTTTCTGTTTCTTGTAAATTTTAATGTATTTAGAGTTGTACAAATGCTATTCATACAAAAAAAAAATAAAAAAAAATTCAACAGAAAGACGAGCGGGTTTTATGGCTTCATATAAAAGGGGCGCAGACGTTCCAATTTTCAATTTGTTACACTTTATGTCTTAATTTAGTATCTTTGCATCCTTATCTGCAGTTTGCATTCGCTCACTGTCTCCCTCTTTTAGGACTCCTCTGCCATTAACAACAATTCAGGTGAATAGTTAAAAAAAAAATGCTATTCGAATGTGTGTGAAAATATGGTATGAGTATGTGAGTATGGATGTCCGCATTAAATACATTTGTATGGCCATTATTGGTGGTATCAACGAGATACTTCACTTCAGTGTGTTCTGGTATTTTTTTTTCACTGGAATTTAATGCCACCCAAATTGCTTTAAAACCAGAAATTTTCTAAAAATATTTTTATTTAGAATTTATTAATTTGATTTGTACATTATCGTGGAGTCTTCAATGTACTTTGCAATAAAATACGCTAATAAGAGATAAGCGAGAGCACAGCTGTAAATTATGCCTGAGAAAACTCGATGTAAAGGTGATGTTTTACGCATCAGTAGTGTCGTACGGATGATGGCACTTTTATAGGGAGATGCCGAAGTCGAAGCTGAAGTTCGGCAAACATTTTCTTAATACGGCCGATCTGTAGCCGAACATTACAACTGAGTTAAATCTACCACATAAGATATTTCGAGCAAAATCTAGTAAACTTAATTTGATTTCTCATTCAACTAATAATCAAATCAAAATCAAGCTTACTAGATTTTTTAAAAGGACCAGCACTCAGGGTATGACCCCTACTCATGCAATGCATTGTGCTGGAACTAGACATAGCCCCAAAAAATATAATTTGCAGCGGCGGCCCATACGTGAGTGTTGTATTCCAATTTAGTTTTGTAAAATCTCCCAAATTCTTTTTCTGCATATAATAAAAAATATTATGTTCTAGCAAAGAGAGTTGGCAATACTGGAAGCATGTGTAGAAGTTAAACGCCAAACTTTATGTTCGAAAACTACTTGTTGTTAACTTATTTTTTATACAAAGTTTGACAATAATATTTTATTGCTGCATACACATTATAAATAAATGGACATTAAAACTGTATAGTTTACGCATTAGCTTGACTTCGAATTTTATTTTTTATTCGTCTAATGTACCCTACACGAATAGTATCACGAATAGTTATGCGGGATATATTCATCATTGCGTATAACAAAGTTTCTATCAAATTATTAAGGGCAAAATTAACAATGTGATGGAAACTTTTGTGTACGTGTGATGTTGCATCTCTCTCTCTCTCTCTCTCTCTCTCTCTAACTAATGGATTTCGTCGACTTTATAACATATATTCGCACTGCTCACTCTACTGCTTTTTACTAATCAATAATAGCATAAATATTAGTCAAGTTTGACTTTGATTGATATACTGACAATAAATATAATTTTATGTTATTTTAATTGTTTTTTATTATAGAAAGTAACTTAAAAATACACATGTAAATTAAATGTTTATAACGAAAAATAAAAAAAAATAAGCAAAAACACATAATAAAATTCATTATTTTTAGGGTAATTTTTTCATATATGTAATTTATTTATTTCATTAAATTTTTTTTTAAAACAACTTTTTTTTGAATATTTTAGTCAGCTGTTTTTATCATACAAACGAAATCTTCCAAGATGTTGAAAATTTATGCAGATTTAGAAGATAAATGGAGGATTGCACTGGAACACATTGAAACAATGTCCGAAGTTACAACCCCATAGACTTAAGTGGCTGAGTAGCGGTTGTCATGAGTAACTAATGGATATCACAGAATTTAAACTCCAAGATATCAGCGGGTTTGTCATGGATGTCAAGTGGCTGAATGACAGGTAATGTGTACATTGATTCTCATCAAGGGCAATTATGAATAAAATTCCGCGTGAGATTTCACACTTTTCCAATTAGAATTTTTTTTCTTTTTCCTATTACTTGCTATTCCCCGGGAGAAATCTCACGCGGAGTTTTATTCATAATTGCCCGAATTAAGTCAGGACAGGGGTGTCCGCTTGGAAGTGCTTATCAGTACGCTTCCTAACCTACTAAACGCCATAAATTTGCCGAAATATGTTGTCGGAAATCTATTAGATTTCGGTCCGATGTAAATGAACTGGAATTTTTTACTTGTTTCTACAAGAAAAAATAATTGTCCATAGCTCTGTAGAGAAAAAGTTTGGATTGCACACATATTCTTATTTATAACACGCAAAATAATATTTTTAATATTGACAACAGGTTAAAAGTATAGTTGCTCAATTATGGATGGCAATCGGGTTGAGTTGCCATTTGCAACTGACAGCGAATAGATGTTCAAATGCAGAATATTGGTGTTTATTCTGGAATACGCGCCGACTTGGTGAAAGTAAGTCCTAGTTTAGACGGGCGAATATTTGGAAGGAAAACATCTGGAATTCTCTTTTCGTGTCTAAACGCTGTCATTTACATGCATACATGTCCAAATATGCTTGGTTTTATTCAATAATATTGGAATGTCTGTCGCTGGCAACATTTTCGTCTGTGTGAACGCGAAGAAAACAACAAAAGAGAATTCCAGATGTTTTCCGTCCAAATGTTCGTCCGTCTAAACTCCGGCTATGGTAGACAAAAAAAAAAAAATTGGGTGGTCCAATACCCCCATTCCTTTTTTGTTTTGTTCGTTATTGTCTGGGGAAGAAAAATATGAAAGAAAAAATTCAGAAAGTTGCGCGGAACTGGGTAAAACGCGAAAAATTTGTGCTCTTGGAATTTTTTCTGTTTTTGATAAGATTGATATAAATTCAGTTTAAAGTCTACTCAGTTTCTTTCTGGGGGCGAGCGAAGTAGCGGGAAAGTTCTGGTTTATAATAAAAATGATTAGTTCATTGGACATATTTTTTTGATCAAGGCGACACTTACAGATAAACTAAATAGTTTAGAATTATTATTTATTTATTGTAATAATTTCTCTTTTAGCTGTAAAATATTTTTTGCCTTCTCAAAGGGGGAGACAAAAATCAAAGGTGTTTTCAAATATACAGAGAAACAAATAATTCTCCAATTAATAATACCTTTAATTAAAAACAAAAATCAATTAATAATTTAATTGTATCAATGACTGAATTAATTAAATGAAAACTAAAAATAAACTTATAATAACTTAATTAAATTTTTAATTCAACATTTAATCAACTAAATTTTTAAACAAAAGTTTAATTGACACAATTAAATTTTTAATTAAACTTTTAAAATCAACTAAGTTTTTTAATAAAAGTTTAATTTAATTTAATTTAATTTACATATATTAAATACTGGCGTTAATTGGAATAAAAAAATAAAAACTTTTCATTTCCCAAAAATGTTGCACATGGTCATCCAATGAACAGAGTTGTAACAAACAAATAATAAAAATATAATTCATAAATCTGTTTAGGGTAAAGGATGGATGACTGGGTGGATTTCGTTGATAACACCTTTTTATTTTAAATGCAGCTCCATTTAATTCTTTTTTTTTTATAACGCCCTTGCAGCTGTTGTTGTTGTTGTTGTCGATGTTGATTTTGAATTTTTGAATTTTGTAAATGTTTATTAAAAACGGTAACCCATATTAGGCCACCAACTTGGCGTAACTTATCTTTAATAAATACAACACACTCGTTTTCTTTACCATCTTTTATCTATTTTGTTGTTTTTTTTTTTTTTGTTTTCTTAACTTTTAGAATTTATTGTTTTTGAAAAATCATCTCCGGGCATGATCACAGCTATCCGGAGAAATAAGAACCAACTGCTGCTAGTTGCTGCTTATTGTCGTCTTACGGGTATTCTTCTTCATTTTGAGTTAAATGCTGACATTAGTTGTGATAGTTGTTGTCGTTACTGTTGTTGCTGGTATGTATTTTTAACTCCAAGGTGGCTAATATGTGTAAACCGCATTAGATACGCTTCAAAACAGTAATGAAGACATTATTAACTTATTTATTTAGTTTTGTACTTTTATTCCCATTCAAGTCGTGCCATATCATTTACGTATTTAAGTCTATCGACCCTGAAGGAAATGTCGGTGGTGAAAATGTACTGAGTCGCTTTTGACTTTGTCACCAGTACTACTCTCTAATTAATCCCCATACAATACTTTTTGCTATAGACATTTAGCATGTGCTTGTCATTGAAAATCTACTAGTAACACTAAAACAATTGACTAGGTAGTGACTACATAGTTCTTATGGGAACATGGAGACATACCAACCACTCATTTAGTGGTACATTTCTATACCTTACGTACATACAATTATATGGATATTGACAAGTTGTTGCAAAAGCCACCAGAAATACACCACATTTGTTGTCTCTCTTTCTTTTATACTGACGAATAGAAAAGAAATTGTAGACAATGTACCTACTACTAGAATTTTAGTGTTGACATAGAGACATTTGGCCCCAGTCTGACTGCAGGGGAGTTAGAGAGTGCGTGTATGTGTGTGTGTGTGTTCGTGTGTGTGTGTGTGTGTGTGTGTGTGTATTTTTTAGTTGCAATAATAATTCCCATCAATTTGTTGTCGTTGTTTCCTGTTCAATGCAGCACAGCTTGATATCATGTCTATATTTAATTTTGTTTGTTTTTTTTTCCTACTCTCTATTCTTTATGATTTTGAAATTGTGAAATATTTTTCTCATTTGGAACTTCGTTCTTAAGAGTTGTGAAAAAACAAGACAAGAAAGAATCTTGTAATCGTATGTAGTTTTTGTACAATTCTGGTCAAAATGTTGACAGCCAGAACAGGGGGTTGTTGCTGCTAAAAAAAAAGAAAGAATAAGAAGAAATGATATAAGTAAGTAATTGTGAGGTTAGGGCTGTTGCCAACCATACTACTGTTCCAATCATCAAACATCAATGTCTTCCTCATCAAATGAATATATGGAAGCGAATTCAATTGAGTTGAGTTTAAAAGATAAACGCCTCTTGTGCGAGAACACTTTAGAATTTCTTTGTCGGTTGTTTCAATTGGCAAAAATCTTTGGCAATGATGTTGTTTTTACTTAATTTTTTTTTTTTTTTATAAATGACATGTTTCTTCTTTTAACATTAAGAAAATGGAAAAAAACAATGTGAATTAAATGAAAATGTTTAAAGAAGAAAATAATTGTATGAGGGTGGTCTGGCTGCTGGTCTATTGGCTCATATGATTTAAAAGAGTGTGTGTGTGTGTGTGTGTGTGTGTGTGATTTTTCCTTTTTTTTCTTAATTCTACTGATAATGATGAGATGATCACAATGATAATGAACAGGACTTCTGTATGCCTGTATGAGCATGCTTACGTGTGTGTGTGTGTGTGTGTGTGTGTGTGTATTTGATCATTTTTATTGCAATTTACCGTTTTTACCTTCTGATGTTCTCTTTGTTTAGCTGCCTTTAATATGTATTAATGAGTTTTTATTTTATTTATGGCCGTATGACAAAAGCTGCATTTGCAGTTGCAATGGCAGTGGCAATTACTGTTGCAATATGTAATTTGTACCTGGGAATTTTCCTGCCTGGACCACCCGGATGCCGTTTTTTTGTATTTTACTTAATTGAGCACATAAATGTGTTGTTCATCTGTTGTTAATGGTTGTTTTAAAAAGGCGTTTGACATTATTTATTATTCTTGGAATTGTGCAAAATTAACATGCCACATTTCTTGTCTTTTTTACCACCAACAAACTGATGTAATAATCAACTCTTAATATGACAGTGCTTGTCCTTAAATTTGTTATTTGATCAATATTTACAACACAAAATGTTTGTTTATCTGACATAATAATAAAACTTTTGAAGAATGGGAATCGAATTGTGGTGAATGGTATTAAAACATGTTCATTACTCGTATATTGTTATTTATGGCTCCTTAATGTATTTTTGGCAACAGCTCACTTCAGATGGTGTTACTGATGATATTAATAGTATTCATGGCTGGATTATTGATGGCAACCAAACTGTGGATGCGTTGCCAATTGATAAAATGTTATTGCACTTGGCAACTGAGAACTAACAGGTGTTAATTTCAGTTGCCAAATTGCAATAATATTGGCAACCAAAAATATTTATTTGCTGCATAGTTCATAAGGCAAAATTTAAAAAATCTTAAAAATGACAATTAATTAATTAAATGATTTTTTTGACCTTTTGTTAAAAAATTTTTCAAGTTTCAGGTCTTCTGTTATATACAAAATTGAACTTTAATTTATATTATTTTCCCATATTTCTATAACTCAAAGTTCAGCTAACCAAAGGTTTGGCGAAATATCGCAAACAATATACAATAAAATAAAATTTGTGTGTAAAAATAATACCTAAAGCTTTAAAAAATTATTCACCCTCATTCCAGTTGTCAACATTGACGTCAAATCAATGCAATACCAAAAAGTATGGCTTGTCTAGCCGTTGTTGAAGACAACTGACAGCTACTGACAGGCTCATGCTAATTTCTAGACCTTAGGGAACAGAAATAGGCTCTCAATAGAATAAAATTCTTCTCGAGAACGAGTACACAAGCCCCAAGTTTTTGATATTGTATTGATGTAACATCGATGTTGACAACTAAAATAAGGCCTGTCCCACTATGTTAACAGAAAACGTTCGATCAACAACTTCTATTAAAAACAACAACAAAATTAGAAAAGTTGTTTTAGTTTTCAATATATGTAATAGTGTTTTCACACTGCAAGTCAAAACCTGGTTTAACGTTAAAACCATAAACAGCTGATTTTGCATTCACACTGCCAGTTTGTTAAATTCAGGTTTTAACTCACAGACTGTCTAATAACTTTGCTCAAAATAAAATAAATCTCCTGCAGAAATGCGTGTGTTTGTTGTTGTATTTTTTTCTGCTTTTTATAACACTTATTTGACAAACTGTACAACTGTTTTTGTTTGTATGAAAAACTAAGAAACCTTACAATGCGCTCTAAAATGGAAATTATTTTATATTTTGTAAATTAATATTTTAAAATTAGAGAACTAGTAATACAAAGTGAAGAAGTGCTTGGAAATAAAGTTATTGTATATAAAAAAATGCACAAATAAATCGCAAAATACAAAATTTTTAGTGGTGGATCGATATGTCATATCGTTTATTTTCACTTTCCAGAGGTCAATGAAAATTTTTTTGTTGTTTTCCTTCCAAAGAACTCTTATTTTTCCATAATTTTTTACTTATTGTTGCTGCTGCATCCATTTTTAAGTTGAAAATCTTTCAAGCGACATCTCTTGTTATTCACTGGCATAAACATTATCAGCTGCTATCGGTCATTTTAACTTGGCAGCACTGAATTTACCACAGCGAAAACAGCGTTTCATTTCATAAAACCAAAATAAAACCAATTCAGAAATAGTTTTAAGTTGGATTTAATAAAAACAATTTGTATGGTAAAACCAGGTTTTAACAGTTGGTTTTGACATTAAAACCAACTTTTATTAAAACCATGTCAATGTGAAAACACTATAACTAATCGTTTTCTGTTGAAATTGTGGTACAGGCCGTAAGTTAAAATTTAATTAAATAAAGTCGTAATTCTTTGGAAAGGCGAAAATATGATTTAAGGCTAAAAAATAAATTGTTAGCTAAAAATTATTTTAAAAGATAATATTTACAATTTTCCACTTTTTGTGCGCATTTCCAGCTTTGGATTGCTTGAGACACAAGTTTTTAGGCAGAAATGTACTACACGACCTATCAGATTTATCTGAGATTGGGTTGAGTGACCTTATCAGATATCTCAACGCGATGAGTTGGATCTACTACCTATCACCGTATCCGTATACTTAGATACGGTTGTACATAGGTAGACACCGACACTTGAATACCTACGTGAAGAAGGGAGCCACGTAAACTAACCAACCATAATATTTACTCACATTAGAGGCGGTAATTCTAGATAATTTGAATTGCCTCTCAAGTGCCGTCTAATAGATGCCACATTGCGTACTTCCTTCTCTGCATCGAAAAATAATTCCTCTAAACTAATCATCATTATTATAAGAGCCAATTTCACCAACTATATTTAAATATCAATTCATATTTAAAAGTTCTTTTTGATAGAAAAAATAAATTTAAAAATATATGAAAAACAACTTTCAAATATGTATTGATATTTAAATATACGAATAGTTGGTGACACTGGGCCCTAAGTAATTTTGTAAGAACTTCTACTTAAGGCTAGGATTTACTATTACACACATCGTACGAATTATGAAAAAGTACAACCCAGATCTGATGAATTTTTATTGCCTTTTGAAAATTTGCATAAACTCCATCATACCAGCGTTGTATTTTTGTAAAATTCGCACGTTTGTGTAGAATAGTGAATCAAAGCCTTTAACTATCGTCGAGTTAGCATGCTAAAGTATACATACTTATATTTCTTATACTTTGATGCTTTGCTTACATTATTTTCGATCACGTCTGGTCAACTGATGAAAGTTATCGTACATAATACTAATTTTAGTTCCAGTTGCGTTGCCTGTTGACAAAGCCACTATAGTTCGATTGCCCTCCATAATCGAAACATTAGTCATGGCAGAAATATTTATGTCGATTTCAAGTGTAAACAAATACTTTTATTTTGCGTTTAAAAACTAATTGTGAAACAAAATTGTCTTTCCTGCCTAGTATGCATTATGTATTTGGTTAAATATTTATAAATATTTTTATAGTTAAAAAAAATTTACCCTTGGCATCCATCAGCAAACATTTTAGTTACAAAGTTGTTTTGTGCCACCATTTTAAAAGTCTTTTAAGCAAATATTTTAAAACCATTTTAACTGCTGTCCAACTTTGTCTCTATTATTTAATTTTCAGTTTATTTGCTTTCTTTCATATGAATTGAGATTTTGTATTGTTTAAACATTTTTTTTCAAAGACACTCTTTTTTATTGGTGTTTGTCTGCATAATATTTTATCCCACTGTTTGCATTCGTTATTTAGATACGAGTGTTTATGTAGATGCTGAGAAAAGTTAATATTTGTGTTGACTTTTTGGCTGCTGGAGGAGTCTTTTTTTTTAAGTTTAACAAATCAACTGTGACAACTTGTCGTTCGTTCATTGTCGTTCAATACAAAAATGTTAAAGAAGCTTTTAGATTGATTGTTTAATAGACTAACAAAAAGCAAACACGTTATTAAATATATACATACATATGTGGTTATATTCTTGCCCGAACTTAGCGCTGTAGTATCAATTTTCAATCAATCGATCAAAATTTTTAATAAAAAAATCACTACAAATTTTGTCAGAAGTAGTGCAAGCCTAATCTTCTTTGGCGAAGACTCGTGAAATTTTTATTTTGTGGAAATAGTACGAGTAGTTTAGAGTTTCTTATTTTTCTCTTACTTTATTTTAGAAATACTTAATCGCTAGGTTCTGTTAGGTTTTCTAGATTGCTGAGAAGAGCAAGTAATTTTTTTTCAGCTAATTTGGTTCCAAATAGCAGGTCTTTTTGTGTTAATTGAGAGTAGGAAAGGGATAGTACAAGTACAGATGGTAAAGTGACAGATGGAGAGAAGAGAAGCTTTCATTAATTTGTATAACATCGTTGCAGCGCCTCTGGTGCTTAGTAGATATATTATTTACTTGTTATTATTATTTTGCTTAGATGCCAGTTGACAACGCAATACACAAAAAATACAAACTTCGCACTGAGCTCAATACCAAAGTGCTTGACAATCTATGCACCTATTGCGGTTCGCAACTCAACTCAGTTTAGTCGTCTGAGAGTCAACTCAACTTCTACCGAACCCAATTATTTTTAGTATTGTAATTCACAACTAGTTTTTACTTGAAGATTTTATATACAAGACAACTACAAACTCCTCCCTTATTTAAGTTGTGTATGGCAATACCAATATGAAAGTTGGGTTGACTGTCAACCTAGTTGAATTGAGAACGATAATTGGAGGTTTAGAAATTGTTTATTATTTCAGCTTTTCTCAAGTCAGAAAAAAAGTAAACTCAACTAGAATATTGAATTGTAAAAAAAAATTGGGAGTTATTAAAAAGTATTCACCTCTATCGACAGTAACATGAAGTTTTTATTCCCCTCGAAGGGAAAAATGCTATCGTGAAACATGATAAGGGCAATCAAAAAATTAAAAACATTTTTAGGAAACAATTATACACGATAGAAATTTGGTGAAAATGGGAAATACTTCGAGAGAAAAATCTTTCGCGATAGGGGTGAATAACTCAGTTCGCCAGCAAAAATAAAATGCACAAAAGCCAGGTAAAACTAAAAAATATTATTCACAAAGGAATATTAGGTAAAATTTGCGACAATCGATGTAATTTTCTGTGCTTAAAAGCTGAGTAGATTTTGATTTAGATCGGCTTAGCGGTTTTATTCGATCAATTTATATACGAAAATTCTGGAAATCGACCAAACCGGATTGATTCACTACTTTACGAGATGTAAAATTCAGTTGGTTCATCCTTTCTTAAATTACGAGAGATTGTTGAGAACAACTTGTTTTTACAACTGATTGGAGCAACTATAGCGCACTTCGCATATAACGAAAAAAATTGCGAGATCTCTCTGAATTCATTATAATCGAACTCCACTGTTGCTATCTTTTCTGCAGCGTTGTCTTTGTTGGGTTTAAATGGGTTTATCTTTACGATATTGCGTATCCTCAAACCGAAAAAGAAACTACAAGTAAGAAACTCATTGAAACACTTCGATGGGTTCAAACATACTTACATACATATTCATAGATTCATACTTATGTATGTATGCATGTACATACCCAGTTGGCCACGTCTTTAATTCATCTTTGACGACGGGTAGAAGACAATGGTAAGTCGTAGAATACATATTGAAGACAGCCCCATACAAACCGTCGACGAAATTTTCACACAAGACGAGATGGGCGACAATGTCGTTCAGATTGTCGTCAACACTGCTTTATTGAATACAAACCTTATATGACACTGTCGCTCAGATTGTCCTCAACAAAATCTTATTGAAGACAAAACGTATGACACTGTCGCTCAGATTGTCTGTGACGATTTGGCCAACTGGGTAAAAATGCAATTTGAAATTTGGACAAAACAATAACAAATGAAAATTCTTTATACAATAAACAAATACTTCTGGAAGTTTCCAAATGTTGAAAGAAGTATACTTAATGAGAGCATGTGAGGATTAAATAAAATTGAAGAGGATCATTGATGTCAAATAGCAAACACAATGTTTATTTGCGGAATAACATGGAGGAAGGAATAAATTCATTGTGACATTTGTTACATATTTTTTATTTTTTACTTTTTTTATTTAAACATGTATTAGAGATGGGTTGATGAACAATTTTTGCTCACTGCCAAAACGAATGCAATAAATCTTGTGCTCACGAATTACTGCTAAATAAAAAGGCAAATAAATGAAGTCACTACTTATTTCACTTCTAATAATATAACGGAGTTATGTCAGGCCTTTTTACATACTCGCCCATTATTTTTATCATGCTTAGAGGAAAAATTTTGTTAAAAATTATGCGATATTCACGCCAATCTGGCAAGAGATGCCCCATCTCTAACATATACACACATTTATGTAAAAGAATTTACAAATAAAAACAAATTAGGAGGTGAATATTTTATTTTCTCCCTTAATATTAATACTCTTTGTTTGTTGCAGTTGTTTTTGTTTTCATCCATAAGCCAAATTAACGCAACACAGATCAGTTACATTTAACAAGGAGCAACAAACACAGATTTACTTAAGACTTATGTCGGTATTTACGGAAGGAATTCTATAACATCCACTCGAACTCCAACTAAAATGTATTTGCCATTAATCTTTCTATGTGCGTTTCGTTTTCGCTGCATTTGTTGCTGAGAGCGAACGATTGATCTTGAGTATGGGAAATGGAAATTGATTTAAATACAAACTGCAAACAGAAACAACATTCAGAAAAACATGGACAGACGAAGATATACTTACATATGTACATACATGCATACTTATTTTGCAACAAATAGATAATAAAAAACTCGAATTTATTTTAAAATATTTATTAAAGAAACTTTATTTAAAAGAATGCAATAATGTTTGAGAAAACTAAAGGATTTATTACACATGGTAACCGAACTTCAGTTGCCTTATCAACTGGCAACTCAACTGAAATTAAAATTAGTCTTCAGAGGTGTGCTGGAAGACTCAAGAATTGAAAATGTGAGATTTTTACTTTCGAAAGTTCATTATCATATTGATTGGACGATTTTGTGCATTGGCAATTAAGTTAACAGAAATTATTTTATGCATCTAAAGCCGAGATCCCACTATCTGCACAATGTACCGATTTTCGTCGGCTCACTGCAATAAAGTCCTTAGTAATTAACCAAAATGGCCTTATTTCTCAATTAATTCCGGAATAAGGGTATATGGCCTTATTACCAATACATTGTAGTGCAATTATGCCCTTATATTTCAATTAGTTGAGAAATAAATCCACTTTAGCTTGTTACTTATAACTTTATTTCAGTAAGCCGACGAAAATCGGTACATTGTGCCGATAGTGGGATCTAGGCTTAAGACACAAAAACTTTAAAAAAATATCACAATTAAAAATGAAAAATGTAAAGATACTCGTAGTTTCAAAATATAAAAAATATAACTGCTTCATTCAGGGCACAACCTTTTGTTGTCGATTGGCCAACAAATCGCACTACGCATTACAGAAAAAATTCGTTTCTTAGCCAAACTGTTCGTATGAGGAACAAACTACCTGCGGAGGTCTTTCCTGTTAGTTTTAACGTGAAAAGTTCAAATACTCCTCCCCATTACCTATTTTTCTAGTTCTAGCACAATGCATTGATTGCATGAGTAGGGGTCATTCCCTGAGTGCTGGTCCTATTATAAAAATAAAAAAAACGTCGACGTCTTGCACAAAAAAATTGTTTTAGATTGGATTCACACACGTCAATTTTAGTTCAGCAAATTTTTTAGTTCATATGCGAAAGAGAAAAATATGTATGATGACTAGAGGGTTGTGATATATTTCGCTAAATTGATTTTAAAATCGCCAAAAGTCACCTAAATAAATTTTATGTAGTTTTTCTTAATAACAAATTTGTTTTATGTAACACTTCTTTAATATATTTTTTTAAACAATCGTATAAAAGTTTAGCAGAAAATCGCCAAAAAAAAAATTATTTCATGTATATTCTTCTCATCCAAATTCAAAACGCATATAAAAAAAATCAACAAAATTAAATTATTTTAATTTATTGCAGGAGAGTTTTAATTCGATTTATTTATGAAACTACTCCTTCAACAAACTTATTTTCCTTAATTATAAAAATTTTGAAACTTAATTTTGTTAAAGAATCGCGAATAAATTTATTTATCTATTATTATTTTACGAGTACTTATTCAGTAAAATATTTTTTATAAAAAATACATGGAAAAAGCTTTCAGCAAATTGTAATACTATGAACCGAAACAATTTACATAATCCATTTGCAATAAAAGCTGAATATATAAAGCTGAAACCTACATCAACTGACACCACACACAGTGGGCCCAACACAAAAGAACGCTGATGATGAACGTGTAGTGAGCTTCGAAAACAGCTAGTTGTTCCGTTCTACTACATGTTTGGCAGAATATTTACAATTAACTTTGGTGTCATTTGTTCATTAATAGTTTTCACATGTAATTTGGCTTACAAAGCGATACGAACATTAGCTTAATCAAATCATAAATATAGAAACAAATGACGTTCGAAGAATAATAATAAAACTAACTATGTACCTTGAAATTTATTATTTATTATTATTATTTATTACTATTATTTATCGCCAGAAAAGTCACCATGTCGCCTGGTCAAAAATTCGAACGCCAATCTAATTGAAAAGCCCCCATGGTTGGCGAGAATTCGCCATATCTGACAACCCTGGATGGCTCATGTATTCATTATATTCTCCTCTCTCTCTTCAATAAACTCAAAAATTGCTCAATTAAAAGTGCAGTGTGTAAAACTAGTCGTATAATAAAGATGATTAGAGTATGGAGTTTAAAATGTGGCATCTGTTAGACAACAGGTAAGGGAAGTAGAATCTCTACTCTGAATTAGAGAAATTTCTCCCTTTTCTAATTAGAATTTTTTTGTTTGCCCTATTACTGGCTATTCTTTGAAATTGTTCGCCAGGGAAAATTGCTCGCGGAATTTTATTTATGATTGCCATCATTATGCAGAAAATACCAAAAAAAAAAAAAAAACGTCCCATCTCCCTAAAAGTGAAGAATAACCCAAAAGTGTAAAATGAATAATCGCCCAAAGTTTTTGGGTGCTTGTTCATTACGTACAATCACCCTTATTGGGAATGAATAATCGGCCAAAATTTTGTTTGGTTTTTTTTAACATTTTGTGGAGATTTGGCAATTACATATTCATTATGAACAAATACCCAAATATCTAAAAATGTTGAGTCGCCCAAAGTCGATGAACAATCAATTTTTTTACAACAATTTTAAAAGCCATGTTTAAAATTAAATATAATTAAACTTAAATTTTTTTAATTTTACCACCTTTTTGCCTCAGAAACCATTGAGCAACTATATATTTATATATATACGAGTATATATCGTCAGCTAAAATGCAAAAAGGCGTAACGAACAAAAAATTAATTAAACTACATGTATTGAAACAATATTATTTGCGATCAAAAATGACGCTTTTATTAACAAATAACAAGGGCACTTAACTACACGTTTGTTCAGTTTTTTGTTTAGTTTTTTGTTTCTCCTGTAAAATTATATTTTTGTTAGTTACGCCTTTTTGCATTTTAGCTAACGATGTGTTCCTTTAACTCCCACTGGAGCACAGAGCTACCGAATCGCTAACAAAAAATAATAATGATATAAATTTATTTGTCATAGCATTGGAGCAACTGGCAACGCAACTAAAGTTGGGTTGCCATCCATAATAATTAATTCCTTTACGCCTCTGTTCTCTCTCACATGCGCCATAACGTGTGGGATTTAGTTTCGCATTACCTCTTCTTATATAGAATTGCTGCTACTATTCCTCTTGTTGTAAATTTATTTAGGGCCAGGAAGTGATTTTCCAATGATTAACTTTTTTCAATGATTCTAAAAGATAAAAAATAAATACAAAAAAATAACAAAAATTCATATATGTATGTATGTATGTATAAATATTATGTTCGTATTATGTACATGCATATGTATTTATATTAAAGATTGCTCTCATTTGATAAGAGTTTATTTAACTAAAAGATTTATTTCCTTAAAGAATACAACAACAAGCCCTTACTACGATAAGATGCTCTGCAGTTCAGCTAAAGAAGTAACGATTTTTGATCTTTGGGTAATCTTATATGCATACGAGTATAGCGAACAATTCCTTTGTTTTTCTCTTCCAGATTCCAGTCATTCTTTCACATGTGAACGATTACATTTGTGCTGTTGAGCTGCTGCTGTCCCAGCTACTCCTGACAAATGCTCACAAGCATTTTAGGTATCATTTATGTTTGATCTTCCTTTTTTAACAAAAAAAAAAAAAATCTTTGATTTCATTTCTATCTCATTTTCTGGCTCTTGCGCGCCCTTCTGAGTACGGCTTTGCGTTCGTTGTTCATCCTTCATTCAATTTGAAGCTGTCATCATAGACAAAATAGTTTTTATCTTCAAGCAACCATCTCCGGTAGATATATTTAGTTTCTCTTTTTTTTTTAATTTTATTGTCTTTATGGTATATTTTTTATGTTAAGATCCTAAGTCAACGGAGAAGCTGAAGATGCTGATGTTTAAGATTGAGAAATTAAGAAGAAAGAAAAGACACATTTCATTCATAAAAAAAAACTAGAAAAAAGGCCAGTGGCGCTAGTACGAGCCGAATGGAAATGACAATGTTTAGCTCAGTCCTTCAAGTATGTGTAATCGATCAAATTAAATTGGAATGATCTGTATTGAATTTGAACATGAACTTTTAGGTAAGAAGTTTTTTTATTTTAAGCTTTATAGTTTATATTAGTTTTGAGGCCACAGGGAAAGTGTTTTCTCCACTTGTTTATATTTTTGTTACATTATTATTTCCAAAATTGTTTACGATCGCTGCTTATCTCCGAATTAAGAGTAAAAAAAATATTATTCTGCCATAAAATTGTTTATCTCCAGTTGCTGCATGTGAAGAGTGAAAAAAGTCATTATCACTTTCGGTTCATAAAAACTACTTACTTAATTTTGTAGCATCCTTTAATAATTTGGCGTAATTAAACTACTTTTTAAGTCTAAAATAAAATGCGATAAAATAGAAAACATTAAAATTGTCAAAGGCTTATTATCATCATTACAAAAACACCAACAACTCAACTACATCTTTCTGCCATCGAGCATATGAGATGTCATGCTGAGTGACGATAATTTAAGACACCAGGCAAAATATTTCTGTTTATGATGTTTTTCTAAAGTTAAACCGACATGTTAGTTACCCTACTGGTGGGATAGTTGTGTAGGCGAGAGTTTGTCATGCTTAAATAACGTATTATGGAATTATTGTATGAGATTGGAATACGTAACTAAAGTCTCTACATATTCATGTCTGCAATTTAAGACACAGTTTTGTAAAAATAAATTTAATTGTAGTCGATCTGCAAAAAAATGTGCGATTTAGCTTGGAATTCTCTAAGTGTAATAATGAATATTTATACAAGATTGTAACACAGAAAACTTTCATAATAAAAGGTTAATTTAAAGCTTTTTGTTCATAATATTTTGTTTCATATGTGTAACATGTTAATTCACCATGATTTACAGTAATCAACAAAGAAAATTTTTATTTATGAAATAACTTCTAATTTCTTGTATATATGTATATATATAAATCAAAATGAAGACTCATCTTGAATCAAAGTTATATCAAGTTGAAACAAAGTGAATTTGAGCATTCGCAAAGCAGCTCTGGGCGAGTCAACATCACGCGTAGTTGGCATTTATTTCTTAAATGCAACTAGGCCACTGTTGTTTATTGGCCTTCAAAAGTTTTGCGCTTCATACCGCATGTGATGAGTGGTTGGCGTCGGTTAGCGGTACTCATTGCGGTATCCCGTTGCTTTTCATTAACCAATTATAAAGAAAAAATTTTGAAAAGTGGTTGGAAAACCAAACAAAAACTCACTTTTAACCAAATAAGGAGAGGATTTTGGGAGTTTTGGCTTCGTATGCGACGGTATATGTCGTTTGGAATTTTCTCGGAAGAGGCTCCTTAACAAAGAAATTCTTGATGACGTTATAACCCTTGTGGTTGGCCAAGTTAAATCTCCCATCCCTTGTAATAATAAGGGGGCACGACGTAACCTCACATCATTAAAAAAAGTGAATTTGATACTGAAATAACTGAAAGAGCCATGTTGAATCGAAGTTATTTCAAGTTAAAACAACATTAATTTTATTTAATGTAGTAATTTTATATAATTAATTATTTAACTCATGGGATTGGGTGTATTCGCACAGGCCAATAGTTGGTGTTGGTGTTTATTTAAATGTTCATATAAATGTTTGCATAATATTTTTGAAAGATTGTAGTCGGTAGGGTGCTATAGTCTATGTCGTCACCTAAAATCCAAAAGGCCGCAACAACCAAAAAATTCAAAATATACTTTTTGATTGATTATGATGTAATTAACCAAAATACAAAATTCAATCTTCTTAAATACATATTTTTTCATCTCCTTTGCCAGAAAATGCCTTCTTGTACTTTTTTCTTCTACAGTTGTTACACAAATTACCCAATTTGTAATACAAAATTTATGCCAATGTAGCGTGTTTTAAGTTAAGAATCTACATCACTGTTCAAACTTATATTCACATTGCTTATGCAGATGGAAAAAAGCTAGAAACGCACTCAACTTGTTTGAAAAGAAATAAAAAATATACGAGTAATTCACCTGGACCAACCGCACAAACACACACAAATACAAAATCAATTTAAGTTGTGTGTGTGTTGATGTGGCAGAAACATAAACCTGAATCTCTCCTAAACTTCTACAGTATTATTATGATTATCGAAGAACTCTTCTTAACCAACAATATTGTCAACATCAAATTGATGTTCATTATCACACAAACAGTAGTGGTAAAAAAAGATCATAATGATGATCATGGTGCGATGATGATGTTGTAGTGCAAACCAATTTCAAGAGCAACAAGACACATGTAACTATTTATGAATTGCTTGCTCTACCCAACCGAAGGCACAAACGGTCGAACGATGGCAATGACCACCCAGTTTACAAGCACCCCGCTTGGCTTGTAATGTTGGTTTTGTTTGGGCTGCTGAGCAAAATTGAATTGCTTCTGCTGTAGATGCTGATTTTGTCGTAAGAGCTGTCAACATCTTCACAATCATCATCTTTATCGTTGTTTATTTGGTTCTTGGGTTTTGTTCTTTCACTGTATTTTTGTGATATCAGTTCTTTGCTATTGGTTTTCTTCCATTCATTCTCTTGTTTGTAAATGTGTGTATGGTGGTACTTGACCATCAGGCCTCACCTCGGTATGCCCATGCCGTCCATGATGGTTCTTTATGTTTCTACTTTTCATTTGAAAAAAAACTACTTTCATTTTCACTTTGCTTTACCCGGCCTCTACTGCTGTAAGCATCCTCATACTCGTACTCATCATCACCATCCGCTTCTACATAACTACTTGTACGTTTCCTTATAAATTGCTTTTTATATTGACGTTTTTTCCGTGTTCATCATTTCTTTATCATTTATACAGTGAGCGAGAACATGTGTGTGGGTCTTTTGGACCCCAGGATGCACTTTTGACTGCCGTTTAAGAATAACTATTTGTTTTCCTTTCCTTATGCCAGTTGGTGATATAATGTATTAATATGCGTACTATGTTGAGGATAGTGTGTGTGTGTGTGAGAGGGACGGAGACCATGGGACAAAGAGAAGTGCAGCTGTTTATAAAGAGAACATTAAGTATTTCCTGAATACCGTTATTTGCATATTTACGGGGAAGTTTTATATTTTTGCAGAAGCTATTGGCTCCATCAGAAGTTGAGTAAGTTGATCCTATCTGACGGTCAGCACGCAGCAATTCGTCAGCAGTTTGCACAAATCTTCCACCGAAATTCGTTACAACGAACTACAACTACTGATCGTCCTGTCGTTGATTTTTGTGGATTCCCGCTGACGTCTTCAGCAACAACAGAGATATTCTCGGTCGAAGGAGTAATACGGAGGCAGAAACTTCTTGTGACAGCTTTAGTGGCCCCAGTTTGCAGGAGTCGCTCAGCCAAACTCTTAATTTGTTAAAGTACATCGCACACAAAGGCGACAAAAGTCACGCTGTACATATTAAAACAACACACTGGAAATTTGTCAAAAAAGCAGCCAATTTCAAATTAAGATATTAATTTTGCGCCATTCTTTCCTCGCAGATCTGGTAAAATTCCAGCTTTTCATTATTATTTTTACTTCATTAACTTATTTTTTTAGTTAATTTTTTTTTAACTAAAAAAAAAATTTTGTCTTAGCCCCACCCCTTTTATAAAACTTCTCACAAAAAAAAACAATAATAATAATAATAATAAAAATACTTTCTAAACACAACAACAGCTGGACATGAATAATTTTTTGTATTTGTGGTCTGTTTTCGTTCAGGTGGATCTATAATTCAATTATGTTTGTAGCTCCTCAGCTTTTTTTTTGTAAACAACACACTTGAGCGCTTGCGCTGTTGTCTCAATAACCCGTCTGCTTTTTTGGCCTAATCTTTGGAATAAAAATTTTATTATTTTTTCATTCATTTTAAACGGATAATTAAAACATTTAAGGTGTTTTCGGTTTCGTTTCGTTTCTTTGCTTATTTTCTACCTTTTGCTTCGCTTGATTGACTTTTCCACTTCAATTTATTGTGAAAACTTAGAATTTGTTTATTGTTCCCTTCGTTAAATTGTTGTTAGAGGCAAATGGCGCTTATACTCGTAATATATAAACCTTATTCGTATGTTTTGTAAACCAAAATTATTATTTATGAATACTGTAGCTGCATTAGAAAAATTAAATCGTCCATTTTTTATGCAAAAAATTAAATGGACTATACATCGTCCATTTTTATGCAAAAAATTAAATGGACTATACATTAGTCATTTTTAATGGACTATACATCGAAATTTTAAAATGCAAAAAATTAAATGCAATATACATCGTCCATTTTTATGCATAAAACTAAATGCACTATACACGGTCCATTTTTTATGCAAAAATTTCAAAGGACCTGTTACGTGGTTTTATCGTCGCCTTGGAAACCTTAGCCGCGTCCGGTATTATTTAGTCACGTATCCACAAACCTTAAGTAATAACTCTATTTATTTACCCTTTCTGGGGGTTAAAATATACTTTTATGTTTATTTATAATTTGAATACAGTAATTATATCTTAAAGTTTACTGAACAATAGTAATAATGTATATGAGATTCATTCGGTTGTATTCGTGATTAATCTTAGCCAGTCGTTATTGTTATACTCGCTAAAGTAGTCGCAACAATCGGTTATAATTACGAATACGGTATTTCGGGATATTGATAGCACTTATGCTGATGTCGGAAATCGGTCGGTAGCATTTATGATTAATCTTAATATTTCATTAAAGTTACTATCGTCGCAACAGAGACATCAATCGATTACAGAATTTGGGAATTTTCTGGCAGCAACGATGATGCTGTGTGGCACTTTGCTAATTTTTTATACATAAAATCGACCGTACATTTTTTATGCAACAAATTAATTTTATCCAAAAATTAAATGGACTATACATCGGCCATTTTTATGCAAAAAATTATATGAACTATGGACCATCCATTTTTATGCAAAAAATTAAATGGACTATACATCGTTCATTTTTATGCAATAAATTAAATGGACTATACATCATGCATTTGTCATTTTATTATTTTTACGTACGAAATTTTTTATAAAAAATTTAAAAATGGATGATGTATAGTCCATTAAATTTTGTATATATATTCAGTCCATTTGATTTTTTGCATGTAAAATAGACAATTTATAGTCTATATAATTTTTACTTACGAAATGGACGAATTATAGTCGATTAAATTTTTTCATAAAAATTGAAAAAAAAGACGATGTATAGTCCATTAAATTTTTTTCATAAAAAATTTTTTTCCAATAAAACAAGACGACGTATATAGTCCATTTAATATTTTACGTACGAAATGGACGAATTATAGTCAATTTATTTTTTTATAAAAAATTTAAAAATGGATGATGTATAGTCCATTAAATTTTGTATATATATTCAGTCCATTTAATTTTTTGCATGTAAAATAGACAATGTATAGTCTATATAATTTTTTGCATACGACTCGGGCGATTTATAGTCGATTAAATTTTTCATAAAAATTAAAAAAAAAGACGATGTATAGTCCATTAATTTTTTTCCATAAAAAATTTTTTTGCATGAAAAATGGATGATGTATAGTCTATCAAATTTTTCGCATCTAAACAAGACGACGTATATAGTCCATTTAATATTTTACTTACGAAATGGACGAATTATAGTCAATTTAATTTTTTATAAAAAATTTAAAAATGGACGATGTATAGTCCATTAAATTTTGTATATATATTCAGTCCATTTAATTTTTTGCATGTAAAATAGACAATGTATAGTCTATATAATGTTTTGCATACGAATCGGACGATTTATAGTCGATTAAATTTTTTCATAAAAATTGGAAAAAAGACGATGTATAGTCCATTAATTTTTGTTCATAAAAAATTTTTTTGCATAAAAAATGGATGATGTATAGTCTATTAAATTTCTTGCATGAAAACAAGACGACGTATATAGTCCATTTAATATTTTACTTACGAAATGGACGAATTATAGTCAATTTAATTTTTTATAAAAAATTTAAAAATGGACGATGTATAGTCTATAGTCCATTAAATTTTGTATATATATTCAGTCCATTTAATTTTTTTGCATGGAAAATAGACAATGTATAGTCTATATAATTTTTTGCATACGAATCGGACGATTTATAGTCGATTAAATTTTTTCATAAAAAATTTAAAAAAAGACCATGTATAATTGTCCATTTAATTCTTTGCATAAAAATGGACAAAGTATATTCCATTTAATTTTTTCCATAAAAAAATTACGGTGTATAGTCCATTTAATTTTTTGTATAAAAATGGCCGATGTATAGTCCATTTAATTTTTTTCATAAAAATGGATGATGCATAGTCCATTTAATTTTTTGCATGAAAAATGTAGGATTTATAGTCCATTTAAATTTGCATAAAAAATTTATGTTTAGCCGATTTAATTTTTTCCATAAAAATAGATGATGCATACATAGTCCATTTAATTTTTTGCATAAAAATTAATGATGTATAGTCCATTTAAGTTTTGCATAATAAATTTACAATGTATAGTCAATTTAATTTTTTGCATAAAAATTGACGATGCATAGTCTATTTAATTTTTGGACTAAAATAGACAGTGCACAATCCATTAAATTTTTTTCATAAAAAATTTTTTTGCATGAAAAATGGATGATGTATAGTCTATTAAATTTTTTTTATGAAAACAAGACGGCGTATATAGTCCATTTAATATTTTACGTATGAAATGGACGAATTATAGTCAATTTAATTTTTTATAAAAAATTAAAAATGGATGATGTATAGTCCATTAAATTTTGTATATATATTCAGTCCATTTGATTTGTTTGCATGTAAAATAGACAATGTATAGTCTATATAATTTTTTGCATACGACTCGGGCGATTTATAGTCGATTAAATTTTTTCATAAAAATTAAAAAAAAAAGACGATGTATAGTCCATTAATTTTTTTTCATAAAAAATTTTTTTGCATCAAAACAAGACGACGTATATAGTCCATTTAATATTTTACTTACGAAATGGACGAATTATAGTCAATTTAATTTTTTATAAAAAATTTAAAAATGGACGATGTATAGTCCATTAAATTTTGTATATATATTCAGTCCATTTAATTTTTTGCATGTGAAATAGACAATGTATAGTCTATATAATGTTTTGCATACGAATCGGACGATTTATAGTCGATTAAATTTTTTCATAAAAATTGAAAAAAAGACGATGTATAGTCCATTAATTTTTTTTCATAAAAAATTTTTTTGCATGAAAAATGGATGATATAGTCTATTAATTTTTTTGCATGAAAACAAGACGACGTATATAGTATAATTCTTTGCATAAAAATGGACAAAGTATATTCCATTTAATTTTTTCCATAAAAAAATTACGGTGTATAGTCCATTTAATTTTTTGTATAAAAATGTCCGATGTATAGTCCATTTAATTTTTTTCATAAAAATGGATGATGCATAGTCCATTTAATTTTTTGCATAAAAAATGTAGGATTTATAGTCCATTTAAATTTGCATAAAAAATTTATGTTTAGCCGATTTAATTTTTTCCATAAAAATAGATGATGCATACATAGTCCATTTAATTTTTTGCATAAAAATTAATGATGTATAGTCCATTTAAGTTTTGCATAATAAATTTACAATGTATAGTCAATTTAATTTTTTGCATAAAAATTGACGATGCATAGTCTATTTAATTTTTGGACTAAAATAGACAGTGCACAATCCATTAAATTTTTTTTGTATAAAAAAGGACAATGTATAGTCCATTTAATTTTTTGTACGAAAAATTGACGATATATACCGCATTCAATTGTTTTTATAAAAAAAAATGGACGATGTATAGCATTTTGTTGAATGAAAAATGGACGATGTTTATTTAGCTCATTGAATGTTTTGTATGATAAATGCAAGATGTACTGCCCATTTGATTATTTTATATGAAAAATTTAATATGTTCATATAGCCCATTTAATGATTTTGTATGAAAATTGATTGATGTATAGCCCATTTCATTTTTGTGTTTTAAAAATGGGGAATGTATGTATTTCCAATTTTTCATACAAAATGCATTTTATTTTCTTCTCTTAAAAAATATTGAAATTTTTTTTTGTGATTGTAAGGCAAAAAGAAAAAATTAAATATCAAAAAAAAAAAACAAACATTAAGAATCATCCTGAGGAAGGTTAATGAAATATCGAACAAAAATATAAACAGGGGTCTAACCGTCGCTTTCGATAACGAGCTGATGCGATCACGTTTTTCAATTTGAGATTTTGGCAATCGCTATCGAACAATGTAATAATATGGTTTGATATCAAATGCTGTAATCTCAAACAAAAAAACGTGATCGAACCAGCACGTTATCGAAAGCGACGATTAGACCCCGGATCTAAAGCTTGAATAACAAAAATTTAAAATTTTAAAAACCGCCGACATATCTAGATAAGATGTGACCGATTTTCCCTCTCGGTCAGGTCACCTTTCAAACAGAAAAAACTAAATCAAAAGCGGTCCAGCCGTTTGGTCTGTACATGGACACGGACAGACACACACATACAAAGATACACGGACACACTCTACAAACTTATAACACCCCTTTTTGGTGGGGGGTTAAAAAATTGTTTAATTGAACATATAAAAATAGGTCGAAAAATTAGATAAAAAAAATTGATTATTATAATAATATAAAATGAAAATAATTTTTTTAACAAAAGTTGAGAAAAAAATTTAATAATAATATGTACTACGAGTATTTGTGTAATAAATTATTATCTGGAATAAAAAACATTAAATACTATTAAGATATTGAAATCCCACACACATGTCCTCAAAGGGACACTCACTTATAGGAAACCAAAGGTATTTAAAAGTGGTCCAAACCCACACAAACAAACAAACATTAACGAAACAGCTGCCAATTCCGATGGTAGAACTTAGAATAAATTCTCATAAAAAAGAGGTCAAATTCATAACAACAACAAAAATACTCGTGTACATACTTATGAACACATTTGTACAACAACGACGCGACGTCGACTTCGACTTCGACAAAATTGATAAAGTTGTTGAAATAAATTCCAAAACTCCCAACTAAATAGAGATTGAAGCCAACAATTTAAAGGCTTTTATGAGCTGCAAATGCCCTGACAACATTTAAGTAAAACGGACTGAAGCTTAAGGAAATAACAACAAATACAAACCAAATGAACATAAAAAACCAAAAAGCAATATGACATTAAAACGTTAAATACAGATACGATACATACATACATATATGCATATAAATACGACCGGAATTACGTGGTGTTATATGTTGTAAACCAAAAACAAACAACAACAACAAAAAAGTAAGGGCTCAGTGTCAGTTTTAAACTTAAGCACATTTACAGATACAAATTTATATCGCTGCAGTTTAAACAATCGTCCCTTGGGAGTCAATGTGCAAAGAAGCACTTGGTCGTTCTGTTTTCAGTCAAGGTACAAAACCAAAAAAAAAAATAAAATAATAAAGTATTCATTTCACATCAGCCAGACCAACATTATCGAGCAAATGCTGTCCATTACCGATAAGATTACTTCAAATTTTATAGCTGCTCTTTATTTTTTAATTTAATTAATTTAATTTTTATTCAAAACGAATAAACGAACGAATTGAAATAAATATAAAAAAAAAAGAATTCAGCAACAACAACAACAACAACAAAACAATACTAATAATAATGATGATGATAAGCCAAGTTTGGGACTACCACCACCGTTCACGTGAGTTCATGTGAGAAAAAAGAAAACTCGTAAAAAAAATTTTATGTGAAATAAAGATGATCGTAATGGTCATCATAATGTTCACAATGATGACGATACCGGCCGATGATGTTGTCTGACAACATTATTCACTTCCACTGCTGATGTGCTGTGTGTTTTAATTCACCACTAACAAAAAACTCTCAGGTATGTAACGCTCTAGGTGCCACTCAGAGCCGTTAAAATAGGCGTTACATGTGTATAGTTATTTCATTTAATTTCAGTTCTTAGCACTCTACAATGGGCCACTAATGTTCTGTTGGAATGAAAAAATTAACCATATGTATGTATGTATGTATATTATCTTTCGATTGATGATGACAGCTCGCGGTTGCCTTACTTGGACTATGACATTTTGGTCCTAGATTAAAGAATAAATGCTAATGTGTATTTTAATCTATTTATGGGCATTTCCAGGAGAAAGTCCACATTTTTGTCGCGTGCGACAGCAAGCATGTTAAGCTTGTATTTCAAAACAATGTGACGCGATTTTTCTTAAAATTTTATCTAATGTAAAGCTGCTGACGGCCTACACTACACTACACTACTACTAAGAGGTAAAAAAATTCTCCTTTTTTTTTTGAAAAAAACATAGTTTTTTGGTGTCGCACGCTACAAAAAGTTGACATTAATGTGGAAATGAATATATATATTAGCGTGCATACTCCATATCTGGTAGCTACAGAATTTCCCAATGTATTAAGGATAGGGTTTTGGGTCTTTCCGGAACCAATAATGCTGAAAATTCGACTCAGAAATTATCTGGTATAAAGGATACTGACAAAATGTATAAATAGTTGGAAAATGTATTTTATTCCTCAACACTGTACACTGTACAACTTTACGAACTGTGCGAACTTTTTCCAAAATTACGGGGCTCTGGCCAAAATTTTTTTAGAACATGTTAAGCCCTCCCTCATCTTTTTTAGGAATTTTTAGAACATACCCAAAAATTACTGTCTTGTGGGGGAAATGGAGGGTTAATATGTTCTACAAACATATTTGCCCTAAAATATTTTCTAGAAACTTCCTAAACATACCCTATACCTCAGATTTAAAGATCATATACAGCTCAATTACATTTTCGCAGGAAGTTTTTCCCTTTTCCAATTCCAACTGTTATGAGTTACAATTTCCCGGGGGAAAAAGTAGGTATTAGGCAGAAGAAGAATTTTCCGCGAGTTCTTTACGCAAGATTTTGAAGGGAACTAGAGGAAAAATTTTAAAATCAAGTTAATAAATGTTGCAAAACAAAAAGTAGGTATAAGCATTTATTGAAACCAACAGTTTAAATAAGCAACGAAATATTATACTTCCCTCTTGTTTAAGTAATCTTTAAAACATGTACGTGGACTATTTTTGCCTTCAGAAAAAATACTAAAACACGCTCAATTTTGGTAGATATGTGAACGATTTCTTTTTCTATAATATTTTCAAAACCGATAACAGGAAAAATTCCAATCATTGGGAATTTAATCAGTTTTCACTTCACTTCCTCAGCATAAAGTTATTCGGGAATGATTGGTTACGTTGTTTATTTTATTTTTTATTTAACCAAACACAGTATTTGTATTCGCACACAATCTTATTGGCAAGGAAAATATAAAACTTTTATTAAATTTCTATCACCGAACTCTTAGGTTAAGGCAGAACAAAATATATACATTAAACAGCTGAACCAGATTTTTCCCTCTCCCCTTTTGGTTTATTGCCCGGCTATTCAGAATAGAAAAATTTTTTCCCGGGAACAAATGACTGGGAATAGACAAAACTCCCCGGGAAATTCATATTAGGGCTGATTATGTATGGCAATTTTCTCCAGTTGCCTAAAAAATATCGGGAATACGATTATGACGGATTGGCAATAAAGCTTCAAAATGTAAGAAAATATTTTATGGAAAATTTCTTAAATATTACTTATAGCGAAGATGATTACAGAAGGCAGTACAAAATGTGGCATCTCATAGATGTCACTTAAAGGAAAATTCAAATCCTTAGAACTACCGCGTCTACTATGAGTAAATATTATTGTCTAAAATAACTTGTAACAAATAATTTATTTTTTAGCCTTAAAGGCTAAAAGAGTAAAAAAAGAGTAGTTTAATTAATTAATTAATTTTCATTGCAATTTGGCAGCCGAAACTAACAGCTGTTAGTTAACAGCTGCCATACGTAATAACATTTTGGCAACTGGCAACGCAACTAAAGTACGGTTGCCATTTATTATAAACCTATTAAACAGACATATGCATGTACATATACATATGTACATCTCTATTAATAATATAGGGATATCCCATAAGCCTTTGTCGACTAAAAGTTTCAAAAAAAAAAAATGTATTCGAAATATTTTAAAACAATTTGTTGTAATCTTTTCATTATTGCCCCAAAATAATAAAAAAAATATTAACATAATAAACACTAATTGATGCCGACCTCTGTGTTAACTCCCCAAAAAAAAAAGGTCTCTACATTTTATCCCATTAATCCAAAAAAAAAAAAAAAGATGAAACATTTTAACGGCAGCATTCTTATGCCATGTTGATTTTTATGCTGATCTGATATTGCGTTGTTGTTAAAATTTTATTATTATTACTGTTGTTGTTGTTGTTGTTCTACATGCAAGCATATTTGATTGTTGTTGTTTTTTTTTTTGGTTTCAAAACAAAATCCTTTTCAAAACCAAAGAACAAGAAAGAAAAAAAAACTGTCGATTTAATTTAAAACGATGATCATGATGATAAAATCAGAAAATATTGTGGCTTAAATCGATTAGTGAGTGCCTAATCAGTGCTTTCAATCTACGCTTGTCCAGTCCATTCATTTGTTTTCATCATAATCATCTTCCACTCTTTGTTTCAGCCTTTATATCATCAGCAACATGCAACTGCTACACAATAAAACCCAATGGTGCATCTGTATTTATGTATGAATGGATGTGTGGTGCATTATAAAAATGTTTATCACATGATCATAATGATGAAATAAATCTAAAAGATCAACAACAACAACAACAACTCTAATATTCGTGGTCTAAAGTGCCACAATCAGTTTGAATGACCATTTCATTCCTTTCATTTCATTTCATTTGATTTCTTTGGATCCATCTCGAATCTTGTGGTTCATTGATTAATTTATTAATACATATATTTTTTGTTTTTTTTTCATTTAATGTTAATGTTGTTATTGTTGTGGCTGTTGCTTAATTTCCATACATTAAAAGGTTTTAATTCTCACATTAACTCCACACGATCTCACACGCACACACAGCGCGCAAAGCAGGCAAGCAGCAAGCCAAGCATATGCAAGTGGGCCGAGTCGAGTCGAGTCGATTCGAGCGAGCGAGCGAATAAGCGATTTTGATCATTCATTTCACTGTGAATGCTTGAAAGAGTATTTGAGTTAGCCTAACTTCATCTCTAGAGATGAAAAATGAATGAATGAATGCATGCATGGAATGTGCTCATGCATGGGCACATCCATGCTTGCATATATGCGTGTGTGTGTGTGTGTGTTTAAGTGCAGTGTTGTTGTTGTGGTTATATCTTGTGTTGTTATATTTTCAATTCTGCTGGCGCTTCTTTGCGCTTGTCATCATGTCATGTTTTATATATTTGACTTCTTATTCTTCAATTTATTTTTATTGTTGTTATTTTTTTATGCCCAATAGGACACATTTCCTTTTTTGTTTTTTTTTTTCTAAAATCCAAGGAATGTTTGTGTGAGTACGAAGAAAGGTGGTATAAATGATGCAAGAATACATTTGGTCTAATTTATGTGTGTGATTGTCAATTTTTATCCCAAATGTACAATATACATATTTATTTGTTCTTAGCGCCACCAAATATTTTGTTCTATGTTGCAAGATAGATAGATAGTTGCTGAGTAATGAGAATCGAAGTATCTAAGTATACATATGTACGATATCTACCTATCGATGGTCTCAAGTAAAAAGGCCCTAACTTTTATTTTTTACGAAATTAAGTTTTTTTCAGTGATTCCAATACATTTCACACAAATACCGCTCGTCACAAAAATTTATTGCAATAGTGTAAAAATAGTCAGATAAGCGATGCCAACTTGGTGCTTTTGGCACTATTTTTAGTGCTTTTTGAAGACTCAAAATACCAAATTTTGAGCGTTCGTGCCAAACTAAGAAAAAGCACTAAGTAGTGCTTTTAAGAACTTTGTGTATTTCTTAAAAATTACTTTATTAAAAACTTGGTGTATTTATTTTTTTTCAGCGTAAATCATACTTTTTCATCTGACATATTTCATAAAAGATGTTGATACTATTGCCGAAATAGAGAAGGGCTTAGAAAATATTAAACTTCACTCGTTTTTCACGTTAGTGCTTTTTACGATTTTTAGATCACAAAATTTGGCTTTTTAGTGCTTTTTTCAAATTTTGATGTGCTTTTGCAGCCCAAAACGTTGGCATCACTGAGTCAGATATATGTTCTGACACTCGCATGGATTTCAAATTGCATATGAGTTGCAAATCGTCAAAGTTGTTTCTACATGTTCTGTAACTCGTGCGTTTTGCTTGCCAGCTGCCATATTCGCCCCTGTTCAGTAAACCTCGTTTTCAAAAATTTAATAATATGGTCCTGCAGACGTGTTTAAAATCATACACGATAATTTTTTTTCAGATATGATATTTGGGAATCTATATAATAAAATTGAAAAAAATCTAAAAAAATATTTCTATTGTCGGATTTAGTTTTCTAAAATCGTGCGGTTTCAAATCGATCGCTTTACAGAACAGGGCCGTTTGATTTAAGTCAGCTGTTAGTTAAACTCGCCTCTGTAGAAGTAAACAATGCAAAGATAAAATTAATAATATAAAAAAAACTTTTTATAAATTTACAGTCTTATTTATAAAACTTATTAAGGCTTTATAAAGGGATTTTAAAACAAATTTTCATACAAAATTTGTCTTAAAAATCTTTATAAAGTCTTTTTAATTTTTATGAATAAGGCTGCTAAATTTTATAGCAAAAATTTTATGAAACTATTACTATTTTTGATTGAAAAAGAATTGAATTTCATTTATTTACCATTTTAGTATTTCTTTAAAGTATGGTTTAGGCTAAATTCATCAGTTCACTTCAATATACTCTTGTGATTTTAACTCCCCAAGAGTCTTGCGATTGCTATTTGCAGAACACCTCTCTTGCGAGTTCAAGCCACAATCGCAAATGTTATGCGATTTGCGAGTGTCAGAATATGAGCGAGTGTTTGATTTTCATTTAAAACTACAGAAGCATCGGCGAAGTAAAATAACCAATAAAATGGCTGCTAAACACAGCTTTGAAAATTTAATACAACTCATTGACACCAGAGGCGCTGCAACTCTGCATTATTAAAAAAAAACGTGCTAAAAAGCAGAGTTGTAAAAGAATGAAGCGTTTCTCTATATCTTTCTTCACCACATACCTTCTCTATCACTATCCCTTTCCTAAAGAAGGTCACATAGTAATAGCAGTAGGCATTTATTGCCTGATTTTTACTGCTCTTTAAAAAAATATTACAGTTTCTTTTGTGTGTTTCCCTTCTCCCGTAAAGTTACACTTATTTCAGTTAGGTCCTTTCTACTTGAGACCAACAATATGTTGCATTAATATGGCAAATTATAAGCAGGGACTAGTTAAGTTTGAGCATTAGTCTGTAATTCGATTTGAATTTGTATATTATTTACATTTATTTATGTAATAGCTTTCCTCCAACTCGCCTTCATCTCGACCATTTCACGAATTCGGTCGCATCAATATCGAGAGTCATTGAATGTAAGACTTAAGGGATCTGCGCCACCGTGAGCAGGACCAACGAATCTTTGTACAATTTTCCTTAATTCTTGGAAAATTCCATGTGTAACTAAGTAAAAAAAAATTAAATGCCCCTGATAAGGTTTTCTTTTCTCAGAAATTTATTTGAAACAACTCTAAATATGTACCTTTATCACATCATTACACAAGAAAACAAATATAAAATGAAAAAAGAATTTAACATATTCCCTCCTTTACAAGAACGCGAAAATCAGCAGAATTGGGAAACATTATTTTTCTTCATATTCACAAGTGATAAGTGAAGCAACGTGCGTGCGTGCGCCTGTGCGCGTGGGCAAATATGAAAAAGAAATCACAACAACAACGGCTTTAACATTTAAATAGATCACGCACAGGGGAGCGTTAGAGGGCAAAAGCATTAAGGGCGAGTTAAGAAAAGATCAAACTCTTAATTTTCCAGGCGACAGGTGATTCTTGTGTATGAATGCCCTGCTATTTGTAAATATATTTAAACCTTATCTTAAAATATATTTTACTGCATTTTAAAATGCATGAGAAAATGCAACGTTCTTTGTTCTTTGTGAAACAAAATTAGAATTAACATTTCGTCAATTGTTGTGAAAAGTAAATACATGTACATACATACGTATTAATGTACATACATGCCTTTTGTCGTATCTTGGAAATCTTTGTTGATTAAAAATTATTTAGTTGCATTTGAAATCCCTTCTTGAAATACTCCTAACACTCGTGTGCTTAAGCAAACATTTTTCTTTAACTTAATACTTTTGCACTTGAGTTATTTCTGATCTCTAGTTAAATACTTGTATGCATGTATGCATGTATGCATGTATGGAGCTTCTTGTAACATTTTGTCTTGTACATTTTTACTTTATTTAAGTATGTAAATCCTTAAGATTACAAAGGATTTATTAGTTTTATTAGTGCAAACTACGAACGTTTACGAACAACAACATGAAATGTAATTTGCAAATGCAAAAAGAAGGAAATTGTATCTTGATTTACTTTTATTTATTATAAAATGTGCAAACAACAGTTTCAACAAATCAACTGTATTTAGTTTTCTTTCAAAAATCAAACAATCTTCAGATCTATTGTCCTTTTGATCTTTTTGTGTTTCAAAGATATTTCTTTTCTTTATATGCAATGCAAGAGTAAAATTATCGATGAGAAGTGATGCCTTTTAAGCAGAGATTACAGTCGGATTTAATTAAGAACAGTACAAGTTTACACAAGACAAAATAATCAATATTGTTTTTAAATGTATGTACACTAAAAGTATTAGCACAAATGTAGTTAAAATTTCTTTGTGTAAAATATTGCATTCTTTACACAATAAAGCATCATTTGGTAAAATTACGGCCATAATAATCAATATGCAATAGTGGTTGTTTAAGAGAAATGCTGCAGACTTATGTTCCATAAGAATTAAATTCGTGTGTAAGTTTATAATGTAATTAAAGATTCAGGAATTCTAAAATAATACATTTTTTTTCTTAAATAAATATAAACATCTGAAAATTCTTAATATGAATTGTATTCACAATTATTATGAAATTGATCTAATGATCACACACATACAACTTGAACGAACAACCCTAATGTATAAAGGAATTAAATTCCTTTATTTAAACTTTCGTGTTATATAATAAGAATTCATATAATAAGGATTCTGATACTCGTATAAAGCATATCGCTACCTTAATATAGAAACGCCACAACCAGTTATTTTTTTGAAATCGAGTTTTTCTATACTTTGATAGAAGAACATCTAATGTATCAAAAAACGCAAAAATCTCGATTGAAAAAAAAATAATGTGTTAGGGCCTTTTTATATTAAGGTAACGATACGTATGTTTTTGAGAAACTTTAATAGAAGTTTAAATAATTATAAAATAAAATTAAACTATTTATACTATTAAAATTAAGCAAATATTTGTTCAATTCACAAGCTCAGTCAGTTTACACACAGTTTATCGTTTGCAAAACAATCACCCTTATTCTAGTTGTCGATATCGACGTCACTTTAACACAATACCAACTCTCGAGAACAATTTTATGCTACTGACAATCTATTTCCGTTCCCTCAGGTTGAGAAAATATATTTGCTTATCAGCCTGTGAACAGACGAATTTGTTGTATCATTGTTTTATCGTATTTTTAAATATCAAAAATTTAAAATTTCAATGTAGTAAATTAAACCAGGTATGGGAATTATATTTTAATGCAAAATAGTTATGAATTGTTCGCTTTAAGCTATTTTGATTAAAATAGTTTAAAATTTAAATTTAACATTTATTAACGCACTAATAATAATCCCAAATTATTGGGCCTTAGTACGAGTGTCGTATTTCGACTACGACTACGACGATTTTGTATTAGATTAAAGAAAATGTTCCTTAGTCTGGTACAAAATTGTCGTAGTCGAAGTCGTAATACGACACTCGTAATAAGGCCCATTATTTTACCTATCAAATTAATTAAATATATATTTAGCATTAAGACGAATTTATTGGCTGCTGTTGATTGTGACATATTTAAAATTAAATTAAACAAATAGAATATTCCCAAACCTGACCTCAATACAACTTTTTGAAAAACATATATGGCCATGTTCTGAAAACCATTTCGTTTTGAAATCGTTAATGTTTAATGAAAATTATCAACAACAAAAATAATAATTAGACAACGCATACGACCCCAGTAAAAAAAATTGGAAGTCATTCTAAAGGAAGTACATTTTCATTGCTTCCAAAAAATCGATATATTTAATTTGCCGATAGTTAGTAGAAAACCAAGTAGAATTTTATTTTAGTCATACAAAACCTTGTAATTCCTCTCTAGTTTTAGAAATTACTCACCAGAATTTTTAAAAAATCGATTTTTTTGAAGAAACTTATGAACTAATTTTGGTCTAAAATTTTAAAGTTATTTGCTTAAATTTACATTAAATTACTGTTTCGCGCTTAAGTTCCTATAAAAAGAAACTTATTGTTAAAATAGGTAACTATTAGCCATTTTTCCTAGATGAAAATATTATCATAGAACACAAAAAAGAAAATTTTTCTTAAAATCGCTTCCAATTCGGTGACCAGGCAGCGAAAAAGAGAACTTCTTGCAATGACAACCCTATGTAAAAATCATTACATCGGATCGAAATTTGCACTACTTCCAGATCGCAAACTCTAAATTTTCATGACTTTTTTGGAGTGTCTTTTTTTACTGGGACGTTAAGGCGAGTTTGAGAATTGAGCAATTGTAAAAACAAAAGGCATTAACATTGAATTATAAACTTTAAATTTCATTTCTTTGTTTGCAGGTAAATGAACAAATTATATAAGCGCTAGCAGAAGATTTCCGTTTGTACATATTTATAGCAACTAAAATCCAGTAAAAAAAAGAGCTTCCAAAAAAGTCAATAAGATCCTGAACTTGTGATTCGAAAGTAGTGCAAAGTTGGATAATTTCTAAAGATTTTTACAAGGGTTGTCATTGCAAGAACTCCGAACTCCGAAGTCATGTTCATGATGTTGAGTAAATCTGATTTTTCGTATATTATTTTCTTAAATTTCTTTTAAATCAATAAATTGTTTATAAATAAAAATCTAATACTTCTTGACATTGATTTCATTTTCTTAAAAAATCAAGACATGGTAAGTATATGCGAAAACTACAAATGATCTAAAATTTTGCATAATAGAAATAGCTTCTTAATTATTTATCTGGATGTCAAATATTCACACAAATATTGATATTTTGAAAGTAGAGACAACTTAGTTCCTGAATAATTACTTTAATTTTTTTTATTCACCGTGTAACGATTTAAATAAAGGATTTAAAAAAAATCAAATTTAAATAACGAATTTGCTTTGCTGGCTTTTAAAAATTAAAATAGTTTTAGATAAACAAACAACAAACAGCTGCTTTCAAACAAACACTTGACTTAACAATTGAAATTAAATTCCTTTACAAAATATTTAAATATGTTAATTAAAAGCAGAAAAAGAAATGGTTTCTTCAGGCAAACATTTAAAATCTTAAACAAATATTTATCCACTCTTTTTTTTTGTTCAGCATCATCCTGAGATCTCCTGTTTTGCTTCAGTTAATTTTCTCCCCGTATTTGATGAGGCTGTAAATTGAAGAGGAAAATTTTTAAATTAAACACTTTTGTAACCAATATTAGCTAGAAATAATGAAAAATATAAATAAATAAGAAAACAATGGAAAAGGGCCAAAACATATTTATTTTTTGGCTTAACATATATTCACTCATCCATCCGCTCATTCATTCGCTCTGCCGTATTCATGTGGTGAATAAACAAGGCATTATTTTCCACCAGCTTCAATGTTTATTAATTTTTTTCAAAAGTCATAACAAATATTGGCAGCAACAACAATAACAACATCTTTCATAATACAAATATTAAGTTGTCCATATGAAGAGTGTGGTATCAATCAATCATCACCTGGCAAGCGTATTTATGTGTCCCTTTCTAATGGAGTGCTCAAGAGTTGGATGATTTTTGGTTATCAGTCATTGCTCTAACCAATTCAAATATTTTGTATTCTAACCAATTAAAATATTTTATTTGTTTGTTGGTTAGATTGTTTATTGTGGCTTTGTGTCATGTCACATCGTTTCAATATTTTGATAGTGTCCTCTACACCTATAGGTAGTGGAAAGTGTTAAATACCAGATTTTACCCGCGGCTCCGCTAGCGCTGATTTGATATTTTGGAAACTATACTTAAAATTTTTGAATGTTTTGTTATTTGTTACTCACTGAAAATTATAAAAACTGACAAATAAGCGATTAAAAATTAAGAAACCGATTAAAAACCGGTTTTAAAATTGTCTAAACAATCAAACCCGAAACGAAAATTGCCCTAACCAACCCAAAAACGGGTGTTTTCGGAAAAAATCCGTGCCAAATATAAAAGACCGGTTCCGAACCGGATAAAAAAAGACTATATTTGATGCTGGTAATGTAGCTTTCTATTGGTGTAAGAATTTTAAAAATAGCTTTAGTGGTTTGAAAATCCGTACCAAATATAAAAAACCGGTACCGAACCGGATAAAAAAATAGACTATATTTGATGCTGGTAATGTAACTTTCTATTGGTGTAAGATTTAAAAAAATCGCTTCCGTGCTTTGAAAATCCGTGCCAATTATAAAAAAAACCGGTTCCGAACCGGATAAAAAAAATAGGTTGTACTTGATGCTGGTAATGTAGTTTTCTATTGGTGTAAGAATTTTAAAAATAGCTTTAGTGGTTTGAAAATCCGTACCAAATATAAAAAACCGGTACCGAACCGGATAAAAAAATAGGCTATATTGTGTGCTGGTAATGTAGCTTTCTATTGGCGTAGGATTTAAAAAAATCGCTTTAATGATATGAAAATCCAAATATAAAAAACCGGTTCCGAACCGGATAAAAAAATAGCCTATGTTTGACGCTGGTAATATAGCTTTGTATTGGTGCAAGAACTTTCAAAATCGGTGTAGAGGCTTGGGTGTGAAAGCGTAGCACACAAATAAACTTTCATTCACATTTATAATATTATTAAAGATTCTAATTAAAAGTATAAAAAGGATTTCCTTAGTTTGTTTTATTACTGAAAAATATTTAAAATTTTATAGTTTTTTTTTGAGCTCAAAAACCTGTAATATATTTAAAACTTGGCACTACTACAGCTTCAACCCGAGTGTAGAACAACTTACCAACAAGATGAAGGAAAGAGGAGAATATGGCAACTTTTTTTAAAAAATCTTAGTGGCTATCTATAGAAACTTCGTGACACGTTAAGGTTGTACTGCATGCAGGCATGCTTTGACTTTCTTTCAACCTGAAAAGGTTGTAAAATGCATCAGCAATTTGAAAAATTTTTTATGTAAACAATTGCAACAAAAATAGAAGATAAGAAAAACTCACATGAAGACATCATTCTTCGTCCATCCACAGCTCTCTGTGAAAGGGCCTAAGAAAAAAACAAACAATTAAACAAAAATAAATTTCAGCAGCACATGGATCAAGAGTGTTGAATATTGTCTATTTACTCACTTTCATGGGAATTGCAACTCTTTTCTTTTCATGTAAAGTAAAGCCGCCAGCATTTTGAACAACGTGGGTCGTCATCGTGTTACAAACACAAAAGCTACCTCTTCTTCAAATAATGTTGCAAGGAATCTTAGGGCAGCCTTCGCGCAGTCTTTTCCATGTTCTGATGATGATCATCGTCATCGCAATGATAATATTTGTGCAGTTCGTTTTTAAACGTCTCACCTTTTCTTTCTCTCTGCTGATGTCGATTTTTTATGTGTGTGCGATTGTATATGTGTATGTGTGTGTGTGTGTTGTTTATGTTTTTATGATTTGTTTGATTTCCTCATTTTCGGATTTAATTTCCTTTTAAATTTGCCGATCATTTATATTGTTTCCACTTGGCGTAAAAAAGTTGTTGCATGCAGTGCTAAATACTCGTAAGTACGCGATGAATGTTGCATTGAGTTGCCTTGAATGCATGAGCGGCCAAATTGTTGGATCGTTTAAATATTGGATTTACATCTTCATGGGTGATAAAATTGAATGGTATTGTCGTAACACTTCGTCGTTGTAATAGCTCTGCAAAATAAGATGTTAAAAAGAGTTTTTATTTATTTATTTATTTATTTACTTGATATTAAAATTATATAAAATATAACACTAATATATACATACATTGATAGCACTGGCTGCTAAGGCCATCGGCTAACAAAAAGAGTTTTTAGTTTGTTTTATTTCAAATGTTATTTTTGTTTTTTTTTGTAAAATCACTAGTAAAAGTTGGGATTAAGTTAGCTGAGCAAAACCTATAACAACAGCTCTTATTAAGGTTTAAGCCTGTGGGGCAACTCTAGTATCATCTAAGATATAAGATTCCCCAAACTTTATTATATTTATACATATACATATGTACATATGTATGTATATATAGGTACTGTGTCGAAAATTGCGTTAACTTTAAACTAACTTTAAGCTAACTATTTCGGGTATTTGACTAAAAGCTAACTGCAATGTCATCCAGAACAAATCTAAAATTAGATATTAAGTTGAGTTCGTAAACGAATTTGGTGAGAGCCAACAAATTTATATTCAGCTATTAAGTCCCTCATAAGGGTGTACACCACATCCTCTCAAATATCTCACTAAACTGGGTGCATGGATATGGAAATATTTCAGGAAACATAGTTGCGGATGATCTGGCAAAGAGGGGAACCCTACTAAGAGAAATCGATATCGACAATATTTGTGGTCTCCCACTCTCATCCTGCTGGAGACGTTTCGATATTACCTTTCTTGAATTAGCTCAAAACAGATGGCGCAATGAGTCAACCTGTGTAATAGCGAGAACCCTCTGGCCTCGCCTGGACTCCCGTAGAACGAAAAATCTCATGAACTTCAATAAGAAGCACTTGAGGAATATCGTGGCCACGTCGACCGGTCACTGTACCTTCGGAGCCCATACCCGTATGGGTATCCCGTATAATGACTACTGCCACAGTTGCAATGACGAGGAAGAAGAGGAAATTATCCTGCATCTTCTGTCTCTTTGTCCCGCTCTGGAGGATCTCCGTCTGCAAATCCTTGGCAGAATATCCTTCGGTAGCTTATCCCAGTTATCAGAAATCGGGCTCAAAAACCTGAGCCTCTATATTAGTAATAGTGGTTGGCATAATCGCTGACCCCCCCAGCTAAATTTCTTGACTCCTATCTCACAACTCCCTGAACAACTTTGATCTCATTTCTACTTCTACCCTTTGCACCCACCTCTTGTTCTGTCTCTCTATATTTTTTCAACTTACAGGCAGCACAAAGGGATCATTATATTGGACCCAAGTAAGCTGGACTCTAATTTTCCACTTTTCCTTGCCAGCAGCCTGTTAATCTAACCTAACCTAACATTTTGTTGTTATTATTTTAGATGGTACCTTAGCTGGGTAATAGCGCATTGAGTACACAACGTGTGATGATACATGTTCGAACCACAGAATTTTTTTTTTAATTTAACGACTACGAGGTGATTTAAAAAAATCAACTTTAAGTTGATTGAAAAGTAATGCAGAGTGAGACAATTGACTACCATCTAGGACATTGCAATGTTAAAATAGTCAGTTGATTATATTGAAAATTATTGAAAAGTAATCCAAGTATCAGTCAGTACTAGTTGCAAAATAGTTAGCTTAAAGTCAGTTTAAAGTTAATGGAATTTCCGACAGGGTTAATAGTGTCTTAACCGACCGGAGCCAATTTTTAAGTTATACTAGATTTCGTGATATAACGAAATAAAGTTTTTCTCAAATAAATTTGAAAGTACTTAAGCGATGGAATCCTAAATCTAATCAGCTGTTAAGCTTCTTTTCACCCCTCTCTGCCAAATTTTTCTGTTACCTTTGCTATGTGCCTTCTGTCACGCTAAATTTCTTTGTAAGAAAAAAATATTTTGTTATGGTAACATTCTTTTTTTTCTGTTAAAACAATATCACGAATTTTTTTTAAAAACATGTTTTACTACTTAATGCTCACATTCAAAATAATGGGCCTAATTACGAATGTCGTATTTCGTGTACGACTACGACGATTTTGTACTAGATTAAAGAAAAAATGTTGCAATGTTCTTTAGTCTAGTACAAAATCATCGTAGTCGAAGTCGTAATACGACTCTCGTAATAAAGCCCAATATTTCCAAAACAACATAAATATACATATCTGACGCACTAAATAGAAAGGGACCTAAGGGTAAAAACCGGTTTTGTTCAGAAGAGCCATTTTAAAGATTTAAATACGTGTATCTTTGGTGTACCATCACTGAGCGTGTTGGTATTGGTCTCCTTTGAAAGCGACACATCTCATGAGGAACGTGTTGGTCAACCTTGAAAACGCGCGTAGGTCGTCCCTGCCTCTTGTTTTGTGCAGTTGGTTTTTACTGTTTTCTACCTAGCGCGCTGTTTCCATGAGTTTGATATCAATTTTGCTCGCGTTCTTCGAATCCAGGTTTATTTTCTGAAATTATTAATTGTGAATTATAATAAATACTCATTTATAATTCTTTTAAATCGTGAATATCACTCTGTTAGTACGAAAATTTCTTCACATAACCTTAGAATCATCGACTTCAATTTCATAAAATGCGCATATCTCTGAAAGGGAACACGTTTGGGGCATGGGATCGGCCTCATTCGATGCTCAGATGTTGTCCACATCAAAAAAACAGAAAAAAGTTAAAATTGATTTTTTTACCCTTAGGTCCCTTTCTCTACGCGCTGTCACATATATCGCTTATTTATTCAAACAATGTCATAACAAAAAAAAAAAATATTATAATAATTTATTCGACCTTTTTTAATTATATTTAAATTTTATTTTAGCTATAGGTCTTTTTGTAATAGATTTACAACTTTATTTATTTTTCTCGATATTTCGCTTCAACTTTGTGTAGCTTCTTCAGGAAATAAAATTATTCTAAATTTACTAATACATAGATATATAAAATGAAAAATATTTGTCATAAATTGAAAAAATTCAAAAGTTCAAAAAGCTTTTTCCATACAAAAAGATATTTAAAAGAATTAAAAATATTAAAATAAATACATATGTCCATAATTATAATTATTAATTAAATATATATATATATGTACTCATTCACATATGTAGTATATATACATACATGCATAAATATACCCTGAAGGAAATGTCGATGGTGAAAATGTACTGAGTCCCTTTTGACTTTGTCACCAGTAATACTCTCTAATTAATCCCCATACAATACTTTGTGCTATAGACATTTAGCATGTGCTTGTCATTGAAAATCTACTAGTAACACTAAAACAATTGACTAGGTAGTGAATACATAGTTCTTATGGGAACATGGAGACATACCAACCAGACATTTAGTGGTACATTTCTATACCTTACGTACATACAATTATATGAATATTGACAAGTTGTTGCAAAAGCCACCAGAAATAGACCACATTTGTTGTCTCTCATTCTTTTATACTGACGAATAGAAAAGAAATTGTAGACAATGTACCTACTACTAGAAATTTAGTGTTGACATAGAGACATTTGGCCCCAGTCTGACTGCAGGGTATATACACACCACTACATGATCATATACACATACATGTCCACATCCATCTACATATGTAAAACATACACAATCTTAAATATACATACATACATATGTTCATGTGAATACACGCGTACACTTAAAAATATCCATGCAAATATTCTAACATATATGTATATGTACATGCATGCATATACATCCATACATAGACACAAAGACACATGCATGTATAAACAAATTCATATTCGTAAAGATACATTTATACATGCATATACACCCATACATATGCACGAGCAAACATATGTATATATACGTAAATACATATATACATTAACAGGTACATCAAAAAACAACTTTTAAATCTTTTTTTAAAAAATATTATAAACTTTAACATTTTTTTATCGTTTTATGTTTTTATATAACAAATATCTGTAGGAATGAGCAAGATTAGCTGTATCTACTCTAAAATTAATTCTTTTATCTGTTTTAACATTATTAATCTGTAACATCTCTAACATATAACGTCTTCTGTAATTACTTTCTGTATTTAGTACTGATACGTTATCAAAATCAGGATTATGATTTAAATTGGCACAATGAGATGATAATGCTGTTCTAAGGATAAAATACATAAACTAGATAAGTCGAATTTAGTTTATAAGATACCGTGTAATGGTAATAATAACGAAAACTGTGATAAGGTGTATATAGGTACAACCAAGAATAAATTGAAAACAAGAATAGCTGGTCATAAATCTGATCAAAAATATAGGAACATCAATTCACAAAGAACAGCATTATCATCTCATTGTGCCAATTTAAATCATAATCCTGATTTTGATAACGTATCAGTACTAAATACAGAAAGTAATTACAGAAGACGTTATATGTTAGAGATGTTACAGATTAATAATGTTAAAACAGATAAAAGAATTAATTTTAGAGTAGATACAGCTAATCTTGCTCATTCCTACAGATATTTGTTATATAAAAACATAAAACGATAAAAAAATGTTAAAGTTTATAATATTTTTTAAAAAAAGATTTAAAAGTTGTTTTTTGATGTACCTGTTAATGTATATATGTATTTACGTATATATACATATGTTTGCTCGTGCATATGTATGGGTGTATATGCATGTATAAATGTATCTTTACGAATATGAATTTGTTTATACATGCATGTGTCTTTGTGTCTATGTATGGATGTATATGCATGCATGTACATATACATATATGTTAGAATATTTGCATGGATATTTTTAAGTGTACGCGTGTATTCACATGAACATATGTATGTATGTATATTTAAGATTGTGTATGTTTTACATATGTAGATGGATGTGGACATGTATGTGTATATGATCATGTAGTGGTGTGTATATATATTTATGCATGTATGTATATATACTACATATGTGAATGAGTACATATATATATATATTTAATTAATAATTATAATTATGGACATATGTATTTATTTTAATATTTTTAATTCTTTTATATATCTTTTTGTATAGAAAAAGCTTTTTGAACTTTTGAATTTTTTCAATTTATGACAAATATTTTTCATTTTATATATCTATGTATTAGTAAATTTAGAATAATTTTATTTCCTGAAGAAGCTACACAAAGTTGAAGCGAAATATCGAGAAAAATAAATAAAATTGTAAATCTATTACAAAAAGACCTATAGCTAAAATAAAATTTAAATACAAAAAAAAAACTGATTTGACATAAAACGAGTTTAAGGTTTTCAATTTACACACAACTTAATAGAAAAATAAAATTATATTTTTCTCTCAAAAGTGGAGTACCCAAGATATTTGTATGAAATTTTGTTCACAAAATGAATTAAGATATGAAGATTAATTATGCATTATTGACTCGAAAATTCCCTTTTTTGAGTTATGACGTTGTTTTAGTAAACGAGCGTTGTGTATGTACATACTTCCACCAGGAACTTTCAATGAGCGTGGGAATTAATCACTGCCAAAACTAGAACTACGAGTACATAAAAAAAAAAAATCATCCATATCAAATATCTTGGCTAATTAAATTATCAGTGCATGGTTATCTTGATATAAAAACTCTTTGCTGTTCCGAGAAAATGAAATCACTGAACACTTAACATAAGTATTGATAAAGTTAAATGTTGTAAAACCTGTAGAACATACAAAAATTACACAAAGTAATAACAAAAAAATAAATTATATGAAGTTTAAACATTTATGGAACACACCTTCTTTTGAAGCGCATTGGAACAAACACGAAAAGACGTTCAGACGCATTGCAGACAGACAAGTTTAGTTCTTTGGTATCTCATTTAACGTTTATTAAAAGAAGGTTGATTGGGTGGTTTCTGGGTTTTCTTTGTAATTTAATCAGACATACTTGTCGTACAACAATTACAATAAATATAAGCGTTGCTTTGTAGACCTTTTTAAAAATTAATTAAATACATATGCACAAAAAAAAACATTTACATGAGTTTATGTATAGATATGTATGTATGTAAATCTCATTCACAGATGATTGATATCATAATTTTGATAGTAGGTTCAGAATTGTAAAAATCAGGGCTATCATGAATAAACAGGGCAATTATGAATAAAACTCCCAGGGAAATTTTTCCCAGGGAACAATTCCAACTAATGGCAAATAATAGGGAAAACAAAAAATTCTAATTGGAAAAGGAAGAAATTTCACGCGGAATTTTATTCATGGTAGCCCTGAATTCATACATTGAATACATTCAAGTAGTTCGATGATTTCAACCTTGTGGAGAATATTTTTTCCCTCGAAATATTTTCGATTTTCCCAAAATTCCTCTTATGATGAATAACCACACCTATTGTAAAAAAAATGTGAAATTTTTTATTCTCATGAAATGTTCATTCCGCAAGAAGGGAACGTTTGTTCCCGCCATCAGTGCGTAGTGAATGTAAAAAGTGGAAAAAAGATTTGTGAAACTATTTTTAGGTCAATTTGTGTACTGCCATCGTAAATAACAATAAGTCACATCTTGTCGCTTTTGCTGTTTGTCGCTTGTGCTTTTATAGTTTGTTGAAATTCTGGGAATCTGTAAAACAAAAGTGTTCCTCTTCATTGCTGTCATTGGTCGCTGACTTTATTCTCGAAAGAGTTTATTCTAAATCACTTTTTTTTGTCATATTATTTTATTGGCACCCATTGATATTGCGAGCAATCTGAAGGTTCCACCTGTGTATGAGCGTAGGCCAACGATGAAGACAAGCACTGTTTTTTTTTTTTAAATAATAACTTCACTGGCGTGGGACAATGGCATAAATGTGTAAATATTACAGCAAAATGTAAAAAAAAGAAAGAACATCAAACATTAAGTAATTAAATAAAAGAAAATTCTTTTACATTCATGGAATTTTTGTTGGCAGTGATTTTATGGCCAAGGAAAGGAAAAAATCTGACTGCAAGGAATCACTGCGTCGTGACTGCTGCTCCGACTCTTTGACGTTTCAAAATTTCATAGGAAGAATGTGTTTGTTGGTTGTGGGTGAGAACTAATAACTGATAAGATTGCAAAATGCAAACAAATCATAAACGCAGGAAACATTAATAATAATAATATGATGATGATGATGATGATTATGATGACGAAAGACCTGAAATTTCTTTTAAAAACCTTGTTCATTATTTGTTTCCTATACAATTTCTTGGAAATATCAATGAAATTTTTGTAAATATTAAAGAAAAAGTAAAATAAAATTTATAACAGTGTAACAACATTTGCTTAAATGTTATTAGTCTCAAATACTTAATGCGAGTAAATGAATGCACAAATTGTAAAAGGTCTAAAAAAAATTTCAATTGAAATTGGCACTCAGTGTTCATTTTTTTAACAACTGTAGAGTTTTAAAGCAAGAAAAAAAAATATATCCTTTATTGTAAGCTTCGCTAAAGGCCGTGATTCATTAGGCTACATAATTCTTCCAAGAAACCCGACTTCAATGCAATGCCCATTTTATTAAATGCAAGATTTTGTGTTTTTCAGAGCTCAGGGTGTGTGTTAAGTTTTGTAAAAATAGCTACAGTAGAACCACTTAAAATGAAGTTTTAATTTTAATGGGCGTGTCTACGCCCATTTTTCCAAATAGAAGATTGTGTCTATTTTTGAACTCAAGGTGTGTGGTAAGTTTCGTAAAAATCTGTTGAGTAGAAGAACCACATGAAATATAATAATAGATTTTAATGGGCGTAGACCCGCCCATTTTTTTAACTTTAAAATTGTGTAATTGCAAGAACCAGTGGGCGTGTTCCCACTTTTTTACAATGGGTCCAATCGAAAGCTATACACTCTCAGATAAAAAAAAAGAATTTTTACAATCGGTCTAAAATGTACAGAGTTATGAAGTAACACGCCCCAAAAAATAGAGACGATTTGATAACCTCCTCCTTTTTTTGAAGTCGGTTAAAAATAGTGCCACTTTGGAGAAAATACATCCCTGGTATGACAAATAACAATTCATCAGATCAGGGTTGTATTTTTTCGTAAGTCGTGCAATTTTGTAGGATAGCGATAGTGATAGTGAGTCATGCATGGCCTTTAGGCATATTGGTTGTATGATTGACTCTCTATTATTTGTTGTAAAGACATGCGTGGCGTTTCAACCAGATTTCAATTAAAGATAACAAGAATCCAGTCTCTTGCTAAGCTACCGCAAATACGCCGTAATCAAAACTAAAACATTTATTCATCTTCAGATAATTGAAAGTAGATAGAAACTGTTGGTGTAAACCCTAGGCAAATATTCTTCAAAAATATTGTAAAACTTTAAATGAAACCATTGGAAAACAATAACAAAAAAATTTTATTTGCTCCAACTATCGAGAAAGCACATTATACCATAATTTTTAACATATCTTAGTCAGCGTTTAGATACGGAAACATTTAGTTTGGCAGCAATTAACGAATGGGGAAGAGAGAATCATTTTTGTGTTGGGTACTCGCTGACACGCTTTGTTTTAATATTTTCGAAAACGGCTAGTTGTTCCGTTCAACTATGTGTTGTTAATCAGGATATTTACAACAAACTTTGGTGTTATTTGTTCATTAATAATTAATTTTGTAATTTGGCTTACAAAGCGACACGAACTTTAGCCTGTGCAAATCATAAAAATAAAAAATGCGATTTTGAATGTTTTTAAGCTGTTATGTTGTTTTGCATTTCAGCTGACGACAACATGCCGATTCTCCGCTTGAAATTGTGAACAGTTTCTCCATATGCTGTGATATATAAAAATTTACAATCATTGCTTATTTCAGGCGGAATATTGCACTGAACAGTGGACATAATGATAAAAAAATTAATATTATAAAAATTTGTTGTAATAAAAAATTAACATTTTTAAAATTTTAACTGAAACATTTAAACATTTATTTAAAAATTTTTAGTTTTATTTTAATTCATAAGCACCCCTATCGTGAATATTTTTTCTTCGAAATATTTCCCCTTCGAGCCAAATCGGAATCGTGAATAATTTTTCCCTAGAAATGTTTTTCCTTTTTTGATTCCCCTTATAATGAATAACATTTTTCCTTCAGTTTTGTTCACATTATTTTTGGCAGGCGAACTAATTCAATTACATCGCGTAATTTGGTTTTTTTTTTCGAATTAAATATTAAAAGTTATAAATATTTAATTTTAGAACAAGATTCAGTACACGAACTTCACGATTATTAACAATAATACCCTGCCACACCTTTTTTCATGAAGTATTAATTTCTTTGGTTCACACACACAGTAAATTTTATTTCGGTGTAATACTAAAGAATTAAAGAAAATTTTTTTTTAAATACAACTTAACATTAAAAAAAATTTCATTTGCAAATTTGAGTGTTTTTTATTATTTAACTTAAATTTTTTTCATTTCCAATTAATTTTTAAACTTATTCTTCTTCCCGTTTTTTACATTCACTGCGAACTGACATTGGAAAATATTTTTAATGGGAAATTCACTATAGCATTTCTCCCCTCGAAGGGGGAAAAAATTTTTCGCGGGAACAAAAATTCCACCTGTTTTTCACGATGGTGGTAATTATAACTATATATTATTATTTTTTGAATTTTTGGATTATAAAATTATTTTATTATTGTAATACATACCCTGCAGAAAATTTGGTGACAATTGATCAAAACGTACTCGTCCTATAACTGAAGAAAATGTGTGTGCTATCAAAAGTTCGGAGTAGTGTACGGTGAAAAAAGACATATCGTTTAAATGGTGACATATTGACAATTTTCGTGATGTATCGTCTTGATATTGAGCAAATTTAATTCGGACTCGGTCTAGTATTCTAGTAAACGGCACTGAACATGTTCGATGTGGTCGAATATGTGTGAGAGGTTCAAATAGTGTAAATATAATGTTAATTGCTCCCTTCAATGTGACTCTGGAACCGGTCCCGTAACTATGCTTAGATATTAACATAAGCTTAACTGGTATTTATACTTTTGAAATATGAGTGGCCCTGTGGTCGAGTGGATATAGTGCAAGCCTGTCATGCACGAGCTTGTCGGTTCGAATCTCAAAAAATTTTCAGATTAAAAAGAAAATGTCATTCCATTTGTAACAATAAAAAAATGTTTAAGCTTTAATTGTTACAGTTAAATGTCGAAATTATATTTATAAATAATTTATATTATTGTAGATCGAATAGGTCCCTATGGGATAGTTCAGTAACAAGTCACAAGGTGCATACAAAGTATCAATTAACCCCATCCTAGGCCATCCCCATGTAAAAGTGACTGGAAGTGTTAGAACTCGGACTGGTCCCTATCACTTGGGGATCGGTTACGTGACTTGTCTTGTGTCATTTCCATTTCCTGTCGACTACTTACAAATAATAAACAATAATTTTAAATTAAAATCTCAAATATCAAACTCTAGACCTCTTTTTTAGAAATTGGAAATATCAAGAGACGGACTTAAAGACATCTGCATAAGTTGATTTTTTCTTTGATACCCGTAGCAATCTGCCAATCTAAAAATACAATAACAGTATTTATAGTAATCAGCTAAAAATGTTGTTGGACTAGGAGGAGCTTTATATGTGACGAACGCCAATGTGAAGGCTGCATTACCAGGATTACCATACCGTTGCAGTATCTTGCAACATGCCTCATTATTTTCTTATCATAAGTTTGTTAAATCTCAATAACCTAATATGAATGCTAACACCAAATATAAAATAAAATTTTAATGGCTGTGGGTGGCTGTGTCCACTCTTGGAAACGCAAGATTTTATTTCATTGAAATGGTTTCAATGTGTGGTGCCAAGTTTCTTAAGGAGTAGTTGAGTAGAAATATGTACTGCTATTTATCCTTAAATTCTGCTGGTCGTGTTAGGTTTCCAAACGCTAGATTGTATTATTAGCAGAGCTCAAGATGTGTATTAAATATGTATATTTATTAATAAATGGGCATGAATCCACCCATCTATTACCACAACTATAACCTCTCAGAAACAAGCAGTTTTTCAAATGTGTTAGCAAATGATGAAGTTCTACATACATACTCGTTACATAACATAAAAAAATACAACCGATTGAGAAAACCTACAAAATCTGTTCTAAGCAATTTTTCCTTATGAGCGCAGTAATAACAAAAGCTAATATTTTTCCCCGAATCGACCACTGTGCATTGGCTGCCTGGATTGTTTTGTCCATTGATTTTACGCGATCAAGCTGTTGACGGCACACACTAATTAACTCCAACAAACGTAAAAATTAATAACAAATTAGTAACACACAATAATCCACTCAAACTCGCCACTCAGTTGAGTGGATGACTGGCTGGTCTATAAAATCAAATGTGTTGGGATTGCAAAGGATACTGCGGTGCTGCAGCAGGGGCCATAAAGAATGAAAAGTGAATAAACAATAAAAGTGCTTTAACATTTCTACCAGCCAGGCAAGCAACAAACTCTACCTCTCGTAGACTGGTGATTTTAATTTTCAGCCAGACAAATTGTTCACCCATTAACTAAACTTAAAATCACAATATTTTCGTGTTAAATGCGACTGGCAGTTGGTCAAAAATTCACTCCTTCCAGCTTAAATCATGACACTCAGACACAACAACCAAAAAAACATATTTTTGCAGGAATGTTAAACAAAAATAATAATGAAAATTATTCATAAAGAAATTTTTATTTAAACACGAGTATATAAAAAACAAAAACATGGGAAAACAAATCACAATCATCATTAAGTCAATAGAAATATGTGTTTCGTTTGGCTTTCGATAACTTTTACAACGAGTGTAAAAATCAATTCTCATTTACATTTTATTAAAATTTACGTAATTCTTCTCAGCAGCAATCAAAACAAAAAAAAAGATTTCAAACATTGTTAAAATATTTTTACTTAATTGAGGCGTTTTTAAAGCGCGACAGTAAAAAGGGAGCAAAAATAAAAAAAAATTACAGTGTTTTTGCATTAGCGAAATTGCCCATAAGTATTAATGATTATTAATTTTAAAACACACAAAAAATATTTAAAAATACATTCGGTTTGGTGCCATAAACGGAGCGGCGCTCATGCTGACAACTGCTGAGATGGGGGTGTGTGTATGTGTGCCAGTGGATTGCTTTTAAAAATATTTCCTGCACCCTACAGCAGCAACGGTATGCAGGGGGTCTACTCTGTAATTCGAAACGAAAGAAAATGATTTCGAATTTACATGTTATACGGGCCTGTTCTGAAAATCACGGTGATTTGAATCACGGTGATTTCAAAAACAAACTATTAATAACTCACTTGTTAGTGGATTTTTATTGTATTTTAAGTTTTTGTCATGTATAATAGAAACTTTATTCCAACTTCCATCGCTTTTAATCGTGAAATCTACAAAAGCTGTAATTTAGCTTTTACAAATTTTTTGAAATCACCGTGATTTGACATGTCGTGATTTGCAGAACAGGCCCGATAAGCATATAAATTCGAAAGCATTTTCTTTCGTTTCGTATTACAGAGTAGACCCCCCAGGATTCAAAGAAGTACCGCACCGAGGAATTTGTTTAAAGACCTAAATTTTTATTGAAAGCTACCGTCTACCAAATGTCAAGCATAGCATACACATGTTTATATGAGAATGATTCTTTTGAAGACAGCAAGGCAACACGGCGACAGGTTGTTGTCTGTGCTGATTTTGTCGTTGTACTCCAATTAAACTAATTTCTATCTCTTTGGCTACAATTAGAAAATGCAGTGTTGCCAGTATAATGCAAAATGTTGAATGCATGATATCATACAATTATTTCATATTATTTACCAAAAACAATATCCAAAAATTGATGTTAATAATAAATTGATTAATTTTCGTAATTTTCCGTGAAACAAGTACATTTCAAAATTGTAATTAATTTTTATAAATGCAAAATATATGAAAGTGGCAATACTGAACTATGTATTTGTACTTGAATATCAGCTGCAGATGGTGCTGCTGCCGTCTCCAAAATAATTAAGTAGCTGGCTACGAGGCGACAAATGCTGCATTTGAAATCGTGCGTTCGTGTAGCCTGCTGTGGTAAATGTGTTTAATGCGTGTAACGAGTGATAGTTCAAATACTCAGAAAACTTCGCTTAGAAAACTGGCAAAAAGTATCTACTTTATTTTGTTGAATGCTTTAAATTTTAAGGTGGCTTATAGTAAAATTGTACGTAAAGATACCCACATTATATATATACAATCCTTTAATTCCCAGTGGAACATAGGGCCGCTAATTGTGGAACTCATTTTCAATTTGAGCGAGTTTAGTAGTCTCCAACATGCTGTGCACGTTCTAAGATCTAAATCGTAACATTGCAATGTTCAAAGTGTTATTTATATTATTATTTACATTTGTATTGGATTCAATAATCATTAAAACTTTGTAAAAAATAGGTTATTGGACCATAGCTTCCCTAGGCTGGTGCTGGTGTTGCCAGCTAAGCCACCAGCCTGGCTTAGTTAATAGTCAATAGCAAATTTAGCAAGTACGCCTACTTCCCGCGACGCCATCTATTAAATAGCCATTCGGAAATGCTAAAGACCGTCGGTCGAGTTCGATCCACCTCAAAGAGCACCGCGAGGAGTCCACTGTAGAATGAATGGGATCAGCACCCTGATCTACGAGTCCACTTGGAATGACTCACTAAGGATAGTTGGAACACTTTACTTTACGCTTTTTTAATTTTTCAAGATGATAAGTCTTACAAAGGGACGCTTGAACCATTTTACCTTACATACTCCCTTATTCCCCCAGAAAAGATACCCATAGGTTATACAATATTATTCAGTACTTTAGTTCTTTTATTATTATTATCGCTTTGTTCATACTATTCAATAAGTGGCACAATGTGTGTTTGAGAAACTGCAAAGTTAGCGTTTCATGATGCATACATTCCGATCAGGATAATTAGAACCACTTAAGTTTCTTAAGTAACTTAGGAAGTAAGAATTTGTAGTTAAGTAATTTAAAAACAGAAATATAATATTTAGTGACTAGCAATTATTTTTTTAAATTTATTTTATTGTGCAATATTGTCAGCTCACTACAGAATATTACTTTTTGTTCAATATAAACCAAAATACATTTGATTGTACTCGTATCCAATATATTTTGCCACCTATTAACATCACATACAACCACGCAATTTTATTGCAACATATTAATTATTGCACAATAAAATTGCAATAAACACTTAAAAAAATCAAAAATTAATTAAGAATCTAATTTTGTCAGTTAAGCTTTTTAATTAATCAAAGCTTTAACGAAACGTTTAGTTCATTCAATTAAATTTTTCATTAAACTTTTAATTAATTAAATTTTTAAACAAAAGTTTAATTAACGCAAATATAATTTTAATTGCTTATTTGTATTTTCTTTATTAAAGGTGTTTTTGTATTACAAATTTCTCCATTTTTTCATAAGATTAGCAACTGGAAAGAATGCAAACAAAGCTTCAGAATATAAGAAACATAAGTCCTAGTTTAAATTATGCAAGTTTTATTGCTAAGCTGATTAGTTTTTGTTGGAGAGAGAGACGAGGGGAGCATACATGTTTATTTTCCCCTAGTCTCTCTCTCTCCTAAAAAGTCCTAGTTTACATTATGCAAGTTTTATTGCTAAGCTGATTAGTTTGTAGGAGAGAGCTGGAGAGAGACGAGGGGAAAATAAATGAGTACTCAGCTACATGTACTGTCAATACGTTTTGCTCTCTTATTCATAATGTTAAAAAAAAGCTATGCATAAAAATATGAGTTGAAAAATAAGGCTTGCATTGTATGAACTCGAATAAAAGTTCAAAGAAGAAAAAGTGATAAGCTTAGCAATAAAACTTGACTGGTGTGAGCTGGGACTAAGTTCTAAAAAGAAAATTGTTAAGCAAAAGTTCTTGACAAATTACGGATGAGATAAAGATGATTTGACATTTAGTCCTAGTTTACACTATGCAAGTCTTATTGCTAAGCTAATTAGTTTTAGGGAGAGAGAGAGACGAGGGGAAAATAAACGTTTCTAATCAGCTTAGCAATAATACTTGCATAGTGTAAACTAGGACTTATTACACGGCACTTAAGCCCTTGTGACGCTTAAATAGTTTGCTTAAAATAATTTTTTTAAAACAATATAAACAAGGCATATTTTCGCCTTCTCAAAGAAAGAAGAGTTTGATTAATTTAATTTGACCACATTTTTGCCTTAACAGCTATGAGTCAAGTAAAAATTTTTACTTGCCAATATTATTGTAATTTGACAGCTAAAATCAATAGCTGTTAGTTGCCAGCTGCCATACGTAATAATATTTTGGCAACGCAAATTAAGTTCCGTTGCCATCCATTATATTAGTTTCGACTACTGACTTGACGTCCTCTTTAGCCAAAAATAGGCTCTTCTGCGAAGATTGTGCAAAATAGGTTCATGTCGCAACTTCCGGCCCCCAAAATGAGAATACGTAAAAGATTAAATTTTGGGTGGTCAACTATTTCTTCACTGGTTACTAAAAAATTTGTAATTACTTGCAAATCTATAAATTCAAACGGGTTTTCCTGTCAGTGAGTGCTTTTCTTTTGTTTTTTATGTTTGTGTGCGTGTGTGTGTGTGTGCTTGTGTTGAAATGATGAAGCAGCTTTAATGGTAACTCGTCATACATTCAAATTTTATTACCAACATCTTGACCATGATCATTATTAAGTTGTCGTTTGAATGTAATTCGTGGCAGCAACACAATAAGCATTATGTGCTACCAACTGTCGATTATGGCAACATTAAATTTTGAAAAAAAAAAAATTCACACTAACTGATGTGCGGGGAGTATGTTGGATGCATCACGATGGTATAAAGACATAAAATAAAAATTGCCACCATAAGGCAGTTTATCGATTTACAACAAATTGATTAGAAAAGCCAGATGGACTGTCTGACAACATATTTTATCTGAAAACATTGTCAGTCAAAACTTGTCATGGTTCGCATATGCAAAAATTGTCAGGGGTCTAATCGTCGCTTTCGATAACGAGCCGATTCGATCACGTTTTTTAAGTTTGAGATTATGGCATGCGATATTATTACATTGTTCGATAGCGAATGCCATAATTTCAAACTGAAAAAACGTGATCGAATCAGCTGGTTATCGAAAGCGATGATCCAGACCCTAGATCTCTTGTTAGGCATTGCCAGACTCAAAACATTTCACAGAAATATAAAATAAAGTAGCAGACATTTGTGGCATCTGTATCGCTACGCAATCTGTCAACATTGTGTCATCGTATTGTTGGTTTCATTGAAATCTAAAAATGTATTTTAATTTACGCTTATTTTTCACAATGTCAAATTACCGTTTTAAAATCTAAACTTTTTGTTTTTTTTTTCTTCATTAATTTTATGAGTTGCTAAACAAAACCTCCGACAATAAATTTTGAAAACAAAATGTAACTTATTGGTAAACTGAAAACCTGAAATGTTATCAAATCAAAGTAAATTTGTCATAGTCTCTGATAAACAAAAGAGAAATAAATTTATATTTTTAAATATTCACATTTTTATTAACAGCAAAAAAAAACACAAGGAGAGCTAAACGTGAAGATCCACACCGAAGATCACCAAAAGAAAAAAAAAGACCACACGCATGCTCGATTTTAAAAACACGTTTAATACGCAAAATAAAACAGACACCAACCAACCAACAACATTTTAATTGGGGGAATCCGAAGTTTAAAAAATTAATACATCCATATGTAAATAAATGAAATTGTATGAATAAATAATGAAAACAATCGAGACCCAGTTTCAAATCACAAAATAAAGATACAAAGATTAAAAATTAAAAAATAAAATAAAATAAAAAAATTCTACAACCGATTTATCGGGAGACAGCAATAAAATTAAATTAAGCTAAAATGAAAAATAAATTTTAAGAAGCGTAACAATCACCGAAAATCAATTAATTTGTTTAACACATCAATATTGAATGACTGAAAGAAACCGTGTTGCGGCACGACATGATTCTTTGAAAGGGGCTACAAAATTTGTAGAGGGATGCAAACGAAAACTTGAAATATATTTGGGAGTTATTTGGTTTTCTCTCTCTTAGTGTTGTTGTTGGGCAATTAAAAATCAAGTATCAATAAATAATGTTTGTTCATATTTCACAATTTACAAATGTGATATTGAAGCTTTCTGTTTCCAGGTGGTAACGCACATAATATTTTCGTTCATTTAGTTTAGTTTTTACAAAATTATAATTCTATATATGTATATAAGTATACATATCGTTACCTTAATATAGAAAGGCCCCAGCTCATTATTTTGAACTCTAGATTTTACCATTTTACGATTCCCTGGGTGTTTTCTACAGACAAGCTAATCGCCTCGCGGGTTGTGCAAAGCCCTTCTGTATAAAATTATTTTCTATTTTAATTAGCATTGGTATACGTTTCTACAAATTTCTTCAATATCTCTGATAAAATAGAATATAATGGACTAAACTCTACTCAGTCAGCATAATGATACGGAGACAACCAGGTTGAATAAAGAATTTTAGGCCGCCATAAGCGGCGAACTCTGCTACCCTGATCGAATGAGTTGTTATTGTCTTTGAAAATATTCATAAGCTCCATTAGAGCAGGGTTGCATTTTTTCAAAAAACGAATGTTTATGTAGGATAGTGAGTACCAGCCTTTGTTTCTATTCCCACGAAGAACTCAGTACCATATCACGATCATGTTAATGATTCTCACAAAATGTTAAATTCTTTGGCTCATTTTTTTTAGTTTTTTCTTTCCTTGCACAACCAGTAAAAAGCTTTATCAATTTAAACAGCTGTTATCTGTTCGTAATTATTGCTCTTCAAACAACAAATTCACACAGCGAAAGTTGTGTTCCTAGCATAATTTTAAATACTCGTATCCCCGGAAAAACTCTCAGTGAATTAATTTATTTTTGATAATAAAATCTTCCTTTTTCAAAGAGTTGACAAGAGAAATAAAAATTGGGAGAGAATTCCGAATTTTCGAAGCCAGCTATTTTGTTTCCAGTTGCTGTATTTTGCCTGAGAGCTTGTGTGTTTTTTTTTCATTCTTGCAACTTTGAGTTGGTAACACTGCTTTACTTGACAACCGATCTAACAGCTGATAGCTTGGTTTGCTATTTCGCGATGAATAGATGAGATCTACGCTTGTAAATTATTAAAAATTTTTTTATTGAAATAATGGTTCTGTTGGTCAAATTTGATTTTGATTCTGCGATGAAGCAAAATTTTGCTTGAATGGGTTTGTAAATGAGCAAAACTGTCCCATATGGAGTGAAGATAGACCACAAGCTTTGGCTAAAAACTATTAACTCCACAGAAAATTACTATCCTGGTGGTCTTCATATGAGCAGCGAAACACTATGGTCCCAATACTAAATTTAGCGCGAAAAAATTTGTTTTTTTACTGATACAAAATTAAACATTTTGGATGGTTTTTTAAATGACAAGACCTCACCGTGCACAACGGTATAAATTTGTTTTTGTTGTGTACATTTTCAATATTATAACTGCAGTATTGTTTTAAATAGAAATAATTGCTTAATTTCGTTTTTAATATGAAACCACTTTAACTTCCACTTCATTGTTCCACACTACTTCAAAAATTATGATGACTAGAATGTAACATAATGTTAATCAGGAACGATTACACGCATTCATCTTGCTTACGGTATATAAAATGTTATGATCGGACTAAAAATGGTGACACAGTGAACAAAATACTAAAAGGGCGGCATTTGTAGGAGTGGCAAAAAAATAAAAACAAATTTTTGGAATTGTTTTTACATTATCTTTAATCCTAGGGGGTTACTGGCGCATTTTTTTTCGAACCACTCTACCATACATACTATTCTAGAATTGTTTGTATATATTTATTTATTCCATTTTCTTCTAGTCTAGTCTAAGCTAGTCTATCCATCTACCTGAAGGAAGATTGGTAAGGGAGAGAGAGAGGGAGCTCTACTCCCTACTCCGTTACCAACCTGCTTCTCCTACTTGGTAGGTCTACAGGTATGAGGTTCTTTCTGCACATCCCAGATGCATTAAGGTCATATCATATACGTATAAATATATAATTAAATAAAATTGCTCTTTATATTTGAATCAAGAGTCGATCCAACGATCTCCATATGGTAGGCTAGAACACTACCCACTGACCTAGTGAACCACATATTTATTTTCATACACAATTCAATTAAAATATTTAAAATCAAAACACAAAGTAAAAATCTCATTCGCATCCAAATTTGAACCCAAGTAAGCGAGAGAGGATGCACTATAAAAAAAAGTTTGAGTATTTCAGAATAAACAGCTGACCAACCTCGTAGAGTTTGTGTTCATTTTCGTGACTTGCTTACGTTATTGCATCCTCGTAAGGCGGAGGGGATGCACTCTGTGTTTTTCCGCATATCCGAAGCGTTTATTTTTGTCTTAGTGCTTACTTCTAGCAAATTTATTTTTGCTGGGAGATAGTCTACTCTTGTCTTAGATTTTTACAATCTATTCTACTCATGTATAGTCTTGTCTTCTCCTGTCTTGTCTTGTCTTGTCTTCTCTTGTCTTGTTTAATCTAATCTAGTCCAGTCTCTCAGTATTATGTATATCCACGAAGTAGATGCAATCAAAATTATCAATCTAATTAAAATAAATTTACATTTACAAAAGAGATCACGATGAAGGAAAAAATTATCACGTCTACATTCTTATTGAAAACTTCGACCAAGAACTTATAAGCTAAGGAAGTATCTTAAGAGTTAAAAATAAAAATTAATTTGACTTTGTAAACTTATATTTTCTGGACATTTTCTTGCCATTTTAAAAGTTTATTGTCAAAAAAAAATAAAAATTTTTCTTAAATAAATCAAAACTTCCTTAATCTGCATGAAACAGTTAACACTTGTTTGCTAATTAATTATTGTTTCATTATTAAATTTAGACATAATTGTCAGCTAAAAGCTTCTTAAGTCCCAACACTTGTGAAACACTAATTTATTGGGCTTGAAACCTTTTTTTTAAGTTTTAAAGTCACAAAAAAATTTGGTGTGGGAGTGGCTCAAAATAAAAACTTATGAATATTTTGCCATTGCGTGACATCGTCCAACATTGAGCATGAGCATTAAATTTTATGTTTATGATTGTTATTCGAATTATAAAAAATAAATCGAAATCCTTTCAACTTATTTGTCGTTGTCGTCTGTGTCAGTTAAATGGATTATTTGTTCTGGTGCTGGAATGCTGGAATAAAATGCGTCCCAATAACAATAACGATTGTCATAAAAGTGCAGTCATATCCTTTTTGTATAGTTTTTGTTATTTTTTTTTTTTTTTTGGCAATCACAAGCAATTGTGTGAGTATCATGTTCTGCCATCAATACGATTATTGTGGCCATATTGTGTTCGGGAACAAGTTAAAATCAAATTGATTTTGCCACAACACACCATGTCATCATCATGATAAGAGCTGGGTAGACAATTTTAAATGATGAGGGAAAGTTTAATATCTGCTGGTAATCGAATATGAAATTATCTTTTTATGTCCTCTTTTTTTTTTTGATATGTAACAACATAATATTTTCAATTATTTTTGGCTGTTTAATTTGGTTTTCTTTAAAAAAAAAGGGTAAATTAAATCTGGCTGCATTGGAATAATGAATTTTGGTAATTACTCTGAACAATTATTAAGGTTTTTCTAGAGTTGGAATATTCAATATTGTTAATAACTATAGGGTGACGTTTTTTTAGCTGCATGAGAACTATCGGTATTGATAACTATGTTTTGACAGCTGAAAATGTCAAATTTTAGTGACATTTCTGTTCATTAAGGTTGGGCAAGCCATTATGAATAGCTTAACGCTATAACAACACTTCTGAAATGTTAAAATTTACTTTGAAAAAATAAAACTCCTTGCGAAATTCAAAGAGCACTTCGTTTATTTTACGGTCAATATAATCGCCCTATTGAGCAAACAATTGGTGCAGTTATTGACGGTTTTCCCACTAATTAAAGTCTTCACGATTCCAAACCATCAACCAGTCAAAGAAATTTGAGTAGCGAAGAAAATATTGCTGCTGTAGCGTGAAGAGCATACCAGAGGTGACACGAAACGGGAGATAATTTCTGTATACGAATGGTTTCTCTCACTCAGTTATTGGGCCTACTTTAAAGCTTCTTGAGTTGTGGCAATTTTAAACGTATTTTAATTTTATACTTTGTGGCCTGATTCGCTGTGTGATTTTTGTAATTAAAAGGTTAAAATTAATATTTTTTAATGAAAATGCTTAAATTTAAATCAGGAATCATTTGAAAATAAATCTTAATCACTTTTGTAATACTAATAGTCTTTTTCGCATTTTGTTTTTTAGTTCAACACATGCAATTCTTTCATTTCATTTTGTAAAAATGTGCACTTGTTCATCTTACAAAATACATTTTTTTCTCATGTTTGTTTTGATTAATTTGTTAACAACTTCCCTTCCCTTCCCTTTCTCTCAGTACCAGCGGCACAGCCGATTTTAGCTTCCTTCAACTCTGGTATCCTCTGTGGCGCGAATTATGAAAGAAGACTTCGATATGTCGAATTTTGGCGCTAGCGAGCCTTGCTGACTGAATTTTTGTTTCCAAAAGTTAATCAGCTAAACATTAACGACATTTACATAGTTCCTTTAATCGATTTATTTCCAAACTGCTTTGATTCACAAATACGTAAAACTAAAGTAAAAAGACTGTTTACGTAATCATAAGCGAAAGAAAGCTGACGACATAGTGGAATTAAAATTTATTAGAATTCGGGCGACTAAATTTCTTTCGCAGAACTTTTTTTCTGATATAGTGGAGCAAGAGATATTTACTCAAATATTTGTTCAATATTTTTATTACGTATAAGATAAAATTAGTTCCAATCTAAATTAAGGCTATCAGCGCAAAAGTGGTGTAACCCACATTTGTTTTTTGGTTGCTGTTCTTTATTACGAACTATAAAAAAGAGTAGAGTAAACCACCTTTTAGTATTCTAAATAAAATGGAACTGAAAAATCGTTTCTGCACAGATCATAATATTGCAAAGTAATAAAGCAATTAAATAATTAAATTGATGTGGGTTACACCACTTCTGCGCTAATGGCCGCAATTAATATATGTTTTTATTTTTCTTTAATGCTGCTAAAATTATGATAATCAACTTACGATATTCATATTTTTAATCAAGGATCGTTATAAACTTAAAAGTATTTTATTATCAATAATTCTTTTCTTTTGGTTTTGCTTCCTTGACTCGCGAACATCTGTTAAGGTACGGTCACACTTGGCGAACATTTACACGCAAAAGCGTAACCACTAAATACTAATGAGAAACCTTTTGATTCAGATACGTGCTTATTAAGTTAAACAGTTTCATGAATACAAAACAAGTAGAATCCAATATTATGGGCAACTGTTTAACTTAATAAACACTTGTCTAAATGCAAAGATTTTCATTGGTATGCAGTGGTTACGCCTTTTTTTGCCAAATATTTGCCAAGTGTGACAGTGTACCTTTAAATATTTGATAAAGGTGTATCACTAATTGAAAATTAATTTTTAAGTGCAAGCAATTTAAATTTCATTGAATATTAAGAAAAACAAGTTTAGTCTTGTCTTAACATGTCTACAAGCATAAAAAGAAGAACAGTTTCAATATATTTAAATGATACACTAACGACATACATAATTTGGTTAAAATGTGAAATTAATTTGTTATAAAAATGTATACAATGTTGTTGTATTTAAATAATTTTTTTTTTATAAATAAATTTTAAGCGCAATGACAGTCAAAGTAGTAGCACAACAATAACCACTTAAGATACGGATTCAAAGGCAGCAACTAACTCTAGTGTCTGGAAAAAAATTTATGTATTTTTCGTTTTCACAAACAAACCTACGAACGATAATCAAAATTAACATATCAACTTTTGTTTTAATAAATGACATTTGACTTTAGGTTGACAACTTTGTCCAGCAGCAGCAGCAGCAGCAGCAGCAGCAGCAGCATCTTCCCCGCTCGACTTGAGATACTCAAAGTATCTTGTGCAACCGCACAAAAATTAAAAAAAAAAAATAGTAATAATAAAATAAATAAATAAAATATTTATGGGCCGAACGCGAGCGCACACTGAAAAATCAACAACATAATTAAAAAATTAATATTAAAAAACACAAATGGAAATAAAATCTTAAATAACTCTATTATGCCAAATATATTTTCGAGTTAATGATAACAAATGTATCTTATTTTCAAATATACTCAGACAACCAACCACTCGTATCCATATTTAAAACGGCCAGTGTGTGGCATATGCATATTTTGTTAAAATATTAGGAAATTCCAAAAAAAAAATTAAACAAAAAAAAAACGGAGTTGTTGTACACATTTTTTTTTGTAAATGTTTGTCAACTCTTTGTCTTAAACTTAAAACTTGTAACAGATTTAACTTTAAGCATTTGAAGCGAAAACTATATTGTGTTGATTTCTTAATTACCAGAGATCAAGCAAGCATGCAAATTGAAATTAAATTTAAAATTTAAATATTTTCAAATATCAATATGCTAAGTTAGCCATAAAAAACTACATACATATGTATGTGACCTTCTCCGAGAAAAGAGACCTAGTGTGTGAAAATGAAGTTTTGAGAAAAACGCACTTTAAAAATAAAATTTTAATGTTTTTTTCTTTCATTTTTATCGTTTTTGACGCACACCCATTTTTTGCCACACTAGGTCACATATGTATTTGTAGAGCTCCTAATCATCATATTTATGTTTGGCATGTCGAGCAGACTCAATGAGTTCATCTAATAATTATGAATTAATGAAAAAATATCGATAAGTGATTTCTTTTGTTATGCTTTTGTTTCCGCATAAAATTTAAATTTAATTGCATCTACAGTCGAACTTCCATAACTCGAACTTCTCTAACTCGAATTTTCTCTAACTCGAACTAATTTGGTTGGCAGTAGCGTTAACAGAACAAATCACATACAATTCTATAACTCGAAGTCTGCGTAAGTCGATTTTTTTTTTGGGATAATGGTGATTCGGGTTATGGAAGTTCGACTGTATTTGTAATTTATTGTAATAATACTCGTATTATTGCAATTTTTGATTTAAAAATTGAATTTATTTAAGTTCACTAGCAGGCACAAACGGCAACATTACAAATTTAACCACTTATAATAATGCGAATATGTATGGCAACCCAACTTCAGTTGCGTTGTCCACTGACAACGCATTAAATTGAGTTAAAATTAATATTATGTATGGCAACTTTCATTGTATGTGGAAGTATGCATGATGTACGAGTATTAGTGTATTGAACTATATAAAAATCGATTGAATTTATCTTTTTGTGTCCTATCTCCTTCCTTCTTATTTCATGTTTTAACAGATTAAGGACGATTATTACAACTTAAAGTTACTTAAAAGTAAAAAGTTTTTCATCAATACAATTTTAGCTTAACCTAAAGTGAACGCTAAGGTTAAGGCAAATTGTATCCCTCCTGGTAAGTTCAATTAAACTTATAATAATGAATAGCGTTTTATACGTCCGACAAAATCCTACTTTTAATTAACTTTAAGTTTGAAATAATGGCCCTTAAACTGGGGGTCTACTCTGTAATTCGAAACGAAAGAAAATGCTTTCGAATTTTCATGTAATTAACATACAAATTCGAAAGAATTTTCTTTCGTTTCGAATTACAGAGTAGACCCCCTCATTTCTTAACAAACATGTTGAAATCTTGCCCAAACATTAGCATGACTCGAAGTTAATGTTAAAGTTAGACACTTCATGTTAGGTGCAGATTGGCAACCGAAAATATTTTAAAGAAAGCTTAAAAATTTAAAAAGAAAAGTATTAAATTTTTTTTAAGAAATTGCTTATGATATAAAGAAGATTATTTAAGTGGAATTAATTTTCGATTTACTGCGAGTAAATGTTAAATAACACTTCACGATAATTTCGAACTTTATCCAAAATTAAGGGTTTTTAAAAATAGATTCTGACAGGGGAGACCAAAACCGTCGTTTTGAAATATCTCATCAGAATTTTATTTTAGGGGTCGTTAAAGTTTTCTCAGCAGTACTTAAAATATGGAAAAAAAAGTATTTACCTACTTCTGTTATGTAAACACTATGGGGTAGAACTTTTGAAAGCAGAAGACTGGATCTGGTCCGTGCTTGTGGCACCGGGGTTGAAATTATGGCATTCGATATCGATCAAAATTTCTAAATATTTCATTAAAATTTAAATGGAAATATTTTTAAATTTCCTGCGAAAAACACACTTGTCATCATATTTCATTAAATATTAATTTTTCGAGAAAATTAAATTTAATCAATTTGTTGTACTGTTTAGTTCTTCCGATTGACATCGACAAAAAAAACAAATAAAAAAATCGCAAGTTCCTTTTTTTCAAATCTGGCCCAGTGTGCGACGTTTTGGAAAGATCACTGCAATTTTAATTTTAGGGTGATTACAGTATATGAAACTATCTATATGTTCTTTACATCTGAGGTGTAGGGTATGTTCAGCAACTTTGTAGAATATATTGAGGGTGATTATGAATAAAATTCCGCGAGAAATTTTTCCCGGGGAACAATTCCAACTAATATCAAGTACTAAGGAAAACAAAAAATTCTAATTGGAAAAGGGAGACATTTCTCGCGGAAATTTATTCATAATTGATTAAGGCAAATATTTTTGTGGAGCCTATTAACCCTCTAACTCCCCAAAATAACTGTAATTATTAGCTCTATTGTAACAAATCGTTAAAAACCCACTCTAAAAAGGAGGAGGTCGGGGATGAAATGTTCACCTTCAAAAACTTAAGCCCAAAACTTAACACAAACAGCAAAAACCAGCCCAAAGTCAAGATCGGCCATTTTCATTATTACAACTTCCCTTGTGGGACAATAAAAAAGCAATAAAACTTATATCAACATCACATTGGTCCAAGGCTAGACTTTAGCAGCAGTCCATCACAGTTATTGACATCACGTCAATGCAATAACAAAAAAAAATTTTTTTGGGGGGGCGCTTGTCTACACATTGTCGAAAACAAACTGACTGCTGCTGCTATTTGGGAACTGATGCTGCTATTTGCTGGACCTTAGGGAAGAGAATTAGCCTGCCAATTTTTCGATATTGTCTTGACGTGACGTTAATATTGACAACTAGAATAGTTATGTTGTTGCTTACTGCTTTAATCTGTGGTTTTCATGACTAACAAACGATCTTATATATATTTCATTTCGAGTTTGTGATGTTAAATTGTTATATTTTGAATTTTTTTTAAATGGGTCTAAGAAATTTTTAAAAAATATGGCCGTACATATTGTGCATAATTTTTTTTGTCTAAAACAATTTTTTTTTAAATAAGGTACAAAAATAATTTTTTTTACTCTACTGAAAACAAATCGATTTTGGACGTGGAAACCGCAGAATTACACTTGAAAAAATCGCCTTTTATTCCCGCTAAATGACAGTGAATCAAAATTAAATCGTGAAATACATAAGATTTGGTTTCTTATGCCAGCCATAAATTACACAATTTCACTGCACAAGTCTGGCACTGTACAGTGCGTTTGTATAGTGTCTGGGGGTGGTTGTGCTATTTACGCAGTTAACTGAGTAAATATCAAAACGATTTTGATATTTGCTCAAGTTTGAAAACTGTACAGTGAACTTGTGTTGTGTATGTTACAAACGCTCAGTTGTCTCGTAATTCTTTAAGAGTTCAAAAAAAGCGCAGAAAAAATATTCTGGACAGAGTTCCTAGAATTAAACAAAGAATCACCTGCATTATGGCGTATTAAAATAAAAACTGTACAGTTTACTTATACAGTGTGTCATAAGCTAAGTTTAATCAATGCCAGACTTGAGCACTGAACTTGTGTAATGTATGGCCGGCATTAGTTACCATTTTTTGGACATCGTTTTTTTTTTTTTGCGAAAATCGGTTATTTACACTCAGACAAAATTGGCAACAATAAGAACGCGTCGCATTAATTCAATAATTTTCAATATAAAAAAAATGTTTATTAAAATACTTAAAAATACATAAAATTAATAAATTAATATATTTCCATATGGAAATAAGAAATTTCAACAGAACTAGACTTTTGTTAATATTGCTTATTAATTCAATGTGGTTTTTATTAATTTTAAGCTGTTTTTTCTCTGGGTGTACGATAGCAAATAGTAAATTTGTGGTAAAAAAAAATTAAGTTCGAAAACTATTTCTCTTAAGCTTTTTTTTTTGCAGTTATAGCACGATATTTTAAACTCATTCCATATTTTATTTTTTTTTCTACTGCGTTCGATCATTTTGTAAAACAAATAAATATTTCAACAGTTTGAATAAAAGAAAATTAATTTCATACTATTTTTGTTGCTGTTGTTATTTCTTTGACTAGATATTATGATTGTTTTTTCTTCTTCTCTCAACTTTTGGGCCACCAACCAACATTTTTTTATGGCTGCGTAAAAAAAAACTAATTTGAATTTCATATTTGTTAAAATTTATTTCAATTTTGTACTTCTGTTTTAAGATTTCGATAAATGGTCAATAAAAAATATTCAGCATTTGTATACAAATTCATGTTGAGTGTAAATATGTATGCATTTATGTATGATTGTATGATTGTATGATTATTTGTATGAGTGTGTTTTATTACATGTGTTTTAGTCATGTTGTTGTTTTTGGTTTTGTTTTTAATTTTAATTTTAATGATTTAGTTTTAATTTATCACTAATATAGTTGTCATGCGATTAAGCCAGTTTCTCTTTAAGAGCCAAACAACTTTAAGAATACATTTTCCATACAGACAGACAAACTGGGGACGGACGAACGTGTGCACATAAAACTACTTTAGAGTCATTAAGTTGTAAAATATTTATTTATAAGTTTCCGCTTTTGTAAATCTTTTTGAATACGAGTATATGTTATCGTTTGTAAGAGTAGCAGCAGTGGCTTTGAAATCTGATGGTGAAGACAGAAGATTTGATTTTTATAACTTTGGTTTTGAATTTTATTAGACGGTTTTTTAACTGTTTTCGCATAGATTTTATGTCGTTTAATATCATTGACTATATATCATTGTTGATATGTCATTATGAATGACTATAGAGATTTTGGTCAGCAAACATTTCTTGCAGGCTTTTCTTAAACTTTCTCTTAAAAAAGATGAATAAAAATTTAGAAATTTAAAAAAGTTTGTTGCACGCACTTCTCGATCATAAACAAGAACCACAAAGAAACTGTTATTTTGCTTGTCAATCAGAAATGGACACGATCAAATAATCAGTTGTCACATAAAACAATCAAACTCTTTGATTTTCATCATTCATTGTCGACAACGAGCACGTAGAGCCGAAAAAAAATTCGACTGCACGCACATAACTATGTGATTGATAAGTTTATTTTAGCGTCTGCAGGGCACAGTTTAATACCATTTTGCTGCGAATATTGCCTTGAAACATTTTGACCTGTGGTGTCCCCATTTAAGGGTGTGCTCCTTTCTTGAAAAGTGAAGAAAACCTCATACGGTAAAGATTTAATGGGTTAAAATATTTCCCATAAATGTTTCTCTTACGTTTTAATATACAATTTCTCAACACATCTCTTCATGAGTTCATGGATTCATGTTCCGATACACTAAAATAGTCCCCCTTATCATGGTTGGCGTTTTTCGACTTCAAATTCGACTATTTGTAGTTGATTAAAGACAACAAACTATAGTTTTCTTTAATCTAGTAGAAAACGCCTGACTTTCGCCGCAAAAGCAACAACCACAATAAGGGGGAATATTCTTTAGGAGAGAGCTTTGACTCCCCTTTATATAAGACTCGAATGTAAGATTTTAAAACGCCAATGCCTGTATATTCATTTTTTCTCTACTTTATCCAGTCGTTAGAACCTTTGCTATTTTAGAAAAAGTTTGGCTGTTATAAGTCATGTTTGACCCTACCTTTATATCTGGGGCAAAAAGGAAAAAGTGCTTAAGTCGAGATAAACTGATTTGAGTTATAGGATATTTACTTTATCTCAAAATGTAGCACTTACGAGATTTCGACCTAAATCTAGCTAATTTGTACTAGATTTCCAATACAAAACAAAATCTAGTTTGTGAGTAGATTTGTAGAAAATAAAATCTAACAATAATATATAATATTTATATAAAAGATGATTGAATTAGCTACGGTCTGCTTGAAAAGGTATGTGAATTGGCTACATTGCAATTGTTTGGTTGTAGTTTTGGAAACTTTTCAGTTAATGGGTCTTGTTTTGGATAAAAAAGTCTTTATAAATGTGAAAAAAATTGCTGTAAATGGTATAGATTTTCATAAAGATTTTAATTGAAATCTCCTTGATTTTGTGCAGGTGTAAATGCCCTATTAATGGCACTTCTACATATTCAAAAGAACCCTGAAAAAAATCTTAATTATTTTGTGCGATTTTTCCGGAAGTTATAGCACAGTGGCTGGCAGCTTATCTTTTTTAGACTTCTTATATCATTTGGAATAACAGGCTAAAGATAGAAATAAAAATAGAAATAAAAATACAAAGCCACCTAAGGGTAAAAACCAGTTTTGTTCAGGAGAGCCATTTTAAAGATTTAAATACGTGTATCTTTGGTGTACCATCACTGAGCGTGTTGGTATTGGTCTCCTTTGAAAGCGACACATCTCATGAGGAACGTGTTGGTCAACTTTGAAAACGCGCATAGGTCGTCCCTACCTCTTGTTTTGTGTAGTTGATTTTTACTGTTTTCAACCTAGCGCGCTGTTTCCATGAGTTTGATATCAATTTTGCTCGCGTTTTTTTCGAATCCAGGTGTATTTTCTGAAATTATTAATTGTGAATTATAATAAATACTCATTTATAATTCTTTTTAATCGTGAATATCACTCTGTTAGTACGAAAAATTTTTCACATAACCTTAGAGTCGTCGACTTCAATTTCATAAAACGCGCATATCTCTGGGAGGGAACACTTTTGGGACATGGGATCGGTCTCATTCGATGCTCAGATGTTGTCCACATCAAAAAAACAAGTGAAAATTTATTTTTTTTTACCCTTAGGTCCCTTTCTCTATGCGCTGTCACATACATATATAGATATTGCTTCATAAATAGGGCGCCTCAGCGATATTACATCAAGTTCCTTAGATCTCAATTATTAAATTAAATTTTTATCGCACAAGTTTTCATGAAAACAAAACTTTTTATTCAAATTTTTTATTGGTTGCTGCTAAGCAAAACAAAAAATTTCTTATTTCAAGTTTTCTAAAGTGTTTTCATCGACAATAGAATTTTTTTTTAACCTCTAATTGGCTGTACTTTCGTTATTTTTTCATTATATCCTGTTTTTTTTCGTTTGTTAATTTTTTTTTTCTACTTGTTACTTTATGGCAACAATTGTTTACTCGAAAATTGGCTACTAAAAAGTATGTACGAGTAGCGAGAGACCCTTAAGACAAATCAAACTTCTTTTTACCCCATCAACACGCGCAAACACGCAAATGTTGTTGTTGTCGATGGGGCATCTTCGGGCAGCAACTTTAGTTTTACAGTGTTACGGGGTGAATGCAACTGCAACAATGAAAATAACAATGCAGATTCATGCTGCTGCATTGTTCTTTTACAGCCTGGCTAATACAACAAACCAACAACAGCAACATGCAAACTAAAACAACCAATCAAGCTGAAAATTTGAGCGCAAACAAAACACAAACAACCAAACACTCAGCCAACATTTACAAGTAATGGAAAATGAAAATAGCGCCTCCAGCATTATGGAATACAGTGCACTTGAGTGTTTGTTTGGTTTAAAGTTTAGTTAGTTAGTTTGGGAAAAGCTAAGTTGAAATTTTTAACGTTTCTGCTGGGGCCTCAACAACAAGCCAATGCAAATGCAACTGCAACATAAATAAATAAACAACAACAACAACAGCAACATCATCCATGTTGTACTTCATTAATTGTTAATAAAATTGAAAACTGTTGCCTTTTTCACAACCAAGAACCTCTTAAAACACCTCCCCCCCTCTAGTGGCAGCAACATCATTACTGCATGAACAACAACAACAAGGACAGTAATAATAATTGCTAAACCAGCTGCCGGTTTTAAAAATTCTTGTTTTTTTTCTGGCAATCCACTTGTGTCAAAAAATTTGTCAACACAAGAGCCTACGCATGTCAAAATTAGCATTTTGTGTTTTTATTTTTTTTAACCACTTTTCACCCAAAATAAGTGCACATTTATTCAAATCCATTACATGGGCACACACGCACGCATACATTTACAATTTTCTTCGTTACTAACCCAGTTGGCCACGTCTTTAAGAGACATCTTTGACGGCGGGTACAAGACAATGATGGTAAGTCGTAGAAGACATATTGACAGCCCCATACAAATCGTCGACGAAATTTTCATACAAATGGCGCCGAGGTCACACAAGACAAAACTTATATGACACTGTCGCTCAGATTGTCCTCAACAAAGTCTTATTGAAGACAAAATATATGACACTGTCACTCAGATTGTCGTCAACACGGCTTTATTGAAGACAAAACGATGGATATTGTCGCTCAGATAGTCATGAACGACGATTTCCTTTAAATTTTCGATTAAAAAACCTAATGAACAGGCGACATGTCGTACATTAATCCTCAAAGACAATGTCGTCTGTGACGATTTGGCCAACTGGGAAATAGAGGAAAAAATTGTTTGCATAATTATGACTTTAAGTTGGCATTGTTGACAGCATTACACTCTCCCTCTTTGGTTTATATATTTTGTGCCTCTTGACAAAGATGTTGCTGCTGCACACAAGGTTAAAGTACTTTTGGGCAATTTGGTACATTTTATAACCCTTTTTACAGGTGGAATTTATAAGGTCTCTTAAAAATGTGGAGAGTAGGAATGAATTTGCAAGGTGAAACAACTTTAACTCCTCTACTGCTTAAGCTAGAAACAGTGCTGGATTTATGTATAGTTCCGTGAGGCCCGGGCCTAGGCGGCATGGTTTTAGGGGCGGCAATATTTTAAGAACCCTAAGAAATAAAATTTTAAATAGGTTGATATTGATAATTTTTGTCAATCAATGAAAAATTTAGAATATAATTTATCGGTGCTATATAATTTTTTTTACATTTATATAATAGTATTCTCAAACACTTCAGTAGACCATTGTGCATTGTTAAGATTTAACGACAGCTCGGGTAAGTGTACTCGTATTTTACATTTTAATTTACGAAACCAGAGCACACTCCAGTTAGGAGGTATTAACAAGCAGTGTTTAAAAACTTCCGGGGGGTTATTATATAATCCGAACGGAAATGTGTTCGAATTGCAGTGTTAATAACATACAAATTCGAAAAGTTTCCGTTTCGAATCGAATTACATAATAACCCCCTGCTTTGTGTAATTGCTGAAAATGTTTCAAAGCGAACGCATGAAACGGTGAATTTCAGCAGTCAACATGTTCGAACAGTTGTCGGTTTGACTGACTGCTGCTTAAAATAAATTCGGATGTTAAATTTTCGTTTTTTACTAGACTATACTTTTTTGCAAAAAGTGTTACTGAAACTCAATTATCGGCCAGGTACTAAAAACCATTTCGTTTTGAAATCGCCAAGTTTCAAAAACGGAAAACAGTGTTCTCTTTATCAGATAATTTAGTAAATTCAAAATAAGTTCGGATAAAATATTTTAAGCATAGGAATCTTAAAACCAAATAAAAATCTGCAATAAGTGAGCTTTCTTGACGATTTTTTTCCTGAAATTTGACGGTTTCAAAACGAAATGGTTCTCAGAGCCAGTCTGTATATGATTTTCGAAAAAAAAATTTGTGAAAATTTTTGTATTACTTATTAGGGTGCCTAAACACGTTCAGATTATATTGCCAAATATTGTTAGCAAAAAATTAGGAGTTCCTTGTTAGTTATTCTGAAAGAAATAAAAAAAAAATTTACTTTACTTTTGCAAAAAAAAAAAATTTTTACGACGTAAACTGTTTATGGGATTTATTTAGTGGACTCTTAGCTACATTATTGCCATATATAGTAAGGCGCTATCACTAAGTCTGAATTAGCCGTTGGCCAAACGGGCATACTGATTTTCGAAATCTTTGGAGATGCATAAAAAAGTGGTTCACCAAACTCGCCAAACTGAGTATAGGAGTTTACTTCCCTTTGTTAATACTATCGAACCTATACTATCAGGACCATGCGGATGTGCACGTGTAATGCACCGTGCGATTTAAATATTTATAAATTTCATATTTAATTTTAAAAGCTTTTCATAGAGCAAAAATGGCGGCATATCTCACGGGGCCTAGGGCGACATTAAACATAAATCCACCACTGGCTAGAAAGAAGACTGCCAAGACATGTGTTATAAAGCTTAAGTCCTCCTCTAAAGAAGTTCGGAATTTCAGATTAATCCACCTAGTAGCTTAGAAGCTCCAGATTTATTGCCATTTATTTTGCGAAAGTAACCACTGTGCATTGATTAACTTTAAAAGCCTGGGACAATCACTGGTGAATAATATACCAACTTGCAGGGACAATTTAAGATTAAAGAAAAATAATACCGCATTCGGCCAAAGCAACAATACAGGGATGCATAGAAAAACCATGAATTGGGCTTCGAATTGCTCCCTTATCAGCTCTTTTCTGCAGGTTTGGGGCCGGACTTGAAGAAATGGCCGCGCGGAAGGATATTTAACTCAAACGATAAAATCATCTCACTATCAAATAATATTGTGACACGTTAACAATAATCAGCCTTATTCCAGTTGTCAACGTCGTCGTCACATCAATACAATACCAAAAAGTTGGCGTTCGTCTACTCGCTCTGTAGAACAATTTTGTTTTTTTTTTACAGTATATTCCTGTTCATTAAAGTCTAGCAAAGAGCACGAAGCTATCAATACAAGTCAGTTGTTATCGACAACGGATAGACAAACACCAATTTGTTGGTATTGCATTGACGTGACGTCGATGTTGACAACTGGAATAAGGGTGAATAATAATTAAAATAACACTTAAAAAAACGAATTTTTCGTTATAACGAATGGGACTGACATTATATCGTTCGTTATAGAGGGATTTGCCTGTACCTGTTTTGAGGACCTCAACAAATCTTCTTATTAGGAAGGAATAAAAAAAATTAAAAAACATTGGAGAAGTAAAAAGAGCCCAAATGAGACTACTTAAAAAAAAATTAAATGATTTTTCATCCAACAATCTTTTTTTTTTTTTCATTAAAAAAGTGACGGAATTATTGAGCCACTCTCGTACCTGAATATATTTTTAACCCTTGCAAAGTCTTGCTAACTGTGATGCCAACTTTTTTGGCTCTAAAAGCACATTAATATTTAAAAGAAGCACTAGAAAGCGTAATTTTGAGATCTAAAGAGCGTAAGAAGCATTAACGTGAAAAACAAGTGAAGATCCAAACGAGTGAAGTTTAATTATGTTTAATATTTCTAAGCTATTATCTATTTAATGAAATATATCAAGGAAAAAGGTTAAAGCATACTGAAAAATAAATGCACCAAATTTTTATTAAAGTAATTTTAAGAAATACACAAATTTCTTAAAAGTACTGCTTAGTGCTTTTTCTTCGTTTGGCACTAACGCTCAAAATTTGGCGTTTTGAGTCTTCAAAAAGCACTAAAAATAGTGCCAAAAGCACCAAGTTGGCATCACTGCTTGCTAACTATTTTACTAGGCCCTATAAAAGCTTTAAAGAACCCAATTTAAAAATAATAACAGAGAAACGGAAAGTTTCTTATTTCATAACTCATTCAAAATAATGTGGTTTGTCATTGAAAAGTATTCCACCGTTGAAACATCATTATCATGAAGGCTTTAGTGGGTTGCTTTGGGCCCCTAATAACTGGAACTTTTGCAATAAAAAATTTTGTTCCAAATTATTATTGATGCAAGCTCAACATTTATTCCTGATTACCCTTTCCACATGCATACATACACACATATTTAAAGCGTAGACGTACGTAAATATAATAATGAAAATTGCATTCATTGATGATGATGAAAATATTCATATTGTTGTGAATGCAATGTACGAGTATGTACATATTATTATTGGCCTACGGCTCATTTGCTCGGAATGTTGACGATGTTAAGTTAAGTTGAGTTGAGTTGAGTTCAGTTGAATTGAATTGAGAAATGTGTATATGCTGTTGGTGGTAGATGGTGATGATGATGATGAGGGGGCCACCAGTATGGGTTGACTTCACTGCAGGATTATGGCTTATAAACATGCAACTAACAAAATAAGAACTAGATGTATAAAAACAAAAATTTCAACAACAATTCCTTTTTTATGGTGGGAGTATATTCATATGCTACATATTATTGTTGTTGTTTGTGTTCGGTTTCTTCTTCTAGCATTTTGGGGTTGCAACTTTGTGCGTAGGAAATGCACATACAGAACAATAACAATAAAATAACAATAGTACGACGCTCCACATTATAAATGCCAGCCCACATTCTTCCCCAAATTGCAATATTTGTGTATGCATGCATACACATGTACCTATGTGTGTGTGTGTGTGTGTGTGTGTGTGATTACAGCATTCTTTATCTACATACTACATTCATGTGCACAAGCATCCAAAGTAAACATAAACTCACTTGCACATTTATGTGTATGTGTGTAGGTGTTTCTGTGTGTGTGTGTGCGAGAGTTTGTGTACCTGAGTAGATGTGACTGTAACAAAATTGCAATTGAATTCAATTCAAGCGTATGAATGCATCAACTGAATACTATTACGGACTGCCTCAGCAACAACGACAACAACTAACTGCCTCTTTATCGTTCGGCAGAAAAATGCATTTGCAAAATTTCATAAAGGTAGTTTGGGGGGCCTTAAGGTAACTAATTGTTTCCACGTACATACCTTTTTTTTTTGGTGTTTCTTTTTTGTTTTTTAATTCAACATTTTGCGAGAAGAAATAAGAAACTGGGGGAGTTTTTTGTTATACTTACACACACACACAAATGCATAAATACATAAATGTTTTCTTAACTGTAACATTAACACTGAGGGAAATTTTAAACTTTTTTTTAAAAGAGATCAACATATTTAGTTGGGTTGTTTAAATACATCAAAGTTGATTGATTTAGCGGCCTGTTCGTAAATGCAGTATACTGCTGTAGAGTATGATTTCTCTAATGCCAGCCATACACTACACAAGTTCAACGCTCAAGTCTGGCACTGCGTAAACTGAGCTTGTGACACACACTATACAAGTAAACTGTGCATTTTTTATTTTAATTCGCCATAATGCTGGTGATTCTTTGTATAATTCTAGGAACTCTGTCCAGAATATTTGTTCTGGGCTCATTTCTTGTTGTGAACTATTAAAAAATCACTACACAACTGAGCGTTTGCAACATACACTACACAAGTCCACTGTAAAGTTTTCAAACTTGAGCAAATATCAAAATCATTTTGATATTTACTCAGTTCATCGAGTAAAAAAGCTCAATCACCCGCATACACTATACAAACGCGCCGTACAGTGAAAGGCATAACATACTCATCGCCCTTATATTGGACATCGCGCTTAATATACTACAGAGTTGAATTTTCGGCCACCTTACAGCTTCAACGCTGCCTTCGAGTAAATATTTAAACTCTATGCGCTTAATAATGCACACTAATATAGTTAAAAGCATCCCAACCTCGGACTTCTAGCTCTGATTATAATTGGAAAATAGTTTTAAAGATTTTATCATCCATATATAGAATAAATTCCGTACGAAAGCGAAATTAAATATAGAAAACAAAGCTAAACGTTGTCGAGTACATAGTTTTAAAGTTTAATTAAACATGGCATAACGTGACAAACACCTTTTCGAACCAAACTTATGGCCAACCCTGTATTTGATTAAAGATGACTTGCCAGGATTAAAGAAAAAAATTTGCGTGGAAAGTGTTTTCTAAACCAAAAAAAAATTTTCTGGATAAAGGCTAAACAACTTTAAATAATTTTCTTTTGGAATAGTAAATATGAAAAATGTGACAGCCCGATTCTGTACAACAATTCCCAAGTAATTTGTGTCGTATTCCTTGTTCCCCTAAAAAACGATTTGCAAAGTTTTAACTAAAACAAAACAGCTGAGTTCGAAAATTCGAAGTTTGGTATCCCTAGGAATTTTCGTCCTGTTACTTGTTCTTTTATTCTAAAAAACGATTTGCTAATTTTTTTCAAGGAATTTTCGTCCTTTTCCTTGTTCTTTTATTCTAAAAAATGATTTGCTAATTTTTAACTAAAGCAAAAAAAAGTTGACTTCGAAAATTCGAAATTAAGTCTTGCAATAGATTTTCGGCGTGTTCCCTGTTGTTTTATTTTAAAAAATGATTGACAAATTTTTAGGTAAAGCAAAATTAGCCGACTTCGAAATTTGATCTAACAATTTTTCTGTCGTATTCCTGGTTCCACTATTCTGAAAAAACGACTGGCAATTTTTTTTTTAGTAAAGCAAAACAGCTGACTTCAAAATTCGAAATTTGATCTCCCTAGGAATTTTCGTCATGTTCCTTGTTCTTTATCATAAAAAATAACTTGAAAGATTTTTGGGCAAGGCCCAAAAAGCCAACATCGAAAATTCAAAATTTGATCTTCTAACAAAATTCCTGGTTCTACTATTGTGAAAAAACCAGCTGCAAATTTGTAAGTGAAGCAAAACAGCTCGATTACAAAATTCGAAATTTGGTCTTCCAAGGCATTTTCTTCGTGTTTATTATTCTTTTATTCTAAAAAACGATTTGCAAATTTTTAGGTATAGCCAAAACAGCCGACATGAAAATTTTATCTAAGAAATTTTCTGTCGTATTTCTGGTTACACTATTCAGAAAACGGAGTTGAAAATTTTTACATAAAGCAGCTGACTTCGAAAATTTGATATTTCATCTTCTTTATTGTACTTCTTTTCCTCCCTGTCTGTTTAGTATAGGAAAATTATATACTCGAGAAAAATTATTCCTAAGGAGTATTAAAATTGGACTGGAGATCTAAGGCCGTATTTTTTTCGAGAATTTGCAAGAGAAGTTTTATTCACTAGGACATTGGCGAATAGAAAGGCTATTTAACTACTGTTAATTCAAATGTATCCTTTAATTCCCTTTCAGAGCACAAGTGGGAATGTCTAACGAGAAATAAGTAAATGGCTTGGTACATTCAGATTGGCCCAAATAAAATATGGGGTAGTTTGGAACGAGTTTTCGTCATCCCACGTACAAAGGAAAAAAGTGATTTAGTAAGGAAACACGAAAAATGTCGGCAGAAAAATACATTACTGAAAGAAAGGTTACAATCTGAATATTCTACGATTTAACGCAGGGAAACTGTCTGCCAGGAAAAGCGTTGAAAAAATTAGTGGGACCATATCGAGCCTTAACCGCAAAAAAGGCTTAAGCGACACATTTTTTGCACATCGTTTTTTGACGAAAATCGATTACTTATGATCGCAAATAATAGAGTTTGGTCACAAAATTAAGTTAAAACATTATGTCACTTAATCTTTTTTGGCGATTATAGCACGATAGTGCACTCTAAATTCTAAATTGATAAAGTTGTGGAATACATAAGAAGAAACACTCGTAGATAAAAGATCTTCTTCGAAAATTAGCATTGACTATGTGTGATATTAACCTCAATAACTCTCATGTATCGAGAACGATATTTCATGTTATTAATTTTGATAGCCTGCAATTAACGCTTATTAAAATTATCTTAGCAATATATTTTTAGACCAGCTCCGGCACAAGATTTAAAACTTTTTCTCTAGTGTATTTAATAAAAAAAAAAAATACATACATACATATGTATGTTTCTTGGTTTTATCGAAAAAATTAAAACTGACGACCTTAAATTTCTATATTCATTCACACAGAATGGCACAGTACAGCAAACGCACATATTCACACACAAACATACACGCGCAAACACACTCATCCATCCTTCCACCCACCCATCATCAACACAAGTGTTTTACGGGCACAGGCATCCTTATAAACATTCCTTCAATTTTTATTTATTTATATATTTTTTTTATTCCTTATACGTACAATGTAATTTACAAGCTTTAAGCAACAAACACACTTTTATGCGCTCGTGAACACACATAGATACATACATACATAGATACTCATATAGCCAACTTATACATTTAGTACGTATTATATGCATACGTTTCAAGGCTCATTGAGCATGTTTATTAGCCAGCTTTTTGTGCTAATTAGCTACAGTACTTCATGGTTATTAAGATTGTGGCAAAGTGGTTGCAATTCAGCCAACAACAATAACCATATATCTCCTCTCATTCTATTTATAATTTATTTTTCTTCTCTCTCTTTCTCACTCAAGCGCTTTCATTTACGTATATATGTACATATTTCTTGATTCTTAAAAAAGTTTTTCTTTTTTTTATTCGAGTTGTTTTACTCAACGTCCTCCTGGTTATCCATGAAATGAATGAATGAATATTCGTAGTCATAATAATATTGTATACTCGCACAAAAGTATAATAATTTAATATTAAAATTTAGCATAAAACAACAAATTATGATTATGAGATGATGCTGCTGTCGATGTCGATGTTGATGATAATGTTGAAAATTGCATCACCCTTATTATACGAGTACGTACGTGCAACAACAACAACAGCAACAAAAGCACAAAAACAGCATCCAGTGTAAAGCACTTGATTCGTTTTGTATTTTTAGTGGGTTCATTTTTTTTTTTTTTTGTTAAACAAGGTAAATTACTTTGAATAATCTGGTAGATTTTTATTACTGCGAAGAAGGATGCCCAACCGACCCACAGATCAATTAATGAACTTTTTACGAGCTTTAGGGGGAGATGAAATAAATGGTCACAAGCGCGATTTGAAATAATTTATTGATTGCAAAATAAAATCACAGAAATGTATCTAAAAATTAAAATGTAACTTTGGTTTACAAAAAAAAAAGTTTGTACGAAAATTTTTTGTTAAACGTTTTGCAGGCCAAATTTATTTTTAATGAACAGGGCCTTAATTCTGGAACCCTCGATCATACGATATATCATGTGTTTAGCAATTTGTAATGCCGTTTTCGTTTCCAGCTCAGGTAAGTTCCTTCTGTTCAGGCTAGTCAAACGTATGCTTCATCCGAAACGCTGCTTATGGCTCGTTCACTTTGGTCGGTTTCACTTCCTTCTATCATTTTCACTCTATACGACGAAGGCTGATAATGTACACTTCGTAAACTGGTCGCTTATGTCGCTTAATCTTTTTTGGCGGTTAAGGCACAATATACGGGGAATGTTCCTAATATGCGTTACAAAATCTTGATCTGTAATGAGTCCTTAATTATTTTTTAATTTTCGTTTGCCGTTCCTTGCTGTAGAAACCATTTTGCAATTACTCTTGTTTGTGGCAGCCAGCGTGACCGTTTTGACCGACTAAAGTGGAAAATTGCCACTTTTTCGATATATCGATTCCACTTTTTCGACTTCCTTGCCACTTTTTATCCTCCTTTTTTTAGGGTGAGTTATATAAAAATACATTAAAAATAAAAAGTTTAGTGTAGTCTTCTCGTTTTTTTTAAATTTTGCCCCTTTTTTTGATAAATCCCCTAAATCCCCTATTTGGTGCCACTTTTTGAAAAATGTCATCGGTCACCCTGCTGGCAGCCTGTCACTTAACGCTGAACTCTATTTCTTGCAGATTTTTCCACAACAGAACAGAACGAAAAACGAAACACAAGCCACACATACTGATTTCCAATTGAACAGAAAGAAAATAGCTGATTAATAACAGAACAGAACGTATGAACTGATTTTGCGTTTATGCTAAATGAAACATCAACTAAACGAGAATTGCTAGGTATTGTAAACTTGTTTGATCACCAACAAACTTGTTTACCATATACTAGTGTGTGAAACGTTTTTAGTTTTAGTGTCTTGTTGTTGTTATTTTTTATTATATTTTGTTTTGTATAGAAATGGGAGGGGGAATCGTGGTATTAGTGGATGTTTTATGTTTAACTCTTTAGAATACGGTAATTTAATCTAAGTACTAGTTTAGGGTAATTGAAGTCACTTTAAAAATTTTATATAAAATCTTAGAAGGAAAATCTTGTGGAATACCTTAAAATTCATTGTTATCTGTATTACGTTCTTTTTCACAATGTATGATTAAGAGTTAACGTGAACTTTAACTACAAGTTGTTCATACAAAACTTTCTGTTAAAGGCCCTGTTAGTTTTTAGTTGCACATTCTGAAAAGGGCCTTTCATTAACAAAGAAGTAAAGGTTCATTAGAAGGGATATTAAATGGATTAGAATGTTCTATAAACAAAACTCCTTATTAAAATTTAGTTACAAGTCCTTGAATGCACCACAGTTCCAAATTTCACAAAAAATAAATTAAAAATTTCAATATTAATGCCCTAATTCTGTTCGACGAATGTATCGTCTTGTCTATGGACGAAAAGAAGAAGCAGTTTTGATTCTTTAAAACGATTATTATTTATTGCCTGTGCTAGAAGGTTCGTGTATTTGCTTTATTATTTTGTTCTGAACATTATATCCAACACATATTTTTTCATATATTTTTCAAACTATTTTATAATAATTTAATTGATTTTTTATGTTTAAAAAACATGGCAATAATATTTATATTCTTCATTGTCAAAGACAACAACCATTTTTGAAGAAAATAATTTAGAGACTTCAAAGACAACAACTCAGAAGCATTTTCAAACAAAAACTTCCTAAATCTTCTTACTGAATTAGGGCATAAGAGTTCTCAAAGTATTTCTTTGGCGCATTAATGTATAATTTCTTTACGAACAATTCACCCACGCAGTAAGTTGTCCTTCTCCAAAAAGTACTCAAAATAACACATTATATTTTTTTAATCATATCTAGATTGCATACAGCAAGTTAAAAAAATCTGTGTAATAAGTGAAAGCGTTCAGTTGATTCCATACAAAATGCAGATATACCTCAAATATTTAATATTTCTTTATTAAAGTTAATTTGAGAGTTTCCTGCATCTTTTCACTTTTTGTTTATTGTAATTTGTTTTGTTGTTATTTTTATATCAATTGCATCAATGCGGGAACAGGAAGCAAGATTTATTTCATGCTGAACATTCGTAGCATCCTTAAAGTATGTGACAGTTTTTATTTATTTTTGCTTGCCATGATTATCAAAAATTAACAGGGTGGTTTAATAAACTATTTTTTGTTTGCAAATAATAATTGTCTTTTGATGAATTTCACTGGGATTATTCATATAAAACATTTTTGTTTTATAAAAAAGTTTACAAAACAGAAGGTGTTCATACAAAAATTTGTTTTGTACAAAGCGCTTTATAAAACAAAATTAGTTTTTATGAATAAGGCAATACATATATAATTATTTAGCATTTGCATTTATTGTGGTTTAGGCACATTTAGATGAATATCTTTGCTGCTTAGTAAACTCATCAGCAGACTTCTAGTGCAAGTCAAAAAAGCTTTGCCAAGCTCAACTGTTTATAGAAAAGCTCACAACAAATTATTGAGAATTACCAAAATATACGGACATGGCATGCATACACACTCATTCACATTAATTTTGGAAATAAGAAATTAAAATATACAAATACATATTTCTTGAAAAGCATTTGCTCGTCTTTGTAAAACTTAAAAATTTAAATTTCATTCAAAAGAACTCACAAGATAAATCACGATTAAATATAGAATTGAAAATTAAGTTGATTATTGATGTAGCATTTGTAGCAGTATGAATGAAACTGATTATGGTCTTAAGGCTAGTTTTTTTTATCTTGATGAATAAATAAAAATATAATAAAAATTAAAAAGGCCCCCAAAATCTTCGATTATCCTGAAACTCGGTATGAACTTTTGTTATCATAGCAAAATAATGAAAGTAAAATTTCTGTTGAAGTCCGAACACTATTGTAATTAGAGTATTATTGTCCTTAAAATGATATAACGATAATATCTGTAGCTTAAATACTTTTAGTGATATTGATAAATTTTGTAAATGATATCAAATGATTTTTGTTTTTTATCTGATATTGTATTTCCATAACCAAATGAACTAGATCTTGAAAGTTTTGCACTAAATATATCTCTGTAATATAAAAAACACTGACATTGTTTCAGGCAAAACGGAGATGTTGTGGGCCTACTCGATATTTAATTAAAGCTTAAAAGCTTCTTTACAACCCACCGCGTGTAAAGCAAGAAAATAATTTTGTCTTGAAGATTATGGTTTGCCGATCTGACAAACAAAACACAATAGCTTAGAGAAAATTTTTCTTTATATGTCAAGATAAACTTCTTATAGCTCGATACACTCTTCTGAGCGATACCATGCAAATTCTACCTCTACATTGTTGGCAAATATTTTACCACCGACCCATTTTTACAAACTTGAAAATAAATATTCTGACGGAACACAATCTGGCAAAAAATGGAGTGATGAAGCAATTCAAACTTAATTCATTGATTTTGGCCATCGCATAAATAATGATTCTGGCAAACTCAAGCAGAACGGAAAAACATGCTGTTTTCGAAGCCCTTTACAACTTCATCGTGGGCTTTCTTGTGTTTGTCAGTCGAAATGCTAATTTCAGGCCATTGCAAATACATATATTTATTTTTTTAATAAATATATTTTTTTATTTGGCAAATAATCGATTTTGCTCAAACAATTTAGTTTGAAAATTATGTTGCTTAAGCTTTTTCTTTGTTTTTCTTTTATTTTATGTAGTCTTAAAAATAAAAAATTAAATTTTATTATACAGTTTTTACTTAAAAAATAAAACAAAATAACCCTATAATACTTACAGTGAACTCGTGGTAATGTTAACTCCCACAATAATGCTAACTCCCAAATGTTAAGTCCCAAATAATGAACACTCATTTCCTTGTATGAACTCTCTAAATTGTGAATAAAGTTTGATGGCTTTATATGGTGAACAACAGTTTTTGCAGTAAACCAACTCGCACGAGTTAAATAAGCTCATGTAAAACATGACATACATTTAAAACAGAACATTTGTGTTGCTATGTGTTACTCTCAAATGTTTTATAAACTCTCCAAACAATTTTCTCTTATTTTTTATTTCATTTAAAAAAATTTATTTGTTGATGGTTAACATCTCTAGATGAATTTCGTTGCAGGTAGGCAACACCTTAATACACTTCAACCAAAATTCAAAAATGTTAAAAAACCTCAATGCTCACAGAAAAACTCTCAATAGATTATTGAGAACTACAAAACTACACTCATAGAAGGCTAAAAAACTTGCTTAGCCATCAATAAATAAATTTGTTTAAATTCGTATTCATTTTTACATGCGTCAAATAAAAATTAAATATTGTAATTACTATTATTTTATTATTATACCATAATAAATAAGCTAGTGAAGTGGTAAAAATTATTGCAATCGAAAAAGTGAATAAATTCAGTCAAGCGAACTACTTTGGTTTATATAAGTTCATATTACCGCGAGTTCACTGTATATAAAAATAATTTCGTGTTCCATAAAATAAAGCAAGCAATTAAGGTTTAATTTTAAAATGCTTTACACTTTTCTCTAAGTCACCCTGTCTTCTGTTACTCACCACAAGAATGATCGTTTGGGCTCAACGTTGTTACCAGCACAAACTTTTAACTAAACACAGCCAAAAACAATTCTTTCGAAATGCACACGTTATTCTCGTATTTTTTTCCACTTCAACAACCGGATGTGTTGACTTGCTACTTCCAAACACACAACTAAAACCAATCAACAGTGCTTTTTCGAGCACAACGGGAAAAGCAAATACAAAATTGAAAAACAACAACAAGTTGGCTTTCAAACATGTTTGATATTGTGTGCAACAAACAAGAGGCAATATGTGCTCAATTTGCTTGGTTTAATACACGTGTGCTTAGTGCAACATGTAGATTAAAGCAAACAGAGGAAATGAAATACATTACATACAATTTTGTTTGTTTGATTAATTAACGTTTGTATGTATGTATGTATGTATGTATGTGTTTATGTAAGTACAGTACGAGCTCGAAAAAGGAAATGGAGTTGTTGCTACTTTTACCGAAATTTTGTTAACAGAGCGTTAAGAACTACATACATACGTATAAAAAACCATCATTTATGTACATATATATTTTTTTATTATTTTAACATAAACAAAATTGATTAAATAAGTTATCCTATAAAATATGAGGAGATAAAAAAAATTAAAATTAATAAAAAAAAGTATCGGCGCTTACTAACGAAAACGTTTTTTAAGATTTATTTATTTATTAAGAAAGTAAGTATTTGTATTTGTGATAACTACATATGCATTTTATATTATAAATACATACATACATACATACATTGCTTTTTTGTTTATCCCCGTAATCAGAAATTTTAAAAGAAAACTTCACATTCTATTGAATTCAATGAACCATTGATGACAGAATAATGTAAGTTGTTTTCTTTGTTTATTAATTTTTTTTTTTTATAAACTCGTCTATTTTTTAGTTTTTGTGTGTTTTTGCCCATTTGTATGCCACATTACACACAAATTGCTGAAGTTAAAAAATCTTGTTTTATCCTTGTTGAAAACCATTAAAGTGTCTCTTTTGGCAGAAGAAAAGCAAACATAAAAAATGAGCATGTGTCCACAAAATTTGCCAGATAAAATATGTATGTATGTATCTATGTATGTATGTATGTCATGTACATATGTATATTGCATGTATGTATGTGCGTTTAATTTAGAAAAAAAATATAAACGGAATATGAAAACTTATTTGTGTGATTTTTTTACATACACACATATTAAGTTTTAAATTAAAAATTTTAATGAATATGAAATAAATTACATATTTTTAAAATTTATGAAAAAAATATAAAATCATTAGAATTCCCTGGTAGAAAGATTTTTTAAAATTAGTTGTGGAGAAATCTAAAATAAGTAATTATGACAATTTCGAGATTTTTATTTTCGTTGCTGGTCAATTAGAACAGTGATTAACGTAAGTAATGTGCCTGCATACAATTTTATGGTGGCTTAAAAATTTGGCATATATTTTTAGACCAATTCTAAATATTCTTAAAGAAATAATTTCGAGGGAATTAATTTTTTCCGAGAATATTTATTTATGAAGTGTACCCCAGCAAAAAACTTTGCCTACTAGAATGCAAAAAAGTGTATGTACTCCTCAGTCGTAAGTACTTACAATTTGACTGAATAACCCATTATTTTTGTTTCAGAAGTTCAAAAAGTATGCGGTAACCTATACTTTTTGCCTACAAACATACAAAAGTTAATAGATTACTGATTGCCTAAAAGTACTCAAAATTGAATGGGTTATTTTTTGCGTACAAATATGCAAAATAATATAGATTAATTTTTGCTTAAACTTATTCAAAATTAATTTGCTATATTTTTTATTTTTTTTATTTTAAATGAATAAAATTTTGTAACAAATTTCTCTAGATATATATATTTCCTTATTAACTGGAAAGTACTACAATAAGTACTTTCACGTAGTGATATAAATAAGGTCTTATTTTATTCATTACATGACAGTCATTATTATGCAAATAAAATAATTAGATAAATAAGTACCACTCAATACTTTGTAAGCCATTACAAAATTTCGAAAATTTTTTGCTGGGGTTGTATGGCTGCGAAAGCTGGAACCTCTGCACTAGCGACTCACAAAGACTTCAGGTTTTCGTAAACCGCTACCTCCGGCGCATTTTTCACGTATTCTGGCCAGAAACAATATGTAAGAGCAACCTGTGGTTCCAAACCGCACAGCCGCCTAAAATATAGATGGCTTGGTCACACGTTAAGAAGGCCAGCAGATGACATCACAAGGAAAGCCGTCGAATTCAATCCACAAGGCAATAGAATATCTGGACGCAACCCTTGGAAGAGGTAGATTACTGACGAGCTAATAAACTGCGAAATAATTTGGAGTGAATGTAAACGTCTTGCTATAGCTCAATAAATAGAGGAACAAGGAATAGGTAAAAGCCTGCTGGGGAATTGTTATTAAGAATAGGGCTGGGGTCTTCTCCGCAATTCGAAATGAAAAAATTCTTTTGAATTCGGGTGCTATTAGCATATAAATTTGAAAGCATTTTCTTTCATTTCAAATTACAGAGTAGAGTCCCTGATTGTCTTTTTAACCCCTGATTTCGATTTAGTTTTTTCTGTTTGAAAGGCGAATTGATCGAGATGGTTCTTAGCTATATTTCAAGAAAATCGGTCCAGCCGTTTAGAGGATATCACATCTTCTAAAGATATATTCGCGGGTTTTTAAAATGTTTAATTTTTGTTATTATACAAAGCTTTTTTTTACATATAAATTAAAAAAAATTAGGTAAATGACCTTAAAAATCTTAAGTTTTAAAAATTTTTGCGTTTTCGAACATAACAAAATATTATTATATTTTATTTATTAAAATTGACATAACGTTGGGAAATATGAGCTATAAAATTTACTTTTTGCTAAATTTCGAAATTTCGAACCAAGAAAAATTTCGAAATTGTTAAACTTTTTCATAAAAACTATGAATTCGATAATAATAAGTCTTAAAATTCATGTTATATGTAATTCGGAGTTAAGTTCGAACTTGTTAAACTTTTTCATAAAAACTATGAACTCGATAATAATAAGTCTTAAAATTCATGTTATATGTATGTAATTCGGAGTTCAAAATTTCGAAAATTATGTCAAAGAAGTTTTTTCATAAAAACTATGAATTCGATAATAATAAGTCTTAGAATTCATGTTATATGTAATTCGAAGTTAAGTTCGAAATTTCGAAGATTATGTCAAAGCAATTTTTTCATGAACACATTAAATCTCACCAATTTATAAGTCAATTTGAAAAGAGTTTCTGCTACAACACTCCGAAATTTTGCAATTTATAAATTTCGAAAAATTAAAAATAGCTTAAAATAATAAAACATTTTAAAGAAAAACATACATACATACATATGGAAAATCACACTAGGTTAGGTCAGGTTACATCCGAATTCTGGGCTCACTAAGACCCTTGTTGTGCGTTGTAATACCACTATGCTTAAGCGGAGCCCTTGCAGTTGAGCAACCAAGAGCTCAATTTGAAGTTGCTAACACGTTGCAGTTCAACCCTGACAACGCCAGAAAGTGCTTCTTCATCAATGTGTTCGTAACTGCGGCAAAAGTCATTGTATTCAATCCTGAGAGACACTAAAATGGAGATTTGTTTCTGGAAATCAATACAATTGTTTTTTTTTTTATTATTTAGGTGAGTCCGTAACTGTTTGGTGATCATGGACTAATTTCGTGTGGCCCATCTATTAATTGTTTCTTGGACCTTAGTCTGCCTACACATTACATATATATGAAAGGAAGCAATCCTAATCTCATAAATAGTTGCAAAAATGTTTCAGAAATACACTCCACGTCAGTTTTTCTATGTCACTCCCTTCTTTAACGTTCTTTTTGAAGAATTTTTGGCTACAACAAATTTTACGAAATTTAATTTAAAAAAATTTACGGTGGGTATTTGGCATTACTGATTTCAGCATCAATATTTAGATCAAACACAGATATTTATAAAACATTATAATTAGCAAGTACTTTTGCTATAAACCTAATTGATTTACTTCTTAAATCTTGAAAGACTTGAGACTTGATCGATTTGAGTGAAAAAATTGCTTAGGTACTGGAAAAACATTTCGCTTAAGATAATTAATAATATTTTGTTAACCACTGTACGTATGCACCTCTTTATGCTATAACAATAAGTACAATCTATACGCTTTAAGTACTAATCTATTTGGCTAAATGTGTATCCAATGTATGAACAAAACAAGCATTTGCTTATCTGCAAGGGTTTGTGTGTTTTATACTTTCCTACATCCTTTGTTATGTACTTGAGTATCCTTTTTCGTTTCGTTACCTTTAAGTAATGCTATAAATTTTTTTTTGCTCTTAATATCTGTGGATATGTTCGTTCGTTTTCTTTTACAAAGATAAATGTGTTGAAATAACTGGCAAATATTTTGTCGTTTTTTTCTAATACATATTTACAATATAAGAACGAATTTCTTGCAAATAAAATAAAAGTGCTAATAAAATAAGAATGGTATAATATAGATGTCTGGCAAAATAGCGAGGTATTATTGTACGCATAATTTTTAATCCAGCTGAGCCCTTTCATTCTTTCCTTTACTTTTTTTTCTCACTCCATAGAAAGTTTATTTGCCAAATAAAAGATAGTTAAATATAAAAAAAATGAAGAAAAGAAAAAGTATTTATTTGGTCTTATAGAGAGATTTCTTTTCGACAATTGAATATAATGGGGCAGTGTGTGTTTTTCCCTTTTCTCTAATCGCCTATAAACAGACTCTTGATATTTCATTTTTTTTGTGGCAGAAATAACTTTAGAAGGACTCTCTAAAGGTATGACAAAGTAAAATTACATTTCAAATGATATTTCATTGTAAACAGGCTTAAGCAATTTGTAAGCTCTTAATTTTTGTTGGAACTTATTTTTGTTTTTTGTCTGATTGAATTGAGGTTAAAATTCTTATACGAGTTAAGGAATCATAATTACATGTGATAGTTTTTAAGAAACAAACAGCAATGAATAGTATAGTTATTCTGGTAAATACTAGCACTAATTTATTTGGCACAAATATTAAAACTATCTGAACTATACTTTCTCTAAAATAATGATGGTGAAAGTTTCAGCAATTTATTGTTTTTTTTTAATATCTTATTTCTAGTATATAAATATGAAAATGTGCGCTCGTTCATTATTTTCTTTTTTTTTTTTGTAGGTGTCCGCAACTATCAAACAAGTCATTATAATAATTTTCAACAATTTACAATACGAATAACACAACAACAGGTCTTAACAAGAAGTTGAAAATGAAAGAAAAGGACTTGTGCAGGCAGGTGATTCATTCGTCCTTAACTGCTTGAATAATTTATACTATGAATTTCTTACATAGAAACCAAAATTGTTCTCTAACAGCAAAATGACTCATGTCTTTGATTTAGTCAATTTTCATTGAAATTCAAATAAATCATTAGAAGTTGTTTTTCCTTAAGCCTTTGGAAAATTTCCTTGAAAGTATTTCTCTAATTCGGGTGGGGGTTCGTTGACTTTGATATTAAATTTAGCAGAAAATTGCAACAAAATATTATATTTGTTCTTTCTTTTTGAGACTAAACAAATTTAGTGAACACTTTTTATTTATTTTTTGCTTTTAGCCCTTAATAAAGTACGAGGGTGGTAATAAAAACTAGTCGACCTGACGTATGGATGGTGGCAGTTGTTTGAGAAAAAAAAAAATACTTTGGTGAAAAGTGGCAACCTTATAAAACATATGTTTTAAGTCTCAAGGCTAGGCTTTGTTTTAGTATTTTTTTGAGCCCTCAAAAGTATACGAAGGGAAAAGGAAAAATTGTTTACCAATACAACAACAAAATATGACAGTTAAAAATTAAAGGGTGTTCTAAAGCGAGCAACGTAACATGTTCAAATCCTAATGTAATATACAGACACTTGAAATTTTCAAAGTTAGAAAGATTTTATTTAAGTGATGTAACTTAACACTGTAATTTAAAAAAATTAAAATTAAAGGGTATTCTATCAGTTAATGTAATTTTGACTATTTAATTTTGACAACTTGCTGTATCTTGGAAACCGTAAGAGGCAAACTCTTGAAAATTTAAAAAAAAGTTAAAAAATCGCTAAAACCGAAAAAAAAGCCAAAAACCAAAATAAACTCACAAAAGCTAGATTAATTCGCCAAAACCAAAATAAAAAAATTGCTTAAACTAAAAAGCCGCCGAAAACGAGACAAAACGCCAAAAATAAATAAATCGGCAAAAACCGAAGAAATATACCGGGTACTTACATTTTGTTTTAAATTTCTATATCAGGTGAGATATGCGGTTATATAGGCTACGGTTCGTAAAGTATTTCAAGGACATGTAGTGTCCGCCCGAAATCTGTCGTGGGCGACCCAAAGTCTCGTTTTACTGAATTTATTAAATCCTACAATTCATTGATATTTTCCAAACTCTTCACGGATTCATTATTAAAATAAGACCTTGAAAGCCCATAAATAATTATACATAATAGAGAAAAAAAGTGTGGTTACATGATTTTGCATTTCAGCAAGTGGCGGAAGTTGCCATGCGTAATATAAATTTTAATTCTGTCAAATGGCAACGCAACTGAAATTTGGTTGCCATAATTGCCTGTACCTTACAGCCAAACCTAAATTAGAGCGTCAAGCATTGCATAAGCAGCAGATTAAGTCTTTTTAGTGCCTTCAAAGCATATTTGATACGTTTAAATGTACTGGAAATACGTACCCTGTTGCTTACGCAACGCTTGACGCTCTAATTTAGATTTGAATCTTAATTTTAATATTATGTTTTAAGTAAATAAATAAATAAAATATATAAAATAAATAAAAAGTCTCCATTTAGTGATTTAGCATCCCATTCCAGGACACTAAATGTCTAAAATTTAAGTGTACTTTTCATTTGAAATTAGTTTACTATCAAGCGGAAAATTACTCGAAAAATATATCGATCTGAATTACAGCATGTTTCTTATTGTATTGTGAAATCCACACAGAAGTTAGTACCAGCCTTGAAAAATTTTAAAGTGGGTTTCTGAAAGGCACTTTTGTATAGAAAATTTACTTTAGTTAAAATTCGCCAAGTTTAATGTCGAACGCTGATTGACAAAGTTTTGCCAAGATGACAGACAGTCCAAGCTCATTAGTAGGACACTAAAAATTCATTTTAAAAGTTTAAATAAGTCAGTCTTATATGGTCAATTTCACTAATTTATTTAAATATCAATAAATATTAAAAAGTAATTTTTCCATACAAAAATTATTGAAAATCGACATTTAAATATAAACTGATATTTAAATAGAGTTGGTGAAATTGGCCCTTAATTAACTAATCTGAAATCTAAAGTTTAAAAACATAAAATTCGGTTGCTAATTTTATTGAACTAATCAAATTTATGGAAGTAATTTATTAAGCACGTTTGCTTCAGAGTTTTTTTAGCTCTTAAATGTCGTTACCTTAATATAGAAAGGCCATAACTGATTTTTTTTTTGAAATCGAGGTTTTTGTTTCTCTCGATTTCAAAAAAATAATGAGTTAAGGCCTTTCTATATTAAGGTAGCGATATATTTCTTATATTTTGAAGTTTTGTTAATGTACATTATTTTCAGTTGGCAATCTGTCATAATCTTATTTTCATTATATTTTAGGCAACTGCAGGAAGTTGCCATACATCTGCAATACTAATTAATTTCGGTTGCGTTGGCAGTTGACAAGGCAACTTAAGCTCGGTTGCCATTCATAAATGAGTCATTATATTAAAGCTGAGAAACGTTGTTTCGACCTAAAAGGAGCGAGAAATAGAGAAGATTTTCTTTTTGTTGTCCCGATCACCCTCGTAAAAGCGAAATATTTGAAACAAACGAAAATGTTTAAATGACACGCATTTAAAACATAATTTTTTCCAAAAAAAAATTTATAATAAAAATTATTATGAATGTAATGAATTACCAACAGCCAAAAGTCAATGTTAAATGGCATTAATGTCAAATATTTACTGGAGCCATAGTAAGAAAAGTAAAAAAAAAAATATGCCGCCTGTCATAAATTTCGAATAATTATGGTGACAGCCATATACACAGGGGTTTTAGAAATGTCGAAATAGCGTGTCTAGAAAACGTTTAAAATCCAATGAAGAACTAATTTTACCGCAGAAATTCATTTACATATAAATTAGTGAAACCAAAGCCCACAGATTTACTTTGAAATATTTTTTAACATTTTATTTCAATTAAAAATAGCAAATATTTACTTTCTCAATTAGTGGAAAAGGCTGTCTGTCCAATTAAAAACATTATTCAAATTATTTCCTAATTTATAAAGAAAAAAATAAAACAAATCAAAATGTTTGTTTGATTGAAATTTTAGTCTAAACATTGTTACCTTGTGCTGTCACTGTAATGACAGATAATAAATTCTCTTTTCGAAGAGTTTTTCGAAACGTTTTTTTTTATTCGTATTCATGTTCCCATTTCGATGTAATGAATTTCTGGGAAAATTTCTTTTTTCAATCATATTGTAATATTGCGGCTAATTTGTGATTGTATACATACTGCATACATACTTGTATCGTTGTATTGTTGGTTAGAAATTCACTTTTGTGGCAAAAGAGACGCCTTTAAGTGTTTTAACCCAAAAAAAATCTCTATTCAAAATGCAAACAAAATAATTCATTAAATTTTCCCCCTTTGATCATGTTGGGGGTCATTTTCATTTACGAGTATTATTTATTTACACTTGCGTTGCGTTATACTCGTATTATTTCCAAATATTTACTCTTGTACTCGTAGTATGTTTGTATTCGTTAGCATTGTTACTTATTTTCCTCACGATTTCCACGAAACTTTCCAAACTTATAAAATATTAACATAAGAATTTTATGGCTCTTTCTAATCTTTGCACTTTGTATGAAAATTTTGTTGCTGGTTTTTGATGGCTATTCTGGCGATTGCATAGTCTTTGATGGTTTTTATTAGCAACAAATATTTTTTTTTTCATTAAATATTCCTTAATTTTATTTTATGATGTTTTCGATTAATAAAATTTTATGTTCATAAATTTAATTAGTTTCATTGAAGATGATATAAAAAAAAACATCTAATATTGGTCTATTATTATAGGATGCGCCTGATGTAAAAATTTATATATTTTTATTACTTTACAAACTCCTTTATTATCTGAAAAAAGAAAAAAATTATAACTCCAAAGAAAAAGTTTGGTGGGTTTGATTAACAACCGCATATGCGAGGAACACAACTGGCATGAACGATGATGACTTTCGCCCAACACAGCGACTTCGTCGATAAAAATGCGCTGTTTAACAGATTTTTAGATATTTTTGCAATATAAACTTCGAAACAAATCTTTCTTTTTGCAAAGCCATTTCTATAAGATATATAGCCGCATTTCCTTGCAGAATGATGCAATAAATTTGCAATTCTAATTAAATGCTAAAGAACTGCTAATGTTTTTCTGATTAGCAGTTTAAAATTAAAGGGTGTTCTAAAGCGAGCAACGAAACATGTTGAAATCCTAATGTGATATGTAGACAATTATATTTATATATAATACACATACAGTGGTGGTCAAAAATTTAAGACATGACATTCCACTTATATATTTCTGATAATTTTTATATCTTATCGAAAAAATTGTAGATCTCTGCTATTTTTTCAAGATCCTAGTAATGTTATTAAACAAAATTAACAACAGTTTGTTAGCTTTATTTCCCTAAGAATTTTTATTTCCATATTATACAGATTAATATAAGTTTTAGTCTGGTCATGAATTTAGGATATATGCAAAATAATGGTAAATTCACTAAAGTAAAGCTCAGTTTCATAAAATAATCTTAGTATTTGGTGGAAAATCCTTTATTTTGGATCACAGAAGCGCATCTTCTGGGTAAACTTTCCATTAATGTATTTAACGTTCCTTTGGAATGGCATACCAAGTTTTTGGATTTCTTCCAATAAATCGCTAAAAATTTTTGGTTTTACTGCTCGTACATGCTCCTCGAAATTATTTTACAAGTTCTCAATTGGATGAAAGACCGGGGATTGAGCTGACCACTTCAGCACAGTGATATTCTTTTCCTCTAAGCAACTCTCTGAAATGTCGTCTTAAATTTGTGACCACCACTGTGTACAATTGAAATTTTCAAGGTTAGTGTATTTTTTATATAGACTGCACCAAATAACACTGAAATTTAAAATATCAAAACTAAAGGGTATTTATTCTATCAGTTAATTTAATAATGACTATGTAATTTTGATAACTTGCTGTATCTTGGAGGCAAACTTCTGAAATTTTCAAAACCGCTGAAACTAAAAAATGCGAAAATTAAAAATGCCGAAACGAAAAATCGCCAAGAAAAAACGTTTAAAAATATCAGGACAAAATTAAAAAAGCGCTAAAACTAAAAAACGTCAAAATAAACCAATTGCTAAAACGAAAAAATTGCCAAACCGAAAAATGCGCCTAACTAAGTAAATTTCTAAAATTAAAAAAAGCCGAAAAAATTGCCAAAACTCTAAAAAAATGACAATGAAAAAAGCACCAAAAATAAAAAAATCGCTAAGAACAAAAGAACTCCAAAAACGGAAAAAACGACCAAATGAAAAACGCGCTAAAAAACGTCAAAACAATGTGTTAAAAAATTTCTACATCAGGTAGAAATCGCCAAAAGTCGAAAAGAAATTGCTAAAACAAAAAAAATCGCCAAATGAAAAAAGCGTCATAACTAAAAAAATCGCTTAAATTAAAAACAGCAAAACAAAATCACCAAAAAGCGAAACAAATACCGCCAGGACAAAATGAAAAAAGCGCTAAGACTAAAAAACGTCAAAACAAACCAATTTGTTAAAAAAAATGTCTACATCAGGTAAAAATCGCCCAAAGTCGAAATTGCTAAAATGAAAAAATTGCCAAGCCGAAAAAAAGAATAATTAAAAAAATCGCTAAAATTAAAAAAAAACCGAAAAAATTGCCAAAACTCTAAAAAAAATGACAATGAAAAAAGCGCCAAATATAAAAAAAGAACAAAAGAACTCCAAAAAGCGGGAAAAAACGAACAAATGAAAAAAGCGCTAAAGCTAAAAAACGACAAAACAAAACAATTTGTTAAAAAATGTCTACATCAGGTAAAAATCGCCAAAAATTCAAAAAGAAATTGCTAAAACGAAAAAATATCACCAAAACGAAAAAGCTCCAGAACTAAAAAAAATCGCTTAAATTAAAAAAAGTCAAAAAGTCGCCAAAACCAAGACTAAAAAAATCTTTAAGAAGAAAGAACGTCAAAAATCCAAAATAATAGACAAATGAAATAGCCGTTTTTTTTAAAACAAAAATTTGTTTTTTTTTTAAATTTCTATATCAGGTAAGATACTGGATTATAAAGGGTGATTTTTTTAGCAACTTTCTTTTTGGCAACATTGTTTTTGGCAACTCAGCTGTTTTCGTGTATCATGTTACTGTTAAACATGTTTAGTTCGGTCTATAATTTAACCTTGAATCGTCTTACAAATGAACAACGCTTGCAGATTATTAAATTTTATTATCAAATTTCATGATCGGTGAAGAAAGTGCATTTTATGGTCAGTTTGGCAACCTTCTGAGGCGGCTATTCGATTGTTCGGTGAACAGAGTTTATTTAACGTTTGGGGCGTTTATATTTTCCACCTAGATCGTGTGATTTAACGCCTTTAGACTATTTTTTATTCAGCTATATTAAGGCTCATATCTATAGGGATAAGCCCGCATGAGTTGACGCACTGGAAGGGGCAATATTGAATAATTTTTTCGTAAGACACCGCCAATATAATGGAGAAATTATGCCAAAATTGGACCTAGCGTATGTACCATTTCCGACATATCCGAATTCAAAATTTACATGAAATCATCTTTAAACATTAGTTTATATAGATCGTTCAACCGATTTCATATACATATTTCCCTAAATTTTGTGTTTTTTTTTAATAAAATCTGAAAGTTCTTAAAAATCACCCTATATATGCTAAAGTTCGTTAGTATTATATAGGTAGTGTCTGTACGAAATCTTTTGTCTGCGAGTCAAAATAGGGCTTTATTGAATTTTTTTATTTATTTCTGAGCAAAGTGTTCTGAGAAAATATTTTTGTGGGTCTTAAGGGGATCCCACTATCGGCCCAAGGTACCGATTTTCGCCGGCTCACTACAATGAAGTCGTCAGTAATAAACCAGAATTGACTTATTTCTCAATTAATTCCGGAATAAGTCTACATGGCTCCATTATCAATGCAGTGTGGGGCAATTATGTCTTTATATTTCAATCAGTTGAAAAATACGGCCAATTTAGCTTAATACTTATAACTTTATTTCAGTGAGCCGACGAAAATCGGCACATTGTGCCGATAGTGGGATACAGGTTTTATACAATAACAAAAAATTAATTATTTTAGCAGGAAATAAAAATATTTGTACACATTTTCATTGTAATTGTGCATCCGCTTGCAGTTCTTTTATACACTTTGACCAATAAGTTGCTAAACTCTTGCTAATGAGCTGCTACATATTATTTCAGAGATTTTGAAATCTTTACAATATAAATATCGAAACACATAGCAGTTATATCAACATATAACATTTAGCAACTTATAACTTCAGGGCTCATTAAAAGTTGACGGTAGTATTAAATTTGTTTTGCTTAACTCAAGGCTAAAGAAGTGCTAAATTGTTTTTCTAATTAGCAGTTTGTTGTGTTGCATACTTTTTTTTACCCATTAAGTTGCTTATATTTTTGATAAAACCAAAAATTGTTAAATTCCAACCTCTCTCATGCATATTGGATTTGAAATTTGCTACAGGTCATTAAATTCAGATACGAGTACGTTTGTAATCACAGTACGAAAAATGAAAATTTTTTTGCTACTAATTTCTTTCGAATAACATTAAAACCTTCTGTTTGTTGAATGAGAAAACATACACACATACTCATATAAACATCCACCCGAGGAGAAAACGTACGCATTTTCATTGGTTTTTCCATTTTCCACTCATCATACACTGCATTTAACATTGAAACCATTAAATGCAAGTAATTCTTTGCCAACTTTGTTGTACTTAAACGTAAAAATATTTCTATCTGGGATTTTATAACTCTGCGAATATTAAAAAGAAATTGCTTATAAGTGTGTGTATATGTGTGTGTGTGTATGTACGTGTGTGTGTAGAGTATTAAAAGTATATTAAGTTTTAATTAAAGATTTCATTTCATACATACTTTTTCCCATTTCATTATTCAATCTATATTTTTATTGTTTATGTTTTTATTTTTATGTGTATTTGGATCGTTATTTGTATCGTAATGTTTGTTGTTATTGCTTCTCATACGCTTGCGATTACGAGCGAGAGTAACTACCCAATTGACCAAGTCGTGGTAGGTGCGATGATTTTTATATAAAAAAACAGTTTTTTGTAGTATGCGTAGCAGGATATTAATCGCTTTAGTAACAGGGTGGCGTTGGCTGAAGTTTTTAGCACGTTGACTACAAAAACAAGCAGGTCTTGGATTGCTTCTACCTCTGTTGGTTAGTAGGAAGTTTGACGTTGTGGAAATATGTATATATACCATATGGATATGGTGTCACTCCTACAGTCCTCTGCAAAATTGTTAATGAGTAACTCGTTAAAGATAAACGAAGCAACCATTCGTTGTTTGAAACATTCTCAATGTACATATTATACAGGGTGGCCCAAAATGATCGGAGAGGTTTGAATTCCTGATAACATTCTTATTATAATTTTTTTTATTTCTTTTCAGTATTTGTAAAAAATACTTGGGGAATTTGAAATAGAACAGTACACAATTGAACAACGTGCCTAAGTCATTGCACTTTATTTCTCAAATCAACGGTCCATTATTTAGACTCTGTGTGCACAGCGTCGTTGTGCCCTCAACGTTAAGAATAACCATCCGGTGGCAAATTTTCAAAAACAAGGGGCAGGAAAGAACCTTCCTGGTATCGGCAGACGACGAACGATGTGTACACGGATGACAATATCGAACAGGGACAAAAGAGTACACCGTTTCCATCACTAGTATTATACGAGTATAACGGACAATGGGTTTTTTTTATTACTGTTATTTATTTATTTTATCTTCAAAAATGAACTAACAATAAGTATTCATAAGTATAATATAATTATTAGGCCCGACCAGTTTCGGACATAAACTTACAGCCAGTTTGTGTAAGACGTTAACGTTGACGATAGAAAACTTGAACAAGTTTCTTTAAATCTATTCCAAAAACGCCAAGATTTACATCATCAACGTCTTACATAAACAGGCTGTTAGTGATTAATTAATAATAGATAAGAGTCGTGCTAAGCAAAAAACAAATATTTTCAAGCAGTTTTATTTGGTGTGTTGAGTATTAGAGCCCTTGTGTCCCTATTTTTTTAAGCGGATGTGCCAAGTAAAATTCAAGATATTACGAGCAAGTGGATTAGGATGTGAATCAAGTTTTGTTATTTCAGCAGTCACGATGTTATCGTAATCGGACAATGGCGTAAAAATTTTCAAGCGCAGCAGCAAGTATAGTTCCAAAAGAATGGAACCACGACGCACACTGTCAGGGATACAATGGCTCTTTTACGCATCACATCTTTGGTGAACGAATTCTTTCTTGTACAAATGATTTAAACTGACCTCGGCGTTCACCAGACTTAACCGCTCTAAATTTTTACCTTAGAGGTTATTTGCAAGCAAAAGTCGAGATCAATAAACCTAGAACACTCCAGAAATTAAAAAACAATATACACGACGAAATCAACAATATAACACCTGGAGTTTTGCAAAAGGTTATGGAAAATGTTTTGGAATGAACACGAACTAGCGAAGCAGAGAATAGCTAACACATGATATATACATATCGAGCCTTATTTTCGATTTTATCGTAAGCGACATGTTATCGCAAATAGACTTTTTTATAGAAATTAAAATTTTATGGGCCTATCCATAATTAAGAATTATCAAAATGCCAAAATTGTTGATAACTTTTAGGATACAGGCTGTACTCCTGAAAAATTTACTTTTTGTCGCTTACGATAAAATCGAAAATAAGGCTCGATATGTTACACAGTTTAATTAAAAATATTCTCCATTTATATAAATTATAAATTCAATATTTATGTCCTAAGTAAAAAATTATAATGAACTCAAACCCTTTCTATAAGTTTGGTTCACCCTGTATTTACCTGATTTGAAATGATTTTAAAAACTTCATTGAGACACGTTTTGTTTGCATGATCAACTGGGTGATAATTATTGATTGTGTGTGTCTGAAAGTACATGTACTTGCAGCTTTTTGTGTAGTTAAATTCATTGTCGCGTATTAAGATTTTATTGCACATTTTTCTGCAAATGATTCATTTGCTTCCCTCGTCCTCCTTTTTTTTTTGTTGCAATATTTGAGGGTTTGTTTGTTTGTACACACACATACATACATACATACATATTCGTATGTATGTATGCATGTGTGTCTGCATGATTGTTTTTAATATTTTAGTTGAGATATTGAGATGTAGACGTTATTTTTATAATAAAAAAGGAAAAAATGCTCATGTGTTTGAAAAATTTACAAAAACACACAGCCATACATACATATTCGCACATACATACATGGGCACATATACAGTCGAACTTCCATAACTCGAATCACCATTATCCCAAAAATAAACTTCGACTTACGGAGACTTCGAGTTACAAAATTGTATGTGATTTGTTCTTTCAACGCTACTGCCAACCAAACTAGTTCGAGTTAGAGAAAATTCGAGTTAGAGAAGTTCGAGTTATGGAAGTTCGACTGTAAATATAAAAAAAATCATAAAAATATATTATGATCCCGCATGTGTTGTCATCAATTTTGTTAAAAGGAATAGTAATAATAATCATGTCAATTGTGGAATTATGGATTTTTCATATTTAACTCTCGTTATGGGGTTGATGACTACCGCAGAGAAAGCGGCGTGTCGATAACGAAGGCGATTAAGTTTTGTTTGCCATAAAAATAACCCGCATGCAGTTTTTTCTTCATAGATATGTACATAAATATGTACGTATGTATATATTTTTGTTAAAGACTTGTCATAATTGCATATAATTATGATATCTTTCGAGTTCATGAGTATTTCTAAGCAAACATTTTGACAGGTAATGTAATTTAAGCTGCTTCTTCGTGGATTGGAGCACACAATGAATAACTTGTAGGATTTCGGATTTTGCGCTTTAGTAATCAAGCCAGGTGATATTAAAGATAAACTTTAGCAGAAACTTCTTTGTTCAATTTAAACATGATATAAGTACGTATCAGTGATCTGCATGATTACGAATCAAAATGAATATTGAGATAACACTTAACATTAAAATAATGAATTGCTATTGCATGATTCATATCAATGAGACTGTTGTCAATAAATGCAGGCCACTGCTTGCAGTCTCTATTCATTCATATTACTCACTAAAGCAATCAATCAGTATGATTGTTTTGAATACTTTTTAAAACCCCTTCTGACAAATATATTTTTATTTTATTTTATGGATTGTTTTAATACGAGAAAAACTATTAATTAATACGCAATGTTTTATTAACATAAGACTTCATCTAGACAACATGCTTTTGTGAGTTATTTGATTTCTATACAAAACAATCAAACAACAGTAAGAATTTTTATTGATTTTTACTAACAACACTTAAAAAAAGAGAGGAGTTAATGGCAGTCAGTTGTTAGAGAGGCAACACTGCAAGCAATATCATTAGTACATACTGATGTTAAAATACAAAACAAAAGCATTGTAATAGTGAGTGGAGAGCGAAAGTGAATCAACTCATACAGCTCTCTGGTACGTACATAAATCACAAAAGTTTAATTCCTGTGAGCAGAAGCCTCGGAATGTATATTTGTACGGATTTTCCAAAAATAATAATAACAATATTCTAAAAAAATTTCCAACGCCTGTCAAAATTATTACTAATTTAATTTATTTTTGGTGTTGGCTAAGCTCGTCTAGAAGTATTTCGTTACTGCTTAAGCAACTCATCAGTAGACTTCAACCACAATGCAAAATTATAATGTTTAGAGACAAACTACAGTCACAGTAGGCTAAGCATAGGGGTAGAAAGGTCATTCTGGGGTGGGGGGGGGTGCATTGCGCCCAAGAATTGCTGTTGCCCCGCCAATTACCCTAAAATTATTACAAATTGCATGTAATTATGAATTATGAAAATCACCACTCATAATGGCCCCTTAAAAACTTTTTAGCTACGCCAATGAGGCTAAGAAATATAAAACAATAAAAAACAATATTATTCAGTATGTCGTTACCTTCCCTGCAGGAAATCGAACTGACACAAGACCAGTCACGTGACCGGTCCCCAAGTGATAGGGACCAGTCCGAGTTCTAAAACTTCCTATGAAGCGGACCAGTCACTTTTACATGGGGATGGCCTAGGATGGGGTTAATTGATACTTTGTATGCACCTTGTGACTTGTCACTGAACTATCCCATAGGGACCTATTCGGTGTAGAATGATATAAATTATATATAAATACCATTTCGACATTTAACTGTAACAATTAATGCTTATAAATTTTTTTATTGGTACAAATGCAATGACATTTTATTTTTAAACTGAAATATTTTTTTGAGATTCGAACCGACTACCTCGTGCATGACAGGCTTGCACACTACCCACTCCACAAAAGAGCCACTCATATTTCAAAAGTATAAATACCATTTAAGCTTAGGTTAATATTTCAGTATAGTTACATGAGTGGTTCCAGAGTCACATTGGAGGGAGCAATTAACATTATATTTACACTATTTAATAGGTCCTGTATTCAACCACTTCGAACATGTTCAGTGCCGTTTACTATAATACTAGACCAAGTCCGAATTAAATTGGCTGAAGATCAAGATGATATAACACCAAAAATGTGAATATGTAACCATTTAAACAATATATCTATTTTCATCATACACTATTCCGTACTTTTGATAGAACTCACATTTTCTCCAGTCATAGGACGAGTACTTTTGGATCAATTGTCACCAAATTTTCTGCAGGGTTAATATAGAGAGACCCTAACACAATACTTTCTTGAAAAATAATGAGTTAGGGCCTTTCTATATTGAGTTAATGACATCTTACCTATTTAATTTTTTACTACTTTTTTTACATTAAGGCAAACTTTGGTTGTCACTGAATGTATGTACTTAAAAGACAAAATGGGATTTCCCCATAGAAACTTGACATCAAAATGACAACCATGTCCCATGATAGAATAAATGTCACTGAATTTCATTGGACACTTCATGAGAATAATGTATGTTGTAAATAAATATATTTATATTTTTTTTCTTTAATTTTAATGATTATGGTTTTTTATGACACCTTTTTACAAGTGTAATAAAGAAATGCAAATGTTATCTTTATTATTCTGAACATTATTGCTCCGCTTATCTCATGGAAAGGTATTGATTTAATAGATCAAACAAAATGCCATAACTATTTTGTAATAACAATTCAACGTGGGTGGATTTGAAATTATATTGGTGTCTAAAAAATTGTCAGAGAGATTTAAAATAAAAAATAAATAAATTGTGGATTCGTTAGCAATATTATTGTGCAATATTATTGTATGATATTATTGTGCAATATTATTGTGCAATAACTCGTTTTGTATACAAAAATTCCCTTTATTGGTAGGTGCAAAATATTTTGATCTATACTGCGCAAAAAGGAATACTTTGTAATGTGTTGACAACATTGTACAATAAAAATTTATCACCATTCTACGCATATGTATATAAGGTATAAATAAGCGCCTCAATTCGGTTTGAAAAATTCCTACTTCTAATGTAAAAAAATGTACTGAAAAATGTCTGTTGGGATCTGAAAGATATTCAAATTACTAGCAGCCTAAGTAGTCACCTGGGCTGCTGAGACCACCTTATATAGAGGCGGCTTGCCATCACTTGTGTAAACTAACATTATCTTTATATTTTTTTTATTATTTAACTCCATACGTGTATGTACATACACTTAATATAAAAAGGACGTATCTCAATTTTTTCGAAGTTGCGTTTTTAACGTTTTCTGGGAGACAAGATCGTAGTACGTTACAGTTCAAAATTAAGGAGTTATGGCCACTTAAAATATTATTTCTGCATGTAAATGCTTTAGTTTTTCTTCTCTTTTTTGCTTCTCTCATAAAATATGAAAAATTCTTATATTAAGCCATCGATATGTATGTATGTAACAGCAATAAAATACTCAATAATATTGTGTAGTGTAGTGGGTACCTTAACCACATTTCAAACTAGTGCTCTGCTTGCAACCTGACTATGGTCTTCTATTTGAATGAATGATAATTTATCTCTTCAGGCATTTCGAAATGACTCAATCCTAATTTAATTTTTGATTAATCTCAAATTAGAAAAGTATTTGAAAGAGCTGAGAAATTTCCTTAAATATTAGATTTCATACAGAGCATAATTGACGACATTAATTATAAAGCGAAAGAAAATGAATCGAACGACCTAAACAATAAGAAAAAAAGGTTTCCAAATAAATATTTTCCTATCACAAGAAAATGCCAGCCACTAGTAAAGTAAAGAACTCATTAACAAAGAATGAAGAGATATAAAATTCTAAAGTATCGTTTACATCAACAAAGAAAATTCCAAAATAATCTGTCATGATCTAGTTTAATGATCGTCAGCTCCATTAACGTCATCATAAGTAGATTATTTTCAAAGCCAAGCGACGACCGTTCCAGCATCAAATAAATCCGAATTAAATCTCATTTCAAAAGCAGAAGTAAAAAAATGTTTAAAACTCATTTGTAAATAAATACATTTCAGATGAAACTTAAACAACTGACTTTGCATCAATTATCGCTCAGCCATTAGACAGACAGATAGACGTTTACACACGATAGGGAAATGAAAAAGAAAAGCAAGACAAGACAAAGCTGTCTGTCGGGTGCAACATGAGCATATAAATGAAATGCATCCAAAAAACAAATGCACATGGGATCTCTTTGTATCCACCCAGTTGGCCAAATCGTCGTAGACGACATTGTCTTTGACGATTAATGTACGACATGTCGCTTGTCGATTAGCTTTTCAAATCGACAATTTAAAGGAAATCGTCGTTCATGTGTATTTGAGCGACAATGTCACACGCTTTGTCTTCAATAAAACTTTGTTGAGGACAATCTGTGCGACAACAGTGTCATACGTTATGTCTTCAATAAGACTTTGTTGAGGACAATCTGAGAGAAAGTCTCATAAGTTTTGTCTTCAATAAAGTAGTGCTGACGACAATCTGAGCGACATTGTCGCTCGTCTCGTCTTGTGTGACGTCGCCGCCATTTTTATGAAAATTTCGTCGACGATTTCTATGGAGCTGTCTTCTACGACTTACCATTGTCTTGTACCCGTCGTCAAAGATGTGACCAACTGGGCAGTCTTATATATGTGTATGTGTGTGTGTATGCATGTGAGTAACTAACGGATGTTTGTTTGATGCTACCCAGGGCAGTTTTTCGCCACTTTGCCAATCATTCTAAACACTCGTTCAAACAATTTAACTGTCTGGCTTATTGATCTATTGTTTTAAATGCAAAATTTAGCAAATGATCTCTTGCAAACATTTGTGAAATTAGCTTTCCTTACTTTAGCCTACGGCTTGAGTTTAAGTTTTATTTGAAATATTTAAAATGTTTCTAAAGTGAAAATTTTAATTTAACAGTTATTCCTCGGGTGTTTGCAATTTAAATTAACTGTGTTAGAAAAAGTAATTTATCCTATTGTCGCTCACTTTCACTTTTTTTAATTCAGGAAACTTGAATTGAGTTTTTCTTTTTAAAAATAAATAAAATAAAACAATTGTTTTGAAATTTGCATCAAGTAACACTATACACACAAGAACGCTGATGATGAAAGTCTAGCGGAGTTCAAAAAGAGAATGATGTTGTTCTGCCAGTGTCTCCAGTGTTTGTTACAATGATTTTATTTGTCGTTGGTGTAATTTGTTACATACAAATTATCACTTGCAATTTGGCTTTCTGAAATATAAACTTTACCCTAATTAAAGCCAAAAAAAAAAGAAGAAAAAAACAAGTTCGAAAAAAAACAAGTAAGAGTGCTATATTCGGCTGTGCCGAATCTTATATACCCTTTACCAACGTACGTACATATATATAGTATACAGACACATGCATACATATATGTTTTGTGAAAAAATTTATCATTTTTTTTAAGTTTCCATCTTTGGAGCTGTAATTTTCATTTTTCAAATTTCATACGCCAAACTTTTCTTTCAGAAGCATAAAATATATTCAATTTATAAAGAAAAAGAAAAAAATTTTTAGACCTATTTAATTTTACATAACACAAAAAGTGTGAGTTTTCCAACCCTGGAGTCATAATTTTGGATTTTTCTGATTATTGATACCAATTTAGTTCTTTAAAAAATACATAAAATATGTTAAGTGAACAAAGCAAAAAAAAAAAAACAATATGGAAAAACTTAGTTTCATTTAATTCCTTTAATATTAAAAAATTCAGTAAAGTGCGACTTTGAATCGCGCACGAAAGGTAGCCTTTTTTGCTTTTTTGAAGTTTTTTTCAGCTTAAACGATTTTTTCAGCTTTGTCGTTTTTTTTCTCGTTTTGGCGATTTTTTTCTGTTCTTGGAGGTTTTTTTCATTTTGGCGCTATTTTTCTGTTTTTGGGCTTTTCTTCATTTTGGAGATTTTTCTCATTTTGACAATTTTTTTTCATTTTGGCGACTTTTTTCTGTTTCTGGGTTTTTTTTATTTAGGCGATTTTTTCTTTTTTTTTGGGTTTTTTTCGTTTTGGCGATTTTTTTCATTTTGGCGATTTTTTTTCATTTTGGCGATTTTCTTTCATTTTGTCGATTTTTTTTTCAATTTAAGCAATTTTTCCGTTTTATGCGATTTATTTTAGTATTTGGCGATTTTTTTTGTTTTTGGCGTTTTTTTGTAGTTTGGCGATTTTATAATTTTCTGCTTTTTTTGAAGTTTTTTTCACTTTAAACGATTTTTTCAGTTTTGTCGCTTTTTTCTCGTTCTGGCGATTTTTTCTGTTTTAGGAGGTTTTTTTCATTTTGGCCAATAATGTCATTTTGACGATTTTTTTTTCATTTTGGCGATTTTCTGTTCTAGGGTTTTTTAAGCGATTTTTTTTTTTTTTTGTTTATTTTTCATTTTGGCGATTTTTTCTGTTTTTTTGGGTTTTTTTCGTTTTGGCGATTTTTTTCATTTTGGCGATTTTTTTTTTATTTTGGCGATTTTTTTCTGTTTTTTAGGTTTTTTTCGTTTTGGCGATTTTATTCATTTTGACGATTTTTTTTCATTTTGGCGTTTTTTTTTCATTTTGGCGATTTTTTTTTCATTTTAGCAATTTTTCCGTTTATGCGATTTATTTTAGTCTAAATTTATTTTTAATTTGGTGCTTTTTTTTCGTTTTGGCGATCTTTTTTTTTTGTTTTTGGCGATTTTTTTTGGTTTGGCGATTTTATAATTTTTTGATTTTTTAGTTTTACCGTTTTTGAAAATTTCAAGAGTTATGCTCTTACGGTTTCCAAGATACAGCAAGTTGTCAAAATTGCATAGTCAAAATTGCATTAACTGATGGAACACCCTTTAATTTAAATTTTTGGAAATTTTAGTGTTAATTGTTGTAGTCGGTATAAAAATACACTAAGTGTATAAACATACAATTGTATGTATATTACATGGGATTTTAACATTTTTCGCTGCTCGTTTTGGAACACCCTTTAATTTCCAATTCTCATGTATTTCTTGTTGTAGCGGCCAAAGGTCTACACACTGTGTCCAAATTTCAGGTCTCTAGCTCTTACGGTTCTCGAGAAAATACCCTGCATAGTTTTAGACATAGTTAATTTTATATAACACAAAAAGTTAAAGTTTTCCAACCCTGGAAACGTCTTTTTAATTTTTTTTATATTTTTTTAATTTAAAATACCAATTTTAGTCGTACTGAAGTGTAAAATAAGTTTATTTATTAAAAAAAATAAAAATTTGTTTTCGGTTGTTACTTTTATATGGCAAAATAAAGTTTAGGTTTTCCAGCTCTGCAATCGTCTGCTCGATTGTGCTGAATTTCAATACCAATCTATTTTGGAAAATTTCTGACACACCAGTCCAAGAACGAAGTCTCTAGCTCTTTTGGGAGCTTCGGAAAACCGATTTCACGTACAGACAGACGGACAGACGGACATCGCTTATTCGTCTTCCCTATGCATAAGGATCCAGAATATATATATTATATGGGTCGCTTATTGATATTATAGAAATTACAAACGGAATGACAAACCTATATATACCCTTTTACCATTTTTGTTGATAAAGGGTATAATAACTAAAAGAAATCATATCGCCAACCCATATTTTAGAATTTTTATTGGAATTTTAGGGTAACAAATGTAGAAAATAAAATTTATTAAAAAAAGCTTAAGCAGAAAAGGAAAAATTCCTTATAAAGGGTCCGCCATCTAACGTTTTTTTTTCAACTAGTGCTTATTTCGTGAATGGTAACACTTAGCTCACGTCTGATTTGACAGATAATTAGTTTTATCCTTCCGCTGAACGAATATGGTTGTGTATACGCTTGAACAACGCTGGGAAATATTGCTTACGGAAGATGCCGATTTTGCCAAAAAAAAATCATCTTTTCAGATGAAGCTCATTTTGAATTTGGTGGGTATGTAAACAAGCAAAATTGTCGCATTTGGGGCACAGACAACCCGCACGCATACATTGAAAAGCCGACGTACGCAAAACCAGTCACTGTTTGGTGCGGATTTTGGTCCAGAGGCATAATTAGGCCATTTGTCGAAAATGAGCAAGGAGTGGCCGTTACAGTCAATGGCGATCGTAATCGGGCCATGTTGAATGAATTTTTGTTCACAAAAATTGAAGAGGAAGATATTGGCAACATTTGGTTTCAACAGGATGGCGCTACGTACCACACAGCCGAAGCTACACTCGATGTTTGGCATAGCATTTTCAAAAAAAAAAAGTTATCTGGCGGACCCTATACAAAAAAATTTATTTTTACTTCAAGTGTTCTTTAGTCACAATTTTTATGGAAATTTTGTTTTAACGATCACTTCAAGCTCAAATTATATTTTTTTCATAAGGAAGTACATAAATGTTTTATTCAGAGCAGGACCTTTATTGGGACTGATTGAATATCACAATACCCACTAGTCAATCCGCACAAACTATTTACCGAATTAATTTAAAATATGCACTTGGACTTATTATTTCACTTGACATTATGAAAAATATTGTTCGAGTTCTAAAAAAACAAACAAATAAACGAACGAACAAGTTGCAGAGCGCACAATTGCTGCTAAAAATAAATTCTAAACAATTGTGTACGCAACATGCCACAAACTAAACACAACATCAAACCAAAAAAAAAACGAGCAAAGTTACTGAAATAAAAACAAAAATCGTAATAAACAATTAAACAAAAGGAAAATAATACAGAAATAAATATAAAATTGTTTTAAACCAAGTAAAACTTTCCGACTTTGTTTTGGCACTATTCACTGAATTCACCTCAAAGGGTTAAATTAGGTTAGGTTAAGTTCAAAGAGGGACAACTACGCAGACCCAATCCCATGCGGGATTGCACTTGTGCCCAATCCGGCATGTTGTATGCTATATTCGAAAATTAGCAGAGCATACCTGAAAGGGTTAAATACTGTCATGAGTAGTGGCAATAGTGTTGCCAAGTTAGCTTTTTTTGGTGTTGGACAGACATACACACACAAATGGCATATTTTAGGTCGAAATGCATAACATGGCTTCACAAAAAAAAATATTCCTGCAATAAATAACATTAATTAAAAATAAAAATGTAATAATTTTTAATTGATTAAATTTTTAAACAAAAGTTTAATTGATTTTAAAACATTTTTAATTGGTTTTTTTGTTTTATTTTCAATTAAAGTTGTTGCTTTTTGTTTAGTTTGCTTTGAAATTTCATTATAAATTGACATACACCAGAGCAACGCGCGTAAATTGTTGAAATTTTTAATCAAAATATTTGTTCTTTTCCTCAAACTCATCGTGCACTTCTTCAATTTTCCGATGAAGCCCATTCATTTCTGGTCGAATAGGTACGTAAATAAGCAGAACTGTTGCATTTGGAGTGAGGAAAATCCACAAGCTTTTTTCGAAACACCATTACATCCACAGAAAATTATTATTTGGTAAGCTTTATGGGCTGGCGGACACATTGGCCCATATGTCTTCAGAAACGATGATGGTCAGAATGTTACTGTCAATGGTGAACGGTATAGGAACATGGTTCGAAATTTTTTTGAACCTCAATTACGTGGCAATAATCTTGCTGATATGTGGTTCCAACAATACAATTGATTTACTCAAAGAAATGTTTGATGAAAAAATTATTTCACGTAATGGCCCAATTAATTGGTCACCAAGATCGTGTGATTGGATTATTTTCTTTGGGGTTATGGTAAGTCACTTGTCTACGTCGATAAGCCACAAACAATTGAACACCTGGAAACCGGCGAAATACAGCCGCAAATGTTGCGAAGTTGTTGAAAATTAGTGTTCCAGATTGCGTCTTGTACGCGCCAGCCGTTGCGGCCACATGGCAGAAATCATATTTAAACATTCTGCCTTATCACGGTTGGCGTATTTAAAATACGACTACGACTGTTTGGTAATAGATTAAAAATTTTATCTATTACCAAACAGTCGTAGTCGTATTTTAAATACGCCAACCACGATAAAGCAGATTGATTAAATAATAAATAAAATTTTCTTTCCAATAAAGCCCGTTTCATTGATATAAAAAAAAATTATTTCCTTGTTTTATTATTATCTAAAATTTGTGTCACTCTATAAAAAAAACACCGTTTATCAATGAAAATTTTCGTGCACGTGTCACACCGGACCAGCTACTGATTTTTAATCTGGTTTTAACAAATTTTCATTCCTTTAGTCATTTGGTTTTTGGTCTGGAATATCAAATATTTTTTTGGCATTTCTTTATTGGTTCTTAGGGTTCCTCTGTATAATAAAGGTGATTGTTTTCACTACGATGTCCGTCCGTCTGTCTGTCACAGGCTGTTTTCTCGATAACCATTAAACCATGAGATGTACGGACCTGAAATATGCAAAACTTTTGCCGCTACAACGACAAATATATGTAAGTAAAAATTTAAAGGGCATTTCAAAGCCTATTTATATATACACTTCAAATTTTCAAAGTTTGTATATTTTTACGTAGACTACACCAAGTAACACCGAAATTTACAAAAATTAAAATTAAAGGGTATTCCATCAGTTAATGAAATTTTGACGTAATCTTGACAACTTGCGCTGCATCTTGGAAAACGCTAAAAGTAAAAATCTGCAAAATTAATAAAATCGCCAAAACGAAAAAATCGCCAAACATCGAAAAAAATACTCAATGCAAAAAAAGCACCAAAAGTAAAAAAATCGCTACAACTATTACCCAATTTACATTAAGCATTTTTTCATAAAATTTCATGAATTTCGTTGCATGAAACTGTTTCTATTTGCTAGTTGCAGTGCTACATAGAGAAAAAACTGCCTCATAGAATCAATAAAATTTTCTCTATGCAACGTTTTCAGGCTAAGGGGTGTCCCAGCAAAAAGAAGCAAAGATTTTTTCATAGAGATTCCTTATTGTTTTTATGTGGTAAATCTTATTAATTTTATCAAGAAGAAAACCACATAAAATCAAGAAGAAATCTTATTATTCACAACTATTTTTACTCAATTTCCGCTATTTTTGGCACCAAAAAACAATCCATAGAGAAAAACTTCTTGATTCTATTAGGTTTTCTTATAAATTGTAAGTTATAGGGATTTCTTATTGATTTTATTAGGTTGCCTTATTGATTTTTTTAAAAAGATTTTCTTCTTGATTTTATTAGGCTATCTTATTGATTTTTTCAAAAAGGTTTTCTTCTTAATTTTAGTAGGTGCCTATATGAGTATGTGTAAAGCATCTTATTGATTTTTTTAATAAGGAAATCTTCTTGATTTTATGAGATGTCTTGTTATTTCGTTTCTATTAATAGACATGCAGACAATTTTTTTCATGATCTTTTTCATTTTTGTATAAGAATGTTTGCACAATAATTTCAATGGTTATTCAGGCTGCTTGTTAGAGAGGGTAGAGTGCTTGTCTATCAGGTAGAAGTTTGCTGGTTCAATACTTGGCGAGTAAGTTAGTTAAGAATATAACATAATGTGTATGTATGTATGTAGAAATAAATAACATCTACAATATACTACATACATACATACATATGTATATGATATAGAATTTAAATGAAAATACAAAGTACAGAGAATAAAGACGAAATTTTTTTTATTGAAAAAATCAATAAGATAACCTCATAAAAACTACAAGATTTCTTCTTGATTTTTTCAAAAAGGTTTTCTCCATGAAATTAGTAAGATTTCCTTATTGAAAAAAAACCATAGAGATTTCTTATTAATTTTGTTCTATTTTATGAGGTATTTAGTAAACATGTGTATGTTCTAATTTACACTAAGCAAGTCTTATTGCTAAGCTGATTAGTGGGTTGAAGAGAGAGACGAGGGGAGCATACATGTTTATTTTCCCCTAGACTCTCTCTTCTAAAAAATAATCAGCTTAGCAATAAGACTTGCTGAGTGTAAATTAGGACTATAGAAGAGAATAATGTGTTAAAAAGGACGCAGCATGAATCTCTGGTGCATTTTTGGCAACTATTTTGATCTGAGCTGCTTCTCCAGGCCTTCTATTGGGAAATTTTTCATGAAACTTATTTCATAATGTAAATTAGGTATAAAATGAATCGCCACAAACCCAAAAAAATAAACAAAACGAAAACAAGCGTCAAGACTAAGAAAAAGCGCCAAAACTTAAAAATTTCAAAAACGGAAAAAAGTTTACCGGGTACTTAAAATTTTTTAAAATGTCTACATCAGGTAAGATATTCGCATATGCAGGCTAGCTAAAGTTCCTATAGTAACACATATGCAGTGTCCATACGGAACCCTTCTTGTGCGAGTCAAGGTCACACTTTCGTAAAACTTTTTGACAATTTTAGAAGTCCATTGAGTTCTGTAAATACGCCTGCCGTAGGTTTCTATTTGAAATGTTTTAAGGGCATCTTGAAGGACGTTTTTATTATTAAAATTTGGTTAATTTAGAAATAAAATATAATGATATGTTTCCTTTGTTGGCAACGCTGCAATAGCAACAGTAAATTTTTATACACATGCACCATTTGCCGCTGCATGCAGCAAAGAAAATGTTGTACAACGAGGGAAAATATTCAACACAAACATCCAACATGGATGTTGCGTTCGATGACAGGGAACGTGATTATGATGTTTGTTAGAAAATTAACAACAACATAGGAAACAAAAACGAAGATTTTCATGCTAAAACGATTGGCCAACAATCGAAACTGTCAGTCGAGTTACGAACGAGCAACGCAATGAACGTGTTAAAGTGCCAACAGCGGATTGTTTTGAGATTCATTTAAATTATTATTGAATAAAAAAAAATACATAATATAATAATAAACATATTTTCTTACAAACAATTGATTGATGCCTGAATAGAAAGAAAGAACGAACGAAAAAAAAACAAATTGTTTGCATCAAAAAGGCGGCATTAATAAAAAAAAATACAGAAACAATTTGAAAAAAAAAAATAAATAAAATTGTTTAGCCAGAGAAAACTAAATGGAACAGACATAAAGTGTTAACGCTGTGCCCTGAAAGGGCCAAGCCATTGTGAGTTTGTTTCCAAAGTGATAGATCGATTTATTGGTGGATCCATGTTGACTTTATTTGCATACGTTGAAAAGTGATTGGTCGTTCGTTGCGTGCTTGCGGTGAAGAACGCGTAAAATTATTATTTTCTTGGGATAAAAACAAAACAAAAATGCCGCTTGCCGGTCGGTCAAAATGCTCCCAATGATACGCTGTTGTTTGTTGTATGTTGTATGTATGTACTTTACTTAATTGCCTGCGTATGAAATAATTTTACCGCACTGAAATTTTTACGTGCAACAACTTACATACTTACTTAGTTAATAGCAGATAAACGGATAAATGTGGCACTACAATTTTGCGACATCCAAACTCACTTGAAGACTATTTGTTTGTTGTTGTGTTGGTATCGTTGTATCGTCATTATCCAGCACGTCAGAGTCGTCGTAATCATCATCGTCATTATATCCACTGACTGGCTCTTAACTGTGACTCTGACTCTGAGTCTGCGTTTCGGCCGTAGTCGAGACTTGCTTCCCTGTATAAGTTTCTTTTTCTACGAACATTCATTCGTTTTACCTCCGTCGTCCATTGGATACATGAAGATGTGTGTTTGTGTATCGTAGAGTGTCTTAAACGTTTTAGTCAAGTTAATGCGCGCATTTTGTCGGCCTTTTGATCTTTAAAAAGGCTTTTTTTTCCCTGCTGTTGTTGTCTTCTTGTTGTTCTCCGATCAAGACCAAAAGATCAGCCAGCCAGGCCGGCTAAAAACAAAACTGAACAAAAAAAAAACTGAAAAATAAAAAATAACACAACTGTGTGTGCACGAGTGCAAATTGAATATTTGTGAGTGCGTTCATTGTGTGCGCGATCGTAAGTGTGTGAGTTTGTGTGCGTGTGTGTTTTTCGATAAAAGTATCTGTGTGCAGGAAAGTGATCATATTTGTTCGAACATTTGTCGGTCCATTTTGCGAACAAGTGCCGCAATAAACCAAAAAGAATAATAAATAAAAAAAAACACATAAATACCGACCTAAAGACAAGGCGGTAAAATGTAATACTGACAACTTTACAACAGATCTTTTGCTGTTCCATCTATAACCGTTTCAAAGGAAATCTAAAAATACAAGAAAAAGTGCATATTTTTTGCTTGGCTAGAAATACCATAAAAGAATAAGAAATTTTTTGAAAAGTATTACAAACGAAATCCAAAGAGGCTTCTAGAGAAGCAGGCCATCAAAAGTAATAAAATAATTGAGGAAAAACAAAACAGCACAACAAAACAAGTTGAGGCAGATCATTAAGAGATAATAACGCAAAAAAAAAAGAAAAAAGAATCGATTCATAAGCTAAAGAAATTGTGTCAAATTAATTAACGAGAAAGTATTAAAACGCCACCAAACCAAACAAAAATTAAATTAATTGAATTAATCAAACACAAATAATATAATATAATCAAATCATAAATTAATTTATAAAAAAATTTTTACGACTATCTATATTACTACATAAATAAATTAAAAGTAAAACAAGACGTGTACTTAAATAAATATTATAATAAAATAAATAAGTTAAACCACCCTTCTTAACTTAAACAGGAAACACAAAATGCATTTATTGTGGATTATAACTTTAGCCACTATCGCTATTTGGCATTTACAGCTGATTACTTGTGATGATCTCTCCATGCACTCACAGACACAAACTGGCAGCGGAGGCTTACAAAGCATGGGCGTAGGCGTACCCACCGGACAAGGCTCAATAACAAATCCCTCAAGTCCTCTTGGCAGCTCGTTACACAACCCGAATCCCTCTGCTACAAATCTCAATCAATTGGCAGGCAATAGCTCTCTCTTAAATACTCTAATGCAAACGACTGGCAATGTGGCAATGAGCGGTTTGAATGGTTTGAATGGCAATATTGGTGCTATGGGAGGATTGGGACCTGGAGGTGTTGGTTCTAACGGCTTAATGAGCCATTCTGGTGGTGGAGGTATTGGTGGTGGTGGTGGCATAAGCGCAGGCGGCGGCGGCGGCGGTGTTCATCATCACGGCCATGCTTTGGCGGGCTTAGCCGGTTTGGGCATTATTGTACCCGGTCATAGAGGCAGTACTTCGTCAGATACCGGCGGTCGTTATAGTCCTTCATACATGGGCTCCAGCAATATTGATATGATGGTCGGTGGCAATGGTATGCAACAGGGCGGCATTGGACCCGGCGGAGGTTCTCAGTACTAGTAAGTATAACATATCAATGCACTTGCGACATAAAAGTAATTTTCAGGGACTGAAACTTTATAAAGACTTTGAACCCGAACCCGTTGAAGCGAAAAATTCAGCAAGGTTCAGGTTCAAAAATATAAAAAATAGAGAAATATTTAATAGAAGAATAATAAGATCCACTACATTTCTTGCATGCCAAAATAAAAATTAAAATCAATAAAAATAAAGTAACGATCAAGGCGGATTTAACACTAGGTGTCCTTTACATGTACATACATACATGTACATATGTATGTATCTGTGTGGTCTAACTTTGATAAAAAAAACAGCGTACAAGCTAATACAGCTATTACTAATAAAACACCGAACCTGAATTTTTTTATTTGGATTAACCCGAACCTGAACCAATTTTTTTCATGGTTTCAGTCCCTGGTAATTTGCGATTTATAGTGAAAAAAAGAAAATTCTCATTAAGTCCGTAAAAATTAATGTGCAATTTCCACAAGTCAGACAGACGACTCGTCTAGAAAATTTTGTTTTTTAGCTAAAGTTGGCACTTTTAATGCTTTTAATAAGAACCGCCCATGTTGAGATAAGTGGTTTTATGTAAAACTTTCTTGAAGTTTTCTTTATATGCTACGCCAACCAAAAAAATAATAAAAAGTATCATAATACATACTCGTATTGCTCATTTACTTCAAAAGGCACGTTTTTTTAGTTAATAATGCAGAATACTTCGGCATTTCGTATTTTATATTGTGTAAAAATTTTATATAAACAGCTTGTGCTATTACCTCCTGCGAGAAGAATATTTTTTCATGTCTTTTAACACGATTTCTGCCAAAGTAGTTTTTTGAGTAGTGACATTATTGAAGTTAATGACCGATATGTAGCAGAGAATGACAATGAGTACTCAAAAAATAAGTACTTAAGTTTAGTAAATGCGTGTAATCATAATTGTAGCGGAAAAAATTCTTAAGCTAACATATTTTCTCTCAAACGCATTGACTATCTCTCATATGCTTATACTCAGGATATGAACATTTAATCGGATAAGACACATGATACTAGGGATATTTATTCAATATTCCGCACTATATGCATACATTTTTGTATATAAAATAGAATGGATAATGTGTGTGTATGGCTGTTTGAAAACATGATTTGCATGTATGTGTGTAAATAAAATAGCCCTGTATATACGCTTGTGTAGCCTTTTAATAGTCCAGAGTATTTTTATACTCATGCGTACGATTGTAGCTCATACGGTCTATAAATTTTTAGTTACAATTGTTTGTGATGCGTAATTTAAAAAATGTGTATAAGCACAGTTATTGGCTGATTATAGTTATATATATGTATTCGGTTTAAAATTAATGCGTGTCTTTGCCTATGGACACGGTTATTAATTTTAGCTATATGCATTCATAGTTGTTTGAAGGCCAACAATCAAAGAGTACTTAAAACGATACTTTTGTCATTTTCTGATATGTACTGATATGTATGATTTAAAAAGAGATTTTTCTTCTGAAATAAAATAAATTGTAACTGCATTTTTTTATTTTTTTATTTTAATTGTTTAATATAAATAAATAAAATTAAATAATTTTTTTTTAAATAAATTTAAAATTATTTGGCATCAATAAATAATATGAAAAAAATAAACAAGAAATATCGGGTCTAATTTGTAATTCGGATCGAAGTACTCTTTCGCAAAAGTGATTTCTTAATTCGGATTACAGATAATTCTCTGAAACTTATACTTTCCATCACTTATTTGGTTCTTAATTGCCCAAGGTGATATTTATTTTATTTTTTTCACAAATTCTTAACCGAAGAAAGTTAAACAGATTCAGCCTTTGCTTGTTGGCCTTTCATAATTATTAGAATTTGTATGAAAAACAAGAACAAATTTTCAATATATTGTTTTTGTTTTCATGCACAGAGAAAAAACTGCCTCATAGAATCAAGAAGATTTTCTCTATGAAACGTTTTTAGGCTAAGGGGTGTCCCAGCAAAAAGAAGCAAAGTTTTATTCATAGAGATTCCTTATTGTTTTTATGTGGTAAATCTTATTAATTTTATCAAGAAGAAAACCACATAAAATCAAGAAGAAATCTTATTATTCACAACTTTTTTACTCAATTTCCGTTATTTTTGCCACCAAAAAAACAATCCATAGAGAAAAACTTCTTGATTCTATTAGGTTCTCTTATAAATTGCAAACTATAGGGATTTCTTATTGATTTTATTAGATTGCCTTCTTGATTTTTTAAAAAAGGGTTTCTTCTTGATTTTATTAGGCTATCTTATTGATTATTTTCAATAAGGTTTTCTTTTTGATTTTAGTAGGTTCCTATATGATTATGTGTAAAGCATCTTATTGATTTTTTTAATAAGAAAATCTTCTTGATTTTATGAGGTGTCTTGTTATTTCGTTTTTATAAATAGACATAGAGACAATTTTTTTCATGATCTTTTTCATTTTTGTATAAGAATGTTTGCACAATAATTTCAATGGTTATTCAGGCTGCTTGTTAGCATATTGGTCAGGTAGAAGTTAGCTGGTTCAATACTTGGTGAGTACGTTAGTTAAGAAAATAACATAATGTGTATGCTTGTATGTATAAAAAATAACATCTACAATATATTACATACATATTTATATGGTATAGAATTTAAATGAAAATACATAAGTACAGAGAATAAAGACGCAATTTTTTTTTTATTTTTTTTATTGAAAAAATCAATAAGATAACCTCATAAAAACTACAAGATTTCTTCTTGATTTTTTCAAAAAGGGTTCCTCTATGAAATTAATAATTTTTCCTTATTGAAAAAAAACCATAGAGATTTCTTATTAATTTTGTTCTATTTTATGAAGTATTTAGTTGGCACTGTTTTCTCTGTGTGTATCGTTATGGTGAGTTTATTTGGGCAATTAGGCCTATAAAAAATGTCGAAAAGAAGTTCGTCAATTTAAAGGTACATATTTAATAAAGAGTTGTTCAATATAAGAATGAATTCATATTGATGAATTGCGGTTTTAGCCAAGCCATTAAATAATAGGGTTTGTAAACATGATAAAAGGTTTGTGAAAATGGTGGGTTGATATAAAACGATTAATATTTTCTTAAGGCTACTATTCACAACCGTACAAAATCGTACGTCTTTAAGAAAAATGGAACTCTGAGGGTCTACTCAGTAATTCGGAACAAAAAAATATTTTTCTTTCTTTTAGAATTGCAGAGTAGACCCCTGATCTATCTATTACATTGTCATTGTGTTTTGAAAATTTTCATAAACTCCATCATATCACACTTCTATTTTCTTAAAAATCGTTTAAACTGTGTATAATAGTGAAACCAGAACTTATGAATAAAATTTTCATACGGTGGTATCAAATTTGTCTGAAAAGCCAACCATTTATTGCCAGACGATTATCTGACAATAAATCTGTGGCAAAAAGGAAAAAGTGCTTAATTTTAGAGAAGGTGATTTTGAGTTAATGATACATCCGTAAAGCACCCCTGGTCAAAATATCACTTAATTTGTGTGATTTTTCAGAAAGTTCTAGCACTATGGCTTGCTAGTTATCTTTTTTAGACTTCTAATCCCATTTGGAAGAATATCTTAATTTAGGTTATACTTTGGTATATTTCAACTTAAATTTATTACTTATAGTGTGTAGATTCTACACACTATACACTGTAGAACGATGTTTGCTTAGAAAAATAAAGGTTAACAGAGAATTTTTCAATTTAACTGTACCTATAAAAAATAATAAATTTCTGAAAATCGACTTGAAAGCCTAAAAGTGCTCTCCTGCAAAACAGTAAAGCTGAAAAAGTGACTTAAGCACTTATTCCTTATTGCAACAGAAATTGATCAGTTCACATGGTTGTCAGATGCAAAAATGTCAGTTCTGTCGCTAGGCATTGCCAGACTTAAAACATTAAAAAGCGAATATAGAAATTATTATGGACCATAAAGAAGCAATAATGCTGGCATTGTCAGATGCAAAAACTTTTCAAACCTGACAATAAAAGAATATCTGACAAGTATTTGACAATTGTTAGAACATATTACTCACAATATTGTAAGATCTGACAAGCGTCTGTACAGAACTTTAGCCTTGAGATGTTCAATAGTTACACTGAGAAAATTAAATCGTAAAATTAAAGAAAATACACTTTGTTGCAAAGACTTTTATTAGTCAGATTGTGCCCACAGACAAAACAACTTTACCAGAAAGACGCAAAGTTCTTTAGATTCCCATGAAATATATACTTGAAATCGAAGACTTAAAATCTTGTGGCAAGGATGTACGTCTTTGGACACACATGAAAAAAGTCCTTAAACTAAGGAAAAAGTATTTTGGCACAAAGACTTTCATTCGTTAGTCTTAAGACTAACGTTAAGTTTCGTTATGCATTCGTAAACAAATTTAACTTTGAAGACTAAATTCTTTAAAGATACAGACTTTATCTTTATTTTTTTTAACCGCTCTTGTTTACCGTTGCAAGCAAACATGTGTGAACAAGCAAAAATGTTCACTTATGCATTGAAGACAAAATTCTTTAAAGTTACAGACTTTGTCTTTGTAGCAAGGATGCTTAGCTTTAAAAAAACAAAGAAAAGTCTTTAATTTTAAATACGTTTTTCAATCCCTTATTAGCAAAGAAATTAATCGTTGTAGCAAATATTTTATCTTTACGGAAAAGATAATTTCTTTGATTAAGCTTCAAAGAATTGTAGTCGTTTGTGTTGAAGACGCACCATTTGCTTGTTTAAAGAATAAATCATTGATGCAAGGATTTTTTCCTTCTAACAAAGATATTTTCGTTACAATCTTACAAAGACGTTTTTTCTTTGATTTTAAAGCTTTTGATTTTCTCAGTGTAGGAGCCAAATTTCAAAACTATTTAAATTTTCAAACTCTTTCTATTGAAATAAAAAGTTAAAGGCCTAATTTTGTAAAACGCAACGACAAGCGTTGACAAATTTTGTAGTACATATTTTGTTTTTGTAATTTAAATTTTTTCCATATAAAATTCGTCAACGCTTAGCATTGCGTTTTACAAAATAAGGCTCTAAATTTTTCAAAACCAAAAAGAAAAATGTATGTATGTATGGGGCAACATTAAATATTATCAGGGAATTTTTTTTTTATAAATTTTTTTAACAGTTAATCTCCGTTACTTTAAAAGATTTTAACAGTATATTTGCTTATTGTTTTAATAAATTTTCAAACAAAAGTTGTTTATTGACCATTAATGCACATTTTCGCTGTGCTCAATGTTTATAAATCTGTGTGGTTTTTTTTTTTGCATTTCACATTTCAAGCAAGAGTAACAGCAATTCAAGACATTTGATTGACAGATTGTTGTGTTTACAAAGTCATTTAAAAGCACACGCACACGCACGCAAGCACTTACTTACAGATTTTCTTACACAATTCCAAGGAATGAAGAAGAAAATTTTTAATTTCTTATGATTATGACAAAAAAATATACTACATATGTATGTATGTATTTCGTAAGTGAGTGGGCTTGAGAAATTCTGAAATTTATATTTTAATATAAAAAAAAAATTAAATCAATTAAGGAAGTATGTTAATAAAGTCAAAGCATTTTAGTTAATATAGTGCTGCTCATAATTACAACAACACTGTAGTATTTTGTAATTCTGATTTCAAGTAAACTTAAATTTAATTTGAAACTTAATTATCGAGCTATATGTCAAAGGATTCTCAGGACATTTTAATACACACACTACTTTAAGTGTTAAGAGTCTGAACTAAACTAAACCAAACTTTAGACATGTATGTTTCATATTTCCTTTATAAAATTATGCCTTTCCTTATTTTTGTGGCAATGTGGAATAATCGCTTAAGTCGTATTAAACAATAAAACGCTAGCGCTAAATGCCATGACTAACTATCCTACTACACAGAGAAAAAACTGCATCATAGAATCAGTAAGATTTTCTCTATGAAACGTTTTTAGGCTAAGGGGTATCCCAGCAGAAAAATTTTTCACAAGATTTTTTCATAGAGATTCCTTATTGTTGTATGTGGTAAATTTTATAAAAAAAACCACATAAAATCAAGAAGAAATCTTATTATTCACAACTTTTTTTACTCAATTTCCGTTATTTTTGGCACCAAAAAAACAATCCATAGAGAAAAGCTTCTTGATTCTATTAGGTTTTCTTATAAATTGTAAACTATAGGGATTTCTTTTTGATTTTATTAGGTTGCCGTATTAATTTTTTTAAAAAGGTTTTCTTCTTGATTTTAGTAGGTTCCTATATGATTATGTGTAAAGCTTCGTAATGATTTTTTTAATAAGGAAATCTTCTTGATTTTATGAGGTGTCTTGTTATTTCGTTTCTATAAATAGACATACAGACAATTTTTTTCATGATATTTTTCATTTTTGTATAAGAATGTTTGCACAATAATTTCAATGGTTATTCAGGCTGCTTGTTAGCATATTGGTTAGAGTGCTTGTCTATCAGGTAGAAGTTTGCTGGTTCAATACTTGGCGAGTAAGTTAGTTAAGAATATAACATAATGTGTATGTATGTATGTAAAAATAAATAACATCTACAATATATTACATACATACATACATATGCATATGGTATAGAATTTAAATGAAAATACATAAGTACAGAGAATAAAGACGCAATATTTTTTTGTTCAAAAAATCAATAAGATAACCTCATAAGAACTACAAGATTTTTTTTTGATTTTTTCAAAAAGGTTTTCTCTATGAAATTAATAAGATTTGCTGATTGAAAAAAATTCATAGAGATTTCTTATTAATTTTGTTATATTTCATGAAGTATTTAGTAGACACTTTTTGCTCTGTGTATCCTACGCAATGGCTTGACTTACGAAAAAATACAAACCTGATTCTTATTGTCCTTGGAAAATGTTCATAAATGCCAGCATATCAGGGTTGTATTTTCTCTAAAGTCGCATAATTGTGTAGGATAGGAATAGTGATAATCGCCCTAAGCGATTAAAAATCTATAACTCACGACTCTACGTTCTTGTGATTCTTTCTTTGCTTTTGTAGCATTTTAACTACTGCAACTTCCAACTGAAGTTTAATAAAGCAAAATTTGCTTAAGTCGACTTAAACAGTTCTTCTATATTGCTACAGATTTATAAGCAATAATTCAGAAAATGTAAAAACCTTGCTCAAAACATCTGTTATTTATTTTCATGACAATATTCGCCTGCAACCCGGCCAGACTTTCTTCTTAAAGCACAAATAATTTAATTTTTTCTTTATTTGGTAGATTTTGTCAAATTAAAAATTATTGTCATCCCTTGCGAGTCACACAAAAAAAAAATGGTCTATTACTTTCACCCGAAATGTGTAAAGTAAAAATGTATGCAAATAAATGAACATAAATATTCTGCTGTAATGCATTAATTTTGATGTAATAAAAAACAATGAATGAATGAATGAATGAAAATTTAAAATTAAAAACCAAGTAGAAAGAAATCTCTCCCGCCGCCCAGCTGAGAGCATCTTTGCAGATTATGTGACATCCATCTATGGCAGCGTGGACCATCTATTTCTATTGTTGCTGGTGGGGTGTTTGTTATACTCGTATTGCTTTTCTTTTTTTTTACCTTACACACTATAAAGAGAGAGGAGTCTGCTTGCTGCGGTGTAATAATTTATTTTCTTTGGGGAATTTTTCAACATTTAATGCGTTCTTTTTTGTTCGCTTCATTCTGTTGCCATCAATGTTGCAGTTTTATTACCGTGATTATTCATAAAATAGCGAAAGCACACAAAATTAAAACAGCCACCGAAAGAAACCACAAAATACAACAAATTGTAAAATTATTATTGTTGTTGGCGCTGTTGTTGTGTTTGATGGTTGTTATTTGGGATGTTTGTTGGTTGTTCTTGTGGTTAAGAAACCAAAGGGGGCGGAGTAGTTGTTGTTGTTATTTTGTTTTTTTTTTAATTCGAAAAGTGCACAATAATTTACATTTTACAATGACAACGGCAGCAGCAGCAGCTGTGGCAGTAGCAGCAGCAACATTAAATTGCCGGCTATAAAAGTGAGTCGTCTTCAACAGCATCATCAGGTTGGCAGGCAGGCAGTGAAAAGTGGCTGGCAGTTTGATAACTGCAGGTAACAGTTTTTTTGTTTTCCTTGGCACATTTGTTCCTGCTGTTCTGTGCCCGTATATTTATTTAGATCTAAATGGATCATTTGTTTGTAGTATTTGGAACAGAAATAACAACAAACACACGTATGCTTATCCCGGTTTTGCAATGAGACAACTGGTAGACTCGTTGTTGTAGTTGTTGTTGTTGTTGCTGAACAAATTGTTTTTGTATGTATTGTTGGTAGCACCATCTTCATCATCATTATTTGTCATTAGATTGTTGCAACAGAACATTAAACACAAGCACACACACACACACACACATAGATGCACCCAGCGGTAAAACTCAGAAGACCTTCTTGGTGCAGGCCTTATTAAAGGACTCTTTCGCATAAAATATACGATACACATTCCATACTCCCTTCTATGAGAAGGAAGAAGAGAAGGAGTAACAAGTTTTGTTTTGTTTTGTTTTTTTACCAAAGCAAGAGCAAAATCCATTAATTTGAAGGCCTTCCAGAATCTCTGGCGAAAGAAGCAAGAACAGAAGGCCTGCTCCGCAATGACAGCGCTTGTAAAAAAAGATATGAGTATGGAATGGAGCGAGCAGGCCTTCTGCATCCAAAAGAAGGCGTACAGAGGCCTTCTAGAAGGCATCCTTACTCCTTCTAGTGCCCGCTGGGCAGCCACTAACAACACACACATTCAAATTGCCAAGTCAAACACGAGAAATGAATGAATGAATAAGATGCCACCAACCCACTCTTCATTGAACGTTTTGCTTTGTGGCAAATATTTTTTTATGGTTTAAATACCGAAGAAAATAAATTACTAAACGCTTGCAAGCAAATTTGTTTAAATGTATTTTGGTTTAAGACTTTTAATTGAAAAAAATATCCATATGCTTTGAAATTCATTACACTCTACATTAAACATAATATTAAAATAAAAATTATCTATAGTTAATCAAATAAAAAAGTATATCTTAATCAAGCTCACATACACATCCGAACGCATTTTCACCAACATTACAATAATGATTGAGGAGTATTTTGATAGTGTCTAGACCGCCTTATAGAAAAGTTGGAAAACACGCTGGTTTTCCAACCATTCTAAACCCGGTATGACAATACTTTTTGAAGCAGAAGGTAATTTTGCTCATTAGATTTTATGGTTTTAATATAAACATATGTATGTATTTGTGATGGTCATGCAATGACTCGCCAACAGGGTGACCGATGACATTTTTCAAAAAGTGGCACCAAATAGGGGATTTATAAAAAAAAGGGGCAAAATTAAAAAACAAATGAGAAAACTACACTAAACTTCTTATTTTTAATGTACATATTATTATATAATTCACTTTAAAAAAAGGGGTCAAAAAGGGGAAAAAAGTGGCAAGGCAGTCGAAAAAGTTGCAATTTGCCACTTTTGTCGGTATAAGGGTCACGCTGCTCGCAAAACCAAGGAAGAAATTATGAAGCCCATTGAAATATTTTGAAATTGCGCTCGATATCGAGTGACGTAATTCGCCTTCAGGCTTTAAATAAATACCCCGTATTACATATTTAAAGTACTTAAATTTTCTATGCAAGAACTTATGACCTTTCTTGCGCACACACACACGCAACAACATAAGCATACATGCTAACACACACATTTAGTTCAAAGTAAATTAAATGTTTTCTATTACTCAAAGACGTCTTTTGATCTCTATGAATTTGGCTTCAAGCATATGCGTGTGTTGGGTGACCACACGCACACACCCACCCACCCACCCACCCAACCATGCACTTTTACACAGTTTGCACATTTCGTCTCAGCAAATTACAATATAATCACTTTTAATCAGCTTAAATACAATTTAGCAAAAGTTGCATTTTCACAAAAGGGAATATTTAAATGATTTTAACCAAAAAGGTGTTGACATGACTAGTTAATAGACGGCAACAATACGAGTACAAGCCCTTTACAAGTTTTAACAAACAGAAAAATATTTGTGGTGGGGAAGGCCATAAAGAAAATATTGCAAAGCAAAAGAAAAAATAACGACACATTTTCACACAAAAGAAAAACTCATAAGGATTTTGCCAGGCACTCAAGTAAATTAATATTTAAATTTAAATAAATTTTAGTGAAAGATATTTTTTTAGGTAATATACATTTCGTTTTTTTTGCTTTCGCCAAATAAATGAGGTTTTTTCCATATACTTTTCAGCATAAATATGTTTCCCAACAAACAAAAGATCAATGATTCAATGGGAATTCAAATTAATGTTAATTTGATATCAAACATAAGTATCAAGTCGGTTCTTTTTTTATGAAAGTGCTTCGAAATCACAAAAAAAATTTTGTCTGCTTAACTAAACTTTTTGAACTTTTGAGATTTTTGAAACCGATCAGCTGAGCTATAATCGATTTAAAATAACTTGCTTATTTTTGCAAGCACTTTATTTTCTGCTTCATGGTAAATTGCTAAAAAAACAATTTAATGTGTTTTCGAACTTAACTGTTTATCGAAAATGGTGTTTTCATCAAGATGAAAATAACGCTATTCGATATCGTACGAATTTTCATAGAAATTTAATCATGTTTGTATGGAAATTTCGATAGATACCGAATGCCGTAATTTGCCCCCAGATCTGTACGTTTTGAAGTCATGGGTATCTATCAGAAAATGACGAAATTACTGTTTTAAGTACTCTTTGGGTATTGGCTGTCAAACAACTATGAATGCGTACAGGTAAAAATAAAAAAAAACGCAAAATGCAAACACACGCGTTTATTTTAAACCGAATACGCATAACTATAAACATCCAACAACTATATTTATACAAATTTTTTAAATTATGCAGCACAAGTAACTGTAGCTAAAATTTATAGACCGTATAGGGATGAGTATAAAAACACTATCACCTTTAATCGGCTACACATGCGTATATACAGAGCTATTTTATTTACCCACACACACACAAAGCATGTTTGCAAATAGCTACACGTAAACAAACACATTTTCCATTCCATGCTATATACACAAATTTATGTATATGGTGGCGAATGATGAATAAATATCCCGAGTATCATGCGTATATTTATTTTGTCCGATTAAATATCCATAGTCTGAGTATAAGCATACTCAGACTGTAAGTATGAGAGAGAGAGGAGTCAATGCGTTTCATACGCGTGTGCCTTTTTATTTTTAGTTGTAGCGTATTTTAGTTTTTTTCTAACGAAGTACAGATGCTCTTTTATGTTCAAATCGTTGTTTGTCATAGCAGCCGCACACACGCACACAACTTCCATTCCATTTTATATACACAAATGGTGGCGAATGATAAATAAATACCCCGAGTATCATGCGCATACTTCTTTTGTATGAGGAAATATCCATAGCGTGAGTGTTAGCATACTCAGAGTATAAGTATGAGAGATAGTCAATGCGTTTGATACGCATGTGCCTTTTTATTTATAGTTGTAGTGTATTTTAGTTTTTTATATAAACGAAGTCGAAATGCTCTTTTATGTTGGAATCGTTGTTTGTCATAGTTGCTTGAGAAAAAAATATATGAGCGTACGAATTGTTTGCGCTACAATTATGATTATACGCAGTTACTAAAATTAAGACTATTTGCTAATGTAGATATATTTTTCTGAGTACTCATTACCTAGCATCTAGTCTAACTATTTTCACCATAGCTGTCCAAAGTGGCACCAGAGAGCCAAATTTCAATCGGTTTCTTATACAAATGAATACACTAACATGAATACATTTCTCTCGTTGGCCAGCACTGATGATGTACATATGTATGTATGGGTGTGTGTCTGGCTGTGTGTGTTTCTGTTTGTGCGCTTGTGTATGTGTGTAAATTCATAGCTTAAGAATGACTTAATCGGAACCAAATTTACAGCATTCTAAGAACTTAGATTTCATGATATAATAAAACGATTCGATTTGGTAGATTTTTGGGATTTTCGAAGATAAAGTTTTCGAAAAGTATTAATGTTTGAATAAATTTTAATCAGTTCCCTAATTCAAAAACAACGTCGAACTGATTTAATATGATTAAAATAGATGGATTCGAATATCGAATTTTTGTTCGAATTTTCGAAAAAAGAGCTTTTGGAGCTATTAAAGCTCCAAAAACTCTTGCAAAATCGATTTTCAGGATATATTTTGCTTTTCTGACTTGAAAAACTGCATAGAATATCGCAAATTTGATATGATTCGATTAAATGGTTGCAGAAATATCATTGCAAAAAGTTTTGAAATTTTTCTTAACTATGCGAAGAATTTATGGATTTTCCAATGCTTGGAGCGTGAAGTTCCAGGGATGGCCTCCAAGGTCAACAGTATTTCATATTTATTAAGGGCAATCATGAATAAAATTCAGCGAGAAATTTTTCCCGGGGAACAATTTCAAACAATAGCAAAGTAAAAAGGAAAACAAAAAAATTCTAATTGGAAAAGGGAAAATTTTCACGCGGAATTTTATTCATGATTGCCCTGCTTTATTTATTTCGATCGAAAAACTAGGCATTTTACACAGAAAATTTAGAAATCTTGTTATTTGCTTTTGTAATCTTTCTTTAAATTCAGTTATCAACTGACTCAGTTATGGAGTAGGAAAATTTGTTATTATTTTCAAATATGTTTAATAAATTTAAATTACTTAATCGTTTTTAGTGAAACTTCTTAATTATTTTTGGTAAGATTTTGCGAATAATACTGGACCCCAAAATTATATTCAAATCGTGTGTCTATGTGTTTGTTGGGTTTGTGCTTTGGTATGTGTGTGCGAAAGTATCTGTGATACTACAGAATATCACAAAGACATTGACTTGATTTAAATTGACACGCCTCAGACACATAAACTACATTGGCGAATGAATACAAAAGAACCAGAAACTCTTTACTCTAGTTGTTTTTTTTTCTTTCTTTTACATTTAATTTTTATTTTTTTGTGATTTCCTTCTGCTTTAGAAGTTATTGCACAAAAATACAAAAGAAGATTTTTGTATATTGATAACGAAACTATTAATGAAAATAATGTTGCTTTCTATTTTGGTAATTCTCTTTTCTCTGGTCGGGTTTAATGCCTTTCGAAGAGCAAATTTACATTTTTTTTAATATAAAAAATTTTTTAAGATAATTTTCTAGATAATAGAATTAAATTTATACGTTATTTTTATTAACTCAAATAGGTATTACTTTACAAAAGAAGTACGAGTACATGTGTAGTTAGAAATTTTAATTGGATTTTTTCTAAATATCTTTTAGGTATTTTTGGCAGCAATTCGAAGTGAATTTTTTTTTTTTTTTTTAATTATTTTGGTACATACTTCTTTGCTGAATCGTTAATAAGATTTGCTGCAGAATTGTGTTTAATAAATGTTTAGAGAAGAAGCAAATATTTACTTATGGTTGAAATTATAGATCTAAATAGAAAGCTACAAATCAGCAAAGTGGAAAGGTATTTTTTTTTTTTAATACAAAATATTAAAAATAAATAAAAAATTAATTAAAATTTTATGAAAACGACCTCGAGCTCAACAACAGTATAAGAAAATAAATTACGAAGTCCATTAGAATACGAGTATAATTAAAATCTAATTCATAAAATTTTTTTCTGATTCACACTCACAAATGAAACAATCCTGTATGATTTTAATTATTATTCGAACTCCATTTGTTTCTATATTTATAATTTGAACGGGCTAAGGTTCGTATCGTATCCATTTGCAATAAAGTTTCGTATATAAGGCAGACATCTACATCAACTGACACCACACACAGTGGACCAAACACAGAAGAACGCTGATGATGAAGGTTTAGTGGCCTTCGAAAACAGCTCAACTATGTGTTGTTAGAATATTCACAACTAACTTTGATGTTATTTGTTCATTAATAATTATCAGATGTAATTTGGCTTAAAAAAGCGATACGAACCTTAGCCCGTTCAAATTATAAATATAGAAATCCTGTATGATGTTTGAGAAAATCGAATTGAACAAACTGCTTAAATCAGACGTGCCATAGCCATAACCATAGAAAACAGCTGATCGAACCAAACTAATGGGCAACACTGTACATATTTGATTATAGGTGGCTCGCCATAACGCCATAGCCATCACCACAGAAACCAATTGAATTTTAGTTTGGTTATGGTTATGGCATTATGGCTATGGCACATCTAATTGCACCTTTACACCAGATTTGTCCAAGCACACATACTCTGACATTAGAAATTGAGGTAAACAGCTTTGAAAGCTCTTGAGTCTGTTCTTGTTTCCTTACAAAGTAAGAGCAAGCTCTCTTCAGTATAAAAGCACAAAAGCTCTTTTGTAAAAGTTTGCATATTACGCATATGGCTCGGACCTAGCTGCCTTAGACCATTCAACTGGCTTGTACAACCATAACAGCTGATATCTCTGTACTAATTAACTTTGAAGGGCGAATGTAATAATATGCATAATTGCAGGTTTTTTTTTCTTTTTTTTTTTTGCAATAAATACAAACATATATTTGTTTATTTGCCATAAATGCTACTCAAATTCTATACGCTTTGATTAATCACTGTCATCACAACAACAACAGCAACATACACAATTATGACATTTATGAGAATAAAATTATGCTTCCGAGTAGCAGCAACATTTCGCTTACTACGCAGAAAAAGTTAAACAAAATTAATAAACAAAATCAGTCAGACTGCTGATATTAATTCCATAGAAAAAAAAATAACTCCTACTGGAAAAATAAAAATATTCACGGCTTAGTAATAGTGCTGAAAGTATTTCAAGTGCATCCTAAAATGTTTTATATGCAAATGCATAAATAAAAATTCTTCGCCAAGTTGTTTCAATAAATTTTTATGATAAATTATTTTATAGTCCCATTTTTTATAAAATTCACTTCTATGATCGCCAAAGTTTATCTTAAATTTCTTTCAAGTTTTCTAAAGAAATTTAGACAAATACAAAGTATAACTTCTTTAATTCTCTTAAAAAATTTCAATATTTTTGTTTTTTTTTTCTTCTAAACATATTAAGATATTTAATATTTTTTTCTTTTAAGTTTTATGCAAATAATGAAAATAAAAAGATAAATAAACATTCCTCAAAGGAAAAGAAGTCTAATAAAAATCACAACAATACAAATTTATAAAGAAAAAAAAAAGATGCCAAAATAAAAAGAAACTCATCCAATAAGAATTTTTTCTGTTCGTATTTTTCTTAAACTCAAATTTCACAATTTTGCTCTTTTGTATATGTATTTATTTTATAAAGAAAGAAGGAAAAAAATTAAACGAAGTTCTGAATTAAAATGAAATGTTGTTCAAGTACTTTGATAAAGAAAAAAATTATTATATTTGTTTGTATGTATATAAATATATATATATATATATATTTTACTTGGGGATGATGATGAGCACTTTTTACTATTGAAGTTGAAAAAACTTTGGCCATAAATGTTAAGACAATAGACTTGTAAATAATGCAAACAAAGGTCTGACTTTTACTAAAGACTATTAAAATCTTTTTGCATAAGTAGCCAAGCAGGACGTTGAAAATAGAGGGGTTGTAAGGCAACACATTTCAAGGATTCGCGGGAGAGAAGTTCAAATAACTAAACAAATAGACATAATAACAGAAATAAGTTGCCTATAAGATACAACAAATCTTCTAGCCTATTCTCGTTTAATCAGCGATGCCAACTTAGCGCTTTTCGCGCTAGTTTTAGCGCGTTTTAACTGTGCCAAACGCACTTTTTTTCGTCTTAGCGCGTTTAATAAAATAAGCGCTAAACTAGCGCGTTTTGATTAAAGTCAAATATATCATTTGAGTTCAATATCTTTTTACTTTTTTGTATAAATTTAACAAAATGTAACTTTTTGTTTAAATTCGTTAGTGATTCAGATGTTGCAAATAAATGGCAAATGTTTTGAAATTTCACAGTTAAAAATATGTACTCGTAGTCGTGACCCAAAAAATGTATATAACTTATTAAGCATCTGTTCTTTTTGTACTTCAAAAAGCATTTGAATCGCAACACTATTCGATAATTTATATACGAGTAAGTTGTTACAAAGTTTGACAAATAAAATTAAAATCAAAACTAAGAATTTCGAATATTTGGAGGGCGAGACAGATTCTGTATTAAATGATTTTAGTTATTTAGGATATAATTTCGAAGAAGTAATATTGCATAATCTGAAAAAGAGTTACTAAAAAATTAATTGTACTCGTATTTACTAATACATACATCGACCTTTATTAAAATTTAATTTAGCGCGCAGGAAAATAGCGCGTTATGACTATAAATTGTTGATAATGCTGTAACTTAGCGCGTTCTAGCGCGTTTTGAGAAGGGGTATAGCGCGTTTGGGTTATAAATAGTTGGCATCGCTGCGTTTAATATCGTTTTAAAATGAAAGATAAGAACGTCAATTTTACATTTAAAATGCACCGTGTTACCTTAGCACTGTATTATCATTTCAATATAAAATTATCGTGTTTATTTATGTCCCGTTCTAAAACGATACTCGAATAAACAATGGCTCGAGTAGCTTTCTATTACAATTTAAGATCTTTTAAAGTCAAAGATTCTACTTAAACCAGAACTATGCTTTGATAATGTTCATCGCCCTTGGACAGTTTTTCCCCCACTGTTCGTCTACAACTTTTTTTTTGTTGTAAAGTTGTTTAGCAGAATGGGAGTAATAAAACGCAAAAGAGGCTTCACAATATCTGCACACAAAGGTTTCAGTTTCATTACATGTTTAGTCAAAATCACTCTTTAGCCGTTTCTGAGGGTTGTGGGCCGATCTTAAAGTTATACTAATAATTTCAGTTCCAAATTCACAGTCTATAGTTAACTAGCGCCTGTGGCTTAACTAACGATTTAGCAACGTTAGTTGCTAAAAAATTTGGCTTTACTCGTAAAATGATACTTTGCCAATTTTTATTTGAATATAATTTGAGACATTCGGGCCTGTTCTGAAAATCACGGTGATTTCAAAAACAAACTATTAATAACTCACTTGTTAGTGGATTTTTATTGTATTTTAAGTTTTTGTCATGTATGTATAATAGAACATTTTATTCCAACTTTCATCGCTATAAATCGTGAAATTTACAAAAGCTGTGATTTAGCTTTTATCAATTTGTTTAAATCACCGTGATTTGACATGTCGTGATTTGCACAACAGGCCCGATTTTGTCCAGTAGGAAGGTCCAATTTTAACTATTTTTCGACCACTTAATTTCACAAATCGAATAATGCAGTTTTGTAAAGAAATGCATAAATATGAAATATGCATTTATAGTTTTTTAGAAAAGTTTTATTGTACTTTTAAAAAAAATTTAAATGTTAAATACCATTTACTCGTAACTTATGCCCTAACTCAGTAAGAAGATTTAGGACGTTTTTGTTTGAAAATACTTTTGAGTTCTTGTTTTTGAATTCTCTTACAAAATGGTTGTTGTCTTTGATAATAAAAAATAGTAATAAAAATATATTTTTAAAACATGAAAATTAAATTAAAGTATTATACAATAGTCTGAAAAATATATGAAAAAATATGTGCTGGATATAATGTTTGGAACAAAATCATAAAGCAAATACACGAACCTTCTAGCATAGACAATAAATAATAATTGTTTTAAATAATCCCAACTACGGCACAAAGAACCACAACAAGACGATACAATCGTCGTACAGAATTGGAACATTAATTAAAATAAGTGAGAAATACAAACTTCTGAAACTATAAAACTCTCAAAATTAAAATATGTTTGAGTTTCAATGGAAAAAAATTACTTAACCTCACTTTCACTAAGCTGTTAAAAAGAAATCGTATCTATTATTATAATGTATGGGTTTCATGGGCGGTGGGCGTGGCAATGAGTATTTTTATTTGTTCTAGAAAATGTTTTACCAAATTTGAGGATTTCTGCTGGGATAGGAAAAATTTTATGCGAAATTGATTTTTTTCTCATTGGCGATGGGCGGCGAGCCGTGGCCGATTTGGATGAAATTCCATTGTTTTTAATTAGTGTATTAATTAATTTTAGTAAAGTCAGCCAATGTAGCAATGGTAAAGTAAGAAAATAAAAAACCATGTTGATTATTGAGTTCTTGTTTCAACTTTGTTATTTGTTGCGCTTCTCATTTGTTCAAATGAAAGTTTGACTTAATAACTCTAGTCGTTCTAAGAAATTTTTGGGTAAAGGTTCCCTGGTGATCTGCATTATCAGCAGTGAAATGCGCATAGTATTCAGCTAAATCCCTCAATAATCAATTTCAATGTATTTTTAATAAAAAAAAATATGTTACTGAATAAGTAAATTAATAATTTGATATTATTAGTCCGTTAACAAATGTTAATCCATTTTTATTTAATTTAATCAATATAATGATCGGTGCCGAATTTCATTGATATAGAACAACTCCTTATAGTTTTTTTTTTTACAAAAAAGTATGAAGTCATCCCACTGTGCACACTGTAAAAATTGTGCTAAAACGATAGTTTGTTGTTCGTATTAATTACTGTGAAGACCTCACCTCCAATTAGCAAGCAACATCTTTTCATAATAAGAATGAAATAAGCCAACTGCCTAGGTTCCTGTAGAACGAGCATCAAGTCATGAGTTCGGTACTACGAAGACTTAATTTCGTGCTACTGCTGCTGCTGCACTCTAATCCGTAAGTTCTATCCGGCTTAAAAGAAACACCCTTTTAAGATACTTTTCCGGTAAGGTGTCATCCCCAAAATAAGGGCATCTCGGCTGGGCGAAAGCTGGACAAATGAAACAGGAAGTGCTCCATTGTCTCGATGGCCTCCATGCATTGCCCGCATTCATTGTTATCTGCGGCTCCTATCCGGTACAAATGTCCTTGTAAATTAGAGTATCCCTTTAAGACGCCGGTCGACTTTACTAGCTCGGGCTTGTTTAGTTTCAACAGCCCGCTTGTTTTGTATTCGTCGAGGTCGCCACATACACTGAAAGAATTTTCAGCCTAAATTCTATGAATTTGGACATTAATCTAATGAAAAATTGATTAAAATTCAACCAACGTCACGCTTCGTTGTATTAATGAAACCAGTTTCGTCAAAATTATTTTATTGAAAACTTCATCAAATTTATTTAACAGTGTAATTAATGCAGTGCTATAACTTCATCGAAACAATAAAATAATTTCATGAAAAGAATGAAATAACTTAAATATAAAGGGGGTCCTTAATAATTAGAAAATATTGTTGTCATAAATCCAATAAAATATTCTTACGAAACCAGAATACCAAGGAAGCAATTCCAATTAAATTCTTTCACAATATTCATGAAATTTTCATTGGATTTGTGAAATTATCATTAGATTTGTGAAAAAATTTTAATGAAATTGTTTCATTGGACTTATGAAGCAAAATTCTTTCGGTGTAGAAATTTGGTGAGATTACCCACAGTGTGCTGTGGGCCATCTTCGCCCAACTTTATAACTCAATCTTCGCTTCTTCAACTTCAGCTAACTGAGAGCATTGCATGTTCACACTTTTTGAGGTTTGCCTATCCCAGTCGTTTTTTTTTTCTTCTCTATTAAAAAGAGTTGTTGATGTTGCTATTCTCATGGCAAAATATTTAAAACAATTTTTCCTCTTGCCAACATTTATTGCACAAACTGTAAGCAGTCAAACATGTTTAGCGCGTTACTTGTCTTTTCCTCAATATTCCCATTTGTTAGACTACATATATTCTTTCGGTTCTAATGAATATCTGCCAAAGAATTTTGTTTGTTGCTTTCTGCAACTTACTATTATTCTTATTCTTCTTTCTATACCTTGAATAGCAAGCAGATACTATGACTGCAAACTACAACAACAACTTCAATGTCTAATTAAAACTAATGTTTTCGTAACTGTTGTTGTTGTTGTTGTAATTGTTATTACGTGTATTTTTCTATTTGTATTTATATTTTTGAAATTGAAACTAACCCCTTTTCAGTGAAGAGGTCGTTCGACAACGCCATCGTCAACGTCATCGTCATTCCCGTCTTTGCCTTCGCATGTGTGTATTTGTATGTAAACCCCTGCTTAAAGGGCAATTATTAAATTTTCATTACATCCCTTAATCAGCTTTCGAACAAAGTGATTTTGTTCTCATTACATTACACTACACATGTTTTGTATGCCTGAAAGTGTGTGTTTGTGTGTGTAAGTGAGTGTGAGTTCTTGTGTATGTGTGTGTGTGTGTGTGTGCTGTTAGTATTATTTCCTCAACTGTTTGTTATTTTCTGGTATTCAAATACTTTGTTTGTTTAAACTTAATAATGGTTGTTAAATTGTAATTGAACCCTGAGTTTTTGTGAAACCAAGACAAATATTGATTTACAAACAAACAAAAAGGAAAAGGAAAAAAAGCATAAAATTCGTTTATTTGTTTATTAGATGTGCGTGTGAGAGTGTGTGTGCGTATGTATTCCTTAAATTAAAAGGAGTTTGAACTTGAGATTGCCTTGATAACAATAAAAAAAGAGGATTAACATTAGAACGAGCATAAGAAGAAAAATAGATTTTCAATATTAATATTTGATATCCTTTAAAATAGTCTTTATAAACATAAATTATGAGACAGTTCGTTAATGATTGAGGTGAGGCCGGGTGTGGTGAGATTGGAGTCAGTTAAGTTGGAAGTTTAAATCATTTAACAAAACTATGAACTGAACTGTAAATACAACCTAAAACCTCTGCAATAATGTTTTTTCAATTTAATTATTTTCAACTTTTTCTGTGCTTATTTCTAAAGTCAATTCAATTTCTTTTATAGATATTTTTTTATATAATTTTTTCTTCACGACTCAATGAAGAAGAAAAAACAAAAAAATGTTAAACCATTTAAACCATAAAAGAAGCGTACAAAATCAAACAGATAAAAGTCAATAGATAAAAACACAGCCGCATATCAAACGTTTCCTCCAACCTTTTCATATGGCTTCGAAAATTTTGTCTACAACAATAAAATAATAAAAACATGACTTCAAACATTTTTTTAAGTCAAGACAATTAGAGGTGTAAACTGTAATACAAACGTGACGAAGTGTTAGCGAAAGAAATAAAATTAAATTAAAAAAAAACCTGTAGCAAGCAAAATGCTATATAAAAATATTTTACAAACAAGATTCAAATGTTTGCAGCTGGGCTTCTTTATAAACGGAGAACATGGAAGGGAAGTTGGACTGACTGGTTGGTTGGATGAGTGCATTTTGAAAATCTCACCAATACACTTGATAATAGTTTGCTTAGACAATTATAACATCTATCTGGATGGTAAGCATGAAGCAAAACACACCCACATTGTAAATATTTTTCAATTATCTGTCCGTCCCTGCCTCAATAAATAAATTTGTATGTACGTGTGCATGTGAAATTAAAAAGAAACTTCTTATTTCTATCAAAAAAAAAATTAAAAAATGATTGCCTTTGATCTTGACGAAAATATAAAACTGCCGGTGTTAAGTTTGATAAGAATGATGCAGCATCATCATCCACAGCAATGTGATGATGAATGCTGTGGAAAATGAATAACCGACCAAGCTAAAAGGGCTTCCTCCTGATATAATTAAAAATGCTCTACATAGATTAGGCGTAGTTTAAAGTTTAATTGAAAAAACTTTTTTTTAGAAAAAAAAAACAACCTACCGAATCAAGTCCAGTTCATTAAATGACGAAATCTGAGCGAGGTCCACAATTTCCTTTGAATGCCGTAACGAACGAGATCATTTGCCGACTTTTTTTAATCGTTTGTTGATTGTTGGACGAGTGTTTTTAATGTTATTCCACAACCATCGCAAAGCGTTGTTGAAGGATTGTAGCGATCATCATCATTTGTTAAGTCATTTTTAAAACGTTTGTTGATTGTTAGACGAGTGCTTTTAATTTTATTACATAATCTTAGCGACATACCTTTTAACAAATCTAGCGACTATTAAAAAATTCTTATTTCACTGCAAACGTATTTTACGCTTGCAAATGCTTTTGCGAGATTCTTTGTTGGATGAGTAAAGCTGCGATTTGGTGCATTCACCATGAACAGCGATAGCAAATGTTTGCTGGGCTAGAAAAGATTTGCATGTATGTTGTTCTAAAATACAGTTGTGTTAGTAAAAGATGTATTAGTAAAAAAAATAGCAAATGAAAGATCATAAAATTAATGCAGAAAAAAGAAAAAATGCTTTCAATCATAAACACCACAATAAAATCTTGAAACAAATTCTTGCTTTTTCCTCTTCCTCTTCTCCTTCTTCTTCTTCTTCTAATATCCGCAACTTAAAGTTGCAAACAAATAACTGAAAACTGCAGGAAAAAAACCAGAAAAATGTAAAGAAATTAAATGGAGTAACATAGATGAAACATAGTTCTTCGCCTAAATACACGACGAACTGCCAGTTAGACAGACTGTTAGTCATTGACAGGTGCATTTGAGAACAAAAATACATACATAATACTTATTAATATTAAACCAGCAAATAGCTTAAGATTTGTTAGAAATTTAAGATAAAGAGCGAAATGTGTGTAGTTTGTTTGTTCAGTTTAGAATTGAAATTCATTAATGGAATTACAGTTTCATTGGGAAAATACTCGTAAAGAACGTTTTTGCTTAAAGTCCATGAAATAGTGTAAAACAAATCAGTCGTTAGAAAATTTATAATTTCATATAAGAAATAATAAAGTACAATTATTTGACATAAAGTCTTTTTTTAATTTGAGAAACGTTTATATACACTCCATTTCTGCTTCACGGAAATCGCAAAAATAATTTTGAAATTAGCTAAAAAAAAAGTTGTGTATGTTTATAGTAAGACTCTTAATACATTATTGAGAATCACAACATACAAACGTAATAAGTTCAAACAAAACAAACAAAATTCTTTGTTTGATGCAGGAATGAAATATAGGCTTAACCAAAAAAAAAAAAAATAAGCCAAGTTGTCTAATTTTAATTCAAAGAAAGACAACAAACAAACTTTGTTTGTTTATAAAAAATATTAATGAGATAAATATTAATATGTAATATATAAAATAATCCCTGTTTTATTACAGGACATACTTAAACAGCTGAAACCTTTTTGAGCTCTTAATTTTTCGGCTAAACGTAAATGCTTAAAACTTGTACTTGTTTGCCTCAGAATAAACTGGAGAGGCCGTATACCTGCGAGGTTAAAGGAAGCAATCAAATTGCAAAACTTCCTTGTTGCTTGTACACAGAATAACCTAAATTTCATTTTCAGTAACCAAATTCATTGAATCAATAAATGTTTTGTATGAAAGTCCTACACTACAAATAATTTTGTAAAAATTTAAATTTAGCAGAGAGAATTTGTTATTTAAATGTGTTGGTGTTTGTCTTTCATATTGACAAGTTCAACGCACTGTTGTGCTCTTGTTGTTTATTTAGATTGATTTTGTGTTGTACACATGTAAATGCCGACAAGTAGGCCCACAAACTTCGTGCCCTGTTTCTGCACTCTACATTTTTTTTGGAACAAACAATTTACTGGATCAGTAAAAAATATTTACTGAAACTAAATTTAATTTCAAACAAACATTTGTTTGATCATTTTTTTGGAATAATTTTTTCTGTGTAGAATAGCTTGTTCTTCTATGTTCATTCGTTTTTATGGCGATGTGAATTGATTTTTCGTAGAATGCCTCTGCTTCAAGTTCTACTAAATATTTCAAAAGTAATCAACCATGGATTATAAATACACTGCATGCATGAATTTCTAAAAATTGTCTTTACTGAAGGCCATGATTCAGTATCCTAGACGATCGTGCGACTTTTGAAAAAATACAACCCTGGTATGATGGAGTTTATGAAAATTTTCAAAATACAATAACACTTCATCAGATCAGGGGGTCTACTCAGTAATTCGAAAGAAAAGAAAATGCTTTAGAATTTACATGTTACAAGCATGTAATTATGTATACATAATCATCCTTATTCCAGTTGTCGACATCGACGTCACTTTAACACAATATGAAAAAATTGGGGTTGTGTACCCGTTGTCGATAATAACTGAATCACGAAATCGTTCTCGAGAGCGAGTGAACAAGCCGTAATTTTTTGGTATTGTGTTAAAGTGACGTCGATGTCGACAACTGGAATAAGGGTGATTATGTATATTGCTAAAACAATTTAAAACAAAAATATTGAATATTAACAAGAGGTCGAAAATAGTTTTTAAGGCAACAACAAATTGAAATTCCCTAAATTTGTTTTTAAACTTTTGCTAATCTTGATTGTTGCAAAGCAACCCTGCTATTGTTATTTTTGTTTCAGAATTCTGTTTAAAACTTAAGGAAGTCATTTAGGCATACGTAAGCACAAATATACACACATATGTAAATACATATCGCTCATTTGCTACAAAAAAGTTATAGCTCAAAAAATAGGATTTTCACATAATAATAATGCCGAATTACGTGTAGTTTCCACAATACAAGCAGGCTACTTGTCTGGAAAAACTATATGAAAAACACTCAAGTTTTTGAGTGATTCCTATACAAATTTTCTGGACAAGTCGCTTGCTTGTATTGTGGAAACTACACATTAATCCTCATATCGTTACTCATATTGAACGAAAATTTTTATAAGAATTCTGGGTGTCTGCAATGTTAATAACATACAAATTCGAAAGAATTTTCTTTCGTTTCAAAATATAGAGCAGACCCCCTGGTATAATTCTTGAGAAAAAAAATAAATACAATTTTCAATTATCAATATAGAAACAAATGGAGTTCTAATAATAATTAAAATTAACTAAATTACAATTTTCTTTTGCCATTAAGTTGTATGTACATTTAAAAACTAATTTTTTGAGTTAGGACGTTGTGGTAGTAAATATGCGATGTATGTATGGACATACATATGTGCCCTTAATTATAAAAGTGGTCTAAGTCATGTGCGTTTTTGCTTCAAAATATCAAATAAATCTTTAAAAAACTTCCATAAATATTTAAAAAATATTAAATAAATTTATATAAATCGAGACTAGCAGAACTCTTAATTATAACAAAAATTAAAAATTTTAAAAACCCGCGATATATCTAAAAAAGATCTCCTAAACGGCTGGACGATTTTCTTCAAACATAGCTAAGAACCATCTCGATCACCTATCCAACAGAAAAAACTAAATCCAAATCGGTCCAGCCGTTTGGTCTGTACGTGGACACGGACAGACATACAGATACACAGATACACAGACACAGACACACACTACAAACTTATAACACCCCTTTTTTTGTCGGGGGTTAAAAATGTTGCAAAATACAAAAATATTTTTTAAACTGTTCAAATGTAATCTACTAAATATCTCGACCAAAGAAATATATGACTTAGACCACTTTCATAATTAAGGGCACATACAAACATATGTATATGCGTGCTTGTGTTTATAAATCTGTATTGGTAATTATGTATGCATACACGAATTTAGTTTTCATCGCACATAATTTCATAAAAATCAAACATCTGTTCTCGGTAAGTTCTACATTTTTATGCAATTGTGTTGTGCATTGTTTATACACTCGAGAAATATATTTGTATGATATTGTACAATCTGTGACTCAAGTGCCCTGGAGACTATAAAATAAACTCATCAATCACATATATAGTTGTGTGCGTGCGGTCGTGTTTTTTTATTTTACGGCTGAGAGTCTTCAACTCTGATTGACGAAAGAAAATAACTTTCTTTGTGATTCTTGCTAATGATGGAGAAGTGAGCGGACCAACAAAAGTTCATATTCTGCTGTGCAGTTAAAATACAAATGGTGCTTGAATTATTTATTTCTATGTGTCCTGTTAAGCGACAAGCACACTATATTCACACATTTGCACTGATTGACTGGTTTATTTGATAGTCTTGGTGGCTCCAAAGATTTCTTCATGGCCTTCGTAGTTATCCCTCAAACACAGAAACCTATGAGCGAAGTGTTATGTTTTATTGCATTAGCAAATATGAAAGTGACCTTTACGTATTGTCTTCATCTTTACAATCCTATTATAACACTCGGTTTCACTTATTATCCTGCTCCCTTATTCTGTAATTCTCTGATGTTAAATCTCTATTGCTAAAAATCTATAAATTCGTTTGAATATCATAAGGAAAATATTTTACACTCTAAAGCATTTTATCGATTTGACGCACAGAATAGGTCTGCAAGTTTAGTTACAGGACTCTAGGTTGTCAGTCTATATTATTATGTACTATTGACCTGCACAAGACCATTTATAAGACCTTTCAAGACATGCGACATTTTTCAAACGCTTTACTACAGCGAAATATTCTAAAATAAACGCTAAACAACACTGTTGGCAATATTTTTTTTTAGTTCTTTGTCTTGCCAATAGTGTTTTTTAGCGTTTGTTTTAGAATATTTCGCTGTAGTAAAGCGTTTAAAAAATGTCGCATGTCTTGAAAGGTCTTATAAATAGTCTTGTGCAGGACTTTATTATGTACTTCCTATTCATATGCTCTATGACAAAACTTTTTCCAGCAGCCAACATTTAGTCGGTTATATCATACAGGTTGTTCCAATATGAAATTTCATTTAGAATAGCACGCCGTTTTAACAATCGTCATAGCTCAATATATGCTTCACAGTTCGTAAAACCAAAATATTTTTGGGTCGTCCTGAAGCAGTTTCTCGGCAACAATTGCGAAACTGGTGGAATTATGACTCGTTGGCACAAGTTAGCACTGTGAAGAATCGAACCTGTTCGTGCACGTCGCTCAAGAACAACTGAGAATATTGCTATTGTAGCACATACCGTTGAACAAACGCCAGCGAGAAAATTAGCGCACCCGATATGGAAAGTATTTTCAAGATATTTGAATGTACTTTGTATGGAAATCTTTTAAAATTTCGATCGGTATCGAATACCGTCATTTGCCCCCAGGGTTGTCCATTTTTCGTAGATCTTTGAAATTGTGCATTCCAGACACGGTTTAATTTCAACCAGAGGGTGCTACGTTTAACCCATGTAACGAATGCCATCGCTCGTTTGGTTGAAAAGCTTCCTAAATGTATGATTTATCTGAGAGTCGACTACAATTCTCCATCGACATCTTGTGATTTAGCACCTTTAGACTTTTTGCTTTCAGCCTATGTGAAAGATAAGGTCTACGTCAATGACCCTTAATCGGTTCAAGATCTCAAAGACATACAGCTACAAATGTGGTGGAAAATTTCATGAAAGGAACATGGTCCTGCTGCTGATATTGTTTTCCATTATTAACAGTTTACCATCTTCTTTACAATTAAATAAACTTAGACTTATTTATCTTTAAAATACTCGTTTTTTTTAATTTACTTAGTTGTGGTATGGACTTTCGAAGACTTTCAGCAGTTTTGTCAATAAAACATTTTGCCACCACATGGAAGTCATTCCCCCTTGCTTTGTAACTACCCTGCAGGAAATGGAACTGATACAAGACTAGTCACTTCCTATGAAGCGGACTAGTCACTTTTACATGGGGATGGCCTAGGATGGGGTCTTTTGACTTGTCATTACGACACATAACTTTAACAATGAAAACTTATAATTTTTGTTTTTATTGTTGCAAATTCAATTATAATTTATGTTTGAGCACATATTTTTTCGGACTCGAACTGACAACCTCGTGCATGGCAGGCTTGCACACTACCCACTCGACCACAGAAGCACTCATATTTCAAAAGTATGAACACCTGTTAAGCTTATGTTAATATCTAAGTATAGTTACGGAACTTGTTTCAAAATGACTTGAACGCCAATTTTTATCGATTCATTGTCTTTCACAGCCAAGTCTTTCTTACATATACATATATACTAAACCAAAAAAAAAAAATTATTCGGAATAGATAATACATGCCCTTGCGTAGTCTTTCTTATATAGACATACTAAACAAAAAAAATATTCGTAGTACATATATAATATATAATATTCGTAATAGTGCCCTATTGAACTATGGATGAACTAATGGAGAATAAAAGTAAACGAACAAAAATGTGTTCTGGTAACATTTACCCTATGAAGAAAGAGATACTTGTTCCCAACCTGTTCCTCAACATACACCTTGATCGACGGCTTACATGCAAACTAACTATGCAAATCCCTGTGTGCTTCGTAATTCAGTTAATTTGTATAATACAATTAACAGGTCATGAAGAGTGTTTAAATTTATATGAAATATTAGTATTTCAAAAGCTAACTCAATATGCTCCAGGGAAGATGAACATCTGAATTAACTTGAAGAAAATGGCTGAACAAAAGGGGATTTGTTCTAAAATATTGAGAGAGGGATGGAGTGATAAGGAAATATCGTATATGACGAGGGATCTTTCCTTTTAAATAATTTGAGTCAAAATTATATAATTTCAATCACTTACATTTATTGATGATAAAAAGGGTTATATTTAAATGAGTATACCAATCCGCCTTTTCTCCTTGATGGTTTAGCTGACGATTCGAGAATGCCTTGAACGAAAAACTTCGTACCGAAAAGTAATTCGATCTCATCCGAAAACAGTGGAACCAACCACATAGGAGTTGGGGCGTTAATATATAAAAAAAAGGAAAAAAATGATAACTAAACATAGTTACGATACAATATAATAAGGTATTCAATTACAATTCAGGGTTGGTTAATATGATGATATTTAAAATGAATAAATTGAACATAAAAATATAAGGCAAATACAGTTGAGAATAGTTACTACTTTAAACAAAGAGTTTTAAAATTATCACTGCGTTATTTTCTGTCGGAATCGGCGTAATTTCAAGTTTGCGCTTGTATAGATTTATAAGCCTTCACACGAACCTTGTGATTTAACAGAGCTTTATTAGTTTCTTAACAGAGCTCTGTTAAGCTATAATGCATTTCTAAAGGACTTTTCCAGTAAATAAGGCAAACCAGACGGAAAAAGTAATGCTCCTATTTTATTATTGCCCATGAATCTATATCTGAAAATCATGAATTTGAAGTAGATACTCGAATTGCCAAGTTTTTAACTTGGAATTTTCTGAAGGATATGCACTTTTGGAAGTCAATGCTGTCTAATATCATGGGTCATAGATTAATGTCCAAGTGGTCCTCTAAGAGCGTGCATACTCAGAATTTCTTCAAGTTGGAGTTTTCAGGAGTTCTTCAAAAAACTTTAAATTTGCCCTACCTGTATTAACATTTTCTAATGTTAGAAACTGTGAAAACTGTGTATCTTACGCTACATTTTCACATGAAAGTACTTTCTTGAAATTTTTGTATACGTATTATGAATAAAAATTTTAATGAAAAAAATTACTTTCATGAAAATTTCTTGTTCGTTTTCATAGGAAAGTGAAAGTTCATTTTAAAAATGTCGTCGAAACGAAAAGTTGCAAAACTTTGCTTTGTTTATTACTTAATTAGAGTTACCCAGACTATCGCATACACACATTTATAGGGCAATATGTTGGGAATAATTATTATTGTTAATATTTTAATAATATTATTGTTTTAAATAGGCACGAATTGTCTTCTTCATGTATATTTGAAGATACGAAATTACAATTATTTAAATATTTATACAAAATAAGAATAATTTATAATAATTATTTGCCACAATCCTATATATTTGTATAAATTTTTGATGTGGGTAACAGTGTTCACGTCTTTGTCATTTTACTTTCTGAAAACATCAAAAATTTACTTTCTTGAAAAAATCGTTGAAAGCTGAGTGGAAATTAAAAACTGTGTGAGTGTGGTAGTGAAAAAATGTGATTGTATTGCTACTTTCTTGCAATTAGTTTCATGTGTAAATGGTAGGTTAAGTACATACGAAACTGTATATGTGCATATTACGCATCCCGCTTTCTAAAATATATTTATTTTTAAATCCCAGTTTTTGATGGATCATGTCCCGCTTTCAGCTTCCAATGTAGATAAAATCCGAAGAAAAAAAAAACATATATTTTTATTATTTGATAGGTCCTGGACTAGAACGACTCCCAATAACTAGAACGAGTCTGTTGAAGCTTTTTAGCTTTTAAGATGTTTAGTAATTCTCAATTACTTTATGGTAGATTTTATATAATTCCAATTTTCTTTTTTCAAGAATTTGGTTGGACATTTTCTAATAAATTTGCATTAGCATTAACGTAATGCAGCGTATAGAAAATATTAAACAACATAGTTACCTTAATATATAAACCACCTAACTCATTATTTTTTTTTTTTTTTTTTTTTGAAATCGAGATTTTGGCATTTTTCAATATATTAGATACATCACGAAAATGGTGAATATGTAACCATTTACACGATATATCTTCTTTTCACCATACACTACGGCCTACATTTTTTTAACACTTCCATTTTCTCAAGTCCTACGACGAGTACGCTTGGTTCAATTGTCACCAAATTTTCTGCAGGGTACTTATTGACGTCACGTCAATACAATACCAAATAATTGGCACTTGTCTATCCTTCATGGAAAAAATTTTACTACTATTGGCAGACTCATGTTATTTTTAAGACCTTACGGCATATGAATAGACTGCCAATAGCATAAAATTATACTAGAATGCGAACAGAGAAGCTCCAAATTTGTGATATCGTACTGACGTGAGGTTAGAAATTATTCACTTCGCAAAGTGTTTTACTGCTTGATATTTTTTGTATTGCATAAAATTTAAGACTGTCATAAAAAAGTTACTGATATTTTTCATACAAAAATATTATATGACAATACAACATTGTTACCTCTGGTTCTCAGTATTATACTTGTATTTAAACAGCTATCTCTTGTTTACAAATTCAACGCAAGATTTTACTTTATGAGAATTTCTTATATGACCGTTCACAACAGTGCTATTTGGCCTTAAATATTTTTTGATTGCTTATTACTTTAGAAGACTTTGTGAATTGGCTAAATGTAAATTCAAAGCTTAGCATTAGTTCTTCAAAAGGTTTTTTTGGGCCCTTCGACTGTCACAATTTCTTTGAGTGTAACACACTGTGCTTTTCTTTATATACTCGTATTATCGTTCTTTCCATTATTTTCTTTTTTTTTTACTGTGGCAGTAACACTTTCAGCTATTTGCCAAGACTCGTGCACTTTACAACACTCACCAAACACACACACACACACACACACACACACTAAACGGATAGATAAACGACAGTAATAAACAAATACATGAGCAACGTGGAAGAAGAAAAAAACTTTGGCCACACGCCACAGCTTAAACAAAAAAATGTTGCAAAAAAGGCGGCGGCAATTATTAATGAAATGAATGAAGCGGCAGAATATGTTGAAAAAAAACTCTAGCTTTGATGTTAACAGGACAGACAGACAAAATAGGCCTACAAGGCGGTCTTTGAAGTACAAGAAACAAACAATCATTTACACTGTCTTGCAGCTACGACAAAATCTTACTTGAATGCTAGAGATTTTTTTTTTAATTTTTTTTATATTTTTTTTTTGTTAATAAAAGTTGGTAAAATGCATTTTGCGGTACTTTTTATATATAGACCGGGCATAAAAGGCGTTTAGTCAAGTACTAGAAGATGTTAGACATACATAACGTGACCAGAAGCTTTTTACAAAAAGCGGGACACGATCGTTCAAAAAGCGGGATTTTGACGAAAATACGGCCAAAAAGCGGGATTTTTAAATAAACAACTATTTGAAAGCGGGATGTGTAATACGCACATAAAAAGTTTCGTATGTACTTAGGAAACACAGTTTTTGACTCAAAAGAATCGATTTTAAATAAACAAAAGTTTTTATTAACAAAAATTTTTATTTAGTAACGTAAAATAAATAAAATTAATGCCCTAATTCTGTTCGACGAATGTATTGTCTTGTCTATGGACCAAAAAAAAGAAGCAGTTTTGATTCTTTAAAACGATTATTATTTGTTGTCTATGCTAGAAGGTTCGTGTATTTGCTTTGTGATTTTGCTCTAAACATTATATCCAACACATATTTTTCATATATTTTTCAAACTGTTGTATAATAATTTAATTGAATTTTTATGTTTTGAAAACATGGCAATAATATTTATATTTTTTATTGTCAAAGACAACAACCATTTTTGAAGAAAATAATTTAGAGACTTCAAAGACAAGAACTCAGAAGCATTTTCAAACAAAAACGTCCTAAATCTTCTTACTGAATTAGGGCATAAAGATTTTTTGAATTCATTTACAAAACAAAATACGATTTTTATACAAAACAATGTACAAAAACTTAATGCCCTAATTCAGTAAGCAGATTTAGGACGTTTTTGATTGAAAATGCTTCTGAGTTCTTGTCTTTGAAGTCTCTAAATTATTTTCTTCAAAAATGGTTGTTGTCTTTGACTATGAAAAATATAAATATTATTACCATGTTTTTAAAACATAAAAATCCAATTAAATTATTATACAACAGTTTGAAAAATATATGAAAAAAGATGCGTTGGATATAATGTTTAGAACAAAATTACGAAGCAAATACACGAACCTTCTAGCATAGACAATAATTTATATTTGTTTTAAAGAATCAAAACTGCTTCTTTTTTTCGTCCATAGACAAGACAATACATTCGTCTAACAGAATTAGGGCATAAGGCGAATGATAGCAAGTGGCCTTGTTTTTTTTTTTTTTTTTTTTAATATAGAGAAGTAACACTCAGGCAATTAATGCCTACTACTATTACTAGGTGTTACCTTCTTTAGGAAAGGGATAGTGATAGAGAAGACAGGTGGTGAAGGAAGAGATAGAGGAGAGCTTCATTCTTTTACAACTCTGCTTTTTTTTTTGCACGCTTTTTGATAATGCAGTTTTGCTGCGCCATCTGGTGTCAAATGAGGCGTATTAAATTTTTGAAGCTGTATTTTGTAGCCATTTTATTGATTATTTTACTTCGCCGATGATTCTGCTACACAACGAAGGAGGGCGCTCTGATGTTACATTAGGATTAGTATCTGCTGAAGTCGGTATAGTTCAGTGACCAGTGACTATGCCTTCATCACTTGAACTTTCCTGCAACAACTGATACGAAGGGACACTAATGCACATCAGAAAAATGCGTGGTGTAGTTATTCAATGACTGTTGGATACAGGGATTGAACCCAGGACCTTCGGTTTTGTAGTCAACGTGCTAACTACTTCAGCCAACGCCACCCTCATAGTCCATATTATCATCAACTGACTACACCAATATGTCAAACTCTTTATAAAAAAATAAGCAAGAACTTTTTATTTTATTATTGACAGTTTGGTGAATGTCAGTTGTTATTCTCCTAATAAGCCCTCTTGGTAATAAATTCCTAAAGCAGCAGAATGTCTGCACATATAAAGCACTGTAACAAAAGGATCTTTGAGTGTGTACGTATTGTATTTGAGCTGCCAGATCCAAAAAAAAAAATAAACAATAACTACACTAAAAAATATTTGGAATAAATTTTTATCAGTTACATATTAATAAAAATATATTAAGAGATAAGAAATTTCAAAACTCTAAAAAGCGGGATAAAGCGGGATAAAAATTCAAGGCGGGATCAACCTCAGAAAAGCGGGATAATCCCGCCTAAAGCGGGATGTCTGGTTAGGTTAGACATACATAAACACATACATACATATGTAGTTGCAACATATGTGCACAGTATGTATGTGTGTGCACACGTGTTGCCTGCAACAGTGGAATGCATTAATATGAGTATTTACAGTTGTAATTGTACAAAATTTAGATGCATATATGCATATATGAGTTGTTTTTGTTGTTGTTGTTGTTCCTTTTTTGTCTGCTTATAAATTGCTAACTTAAATCGAGCAATTCTTTTATACTTTTTGACTGCATAAGACAAAAAATAGCAACAGCTTGCATCTGCAACGGCATCAGTTCCTAACGCTCTGGCAGTATGTTGGACTGTTTTGCAGATTGCATGGTTGGTTGGCTGACTTGGCATGCTGACTAATTGACTGACTGACTGTCTGGTTGACTGGTTGTATTGTTTTCCCAAGTGTGAGGAGACTTTAGTTGATCTTGAGTTGAGATGAAAGGTGCACTGGCTAAAATGCCGCTGCTGTACGAGTATTTTAGCCATTGTTTTGTATTACGTACATAATTCATTTTATTGACTGATGTAGATGCACACACAGACACACACACACACACACATACGTACATACATAAATGTGAGAATGTGTAGGTACAATTAAGAGTGTACTTGTTTGGCAATAAAAAGGTGTGACTAAAAGCATAAAATGACACTTCAGTTAATTGTTGTCTAGAAACGCTTAAAATGTGTTAAAAGGCAATAAATTTTAATAATGAATAGGACAATAATATACATACCTAAATGTGTATGTATTCGCCGCAGCCGCACCCCCCCCCCCCCACCCGGCCATTATACCTTACAAACGATTACATTTAGCATTTCATTGCTAGAATTTATTTTCTCAGGAAAATATAACAAGCAGCATCCCCCAGAAAAGATAAAAATAAAGATGCCAATGAATAAAATTAATGATTGCATCATGTTGCAAGTAAAATATGATATATTGGTGGTAGGAATTTCATTATACACACGCTGACCCAGAAGCCCTAAAATCCTTTCATTCATGGAAATTACGATCGACCTAGAAACTGGCTATAAGAAATAAATTGCGAACGAATCGACAAAGCTGGGGGCAAATTACGGCATTCGATACAATTCGAAATTTTAAAATATTTCCATATTAACTCTATTGAAATATTTCGTAATTGCGTTCGATAACGAGTGCCATAATTTGCCCCCTGGTCTTTTTTCGCATGCGTCCAGGGTAATTTTGTGGAGTTTAGCGGTCAAAGACCATTTGTGTAACATTAATTTCAATTATTGACAGGACCGTCTTTTCAGTGCCCAGAGATTTCCGTTTCGTAGGTTTTCCCCTTTTCAGCAATTTTTTTCCATTTTAGAGATTTTTCTTGTTGGCGGTTTTTTCTGTTTAGCTGTTGCTGTGAGTGTTGGTAATTTTTCGGGTTTGGCGATTTCTTCCGTTTTAGCGATTTTTTCAAGCTAGAAACTTTTTTTGTCCTCGTAAGTTTATTCTTGTTACTAATTTCTCTCGTGTTAGCAATTTCTGTGCACATTTACATTTTGGCGAATTTTTCTCTTGGTGTCGGTAATTTTCTGGTTTTGGCGATTTCTTTCCTTTTTTTTAATTTTTCCATGCTAGAGATTTTTCCGACTTTGTTAGTTTTGGTAGTTTTTTCCGTTTTAGTAATTTTTTGGCATTTTTCTACACTGGCGATTTTTAGGGTTCCGTACACCAAAGGTGAAAAGGAACCCTATTGTTTTCGCTACGCTGTCCGTCTGTACGTCCGTCTGTCACAGGGTATTTTCTCGAGAACCGTAAGAGCTACGGACCTGAACTTTGGACACAGTGTTTAGACCTTTGGCCGCTACAACAACAAATACATAAGCGTTGGAAATTAAAGGGTGTTCCAAACCGAGAAACGAAAAATATTAAAAAAAAAAGTAAGGTTAGTGTATTTTTATAAAAACTACAATAATTAACACTAAAATTTAAAAAAAAAAAAAATTTAAATTAAAGGGTGCTCCATCAGTTAATATAATTTTGACGGTATAATTTTGACAACTTGCTGTATCTTGGAAACCGTAAGAGCAAAACTCTTGAAATTTTCAAAAACAGTAAAACTAAAATATCAAAAAATTATAAAATTGCCATAAATAAAAAAATCGCCAAAACGAAAAAAGCATCAAATTAAAAAAAATTCTAAGACTAAAATAAATCGCGAAAAACCGCAAAAATCGCCAAAATGAAAAAATCGCCAAAAAGGAAAAAAACCCAAAAAGAGAAAAAAATCGACAAAAATAAAAAAATCGCCAAAATTAAAAAAACCCCAAAAACAGAAAAAAAATCGCCGAAATGATTGGCGATTTTTCTATGCTAACGATTTTTTTTTATTTTTTGCTGGTTTTACCGTCTTTACGTTTTTTTTTTGGTTGATATTTTTTTGGTTTGGTGTTTTTTTTTTCGTTTAGGCGATTTTTCCGTCTCAGCGATTTTTTCTGTTTGGTGAAGTTTTTAGTGTTTGTGATTTTCTTCCGTGTTAATAATTTTTTTGGTTTTGATTTTTTTTGGAAGCGATTTTTTTGGGCTTAGCGATTTCTTTTATTTTTTTTATTTTTCCATGCTAGCGGTTTATTTTTTTTTTTTTGCTGACTTTTTCTTTTTTGCTGACTTTTTTATACTGGCGATTTTGTTTTTTTTTTTTTTTTGTTTTGTTTATGTGACTTCCTGCTCCTGATTTTTCTCGTGTTAGTCATTTACTTTAAGTTTAAAATTGTTTCACATTTTGGCGATTTTTCCATGCTGAATATTTTATTTCTGTAATTTGTTTAACTTTTCCTCCTCTATAATTTTTGACTAAAATTAATGACCAAGACAAAAAATCGACAAATTCAAGAAATTAATAGTACGAAAAAAAAACTGGAAATTCGAAAAAAATCAGCACAACAGAAAAAACTTCGTATGGTTTAAATCTCCATACGAAGAAACCAAAAAAATCAGCAACATACTTACAGTCATATAAACGAAATATGACAAATCCAAAAAAAATATATAACTAACCCCCATATGCAAAAAAAATAACGTGTGCGTGAAGTGTACATTAAAACAAAATTTCTATAAATAAATAGGTTTTAACGTACATTTCAAGTACACGTTATTTTTTTTTGCATATGCATATGATATCATGGTATGAGTTTGACTATTTTTCGTTTTTATACATTTCATGCTGATTTTTTGTTTTTAATTTCATTTATTTAAGTTGGAGACAGGTATACAAGTGTCAATTGTCCGTAATGTAATGATGATGTCGGCAATGGTTCTGTAACTAAGGGCTAGTACCATATAACAATGGACCCAATTGGGTGCGGTATAGCACCACCCTTTCCCTAACCTAAGTGCTGGTAATTATATGAACTAATACTTTCCGTCATTTACTTGTATACTGGACCCATTGTGCATTTCAATACTTCAAAATTATTTGTGCTACTTTTCACATGTTTAAAAATTTGTCTCTCTTTCGGCTGTTTTGGTGACTCTTTTCTTAATCATTTTATACCATAAACATGTCAATTTAAATTTTTCAGTTGTACGACATCTCATGACGATAAGAAAAATACATTCTTAAATTACAGCTTTTATTTCCACGCCAATGACTTCTCTGTATGCAGGCAGGCATAGAGAAACAGACATTTCATAAAAGCACAACAACAGCCAGTGTTGCATTTGTCACTTTATTGTACGAGCAGATCAATACGACTTAAGATAATGACCCTGAATGTACCCAAAAAAATATGAATGAATGTCGTAAAATGACAGCAAAATCAACAGCATCTCTCTCTGTCATCACCAGCATCAATATCAACGCAATTGTCGCATTGCGAGTACAGAACATTAATAAGGCCACTTACCCGCCATATTGTACATATATTTAAAAAGTTTCCTAAAGTTTGTGTGTTTCTTGTTATAAAGTGGAATCGGACTCACTTCACTGACTGTCTTTAATGGCAGTAAAGTAGTCAGCCAGTCAGTCAGTCAGTTGATTTTAAGAATAAAAAAAACACACAAAGAGCAGAAGAAAACACAAAACTACACATGTAGACACATTATTATTGCGATATGTTTGTTAAATGTTCTATACATGATTTAATTTGCAAATCAAAACATACGACAAACGATTTATGTTCATGTTAAATATGTAAATGACAATCAAGCAGTCATATCACATTCATACATTCATTCATACACTCTCATTGACTTTCAGAGATTCTTAAATTGATTTTTATTTAATTTGTTTAAGGAAGGGATAACATGAATAAATTAAAAATTAATTATTTTGCTTGTAATTGTGTTTAAAGTATGACATTATCACTGCTTCCAAAATATCACTGACTGCCGAGTTGCAACTTCTGAAGAAGTCATATTAACATATTTCGAATGTAAAAATAAAAATTAATTTGGTTCTCGCATGCTTAACGTGACCAGATGGCTTTTGCAAAAAAGCGGGACATGAAAGCTCAAAAAGTGGGATTTTGAAGAATATGCCGCCGAAAAGTGTAATATGCACATACACAATTCCCATGTATTTAGGAAACACAAATTTTCACAGTTTCTAACATCAAATAATCACCCTTATTCCATTTGTCGACATCGACGTCACTTTAACATAATACCAAAAAATTGGGGCTTGTTTACTCGCTCTCGAGAACAATTTTGTGCTAATGACAATATATTTCCGTTCCCTTAATTCTCGAAAATAGCATTAGCCTGCCAACATAAGTCAGTTGTTTTCGAGAACGGGTATACAAGCCCCAATATTTTAGTATTGTGTTAAAGTGACGTCGACGTCGACAAATGGAATAAGGGTGAATGTTAATATGATAGGTCAAATTAAAGTTTTTCGAAGAACTCCTGAAAACTAGAACCTTAAGAAATTCTGAGTATGCACGTCTTTAGAGGACTACTTGGACATTAATCTATGAGCAATATTGTCGTACCACAATGACTCCTTTCCAAAAAAAGTGCCATATCCCTCAGAAAATGCTAAGTTGAAAACTTGGCAATATCTGGTTCAAATTCATGGTTTTCAGAAATACATACATTCATGGGCAAAAATAAAGCAACACCTTGTCTATAGATTCGCATTACTTTTTTCCGTCTCGGTTGCCTCATTTATAAATAAAAAATAATAAATTTATAAAAGTATACTTGAAAAGTTCTTTCGAAATGCATTAATCGAATAATTATAGCTTAACAGAACTCTGTTAATACACTAACAGAGCTTAACAGAGCACAAGGTTTGTGTCAAGGGTTATAAATTTTCAAATTAACTTCACACTAGAGTTGGGCAAGTGTTGTGTTTTTTTTTCGCGACACTAACACGCACGACTCAACACGAAGTGTACGTGATAAAAAATCTGATTTCGTGCGTGTTCGAACAAAATTGACACGAAAAACACGAAACGATTTTAGATGTAAAATATGTCTGAATGAATTTCCAGTAGAGAAAAAATTTAATATTTTGTATCGTCAAACACAAAACACCAGCATATTTGTTGATATTGTATGGTCCTCTGAAGCTTAAAGCTCTGTACGTAAGCCGATAGTATCAGCTGTGGTGGCAGATACACCGAAAGAGTTTTGCTTCATAAGTCCAATGAAACAATTTCATTAACATTTTTTAAAAAATCAAATGATAATTTCACAAATCCAATGAAAATTTCATGAATATTGTGAAAGAATTTCATTAGAACTGCTTCTTTGGTATTCTGGTTTCGTCAGAATATTTTATTGGATTTATTACAACAATATTTTCTAATTATTAAGAAACCCCTTTATATTTAAGTTATTTCGTTCTTTTCATGAAATTATTTAATTGTTTCGATGAAGTTATAGCACTGCATTAATTACATTTGTTAAATAAATTTGATGAAGTTTTCAATAAAATAATTTTGACGAAACTGGTTTCATTAATCCAACGAAGCGTGACGTTGCTTGAATTTTAATGAATTTTTCATTAGATTAATGTCGAAATTCATAGAAAAATTCGAAAATTCTTTCAGTGCAGTGCCAACTTGGTGCCATATTTTGAAAAGCGACTCTTGAAAAAAATCAATTAAATTTTCGCGTGCGTGTTTCGAACTGGGCACTTTGTTATGCTCTTTTTTACACGTACATTCGTACAAGCATGCAATTTGCTCTCTTTTACATTACATATGTATGTGTTTGCTTATCATTGGTTTAAACACAAGCGTGGCACTTTTTACATAAAAAAAATAACTACACTTATAAAAATATTTGGAGTTTTTATCAGTTATATATAAAAAAAATTTAATAAGAGATTGAAAATTTTTAAAATCGGGATAAGGCGGAATAGAAATTTGAGGCGGAATCGACCATTAAAAAATTGGATGTCTGGTCAGGTTACGCATGCTGCACATTGTTGAAATAATTTTTTTAAAACTTAATTTACACTATTCATTATGTTTTAAGGAGAAGTATCACTCAAAAACGAATACAAACCATGGGCTATAGAACCAGAACCGGCTTAAGTTGAACTTCTGTGTGACTTGCAAGAGCATGGCGAAACAAGGCTTATAAATAAAGTTGCCCAAAAGGCTTCACAAGGTCATGCTGCGACAAGTTTTTTCTATCACTCTCTTCTCTGACCCCTGTTAATAATGAAGAAAAAATGTTTTGTACAGCAGGGTGGCGTTGGCTGAAGTAGTCAACAGGTTGACTAAAAAACCGAAGGTATTGGGTTCGAGCCCCCTATCGAACAGTGCATTAGTGTCCCTTTGTATCAGTTGTTATAAGAAAGTTGAAGTGATGAAGGCATAGTCACTGGACACTGAGCTATACCGACTTCAGCAGATACTAATCCTAATGTAACATCAAAGCGCCCACCTTCGTCGGTATTGTGTAGTAATAGTATGGCTACTAAATACAGCTTCAAAAATTTAATACCCCTCATTGACACCAGAGGCGCTGCAACTCTGCATTATTTAAATAAAAACGTGCAACAAGTTTTAAAAAACAATGAAGCTTTCCTCTATCTCTTCCTTCCCTCACCCACTATCTTCTTTATAGTATCGTTTTCCTAAAGAAGATTACAACTATTAGTAGTAGTAGACATTAATTGTCTGGTGTTACTTCTTTTTATTAAAAAAAATGTATTTCAGGAGAAGTTTTTACAGCAAAAACTTATTGCTGAGATAGTTTTGATTGTTTTACATATTTTATACGATTACCAGGACTCCCAGCAAAACAGTTTGAGAACTGTCTGCAATCCAATAAATTTACTGTTTAGGTAGCGCCAGTGGAATTGAATTTTTCTTTTGGTGTCTATTTCAATGGAGACGGAAAAAATTAAGCTGCAGAAAATAAAAGTGATTTAATAAAACTTATAAAAAAAATAATTCAACTACTACAATTTGTTAAATGTTGCTGTTAAATTATGCTTATTCCAATGAAAAATACAATTTTAATTTGATTTTTTTTTTTCTCTTAAAGATTTCCACAACAAAAAATTGATTTCTTTTTTTTTTTTTGTTGCATGTTACCTCTCCAGACAGAGCAGCATGGTGGAATGAATGATTTAATTTTAAACCCAAAAAACAAAATGCAGTGACTTTTGATCACATAAACTTTAACATCAGGGCGTGAATTGACAATTGCAGTCAATTGAATTGAAATTCTAAGAAGTCAAGATATTTCTGGTAGTTTCTTTTTTATTTTATTTTTGGGGGCCATCGCTGCACAGAAAACTGGCCCAGACATTTTTAAAGAGAAAGTGCTGACTGATATGTTTCCTATTTATTTTCTGCTACATATTTAATTTCATTGTCTTATTTTAGTTAAAGAACTTTTCCTAAAATCTTTTTTTTTCTCTACTTTCTGAAATATTTTAAAATCTCATGTAATGTGAAAATTTTCTTTTCGCCTTTTTTAAGGAAAAACGAGTTCTTAAATTTCATTTTCTATACCTATACAATTTGTTTTCTTAATTAGAAAACAGGAAATAAATCATAAATTGAAAATATTTTACTCTTTTTTTTTTTTTTTTTTGTTATTAAGTTAAACTTTTAATTGCCCTTGTTTATCGAAAATCTGAAAAATATCAGTGCAGGAGTCAAACTAAATAAACGTGCTGTGCGGATAGCAGTCCATCGTACGTATACACGTTCAATATCAAAATTATTTATGTGAAGTTTTTGTAAATTTTTTTTTTCTTGTATGATTTTGAATGAAAATGAATGCCATGAAGGGGCAGCAAGCAGCAGTTGGCTGTTGTTGTTGTTTTTTGCTTTTCTCAACTTTTTCTTTTTTTTTTGTGTTACAACTCGTCGTCATGTGTCGGCATTTAGTGATGTCATAAAATTTGATTAAAGACACCGACAAACCCCAAAACTAAACTATAAATAATTAAAAATAAAAAAGAAGAATAAATAAAGATGAATGTGAGATGAAATTACCACCCTTTCAATAATAATGATGCTTCATTCATCATTCATCATCACTTCGCCTTTGGATACATTTTTGACTTCTTGCTGCAATTTTATTTATAAAAACTTTTTTCTCTAGTGTCTAATGTGAGCGTTTATCATTTTTGATTTTGTTAGTTTTGTTGCTTTTGTAAGTGATTTACTAAAAATATAATGTATTGAGGTATACAGACGATTATACAAATATATTTAGCCATTTAATCGGAAATTGTTTGTTTGAATTTGAGGCCTTATGCTCCTTGTAGGAACGACGGGAACCTTAACAGCTGATTTATCTTTAACAGCTGACTCAAAATAGGTGTAATAGTTGTACAACAATAGATAAAGCTTGAAAAGTTTTTCCACAAACTTGTTGAAACCTTGAAAGGACTACGCTCTATAAAAATACTTGCATCATCTGTTATGATCAATAATCATGCCTGCAAGAACTAACAGTCAATTTAGCATTAATTTTTTGGGGTACTTATGATGGGTATATCCGTCAAAGTTTCTACTGGTAGTAAAACTAAAAAATTGTCCGGAACTTTTCTGTTTGTATAATTTCAGTGTTGCCACTGGAAAAAAATGTTTCAATATATCTTTTTTCTAAAAAAAAACCTTTTACGAGGGCAGATCAATAAGTGCGTGACTTTTCGAACTTCCCTCGTAGTTATATGAAATGCAACACTGGTCCCATCCAGTACCACCTGTTAATAGATTACTTTCAAATTTTAAGCAATTGTCTTCATTTGCTTTGCGTTTAACAACTGTTCAAAACATACAACCTCGTGTATTTTTCTAAAAATGGAAAAAAGTGAATTTCGAGTGCTCATTAAACATTCAAGGCAATTATGTAAAAAATTCCGCAGGAAATTTCTCCCAGGGAATAATTCCAATTAATAGCAAATGATAGGGAAAACAAAAAATTCTAATTGGAAAAGGGAGAAATTTCCTGCGGAATTTTTTACATAATTGCCCTGATTATTTTTTGCGAAAAGAAAACCATCAATCAAACCAAGGAAAAGCTCGATAAATACTATGGGGACTCTGTGCACCATCGATTTCAATGGTAAAAGGGTGGTTTACTTACTTTCATTGTGGTCGCACAAGTAAAAACGTTCTGGACGGCCAATTGAGCTCAGCAGACCCTTGAAAAAAATCCACGATATGGTGTTGGCCGATCGAAGAGTAAAAGTGCATGAAATTGTTGATGTAATAGGCATTTTATATGGCAGTGTGTGGTTTCGATTTTAAATGATCAGCTGGATGTAAGAAAGTTGTCTGCAAGCGTCTGCTCACAATCGACCACAAACGCATGTGCAGTTTCCATGGCAAAAATCCATGAATTGGGCTACAAATTGCTCCCTCATCCGCTCTATTCTTCAGATTTAGCACCGAGTTACTATTTCTTATTCCCAAACTTGAAGCAATGGCTCGTCGGAAAAAGATTTGACTCCAACAACGAATCCTTCCACAAACAAATGCATATTTTAAGCACCTCGAAAAACCCTATTTTTTTTGGAAGGGAGACAAAAACTAGAGAAACTTTGGAGTAAGTGTATTGAGTTAAAAGGAGATTATGTTGAAAAATAAATTATAGTTTTGCACAAAAAACTGTGTTTCATTCAAAAAGTCACGAACTTATTGATCCACCCTCGTATATACTAACACCCATATTGATTTCGTTTGAGGCTTTTTAACTTATTATGTTTTTGTACGTAGTTCTAAATAATATTTTGAGAGTTTTTCTATAAACATATGAAGTTTTATAGATTTTTCAAAAACTTTTTGGGTTGAAGCCTACTGATAAGTTTCTTCAGCAGCAACGAAATGCATATAGAAGTGCTTAACCAACAACAAACAAAAATTCTTCATGTTAAATTAACATAAATTTAATATTCACCCTTATTCCATGACGTCACATCAATACAATACCAAAAAATTGGGGCTTGACTACTCGATCTAGAGAACAATTTTGTACTACTGACAGTTTATTTATGTTCCTTATGTATTCTTGAGTCCTGAAAGCACTTTCATATGACTTAGAGCCAATTTCACCAACTTATTTCAACATCAATTAATTTTTAAAAGTAATTTTTCCATGCAAAAATTAATCAAAATCGACATTTAAATATGAGTTGATATTTAAATAGAGTTGGTGAAATTGGCCCTTAGACTACATACTTTCATTATTATGGGCTGATATGATATTTTGGAAAAAAAAACTTATAATTAACAGTCGTGGCCAGCCAAATTTGTTAAATGCTTTTCTCTTATTTACATAAATACATACATACATATGTATGTATGTAAAAAAATTTTATGCAAATATTGGAGTTGAAGAAAATTTGTTTATTAAAATTTTTGTTTCAGCGAATTTGTTTTTTATTTGTTTTGCCATTGCATGTTGCATGATTGAAAGCAACATGTGTTTTAAAGTTGATTTTGTGTTTTCAATTTATTGTAAATAAACACGAAATAATGAAAATAGATTTCATCGGGCATGTTTCCCTAAAAATAAATAACATTAATAAAACTCAAAGTTATGTAAGTAATAAGTAGTTTTACTCGAATAAAAATTACATGACTAATCGATTTTAGACACTTATTTTGCTCATGAATAAATTACACTTCAAATTCATATTTAATGTTTCGAAAGAATTCTTATAAAGCAGTTGATACAACTGAAAAAAGGCTTTTAATCGAATAAAAATAATACACGATTAATCGGTTGAATATACTTATTGTAGGTATGGACAAATTCTTCTGCCAATTCCTATGTAATTTTTGGAGAGCATTCTTACTAAGCAGTTGATAAAACAAAAACAAAAGGGTTTTATTCGAATAAACGTTACACGATTAATCGATTTGAAATACTTTAAGTGCGCATGAATAAACTATTTTTCGAATTCCTACGTAATTTTTTTAAGCAATTATTAAGAAGCAGTTGATAAAACTAAAAAAGGAATTTTATTCGAATAAAAAGTGCACGATTAATCGATTTGAAATTCTTTTGTTCCAATAAAAATTTTACGATTAATCGATTACTAATATATATTCTACGCATGAACAAATTAATGATCCAATTATTTTGTTATTAGTGGAAGGAATTATTATAAAACAGTTAATAAAACTAAAAAAATTTATTTTAATCGGATAAAAATTACACGATTAATCGGTTTGACATATTTATTGTAGCCAGGAACAAATTACCTTTTCAATTCTTACGTTATTCTTGGAAAAAATTATTATAGAGCAGTTGATAAGATTTAAAACACGGCTTCTATTCGCATAAAAATTACTCGATTAATCGATTTAAAATACTTATTGCACGCATGAACCAAATTATTCTTCCACTTCCTACATAACTTTTGGAGCGCATTATTACTAAGCAATTGATAAAACAAAAAAAAAAGGTTTTAACTCGAATAAAAATTACACGATTAATCGATATGAAATAATTTAAAGTACGTATGAATAAATTATTTTTCTAATATTTACGTAGTTTTTTTTTTTAACAATTATTAAAAAGCAGTTGATAAAACTAAAAAAAATTGTTATTCGAATAAAAATTGCACGATTAATCGATTTGAAATTATTATTGTATGCTTGAATAAATAATTTCCTAAGTAGATTTTTGCAAGAATTATGATAAAGCAGTTGATTAAACCAAAAAAAAGGCTTTTGTTCCAATAAAAATTTTAGGATTAATCGATTACAAATACATATTCTACGCATGAACAAATTACTCATCCAATGCCTTTGTTGTTATTGGAAGAAATTATTATAAAGCATTTAATAAAAGTAAAAAAAATTTAATCGAATAAAAATTACACGATTAATCGATTTCAAATACTTATTGTAGCCATGAACAAATTATTATTCCAATTTATTCATTATTCTTGGAAAAAATTATTATGGAGCAGTTGATAAGATTTAAAACGGGGCTTTTATTCGAATAAAAATTACTCGATTAATCGATTTGAAATACTTATTGTACGCACGAACAAATTATTCTTCCACCTCCTATATAACTTTTGGAGCGCATTATTACGAAGCAGTTGATAAAACAAAAAAAAAATGTTTTAACTCGAATAAAAATTACACCATTAATCGATTTAAAATACTTTAAGTACGCATGAATAAACTGTTTTTCTTATTCTTACGTAATTTTTCTAAACAATTATTAAAAAGCAGTTGATAAAACTAATAAAGGAATTTTATTCTAATAAAAATTGCACAATTAATAAATTTGAAATTCTTATTGTATGCATGAATAAATCATTTCCTAAGCAGATTTACGCCAGAATTATGATAAAGCAGTTGATTAACAAAAAAAAAAAGCTTTCACTCGAAAAAAAAATTTACGATTAATCGATTTGAAATTCTTATTGTATGCATGAATAAATAATTTCCTAAGTAGATTTACGCAAGAATTACAATAAAGCAATTGATTAAACAAAAAAAAGCTTTTACTCGAATAAAAATTTTACGATTAATCGATTTTATATACTTATTCTACGCATGAGCAAACTACGCAACCAATTCCTTTGTTACTATCGGAACTAATTATTATAAAGGAGTTAATAATACTAAAAAAGATTTTAATCGAATAAAAATTTGTCGATTAATCGATTTGAAGTACTTATTGTAAGCATGAACAAATTATTCTTCCACTTCCTACGTAATTTTTGGGAAGCATTATTACTAAGCAGTTGATAACATTGCTTTTTCGACAGATCCAGCGCGAGTCGTGCCTTAGTTTTTTACACATCACCCGTGAAAGAAAACTATATTTTAATTTTTAATTGTAGGTGTAAATTAATGCTAATTTTTAAATAGCAGAAAAAATAAAAGTGTTAATTAATATTATGGAGGGAGGCAGATCCGAAACTATTAAATTGAAACCCTGTTTTTAAAAACCAACGATTTTTCTCAAACTTAATTTTTTAATAAAAAAAAAAACTATTGATTGATACTTTTTATGAAAACACGATTTGAAAAAGATTGTATGATTTTAAAATTTATAACTTTCCAAAAACTTCTTACTTTAATAAATAATCCTCAAATATTTTTACAAATCATAAAAGATTTTGAGAGTCATCACTTCTAAAATAAAGGAAACACGTTAGCATTTGATTTCATCACTTTTTTTCTTCTTCGAATTTAAATGAAAAACCAGCATAAGCAAATCTATCTTTAAGAGTATTTTATAAATCATTTCATAATTTGTTGATTTTGTTGATGAGTGCAATATTTCTTTTTCAGTTTTATGTGCATTCCTTGTTATTTTGTTTTTAGTTAAATGGAATCTCATTTAACACCTTTTGGTACAAACATGAAGTATAATAAATCGTTTTTAAACATTCAAACATTTTGCTTTCTTAGACATACATGTGAAAACACAAAACATTCAAATATCCATCTATCTGCACTTTTTGTCTCACGGTTAATACAGACCAGCTAATATTTACCAAAAAACACAAACTTTTAATGCAAATGTTTGTATATACAACACACGTAAATATTATTTGAATAAATTTGAAACAGTGGTGTAAACTCTACATCCATTCAAAAAAAGTACAATTTGAAAAAAGTACTTTTTAGAAAACAAATGTTTTTAAAAAAATTTATTTTAAAAATATATGTATTTGGAAAAAGTACCCCGAAAAAAATTATTTAAAAAAAGTACCTTTGAAAAAAAGGGCCTTGAAAGAAAATGTATTTTATAAAAATATATTTATTTTCGTACTTTTTTCAAAAAGTACTTTTTAAAAAATTTTTTTTAAAAAGTACTACAAAAAAACAAAATAAAAAAATTCTTTTAAAATACCTTTTAAAAATATACTTTTTGCAGAGTACCTGTTGAAAATTCAACTTTAAAAAAAAAAATTCTTCAAAAAAGTACTTTTTGAAAATGTACGCTTGGGAAGTGTATATATATATCAAAATAATACCTTTTGAAAAAGTACCTACTAAAAAGTTAGCTTTTCAAAAAGTATCTTTAAAAAAAATCCCAAAAAGTACGTTTTTAAAAAGTATATTTTTAAAAGGCACTTCAAAAAAACATTTTTTAAAAAAACTGCCTTTTAAAAAATATCTTTAAAAATTATCATTCAATAAATTTTATTTGAAGAAATTATCTTTAAAAATTCTTATTTTGTAAATATATAAAAAAAAAGTTTAAACAGATTTTTCTACAAAATTTTATTTGTGTTGTTTTTATATACATACATATACATATATATAGCCGTACCTTATGTCACGGTTCACATCAATGCGAATTTATACCAGGCGGTCTCGATTTGCAACTCTGCATATTCGGCTTTTATATATGTTAGAGTAAAATTTCCTCTTGTCGGAAAATTTCGGAAAGTTTTAACTTTAATTATATATATTATATATTATATATTATATATTATATATTATATATTATATATTATATATTATATATTATATATTATATATTATATATTATATATTATATATTATATATTATATATTATATATTATATATTATATATTATATATTATATATTATATATTATATATTATATATTATATATTATATATTATATATATTATACAAGTACATAATTGGACAGACAGGATCAATGGAGAACAAATAGTTTACAATGAACAGCTTTATTGTAATTATTACTAATAATTTGAGCTTTGTTTATGGTAAAGCTTGCAGCAAAATGTGAAACGTGTAATCAAAACAATTCTCGTATTTGATTTCATTTTAAACTTTGTTCATTAGTTTGAAATTTAAATAAATTGACAGTGGTGTGTGAGGACTGATGATGATAATGAATTATAATTCTTAGAAGATTCACTTAAAAGTGTAATTGCCAATTTAAGTTTTCAAAAAAAAAAGAAAAAATATTTATTTTATTTCTGCTCTTTCTATTATATCACACGTTTTCCCTAGAAATTGAATAAATATTTTGAATATTGTAATTAACACCACTGACCGGCCGCACGGACCAACACGAACATCTTTACTGATTGAATGTGTGGGCATTTTCTTGATTTGTTTAGAAAACTTCCATAAATCTCAATTTACTGCAGAAGCGGAATAGATATTAAGAGTAAAATGATGATGATATTTTTTTATATAAAAATAGAAAAGGAATTATTTGTATTCTTGTGTGCACTTTGGTGTTCTCGAAATAATTTCAAGTACATTTCCTAAGAACATGCTGAGTATATTTGTAATTTGTACAAATTTTGTTGTTGAATATGGCGCCTGTTTGGCCCAATTATTAGGCGGAATTATCTTAATTAACACTCTAACACTTTTACTTCAAAAAAGAAAAACAACAATTGTTTTTGTGTGATACTAAGAAAACAACAATTGATTTCAATACAAAACAAAAAACCAAATTTATAGATATTGTATCCATCAAATACATATGAAAAGTTTATTTAAAAAAAAAAAAGTTTTGTGAAGTGTGGGAATTGTTTAAAACAAAAAATTTTATTGTTTCTGTTGTAAAAAAACACTAATAAAGTTGCATGCACATACTCGTATGTACATTTCGAATTTTATATTTTTACTTTGGGGAGTGGTTGTTGTCTACTATTATCTCTTTGTAATTCAAGTGTTTGCAAAGAGTTGCGATAACGATTAAAGTGTTTTAACACATCTTTGAATCGCCCATGTTTTGCATCAGCTTGTGCAGTCTGAACATTATCTGAATTTTAAATTGAACATTTTTAAGTGGTTTAATTGGAATTTCAACAACGAATATCATTGGAGATTCAAAGCTTTTGAAAATGTTAGATAATATTGAAATATAAGAAGATGTTATGAGTATGTCGTAAAATTTATGTTTTATTATAAATTCAGAACTATTCTATTTAGAAAACCATATAAACGGGAATTAAAGTTGCAATATTTTTCAGATTGTAAATACGATTTCAATAGAAGGACGTCATATTGTAGACAGTCTTTAATGGAAAAAAAAAATTTTTTATTAAATATTGTCCCTTAAGTGCCATTTGATAGATGCCATATTTTTTACTTTCTTCTCTTTATCGATTATTTGATATGGAATAATCCCTTAAGCGAATTGAGCAAATTAAGCTTTATTGTGATTTATTACGCATTAGTTGAAATTTGGATTGGTTAGAATGTTACATATGCGAAGAAAGGATCACATCAAGGCGAATGGACACTAGGTGGTCTCGATTTCCAACTCTGCATATTAGCCTTGTATATTTGTGAGTGTACAATTTCCTGCTGTCAGAAAATTTCCGAACGTTTTGCTTTGATTTGACACAAGAAAAATTAACAGCTGATCATCAGCTGCTGAATTGATATCACCTGATCTGAATTCGCCGAGAATAGAATCATTCGTTAGATCCGTTTAATTTTTTATCGGTAGCGTCAAAACTTTCGGGAAACAGTCTTTAACTTAAGCGATTATTCCATATTTGCACAGATTTTTAAGCTTTGGTTTCAGTTGCCAATATGTCATAATCATAAAATTATTTAAGCAAAATTTATTAATTTCTTGACTAATAATTTATTATGTATCCGGTATATGCTGTTAAAACAAAATAATTCGTTTAGTCAGCTGGGTGTTTTATTTTATTTTGATTGATTTTATTTTATTTTGTTTTTATTTTAAATTTCATTTTATTTTATTTCGTTTAATTTTATTTTATTTCGTTTTATTTCATTTCATTTTATTTTATTTTATATTATTTTATTTTATTTTATTTTATTTTTTTTTATTTTCTGTTATGTTATTTTATTTTAATTTATTTTATTTTATTTTAATTTTATTTTATTTTATTTTATTTTATTTTATTTTATTTTATTTTATTTTATTTTATTTTATAAACTTCCCCGACCATTGTGCAAAAGAAGTTTTTGGTCTACATTATTGATTTATCCAGAATTATTATTCAAAGTAAACTTCCCATCCCAGTGTGCAGTAAAATTATAAAAATGTTGGATCTGCATTGTTTTATATTTAAATTGTATTTATGCACCGTTTATCAAAAATTTTATTCAACCTTCCCATCCCAGTTTGCAAAATTTTAAAAAAAAAATTGGTCCACATTTATTATTTATGCGCCTATTATTTAGTTTAAAAACTTTTTTATGAAAAATATTATTTAAATTAGCTTCATATCCTAGTATGCAAATTTATAAAAATTTTGGGCCAGCATTGCTTTATATTTTATTTTTATTTATGCACTAATTATCTACTTTAAAAACTATTTTATCAAAAATATTATTCAAAACAAACTTCTTAACCCACTGTGAGAATTTTTAAAAATTTTTGGTCTAAATTTTTTTTATGCGCCTATTAATTACTTTAAAAACTTTAAAATAAATCAAAAATATTATTCAAATCAAACCTTATTTGTCCTACTGTGCAAATTTAGATACTTTTTCGTTTTGCATTTTGTTATTGTATTTATTTTTATTTATGCTCCTCTTATTTACTTTAAAAAGTATTTTACCAAAAATGTTAATCAAAATAAACTTGCCATCCCAGTGTGCAGCTGAATTATAAAAATATTGGGCCTGCATTATTTTATATGTTATTTTTATTTATGCACCTATGATTTAGTTTAATAATTTTTTTATGAAATATATTATTCAAATCAAACTTTCCATCCCACTGTGCAAATTTATAACAATTTCGTTGTGCATTTTATTTTATTTTTTCTTTTATTTTTATTTATGCATCTATTATTAGCGCCAGACATTTAACACCAAGTAGTTGAACATATTTCTAGTATGTGGAGTCGTTTACAAGATTTCTTAATAAATTGTTTTAGTTTTACATTTCCTTGGTGCAATCGTACATGATCTTTTCTGTTTTTGGAATTATATTGTTAACACATTTTCTAGACGGAAGGCTAATTTTGTCTAATATTAAAACTAATTTTGCAGTAAAAAAAGCATATTTAAGGTCTTAATACAGAAATGTATAGAGTTCATTTAGCCAACAATTAAAAACAAAAGAAAATTTTGTGATTTGATATTTTCTTTAAAGAAAATCTAAAAATTTTTTATGTATATTTGACTGTATAGGGGAAATTGTTGGTAGCATTACCTTCCTTACATTATTTATTCTTGCCTCATCGGTCATTTACTTTACAAAATTGTAGCTAATTTTATGATCATCGTTCGAGTCTCTACGAAACGTTATCATTTACTTTATGTTGAGGCCAGAAATATTTAAACAATTCAGGTCCCTTATTAGATTCTTTATATTCTTATTCTCTCTATTATATTTTCCAGAAGTTACTCAATCATTAGTTGAACTTGCCTGCCTTGAATGCTCTCATTCTCCACTGCTTTTCTTGTTGCAGATCTCTCTTTTGCTATTAACATTGACCCGAATCATCCACTTTCATTTCGAGCTGCATTGCAACTCATGCTGTGCAATATGGATTTAATTCCAGGCTACCCAGAGAATAGACATACGCTTATACATTTCTCTCTTGTTTCTCTCGGTGGCCAGCTCTGATTTAATTGCTTGTATCTCAGACGGCCAAATGTCTGACGAGATTTGTGCAAAAGATTATCGAAATCCTCGCCCACGTTCCGTTTATGTAGATCTGAGCTGCCCCAATTAGGACCAGAGAGCCGAAAATCAATCGGCTTCTTATACAAATGAATGCACATACGCGAATACATTTCTCTCGGTGGCCAGCTCTGATGTAGATACAAAGTGCTCCCCAGATTACAATATTTGGACAACATTTTCTATTTCGTTTGTGTTTACCATATATAATTCCGAGAATGTTGCATTAAGGGTGAGGGTTTTTGTCTTTTAAACATTAATTTGCAGACCAATTGATTCTACTACCAATTTAGGGTTCGTAAATTTGCTGTGAGATCTGAGAAGCAGTGAACCAAGATACAGATCATTCAGGCGACATTTGACAAGCTGCCTAAATAGTTTCAAAATTAAAAGCATTCAAGCCACTGTGCACATTTCTTTTAATTAATTTAAACTTTATGTTTATTTGCATTTTTTTATTTTATTACTTTTCAATACCAATTCTCTCTTATTAATTCCATCACATTTTACTAAATTATCATGTCACAAAAAAAATGTCATCTATTAATAAAAATAAAATACATATATAATTTAGTATAAAATTGGAAATTATTTCAAAAGCAGGGAACCCTCCTCTGCTTCCACTTACATACATATTTCCGTATGTCAAGAAAAAATCTGTGTATTTATGTGTCTTTAAAATATTGAAACAAACAAGACAAAAATCTTTTAAACTCAGAAGACATTTGCTCTTCATGTTGAAGGAAAATTTAAATTTTTAAATTATGAAATGCCAACAAGGGGGTTGTTAAGATTAAAAGAATGTCTCCACATCAAAGGTTGTAATCTTGTAAATCAAATATTTTCACAGAGGAATGTAATTAATTTTTCTTGCTTAAGGAATTTTCATTAGTTTTTTTTAATATATATTTACATATGCATGTGTATGTGTATGTGTAAGTATGTTTAAAGTTTTATATCAAAAAAATATAAAAAAAATTGTCATTATGTACATGAAGCCGTCATAAATTCTTTTGTTTCAACAAGTAACAAGATTTTATGACAAATCGTTGTCGTCTCATGTTTCCAATATCAACTTAAATATAATTTTTATTAATATTTTTATACTGTTTCACTGCTGATTTAAATTTTATTACTTAAGTGCATGAAAATCATAATTATGATGATATTTTTATGTGTGCAGAGCATTAAAACGTTTTTAAGTAATTCCATTACCCAGATGCGTTGACAACATTGAATCGTTCACGGTACAGTGAGTGAGTTTTAGATATAAACTGCAATAAATATTTGCTACACTGCCAATATGTACTTCCATTGCTATTATATTACACAAACAGCAACGAGACGATGATGCACATAATCAAGCATCAGTGGACGTTTGTCGAAGTGAATTTTTGATGAAATATATGAAAATATTCACCTACAAAGTGCAAACTGTTCACGAACTGTTCAACTGCCTGCTGACCGTCGGACCAGATTAACTTACTTAATAATAATATTAAACTAGCTGACCCGGCAAACGTTGTTTTGCCACATAAATTATTTCTAGGGAATTTCTAGGGTAGAAAATACTAACTAACGCATTACAAGTGAGTGAGGGCAGGGAGTAGCAAGGAACGCTGTGAACGATGACGTAATATAAAAATAACAAAACACCCAACATTTATTTTTTTTAATTTGTTATAATTTATTATAATTTATACTTACATATATTAATTGTTCCCAAATTACCTCATACCAAATTTGAAGACTCTTGCTATTAAAACTTTGAAGACACATGATGTTTATAAATACTTTGTATGGGGAATGCTCCTTCCCCCGTTTCTATTCTACCAATATTTTAAATTATTTCACACCTCTCAACTGAGTCCATATCCACTTTGAAGACTCTTGCTGTTATAACTTTTAAGATATAAGATTATTATTAATAACTTTGTATGGGGGTGTTCCTTTCCTCAGGCCCTATTCCACCAATATTTTGAACTACTTTGCACTTTGATTTCAAAAGAATCCGTACCAAATTTGAAGACTCTTGCTTTTATAGCTCTCAAGATATAACATTATTATTAATTACTTTGTTTGGAGGTGCCCCCTCCCCCCAGTGCTATTCTACCAATGTTTTAAATTCAGGGCAATTATGTAAAAATTTCCGCAGGAAATTTCTCCCAGGGAACAATTCCAACTAATAGCAAATGATAGGGAAAACAAAAAATTCTAATTGGAAAAGGGAGAAATATCCTGTGGAAATTTTTACATAGTTCTCCTGATTGCCCTGAAATTTCTCCCTTTTCTAATTAGAATTTTTTGTTTTCCCTATCATTTGCTATTAGTTGGAATTGTTCCCTGGGAAAAATTTCACGTGGAATTTTATTCATGATAGGCCTGATAAAATTGTTATAAATTACTTCGTATGGGGAAGCGCTTTCCCCGAGTCCTATACCAAATTTATATCTTGAAAACTATTGGGGTCAGAGTATTACTCCTATAGTTTTCAAAATATAAGAGATTTCATTCGTACGGGCGTGGCACTGCCCTTAAGTGGTATAAAAATAGACTACGACCTATTCCCCGACCTAGAGTAGGTTAGGTTAGGAAAGGTGGTGCTGTAACGCACATCTATTCGGAGATTCAGTTGGATCTATTGTGATTCCCTTCTATTGCCCTTTAAAACTAATATGGTATTTACAATTTATGGCAAGAAGTGGCCCTATTATCCGTCATTAAACCACTGAGTTCCCATGATGAAGCCCCTGATATCCTTCAGTTTACACTTGCCAATATCACTAATGCTCTCATGGAAACGTCTGCTCAGCTATTTAAGGCTATAACAGTTTCGGGGAGTGGCAGATAATATGTTCGATAGTTTCTGGACTTAGCGAATATACATATAAAATTTCATAAAATTCGGTCAAGCCGTTTCGCAGGAGTTCAATTACAAACACCGTGACACGAGAATTTTATAAATATCGATTAATACTTCTCTTCAGCCTGAGCTCGTTGAATTTTCTTTCAGTTTCGCCTAAACTTTCATACCACAATCTTCAACTTAGAATTTATTCCCTTCCAGCCATTAGTAAAATTTTGCAAAATTTTCCGAAATGTTGAGATAATTTGAGATTTTTAATTTTTTTTTTTAGTAATTTCAAACTTCATTATTCTAAAGTCTATATTTTTTATCTATAAAGTTTGCAAATCTCTATTATGAAAGCTTAGCACTTCCATATCTATTACCATTAATTTGCAGGCACCTCTGGCCCCACTGTGCGCACGATTGTATTCGTACAAGTGTTTTTTAGCGATAACGTTGGCAAATAGCTATAAAAATATAAATTAAGAAAAAAGACGAAGAAAACACAAACACTGCTTGTGTTAAGATACGTTCATTTGATCTCTTTAAATAAAGTGAAGTATAATATTTCCGCCCTTCAAAAATAACATCCCCCAAAAAAAAAATATTACAACTCGCAAGCAATGAGGTCATAATAAAGAGATGTTTTTGATATCAAACTGGCAAGAAGAACAACATTTCAATCATAAAAATTAAGCTCAAATGCAATCATCATTAAACTTATTCATTTTCCACATCATTTTTACGATTATTTTTTCCAGGGGGGGTTTTCCCATTTTATTTGCAAGGTTCCTCTCGTGCCTTTCGCATTACATGTACATGTATAAATAAGTAGATACGATTGTATGTGTGTATGTGTGTGTGTTTCATAAATGCGGAACAAAATAAGCCAAAGCATTTTTATTACCGCCCGTGAATGTTAAAAAGGTGCTTTCGTTTTGGTCTTCCTACTTTTTCCTCTTAAACGTACGTCAAATGCAACCCTGCTGTTTTTTATATTTCTTTTTTTTTTATTTTTTGCAGCTCTAGTGCTTACGTAGAATATGTAAGTGTGCGTAAAGAACGCACTTTAAATGCAGTTTTTATGACCGTGACGAAATTTTTGCACAAAACACAGTGCAAAAAACGCAAGAAACTTATTTCTTTTATTTTATTTTATTTTATTTGGTAAAGAGAGAGAAGAAAAAAACACTTTAATGATGTATTAATAAACGGTCACGTAATGCACATCAGCTACATGTTTCTTCGTCATCATGTGAACCTGGTATCAGCTATTGGCAATAGCAGCATTAACACCATTTGGCTGCCATCAGCATGATGGAAAAAGGAATTGATGGTGATAAATAAGTTGCTGAATTTGGTATTTGAGCGTAAAAGAGTGCCATTTTTATTACCAACTTTTCTAGGTTGAAAAGAAATGAGTAACAAAGAAATACATATGTATGTACTCGTATAATGAAATTTTTTTTGTGGGAAAAATAAATTTGTGTTTTGTTGCGGTTGTCAGCAAATATTTTCAACTAACTATTTCATTGTATGGCAAGTTTAAAGCTCGTTCTTGTTTGTGAAATGTGAGACAAATGAGTTGTTTAAATGGAAAAATTTGTGGGAGAAAGTTTTGGACACGCTAAGATAATGTAATTGAGGGCTCAATGGGGAATACATACGTTGATGTGTTCTGCAAAGCAGAAATTTTCTAGAAGAACCATAGGTCTAATCCTAACCAATATTAAAGCCGAGCTGGATTCTACTCAGGGGTACACAGAGAAAACAGTGCCTACTAAATACCTCATAAAATAGAACAAAATTAATAAGAAATCTCTATGTTTTTTTTTTTCAATAAGGAAATCTTATTAATTTCATAGAAAAAACCTTTTTGAAAAAATCAAGACGAAATCTTGTAGTTTTTATGAGGTTATCGTATTGATTTTTTTTAATTAAAAATAAAAAAAATTACGTCTTTATTCTCTGTACTTATGTATTTTCATTTAAATTCTATACCATAAACATATGTATGTAGTATATTATAGATGTTATTTATTTATACATACATACATACACATTATGTTATATTCTTATCTAACTTACTCGCCAAGTATTGAACCAGCAAACTTCCACCTGATAGACAAGCACTCTAACCAAAATATGCTAACAAGCAGCCTGAATAACCATTGAAATTATTATGCATACATTCTTATACAAAAATGATAAAGATCATGAAAAAAAGTGTCTCTATGTCTATTTATAGATATGAAATAACAAGAAGATTTCCTTATTAAAAAAATTATTAAGATGCTTTACACATAATCATATAGGAACCTACTAAAATCAAGAAGAAACCCCTATTGAAAAAATCAATAAGGCAACCTAATAAAATCAAGAAGAAAACGTTTTTAAAAAAATCAAGAAGGCAACCTAAAAAATTCAATAAGAAATCCCTATAGTTTACAATTTATAGGGAAACCTAATAGAATCAAGAAGTTTTTCTCTATGGATTGTTTTTTTTTTTTTTTGGTGCCAAAAATAGCGGAAATTGAGTAAAAAAAGTTGTGAATAATAAGATTTCTTCTTGATTTTATGTGGCTTTCTTCTTGAATAAATTAATAAGATTTACCACATAAAAACAATAAGGAATCTCTATGAAAAAATCTTCGCTTCTTTCTGCTGGGATACCCCTTAGCCTAAAAACGTTTCGTAGAGAAAATCTTATTGATTCTATGAGGCAGTTTTTTCTCTGTGTATAGGAGATCAAAGTGTCTGCAAAGTTACGTAACAATCGTATGGGTACAAGTAAAAAATTTATAAAAGTTTTAATGGGAGTGGATCCGCATAATTCCTCAAACTCAAAGTTATCTCATTACAAGAGGCCAAAGAAGGAGCAGAGTTTCCTAAGAATAAACTGGATAGTGTTAGACAATTTTTTTGTTGTTGTTAGGAATCCAGTTTTTTGATATTAGGACCAAACACCAACTACATATATTCTCTCAAGCCTGGTACTCTGTTCACAAATTCGTGCGAAATTCTGTCAAACTATATATAAAAATATTTGTTATGAAATATTTGCAAAATAAATTCGCAAACGTAGTACTCTGTTCTTGATGCGAAAAACACGTAAAATCTATCTGGCAGCATGTTTTCCATGCAAAATCAATCTGGCATAATTTCAGTTTAGCTGCGAAACAACATGGGCAGTGCTTTTTTCGCACAGAATTTTAACAATGTTGCAAGCAAAAAAAAAAAGCGAGAAATTTATAAAAAAAACACGAGTTGGGCTAGATTTAGTTCATGTAAAATTTTTCACGCGAAATAATTAATGGCTGTGAAAATTTTTCACAACTACGAACAGAGTACCAACCTTCAGGCGGGAAAAAATAATTTTTAGGTCGGTTAACGAACGAACAAAATTAACTTAAAGATATACAACCGCTCTTGAAAACTCGTTCCCTTTTACTAAAGGTCTCCACTAGCCATGAACTTGGTATGTGCATCATGTCGAACATCGAAATTCTCAGTCGGCAACCATTTGCAATAGAAAGAAAAGAGACAGAACAAAAGTAGTAAATATTCCATCTTTATTGCACTAGCGCAAAATACTTTGATATGCCTGAACATGGACGTCGCACGTATTTACCACAACAAAGAAGTTGATGATTTTTTCACAGTTGCTCTGCCGGCGTCATATTCATGTCATGCCCAAGTCGATGGCTAGTGGAGACGTAGGGTTAAAGTTAGTTAAAAACTTGTCTTGATATAAATGTGTAAATTTTTTAAGTAATTGCTCCATAAATATTGTATTGTATGCTTAAATCTGCTCAGTTTTAGCGCAGATTGACAACCTACATAAATGTGGTTCGAAGGACCATAAAGAGTTTTTAAACGTTGGAACCACGTCGTATTACTTGTATTATGAAATACCTGTTTTTCCTTGAGTCTCCTTAATAATTGTTCCTCTCCCCAAATCTTAAATTCTATTGTGAAAAAATAACAAGGAAATAAAAGGGGGCGAAAAAATCAATATTTGCACATCCCATTTTTAATTAAAATTTAACTTTTTATGGGGTATTATATAAAAGAAAGTACTAAATATTTTATATCGTTTTGTCATCTTTATTTATGTTAATGTTCTATGGTAAACATCAGCAATTGTTTTATTCCCATGCCAAAATATTCTTTTGCTTGGCAGTCGGTCGCTGGTGTTGTGCAATGTTTCTCTATTTAATCGACCTCGTGATACCAAAATTGATGGCCATAATCTCTGATGCTCATATTACAATGTCCATAAAAAAATAACAACGACTAAAATAAAAATAATAATATTCATAACATTTTCAGCATGTTATGCGTTTTACAAATAATGCAGCTTATAATTCAGCAGCATAATTTTTTTATACTCTTACGAACACTCATCTGCTACATTAAAGTATTATTTATTTTATTTTTTTCGTTGTTTTGGGTATCCTCACATTTGTTGAGTTTCGTTTATGCCCCTTTTGCAGAATGACATTGGTGTGGTGTGGCATCATTTTGTTGCGCGTGTTATTGTTGTTGGGTTGTGTTGTGTTGACTGTGTTGCTGCTCATTATTCATCAGCCACATTTGCCATGCAGCATATTTTATGCTTTAATGTGTCAAATCATACATCAGCATTTATTGTATGTACGAGTATTAACCATATTCTACGTAATATTTATACGTTTCACTCCTACTCCTCCTCATTTTCCTCCTCCTTTACACTATCAACGACTGCATTCGAATTCCTCATCCTTGATAAGCTTGTTGATATGGTATTATTTATTTGTTTTTGTATGTATGTGCGTGTATTTGTTTTATTCTTTTGCCGTTGATGGAACGGAATTTGTATGCACATTTGTGATGTCTGCTGTAGCGCTATACGGAGGCAGTCTTACAATTAAGCTGTGCAGACCATAGAGAGTGACTCTTTCAGCGAATTCAACATTAAATCACAATAACAGCAAGTCATTCTAATTTTTGCTACTATAATACTTTTTTAGGGTTCCGTACACCAAAGGTGAAAACAAACCCTATTGTTTTCGCTACGCTGTCCGTCTGTCCGACTGTCCGTCGGTCTGTCCGTCTGTCACAGGCTAATTTCTCGAGAACCGTAAGAGCTACGGCCCTGAAATTTGGACGAAGTATGTAGACCTTTGACCGCTACAACAACAAATACATGAGAGATAAAAATTAAAGGGTACTCCATAACGAGCAACGAAAAATTTTAAAATCCCAAGTAATATGTAAGAGCTAAACTCTTGAAATTTTCAAAAACGGTAAAACAAAAAAATCCCAAAGTTATAAAATCGCCAAACCAAAAAAAATTGCCAAAAACAAACAAAAATCGCCAAAAAGAACAAAAGCACCAAATTAAAAAAATGTCTTAGACTGAAATAAATCGCTAAAAACCGGAAATCGCCCAAACCGAAAAATTCGCCTAAAACAAAAAAAAATCGCCAAAACGAAAAAAATCGCCAAAATGAAAAATAATCGCCAAAACGAAAAAATCGCCAAAATGAAAAAATCCCCAAAAACAGGAAAAATCTAAGTTTAACGTTTATTAACGCACTAATAACCCCAAATTATTATTTTACTTAATTAGTAATATAACTTTTTTATTAAAAATACATTAAAATTGATTATTGAGGGGTTTAGCTGGATCCTATCGCCAAAATGAAAAAGATCGCCAAAATAAATAAAAAACCCAAAAAGAAAAAAATCGCCAAAACGAAAAAAAACCCAAAAACAAAAAAAAATCGCCAAAATGAAAGAAAATCGCCAAAATGAAAGAAATCGCCAAAATGAAAAAAAGTCACCAAAATTAAATAAAATCGCGAAAATAAAAAAACCCAAAAACAGAAAAAACGCCAAAACGAGAAAAAATCGAAAAAACGAGAAAAAATTGTTTAAACTGAAAAATACTTCAAAAAAGCAAAAAAGCCACATTAAAAAATGCTCAAAACCGAATATACGGAACCCTTCGTGCGCGAGTCAAGGTCCCACTTTACTGAATTTATTTTTTTCTTTGCAAACTAGTTTTTCAATCAATGTGTCTTATCGTGGTTGGCGTTTTTTTACTTCGACAACGACAATTTCTTTCTGTATTAAGTAGCTTAATTCTGGTACTGCCCTCGTGCCTCAAAAATGTTATTGTGATCGTAATAGCGTCTCATGTTGCGTGTTATGGCCATCTATCAGTGCTGTGTTTTGCTAAAATAATCTTAATGTAAATATTACATATTTTTTTTTGCTAACACAGCTTCTTTATCTTCTTTTATTTCTTTGCTTAGTTTGCTTATGTGAAGAATTACTTAAATGCAGTCTTGTTTTTTTTTATTAATTTAAGGGATTTTAAAAAATATTTTTGCGGAACTCGCACTTGTTCTACAATAGGATATTAATTAATAGTGCAAATTTTTATAAATACGTATTAATTTTGATACGCGTTACATAATAATAAGAAATTACAACAAAATATTAAGTTACATATCTGTGGCAATAAATAATAATGGCTTAAGTCGAAATTTCGTGTTTTGAGATATTAAGCGTTTTGTCTAAAATAAATTGTATTTGGTTTTTATATAAAATTTTTATCCGCCGAAAAAGTTGCACATTTACTTAGATAAAAAATATTAAATTTATAAAAAAAATAACGTTTTATTAGTTAATATTCGTTGTTTTTTAGTTAAGATGTTATGAAAAAAATTCATTGGTAGAAAAATAAAAACGTAACTTTGAACTTAAGCTGCTATGTTGAAAGGCAAAATAATTTTCATTGATAGTAAGTCGAGGTAAGTGCTTTAGGTTGAATTGAAAAATGTGGAAAACATGAAATAAGATAATTTTTTTAAAAGCTTAGTTAAATACAAGGTTTTATTTCATGAGTATTAACTTTAATGAACTGTTAGTTATTGAACTTAAGTGTATACAAGTTTTAATGCTCAAATATTTTAATATTGATGTGGATTTCTTAAAAAAAAATTAAGTTGATTTAAGATGTTATGGCTTATGTATTATTTTCCAACAACTGAAGCAAATGTCTTGCCAACAGTGTTGTTTAGCGTTTGTTTTAGAACATTTCGCTGTAGTAAAGCATTTGAAAAATCTCTCATGTCTTGAAAGTTCTTATAAATGGTCTTGTGTAGGACTTTATTATTTATTGCCACAGATATGTACTGCCTTATTCATAAAAAAAATATTTCTTACTGTTTAATAAGAGGTTTATGAAACAAATTTTCTATGGAAATTTGATTAATAAACCTTTTATAAAATCAAAATATTTTTTATGAATCAGGCCCTTAAAATATGAAAATTTCTTCTTAATAGTTTAATAACCCAGAATGGATTTACTTTATGAAACTTGTTACATGAAGTTACACAGATCAAAAAGTTTGCCAAAAATTCTCCCATTGCTGCTTTGACTAAAAAGGGTAACTTTTCTGCGAACAACATTTTTTAAACTTTATTTATACCTTGTTTATACAATCCAGACGGATGACTTGGGTATACAATTTATATGGAAGGCACTCATAAATATTTTTGAGTGATTTTCATAAAAATTTTCTAGACGAGTCGTTTGCCTGACTTGTAGAAACTGCACATTATTTTTTTTAGTATTTTTATAAATAGTTTATTTTTATTTAACGTGTGTCAAAAAGAACGTATTGAAAAAATTTATTTTTTGTTGGTTTAGCAGCAACGAAATGCATCTTAGACGCCCTATACCAACAACAAATAAAAATAATTTTTTTTTTTAATATTTAGTAATTGCTGAAAAATTTAAAACACGAATTTAGTGACAAAAGAAATTAAATGATAATTTTGCAATAAATTTCATTTTTATTAGTCTTCCCAGTAAAAAAAATTGGAAGTCATTCTAAAGGAACTACATTTTCATTGCTTCCAAAAAATCGATATTTTTAATTTGCCGATAGTTAGCAGAAAACCAAGTAGAAGTTTATTTTAGTTATACATAACCTTGTAATTCCTCAATAGTTTTAGAAATTACTCACCAGAATTTTTAAAAAATCGATTTTTTTGAAGAAACTTATGTACTAATTTTGGTCTAAAATTTTGAAGTTATTTGCTTAAATTTACATGAAAATACTGTTTCACGTTTAAATTCCTATAAAAAGAAACTAATTGTTAAAATAAGTAACTATTAACCATTTTTACTAGATGAAAATATTATCATAGAACACAAAAAAGGAAATTTTTCTTAAAATCGCTTCCAATTCGGTGACCAGGCATCGAAAAAGAGAACTTCTTGCAATGACAACCCTATGTAAAAATCATTAGATCGGGTCGAAATTTGCACTACTTCCAGATCGCAAACTCTACATTTTCATGACTTTTTTGGAATGTCTTTTTTTACTGGGCTTATTATTTATTATTTTAATTTGGAAAAAATCTGCCCTATAATGCGCGAGTATGCAAAGAATATTTATGGATGTTGTACTCTGCCACCCATGGGGCTAGTGAACACTACAATATATCCAATCTTTTTATATTACACATTTTGCTGATTATTTATAATTTTTAAAAGCGTGTATCTGCCCAACAAACAATGACCAATGCGATAAAACTCCATAAAGAGAGAACTAGTTCCGAAATGCATCACTGCTTAAGCAATGTATGTACAAACAGCTGCTTAGGTATCTTTCACAATATCGTGCCATAACAGCCAAAAGGGCTTAAACGACATAGTTTTCGTGCTTAATTTTTTTACGAAAATCGATTATTTTCCATTGTAGATATTCGATTTTCGTCAAAATCGAAAAATATATCGCTTAAGCTTGCTATGGCGCGATATGTCATTCACATATCGCACCTTATCAACAAGACGGTATTAACTCAAAATGTTAAAATGTTCAGTAGAGACGAAAAACTGTTTGTGGTTAGATTACAAGAGAATTTGAAAATCCGAATCCATAGTAGTAATTAAATTCCATTTGAAAATATATTTGCATTGTTTTTATTTCAAAATGTTGAAATTCTTGGGAAAACAATCTATGTTTTGAGTTAATACTATTTTTCTGAATTTTCTCGATATTTTTTTTATATTATTTTGAGTTATGACGCTTTAGTTGAAATTTAAATAAAGTTTCAAAATATATTTTTCAACAAAACAGTATCAGCTCAAAATACAACAAAATTTAAATAAAACAATTGGATTATTTTTAACTTGAATAAAGGCTCAAATCAAAATAATACCTTTTTTATGAAAATATAAGATACATTTCTGTGTCCACTTTTGTACTAACTCAAAATAATACTTTTTTGATTATATAAAGGTAGTCACTACACTATCACAAGAATGGTCTCAAATGTGGTTTTCGAGGTGAAAGAGTAATCGGAATACGTTGAAATGTTTACAGTAGATAGATATATATGTTGTTAGTTGATTTCTGGCAAAAAGTGAAATTTCAAAAATTTTTAGTTAATACCCTCTTGTTGATAAGGTGCGATATCACGTAGCGCTATTTTAGTTTTAATATATCTTCCAGAAAATTTAAATTTTACACCGCTTAAGATTATTTGTAACAGCAGACTTTACGTCAAAAAAAATGCTCGCTGGGTATTTGTCATGCAAACGCACATACAAACAGAAAACCAACAACATCAAATTAAAACGTTTGCACAATTTTCCAATAATAGTTGTATGTATGTATGTGTGTATGTAATTTGTTGCTGTTTATTTCTTTTATTTCTAATGCTGTTGCTGTTGCTGGTGTCGTTGAATGCTGCACAGGTTTTCTTGTTAAAAAGAATTATCATCAACAAAATAGTGGCAACAGATTGGTTGGCAAGCTGCTGCTTGAAGTTGGCAGCCAAAACACACACTTACACGCCACCAGCACACACACACACACACACACACACACACACACACACACACATACACATACACACACATACACACACATACACACAAACGAACGTACAGTAGTCGGCATCAGGTTTTGGACAAATTAAAAAACATGGTTTTTGTGTTGTTCGTTGATGTTGTACATGATAAATAGCATTAGACATGCATATCTATATAAAATAAATGTTTAGATGTTCCCTTTTACATTTTGAATTCAATTTATACAACTAACGACAAAAATACTGCCTACACATTATTTGATATATGTACATAAATATGTAATATACCTTTATCTAATAAATGCATACATATCGTCCATTTACTTGAACAACGTCATAGCTCCAAAAATATAATTTAAAAATCAAAATGTTTATTATTAATCAATTCGATATTTTGTTCAAATACGTGTTTCATCATACTCGTATTTATAAAATTGATAAGTAATTAGTTATAAATGTAGCTAACATTAACTAACAACGAAATATTTAATGAAATAGAATACGAGAAATGCTTTCTAATATTTCATATAAATATTAGTTAAACATTGCTGTAATTTGATGGAAGGAATTAAACAAATTTACAATCTTAATTTTTAGGTATCATCAATCAGTCCATTGTCAATATATCGGATATATACATATGTATATATTGAATACTATTTTCGATTTATTCGTTAGCGACAAAAATTTAAATCTGCAGGAGAAGGTTTTCTTATAATATTCAAATATGTTTTACATACGTAAATTGTCGCTTACGATAAAAGTTTACAGACTTTATTTAAAAAAATTTTTTTGACATTTTGTTAATTCTGAACTATGAGCAGGCCGATAAAGTTTTAATGTCAATAAAAAAAGTAAATTTTTAACTACATGTCGCTTTCGATTAAATAGAAAATAGGACTCGATATATCCATGCATGTTTCTGGCAATCGTATTTCATCAGTGATTTGTTCCGGGCATAAAAACTTTCAAATCACTTGGTTATTTTTGCGACTATTATAGTTCGAACCTTATAATTATAAGGCAAATTGATACCAGGTGGTCTCGATTTTAAACGCTGCATATTTGTTAGTGTAAAATTTCTTGCTGTCAGAATATTTCCAAACGTTTTGCTTTAATTTGGCGGCAGAGAAATTATCAGCTGATTGTCAGCTGGTGAATTGAGATCACCTGTTGTGAATTCGCCTTGGTTATAATCATATATAAATCACTTAGTGCCGGTCCAGACTTGCAATTTTTGTTGCAGCAACTTTTTATTTTTTAGTGCAAAAGACCGAGAGAGGAATACAAAAAGTATATATTTCTATTTCAACACTCTCACACATATTCAAGAATTGCTGCAACAAAAATTGCAAGTCTGGACTGGGACTTAGATACATTGCTCAAGGTGTTCTTTTTTAATTTTCTTGGACAATTGGTTGTTTTATTTAAAAAAAAAAACACTTTTTAAGAATTAAGAAACATCTAGGGATACATTTTCTTCCGTTTAAAATATCATTTGCTTTTAGTTTTGCTTCTCATTGTCAAAATAAAGAAATCAGCTGTTTTCTTGAGTTTTCGACAATCACAAAAGAAAATAATACTTAGAACTACACAAACAGTGTGATTTACAGAACTGCACAGAATCAATCGTGAGATTTGAAACCATATGATTTTCATATGAACTACATGAGAATTCTATTGCACATTGTCATCTTGATTTGAAGAAAATATTTGTATATTGGTACTTTGGAAGCAATGAAATTGTAATTCCTGGCAAATGGGAATGCATTATTTACAAAATTTTAACCTTTTACAATAAAGGTTTTTTGTCACCCACTGTACGTACACAATTTTCTTAATCTTTTTATGTAAAAACTATCTGTATGTATGTATGTATGTATGTCTGAGTTAGAAACAAACAAAATCATAAATATTTATTTTGATTACATTTTCCTACTGCTGACGATACAATTTTCGTTTAAAGACAATGCTTCTTCTAAAATACAGTGGCGCAATCAAAGTCGTAAATCATGTTTTAGTTAAAAGACTTATATACATATAAACGAATATAAAATGTGAAAATTATTACCTGGAAACTTTTTTCATGCAATTTCCATTTTCCATTTAACAACGTCATATAAACATATTTTTATATATGTATATATTATATATATGTATATATATACATTAGGGGGGGGGGGTCGATTTTAAAATCGCACAAATTACAAGGAAAATCGTATTCTAGGGATCAAAATAAGAAACTTTGCCGAAGGAACCATACCTCTAAAATGTATTTTGATGTCCCGACTTTTGATCCGAAGGGTCATATATTCTTGAAGGGTCAAATTTTGAAAAATCTCACTTTGACCCATTTAGAGTTCCTCAATCGTGTCAAAATGTATGACCGACCACCATTAATTTTAGAGGGCCGACCCACCTATGCCAGTAGCACGTCCTTTGGAACTACCCCTAGGGGGGTTCCCCATACAAACATTTGTGATTTTTTGAAATATTTGTATGGGGAACCCCCCAGGGGTGGTTCCAAAGGATGTGCTACTGGCATAGGTGGGTCGGCCCTCTAAAATTAATGGTGGTTGGTCATAAATTTTGACTCGATTGAGGAACTCTAAATGGGTCATAGTAGGATTTTTCAAAATTTGACCCTTCAAGAATATATGACCCTTCGGATCAAAAGTCGGGACATCAAAATACATTTTAGAGGTATGGTTCCTTCGGCAAAGTTTCTTATTTTGATCCCTAGAATACGATTTTCCTTGTAATTTGAGCGATCTTTTTTTTTTTTTGCCTCCATACAAATCGACCTTCCCTAATATACATACATATATTGTTAAATTTCTATAACACTTTTACATGCCCTTATAAAATTTCCCCACTGTTACCGATTATGGCTAAAATGTTTATCGTAAAGGTGGATGGACGAAATGGACGGATGGATGGATGAATGGTTGCTTGGCTAAATAGTAGATGCTGAGTTAACATTTTAGAAACTAGAATTTTATTTAGTCTTTGTATGTACAATAATTTTTTTCCTTTTAATTTTATTTGTTTTTTTTTTGGGGGGGGGGCGAGTAAAATGCTTCCGAAGATTTGTTTTCGTTTCTTTCTGTTTTTAGGGAGTTTGCGTGTGTCATAAAACGTAAGAAAAGCAAATGCAATAAAAATTATTTTACGACATTCTTATGGCCAACATAGAAAATGCTACTGATACCAGTAGAGTGACTCTGGTTGAGTGAGTGACTGATTGACAGGCAGGCAGACAGACAGACAGACAGACAGACAGTCATACTGACTGACTGACGACTGGCTGACTGAGTCAGTGAGCAACTTGGCACTGCCAAGCATAGAATTTATCTTATTCGTAATGGCTGCGTCCAAGTGTTGTTGCTTGTTGTACTCGTACATGCCAGTGTTTTCCAAATAAAATTCATTTTCCATTAAGATTGCTTTCAAAACTGCATAGTTTCGGATAAATTTAATACGTTTTAATAAACAATTTCAAAGATAAATATTTAAGATACACGATTTTTATTAACTTGATGGTGTTTTTAAGAAAATATATATGAATATACACAGACATACACAATTACATTAAAATTTAACCAACTCGTGCTTGTATCTGTGTATTGAAAGGAGATGTATGATAAAAAGCACTTCCGTTTAAAATCTTTTACTAAATGCTTAAATTTAAAGTAAAAAAATTTCCAAAATTTTTTAACACTTTTCAAACGATTGAGAGATCAAAATGCAAGCCCTTGCAGTTGACAGCTGCTGTCAAAAATTGACAGCTGCTTTCACAAATTGACAGCTGGAGACTTGAAGTTATTAAACTTCTAAAACTTATATCGCTTTCAAATAATGAACATGTTAGACAAATCTAGTCTTGGTGGCGCAGCTTCTGCGGAAGTTTAAATTCACTGGATTTTAATTATCCTCTGTTTATGCAGCTGTCATTTGCTGTGATATTTCAATTATGTGTGACTAAAATTGGGCGCCTGTTTGGCAGGTAAATAAGAATAAACTTTCTTTATATTTACCGGCTCAAGCGGGAAAAATATTTAACAAGTTCTTTACAAAGTAAATTTTAATTAATTTAGCCAAATATTCAAAACTTTTAATTAATAATTGCAATCTTTTCAACAACTGTCCAGTTATTGACAGCTCTTGAGTTATTTTTATTTTCTCTACTTACCAACAAAATACGAGACTGTGTGTGGCATTTTTGTTGTGGCAATGTGTTGAGAAAAAAATTGTTCAGCATTTTTTTATGGCACATTGATGATGTTTGAAGTATATTGGCTGTTGTGCAGTTTATTATCTGCATCAGTTTGATACTTGATGCGGCCTTTAAGCATTCAATTGGCCAACGAACGTACATACATATGTATGTATGTATGGCTTAGAGATGCACGCGCATATTGACCACAAAATTAAGTTGTTTGTAATGATCTTTAAATTTTCATCAGTATTTGCTAATTTAGTTGGCAATTTAACGTTGAAGGCGCTCATTTGCATTTAATGGGTAGATATGCAACGGCTTGGCTTGGCTTGGCTTATTGCTGGTCTTTTTTTTATGTCCTTCATAACAGGTGGATGTATGGTAAGTTTATTTATAGGTTTGTTATTCGGAATATTTATTCGCTTGAGCATGAAGTTTAGTTAAAAAAAACGGTTTAGTAATGCTTCTGTCCACTTGATGTTTGAAATCGATTTTATGGAGATCTTTTTCAGACCTTTAAGCCGGTATTCATAAACTGTTATTAAAGTTAATGTTGGTTTAAGGTATGATATTTAAAGAAAGCCTTAACTTTAAAAACCGTATTAAACTGTCTTTTTTTAAGATATCCGTTGCAAAATTAGTTTATAAAAATTGAACACGCTACCTCCACTTTACTTTTTATTAAAATTTTTTTTTTTTATTATTTTTGGAATTTTTAAAAATATTTTATAAATTATAATTGGAAAATCCTAATTCCCAAGAAAATAATCCAGTATCATCACATCAGGACGCTTACCGTTGCATAATTTTTGAAACCTGGAAAAGTAAAATGAATTTGAATATTTTTTAGCATGAAACTAAATAAAAAAATAATAAATCCTGAGTTCACAAGCCCTGTTGTATCGTTTAAAAGACAATTTTCAAAATATACCACTTATGAGATTTCAGGCAAAATCTACTAGATTTCATATACAAAACAAAATCTACTTCGTCACTAGATTTTGTCAAAATCTACTTAAAATCTAGTAGAACTTATACTGCATTTACATTGTCTTTAAATCTAGTAGATTTGACTTGAAATCTTAATAAAAATTTATATCGTTTACAATAAGCTTTTTTGACACTTTTCACGTTTTCGTATGCAAGACAAAATCCTTTGGCTAAAATGTTTCTTATAGTGCATTTACAATGTCTCGAAATCTAGTACTTTTGAGATTTCGAGCTAAATCAAGCTGCTTTTTTCCGGATTTCCCATACAAAACTAAACCTAATTTTTAAGCAGATTTGTAGGAAATCTAATAAAAATCTAATGTTTTTATTTATTGTTTACTACCCTGCACAAACAAAAGGTGAGTGGATTAGCTACAGTCTGCTGAAAAAAGTTTACGAATTGGCTACAATGCAGTTGTTTGGTTGTAGTTTTGGAAAAAAATCAGTTGATGGGTTTTGTTTTGGATAAAAAAAATCTTGATAAATGTCAAAAAAGCTGGTGTAAACGGTTTAGATTTTCATAATCAAAATATGCTAGATTTTGTGCTGATGTAAATGCCCTATTAAACTGTAATCCAAAAAATGGAAATTGACACTTACACTCCGTCCTTACACAATTTTGTAGAGCGTAGCTAATTCACTCACCTTTTATACAAAATTGTTATATAGGGTAGTAAAAAATAATAATAAAAATAGTAGTAGTATTTAGTAGTAGATTTCGTACCATATCCAGTACTTACAAGATGTACTAGATTTGGACACAATAGCCCAATTCACAATCTTGTGCAAATGGTATTGCATCGTAGCATGCGCTAAATGGTATAGTATATTGATACTCACCACTTAACAATTCTTAGTGGTGAGTATCAAAGACCATTTGCACAAGACTGTGAATTGGGCCAATGTAAATTCCATATATTAGTGATGCTATTCTGTAGTAAAAAGTCAGCCTGTGGATATAAAAAGGTGTGTGAATTGGCTGCACTGCAGTTGCTGGGTTTTAATTTAGTTAATGGGTTTTGTTTTGGATAAGACATCCTGATAAATGGCAAAAAAAACTTGGTGTAAATGGTATTCTTTAGAGCTGGGTCCAACTCCTTCAAGTAATTTAAATGGTTTTGATCATTGGTTTGTGGCAAAAATGAACTAGTGAACGAGTTAGACCCAACTTTTATATTCGTAAATACTTTAATTGCGCAAAGATTTTGCGCAAATATTTTATTTTTGTTCATGCAATTTTCTTTTCAAATACAACTTTAAGCAATACAAAAAGCTTGTGAACTGAGACAATATTATAAAATTATTTTAAAAGCATATAAAAATATTAACAAAAAAGGAGAATCCATATCAGGTGGCCTCAACAGTCCACTACTTGTAATTTAAATATCCCTCAGATGTCAGTTGTTCAAAGCGAATCGAACCACAACCGCCAAAAAAAAAGCTTGAGCGACATATATTTTGAATTCCGTTTTTTTACGAAAATCGATTACTTACGATCGTAAAAAAAATTAAGTTCGAAAATTATGTCGCTCAAACTTTTTTGGCAATTATGGTACGATATGACTATAACTTGGCTTCAAGTTGAGTAGGAGAACAAACTTTTTCTCGATAGTCTTCAAAATATAGAAATAGAAATTAGCTTCCATTAAAATGACCCCCAAACCAAAAATGAAAACTGGCCCAATAATTTTCTATTGACCATTTTCTTTTATTTATAGGGCCTTTTTTATTTCTTATTTTAAGGTTATTTTTAATTTTTTGGAGCTATTTATGAAATGTAAAATGGCCCAAAATTTAAAAGTTAAGAATAGCAACCTGAAAATTTAAAAATGCTCCAAAAACGAGGGTATATGACCCCAGAATATTGCTGTTGTCTTCAATGTAGAAATTGCCCCAAAATTTTCTACCGAAAGCAGCAACACAAATTTTGTAACCATTTTTTTCTTGATTTCGGGGTCATTGTTAATGTTTTGAATTTGAGGTGATTTTTGTTTTTCTGGGGTCATGTTGAACTGGCCCCATAATTTAGGGTTCTTAAATATTACTGTTACCTTCAGTGTAAAATTGGCCCCAAGATTTTCGACTGAAAGCATCAACGCGAATTTTGAAGCCATTTTTTCTTATATTTGACGACATTTTGGATTTTTTAAATGAAAATGATGTTTATTTTTTGGGGTCATTTATAAAATGAAAAAAATAATAATGCCAAACTTAAGAATTCAAAAGAGACAAAATCATACCTAAAAAAAACAGGAAAGTATCCAGAGGCTAGCAGAGTTTTGCATCACTGGAGCTTTAAAGAGTACACCTACTGCAGCTTTAGACGTTATATTGGACCTTAAACCAATAAAACTAATTGCAGTGAACGTGGCATCCAAATCAGCTATCCGACTAAGGACAACAGGTCAGATGTCGTACAGATCATTTGGTCACAGCAAATTACTAGAAAACATGGATTGTAGCTCGGACTACATTATTCCAGTGACGAACTTTTTTACCAAATAACCGATCACTATAAGTGAAGAAGGCTATCTGGAAAGTCTTAATCATAGTGGTTCTGGTTTCAACTTTTTCACTGATGGTTCAAAGATGGATAGAGGGGTGGGAGCTGCGGTTTAATGTCAGGAGCTCGGTAAAGAGGAATCTTATAAACTTCCTGATCATTGTAGCATCTTCCAGGCGGAAATATATGCTGTCAAAATAGCAGCAGAGTTAGCCTTCACCCCTCTAACTATGAATGCGCGTGTAAATCTGTATATAGACAGTCAAGCAGCTATAAAAGCAATTTCAGCTGACTGCAATTACTCCTCGGTTGTGCTCCTGTGTAGAAAGGCCCTGGATATGTTATGTACTGGTAGACAAGTAGATATATTCTGAATCCGCGGACACATGGGAATTGAGGGAAATGAAATGGCCGATACACTGGCCAAAAGGGGAATTTAATTACCGGCTGAGGTAACGGTATATATCCGAAAACCAATTCAATACCCTAAAGAGATCATAGACTCTAATATGAGGAAAGAAGCGGGTAAATGTTGGCGTGCGACGAAAACTTGCAAAACTTCTAAAATCATGGTAAGCTCCTATGATCTCAAATTGACTAAGTTCCTTTTATCATTAACTAGAAGCAACTGTAAACTTCTAGTGGGGGTATTAACTGGGCACTGCTGGACGGCTTCGTATGCTGTCAAAATAGGACGAGTACCCGACGGTACCTGCAGAAAATGTGAGGAGCCCGAGGAAATTGAAACAATGGAACATCTACTGTGTCACTGCCCGGCTTTAAGCCGCACTAGATATAACTATCTTGGTGCTCACACTTTTCGTAGTCTTGAGCTTGTATCGAGAGTAGAAATGTGTAGTTTGCTAAAATTTGTTAAATCTGTGTGGGAGTCATTCGATACAGGCACCACGAACTAGGCTGCCATACTAACAGGTTTTCTTTTGATCTGCTGGTATCCCTAAGGATCAATCCCGGTCTATGCGAGGTCCTTGGACCAACCAGATAAACCTAACCTAACCTAAGAATTCAAAATAAAAAAAATTTAAAACACCCCAAACTAAAAATTAAAAACGGGCCCAAAGATCAGTCGCTAAATTGTTGTTGTTGATTTCATTGTAAACATTTTTGAAGCATTTTTCAGAAATAATGGCTCGAAAATATATCTGTATGTATATTGAAAACAACAATAAAATTTTTGGAAATATTTTTCTTAATTTTTTGCGAAATTTTTTATTTTTGGTTGGGGCTATTTTGCATTTTGGGGCATTTTTCAATTTGGTGAAATTTTTCATTGAGACCTTTTTTCCATGGAGCCATAAGAAATATACAAATTATTGACCAAAAATTCCAAAATTTCAAAGCAATTACGTTATACATATATCACCAAAAAGTAAAACTGTGAATCACAAAAAAAAATTCACAAAATAATTTTTTTTTTAATTTTTATAATAAAAATTTCGAAGAAAAAGTAGAAAAAAAATTATTTTGTATATAATTCGATGCTTTTGATCTTCAGATAAATTCTAACGTTAAAACTGCATTGCGTAGAGTAATACGGAGTTGTTCGAAAATGCATCACTGCTCTGCATCATACAAGAAAACTTTACTTTAAAATGCAATACAAGTTCGCTGATAATCCCTTTTACTTCATATTTAACATTTATTTGAGAGTTATGTACTTCAGTGAAACACTTTAGAACATTTAAATAATATTTGCAGCGCAGTGATGCATTTCCGAAACGGTCTTACATAAAATTCTAAAAACTCGAATTTGTGTTAAAAATCAAAAGCATTTCTCACATATACAAAAGTCTAAAGGTATATAAGATTCGTTTCAACTTCATTTTTTTTATCGTTCCTACACGTTTTTCCTTTTCCTATGAAAGCAACAACAAAAACATTCTCAATAAAAAAAGACCATAAATAACAGCAATAATAGGACAGATAAAGATTTAAAAATCTTAATTTAAGTTAAATAGAAAAACTGAATGTATGTTAATCACTGGAGTTGCATATACTTTATATTTTATTTCATTTTTTTTTCTTCTAATCTTTAAACAATTAACATTCTCGGTTGCATGTGCAAACTTCTATCATAAAAATTTTAATTTATGCCTTTCAAACGCCTCATAATGCCAGTTTTTTAGTTTTTCATCCACAAAAAACATCTTCAACGTTGGGCACATATATACATACAATGCATACATATGCAATATATGCAATATATGTATGTACATATCGATGGCTTAATATAAAAAGGGCCTAACTCAATTTTTTTCGAAATCGTGTTTTTAATGTTTTCTGGGCGACAACGTATAATTGCATCCTCCTTGAAGAAATTAGTACGTTACAGTTAAAAATCAAGGACTTATGGCAACTTAAAAAACCATTTCTGCATGTAAATGCTTTGATTTTTCTTCAGTTTTTTGCTTCTCCTGTAAAATATCGAAAATTCGAGTTAGGCCTCTTTTTGTATTAAGCCATCGATATGTACTTAAGTATGTTTGTAATTACAAGTATTGATGTAAGTATATTTTCAGACATAAATAGCAAATGAAATAAACCACTTGCCATTAAAAAGCCAAGAAAAATGCTTCTAGTCTGTGCAAATGCGCTGGTGAATTGCAATGAAGAGTATCTACCCGAACTGTTAGCGTGCAGTTTGCTTGCATTCGATGCGAGCTGAAGTGACAGGGTCACATTACTTTACTATTATTAATACATATTTTTAGCGATTTTGGTATTGTTTCTTGGCCTTGATCTCATCAAAACATTCAAAATTTCCGCTTATGCCAGCCATACGCTACACACAAGTTCAGTGCTCAAGTCTGGCACTGCGTAAACTAAGCTTGTGACACATGCTTGTGCCATAATGCAGGTGATTCTTTGTATAATTCTAGGAACTCTGTCCATAATATTTTTTTCTGCGCTCATTTCTTGTTTTGAACTCGTTAACAATCACGAGACAACTGAGCGTTTGAACATATACTACACAAGTTCACTGTACAGTTTTCAAGCTAGAGCAACTATCAAAATCGTAAATAGCACAACCACCCATATACCCTACAAAAGCGCACTGTAGAATGCCAGACTTGTGCAGTGCCACACTTGTGCAGTGCCACACTTGTGCAGTGCCACACTTGTGCAGTGCCAGACTTGTGCAGTGCCAGACTTGTGCAGTGCCAGACTTGTGCAGTGCCAGTCTTGTGCAGTTCCAGACTTGGGCAGTGTCAGACTTGTGCAGTGCCAGACTTGTGCAGTGCCAGACTTGTGCAGTGAACTTGTTTAGTGTATGGCTGGGATTACTGTTAGCCAAATTAACAAGACGAAAAATAGAAAGAAAATGTTAACAAATAAGAGTAAATTTTTAACACCGATTTCTAATTCGTGCTACAAAGTCTACACTGCAAGCTCCCTAAATCATCTCGCCCACAAATAACTGTCGCCTGACTTTTATGCAAAAGGGAAAAATCTCTACATTTTAAAAAGCCTCCAATACAATAAAAATCACTTGCTAACCTTATTCTTTTCACGCGCACATGACTGTTACTCAATACTCGTATACGCGCAGTTCATTTTGCAATCAATTCATATAAACGAAACAAAATATTTTATTGAAATGTAATAAAAATTGTAATTAATTGAAATAGAAGAGGGGTGGGGGGATGTAAATAAAATATGAAAAGCAAATACTCGTATGAGTAAATTAACATCTCTCTCAGTGCAGACGGATACAAATAATTGAATGGCAGCAAGAACTACTTGCTGTACTTGCCACCACCCCCATTTAATTTGTAAGATTGAAAGAATAAAAATTAAAAATTATTAAACTGAAATTCTCTTTTCATTGGTTCCTGGTTTGTTTATGGTTGTTTGGTGTTGTTGCTATTGAATAATATTGAATGATTTTTAAATAGTTCGGGTCATAGGAGAACGCCAAAGCCAAAAGATACAATTAAACAATAAGTCTAGATTTTTCCCCACAATTCTGATTAATACAATTAAAGTTCGTTCAATAATGCAGAGCAATGTTGCATTGTATTGTCTAATTAAATTGCGAAATTGTTAAGGAAGTGGTATGTTTGGATATATGTATATATTTATTTTTTCTGAAAAATATAATGAATTCAAATTGAAAAATTGGTATTAAAATTGGTATGATAGTAACTTGGGCAATTTTATTTAAATATTTTATAGAAATTAGATTGTTGTAATATCTATTAGGGCTCTCCAAATTCGTTTTAAATGATAAACTTAATTTTTATTTGTCGTCTCTCAAAAAAATATCAATCAAAATCAATTAGAATATTTTCTTGGGATTTTTCTTTTTTTTTTCATTCTTTTTTTACAATTGTACAACATTATTTAAATCAATTCTGGAAAGAATTTTACAGGGTATCCCATGAAAACTTTAACATTATTTTTGGAATCGGAACAGCGTAAAGAGAGACGAGTGGAAAAGTAACTTTTATGTTCCCCTCGTCTCTCTCTCTCCAACAAACTAATCAGCTTAGCAATAAGACTTGCTTAGTGTAAATTAGGACCAAGCGAAACCATAATAAACCGCGCTTTGTAGAAATTATCGAGGGCAAATTCATGTTCAAAATAAGGTAATAAATAAATAAATGTTTAAATTTTAAAAATTTAGAATTACACAAATAATTTAATTTTAATCCAAAAACGTTCTTTGTTCGAAATATTAATACGAAGCGCAATCTGGACGTCCGAAATAGGGATAAGGACCAATTACCGATTGAATTTTTTTTGGGAACAATTTTTATTTACATATTTATGGGATAACCTGCCTTAAGAATTAGTTCTCCGGTTATTATTAAGCAGATGCTCGTTTGCTTTTTCTAACATCAAATAATTGACATTTCAATTAAAAATTAAATGAAAAAAAATTAATGTAATTTATTTGAAAATTTTTGGATTTCATTAGAATTGAATTATTAAATAATTTTATAGCCCGATAACAAGCCTATAAATAATACTCGTAGTGTTCTGTTCAATAATTTTATAAATTTATTGAAGTGTACTGTTGCAAGATGTGTGTGTGTTAATACAAGCAGATGTAAATGAAATTGGTTAAGCAAATAATAATTACACATAAAAATTTTTATTAATTTTTTTTTTCAATTTACAAATAAATTTCTTATAGTTAATGCGTTTACATTTCAGCAAAGTCTAGTACTTCTAAGATTTCTGGTAAAATCTAGATCATACAAAACAAAATCTCTTTCATTACTAAATTTTGTTAAAATCTTCTTTAAATCCAGTAGAACTTAGTGATGCAATTTTTGGTTCTTTTAATTTTTACTAAAGAGTCAGCTTGTTTATATAAAAAGGTGTGTGAATTGGCTCAATTGCAGTTGTTTGGTTGTAGTTTTGGAAAATTTTCAAATATCATATTGCATTTACATTGTCTCGAAATCTAGTAGATTTGATTTGAAATTTTTATCGAAATCTATATCGTTTACTGTGAGATTATTTAAAATTGTTCAAGATTTTGTATCCAAGAAAAAATCACCCTTATTCCAGTTGTCGACATCGACATCACTTTAACACAATACCAAAAAATTGGAACTCGCTTTCGTGGACAATTTTGACAATATGAGAATCTATTCCGGTTCCCTAACGTCTAGAAAATAGCATAAACCTGCCAAAAGAAGTCCGTTGTTTTCGACAACGACAACACAAGCCCCGATTTTTTGTTATTGTGTTAAAGTGCCGTCGATGTCGACAACTAGAATAAGAGTGAATGATTTGTCTAAAATTTGTCTTAAGGGTAGATTTTGTAAATACAAACGATTTTTTTTTTGTTTTGAAATTTTGTATGGGAAAAATATTTTTTGAAACGAATTTTCGTTATTTTTCATGCAAATTTAAAAAGAAATTTTAAAAAAATCTGAATTTTTAACTGTAACCGAAGAAGTGCCGACTTAGCTCATTCACACACCTTCAATCGTACATTTTGTAGAGCGTAGCTAATTCACTCACCTTTCCTATAAGTACGAGAATGTTGTAATAATAAAAATAAAGTTAAAGTTGAAAACTAAGCTTTGAGAATTTAAAACAAGTATTACCATACAAAATACTGGTTCTAAACTCTTAAAGTATACTTTGTTTTGCGCCATTTGGATTTTGAGTAGATTAGAAAGAGCGTAAAGTAGATTTCGTTTTGTATGAGGAATCTAGTAAAAAGCAACTAGACCTTGCTCGAAATTTCGTAAGTATTAGATTTCGAGATAATTTAAAAGTCCTATTAATAGATTTTGCTTAGGATTAAATATCTTGATAAATGTCTAAAAAACTTGGTGTAAAAAAAATCTACTCTATAATTTAATAGACTAACTATTCAATAAGTTTTTGTATTAAAATTCTTTCCGAGTTTAGCTGTCCAATAAAAATAAGGTGGCAGGAATTAAATGCTTTTGACTTCAAAAAAAAAAAACCAGGAACTTCATAGTTCTGATTTTCTAAGACCGAGATCCTACTACCGGCACAATATAACGCTTATCCGTCAACTCACTGAAATAAAGTGAAAGTAATCAGCTAAACTGGATTTATTTCTGAAATAATTGAAATACAAGGACATAATTGCACTACACTTTATTGGTAAGAAGGCCACATAGACTTATTCCAGAATTAAATGAGAAATAAAGCCATTTTAGTTTATTACTTATGACTTTATTGCAGTGAGCCGACCAAAATCGCTACATTGTGCGGAAACTCGGCTAAAGAAGCCACATTAATAAGGAGTGATTCGTATATGCAGAATATAATAAATATACAGGGCGCCCCATAATTCTGTGTGGGTGACTGTTACCAGAAAAATGAGGGACAAATATTTGCCGCGTACATATTTCGAAAATTATAGCTGATTTGAAAAATATCTTAATTACCTTTATCGTGAATATATTTTCCTTCGAAATATTTCCCTTTTCCCTAAAATTGCAATCGTGAATTATTTCCACTTAACAAAAACTCACACATTCGAAAATAATATGGCAACGCAGATTTTTATTCCCGTGGGGTTTTCCCCAAAAAAAATGTTTTTCTTGCTGGTTTTTTAAATAGTTTTAACTTGTTTGATTTTTTCTTGTTACTTCTGATAAATACAGTGGATGCATGCATCCATCATCTCTAAAATTTCGTCTTTTTATTTTTCTTCTAATAATATAAATCGGAGCGAAATAATATGAGGTTTGCTGAATAATAACAAATTTATTGAGAAAATTATATATCGTCGGTTGGTTATTGGTTTGCGGCACAGTATAATCAAAATACATTAAGTCTGCAGCAAACAAATAACCAACCGACGATATGTAAGCATGCGTAAAAAATAAAATTACATCAATTCACAATAGCTTGTTATTATTCCTTAATAATTCACGATGCGAATTTATTGTTCGTCGGATTAAAAAAACTATTTCCTAGAATTTATATAAAGGTGAATATTTTAGACCTTTAATTTATAGCAAAATGTTGTGCATTTATATTATGTTATAGCGCATTTACACTGTTTCGAAATCTAGTACTTTCGGGATTTCGAGCTAAATCAAGCTGTTTTTTTCCAGATTTCGCATACAAAATCAAATCTAATTTTTCAGTAGATTTGTAGGAAATCTAATAAAATTCTAATGTTTTTATTTATTCTTTACTACTCTGTTCAACAAAAGGTGAGTGAATTAGCTACGGTCTGCTTAAAAAAGTGTGTGAATTGGCTATATTTCAGTTGTTTGGTTGTAGTTTTGGAAACAATTCAGTTGATGGATTTTGTTTTGGATAAAAAAAAATCTTGATAAATGTCAAAAAAAGTTGGTGTAAACGGTATAGATTTTCATAAAGATTTAAATCAAAATATGCTAGATTTTGTGCTGATGTAAATGGCCTATTAAGCTTGAGATCCATTTTAATAAATAAATCAAACTATCTTCCTATTAATTTCTATTTATTTATTTAGAGCTATTTCCACCAATTTTTAAAATATTTGTACTGTTCAGCATATTTTTTTAACATACATAATTAAATCACAAAGATTCTTGCATTTCCACCGAAGTGTTGTGTAACAGAATAGTTCTCACTATTTATTATAATGTATCAGCAATCTATCGATCATCTTGATTAAATCATTCAGCACCTCTTTATCATCAAAAGCCCATTAACGAAAACATAAAATTAAAATGCAATCAAATGGTTTGCCAGAGAAAAATATAAAACAAATAAAGAATTTCTAATGAGAAGTGGAAAACTCCAATTTCCTTTCCTTGCACAAAGCTAAAGAGCAAAATTCCAGCAACCTACATACATACATACATACATAGATATGTGTAGTACGATGCATACGAGAGCAATTCAAAAATATAACAACAAATCACTTAAGTCATCAATTTAGTTAATTTGGCCCCTTTCAATTTATCAGCCAACCCGTCTTTTGATATTAAATAGCTGTCTATGTATCTTTATTATCACAACAGATTGCATGTAAATGCATACTTATAAGTACAAAAAAATGCAGCTCAAGTGCACACACACTCACAAAAGTACGTGAATGCGTGTGTGTGAGTACGTGCGTATGTGTGAGTGCGTGCCTGTGTGAGATTTTAGTATTTGAATAAATGCACACTGCGTTTCATTTATTTTAAGTTTATGCTCGTAAGTCTTTTCCATTTGCATTTTAGCAAATATGCCTTCAAACATTCATGCCGATACATATGTACACATGTATGTATGTATGTATGTATGTATGTATAGATAGATAGTTACATAGATACTGGTTTATTGGTTAAATACTTACATCCATATTGATGTATTACAAGTTGTGTTTGTGCATTTGTTGGCATATTTGCTAAAGAAAAATTTCTATTTTGTCAAAAGGATTAACTTTTGTTTAACAGTTTGTCTGTTTTCCAAAATCCGTCCGTCCGTTCGTCCACCCGTCCGTCCATACCTCCCTCCCTACATCTGTTGGTCTGTCCGTCCGGCCATCTCTTTGTCTTTGGTAAATGCTGTTCTGTGTCTATTATTACAATTAGTCTGTCTGTTTGTCTTTGAATGGACACAAAGAATTCATGATATCTTTTATTCCTCAGATACAAACTTGGCAACAACAAACAAACATGCGATTGAATGAATATTCGTATGCATGTATGTAAATATTTATGTCGTAGTTGTACTGAGTATACAAGTATTATTGCAAGTTTAGATTTAGTTGTTTAATACCTTAAGTATTTTGCTTTTAGCCATGCTAATATCATCAATATCAATGAAAGCTAAAAAAAAATTAAGCAAAAAAAAAAGAGAAAAAAACAAACATAATACTTTCTATAGTTTAGTGTCTCAATGAGTAGGTGTGTTCATTACATGAGTATTTTGTAACGATTAAGGTTTGTTCTTTTCACCAGTTTACTTTATTATACCTTATCCGTACATTATTGCACTCATTTATTAAATGACCCAACTGCAAAAATTATGCAAATGACAAGTGTGATTAATTTTATTGAGAAATATTAAAGAAACGAATTCAAAATTATGTAAAATCAAAAGTATGTAATTGTTTTAAACATTAATTATAATAAAAATTTTGTAGTAAAATAATACATTTACCAAAAAGAGCACTTTAAAGAAGAACAACTTTTGATAGTCAGCATTTTTTAGAAGAAAAAATCCATTTATAAATATACTCGCATATTGTATATGGGCATTTCCACAGGAATGTCAACTTTTTGTAGCGTGCGACACCAAGCAAATGGTTGTTTTTTTTTTTCAAAGAAAACGAAACTTTTTTTTTACTTTTTTATATATGTATTTGTGTAGGCCGCCAGCAGCTCTACTAAAAAAATTTTAAAATTTTAAGAAAAATCGAGTCACGTTGTTCAGAAATACAAGGTGAATTGCCTGCTGTCGCAAGCGACAAAAAAGTGGAATTTCTCGGAGAAATGCCCATATACGAGTACATACATATATTATGTTTCACCAATCACCCCTATCATAACAAAAAGGCGAACATATCATTTAAATAAAATTTTTCTTTCCCAAAAGCAGCAACTCGTTTTGAAAGTTGTATGGAAAAAATATTTTTGAAATTTGAAACGTTTAGAAACGAAATTTTCCAAAATCAGCCTATTGATCAAAAAATAAATAATATTTATGATTGATTACACTAGTTTACACTGAAAATGTACACTTGAGGAGAGGTGATTTTATTTATGTATTTTCTTCCGCTGAATTCGAAAATCAATGTTAAATTTTTTTTTATGGACCAGTTTTTGAGATATTGTGATTTTTTCAGTTTTTCGACCTTTTTTCACTTGACCCATCATATCTCGAGCTAGAACTGTCCGATTGGGTCCTTCTTTGTATTCAAATGAAAGGCATTGAGATGACAAATATATATGTATAATCGGATCTTTAATTGGTAAAGCGATTCAAAATATATAGATGAAAATAGGGCACCTTTTCAAAAAAAATCATATTTTACAGTGATTAATTGCTGACAGAAAAGTACAAATGGTTAAAACAATGTCTGGTTTCGGTCCATCTACGTAAAGATAATACTTTTACGTAAGAATTAAGACCAACCAAAAGAAAATCGACCGAAAAATTACAAAGTTATAAGCAATGGATTGAATAAATCCAAAGTAAAAATACATAAAAATAACAAATAACACAGGTCAAAAAAATTAAATTTATTATGTAAGGTCAAAGGTTTCATAGTAAATTTGTATATACTAAGTACTGTGTATCAATCGCTTTAAATTAGTTTTTTGAATTGACTCTGTATCTCGAGATTTTCCGTTATAAAAAAAAATAGGATGCTGTATCACATAATGGGCATTAAATCGATAACCAGTTCTTCAATTCAATAACAAATTACATCGACGTATAGGAAACAAATTGGCCTTTAAATTACGGCTTCAAGAATTTTTTAACAGTCTTATAGTTTCAGAGATATCCAGAAAGTTTTATACAAAAAAAATAAATTTTTTCAAAAAAAATTTAGAAAAGCGTTTGTTTCTTAAAAGACTCATTAAAATTTCAAACTGAAGAAAATTTTATATTTTATTACTAATTGTGATACATTCATATGTTATAAATAAAACGAGCCAAATTGATTAAAAATCATTCCAGTAATTCTGAATTTATTCACAATTAAGTGCTACCATACGAGTATATTTTAAAGAATAAAATAATAATAATAAAATAAATAAAAATTAAAAAATTCCGTAAAATATACACGTATGGTAGCACTTAATTGTGAATAAATTCAGAATTACTGGAATGATTTTTAATCAATTTGGCTCGTTTTATTTATAACATATGAATGTATCACAATTAGTAATAAAATATAAAATTTTCTTCAGTTTAAAATTTTAATGAGTCTTTTAAGAAACAAACGATTTTCTAAATTTTTTGGAAAAAATGTATTTTTTTGTATAAAACTTTCTGGATATCTCTGAAACTATAAGACTGTTAAAAAATTCTTGAAGCCGTAATTTAAAGGCCAATTTGTTTCCTATACGTCGATGTAATTTGTTATTGAATTGAAGAACTGGTTATCGATTTAATGCCCATTATGTGATACAGCATCCTATTTTTTTTTATAACGGAAAATCTCCAGATACAGAGCCAATTCAAAAAAACTAATTTAAAGGGATTGATACACAGTACTTAGTATATACAAATTTACTATGAAACCTTTGACCTTACATAATAAATTTAATTTTTTTGACCTGTGTTATTTGTTATTTTTATGTATTTTTACTTTGGATTTATTCAATCCATTGCTTATAACTTTGTAATTTTTCGGTCGATTTTCTTTTGGTTGGTCTTAGTTCTTACGTAAAGGTACTATCTTTACGTACATGGACCGAAACCAGACAATTTCTTAACGATTTGTACTTTTTTGTCAGTATATAATCACTGTAAAATATGATTTTTTTGAAAATGTGGCCTATTTTCATCGATATATTTTGAACCGCTATACCAATTAAAGATCCAATTATACATATTTATTTGTCATCTCAATACCTTTCATTTGAGTACCAACAACGACCCAGTCGGACAAGTCTAGCTCGAGATATCATGGGTCAGGTGAAAAAAGGTCGAAAAACTGAAAAAATCACAATATCTCAAAAACTGTTCCATAAAAAAAAATTTTACCTTGATTTTCGAATTCAGCGGAAAAAATACATAAGGAAATATAAATCTTATCAAATGTACATGAAAAAAATTTTATTTTGTAAACTAGTGTTACATTCTAATCTTTTCGCCGTTTCAAATCAAAGTGAACAAGGCGAATCCATACCAGGTGGATGAATTTGCCTTGAAAGTGAACAAACACTAATAAAGTCCCGTAAAAAATCATTCACGGTAGGGAAATGGGTTTTGAAGTTGCCATATGTTCACGTGAGCAAAATTTACGATAACAGTTTTCTGAACAGGGAACAAAATCCTAGGGAAATTTTATACGCAATAAGGGTGATTATTAGAAAATCAATTAAAAAAGTTGTTGAAAATAAAAAAAAATTAATTTCTTTTTTTTTCAATTAAGAAAATGTTTTAATCAATCAGTCACTTAATTAAATTTATGTTCTATTACCTTATTATGAATTTTTCCAACAAATTAGTTGCACGAAAATCTATTTATTTTCCGATAGGAGGCCTGGAAAAGCAAATCAGCAAAGAAAAAATGCATAATGTAAATTCGGTGTACATATATCAATATATCAATTGAAAAAAAAAAATCTTATCTTATTTTTTGCTGTGTACTTTTAAGAAAAATTACCAGTTTTGATCACAATCACTTTGTGGAAAGAGGGTATTTTAAAAATCAAATTTTCTTTAAGAGCCTGAGGAAAGTAATTTTTTTTGCAAAAAATGCAACTTACGACCTTTTGATCTACATAAAGTAGTAGTACCACAATAATTCCAAAGCAAATGCCCATAAACATTTAATTCATCTATCTACGGTTGTAATGTTTCTTGTGTTTCACATTTTGTTCTTTTTTCTATTTTAATTTTTGTTGACTTTAGCGGTCAGTAGTTTTTCAATTGGTTTTAAAACTCATATTAACATTTGCGCTTAAAAATGTTTTGTCATGTTTGGCATTTTGAAATTTATTTATCGGTACTTGTAGGGGTTTACATGAAGATTTGCTGCTTTAAGGGAAATTTGATCATTCTTGTGTGCCAGTCAATATTATTGATTAGATGCGATGTGTATACGCTTAATAAAACTCAACATTTTTTCTATTCCACTATCCATCTATCTATATATATATCTAATAAATTAGCTAATTGCTAACATTTTTGTTTATTTTTTCTTAAAAATATTATCTGATCGTCTTAAGGCAAATATTTATTCTTCTTGTGCTTTATTATTCGATTAGATGGTGTTGTTTGTTTTTTTTCAAATTTAAACCGTTTGCTAAATTAAGTTCTTAATTAAAATGCTAAATAAACAAAGATACTGTTTGGTTAGAAATATGGAAGAAAATATATAATCAATTTCATCAAATCAGAAGCATAAAAATTTACTTAATGCAACAAAAAAAACAAAACTAGAAATATGTATCTATTTTATCGGAAAGTATGTATGTATGCATGCATGTACCTTTTCTATCAAATTTTGCTAGTTCGAAAAGTTGTTTCGAAAAGATAATTTTTAAATAATAAATATACTTCTTGTAAAATTTAACATTAGAACAAGAAATAACAAAAAATAAATATGTAATTATTTAATGAAATGATAGTTTTAATGTTTGATGAAAATATACTGATAACGAAAAAGGTAGCAAAAAGGTGTTTTTTTTTTAAGAAAATATACATACTTTTGATGAAAGTACACTTTTAACGAAACCAAGTTCTGAATTTTTGAAAACTTTTTTACTTTCATAATTAATGAAAAATTTATTAAAAAATTTTTTAGTTACGGCCTCTTGGATTTCAATTTTTACAAAAGTAAGTCAATCAATGCGCCATAGAATGAAAAAATAATAAAACAGAAAATGTAAAAATTATTTGAAAGAGTTGCTAGACAAAACCACTTACACACAATCATATTCATTCACTCATTTTACTTTTCTCTTTTCGAAAAAGTATTCATAATCTCTTTCATCTTTATTTACAATTTTTGTTGCAGGCAAAGTATCGTTCTTTAGTGTTAAACCGCAAATTATGAAAAATTACAACCAAAACCACCTAAAAGCTAAAAACAATTAATTTCATTAGATTTGATTTTCTGCGAAAAGAAATCCATTTTATTTTTCCAAACATTTTGCACAAGAATAAATAAACATGAAACACTTTTCTATTGGTTCTTTTTCATTTCTATTTATTTTGTGATTGAATAGAAAAACATAATTAGTTTTTTTTTTAATTTTTATCGAAATCTATTTTTTAGTTCCGTTGTTCTATCTGAGATGATTACTTAATAACTTTTCCCCTCAACTTTTAACCAAACTGAAAATCTAAATTTAAAAATGTAAATAAAGTTTATATTATTTCTCTAGCGTTTAGTTTTCTTGTTTTATAAATTATTGTTAATTTATGCCTTCTTTTATAAAGACACAATTATTATATATAAGCTTTTACATCACATCTATCTTAATTTTTCAGTAGCTTTTCTCAAAATAATGTTAATGGGAACTAAATTTTTGTATTAAGATCTGTGAATTTTGTCAATTTTCTATCCCACTGTTAAATGGTATTTAAGAAAATTATGAAGTATTTATTTTTTTTATTAACTTAATTGATACAATTGCAAGAAAATATCCAAGTGCTAGGCTAACGTGCATAAGATGACAACTTATCTCTGGATATTCAAAATTAAACTGTGGGTGGTCGTGGTACAAAATATTAAATTAATTAATTCGTTTAATAAAAACCAATTTAATTAGAATTGTTGCAAAAGGGGATAATTAATTTTTATCAAATATTAACCTTCTACTGCCAATATAGAATATATATTATACGGATAAACATGAATTAATGGGGCAATAGCTTATAATCTAAATAGATTTTAATCATTTCAGCTGAGAAATAAATTTCCCTCAAATTTCAGAAGAATTAACTAAGCTAAGGCTAGTACTAAAAATGTCTTTACTAAATGCCGTTGCCAATACAACATGAATTACACCACGGCTCTCATGGTGATTTCTTTGCGTGGTGTAAAACACTTAGGTGAATGCATTCGAATATTGTAGCACAGACACAAGACATAGTTAGAAAAATGGTGGAAAACGTTGGATTGGAATTAGCTAAGTATAGTAGCTGGGACAAAAACATATTCACCACTTTAATTTTTATTTAGCACTGATACAAACCGCAGCGAATAGCAAATTTTTAGTAGTCATGTGGAATACATTTAATCCAAATATTTATTGTTACTTATGTGGAATATATTAAGTGTAAAAACTCACGAGGTAAAATAAAGTAAATCAAATAATTTAATGAATATGCAAAAATAAATACTATCTAATATATAATAATGAATAATACCAAAAATAAACTTGTAAATTATTACATAAGGTGTGTGGTAATGAATGTTTTATGCTTTTATCATTGCAGCGAGCAGGAAAATTTCATATCTGAACATACCGTCATGGCCGTTTTCACTTCACAAGGCCAAGTAGGTGGCCCATGCCGTTATATGCCAGCCACGCGTAGGCAAAATCATCAATGTCGCAAAGAATTTGGACTGCCGGAGACCATACGTGAGGCGAGGCGTTTAGCTACTACACATTGCGAGGATCAATTTCGTTATGATCGCTGGAATTGCTCAATAGAGATACGAGGAAAACGTAATATTTTCAAAAAACTATACAAAGAAACTGCTTTCGTGCACGCTCTGACTGCTGCGGCTATGACCCACTCAATTGCTCGGGCATGTGCTGAGGGACGAATGACCAAATGCAGTTGTGGGCCTAGAAAGCAAAATCGAGCCGATCAGACATTTCAATGGGGTGGCTGTAATGACAATTTGAAACATGGCAAAAGGGTAACGAGAAGTTTTCTAGATTTGCGTGGTGGAGATAGCGATGAAGTGACTGAAATTTTGCGGCATGATTCAGAGGTAAATGATATGGACAAGAAAAAAATTCATTACTTTTATTATTATTATTATGTAGGTCGGCGTAGAGGCTGTTTCAACTTTAATGAAAGACAAATGCAAATGCCATGGAGTTTCGGGTTCTTGTTCTATGAAAACATGTTGGAAGAAATTATCCGATTTCAATGCCACTGCCACGCTATTGCGACAGAAGTATAATCAGGCTATACGAAAGGCACCAAACGCACGCACAATGCGAAGAGAGGCTCCCTCAAGTCGCGTGAAAAAGCCTAAACAACGACGGAAGAAAGTAAGTTTAGCCACGCTTCTCCTCTCACATAAATGCCAGAGTACAAGCAAGTAAATATAAATTCTCTTTTTTCTATTGCAGCAACAGTCACAGTATACAACGTTATACTATTTGGAAACATCACCCACTTATTGCTCGGTGACCAAGGATCGTCAATGTCTGAACCCAGACAACTGTGCGAACCTCTGCTGCGGGCGCGGCTATACGACACGCGTTTTCAAACAAGTGGAGAAATGTCGTTGCCGCTTCAACAATGGACGCTGTTGCCAATTGATCTGCGATTATTGTCAACGTTACGAGGATAGATATTTTTGTAAATAGATTTTTTATCGTTTTAATTTAAGTTTATTTAAATCCTCTACTCCTTTACTTTCTTTTTTTATTGTATTTTATTTCATTCCTATTTATAAATGTATGTGTGTGTATGTTGAAGAGTTAGAAAAGTAGTGTGTAGACATGACGAGGATTGTCACCAATCTGGTGCATCATTGTCATTTTATTTTTTAGTTTCACTAATTTTTTTTATACATATAAATATATTGTCCGGCGACATGACCACCAAGATGGCATAACTTGTATTTAAAAAAAATCTAAATATTTTTATTTAATTGTATGATAAAATAAACCGAAAGTAACACAAAACTTAAGAGAAAATGTGAAAAAAAATCGAAAAAGTATTGAAAACTTATTTAAAAATCAATCACAAAAAATTAAATAAATAAAATAAAATAACAATTATAATTTTAATAATAAATAATGCATTAACTTTAAATATTTCTAATTTATAAAATATTAAATAAGAACACAAACAACCAACAACAACAAAACCAAAAAATAAATAAATAAATAAATAAAATTAAATGAAATAGAAAAGAACCAGCAACTGATACGATTAATTTAAAACCAAAATATAAAAAACATCAAACAAATAATTCGTTGTAAATTTCTTTTATTTAAGAAAATAAAATGCAAGATAAGTATTAAGGCGAATCTATATCAGGTAGTCTCGACGACCTGGCCGAATATTTTCGCCGGTTGTAATTTGATTACATGTTAAAACGAATTTTTTAGTGTTTTTTTTTAGTTCCCAAAGAAGGCAAATGCATATAAGGTATACTCAGTTGAATTTGCTTTAAGAAATTTATACTTTAAATGTCAAAAAAATGTACTGAAAAATGTGTGTTGACATCCAACGAATATTCAAATTGCAAGCGGCGAAAATAGTCACCTGATCTAGGGTTGTCAGATGTGTTCTGACCTATTTCGCCAAATTGATTTTAAAAATCGCCAAAAGTCGCCAAAATCAATTTTATGTAGTTTTTCTTAGTAAATATTTGATAATAAATTTGATTTTATATAAAACTTTTTTTAATATAAATTTTTATTAAATAGTCGTACAGAAATTTAACACAAAATCGCCAAAAGTAGAATTAAAGTCGCCAAAAATAATGTTGTTAAAATTTTTCTCATCTAAATTCAAAATGAGTTAATTGAAATAATTAATATAAGAAAAATCATCAAAATCAAGTTGATTTAAAATCATGCAGACGACTTTTGGTAGGATTTATTTTTTTAACTACTAATTCCACAAACTAATTTTCCTGAATTACAAAAATTTTGAATTTAAATTTTGTTGAAAATAGCCACAAAAATCGCCAACAAGTTTATTTATCGCCAGAAAAAGCGCCATGTCGCCGAACGAAAAATTTGGACGCCAAACAATTTCAAAAATCGCCACGTTTGGCGAGATATCACCACATCTGACAGCCGTGACCTGATCCATTGCGACCACCTAATAGACTTGGGTCGAACTCGTTCACTAGTTAATTTTTGCCACAAACCAATGATCACACCCATGTAATTTAAATGGGTTTGATAATTGGTTTGCGGCAAAAATGAACTAGTGAACGAGTTCGACCCAAGTCTACCACCTAGTACTCATTCGCCTTGGATCCCAAATATGAATTTTTCAAAGCGAATTTAAGCAAGTCTATCTTATAACTTATACCAAGGCGAATCCACATCGAGTGGTATCACTGTCCAGTTGACTATTTTCGCCGCTTGTAATTTAATTGGTGTTAGCAAACATTTATCATTAAATTTTTTTACATCCCAAGTAAGAGTTTTTCAAAGCGAATTGAGGTGAGTATATATGTAATGGGTGTTTTTTATTGAGGTATAGAACTTTAAGTTGGCATCACTTTTTTAACTGGCGGCCATTTTGTCAGCTGTCAAGTGATTAATATTTAGTTTGGTTTGCCATTTCATCATGAACAGGTTGACAAAAGAACAACGCTTGCAAATCGTGCAAATTTATTTCGAAAATAATGGTTCAGTTCGCGAAGTTTACCGCAATCTCCGTCCATTTTATGGTCGACATAATCGTCCATCAGAGCAATTAATTCGGTTAACCATGGATCGTTTTCGCACTACGTTTACTCTATGCGATAATACGCATCCGCAGAGACGTCGAACAGTGCGCACCGAAGAAACAATTGCCGCTGTAGAGCAAAGTGTTGAAGAGGACCCGAATGAATCGATTCGCCACCGTGCACAGCAATTGGAGCTTTGTCCATCAACTTTATGGAAGATTTTGAAGATTTTGAATGTGGATGAGTTGTGGTTCCAACAAGACGGCGCTACATGCCACACAGCGCACGTCACAATCGATTTATTGAAGGAAACATTCGATGAGCGCATAATTTCGCGGAATGGACCTGTCAATTGGCCACCAAGATCGTGTGATTTGACACCATTGGATTATTTTCTTTGGGGATATGTGAAGTCGCTCGTCTACGCCAACAAACCAGAAACGTTAGGGGACTTGGAAGCCAACATTCGTGGCGTTATTGCCAACATACGGCCCCATATGCTCGAAAAAGTGGTTGAAAATTGGACCTGTAGAATTGGCTTTATTCGAGCCAGCCGCGGCGGCCACATGCCCGAAATCATATTTAAACATTAATGGCATAAAATTATCCTTCCAATAAAGCCAAATTGATGGTCATTAAAACGATTTTCTTGTGTTTTATTTCAATTCGAAGTTCTATACCTCTAAAAAAACACCCTTTATATCTAATATGCAAATGCCTTGAATGAAATATTTCCATAAGTTGGCCTACTGGGTAACTCTGCCAAAAGTTTGGGAACAATTTTGCATCTGATTGAAAATTTGCTTAATCATCGATCGCATTTCTATGATTGCGCTATTTTTCAAAATATTATATACGAAACAACAAGTTAATTTACTTAGGTAATACCTATGATTTTCACACATCGGTTCAGAAAAGTAGTTATTGGAAGTCGAACTCGGCCAAAGCTGTGTACTTTTGCTGTAATACAGACACTTGATGGAAATGTAATACGGATACGTGATGGATATTTACTTAAAACTAATCGATTTTAAAGAAATAAAGATAGTGTGCTCTTTACTATTATGTATGTATTTGCTATACATTTCATAATTGGCTTATCATAATTTTTTAAAAACGTTTTTTAAATTTCTTTTCAAATTTCTTGTACATATAAGTCTTGTATTTTACGAAATTTTTTTTTAAGTTTACGAAATTTTTGTAAGTTTGCGAAATTGTTCGAAATGCATATCACTTTTACAAAACCAATCGTTTTAAAATTTTACGATTTCTATCAGGATATTATCCTCCAAACACGTTTCTAAGTGAAAATCTAACAGAATAAAAACATTATTTAAAACAAATTAGCACAATAAATTTGCCCATTTAACTACACTTGTTATTTCTAATACAATTTATAAATGATTGTAAGAATAATCAATAAGTCCTTAGAATTCATATCTGAGGGCGGCTTCGCACACTTGAATGGCTGTGAGAATGTAAATATTTTATATTTTCATAACAATATCAGTAACATCATTATGGAAAATTATTTATTTACTCCTGCATGTGTATGAATGGTTGGAGGTTGTTGTCAGTCTGCTAAAACATTATGGGCCTGCTTGTGCAATTTTTTATTATTGCTGCAATCGTTGTTGCTCGTCGCACTCTTTGTTTTTGACATCAAAAGCAGCATTCAATGTGAATTTATATACATATTTTTTAAGACCTTAAAGAATTCACGACAAGGATATTTAATGTCAAATAAGCAAAAAAAAACTCTTAAAAATTATGTTGCTACGAATAAAAACCGTGATAATGAAGGAAAACAATTTGAATAATGGTAAGAAGACTCCTGCGTATGACATGTTTAGACTGAAGAGAGAGATAGAGAGAGAAAGAATAATCTCTGTACAAAATATTATGCACACCACACCACGTTCGTGTTTTAAGCACATGTTTATTAACAAAACTATTTGAGTGATACGAATACATAAATACGTAAACACAGAAAAAATACCAATGTAAAATCAACATGCAAAAATTTTGATTTAAATTTACAAGAGATAATATGTTGTTTAAGTGTGTTGGTGTTTATTTGCTTTGTTCATAGCTGCAATGCAGTTTTGTGCTTAGTTGTGTCAGTTGTTGTTGTATTTTCTCTGAAAATTACCATAAATCATGTTAGATTAACATGAAACACATATGAAGCAAAATCATTGCCGAAAAATATTAAATTAACATTGTTTACATAGATTTAAAGTTAAAATTTGTGTGTGTGTATTTTTTATTTCAATTGAGCAATTGAATTACAATGAGTTTTAATCAGGAAAATTTTCTGCTCAAGTTCAGTACTTGCAATTATTGCTAGCGAATGCAATATTTTATTAAGTAATGTAATTTCTTAAAGAAGAATCACTTTAAAATAAAGCGATTTTCATAAAATAACTGATGAAGTTTTTAAGCTTTTAAATCTTGTTATTTTGTATAAAATGTTATTTATCTAATATATTTGCTTCGTCTGACCCTTACTTTAGTAAAGCATAAAAATTGATTAGACATGATTAATTTTAAAGAAATACATCACGTTTTCAATCCACAAACATGAGAACTTGTGCTGGCGAATAGTCAAAAATAAAATCAGTAACCAAAAAAATATATATTAACCAAATAGAACAGTAAGAAAACCAATTTGTAAAGAAGAACACAATAAATAAGTGAAAATTAATACTTTCTAAAATAAGATGTGAGCTTTTCTTTGGTGCTTAACCATACAAAAGTTGTCATTCGATACATTGATGAACAAATTTTTGAAAAACAAAACATCACCACAATGTGAGAAGCAATTTGAAGAAGAGTGATTTGAGTGTAGACTGTAGAATGGAAGCAGTATTTAAGCAGACACCCTTAATGCAATTAATTTAATGTACGTTTTTCAAATGGTGAAGGCAGAAGTGAAAGTGAGACATTGTTAAGCAGAAAAGAATTATTTAAAAGAAATATGTTTATTTTAGTTGTGCTTTTAGGTATCTTAAGTATACCAAGAGCTTTATTAAAGCCCATGGGCACTGCAGCAAAAGGGTAATTAAGAATAACCAGAATTTAGATTCAAATAAATTAAATTTATTAAAATTAAACAATTGCAGTGAATTATTGACCAGCAATAGTAGAGATGAGGAGTCACGGTCTAAACGTCAAACTGAATTTTTTGACCTTTTACAGCAGACCATAGCAAAGTATGGCAATTGTGCAAATGAGTGCTTGGCGCCTCTACAAGCTCTAGCTAATTGTCCACAACAATGTTCAGCTCCCATTGCAACATGCCCGGGAGCCACAAATCCACATGAGAATAACCCACATTTAAAGTGCACCAAAGTGAATTTGTGTGTTCTACAAAAACCACATTCTCATACAAAACCTGCAAATTCTTGGGATCCTAGGATCGCTAATGATAATCAAAATTTGACACCCATTTTTCGTGCTGATGCACCCACTGTGAGCATAGGCAGTAATAATTATGGATTGAAATATGCGCCTGTTAAAATTAGTTCAAAATATTCAAGTGGAAATAATTTTACTTTCTTTCCTGTAAATCAAATCATTTTAAACAGACTTTTGTACAGACCAGCAAATGGCGAACATAAGCCGGTGTTGCCAACTTCTTCGGAAAATACTACCGTAGTAGAAACAACTACGGGTAGTGGAGTTGCCAATGCAACTTCTTCGGTTCAAACGAACAACTCTCTTTGCTCGGAAGATGTCAAGAATATAACGCAATTGCCTCTCCCCAATGAACTCGATAATGCAACAACTCCTGGAAAACTAGAAAACTGTTCATGTTCAATAGCTCCCCACACCGATTTAACAGCAAACATTACAACAACAACAACGAAAAGTGTTGAAAGCAATCACTATGAAAATAAAGTATCTTACAGCGAATCGACTACAATAAATAAAAATATAAGTTTATTATTCCAGCAATTGGATGAAATGTCTGGCAGTGTAAATAATGATAATCTTAAGCAAATGTTGGAACAACTGAAAACTTACAGGTCAGCATTTGAACTAGATTTCAATGAAACAAATTCTACAAACTCAAATGTATCAAGTACCACAGCAACACCAACCAGAAGTACTAGAAATTCTATACACCAAATTTTTAAAGAAGCATTTCAAAGAACGCAAAATTCTGAGGCAGGAGACAAAAATATCGAATTATCAAACAAATTAAAAGAAAATTTTAAAAATAAAAAACATTGGCATAACTTCAATTCAAACCAATTCGCCAATGAGATTGGTCTCAAACCAATAAACTACTCTATGCAGAGCTCAGCGAATGTAAATAAGAACAATATTACTTTAAAAGCAATAAATCCATATAACGAAAGCCAAAACCTTCAAACTCAAACGGATGTAAAAAGCACATTTTCTGACTTAAATGGCAGCATAACACACACTCCCACCGCTTTAAATTCTCAAATTATTAGCAATCAAGCTTTACAGAATTTAAGAGATGAAATGAAGGAGTTAATGTCTTCTATAAAAAATGCTGAAAACAATTCTGAACAAAATCGTTTTACAACCAGACAAGTTAATGCGAGTCAAAATAATCCAACTTACAAAAATAGTCATCAAACAAATAAAACAATTTCCAATATTTATGATCAATTGAATAACAATAATTTTCACACAGAGAATTTAAACAAAAGTTCAAATGCAAAATCTTCCCTGCCCAGTAAAAATAGTTCCAAAATCACTATTTCCATAACCAGTAACGGCAGCTTCAAGAATATTCAATTTGAACACAGTGATAAAAATTTTGAGACCAACGAAAAGGAACATGGGAATATGGGTAAGTTAATTTCTTTTAAACAAGTTAAAGCAAACAGTCAGCGTGATTGTAAAAGAAGGAAATAAAAAATTTTGGTTAGCATGACGTAACGCATACTAAAAAACAAATAAAAAATCTAAAGTAACCTATAACTTACTAATTTTCCAAGTCCCCTCACACACACAGCAAGTTTTTTTAACCAACTTTTTAATACGAAACAAAAGAGATTTCTTTCGAATTTCCCGGTTAATAGCACGGAAATTCGAAAGCATTTTTCTTTGTTTCGAATTACAGAGAAGACTCACATAATTCCATTATTATTTAAAATTTAAATTTCTTCAACAATTTAGCAACTCCGCATCCGCAAACTCAATCGTTGGACATGATGGGAACTGGCAGCAGACACGTAAACATCATTAAGCAGCCACAAATGAAAGGTAACAAAAAATAAAACAAACTCTTGTAGTTGAATAAAAATATTTTCAGAACATGTAAATTCCACAGTAAAACATGTTAGTCATTATATAAGATTTAGGAAAACAAAGTAAATATATACTCAAGGCGAATTGACTTTACCGGTTAGTATCAATTCTACAAAATTGCAACAATGCAAAAAACAACAAAGCGAATTTACATACATGACAATATAAAAATAAATTTTATTCACATCAAGGAATATTCATATAAGGTAAAATCGCCTCTTACGCTTTGAAAAAATCATATTTTGTGTGTAAAAAATATGTACTGACAAATGTGCAAGGGATAGTAAAATTACAAACGGCGAAAATAGTCACCTGGGCAGTTGAGACCACTTGATATGAATTCGCCTTGTGTTCGAGTTTTGCGCCGATTTTAAATTAAAAAGAAATATGTACGTGTGCTATCGATGCCACCTGAAAGTGAATTCGCCTTGTATGTATTTATCAAGGCAAATTCATATAAGGTATACTCGCCTCAATACGCTCAATACGCCTCAAAAAATGTACTAAAATTGTGTGTTGGTATCTTAGGGAGGATATTAAAACTACAAACGGCGAAACTGGGCAGTTGAGATTACCCCACAAGGTGAATACATACAACCCATGTATTGGATTTCACCACATTTTTCAGTACATTTGTTTGACATTAATACATACATACATATAAATTTCTCAAAGCGAATTGAGCCGAGTAAAACTTATATGAATTTGCCTTGCTAAATGGATTTTTTGATTTATCCCAGTATTGCATTAATTTATTTTCAAGATTTTAAAATATTTAGGGCCTAATTTTGTAAAACGCAACGCTTAGAGCTGAACAATTTTATATGTATTTTATTTTTGTAATATACATTTCTTTCATATAAAATTAGTCAACGCTTGGCGTTGAGTTTTACAAAATTAGGCCCTTAATTTATTTACATACATACATACATCGTCACCTTAAATGCAAACGGACGTAACTACACAAAAATTCGAAATCGAGTTTTTGGTTGATTATGGTTAATTTTATCAAACTACATGTTCACGCAAATATTTAGACCTCTGCGTCCGTTCAAACGGACGTAAGTACCAATGCATCCATTTTTTATTGCAAGGAACGTAATTAACATAAAAACTTAAAAGGAAATAAATGGTTGAAAGCATATAAGTATCCATACTACAAGTAAATTTCGAATGCAATTCTCAATAAAACTTTATTGTTATTGGTTTTATAACGTGTTTTGTTTCTCATGTAAAAAATATAATAATGTAGTTACGTCCGTTTTTCATTTAATGTGACGATATACATATAATACCGAATTTACGTTATGGAATATTTTTTAGAATTTCATGAAATTTGTTGCATGACTTTTCCATATTTCCTATAGAGGGGAAAGAGACCTGTACATGCAGACGTCCAAAGTGGCGTATCATTAATCTCTGAAGCATTTCTGCCACCATAATTGTCTGATTTGGCAAAAAAAAAAATAAAAACAAGTTTCTAAAAAAGCAACTAATTTCATGAAAAACTCATAGTTTTAATTCTCTCTAAGATATTTTGTTACCCACAATATATTTTACTTTTTTTTACTACAGCTCCTTATGCTGAACCAATGTTGTCTGAAATGTATACCAGCAAAACCAATTTCCAAACAAAGCCACCACCCTTAACTCTTTATTGGCATAAAGTTGAGGAAAAACCTTCAAAGTTAAAGAGAATTCCCAGTGAAGTTGTGAAGGCGTTTAAGTCGTTTGATATCAATCATACGGAAAGCAGTGAAGAAGAGAGTCTGCCAATTGTATTGAGGAGGCAATAAATCGATTACTAAAGGTTATGAAAGTAAGCGGCTATCATGATTTTGTTGGCATACCATGCTTAAAGTTGGGTGGGTGTTTTTATTCAAAATACATAATAATTTTTCAATGTACTCACATATTCACATACATACATATGTATGTTAAACAATTAAATTGCTTCGGAATGCATAAATTAGTAACTGGGTTTGTTTACTACTTATTGTTTTAATGGCCTGTTTCACAATAACGAAACGAAACTTTCGACTGAAAATTTATATTGAAAACCACAATAAAATACGAAAATATGTTTTTGTTTTCAATATAAATTTTCAGTCGAAAGTTTCGTTTAGTTATTGTGAAACAGGCCATACGTTAAATTTCGAGCTTTGGTGTTTTGGATGACTTTTTGTAGAATTTTCTGGCCTATATTTTTCCCCCTTTATTTAGAAAAATCCCAAAACGTACTCATATCGAGGATAATTAGATTGTAAAATTGTCGCACAAAAATGTTTCCAGTAAGCTTGCAGAAAAAATATGTGAACACATTTTCTACCTAAGAGGCAAGAGTTTTATGATTTCATATCCAAATTCACCTTAACAATATCGCACGCTAAACTCAAAAAATTTCAGATGCTGAGTAGTGGCAAACAACTGTTGATACTACATAAGGGTATTTTATATTCTTCAAGAAGAATTGTATGACAAAAGAAATTGTTGCGCTCGTTAAAGATTTGTTAAATTAACTGGTTTATACAAAAAAAAAAACAATACCACTTTGATCATTTTGAGTTGTGACTGTTTATGATTTAGTGTGCGATATGTGAAAGAGGTCAACTTCAAAAGCCATATTGTAATAGGTTCAGATGTAAGCTTTAAAAATATTGACACTTGTGCATGTCGTGCCATAACCGCCAAAAACAGCTTAAGCGACATAATTTTCAAACTTAATTCTTTGACCAAAATCGACTATTAGCGATCCTTAATAATGGATTTTCGTCAAAAGAACGAGGTCCAAAAAATGTGTCGGTTAAGCTTTTTTGGCGGTTATGGCTCGATATGTACATTTTCTTTTAATTTCCTCTGACAAAATCAGTTGTTAAAACTTTGTAGTTTTTTCCTTGTATCGTGCAGTGTAACTAAAGAATATAAATGATATTTTTATTATTTGGATTTTCTATTTCTATTGTAAAGTGTATTATGCGTAAGTATACAATAATTTTTAATGTCGTTGTTCAATTATTATGTCTTTTTGAAATAACAAAAAATGCATTCAATTACGCTGGGCATACACATGTAAAATTCATATCTTGATATGTTTGTATGTACATAATTATATCCATATGTAATTACATACATACATACATACATACATACATACACACATGGTCAATTGAATATGAGGTAACAACAATTATCAGAAAATTTATACTTCAAAAAGCACTCGTGTCAAATTATAAATCCATAATGATACATTTGCAATAATAAAATTACGGAAAAACAATAATCAAATAAAAAAACTCTTTAAAGGTGAATTAAAAATAAAAACAAACAAAAAAAAAACTGATAAACAAGCAGAGTTGTAAAGGAATGAATTGAGTATTTTTAATTATTTTTTTTTTCACTAATCATATCAGAATTAGGCAGCAGAAATCAACTTCGGGTTTGAAAGTAAAAGCAGCTTTCTCAAATATTTACACCCCTTACTTTAGTCTTTAGAATATGAAGTTATATGGACCAAAATGTTGCCAAATTAACTACGTAATTACTAATTAGTGTTTTACTTGTTTCTTTATTTATATTTATATAACAATTGCGGAATAAAAATCTAAATACATTACAATTTCTGACAGCTTGAAACATATGTAGAAAAAATTTATTTTTCTAGTATTTGGCGAACCCAAAAATTATATACTAGGCCACTGTAGCACCCTACAAGTATTTAATATTTTTATTTTTAAAGTGCAAAACAGTCAAAATTTTCCTGTTTGAACAGTCGTTAATTTTTGATTTTTTTATAGCTTTTGCTATTTATGGCGAGATACAGGGGTTAGAAAATAATTTTCGTAACAAAATTAACCGACACTATTACAGTTATAAATTTATTTTTGTTTTGATTTCTTTGTACTTAAAAACAGCGTACGAAAATAAACGAAGCAAATTGTTTGAATTTGTTTTGTTTGGTTCTTTGAAATGAGTTCAACAAAAACAAAAACAGTGAAAAGCATCGCTCAGTTTGTTTTTGTATTATTTTTTGCAAATAAGCAGAAGCCAGAGAACATTGCCGATCGACTGTAAGACGATTAACCGCCGCCGCCGACCACAAACAATATATTCATTTAATCGTGCTCCACTAGAAAAGATAATAATGGGTTATAAATGGAAACGTTTTGAAATATTTGCGGTGAATTTAAACACATTAAGTTTGTTTTATACTATGTTCACACTTATGTTTTTAAACATGTTTAATACATCGTCAGCTGGTTTCTGGTTTGCGGCACAGTATATTCAAAATACATTATGTCTGTAGCAAACCAGAAACCAAACGACGACATTTTCACAATTGTGTTTAAGACGAGTTTTCTAAGAACTAAACACAACCGTTCACATTATATTTGAGATGTTTAAGGTTGTCGTTTTGTCAGTATTATTGTCAATTATTGTATTTGTAAAAAAATTACGAATAATTATGCTTTTCAAACAACAAATGTTTTTGTAAATAATTCACTATTTTTTAAGTAATTACACTCTTACCAAATAATGTATCAGCTGCCGCCATTTAATAACAAAACAAAGGTGCCAGAGTTATCAAAAACCGGACTGAACATACTCTATTTACGTTTTTAAATCTTAAACACTTCATTTGAGATGTTTAACAAAACACTTCATTTGAAATGTTTAACAAAACAACAATCTCAAAATCATCGTGTTAAAGCTCTTAAACACGAATAATGTGTTAAACACGTTTAAAAACATAAATGTGAACATAGTATTATATAGCTAAGTAGCAATTGCTATAACCGGGTGTCCTAAGACACCTCTCTCCTTTTTTTCTTTAATACAAAATTTACAAAAAAAAAAAATGTAATATCGGTTGGATCTGTATTAAAAGATAATAGGCACTTCCTTAGGCCTGGTACTCTTTCTTATTCATCCCTGATTCAATGGAATTTACAAAATCTTAAGAAGACAGTCACGTCAATTCTGCATTTCGAATATTTTTTCGCTTTCAGTTACGCAAAATCGAAAAACAGCAGTCCAACAAAAAACTGAATCGTAAGAAAAAGAGCAGAAATCTTCTCAAAAAAAAAAAATTACATGTTAAAATGTTAGTTTAATTTTTCACTCTATACAGTTTTTTTTGCATAAAATAAAAACAAACAATTTACTGGAACACAGCAAAAAATATTTACTGAAACTGAGTTTTATATCAAACAAAATGTTTTGGTGTAGCACACAGAGAAAACAGTGCCTACTAAATACCTCATAAAATAGAACAAAATTAATAAGAAATCTCTATGGTTTTTTCAATAAGGAAATCTTATTACTTTCATAGAGAAATCAATCATAGAAAAATCAAGAAGAAATCTTGTAGTTTTTATGAGGTTATCTTATTGATTTTTTCAATAAAAAAAATAAAAAATAAAAATTGCGTCTTTATGTATTTTCATTTAAATTCTATACCATATACATATGTATGTATGTATGTAGTATATTGTAGATGTTATTTATTTATACATACAAGAAATCAAGAAGCAAACCTTTTTAAAAAAATCAATAAGGCAACCTAATAAAATCAATAAGAAATACCTATAGTTTACAATTTATAAGAAAACCTAATAGAATCAAGAAGTTTTTTTTTTTTGGTGCCAAAAATAACGGAAATTGAGTAAAAAAAAGTTGTGAATAATAAGATTTCTTCTTGATTTTATGTGGTTTTCTTCTTGTTAAAATTAATAAGATTTACCACATAAAAACAATAAGGAATCTCTATGAAAAAATCTTCGCCTAAAAACGTTTCATAGAGAATATCTTCTTGATTCTATGAGGCAGTTTTTCTCTATGCAGTGAACAGTAATTCATTTCATCAGAGTTGCATTTCCTCAAAGGCCCTGCAATTATATAGAAAAATGGCCAGACTTAAAAAAACATTCGTCATTTACATAATAATACGTTTCTATATCGTTAGCTAAAATGCAAAAAGGAGTAACTGACAAAAATATAGTTTTACAGTTGAAGCAAAAAAACTAAAAATAAAACTAAAAAATATGTAGTTAATTCTTCTTGTTTTATGTTAATAAAATAGTAATTTTTGATCGCAGAAGTGTAAAATTTTGTCAAGGCATGTAGTTCTATGGCATTCATAATAATCAATCAAAAACTCGATTTTGACGCCTTTTTGCATTTTAGCTAACGATATAGAAACGTATCTTTGAATAAACGAGTCATTCACTAAAATTCCAATTGGGATAAAAGACCATTTCATGTAAGAAAACACAAACTTTTTTATCATAAATGAATGCATACCTTTTCCGTACTGCATTTTGTTAAGAATGAAAAGTCAAAGCATAATTTATGTATATGTAAATACTGAAACCATTTGATAAGCAAAAAAAATATCATAACAGCAGCAAAAAATAACCGTTACCAATCTAACAGTTCTGTAATAGAGTGTAACAGCGGGGGAGAAAGCCTGCGCTGTGAATATCTTCAAAGGAACTAAGAGATTGTGCTTATAGCAGAAAGGGCTTATTTATTCCCACATATTATTCTACAGCTGGGCACTATACACAGGGAAATAAAAGAAAATTCTGTACACATTTCACATTTAGGTGCTGGTGGTTAAGACGATTAAACGGACGAGCTTTTCTGCAGCATTAATAAAATCGAAATAAAAAAAAATTATTGCAAAAAGAAATAATTTATTTCTTACATAAATGCATAAATAAATTAAATAAAGTTAAAATCTTAATATTAAATGCAATTTGTGTATAAAATACATATTCACAAAATCAGCACACTTCCTGTGTATTCTTTTTTTTTTTTTTGTTAATGAAACCTAAAAAGTGTTAAATGTTTTAGTCAAATTTATACATATTTGTTAACTGTTATATTTATATAAAATAGTAAAATAATTAAACATAGATATATAAATTAAAAATAAAGAGCATTTATTTAAAAAAAAGTGTTAAGAAAATACTTCAATTGAAATTGTTACCAAAAAAAAAACGAAATGCATACATATAAAAAATTCTTATATACCAAGTTATAAAAGAATTTGTGTTTTTTATGTTGGAGAAGGAGAAATGTCCCACAAAGTAAATCATTCAATAACAATTAAAACAATACCACCACAAACACTACCAATGAGAACGAAAAAAAATGTCAATGTGCAAATGAAAATACCTGCAACCTCGGCACAGTATCAATCGATATATTTAAAAATAAATTAGAAAAAATTTATGTACATACAATATTAAGAAATAATACCAAAAATTTATTAAAAGAAATTATCTTAAGCAACTGGAGAAGTTAAAGGAGGCTGTTAAAGTTAAAGTTAAAAGTTAAAGTTAAACTCCTTACCCAAACCATTCATCATCCTAGAGGACAAAAACAGGTTAAATATTAATACCACTGCCATCGAATAAACAAAAATATGTATTTAATGCAAAATAACGAAAATCCCACAAAAAAAATTTTTGGCAAAAACTAAAAGTAATTAAACTTTTGGCTGAAATTAGTTTTGGCAACTTTATACGTATGTATGTATGTATGTATGTATGTATGTATGTATGCATGTGTGTTCACCCAAATAAGTATATATACAATTGAAGAGAATGAATTCATTTTTGGTCTCAAGTGATACATATGTCATCTTGGAAATATAATCATGGTTTAAAAATTTAACGAAACAATACAAAAATCAAAATAAATATTTAAAAAAATTTTAATTTTTAATTTTAACAAAAAAAAGTTATGTTTATTATTATCGTGATAAGGGCGATCATTTTACTACCTTGAAATATTTATTTTCCCTGAACAAGAATTTGCTATTCGGCGCAATCATGAACAAAAATTCCGCACTAGATTTTTTCACTTTTCCTTTTTCTCCTATTATGAATTTATTTCCCCCTTTTTTACTCACATAACAATATCGCTCTGCGAATATATACTAAGTGGTCGCAACCCATCAGGTGGCTTTTTTCGCCGCTTGTAATTTGAATATACCGTTAAGTATAAATTGTTTGAAGCGAATTGAGCTGAGTATATCTTATGCGAATATGCCTTGATCTTAACTGCTAGAGATTATTTTCGCCGCTTGTAACTTTATAATCCCCTCATATGTCAACACACATTTTTCCCTACTTTTTTACATCCCAAGCAAGGCGAAATCATACTAGGGATCAAGTGACTATTTCCGCCGCTTGTAATTTGAATATTCATACGTTGGATGTCAACACACATTTTTCAGTACATTTTTTTGACATTTGAAATATAAATTTCTCAAAGCGAATTTAGCTGAGTATACCTTATATGAATTTGCCTTGCATCCGAAGTATTAGTTTCTCAAAGTGAATTGGGGTGAATGATGAGTTTTCCATGCAGAAAGCAAAATAGCGTAAAACCAGATTTTATATGAAAACGTTTTTCCTTTGATTTGCCATTCAATATCGCTGAACAAGCTTTAAAAAAATGATTTTGAATAAGGCTAAAAAATGGATTTTTGTCCCTTTAATGCTTTCGCAAAGTATAACAACAAGTTTGTAAAATCCGCATGAAAGTCGAACTTGAACTGTTTTCAAAAACGAGAAAAGAATTCATTCTTGTATATTCATTTTGGTACATCCTTGTATATTTATAACCCAGTTGGCCAAATCGTCACAGACGACATTGTCTTCGACGATTAATGTACGACATGTCGCCTGTTCATTAGGTTTTCTAATCGAAAATTTAAGGGAAATCGTCGTTCATACACGACAATATCCATCGTTTTGTTTTCAATAAAGCCGTGTTGACGGCAATCTGAGCGACAGTGTCATAAGTTTTGTCTTCAATAAAGCAGTGTTGACGACAATCTGAGCGACGTTGTCGCCCATCTCGTCTTGTGTGACTTCGGCGCCATTTGTATGAAAATTTCTTCATATTCTGAAAATGTCTTCTACGACTTACCATTGTCTTGTACGTCTTAAAGACGTGGCCAACTGGGAATATGTATATACATACATACATACATACATACATACATACATACATACATATATACATACATACATACATACACACATACAAGTACTATGTACGTATATGTACTACAAATTTAACTGCAGTACAATACCCCGCTTACAGTACGCAAGAACAACAACTAAATAATAAGCAGAAGAAAGGAAAGAATAACAAACAGAAAAAAATAATAATATCTAAACTAGGCCATATCATTGGCACACTTTGTACATTGTATTTGAGCATTTAGAAAATGTGAGCGTGTACTTTTACCAAATTTTCAACTAAAAAGATACTTTGTGTAGCAGCTTCCTTGTTTTCCGTTTTAACGAGAAAACGAGACGAACTATTTGAACACAAGCGCGCACTGTCTATTTACGAACAGTTTTAATTTTTTGCCTTTGAAAGGGGCTTTTCATTCATCACATAGTTGTTGAAGCAGCAGACTTCTTGGAAGATTTGTGAACAGTTAAATCACCAGCAGAATAACCAGAAGGTAAGTGAAAGATTTGTTAAATATTATACGAGTATTTTTTTTTCAATAGGAACGAATGCATTATTTTATTTATGAAATATACTTTAGCAATTTTTTTTATATTTACGTAAATTCAATTAGCTCTCATTTTTTGTTATAATTGCTGGTAACTTTTGAAAAAAAAAAATTTTATTTAAGTAAACATTCGAATAAAAATTATTCGCAAAAAATTGTTCAACCAACCAAAATAAGCATTGTAGTAACTGTAAAGTAAGACAATTTTCGAATAAAAAATATTCGAATAATAATTATTCGAATCAAAATTATTCGAATAAAAAATATTCGAATAAAAATTTTTCGAACAAAATTTAATCCATTATATTAATCGACTCATTCGAATAAAAACTATTTAATAAGGCTATTTGATCTATAATTATTTTAGAGGGCACTTGCACAAAATGTAACTGATTCTAATTAAATACAATTTACATTTATCGAGATTTTGTATCCAAAACAAAACCCATTAACTGAAAATTTTCCAAAACTTCAACCACCAACTGTATTGCAGTCAATTCACACACCTTTTTACGTACATAGTCCGATTTTTTAGTACAAATTTGAAGAATAAAAAACAGATTTTGTGTAGATTTTGACCAAATCTAGCGACGAACTAGATTTTGTTTTGTATGGGAAATCTCTGAAATCTCGTAAGCACGAGATTTTGCCCAAATGTAAACGCTTTATGAGTATAATAAAATATTAACGGATCACATTAACACAAAAACTGCTTTCATTTTTCTTATGCAACTCCTTTCAAATGTTATTTCATTACAACCGTGTGTCCCACGGCAATTCTATTATCTTTCTTTGTTAACAGCACAAAGAATCAATTACATATATTTTGTGTAACGCAGAACTTGGCATGAAATTTGCTTGATATTTAATTGTTACTATGAGAACTAGAATGATAAAAAGCATATAACTTTTTAGTTTGTTACAAAAAAATAAACAAATTCAAGGAACAATTTGTGAGTGACTGAGTTACACATTTTCGAAATTACTAATTCTTGACTTTTGATGTTGTCAATGTCAGCTCACATTAGTGTAATTCTATCTATCTTCTTATTTGGGTTCTCATGCATGAATTTCTATTGCAAATTAACTTTTCAAATAACATATTGTGTCCTTATAAGGAATATATGTATGTCGACATTGAATGTGATGTAGATAAAAGAATATAAATACACACATACATACATATGTATGTATTGCACTACTACATATGTATGTAGATGTGTGCATGATAATAAATTTTTATACAAACAATATTATTAATGAAATAAAATCTTAGTAATTTATTACGCATGAAGATACGAGTATAATAAGTGCAGACATATGTAAGTTACACATATGGAAACAAGTAATGTCAGTTATTCACAAAATTCATATATAAACCTGGTAATATGTATGTAGAAAGATTTTGTGTATATACATATGTACATATCGTCATGTGAGAACTTAAGTGTCCAATATCCAATAGTTTATAATGGCGTATTGGACACTTAAGTTCTCACATGACGATATGTGCACGTGTATATATTTTTTTATTTGCAGTAGGTGTAAAGTTTTTTACATTGAGATGTGTATTCATCAAAAAAATTTAAGTGTTTAATGTGTGAAATATCAATTTGTTTTTCATTGCAATTAACAGCAACTTTTTTGGGGAGCGCCTTAAAAAAAAAAAAGAAGAGAGGTGTCTTAGGACACCCGTTTATAGCAATTGCTACTTAGCTATATAATAATATGTTTACACTTGTGTGTTTAACGTCCTATTCATCTTTAAGAGCTTAAACACAATAATTTTGTGATGTTTTACCATACATTGACTTGTTTTGTTAAGCATCTCAGTTAACAAGTTTTAAAATTAAACTCATCGATAAACACGTAAATGAAGAATGTTCAGTGCGTTTTTGATAGCTCTGGCAACTTTGTGTTGTTATTAAATAGTGGCACATTAAAAAAATTATTTGGAACACAATAATTGCTTAAAAAATATTACATTACTTACAAAAACATTTGTTGCTTAAAAATAATAAAGCAAACAAAAAGCATAGTTGTTCGAAATTTCTTACAAACACAATAATTTATTCACAAAACGTCAACCTTAAACATCTCAAATATAATGTGAACGAGTGTGTTTAGTTCTTAGAAAACTTGTCTTAAAAATGTTTAAAAACATAAGTGTGAACATAGTATAAAACAAACTTACGTCCCTTTTCACAATATATGGTTAAGAGTTAACTTGAACTTTAACTACAAGTTCTTCATACACAACTTGCCGTTAAAGTGTCTGTTATCTTTTAACCATACATTGTGAAAATATTATATGATGATGTCAAATTCGCCGCAAATATTTTAAAACGTTTCCATTTATTTCCCATTATTTTATTTTCTAGTGGCGTACGATTAAATTAATATATTGTTTGCGGCCGGTGGCGGCTGTTAGCCGGCTTACAGTCGATCGGCTGTGTTCTCTGGTTTGTGATCAGGACAAAAACAATACAAAATCAAATTCAGCAATGTTTCTCATTGTTTTTGTTTTGTTTTTTTTTTCACTCACTTCAAAAAACGAAGCAAAACAAATTCAAACAATTTGTTTCGTTTATTTTCGTACGCTGCTTTTAAGTACAAAGAAATCAAAACAAAAAATAAATTTATAACTGTAATAGTGTCGATTAATTTTGTTACGAAAATTATTTTCTAACCCCTGTATCTCGCCATAAATAGCAATAGCTATAAAAGAAAGGTTTCTGTTCCCCTCGTCTCTCTCTCCCACAAACTTATCAGCTTAGAAATAAGACTTGCATAGTGTAAATTAGGACTTATCGTTCAAGGTCAACAATCATAATCTTTTTACATTTTACGTTTATACGCGCGACTTATTTCCAAATAAAATGCTTGAGGTTGCCACGCTTACAAATGTTTGATAACAAAAAGCAATAAATAGATAAATATTGCACAAGAAATATTGATAGCAGCAAATAAACGGCCCTGTTCTGTAAACCGATCGATTTAAAACCGCACGATTTTAGAAAACTAACTCCGACAATAGAAATATTTTCTTAGATTTTTTAAAAAAAATTTTATTATATAGACTCCCAAATATTATATCTGAAAGAAAAATATCGTGTATGATTTTAAACACGTCTGAAGGACCATTTGTAATTTTTTTAAAACGAGAAATTTACTCCGAATGACAATTAAAAGAAATAATTATTTGATATTTTGTACATTTACACAATTTTTTTGTCAACATAAGTAAGTATTTTATAAAAGTGCTGCCAAGTTTTTGTACTTTTGCTGTGCCGTATAAATAGTCAGCTATTTTATTTGCAAATATTTTTATTTGCAAATAGTTAGTACGCCTATAAACGTAGTATATGTATATCAATGGATCATTTGAAATTAGCCATACACTACTTTTTTTGTGACAGATAAAAGAAAGAGATATACTACGTTTATACGCAGGGCTTATTTGCAAATAAAACTGTAAATTGTTGCCATATTATTCTCTTTATTGCGACTTACTAATTCAGAAAACTATTCACGATTAACCCACTATTTGCAAATAAAATGCTTAAGTTTGCCACGCTTACAAATGTTTGATAGCAAAAACAATAAATGGGCAAATATTGCAACAAAAAACATTGATAGAAGCAAATAATAACAATTAAAAACTATTTTTTTCTATAGAAGTGCTACCAAGTTTGTGTTACTTTTGCTATGCCGTATAAACAGTGAGTTAATTTATTTGCAAATAATTTTATTTGCAAATAGTGCGTGTATAAACGTAGTAATAGTTAATAAATAAACTACTGCTATTTACATTTTTTTTAATTTAATTTTTTTTTTCTGAAAATGTATGTAATAGTGCATTTGCATTTCAGCAAAATCTAGTACTTAAGAGATTTCGGACAAAATCTAATAGATTTCCCATACAAAACAAAACAGCCTTCCTTATTTGACCAAAATCTACTTAAAATCTAGTAGAACTTAGTGATGAAACTGCGGTTTTGTTTTTCCTTCAAATTTGTGCTAAAAAGTCCGCCTTTGTACATAAAAAGGTGTGTAAATTGGCTACATTGCACTGGTTTGGTTGTAGTTTTGGAAAATTTTCTGTTAATGGGTTTTGTTATGGATAAAAAGTCTTGATATGTGTCAGAAATAAACTTGGTGATTTTCATAGATTTTAATTGAAATCTCCTAGATTTGGAGCAGGTGTAAATGGCCTGTAACATTTAAAATTTTTCCAATCACAAGACAATTAATAAAAAAAAAGTAGTCCCACTTCAAAGTATTCTATTGAAAGAAGAAACTATTTGCGTTCAGTGCACGATTATGCCTGCTGCACGTCAATATATCGTTATCATAAAACTTTTAATACAATAAATTTCCTGTTTAACAAATACTCTATTTTTCGGCCAATATTTTTCTACATAATCCTGGTATGCAAAAAGCAAATATCTAATATTTATTCAAAAGCGAAATAAAAATAATAAAAACCATTTGTTACAGGTCATTTACATTGTCTCGAAATCTAGTACTTACCAGATTTACTAGATTCCCCATACAAAACAAAATCTACTTTTTCAGTTCATTTGTTCACAATCTACTCAAAATCTAATGCTTGTATTTTTTTTACTACCCTGTATAACATAATTTATATAAAAGGTGATTGAATTAGCTACGCTTTACAAAATTGTCTATTGAAGGTGTGTGAATGAGCTAAGTCGGTTTTCTTTGGGTTACAAATTTTAGACATAGGATTTTGTCTTGGATACGAAATCTTGAAAAATTTCATAAAAGCTTAGTGTAAACGATATAGATTTCGATAAAGATTTCAAATCAAATCAGCTAGATTTCGAGACAATGTAAATGCAGCATTACTCAATTTACAAGATTACTGGCATTATGTGGCATGTATTGAAATACATTTTTGCTTTACATACTTGTTTTTGTTGTGTTCAATGTATATATGTATATTATATTGTTAACTATTAAAGAATATGATAGGCAGCTTTTCTTAAAATACAAGTCCAATAGCTTTCGAAATTATACCTTATATATCTTAATTTAAATATTTTTTGTTTGTTTATTTAATTAAAATTTATTTGTGAAAATATATATATTTATTACCCCACCGGCTACACAAGCAATAAGTTTGGCAATTATTGCAGTGGCAATTGTCACACTCTATTGTCAACACAAGATATTAACGTGTGGACCACCGCATGCATTAGTATTAAAGCACATATTCAGCAACAATTGTTAAAATATACTGGCTCAGCACAAACTGTTAAATTAAAATGATATTTATTTTTTTTTTACGTAAAGACAAACAAATTTATAACAACTTTCTAAAAAAAACAAAAAGTTTAAATAAAAGTTCTATTTATTAATAATAACAGAATTCATCATCATCCACAAAAACAAAAATATTTATTATTTGCTTCAAAGCAACTAAAAGTTTCACATTTTTATTTCTAGCACTCATCTTAATACAATAAATAAAATCACTTTCTTCAGCAGAAATTTCAATTTTATTTTTAAGACATACGTGCATGTGTTCGTTACCACGTTTATACGCGCACTAGTTTCAAATATTTGCAAATAAGTTAACTGAATGTTTATACGGCGTAGCAAAAGTACAAAAACTTGATAGCTTGATATGTTGACAAAAAAATTGCGTAAATGTATAAAATAACAAATATTTGTTTGTTTTAACTGCAGTTATTTTCTTCTATCAATGTCTTTTTGTGCAATATTTATATATTTATTGTTTTTTTAAAGCGTGGAAACCGCAAGTATTATATTTGCAAATAGTGCCTTAATCGTGAATACTTTTCACAAGTTAGTAAGTTGCAATGAAACAATTATATAGCAACAATATACAGTTCTCATTTTCCTATGTTATTCTTTTTCGGGCTATTTGTGGTCAACAACTTTTCTCCATATAGGTATAAATAAAAATTACATCATTTTTGTTTAGTTTTTCCCAACGTTTCGTTTGTTTTTTGCAAACTTCTTCAGGGGTGGTACAGTTCTATTTGCAAATAAGTCATGCGTATAAACGTAGTAAATGTTGAACACTGGCAAATTTGACGACGCGTGTGTTAATGCGCAAAAAATTGCTCGTGTGGTCGGGGGGTTATTATTCTCAAATTGACAGCTTGAAATTGCATCACAGATGGGAATTTTTAATCTCTCGTATCTTTGAATTTTTAGTAATATTTTTAATTAATTGTTGATTTTATTAAAACATAATTTTAAGCAAAATTGGCTAAATTTTTAATATAGTATATACAATAAAAGTCTACCTGACTGTCATAATCAAAGTAATTTCTGCTGTTCAATATAATGACTGCTTCCATGTCTTATTGATATACTTCCAACTTTTTCAAAACATATGAAATGAGATTTAGGCAATTCATAAAGCCTTCTAAAGTGTTAATTAGTAAAATACTATTTAAGGCCAAATAGCGCTGTTGTCAGCGGCCTGTTATATTGAAATATAAAAAATTGTCATAAACTTTAAAATTCAAATAACAGAATAAATATACATAGAAATTATAATTTAAGAAAAACGTTGGCCACCAAACCTAAAAAAACAAAATTATAAAAGCTTTGTGTATTATTAATAGTTCCTGAAAGTAAAGTAAAATAATTGTGGCATTCAAACGGTAGTCATAAGTGTCATAATGATTTAAAATTTTTGTTTGAAAGAAAAAACAATTATATGAAAATAACTTGAAACATTATGACAATATGACACTTATGACTACCGTTTGAATCCCCCAAATATTTAAAATAAAATTTTGGATTGAGTTTGTAAGCAGTAAAAACAGCTGATCAATGAGAACACTGAAACAACAAACGTAACAAAGTTTTATTGTCACATTTTTAGGCAAATCTATAAAAAAGTTATCAGCAACATTTTTATAAGAGTTTTACAATCTTACACAATGCAGCAAATATGATGCTACAGAACATTTTGTGAATTGACTAATTGTATTATTTTATAACAACAAATTTACACTAATGCATGGTAATACAATAATACAGTTTATACAATATTACAATTGAGTAAATGATTTTCAAAAAGAAATTATTAATTTTTAATTAGAAATAATTTCTTAATCAGGCTTCAGTTCAGTAATTTCAGTTCTTATTGAATGAAATATTTTTATTAATTAATGTGAGTATCTAAAGAAGAGAAGAAAAATTAAACTAGACTTTATTAGCTGGGGGAAATACCGATATTTTTCTGTGCAGCCACGCACTTCATCAGCACCCATGTCTATCTACTGGGGTAGAGATTATTATTAACATCAGCTGTTTAACTTAAATTTCTATGAAATGGAATATGAGAAATTGTGTATACAATTATTGATTTACATTTGGTAAATACATTTGTAAGTATCACTATTCATTTTCTGTTTTTCCATTTTCTATTTAGGTTAGCACGAAGTTATATCACTCTACCTAAGTATGTTTAACTATTCTTTACTTATCTTTTACGATTTTTTAAATAAATTCATTGTTTCCAAACAGTATGCAATAGCAACTGAAGTTTTAAAGATAATAATTATGCGTAAAGTGGCATTCAATTAAGGAATAAGTTTGGAACATAAAGGGTAAAAAAGATATTGCAAGCAAATATTATAACATATATGGGAAAGGTCTCTATACCGAATGTGATAAGCTGTTAAAAATTATTATCACACTGTGTAACAAGTTAGTATTGATGCACACCACACAACTCAACTTTTGTTAATCAAGTCTTGCTCATCTGTGAGGAAGACGGAGAAGCAAATACAAATATTTCTTATTTTCTACCAGCTGATCAACAAAAGTTTTACGAGTGTGAAACAAGACGTATGGCCTGTCCCACGATGTCACCAGAAATCGTTCGATTGAATAAAACAAATGTTTTAATGTTATTGTTGTTTGCAATACAAATTGTCGATCGAACGATTTCTGGTGACATCGTGGGACAGGCCGTTAATGTTTTGGTATATTTCATAATACCAAGACAATATGTTTATAATTTATTTCCAAGATGAACCCATTACAAATCTGCTTAGTTATAACCAGGGAAACCGCAAATATGCAATTGCATGTTTTTTCTTGTATCATGTATTAATGCGGGGACAAGATATTTATCCGTTTCAGAACTTTTAATGAATTTTGGCATCGATTTGTTAGTGCATATTTTTGCATATTTTACCCTTTAAAGCATGTTTATGCATATATCGGTTTTACACGCATATTTTTAGCATATTTTCGAATTTTTAGAGCATAATTTACGCTTTTAGGGCATATTTTCATGCTTTATAGAATATATTTTATTTCAACCCGCTTAGCACCACCATCCTTTAAAAAAACTCTCCATTCCGAAAAAAAAAATTTATGAAATTTTTTTTTTAGCAACGCATTAAAATTTCATTTTCGAAATAAAAATTTAAGTTTTAAAGAAATTTTTTTCCTGTGCTATCTGGGTTAATATGCTTACAAATTATTTTTAATTTTCGCCATCTAAATCTCTGTTCCAATGTTCCATGTAGTGTATAATTTTTTTTTTATATGTAACGCAGTTTTACGGACGTTAGTTGCAATACAAATTTAGCTGTGTGTGATTTACTCTGCCCCGAAAAGACCTTGAAGGAACATTGTAAATGTATGAAAGTTCATTAAGACGTGACAGAAAAGATTTTTATTTGAAATTCTAGGTCAATATTTTGTTATTTATTTCAATAAAAATTATAAATTAAAATCTTGTCTTATTTATCCAAAATACAGTTCCAAAGCTTTAATTCTGATATCGTAATCTTTTGAAATTAAAGTTAAATTCTTATGCATCCAATAAAAATTAATTTGTTTTAGTAAAAAAATTTTATAGTAATTTTGTTTTAACCTGCACTTCAAACCCAGTTATTCTTTGTTAATTATGTTTCCGTTTTTTGGTTATTTATTTTTTTCTTATTTTATATGCAAATGTTGTTGAATTTTTGATTAAAAAATATATTTTCATTTACAAATAAACCAATTTATTCTATTTTTAAGAGCATATTTTTTGACTTTTAAGCGCATATTTTCAAGTTTTTAGTGCATATTGAATGCGCATAAAACACTTTTTTTAGAGCATATTTCTGGTTTCCCTGGTTATAACGAATCAATAATTTTTTGCTAAGCAGTTTTTATTTCAAGCATATGAATTTGTAGCAGTTTAAAGTTATTGCTTTGTATTTTATATGTTTGAGAATAAAAAATGGATAAAAATCATTTCAAATCAAATCGAATCAGCAAGTTTTACTTTCTTTGTTTCCACTTCCGACATTCACAAACAATACTCAAAGTAATAAAATCTATTATGATACATTTACACGCGCTAACAAACACATACATACATATGTATCTACTGGCCATTGTGCGAAAATCTAAATCCATACATACAAGCACACACATATGCACAGACACATACACAAATGCATGCAAAGGAAATCAAATTTATTTTATCAAGCAAATGAATAAAATAAATATGATTTCCTTTGCATGCATTTGTGTATGAGTGTGTGTATGTATGTGTGTGCTTGTGTTTGAGTATGCGTGCCTGCTTTGCAAATACAAATCAATTCAATGTTGTTGGTTCGATTGTTATTGAATTCTTAGTTGGTTTTTGCTTGTCTCCACCCGAACAGCTGAAACATCTCATGAAATGATATTGATTTTCTTTAATAACAGCACCACGCTCGTGCTTAATAAAATTCATTAAAATTTCCCATAACGCAAAGAGACTCTGCTTCATGTGGAGCTTATGCATGTTTAACATACATTTGCATTTACATATCGACACGCGGCAGGTGTACATTCAACCACACGCGATATAATATGGAAGAGCTAGCTCATCACAGAAATGAAGGAGGAATCAAATAACATGCATACACTTTAAATAAAATATAATTTTAGAGGAGAAGCAAAAAACTGAACAAAAACTAACTTGTTAAGTCCCTTTCTGTTTTGTTAATTAAAACGTAATTTGTAATCGCAAAAGTGTGAAATTTTGTCAAGATATGTAATGTACTTTAATCGTATTCATAATAATCAATCAACAACTCGATTTTGGAGGTTTTTGTTAGTTACGCCTTTTTGCATTGTAGGTAACGATATGTATGTATGTATGTATATGATAGATACATTATTACTTTTTTTTCTGTTATCACCTGTGCAAATTAACTCCAGTGATTTTTGTTCATAAGTGCAGTGTTTCTAAGCTTTAGAATATAAAGCATAAAGTGCATGAAATGCAAATAATGGATTCATATTGAACTCAGAAAATTACGGTCTTCAGGATCCTAAATATAATTCCTGGCTAGACCCAGAAATTAAGTAATTTTAACAATTTGCTGTATCTTCAAAATCGTAAAAGGCAAACTCTTGAAATTTTCAAAAACGCTAAAACTAAAAAATCGCCAAAACCAAAAAATCGCCTAAAACCCAAAAAATCGCCAAACAAAAATAAACGCTAAAGAAATTCGCTAAAACTAAACTAAATCGTCAAAAAACCGAAAAAATCACCAAAAGCGTCAAAACTTAAATAATCGCCAAAAACCGAAAAAAGTGCCAAAACTAAAAAAATCGTTAACGAAAAAAATCGCCAAAAACCGAAAAAAATCCTAAAAACGAAAAAAGTGCCAAAACTAAAAAATCATTAACGAAAAAAAGTTTAACGCATTTAAAGCACTTATTAAATTTATTTTTGTTTGTAACATTGCAACCTTTTCCCCCAAATACATGTTGCTAAATTGTTTCCTTTTCAATACTTTAAAATCGTATCTATCTATGGGTGTATTAAATCTGAATTATTGTGATTATCCATACAAACTTTTATAAACCGAAAAATGTATAACATGTATGTAAAAAAATAAATGTTAAATACAATAACTATTAACTTTTCAAGAATAAGTATAATAATAATTTGGCGTTATTATTATGTTAAACTTAAATTGTATAATTCCCACAAAAAAAAAACACTAATTATTAACTTGATTGCAGCTGGTCAAAAATACTTGTGTGGCAACACTCTCTATTCATGAATAGCAGTTGTTGTTTTTTACATTTATTTTCTTGGCATACTTCTTACAACTATAATTCGAGCTGAAAAAGAGTCAGCCTATGTAGCAACGGTAAAGTATGAAAATAAAACACATGTTGATTATTCAGCTCTCGTTTTAACTTTGATACTAGTCGAGCTCCTCATTTGTTTAAATGGAAGTTCAACATAATATCTTGAGTTGTTCCAAGAAATTTTTGGGTAAAGCTTCCCTGATGATCTGCATTAGCAAACAGTGAAATGCACATATACATATATACATACTATAGTATTCAGCTAAACCACTCAATAATCAATTTCAATTTATTTTTAATATAAAAAAAAATATTTTACTGACGAAGTAAAATAATAATTTGGGATTATTAGTGCGTTAAATTTAAATTTTAAGATTCCCAAAAAAAAAAATTAAAAATTTTTAATAGTTGTTTATTCTCCATACAAGATAATTAAAAATACACAGAGAAAACAGTGCCTACTAAATACCTCATAAAATAGAACAAAACTAATAAGAAATATCTATGGTTATTTTTTCAATAAGGAAATCTTATTAATTTCATAGGGAAAACCTTTTTGAAAAAATCAAGCAGAAATCTTCTAGTTTTTATTAGGTTATCATATTGATTTTTTCAATAAGGTTTTCTTCTTGTTGTGTATTTATTCTCTGTACTTATGTATTTTGATTTAAATTTTATACCATATACATATGTATGTGTGTATGTAGTATATTGTAGATGTTATTTATTTATACATACATACACATTATGTTATATTCTTAACTAACTTACTTACCAAGTATTGACTGATAGACAAGCACTCTACCCAATATGCTAACAAGCAGCCTGAATAACCATTGAAATTATTGTGCAAACGTTCTTATACAAAAATGAAAAAGATCATAAAAAAAATTGTTCTCTATGTCTATTTATAGATATGAAATAACAAGACACCTCATAAAATCAAGAAGATTTCCTTATTAAAAAAATCAATACGATGCTTTACACATAATCATATAGGAACCTAATAAAATCAAGAAGAAAACATTATTGAAAAATCAATAAGATAGCCTAATAAAATCAAGAAGAAAACCTTTTTAAAAAATTCAATAAGGCAACCTAATAAAATCAATAAGAAATCCCTATAGTTTACAATTTATAAGAAAACCTAATAGAGTCAAGAAGTTTTTCTCTATTGAGTGTTGTTTTGGTGCCAAAAATAACAGAAATAAAGTAAAAAAAAGTTGTGAATAATAAGATTTCTTCTTGATATAAAATTAATAAGATTTACCACATAAAAACAATAAGGAATCTCTATGAAAAAATCTTCGCTTCTTTCTGCTGGGATACCCCTTAGCCTAAAAACTTTTCATAGAGAAAATCTTCTTGATTCTACGAGGCAGTTTTTCTCTGTGTAGTAATTTATTTTATTTCTAAAAAAATTAATAAATCAGTTTCCAATTTACGTTGCTTATTATTTAGTATTTTTTATAAAACATTTTATATTTTTTGTAGAAATCAAGACGAATAATAAATACTTTACACATACAACTCAGAATTGCATTCAATAGATATTTCATACTTATAAAATTACAAGTCAAGACAAATTGTAATAAACAAAATGTTAAACTTATAGTTTGCATAATTGATGAGTCTGGCCAGTTAATTTAAAGCAAAATGTGTAGCGGAGCTGAAAAATGAAACACCACGATGGCGCCTAAAATTATAATGTGGTTTTTGCAACAACAACAACAACAACAACAACAAAAGTGGCAAAAGTAGCAAACGCAAATCAAAAATTTCACAATATATTCTGTTGTTAACTTGACGTGTTTTTTTGCACTTTCATTTTTACACACACGAAGGATTTTTCTTCATGACCCACATTTGTTACAACTACTGTGGCACCACCACCATTACGTATCGCAGCAATATTTTCTTCCTGAAGAGGCAAAATGTGTAATGAAAATGAAAGAAAGTTTACAACAAAAAAAAATAATATTCAAGTTTATTTTAAGGTTAGCAACAAAAAAGATAGAAAAATGGATACATGCACAGGCAGACATATTTACATTCATACATACATATCACTTAAGCACATGCTTATGAATGCTTATACTGAATATAAACTAAAGTAGGCGTTATTAACCCACTAACACCAGGCATCCTATTGCATTACCAAATCGTATTTAGTATAGTGCGCAAATGTTTGCTTCCTTATATATCCATAGTCGAACATGTGGAATACGAATATACTTTTTTGGCCAGCTTGTCATTAATGGGTTGCAAGATACGAATCCATGTTTATTTTTCTTCAATGGTACTCGTATCCCAGCTAGCATTTGGGTGATCATTTTTGGCAGAAATATCTTATATGATTCTCTACAGATCGCTTTTCATGATTAAAAAGTGATTTATCACTTGGGCGATTAAAAGAGGATTCACTTATGATTCATCTATATGATCAAATAATGATTTCTCGAAAATAGAGGAACATCATGCAAACCGCAAAAAGGTGATTTAAATGATTTAATATGAAAATTACTCAAAAATAATCAGCAAATCGTATCATAACTGATTCTTTGGTATGATTCATCTGTAGGGTACCATTTTCTCACAACGGGAGTATCATTTATGATCGAAAAATGAGCTCATATACGGTTATTTTTCCCGTCAAGCTGATTCGGAAACGATTGGATTATGATATAAAATGCTACCTGGGATTAATGTTGTTTTAATGAACGTGTCTAAAGATATTTATTTATCTATGTATGTTAAGCACGTAAACACACATTTAAATCAAAAAGTGAAATATGTTTTGACGTAACATCTACATACATACATACTCGTATGTATATGACAGAAATATTATGTTTAAATTAGCGAATGGAAATGTCTTTGAAAGGTTGTGAATGAAAAAATTCAGAAAATATTCAAGGTTAAGGTTAAGTTAATAGGGTGGCTGAGTGGTAGGGTTCGATAGACGCTTGGTGTTTTCCGCTGACAAGCTAATCGCTTCGCGGCTTGTTGTTTAAAAAAAAAATTTAGAAGCAGCGTTGCCGGTTTAAACTCGTATGTTATGTTTTCTCCTTATGGATTTTTCTTTTGTTAGTCCTTGTCCATATTGTGAAACATTTGCTGGCAAACATTTTTGATTTCTCATTTGAAACTGCATTCGTGTCCACACTGTGAAGTTTTTGTTTTGCAACTTAATACATTTTCTCATATATTTCTCATGAGAATGATGCATTAAACACATTCACCACAGCAAGCTACCGGCTACCAAATGTCAAGGATAGAATACACATGTTTATATGGGAATGATTATTTTGAACACACCAAGGCAACAGGGCGACACGGCGACAGGTTATTGTCTATGCTGATTTTGTCGTTGTACTCCAATTAAACTAATTTCTATTTCTTTTGCTACAATGAGCAAATACAGTGTTACCATTGTAATACAATATGTTGAATGAATGATATCGTACAATTATTTCATATTATTTACCACAAACAATGTCCAAAAATTGATGTAAAGAATAAATTGATTAAATTTTTTTACATTTACGTGAAATAAGTACATTTTAAAAGAGTAATTAATTTTTATAAATGGAAAATATATGAAAGTGGCAATACTGAACTACGTATTTGTACTTGAATATCAGCTGCAGATGGTGCTGCTGCCGTCTCCATAATTAAGTAGCTGGTTACGAGGCGACAAATGCTGCTAGCGGCATTTGAAGTCGTGTGTTCGTGTAGCCTGCTGTGGTGAATGTGTTTAGTGTATGAGGCGAACATGATGTACTCAACAAGAACTTCGTGTACATGAAACAAATTACCCTTTTCCATTCCTCTTGCCCCGTTCATCGACAAACTCAAAAGTTTTACAGCAAATGTTTCACGGTATGGACGAGGACTTATTATTATTGAAATTGTCTCAAAAATACAACCTATATACATATTAACGGCCTTATTTATAAAAATTACTAAAGCTTTATAAAGGGTTTATACAACAGATGTTCATACAACATTTTTCTTATTTAGCCTTTATAAAGCCTCAATAATTTTTATAAATAAGGCCTTATAATTTTATAGAATTTATTAGGTCAAAACTCCAAATAAAATATTACCCTCAACTGTAAAGCTTATGTTTTAAGCTTTTTCTAGGCTAGGCATGACATAGCTTTAGGTTTGGCTGTTAGGAAAAAAAATAAGCTCAAAAATGCTAAATAATTGAGAAGAGCTTAATAAAATGATAAGTGAACAATTTGCGGCTAAATAAAAATAAAAATTTCTAATGCTATATTAATGCTAAATGTTAAATTTATATGCTAAAATGGCCACACTGATCGGAAAAAATAATAAATAGTCCTACTCCTTCATTATGCTTGAGAGCTTTTTAAAGAAAACTTTTTTTGGTATTATTCTCTCTCAAGGGGTTAAAGGGTTTGCTGGCTAATTTCTTTCCTACAAATTATATTCATTTCAATGTCAAAGAAACAAACTTCCATATCAATCTTCATGCCATCAAAAACTTATAAAATGATGTTGTTTAATGGAAGTTCGTATATTATACTTGTATATTATACTTATACTTTAATAAATATACAATATGTACTTTATTATTTGCAACAATACATCTGAATTTATAATTTTGGAGAAACGGTCTGACAATTTGAAATCCTGTTACCTATTTTGCATATTGAAGAAATTTATAATAAATGTGCAAAATATTTACGAATTTCCTATCTTTATTTAAAGACTAGCTTCAACTAAAGGAAAATTTTCCTATATTTATGATTTGATTAGGCTAAAGTTCGTATCGCTTTATAAGCCAAATTACATGTGATAATTATTATTATTAATGAACAAATAACACCAAAGTTAATTGCAAATATTCTGACAAACACGTAGCAGAACGGAACAACGAGCTGTTTTTGAAGGCCACTAAACCTTCATCATCAGCGTTCTATGTGTTTGGTGGTTTCAGTTGATGATGTTATTTTTTAATAAAAATAAATAAACTGTATGTATATGTAAAATTGATTAACGTACTAATAATCCCAAATTATTACTTTACTTATTCAGTGAAATGTTTTTTTATTACAAATACATTGAAATTGATTATTGAGGGGTTAGCTGAATACTATGCGCATTTCGCTGATGCTAATGCAGATCATCAGGGAACCTTTTCTCAAAAATGTCTTAGGACAACTAGAGATATTATGTTGAACTTTCATTTAAACAAATCAGAAGTTCAAACAAGAACTCAATAATCAACATGTTTTTTATTTTCTTACTGTTTTTTTATTAATTATTTAACAAAACCTGCAGTTGCTAGAAAATATTTTTGTATGAACCGTGTATGAGGGAGGGAGCAATGAATATGGAAAAAATTTTTGAATTCTGAGATATAGGGTTTCTGTGACATATTCTTCAATGATTTCTCGCCTATTACTCTGCAGAAACAAAAACTAGAGTTGTTTGCCATTGCCCTGTACACATACTCGTATATTAAATTATAGAAATATATTTTATATACATATTCTCAAATACTTCTTTGTTCCATATTCAAAATAATGAATAAATAAAAAAAAATATTTTCTTTATTATACAAAACATACACAGAGAAAAAACTGCCTCACAGAATCGAGAAGATTTTCTCTATGAAACGTTTTTAGGCTAAGGGGTATCCCAGCAGAAAGAAGCGAAGATTTTTTCACAGAGATTCCTTATTGTTTTTATGTGGTAAATCTTATTAATTTTATATAGAAAAGAAAACCACATAAGATCAAGAAGAAATCTTATGATTTACAACTTTTTTACTCAATTTCCGTTATTTTTTGCACCAAAAAAAAACAATCCTTAGAGAAAAACTTCCTGATTCTATTAGGTTTTTTTATAAATTGTAAACTATAGGGATTTCTTATTGATTTTATTAGGTTGCCTTATTGATTTTTTGCGAAAAGGTTTTCTTCTTGATTTTAGTAGATTCCTATATGAATATGTGTAAAGCATCTTATTGATTTTTTTAATAAGGAAATCTTCTTGATTTTATGAGGTGTCTTGTTATTTCATTTCTATAAATAGACATAGAGACAATTTGTTCATGATCATTTTTGTATAAGAATGTTTGCACAATAATTATATAATATATTAATTATATAATAGCTTATTGGTTAGAGTGCTTGTCTATCAGTCAGAAGTTTGCTGGTTCAATACTTGGTGAGTAAGTCAGTTAAGAATATAACATAATGTGTATGTATGTATGCATAAATAAATAACATCTACAATATACTACATACATACATGCATATGTATATGGTATAGAATTTAAATGAAAATACATAAGTACAGAGAATAAAGACACAATCTTATTAATTTCATAGGGAAAACCTTATTGAAAAAATCAATAAGATAACTTCATAAAAACTACAAAATTTCTTCTTGATTTTTTCAAAAAGGTTTTCCCTATGAAATTAATAACATTTCCTTATTGAAAAAAAAACCATAGAGATTTCTTATTAATTTTGTTCTATTTTATGAGGTATTTAGTAGGCACTGTTTTCTCTGTGTACAATTATAGAAATTCCACTTTTGCCTCAATTTTCCTTAAACTAATCTGGCATCTCTATTTATAAATGTATGGCTCAGTGCGGCTTTCCGGCTTAGCAAATACTTTTCGACTATATTCGTATCTGTTTACCTTTAACGTGATGTAAAAACGCCTTTTTGTTTTGCAAGGCAATTGAATTTCTGCTCGCTGTGCAGAGAATTTTCAATGATAAAAGATTTCTCTTTGTTGCGAGCCGGTAAAATTTTTTTTTTAATTTTGAATACAGTATGTACAGAGATTAAGATACTCGTAGTATTTTTGCAGTTTTGATAATATTTTTGTTTACACATTTTAATATCTTTGAAAAGCGGCAAACTCTTTAAAGATAAGTAGAATCAAACACAAGTTTTGTGTATATCTAATAGCAAAAATATGTACTTATATCCGATTTGCTCAGAGCACTTGAAATCGTCAAATCGGTTCTTTGTAGTTCATTAAAATGAGCGTTCGTTTGAGCAAACGCTTTGTGCTTTTCTGTAAGGTACATATAGGCCATACTTTTTCAAAAACCCAATAGGCGCAACACGGGATCAACAAATATGCATTTAGCCTTGAATTGAAGCGCAGGTGTGTGGCAGTCGTAGAAAACTAATTCTATATGGCGAACAATTAATCAATATCATGTTTCATGTATGAATGTGGGTTTCTTTTTAATTATATTTCTGCATCGTTTTTTTCGTATTATAGTGTTTTCACATTGACATGATTTTAATAAAAGTTGGTTTTACCGTTGAAACCGAGTATTAAAAACTGATTTTAACATTCAACATTATTTTCTTAAAACCAAGTTAAACCCTTTTTTAAATTGGTCTTAAGTAGATTTTATGAAATGCAACCTTGTTTTTGCTGTACTAAATTCAGTGCTGCCAAGTTATAGTTACCTAAATCAGCTGATAATGTTAATGCCAGTTAATAAAGCTTAAAAATGGAAGCAGCCATACCTAATAATAATTTTAATTTCAGTTGCGCTGCCAGTTGACAACGGTTGCATTATACAATCACGGCATTAAAAATAAAATAGTCATCCTTTTTCCAGTTAGGAACATTGACGTCACGTCAATATAATACCAAAAAATTGAGGTTTGTCTACTCGATCTCGAGAACAGTTTTGTGGTATTGACAGTATATTTCTCTTCCCTAAGAGCTAGAAAATAGCATGAGCTTGTCAATAGAATTCAGTTGTTTTAGACAACGGGTAGAGAGCCCAAATTTTTGGGCATTGACAACTGGAATAAGGATGAGTATCTCTTGAGTCTATGAATTTACATGCAATGGCCACGTTTTTAAATTTCTAACTGCACTCTGAAAATCATTACTGACGTTGAGTTGCACGTTATTGGAAAGAATGGCACGAGCACATCTCTACCATATCTTTATAATAAAATTGCAGCGAGTCAATTAACAGACAATGTCTTCCCTTCCTTTCAAATGTTAACACTTTTTTTTTGTAATTATTTCAAATGCACCAACACAAGAAATGAGACCCGAATATAATTACAACGTGGGATTTTAGCCACCTTTTTACAATCTCTGCCGCAAAGAAAAACTATTTATAATGCAGGTCACTTTAAAATTGCAAGAGACTTATAAAGCTTAAGAGAGCGGTTGCAATTGAAAACGAATTATTGCAAGAGATTTTTCAAAACTCTGCACAAAAACATTCTCTACTACTTTGAAATGTGTTTTTTAGTTGTTTAGAAATAAAACGCATCGGTTTTTTTCTCCCATAAATTGTAGTTTAATGCATTAACGTATCAAGTGGTGTAAATATTTTTTTGGTAAGGAAATAAAATAAAGCACTTCAATTTAATAAAACAAATTGTCGCTTTTTAATGGAAAGGGGGGGATTATTTTTTAGAACATTTCTTTGGAAAATAAAGTATGGCTTTCTGCGGAAGTTTGAAATATTTATTTTTTTCTGAAAAGGCGATTTAAAAAAAGTTTTTTTGTTTGAAAATCAGAATAATTAAAACACTTCTCTTACAAAAAAATTCTAGCAGTTCCTTTACAAGCAACCAGCTTTTTCACGAAATGAATCTTCAAGGCAAGCTCTTAAAATTTTCAAAAAACGCTAAACTAAAAAGTACCAAAAAATCGCCAAAACGAAAAAAAACGCTAAAACTAGAAAAATCGCTCAAACTGAAATAAATCGCCAAAAACCGAAAAAATTACCAAAACGAAAAAGCACTAAAACTAAAAAACACCAAACACCAAAAAAATGCAAGAATGCAAAAAAGCAAAAAAGCGCCAAAACGAAAAAAATCGCCAAAAACCGAAGAAAAAGTTTACCGAGATATTCGATTATATAGACTAAAGTTCGTATAGTATTGCATATTTAGTGCCCGTACGCAACCATTTGTGAGCGAGACAAAGTCGCACTTTACTGAATTTATTTTTGTTGAATTGGCAAGTACGCGACTGTGTACCAGTCTGTTATTTCATTTTAAATCACAAATTGTTGTTATTGTTCCCCCTTATTTCGTAACTATTTATCCATTTTCTATTCCTTAAAAAATATTAATAGGCTGTCAATAGTACGCAATTGTTTTCGATAATGAATAAAAATAAATTCAGTAAAGTGCGACTTTGACTCGCCCACGAAGGGTTCAGTACGTTGGGCTTTAAGAATTTGTTTTAATATGGCGTTTTTTACCATTTTTGACGTTTTTTCAGCTAAAATGATTTTTTTTTGTTTTTTTCTCTTTTTTCTCGTTCTTTTTTCATTTTGGCGTTTTTTTTAATTTTGGCGATTTTTTTTTTAATTTTGGCTATTTTTTTCAATTTGGCGATATTTTTCATTTTGGCGATTTTTTCATTTTGGCGATCAAAATGGTTTGGTTTTTTGCTATTTAATTTCGTTTTAGAAATTTTTTTTAATTTGGCGATTTTTTTCGTTTGAGCGATTTTTTTTTTTTTTTTGGTTTGGCGATTTTATAATTTTGGGATTTTTTTTTTTGTTTTACCGTATTTGAAAATTTCAAGAGTTTAGCTCTTACGGTTTCCAAGATACAGAAAAGTTGTCAAAATTACATACTCAAAATTGCATTAACTGATGGAACACCCTTTAATTTAAATTTTTTAAATGTTAGTGTTAATTTTTGTAGTCTGTATAAAAATACACTAACTTTACTGGGATTTTAATATTTTTCGTTGCTCGTTTTGGAACGCCATTTAATTTTTATCTCTCATATATTTGTTGTTGTAGCGGCCAATGGTCTACACACTCTGTCCAAATTTCAGGTCCGTAGCTCTTACGGTTCGCGAGAAAAGACCCTGTGATGGACAGACGGACAGCGTAGCGAAAACAATAGGGTTCCTTTTCACCTTTTGGTGTACGGAACCCTAAAAAGTGCCAATTTTTGTATATTGTATAGACCTGACGTTGCAGAATAAGGATGATTATTGGACTAACAATTTAATTTATGGCAGAAAAACCGCTTAGTTAGCCATACTGTCTATATGCATCTGTTTTTTTTTTTTGTCTATGTAAGAGAAGAAGAATAGTCAAAGTAAACAAATATAAGAGACACAAAATCCAACGTTCTTCAATGAGAGATGAACTAAAAAGAGTCTTCTTTTTCAAACCAAAAATTAAATAATAAAAAAATAAAGCTGGTGCATACAATTTGCAACTTCAGTTCAACATGCGACCTACGGAAACAAACAACAGCAAGACGAAAATTACAAGTGCTTAAGAAAAACAATATTATTTCAACTCAGAATAATGCAAAGGAAATTAAACGGAACAGGAAGTTTTTGTTTGAGTGCGTGTTTGTGATTTAAAAATATTAAATAAAAGATATTACAGTATTATTTTAAAATTTAAATTAATTTCATGTGAGAAAATTCGAAAGCAATAAAAAAACAAATAAAGGAAACAAAGAACACAGAACTCCTTTTCGTAATATATTCTTTTTTTTTTGGTGTTTTGTTGCATGAAGGTGTTATTGAACTCAGTGCATTTGAACAAAGAGAAAAATTAGGCAGTGAACGTTAACGTTGCTGATGATTGTCTGCTACGAATAAGAAATTTTCATCTAAATAATAAAAATTAAAGTCTTTAAATTTGAAAAATTATTACAAAAACTAGCGATAATTTTTTTTTAATAATTTCTTCCATAAACGATTTTTTTTATAATTTCTTTAAGTTATTTCCAATATCAACAAAACATAAACTTCCTTCAGTTCTAAACACCACTCGTTCATAGACGGCACTTAGTTTTTCATAACGAATAATAGTTATATAAAAATAATAATTCTATAAAAAAATAAGAAAATGAAAACACAACAACTCCCTTACATTAACAATACCTGCCACAGTAAAGAAAGTACCAAAAGTGCCGACAACACTACCACCACCACCCCCACCCCCAACACATCCATCACCATTGAGGCTGATGAGACAAAAAAACTTATTAATTGTAGTTCCACCAGCATTGATAATATCTCAACAGCATCGGCCCACTCCCCACAATCATCTCAGTGTGTCCACTGCATGGCAACGGCAACAAAAGCTAGGACCAAACCAACAACAACATCAACATCATCATCATCATCATCAAACAATCATCATCCAAACAATGATAACCGGTGTGTATATTCTGAACATTGAGAAGCTTTTGTTCTGTTCCAGATAGTTTCTTTGTTTGTAAACACTTTGCAAAACTTTATAAATAGATACGAACATAAGACACATACATATTTGTTAAGTCGTATTTACTTTAGTTAAATTCTCTGTATGGAAAATGTTTTAACACTTAGATGTCTACAAATTTATCTTATCGCATATCGAGATTCATTAAGATTTTACTCAAGGCTAACGAATATTTTTAAATAATAGGGGAAATCACTCTTCGTAGCATATCTGCAACTTTATGATATATCCCAGCAGGGTAGCGTTGGCTGAAGTAGTTAGCACGTTGACTACAAAACCGAAGGTCCTGGGTTCAATCCCTGTATCCGACAGTCATTAAATAACAACACCACGCATTTTTCTGATGTGCATTAGTGTCCCTTTGTGTCAGTTGTTGTAGGAAAGTTCAAGTGATGAAGGCATAGTCACTGGTCACTGAACTATACCGACTTCAGCGGATGCTAATCCTAATGTAACATCGGAGCGCCCTCCTTCGTTGTGTAGCAGAACCATTGGCGAAGTAAAATAATCAATAAAATGGCTACAAGACACAGCTTCAAAAAATTAATACGCCTCATTTAACATCAGAGAGGCGCTGCAACACTGCATTATTAAAAAAAACGTGCGAAAAAGCAGAGTTGTAAAAGAATGAAGCTTTCCTCTATCTCCTCCTTCACCACCTGTCTTCTCTCTCACTATCCCTTTCCTAAAGAAGGTAACACCTAGTAATAGTAGTAGGCATTAATTGCCTGAGTGTTACTTCTCTTTAAAAAAAAAAAAAAAAAAAAAAAAAAAAAAAATCGGAACCAGTTCCAAAGGTTTATCACTTTCATTGCATACCAATCAATCACTACTGGGACTGAATTTAATATTCTAAGACTGTTGTTGATATGAAAAATTATTCTAGAATACCATTCAGTTATCTGGATCACTTCCGACCTATGGCAACCGTGTGTTAAATTTATTGATGTTTCACCAAAAATAGAACTACACAGAGAAAAAACTGCTTCATAGAATCAAGAAGATTTTCTCTATGAACCATTTTTAGGCTATGGGGTATCCCAGCAGAAAGAAGCGAAGATCTTTTCATAGAGATTCCTTATTGTTTTTAGGTGGTAAATCCTATTAATTTTATCAAGAAGAAAACCACATAAAATCAAGAAGAAATCTTATTATTCACAACTTTTTTACTCCATTTCCGTTATTTTTGGCACCAAAAAAACAATCCATAGAGAAAAACTTCTTGATTCTATTAGGTTTTCTTATAAACCTTATTCATTTTTTTAAAAAGGGGTTCTTCTTAGTTTTATTAGGCTATCTTATTGATTTTTTCAATAAGGTATTCTTCTTGATTTTAGTAGGTTCCTATATGATAACATAATAACATAATGTGTATGTATGTATGTATAAATAAATAACATCTACAATATACTACATACATACATATGTACATACATACATATGTACATACATATGTATATAGTATAGAATTTAAATGAAAATACATAAGTACAGAGAATAAAGACGCAATTTTTTTTATTTTTATTGAAATAATCAATGACATAACCTCATAAAAACTACAAGATTTCTTCTTGATTTTTCTATGATTGATTTCTCTATGAAAGTAATAAGATTTCCTTATTGAAAAAAAACCATAGAGATTTCTTATTAATTGTGTTCTATTTTATGAGATATTTAGTAGGCACTGTTTTCTCTGTATACTTGCAGCTGAGTTTATCAATCACAGAAAAAAGATTTGTAAATACAATTAATTTTTTTGTTATATAAATTAAATAATTAATTGGTTTTGAACGTACAACAATTTTTGTAAATACAATTAACAAAATTGTAAGTCAAAGGATAATCTGAAAAATATTTTCAATTAAATATACATATCAACCAATAGTTTGTTGAAATTTATTTATTTTTTCAACATTTATTTTTATTAGATTTCATAGTTATTTTAATTAAAGTTATTGTTATATTAACAATGCGAATTGTTGAATTTCCATACAAATTTTGATTATCACAACTGTTATATTAACAATATTTTTTTTAAGCAATCACAATCCTCGAAACGATGTTTTACGTGTCTTCGAAAAAAATAAAAATAATTTGTTATATCAACAATGATGATTGTTAATTTTTAAATTAAATATGAACAATTTGTTTTGTTGGTTGCATTTCGATGATATTTTTTCTGTGATACTGTAACTAATGATTTGTGTGTTAATTTTTTTGCTGGGATGCAATACATTTTCGCTACAAACGTTTACAATAGTTGACTTTTGAAAGATTAAAGTACGAAGCCTACATAAGCTAAGTTGCAGCTAATATTTGAATGTCAACGCCGCTAAAATATCTAAAGCCTGGTACTCTGTTCACAATTTCGTGCGAAATGCTGTCAAACTACATATAAAAATATTTGGTATGAAATATTTGCGAAAGAAATTCGCAAAAGTAGTACTCTGCCCTTGTTGTGAAAAACACGTAAAATCTATCTGGCATCATGTGTTTCCATGCAAAATTGATCTGGCATCATTTTAGTTTAGCTGCGAAACAACATGAGCAGTGCTTTTTTCGCACGGAATTTTAACAATCTTGCATACTTTCAAGCAATAAAAGCGAGAAATTTATAAACAAAAAACCGCGAGTTGGGCTACATTTAGTATAAGTAAAATTTTTCACGCGAAATAAACCATGGCGCTGAAAATGTTTCACAACTTTGTACAGAGTAAGTCATAGAAGCATTCAAGTTTTTACTAATTCAATTGCGAATTTAAATTTTAGCCGTTTATAGATTTTAGCAGTTTTCATTGAGCATTCTCAATAAATAATTTTACATTTCACAAAATTTTATTATTTATAAATTCTCAAATGGTTTTTGAAAGTCTGTACATAAGATAATACGTTTGAGACTGTCAACTGACGATTTGGTAAGGCACCAATGCAATGCATATAGATAGGCTTAACCAACAGCAAATAGTTTTCACTTAACTAAAATAATATTATAACAATATGTCAAATATTAAATAATATAGGAAGTTACTGATTTTTTTTGTAAAAAATGGGACCAGACAGAAGCTTATGTTTTACATATGGTTTGATAGAGACTTTTTTAACATGTATAAAGAATTGTATGCAAACTAATTCGCAGACAAAAGTTGCATCTAGAAAACATCATCATCAACATGCATCAGCTAACAGATACATATAATAAAAGTTAGTGGTCCTTCGAACCGGGTTATAGTTATCTTAGTTGCTATGAGCAAAAGTTTTATAAACTTTCGAAACTTTTCGACTTGTTTGTAGCAGTGCAAAAAAAAAGAAACATTTTATTATGGATTCGCAAAACCCTGCTCTAGTGTCCCCAAACAGAGAAAACAGCTGTAATTTAAATATATTTATTGTTTTTGATTATTATTAAAACAATATAATAAAACTTTGTTCATAAATTATATTAGCAGTACTTATTTTTTATTACAATAATGAACTTCACACTTGTTCCAAAAGTGAGCTTTATTGCTTGATATACATACATACATATGTATATAAAACAATTAACATCATACAATTTGTTTAAAAATTCTTTGTAAATTAATAAATAAACATTTGTATTATAATATCTTGAAAAAAAAAAAACAATTAAACCAATAAGTGAAAACAAATACAATAATAAATAACAAAAATGTTTGATACGAAGTAATTAGCAGTAATTTAAAAATTAACAAGCTAATTATGACAAATATTTGCATATTTTATTTCTTTGCAAAAAAAGTGGAAAAAATGTTATGTGCATATTGCAAAATAGCGTAGCACACCAAAAATTTATTTAAGAATGTTTTTAATTTATTTTCAATAATATTTTTAATTACAGTCTTCGCCAAAAATGGTAACACGGTCATTCTGTTTCCAATTTCCACAATATTCATATGCGACACCGTAAAGTATATGCATAAATATTATATTTTGGGTCCGTATGGATATTATAGTCGAAAAAGCGATGTGTGTCTGTCTGCACGTGAAATTGATTTCCCGAAGCCCCTAGAAAAGTGAAGTGATGTATCTGGATTTGCCTCAACGCTAGGACTCACTATCGTACAACTTTTGAAAAAATACAACCTTGATCTAATGAACTCTTGTTGTCTTTTGAAAAATTTGCTAAGCTCCATCATACCAGGCTTGTATTTTTTCCAGTCATACGATTGTGTAGGACAGTGAATCCTAGCCTTTAGCTCGACTGGTATTGAGAATCGGCAAAATCAGAAAATCAATTCCGCACTGTCTTCTGTTTTATTATAATCCAGAGCTGGAAAATTTAATTTTATGGGGTATATAAACTTTTTCAGATGGTATATTGCTGACTCCCGAGTACTAAAACTATTTTTATATACAACATTAATATGTTGATAATTTTTCTTCGACCTTAGAAATTTTATGTTTGTTTTCTCTTAATCAGGCTCAAGGTCATAATCATTCAAATAAAACTCTTTTTGTTTTATTAAATTGTTGATTTTGTTTAATCTTTTATTTTTTCAATATTTCGAACACCTTTGGTGTCATTCTTCAGGAAAAATTTTAGAGTAAGGTCGTCAGCTGTCCGCTTTGATTTAAATGATTTTGACCTTGAGCCTGATTAAGAGAAAACAAATATATACAATATTAATTATACATATTTTATATTACAGAAAGATCTTCACTACATTAGCTTTAAAATATTTCTATGTTCGGCTAATTTTTATATAAAAATCCATACTAACCCTAAAATCATAAACTTTTATAATAACATAACATTAAAACATAATGAATAAACTGCATAAACAAACAAACTTTTAAACAAAATCGCAACAACTTTGACTACACAAATACAGCAATTTTTGCTATTTTTTTTTATCTTGTGATTATTTGAAATAATTAAAATAAATAAAAAACACTTGTTATATTTAATATTAACAGCTTTATTAAACATGTTTGCATTGAACTTTGACGTTTTCAAACGTCTGGCAACTGTTTCATTAAAATTGCAGTACTGCCAAGTTCTCTTTATACATAAGTAGATATACATATCTATAAAATTTGGCATCACTTGATTTTACCCGTTATTTAATGCACGAACGAATTGAGAGTATAGCAGTTTTTTTCGAAAGGTTTTGTTTTTCGAATCCTAATATACTATACCTTAAAATTAACCACTTAAACACCAGCAAAACTTTTATGCCTTCAAGGGTTAACTCATACCCAATTGATGGGGTTACTTTGTTAAATCCATGATCTCGTGATTTTGGCATTTAATTTTTTTTTTCATTTCTAAAATAAACTTTTAATTTCCTACTGTTTTAATTTATAACTTTTTTTTGCAACAAATATTGATCAACTGTTTGTGTCATTAAAAAAATAATAATAATATAAATTGTATAAATCAAATACATTTTGTTTCCTTATTAGTTTTTTTTACAATATGCACAACAATTAAAGTTTTTTATTTCCAAATATTAAAAATAAGTTTACTCGCTTACGTCAAATGTTACGAATGAGGCTTTTTACGTAAAATTATCATAATTGAGTACGACTGTAGTTTCTTCTTTAGAGAAGCTACACTAAGAAAATTGCTCAGTAATTTCATAATACTGACACGTTTCGGCATTAAGTCGCAGAATTATCTTAATATATATGAGAAGTGTAAGCATCATCTGCCTTTATAATCAATGGATGCAACACACCTCTTCTACAAGCCAGTTTAATACACTCTCTCTCTCGCACAGTGGTGTGAAATAAGAAAAGAGTGGTAATAAGTATAGAACTTATAAAGTACCAAACGGATAAATTACAGCTCGGCGATGTCAACAGAAAACGTTCGATCGATAAATTTTCTTATGTTATTGTTGTTCTCAATGGTTATGTCGATCGAACGTTTTCTGTCGACATCGTTGGTCAGGCCGTTGGATTTGGAAGAGAAGTCAAGCTGTCAGAAGCAAATTTTTAAGCTTATGTAGCTAAAGCAGTCACGGGGAGCTGCAGGGTGTGAAAGAAAAAAAGATGTTTCGGTTAACAAAATGTTGTGGGGCTTGTAACTTTCCTAAGTGTGGACCAATTTTTCAAATTTAAAGAATTTAAGATGAAAGGAAACTATATGTATATACCCAACAGTTTTTGTATATTTCCTAGTTGAAAGATATTTTACTTCGAAATTAGAATTCTTCAGGTTTTCACAACTCTATTTAGTTATCTAAATAATAAAGTGATAAAAAAAACCACAAAAACAGGAAAAATCACCTAAATGAAAAAAATCGCCAAAATAAAAAAAACCCCAGAAACAGAAAAAATCGACAAAATTAAAAAAACTCCAAAAACAGAAAAAATCGCCAAAATGAAAAAAACCCAGAAACAGAAAAATCGAGAAAAAAAACTTCAAAAAAGCAATAAAGCCTCATTTAAAAAATCCTTAAAACCGAATGTATGGAACCCTTCGTGCGCGAGTCAAAGTCGCTCTTTACTGAATTTATTATTATTTTCGACCACTGTGCGTCATGATCTTCAATCAGACTTTTAACCAATATTGAAAGATTCTTATACGCCGCTAAGTCCTAGTTTACACTAAGCAAGTCTTATTGCTAAGCTGATTAGTTTGTTGGAGAGAGAGAGACTAGGGGAACATACATTTTTCTTTTACCCTCGTCTCTCTCTCTCTCCCCTAAAAAGCTAATCAGCTTAGCAGTAAGACTTGCTGAGAGTAAATTAAGACTAATGGAGTGTGTTTTACATTGTGTTCTGAAATTTTGTTCTTTTTGATATTTTATTTCCATTTTAGCACACTTAAAGTGTTTTTATTAGCGAAAATAATCCTAATTTGTATTGAAATATGAGAGATAATTTATTGACGACAGTTCAATTAGTGGATTTTGCAATTATCAATCGTATGAAAGTAAAAAATTAGGAACAGAAATACAAAAAAATGTCGATTACTGCAGTAATATGCCGCAGAACGTAAAAACAAACGTCATGCATTTTGAAATAAGTGCATTTTATCTTAATTATAAAATAATTGTTGCTCACAGTGCAGCGCATTCACGTACATATGTACATTAAATGCACAAAATGCTATATAAAATGTCTGTGTTTTATAATAGTTTAAAAAAAAAATGTCATGTGAAAAGTAGGTGGTTGGGTGAGTTGTGGAATAATTAATTTATTTTTTTTTCTATAATTTTTTTTTAACGACACTCAATGACCTTTAGGCCAATAACCAACCACTTGTACATAGTTAAGTTGATTATAAAAGTTTATCGCTTTCGGTCTTTAATAAAGAGCAATTGTTGTATGAACACAAATAAATAAAACGTTCGTTATGAAGGCAGAATAATTAATTATATAAGAGAGTGTTTTATCGAGAGAAATATTAACAAGTGAAGTGGGAAAGTTTAAAATTTTATGCAGCACATGTTGGAAATGTGAATGTTTCTTAAGCAAAGTCCTGAGGAGTTATTCAACTTTTTGATAGTGATGCCAGCATTTGCCAAGAAAGAAACGCAAAAACAGCACTCCAAAAGGCGCTAAAAGGGCAAGCTAAGACACTTGGAATTTTTAAAGTTAGTGCATTTTTATGCAGGCTACAGCAATTAACACTGAAGTTTAAAAAATCAAAATTAAAGGATATTCTATCAGTTTATGTAATTTTGACTATGTAAACACTTGAAATTTTTAAAAACCTTAAAATAAAAAAATCTCAACATGAAAAAAGATTTCGAAACGAAAAACCGCCGAAATGAAAAAACGCTTATATTAATATCACCAAAAATAAAATAAATCGCTCAAATGCCAAAATATCTCCAAAAGTAAAAAGGTTGCCAAAAAAAAACGAAAAAAATCACCAAAAACCAAAACATTGCTAAAACGAAAAAAAAGCGCCAAAACTAAAAAAAACGCTAAAAATTCGACTATAAAAGACTTCGATTCTTAAAGTTCTAGCTAAATGAAATAAAAATGATAAATAAAAAAAATTTTAAAAATAAAAAAATATGTATTGTAAAAAAAAACAAACAAAATCGCCAAATCCAAAAAAAAACGCCAAACCTAAAAAAATCGTCAATAATAAAAAATTGCCAAGAACCAAGAAAAATCGCCCAAACGAAAAAAGCGCCACAACTAAGAAATCGCTAAGTCTCAAATAAATTTCTAAAACCGAAAAAAAAATCTGGAAAACGAAAAAAAGCGTCAAAACTTAAAAATCGCTAAAATTAAAAGAAGCTAAAACTAAAAAAATTACAAACTTAAAAACGCCAAAACCGAAAAAAATTTCAAAACATAGGCTAAAGTTCGTATAGTATTCCATATGTAGTGTCGGTGCGGAACCATTTGTGTGCGAGTCAAAGTCTCACTTCACTGAATTTATTTACATATGGCACTTTCTCCGAGAAAAGGCACCTAGTGTGCCAAAAAAAGGGTTTGGACTTAAGAGTGGATACTGGTACCTAAAAGGGTGTAGAATAAGATGAAATGAGTTAGAAAATGAAATGAATTATAACCATACCAAGTCGCATCTCCCGAATGAAGGTGTGCTCAAACTGTAATGCGTTATGAAACTTTAAATGCGTTTTTCTCAAAACTTCATTTTCACACACTAGGTCCCTTTTCTCGGAGAAGGTCACATATATATTCTTAAAAAGTTTAAATCATTTATTTACTGATTCAATAACACACTCGGTTAACGTTTAACTAAATTTGTATAACCCTCTTACTTATCTGGGGCCGGATTGAGCAACGATGAGTTTTGAAGTGTTCAACATTTTCAGTGTTCACTTGTTGTTGAGAAAGAATTATTTTGACAGTGATAGTGAACACTAGTGCCAAAACTGTTCACCGAAATTCGTAAAGACTTCAAAACTCGTCATATTTTTATAAAAAAAATTAATTTCTTAATCAGGCTTGAGTTCAGTAATTTCAATTCTTATTGAATGAAATATTTTTATTAATTAATGTGATTATCTAAAGAAGAGAAGAAAAATTAAACTAGACTTTATTAGCTGGGGGAAATACCGATATTTTTCTGTGCAGCCACGCACTTCATCAGCACCCATGTCTATCTACTGGGGTAGAGATTATTATTAACATCAGCTATTTAACTTAAATTTCTATGAAATGGAATATGAGAATTGATTGTGTATACAGAATTGAAATTACTGAACTCAAGCCTGATTAAGAAATTATTTCTGATTACAATTCACTACAGTTCAATTAAATCTAACAATGTCTCATTTAATTCATCATGGGCACGTGACAAAAATATGTTCACTTAGCGATCACTGTTCACTTGGCTATCACTGCTTCAGAATGCTGAAAAGCGAAGTCAACTGTAGAAAGCAAAAACAAAGTAACATAAAGCCACTACAATAATACTTATATGTATGTACCGATGGTGCATCGAATAAGTAACAATAATTGATGTGATGATCGTAAATGATAAGTAAGAATAGTTAAACATACATAGGTAGAGTGATATAACTTCGTGCTAACCTAAATAGAAAATGGAAAAACAGAAAATGAATAGTGATACTTACAAATGTATTTACCAAAGGTAAATCAATAATTGTATACACAATCAATTCTCATATTCCATTTCATAGAAATTTAAGTTAAATAGCTGATGTTAATAATAATCTCTACCCCAGTAGATAGATATGGGTGCTGATGAAGTGCGTGGCTGCACAGAAAAATATCGGTATTTCCCCCAGCTAATAAAGTCTAGTTTAATTTTTCTTCTCTTCTTTAGATACTCACATTAATTAATAAAAATATTTCATTCAATAAGAATTGAAATTACTGAACTCAAGCCTGATTAAGAAATTATTTCTGATTAAAATTCACTACCGTTCAATTACATCTAACAATGTCTCAAAAAAAATTAATTTGATTTCTTTTTGTATGATTGAAAATCATAATATGGAATTTCATAATTGAAACCCATTATGAATTGGCATCGCTGTAATATCTGATGCTACTAATGTAAATTATTTTTATTGTTATAATATGTACAAGACCGGTGTAGTCTATTTTAAATTAAAAATTTCTTTGTTTTGTTGTTAACCCAGTAATTTAATACATTAAGATAAATGTATATTCTACCACTAATAAATAATTTAAAACTTTTCATAACCTCTGCATAATAAAAATAATAGCCGAACGAAGTTTTTCCAGCAGTTAGCGATTTCTAGCTGAAACAGTTTTGGCAACACTGACAAAATATATGAATATGTTTAATGTTCAGAGAAGAAAGCAAAATATTTAAGGTTTTAATTAAGCCAAAATAATCCTTAACCGCATTAATTAAAATCTGTTGATGCTTAATTTATGCCTAAAAAAACTTTGGCTTTGTTTTATAAAAACACCTTCTTCGTCTTTTATAATTCGTCTTAAAAATGTTTTTCCTTTAAACACACCAAAAAAACCAAAAGCAACCACAACTCAAAATTTAAATAAATCCTTTGGGGATTACTAAAGTATTCAAAAGCTGTTTAACTAACTCACTCACAGTGGGTCTTTATACAAAGTAAATCGGCAGAAAAAAAATTTAAATAAAAAAAGTCAATAAAATCCAAATACAGTGAAACTGCGTTATAACGAACTTCCTTATAATGAAAAACTTAATATAATGCATGTTTTATGGAGTCCCTTGAGAAAACCTCTTTTTTGCCAAGTTGTTCATAAAAAAAATACACTACAGCTTTAACGAACAAATTCTGAGCAAGAAAGCCTCTCTATAGCGAAATATTCCTTTAAATGCCTCAATATAACGAAATCAGAATAAATCCTAAATACTAAAGTCCCGTTATGAAAACAGCGAAGTCTAAATGTATTTACAAGCGCATTTGTAAAGCCTCTATACAACGAACTAAGAATAAAATTATGTAGAGCAAAATGGTAAAGAAAACTATAGTTACAAATTTTTTCGTATTTTTTCAAAATTTCTTTTGTATCAAGGCTTTGCTGATTATATTTATAGCGAATCAATGGCTATAACGAAGTATTTCTGGATCCCCGTGGAATTCGTTATATCGAAGTTTCACTGTATGTATTTTGATTCGGATAATTTACAATGGTGAAAGTTTTCTTTTTTCTTAACTATTCATGAAAAATTTATTAAAATTTTTCTTTTCATTAGAGGAAATCAGTGAATTTGTATTGTGAGTTTAATACTTTGCCAAAATAACAATACTTACATATCTGAGGCTATAAGGAAAAAGTGCTTAAGTCATATTTTACTACTTTGCAGTACAGCACTTTTAAACATTCAAGTCGATTTTCAGAAATTTGTTTCTTTTACGGTTAAAATGCAAAATTCAGTTTAAAATATACTAAAGTATAAACTAAATTATTAAATTATTCCGTATGAGATTATAAGTCATGTCATTGCGCTATAACTTCCTAAAAAATCGCACAAAATAATTGAGATTTTTTTACCAGGGGTACTTTCAAATATGGAACTTACAAGAGTGCAATTAACACAAAATCAGCTTATTTCGACTTAAGTGCTTTTTCCTTTTTGCCACAGATATGATCTAAATGAGAATTCTATCATTCTACCACTCAGTAGATTAAGCAACTGGATGTAACTGGACAAATATTATTCCTTATAAGAATTTAATTTAAAAATAAATAAATAAACATAGAAAAAAAATAAATAAATAAACAAAAAAATATTGAAATAATTTACGAGTTTCTGGCTGGAATATAACTCAAGAAAGAAGTAGTCTCTCATGCTTTAGCACAAGCGCTGTAATAAGAGACCAGCACAAGTATTCAAAACTTTTTGCATTTAATAAAAAATAATTAATATTTTTTTTTTATTCTACTGTTAAATAGAAAAGAAAGCCCTTTGATACCTGAAAATATCTTATTTTAATTTCTTTTTAATGGAATTTTTTAAATTAAGATCTCTTAATAAGCTGTTGGCAGGACACCCACAGTTTTTCTACGTTCTGGATTTGATACCACAAAATTAAAGTATCAAATTGCTTGCATGCTCTGCTACCCAGTAAAAAAAATTGGAAGTCATTCTAAAGGAACTACATTTTCATTGCTTCCAAAAAATCGATGTTTTTAATTTGTCGATAGTTAGTAGAAAACCAAATCGAAGTTTGTTTTAGTCATATAAAACCTTGTAATTTCTCTATAGCTTTAGAAATTACTCACCAGAATTTTTAAAACATCGATTTTTTTGAAGAAACTTATGAACTAATTTTGGTCTAAAATTTTGAAGTTATTTGCTTAAATTTACATGAAAATACTGTTTCGCGCTTAAATTCCTATAAACAGAAACTAATTGTTTAAATAGGTAACCATTTTTCCTAGATGAAAATATTATCATAGAACACAAAAAAGGAAACTTTTCTCAAAATCGCTTCCAATTCGGTGACCAGGCATCGAAAAAGAGAACTTCTTGCAATGACAACCCTATGTAAAAATCATTAGATCGGATCGAAATTTGCACTACTTCCAGATCGCAAACTCTACATTTTCATGACTTTTTTGGAGTGTCTTTTTTTACTGGGTACGTGCGTGTGGCTTGAAATAGTATGTATTCGTTTTGTGTTTCGGTTACTTGACCAAGGTCAAATGAATTGTAAACTTTTGTGTAAATAGCCAAAATGAAATAAATAATAAATTGTTATCCTTTTAAAAAATGCCTGAATATTTTGACGTCAACTATTATTGAAGAGAGAGTATGAAGAGTATGGTGGTACATTTGTTTGGAACTCTACAACATTACAAAAAAAAAACGTTGCTAAATATTTCATTAATTCCAATTACCATTTATTAAAAAAATTAACGAAATTTCTCCCCCATTATTCAAATGCAAATAAAGCTCTTGTCCAAGAACTAAAAATAATACCAAATGCAATCAAGGTGATGCAACAAGAATAGAACCCATGTGTACGACATTTTAAATAAAACAAAAATAAACACAAAATTACGTTTTTAAGCTCTAGATTTGCTGCTGAGTATTTGAAAATTTTTATAAAAATAAAATACAATTATAAATGATGGTTCCCTTAGAAATATTAACAGCCAGCGAAGCCAATTTAACGCGTTTGGCGCTAGAATTAGCGCGTTTTAACTATGCCAAACGCGCTTTTTTCCATCTAAGCGCGTTTAATAAAAAGGCGCTAAGTTAGCGCGTTTTAAATAAAGTCAATAACATGATTTCAGTTCCATATTTTTTTACTATTTTTATATATTTAAAAATTTTCTAGTATCCAAAACTCTGATAAAAATTTTTGAATTAAATGTGGTTAGAGTTAAAAACGTATTTTACAAAGTTTGACAAGTAAAATTAAAAGAAAAACTAAGGATTTCGACTATTTGAAAGGTGATTCTGATTCTGTATTATATAGTTTTAGTTATTTAGGATATAATTTCGAAGAAGCAATATTGTAAAATCTGAAAAAGAGCTACTAAAAAATGTCCAAAATAAAACTCTTTCAGTTAATAACTTTCAAAAGTTATTTTTCAAGGTTATTTAAAAAAGGTGGAAGTTGTGTTGTTGTTATTAAAAATATAAAAATTTGTTATCATAAACGCGAAATGAGAAATATATTAAATACGTTGTCAGCGCGTCGGAAATAGCGCGTTTTGGCTATAAATAGTTTACAATGCTGTAACTCAGCGCGTACTAGCGCGTTTTTAGAAGGGGAATAGCGCATTTGGGTTATAAATAGTTGGCATCGCTGTTAACAGCAGCGTAGTATTCGAACCATACATGTTAGGTATAGGGGAAAATATTTTTCGTTGTGTGTGTGTAGAGCAGTGATCGGCGAATTATGGGCACCGCGCCCTTTAGTCTGCTCTTCTATTACGTATGTGCACACACGCATTGTTGAGAACAAATTGTGTGTATCGCATACTGTTAACAATCAGAAAATATGTGTGATGAGAATTTACTAAATTATTTATTTTCAGAAAACTATTACGGCAAACTAGAATGTTTAGTTTGTCAACGCGCGTTGTCGTGCATGAAAAAACGTTCCATGCAAAGGCATTTTCAAGCATATATTTAAATAATTTTAAGAACATTTTCTGCAACAACATCTTTTTACCCACCATTACATTGACGTAGCAACAACTAAAGCTTAAATTAGACGTTACATAGCCATAATGCCATAGCCATAACCAAATCAAAATTCAATTGGTTTCTATGGTGAGAGGGAGAGAGACTCGGCATAACACCATAGAAACCAAATGAATTTTGGTTTGGTTATGGCTATGTCACGTCTAATTTAAGCTTAAAGATGCCTTTCTTTATTAACAAAACTTTAGTGTTTCTGCTGACCATAATAAAATCAAGTTTGCCTTTGGAGGTTTAAAATTTCTAATTAGGGAAATGAGACAAACTTTCACTGGCAACACCGGTACACCGGTCGTGGAGAGAGTATAACTTACACAATCAGCGTGACCGTTTGACCGACTAAAGTGGCAAATTGCCACTTTTTCGATATATCGATTCCACTTTTCCACTTTTTCGACTGCCTTGCCACTTTTTGTCACCCGTTTTTTAGGGTGTGTTATATGAAAATACATTAAAAATAAAAAGTTTAGTGTAGTTTTCTCGTATTTTTTTTAATTTTGCCCCTTTTTTTTTTTGATAAATCCCCCATTCGGTGCCACTTTTTGAAAAATGTCATCGGTCACCCTGTACACAATCGCAAAATGTAATGCTATAGGTTGCCGACCCAGTGATGCCAACTTTTTTGGCTCTGGAAGCACATCAAAATTGAAAAAAAAGCACTAAAAAGCTTAATTTTGAGATCTAAAAGGCGTAAAAAGCACTAACGTGAAAAACGAGTGAAAATCCAAACGAGTGAAGTTTAATAATGTTAAATATTTTCTAACCTATTCTCTATTTCGGCAATAGTATCATCTTTAATGAAATATATCAGATGAAAAAGGTATGCTTTACACTGAAAAAGTAAACACACCAAGTTTTTATTAAAGTAATTTTAACAAATACACAAATTTCTTAAATGCACTACTTAGTGCTTTTTCTTAGTTTGGCACTAACGCTTGAAATTTGGCGTTTCGAGTCTTCAAAAATCACTAAAAATAGTGCCAAAAGCACCAAGTTGGCATCGCTGTGCCGACCACTGGTGTAGAGAGAAAAAAAAACAATTTTTTAGTTTCATCAAATCGAAGTTACATACGTATTTTTAACTTTTTCATATACTTTACTTTTCAATTATTCATTCTTAAGAGTTGAACAAGTTGAAATTTACATAATATAATCTGAGAGAAAATAATTATTTTAGATTCTCTAAGAGAAAATAATATAATAATATAAAATAATTTTATATTAAATTATATTATATTAATTATAATCGAAGGCCGTTAAATCTTAGCAACCTTTGCTGCTAGCTGAAATAGTTAGTACGTTGTCTAAAAAGCAAATGAAGGCCTCTGATAGCCCAAGTTCATTTCATTGTTCTCCTCAACACGAATTGACGCAAAGTGGTCTCGATTTGCAACTCTGTATATTCGCCTTGTATATTTGTCAGTGTAAAATTCCCTGCTGTCAGAATATTTCCTAACGTTTTGTTTGATTTGAAAGCATAGAAGTAATGTCAGCTGGTCTTAATTCACCAGCTGACATTACTTCTATGTCATCACCTTATGTGAATTCGCCTAGGTTCTCTTTCATCGACATTGATATAGCAATGAATTGTTGGAGAAGTAAAATAACTAATAAAATGGTTTCACAGCTTAAAGTAATGCGTCGTCTAATAATAAATTCAGTAAAGTACGACGTTGACTCGCACATGAAAATTTCACACTTTTTTTTCGTTCTGGCGATTTTTTTTTCTTTGGCGAATTTTTTGATTATCGACTATTTTTTTGGTTGTTTTTTAGTTTTAGCGATTTTTTTAAACTGTGTGCACATATACGAATGTTAGGCTATATAATCTAATACATATCTTATTTAAAGCGGTTTTTTTCGTTTTGCCATTTTTCGATTTTTTGCGATTTTTTTAGCTTTCATGCTTTTTTTAGTTTTGGCGATTTTTTCCCTTTTTTGGCAATTTTTTGATCTGTTTTCTTCGGTTGTTTTTTAGTTTAAGCGATTTTTTTAAGCTTGGCGGTTCTATTGTTATGGCGATTTTTTTTTGCATTTAAGCGATTTATTTTATTTTTTGTGATATTTTTCATCTAAACGTTTTTTTTTCATTTTGGCTATTTTGTTTAAATTTTGAGTGTTTTTAGTTTTGCCGTTTTTTAAAACTTCAAGAGTTTGCCTCTTGTGGTTTTCAAGATACAGGAAGTTGTCAAAATTACATTAACTGATGGAATACCCTTTAATGTTGATTTTTTAAATTTCAGTATTAATTACGACAGTTTTTATGCAGAATACACTAACTTTGAAAATTTTACGTGTCTATAAACATATGTATGTATCGTTACCTTAATATATAGAAAGGACCTAACTCATTATTTTTTTGAAATCGAGTTTTTGCTAAATACTGATAAAAGAACATCTAATCTATTGAAAAATGCAAAAATATCTCAATTTCAAAAAAAATAATGAGTTAGTTAGTGCCTTTTATTATATTAAGGTAACTATATAACTGTCTGTATATTACATTAGGATTGCAAAATATTTTGTTGCTCTCCTTAGAACACCCTTTAATGTTTAACTATAATATACATACATATTTGTTGCTATAGCTACCAAAGTTTTACATATCCTGTGAAAATTTGAGACCCATAGCACTTACGATTCTTGAGAAAACAACATGTGACAGACAGACAAACGGACATCGTATCGTATGGTGTACGGAACCTTAAACATTAACGGCCTTATGTATAAGAAAAAAGTGTCATGAAGTTAGCATAAGTGGCAAAATTGAACATGATATTAAAAGAGTTTTGCCATAAAACTTCACATTAAAAATCACGCTAGAGCTGTCAAATTGTATGGAGGAACTCGTTGACACCTAATTCGATTTCGTCACATATGCTAACTTCATGCCAATTTTTTTTTATACATAAGGCCGTAACAAAATGCACAATAGCATCATAATAAGTTAATAATTCACCATCTGTACTCTCTTCACTATTCCTTTTCCAAAGAATAATGGCTGAGTATATAAATCAGTGGATCAAACACAAAAGAACGTTGATGATAAAGCTGTAGTGACCTTCGAAAACAGCTAGTTGTTCCGTTTTACTAAGTGTCTGTCAGAATATTTACAATTAACTTTGGTGTTATTTGTTCATTAATAATTGTCACATGTAATTTGGCTTACAAAGCGATACGAACTTTATTTAGCCTAGGGGTATAGTCTGTAGTTCGAAACGAAAGCAAATACTTTCGAATTTCTATGTTAATAAGACGCAAATTCTTTCGTTTCGAATTACTGAGTAGACCCCCTGACCAAATTATAAATACTCGTATAGAAACAAATGAAGTTCGAACAATAATAATTAAAATTAACTACAAAAAAATTTTGTTGTATTTAGTAATGCCTAATTTTGTGTTTCCAAACATTAAATTTAAACATATCAAATTACAAATAAAATAAAACAAAATTTTATGCGATTAACTTAAACGAAAGTCAATCACTTCTACTTTAAAATTACCAAAAGAAATAATTGAAGGCATAAGCGCAGTACTTTTTTTATTCTTTTATTGGTTTTATATAAATTAATCCAATATCCTGCTGAATTTTTTGGTATTGTTGGAGGAAACCTTATGTCTGCTACTATTACACTTCTTACAAATTATTTACACAAGGTGCAGTGAAACTAAGCAAATATTTCACAGAGTAAAATTAATGTTACTCCCGTTTACTCACACTCATATGTGGGAAATTTATCACTATTATAATATTATTTATTTCGCTAAAATCTTGTACCGTTTGAACGTACCTTTAGGAACAAAAAAATAAATAAAAAAAAAACACTATTGACACTTATTTACTGTTTAACAATATAAAACTCGTCACAAAGAGAATACAAATAAAATGAATTGCCCAAAAGTCGTTAAAACTGACCAGTTTACAAATGAAAAGTGAAGGGATGGAAGGTTTTAGTGTTTATTAGACAAGTAAAAGGTATAAACTAGGAAATACGAGGGTTGTTCAAAAACTAGTGGTCCTAACAAAGAAGGCAACACAGCAAATTTGGGTAAAATGCTCTTTATTTCTCAACATAATCACTTTTTACTTAGATAAAGCTTTTCCAGCGATATTCAATAGCTATGATAGCCTGTTTATAGTAAGAACTGTCTAGTTCGGGGGGAGTCTGCTTTTATAATGGTTGGACTGAGACCTTTTAAAGAAAGTTATTAACTAACATAACGGTGATAAGTTTCTGCTATGTTTGCAAATTCACTGAGATCATTTATTTTTGATGACTCCGAAAGAAGCAGTACGCAACGCAGCGCCTTAAAACTTAAAACATATGTTTTATAAGGTTGCCACTTTTTACCAAAGTAATTGTTTTGCAAACTCCAGCCGCCATCTATACATGAGTAAGATCGGCTAATTTTGGGACTACCCTCGCAAAATAAAAATAGTATTAAAAGAAAATGATTGCAGTTAAGCTATTTAACATTGAAAAAAAATGTCTAATAAGTTAAGATAGGATAGATAAAGTCATTTGGACTGATTATCTGAAAATAAAAATATTGTATAAAGAAATTTACAAAATACACACACTAAAGTATACAAGGTATTAATTATATTTGAGTACATGATAACATTTATATCTGATTATTTTTCATTTTGATTAACTTAAGTTGTATTATCAGCAACCAATTTAATTTTCTTTCAGAGGAGTATGTTTTTTTTTTTTGACTTCATCGAAAAAAAAATTATTTAATGACGTTCACGTACTATGTGATTATTTATCAAATCAACAGTTTTTGTGTCAATGTCATTGACACAAATAGGAAATGTTCCTTTTAAAATCAGAAAAACTTAAGTGTCTACATGAAATCGATTTACTTAAATACGTGAGTACATACATATGTATGGATGCGAGACGGGCTGTTGTCATGTGATGTTCATGAACAATGTACAATCACGCGTGGCCATGCTTTTAAAAAAATTGTTGTTTTAAACACGTGATCGTGCATAAGCCCTTTGTTTGCCTTAAAATAACCTGAGGTGTCAACTTTTTGAAACTCAATTCGGAAATTCTGAGGTGCATTGTTTTCTTCATTTCTTCAAAAAAAAAAAAAAAGCTTTTATGGGACTAACAATCTCAAGCGATTTTCATGAAGCATTCATTATCATGCGTGATCAAATGTGATCGTGAGTAAACTATCGTGAGTGAAAAAAATGCTCACAGTTCCATCTTTCAATTCGAAAAGCATCTTATTATGAACATGACTGATTTTTTTTTTAACCTTATAAAGTAAATAAGTAAATTTTTTTTTATCGTGAGCATGCATGATGGTGAGTAGAGTTTAACTCTTTCAACCTATTTTCATAAAAATAAAATATTTTTATAGATCGAGTGTGAATTGCCAGCAAATATGTACTTATACTTAAGCATAAAATGTACATACATACATAAGTATTTGTTTTTAAAATGAAATTAAACCCTTTTTGATAATTTTTGAAGTATTTCATTAATTTAACCAACAGAAATGATATTTAATGATAATAACTAAATCATTTTATTAATTTATTGCCAAGAAATGCTAAAGTGCGTCAAGAGGCCCAAGCCTTATTTTTAATTAACATTTTGTTTATATTATACACTCCCCTTGAGACCTTATAGACGTCATTTGTTCTTGGATAATAAAAATTTTCAATAACAAAATATACCTACCAATATTAGTAAGTTTGAATTTTAAATGAATGTATAACTCATAGTGGCATAACTTGAATAAATAGGCTTTCGAAAAAAAAAATACTTTTAAAAATCGAGATAAACAAATAGTTTTTATTGGGAGGGTCTGACGTCAAAATCTTTTTGTCTGGTCATGTTTTTCATTTGTTTTTAGTTACTGCTTAAAAAATTGTTTAGGAAATATTTTTTTTTTCAATAACAAAATCCGAAATAACAAGAGAATCAAATCATGATTTGCTTGCAACCAACAATGATACACATTTTTGAAAATTACCTCTTACACTGGCATTATATCAGATGGACACTTTATATAATACGTTATACTACGAGTATTAGTTGGAAGGCAGTGAGTCTAATTGTTATTTCGCAGAGGGATTATTATATGTATATGTATAGGTACCTATGAATGAAATTCAAAAAACAAAACCTTTCGAAAACAAATTTCGACTAGAAAGTAAAATGGTATTGTCCAAAGGCTCAGTTAGCCGACTGTAATGGAATGTAACTGCAACGGTAGGAAATAGCTGATCGATATGGTTATGTGAAAAGTAATGTACAGATTCTTAAGGCTCAGTTACCCGATTGTTATGTAATGTAAATGTAACGCAGAGAACAGCTGGTCGATATTTTTATGTGAAAAGTTATGAAAATGGTTTAGGCTCAGTTACCCGACTGTAATGTAAAGTAACAGCAACAGTAGGAAACAGCTGATCGATATTGTTATGTGACAAGTAATGAAAATGGTTATAGAGATGCAATGAAACGTAATCTACTTTTCATATAAAAGTATCGATCAGCTGTTTCCTACTGTTACAGTTACATTACATTACAGTCGGGCAACTGAGCCTTTGTGGAGATGTAATGTAACGTAACCTACTTTTCATATAAAAATATCGATCAGCTGTTTCCTACTGTTGCAGTTACTTTACATTACAGTCGGGTAACTGAGCCTTAAAGGCAGTAGGAAACAGCTGATCAAATTCACCAAATTTAGGCATCCATTCATTAGTTCTGCAAAGTTTTACTACGTATGTATGCGCGATCAGCTGTGCACAGTCTAAACAAATTTTTAAGCTGGAAATAATTTTATTCTAGAAAATCTTTGTTTTTATTTTTCAATAATTTCTAATAAAATTTATTTTTTCTCTTATTGGCATCAGAAAATAGTTTACTGCGCCAGTTGCAGAGATTTATGGAATAAAAAAAATTCGACGCTAAACAGTGCTGCCAAGTTATGAATTGTTTAACGTCAAATGTTCGTAACGCCAGTGTTCCCAGTTTAGGGGATTTGTCCCCAAATTGGAGATTTTTTTTCGTGATTGGGAATGAAAATTTTGTATTGGTGATCTGGGGATTTGTAAGGATGTAAATGTGTGTTACTATTCATAGTGTATGGTTTCTAATAAAGAAGAAGTATCAAGGCAGATTAACGAAAACAAAAATACGCAACAAAATGCAATACAACTTATTGGAAGCACTTCTTAGAATAAACACACACTTTAAAAATAATTCAATTTGTTGTGACAAATTTAATCCTTCTGCTGAAATCCTAAAACTTTTTAATACAAGTACTATGTACAACAAAATTTCTGAGGGTGATGAATCAGAAGATTTCGATTCTGAAGTTTTTGAAGTGGTAAACTTTGGTTAAAAATTTTTTTATACTTGTGTATATTAAACTATGTGTAATTTTCTCTTTAGAAGTTTTTAAGTACAAATTAAATTTATATGAATGTAAATATACTCGTAGATATCGATATAAATGAATTTTATTGAATAAATATGTTATTTTTGTCATTATTTTTCAAATAAAATTTAAAAAACATAAGAAAAATTTTTTACTTTTTTCACAAAAGAAAAAATTTTAATCAAAAAAACCCAATTTGGGGATTTTTGGGAATGAAAAATCCAAAATTGGGGATAAGCTCTAGAAAAAAACTGGCAACACTGCGTAATGCTGCAAATTTTCGCTAGTACTGCTTTTACGAACGTACGTATGTATGTAAATGCTTCGAGCAAGTACATCGAGTTGAATAAGAAAAATTATTTTTATTCATCCATAAGCGGAAATAAATTTTGGAATTTTTTAATCCGAAGTTTTCTACTAATAATAAATTGTGTGTAATTGTATTAATCGATATTAAAACGAAGAAAACTATGTAATATTGGTTTAGAAAACAAACAAAAATTTCAATTCGTTTTGAAATCGACAAATTTACTCGGATTTGATTCACAGAACAGGGCCTTTTACTTTTATGAACTTTATGTGTCTTCTTCTTAATGCACGAAGCATTAATCGATAACAAAACAAAAACATTGACAGCAACTATTTAAAATATTCAAAATAAAACTAGAAATTAGTTAAGCCTAATTTAATATTCGAGATCCAAGAAAACGATTTTGTTAAAGTAATTTGCAATAAAATTAACAAGCCAAAGTTATGCTGGTAAAACAAAAGAAAAATTTTTGCTTTAAAATTAAGAATTCTTAATCAACTTAATTGGCAGTAATAACAACAAGAACTAAAATTAGTTGTACTGAAATTAACGTACATATGTACATACATACATATTTACGAGTAAAAACATACATACATGCATACATAAATATTTACATTTTCAGTTATAAACTTGGCACGTGAAATATTTTGACACGAGAAATTCATTATAAATTAGTTTATGTTAATTAAATTTCAAATTTTGTTTACATGCTAATCACACTCTGTTTCTGTCTGCTGCCATTAGAGTTGCCAGCCTCCAGTAATATAATTCCGAAATCCCCCAAGTGAATCATATAAAAAGCCCAGGTTTTAAATAATAGTAAGAAAGTTTCATGCTTAACTTAAAATATTATAAAATAATTAATTTTACAACTCTTTTTTCAGAATCGTTTACAAAAAAATATGTCTCCAATTAAAAAAAAACTAAATTCAATTTAAAATTTAATTTTAAAAATTTTTTATTGACCTAAATTTTTAAACAAAAGTTTAATTGATCCAATTACATTTTTAATTAAAAATTTTAATCAATAAAATTTTGAAACAAAAATTTAACTGACTCAATTACATTTTTAATTCATTAATTGTATTTTTTTTTTCAACTTAAGGTGTTATTTGTAGAAAAATATTTCTGTGTATTGCACACTAGTATTTTTTTTAATAAAAATTTATAAATATTCATGGAAGCTATACATTGACTAATATAAAAGGCAGAAAAACAAATAATTTTTAAGAAACAGATGACAAAGTTCTCATTAAAAAAGAACCGATGGGAAATATTGGCCGGTCAAATTATTCATAAACATAAGCTGTTAGAATTCTTTGGCTTATAATTATACTCAAAAACCCAGAAACCGGTTTTCACTTTGGGACTTCGAATGCAATCATTTGAATATTACAAATGATTAATCAAAAACAATAACCTAAAATTATATTTTACTGATAAGAAATTAATTTATATGTAAGTATTTGTATGTATGTAAGTATAATAATTTTTATTTCATCACAAAAAACTTGATGTGTACCGACAGCTAAATTAATGAATGAGAATATACTTACACACATAATCATCATGTGCATACATAATATATTGCACGTAATGCATACAAAACCCTGCAGTTCTGATTAATACACTGAAAAAACTAACTGCAAATGATTGGTACATAATAGCATTTTGAGTCTTGGCGTAGCTATAAATTTTTTCTAGGGGAGGGGGGGCATTATGACTGTTTTTATGTGTGTTTTTTATGAATAATATTAAAATAAATATTTACATGAAATTTTTATAATTCTAGGGGGTGGTGCAACAGGAATTCTTTTTTTTTTTTTGGGGGGGTGGGGCAATGCAACCCCCAGAATGGCCTTTCTACACCTATGATTTTGACATTTAAGAACTGAAGAGTAAGCTTAGTAAATTTCTTATATTTTAATTTAAAAAAACTCCTCGCCCAAATAGACCTTCTCAGAAACAGGTTACGAAAATGATGCTGAATAGCTGAAAAATAATGGCTTCGTTAGTCAAATCGTTTCATCTTATTTTTGAAGTAGTCGTATCGTTTAAGTCTGGATGTTAGTTAGTAAAAAAACGTCAAGCTGTCAGCGAATGTGTCAGCTGTTATTGTGTTTCTATTTTCTTTATACGTACATATGTTTTCTGTAGACTTTTACGTAGCAAACGTTGCCAACACATTTTCAATAAGCATCAACATGCTTATTAAATGTTACGGATTTTGTCAGCTGATACGCAACAGTATTATACGATTTCAGTAATTCTACCCTAAGCATAGGCCAGTCTTTTCTTGGTAGACCAACGTAGAAAGGCCATTCTTGGTTGTACATTGCCCCCCCCCCCTAGAATTATTACAAATTGCATGTAATTATATATTTTTGTATTACTCATGAAAATCAGCAGTCATAATGTCCCCCTAGAAAAATTGTTTAGCTACGCCAATGACTATAAGGCGCACTCAAACAATTGGATGAAAACTGAATTTTGGTTTTTTTTTGTATGACATTTATTTATTTAATTTAATTACTATTCTTTTCTTCTTTTCCCGAATATGTTTTGGCACTTTTTAGAAATTCTATCAAATAAGGGACAAAAATTGTATCCCTTTCGACGATTGATTTTTATTTCTGCTCGAAAAAAAGATAAAAATCGGGAAATAACTTTTAATTTTGGCTGAAAAAAACTAAAATCAGAAAATAACAATTATTTTTGCTGGAAAAAATAAAAATCCGAAAATAATAATTATTTCTGCTCGAAAAATATAAAAATCAAGCATTATTCACGGTCAAAATGCATGACCTGCATTATAATTAGTCCTAATTTACACTAAGCAAGTCTTATTGCTAAGCTGATTAGTTTGTGGGACAAACTTTTTCCCCTTGTCTCTCTCTCTCCTAAAAAACAAATCATCTTGGCAATAACACTTGCTTACTGTAAATTAGGTCTTAGGGCTGTAACCGATACCGATACGGATTCCGATATATCGGCGATACTTCTTATTTGCCGATATATCGATATCGGCGATATTTTACTATCGATACGACGATACTTCTTAAATTTTTTAGAGCAGTTTGGAACAAACAATTAAATTTTCAGCGCTTTTTTTTTGCATAACAACTAAGAGAAATAACATACGAGTATTAAAAGCAGAACATAAAGTCAAAACAGAATAATGAAATTGTTTATTTTGTTTTGCTTTGCACCATAGTAATGAAAAATGTTCTCTCAGTGCTAAAGCATGTATGAATTTTGTTACAAAAAATTTGTTTTTTGTTAATTTCAGAATGAATTCAAATATAAATTTTAAATATTAATAATCTCGTACACTGTAATTTTGTATAATAAAAGAATTAGTCTACTTGAGTTTTGTTAATTTTAACTTGAGTTCAATTTCGTATCGGTATCGGATTAGCAAAACGGTGTAACGTTACATCCCTAATTATAATAATACGAGTATTTCTGAAATTTTGCCTGTATGCGTCACACCGACGATGCTGAAAAAAAAATCTAAATTTTTTGATTTTTTTACAAGATAAGCTACTCAAAGCAGTAGGTTATAATTAGAAAGAACTGTCAAATTCTATACCTAAAAAGTTTTTGTATGTAGTTTGACAATTGGGTTGCACTTGGATTGCAACAAGATTATATTAATTTATCGTGCAATGCATGCACGTGTATGCTGAGTTCTTCATAAACACGTGCACGATGCTTGTGTCATGCATTTTGACCGTGAATACTGCACTTTAAGGTTCAATCAGATGTGCCATAACCATAGCCGCAGAAAACAGCTGTTCGAACGAAACTTATGGGCAACACTGTATTTGATTATAGGTGACTAGAGATCGACCGAAGGCGCTTTTTTTGGCCGAAGCCGAAGCCGAACTTCGGCTAAAATCCTAAACTTCGGCCAAAACCGAAGCCGAAGCCGAATGTTTTAAATTTTAAAAATGATACTTACGTTTCATATGAATTAAGAAAAAAGTTTGCTTTTTTGAGATCACTGAAATAGCTGTAATATCTATTGGATACATAACAAGAAAAATAAAACTATTTTGCAATTTCTAGATTGCTTTTTCATATGATCACTCACAAGAACGTCCAAGTAAAAGAAAATAGAAAGCAACAGGGTTGTATTTCAAAGTAACCCTTTCAAAACGTTAAACACAATAGAAACTGTCGGCGAGCAACGACCAAAAATAATGTTATTTTTCAAGCTTGGAATGAAAAATATTCGGCTTCGGCTAATCGGCCGATTTTTACCATAGGCCGAATGCTGGCCGATTACCAATTTTTGGCCGAAGGCCGAAGCCGAAGCCGACTAATCGGTCGAACTCTATAGGTGACTCGCCATAGCGCCATAGCCTTTACCATAGAAACCAATTGAATTTTGGTTTGGTGATGGCTATGACACGTCTAATTTAAGCTTTACAAAATTCATAACCGTTACGGACCCTGACTAAAATTGCTGTTTTTGAGCCCAGTCTAACAAAGCTGCAGTATATTCTAATCTGGTATAAAAAAAATTTCTATTTGTATTTGTATGTATGTATTTGAATATTAATGCCAACAATCAATTTACTACGGTTTACGGTAACCAAAGGTGTAGTTAGTGTTATTTTCCTTTAATAATCGCACAATTAAAATGTATTTTAAATGTGAAACAACAAATTATTAGCTCTCGCTTGAGAGTTGATGCACAAACTCATAGATTGACCGGAATTGTCTACAACTGAGTAGAGTGTTAAGCAAATATGCAAAGAATAAGAGCGGTTGGACTGTCGTTGAAAAAAATAAAAAATAAAAATAAACAAACTAACAGCAGCAGCAGCAGCAGCAATCTCAACAATAATACTCGTAGCAAAACAAAATCGCGTATAATTTTGAAACATTCATGCTGTTAGTTAGTATCAGTCAATGCCTTGATCGAGGGGTGTTAGCGAGCATTTTTCTTAACTGCTGTTAAAAGTTGCCAATAAAGTAAACAACGTTACGCGTCTAAGGGTTTTTAATCTTTTACAAACTTTTACAACGGCTTTGTGTTTTATTTACCTTATCTTAAAAGTAATGAAAACGAGTTAAAAGTAAAAAAAGTAAAGTCAAAGCATAGAAAAAGTAAATCATTTGAAATTTTTCATTATTATTTCACATTTTATAAGACTCTAGTTAACACGTTTTATCCAGCTCTTTTAACAATAAATTGAATTATAATTCTATAAAAGAAAAAAGAAAGAAGTGAAAATCTAAAAAAAAATCTAATAAATAAAAATTAATTAAAAAAAACAATTTTCATAAATTAATCATCGCTGCAGGGATTTATGAACGAATATATTGAATTGTAAGTGGGGCACTTTTTACAAGAATTTTATTTTACTAAATAATAAAACACCTAAAATTTTTAAAGTTTTTTTTTAAATACCTATATTTTCAAAAGTTTGTAGTGAATTAAATTCAAATTGGATTACAAACGTTACAGTGAAACTCTTTTTAAGTTTTAAAAAATTTATATTTAATTATACATATTTACATACGAGTACATATGTATGTATAAAAACTAAGAAAAAGTTTGTTTAGTATTAAATTATTAAGTTTTATGGACGCACTTAACTTAGAGAGATAAAAAAATTTTAATAAAATCATAAGTTAAATGAGTCATAACAAAAACAAAAATACAGTAATAAAGTAAAAAAAAAAATAAACTCTAAGCAGTGTGAAATTAGAGCAAATTGAAAAATTTGATTTAAATTAAATTAAATAATCTTATTAAAAACTGGCGTCGTACAAAAATCACTGTACAATTCAAAACTGTCAGGCTACGGAGACCAAAAAATAAAAATTTATCAGCGTTTACTAATGCTGAGTACACATTATGGCGTTTTGTGACATCGCAATAGTGTGTCCACGTCTATCATTTTCGATATTTTTAAAGTGTAATCAGACGTGCCATAACCATAACCATAGAAAACAGCCGTTCGAACCAAACTAATGGGCAACACTGTATTTGATTATAGGTGACTCGGTATAACGCCATAACTTCTATGGCAATAATATGTATGTATGTATATTACATGGGATTTTAAAATTTTTCGTTGCTCGTTTTGGAACACCCTTTAATTTTTATCTCTCATGTATTTGTTGTTGTTGTTTTCCTACACACTCTGAAAAAAATTTAAGGTCGGTAGCTCTTACGGTTCTCGAGAAAATAGCCTGTGACGGACAGACGGACAGCCTAGCGAAAACAATAGGGTTGCCTTTCACCTGTGGTGTACGGAACCCTAAAAATAAAATCGTCAAAGTAGGAAAACGCTAACCACGATAAGGGGATTATTTGGACTCATATTAAAAGAAATCAGCACATGCAGAATATATGTGGTAATATCTTAATTTTTTTTAATTATTATATCCAAGAAGAATAAATATCGTATAAACTTTGGTAAAATGTGAAGTATCTATTACTTATCACTTGTATTAGCTTAACTGGTGTCATTCTACCATTATAATTTTTATCACTTTTTCATCTTAATTATTTCTGGCTAAAATGTTTATCATCATATTTTAATAAACAATAAAAAGCACTAATTATTTTAACAAACTTTTATAATTGTTTAAAACCAATTATGCACAACCTATTAGACATTCTATAAGTAGACAGGAACGAACTTGATAAAAAATATTTCTTTATCAATAATATTGGCCTTGTAATCGTATAATACATTTTTTTATGAGTCGTTAAATAAAATTTTTCCGATTTAGTTGCATTCAATATTCTTTTATTTTCCAAGCAAACTAATGAGTTCAAAATATTTTTTAATATGGAAAAAGATCATAAATCCTTTGTTTTGATCGCTACAGCCTGGAAACTTTGTATTAACATAATATTTTCACTTTTTCCTGTATAAAACCTGTTAAACTGACTGAAACCGGAAAAATGCGAGTTTTTAATCAAAAATTTTTATTGAGGCTTAATAAAGCAAAATAAACAATACTTTCATTAAATTAAAAACAAAATAACAAAACAAGTGATAATATGTATAAACAAATAAAAAAAATAGAGACAAAGAAAAACAACATGTTATTACTTCGAATGATATTAAAAGAAATGTAAAGCGATTATTGCAGAACATTAACAGTTTGTTTACAGTTCACATGCTGTTATAAACATTAAAGTTTATCGTAAGTTTATCATATTTGAGGTTATAAAAGCCGAATGCCATTTTTTTAATACATAAAGCGTTGATTCTTTCCTGTTTTTTTTTGGGAAACTTAATTTGTTTGGGTTATAAAATATCAGAACTCTCCCTCATTTATGAACCTATTTAAAACAAAATTTTATTTTTCTCAATTCAAGTTAACAAAACAAAAATAGGCGAATCGACGATCACTTATATTTAAAACTAAATTTTATGTAGTTGTACCCAATCGACTCTTGCAAGCCTGTGCGCACCCTTAACTCTACTGATATAATTAGCCATTTAGAAAAGAGGGTGGGGCAACGCCCATTAAAACTCAACCTATTTTACGCAGACCCTTGTAAAGGCACAAAATTTTACATTATGAATTTCGTGTATTTCTGTTAGGTTAGGCTAGGTTAGGTAGAGGTGGTAGTCAGAAAGCCAGACTCACTTAGACCGTTTTGGTACATTGTGATACCACGGAGACTCTGCTTATGCCGTCTCATTTAGAGATGATGGGCAGTCGAGGGCTGTTGTTGTTCTTAGAAGCGGGAATTCTAGGGCCATAATAGCTGCTCGACTATCGGTGTAAATGTGAATCAAAGTCGTTGAAGTGACATTCACTCTCAACCAATTCGCAACTTCTCTTATAGCAAGGATCTCTGCCTGAAAGACACTGCAGTGATCCGGAAGTCGCCTTGCAATACGAAGACCTAAAGCCCTCGAAAAGACCCCATAGCCCACACCTTCCAGTGTTTTGGAGCCGTCCGTATAAAAATCAACACTTTTTCTTCTACCTGGAGTTCCATTCAGGTATCCAGGTTTTATAAAGACGTTCGTGTAGTAGAGCAGAGGAGGTTTGGTCAATCCTCCATCCCCTAACTTCATCATTGAGTATTCTGCAGTGGCCGGTTCCATTTCCGTTCCACAGAGAGGTACATCGAAGACGGATTGCCGAGGACGTTGCCATCTCCTTCCCTACTAGATCTAATGGTAGTAGTTGAAGAAGCATCCCCAGTGCATCCGCAGGAGTGGTGCGAATAGCACTGGTTACATACAAGGATGCAAGTCTTTGCACCTTGTGTAAGATGTATAGATACGTCTTTTTCTTCAGGGATGGCCACCACAAGATGATGCCATACATGAGAATTTGACGTACTATTGCAGTATAGATCCAATGAACAATTTTTGGGGTAAGACCCCAATTCTTTCCAATGGATTTTTTGCATAGATATAGTGAAATTTTTGTTTTTTTCACTCTCTCTCTCTCTTTTGTATATATTTTTTTTTGTGTATTTCTCTTACTATTACCAAGTTTATTTACTAGTTTTATACGGGCGGCTTATTCGCAAATAAAAATATTGCAAATAGAGAATTTTGCCGCATAAACGGCGAGTTAATTTTTTAATTGCAAATATCTAACTCACAAAAACAACTCCTAATTAGCGCACTATTCGCAAATGAATGCTTGAGGTTGCCACGCTTATGGTAGAATTAGTCTATTCGTATCGTGTTACTTTTGAAGTGGTCGTATAGTCTAAATCTGGATGTTAGTTAGTAAAAACGTGAGGCTGCCAGCGAATGTGTCAGCTGTTATTGTATTTCTCTTTGCTTTATACGTGTTTGTTGACGTAGAAATCTATTTTCTTCCTTTTCCAATTAGAATTCCAACTAATAGCAACTAATAGGGAAATTAGTTGCTATTAGTTGGAATTGTTCCCCGGGAAAAATTTCTCGCGGAATTTTATTCATAATTACCCCCTGTATATTTTTTACCTCACATACATTTCGATATATATTAAATAAACAGCAACATGTTTTATTTATGTTACAGATTTTGTCAGCTGATCCGTCAGCTTACGATACGAATCGACTAATACTACCATTACAAATGTTTGATAACAAAAAACAATAAATGGATAAATATTTCACAATAAACATTGATAGAAGCAAATAATGACAATTAAAACAAATAATTCTTCGATAATTTTTAGATTTACACTATTGTTTTTTTTCAACATTAGTAAGTTTTCTATAGAAGTGCTACCAAGTTTGTGTACTTTGTACACAATGCCGTATAAACAGGGAATTAATTTATTTGGAACTATTTTTATATACAAATAGTGCGCGTATAAACGTAGTATGTTTCTTCGGCATAGCAAATGTACAAAAACTTGGTAGCACTTCTATAACAAAGTTACTTATGTTTGCAAAAAAAAATTGTGTAAATGTATAAAGTCATTATTTTCTTCTATGAAAGCTTTTTGTGCAATATTTATCCATTTATTAATTTTTATTGAGAAAAATTTTTAAGACTAAGCTTGCCAATTTTATAGTGATATATCGTGAATAGTTTTCTGAGTTATTAAGTGGCAATAAAACAATTATATATTACAATTACAATTATTTTTATTTGCAAATAAGTCGTGCGTATAAACGCAGTATATGTGAGACTGAATACATCATCAGTGTTGCCAGATATTGATTTCAATAATTTGAACAAGCGCAGTGAATAAAGGTTCAGTTACCCGATGGTAATGTAATGTAACTGCAACGTAGGAAACAGCTGATCGATATATTTATATGAAAAGTAGGTTACGTTACATTACATCTCTATAACCATTTACATTACTTTTCACATAACAATATCGATAAACTGATTCCTACTGTTGCAGTTGCTTTACATTACAGTCGGGTAACTGAGCCTTAAATTTGTCTTTCAAAATTGTTTACTTAAATTTTATAAATATAAAACTTTTTTAAAACCTAACCCAGCAAAAAAGTTTGCTTACTAGAATGCAAAAAAGTGTATGTACTCTTCAGTCGTAAGTACATACAATTTGACTGAATAACACATTATTTTTGTTTGAGAAGTTCAAAAAGTATGCGGTACCCTATACTTTTTGCCTACAAATATCCAAAAGTTAATAGATTACTTATTGCCTAAGAGTATTCAAAATTTATTGGGTTATTTTGTGGATTACTTTTTACCTAAAATTGTTGAAAAATAATTTATTTGCTAATAAAAATATATAGAATTTTGTAAAAATCATAATTTTGCAAAGAAAATATATGAATATGTATATTGAATAATATGCAAAAATACTAAAATTTTGTAATAAATTTTTCTCTATATAAACTTCATTATTAACTAGAAAGTACTACAATTAGTACTTTCACGTAATGATATAAATAAGTACCACTCATTACTTTGTAAGCCATTAAAAGAGTACTACCCATTACAAAATCTTGTAAAATTTTTGCTGGGTAAGCTACATATATTTAAAAAAAAGTTACTAAAAGACGAAATAAATAATGGGCGTAATTATGAGTGTTTTATATAATAGATTCGATATTATTAGTAAGTATCAGAATTACTCGAATCGTCCAAATGATTTTTAAACATAATAGTTTAAAGCATGTAAAAAATCCATAATATGAATATGGGCATTTGTCCGAAAAATTGCACTTTTTTGTCGCGTGTGACAGCAAGGAATTAACCTTGTATATCTGAACAACGTGACTCGATTTTTCTAAAAATTTTACCTAACGTAGAGCTGCTGACGGCCTACACAAATATATAAAGAAGTAAAAAAAAAAGTTTCGTTTTCTTTGAAAAAAAAAACCAAAACATATTTCCTTGCTGTCGCACGCTACAAAAAGTTGACACTCCTGTGGAAATGTCCATATGTATGTATGTAACAATACCACGCATAATTTTTAAAATTTTAATTATTATACATGTTATATAGACTGTGTGTGGGCATTTGTGTAATTAATAACAGCAACAACAAAATAAAAGTGCATTCCAATTAAATGAATGCAGTTAAAAACTTTGAACTTTTAAACGGCAGCAAATTCAACAAACAACTTAAATCAAATAAAAACAATCCATTCTTGAGTGTCATGGGAAAATGGAGGAAAAAAACACTTAAGCATTTGCCTAAGACGGTGAGTAGGTGAGAAAGGGCGAGATGGAGCAGAAAGAAACTTAATAGTTTCATTGAAAATTCCATGCATTTGAAAACTAACAAATTAGTGTGGCATGTGACAAGTATAGTTGCCAGATAAAATTTCGTGGGAAAATCGTCAAAATTGTCAATGACAAATTTTACTAATGAATACTTTTTATTGCACTTTAAATACGATTCAAAACTAAAATATTTTTTCATGTACAGTTGGAATTAACTTTTTTTTCAGAAAAATCTCGATGCTTGTTCATTATCCTTGGGTTAATCGTTGCGCCAGCCTTTCAATCGCTCAATAATGAATGTGCCATTTGCGCAAAGAAATCTCAATATTGTTTTTTCTTTGAGAAAAACTATGAACAAATAACAAGCATTATTCTATATTCTTATGAGTAGCAGTATTGTTGTTTTTTTATGCTTTTCATAAATTTTAAGAAATAGTTCTTAAAATAAAAGATGTTCAGTATAAAAACGGGGTTTCAAATTCCAAATATCGTATAATCATCCATAGGCGTAAGTTTTTTTCCTCTCAAAATCGTCAAATGATAAATCGCGAGTTATGGCAATTACGATAAAAAGTGGCAGGGGACAAGTCAAGACTTCAGCACACAAAATACTTTATGTTGAGACTTGCTAAAATTGTTATTAGTCGGCTTTTTATTTCTGTATCAATTGCATTTTAAATAAGAAAATCAAATGAAATGCAAATTACCACCCGATTAGATTAGTTATTCAAAAAAAAATTATTTTGCAAAAATTTGTTGTTTGTAAGTGAACTTTTTTCTTTTCAATGGCAAATGTATAAATAAAACAAACTCAATATATGCAAATTATTAATCAATAAAGGAATTAATTTAAAAAATGCTTCCTATATGCGATTAGTTATAATTTAATGAAATATTCCACACTTGAAGAAAGCCGTCTAATGTAAAATTAATTAATTTTACATTTGTATGTGAAATGACATATCAATTCGAAAAACAGTACTGTACTCGTACCGGGTAGTAATAAATCGTTAAATTTTAAAAATTTATATTTATTGTTAAAAAGTTCTCTTAAAAAGGTAATTTAAAAAAAGTACTTTTGAAGATGCACCTTTTAAAATAGTAACTTTTCAAAAACTACTTTTTAGAAAAGACCTTTTAAAAAATACCTTTTTAAAATGCAGCGTTTAAAAAATTTAACGAAAATTTCATTAAATTTTTAATGTTCTGTTTAAATATCAATCAATTCACATTTAAAATTCGTTTTTAATATATTTTATTTTATTTTTTCAATGAAAAACAACTTTTAAATATTAATTGATATTTAAATAGAATTTAGAGAATTTGGCTCTAACTGACTAAAACCGTATTTTATTTTATTTTAGTTTATTTATTTTAACTTGCAATAGTTATCAGTCAAAATAAGGTTAAGGCTATAAGCAAGTAGAACTTAGTTCTTATAACATAAGCAACGAACAATATTGAATGCAACCGAAAATTCGAATTAATGTATACTTAGGCCCAATAATTGACTTATCAACTAAGTGTCATTTATCTTTAAATGCCATTTAAGTGCCCAGTTAATTTTTTTTCAGTAGAAAGTTGTTTGAGAGACATTTAAATGCCCAACCTTGTCTATTTAAATCCTACTTAAGTATAACGAGCATACCATATGTTATTGTGCTTGTGAAAAGAATTTCGTTTAATTTTCATAAATATGTAACATATGTATATGGAAAAATAAATAAAATTCATAAAATGTGTTTTTATGCAATTTTAGTTTTGTGCATTTTGATAGCCTAACTTTCTAATTTATGATAAACAGCTGTTGTTTTGAAAAGCCTTCCATAATACTGGGAAATGTTGTAGTGCTGCCGTACTTTCAATGCAATGTAAATAAAAACTTTAATTAACCACTGAAAAAATTAAACTATATTTAAATGCAACTTAAATTTAAGTGGCAATTAGCTAAATGACATATAATTGAGAAGTCAATTATTGGGCCTTAGTTTTTAAATGAAATGATAGAATAAGTTAAAAATAAAATTGCTTAGAACTTAGAAAAAGCCTGTTCCATTAAATGCCTGGGATATATTCGAACGAATATTAATATAGCAAACAAAAACAAATTTTGAGTTTTTTTGTTTTTATTTTTAATATAAATGTTTGCATTTCAATTTTTATTTAAAAATGATTGTACTTATTCGTCCGTTATAACGTTGGTTTTTTACGAAGCTTTTTCTTCTAGTGTACTGTAATAATTTTGTAAGTGCATAAGTGTGTCAAATCTTTACACGTTCGAGGTGAATATCGAACAAATTAATACTGATTACTGCAACTATCATGATACGCCCATAAATATGACAGTATATCTGTATGTATTGTTAATTCGTTAAATGTATGAATACATAATTTGTGTTTTTGTGCAAAGGTTGAAATTAAATGCCAACCACTCCTTGAAAATTTCATCACTGGCACTTGTTTTAAGGCTACAAGTTCAACAAAGAACTTAAAAGGAATTTATAATATGGATATTGTCTCATTTCCAGAAAACATAACCAATTGAAATTGTAATTTTTAAAGTAATTTCAATAATCACAGAAAACTCCCAAGTATATGCGATTAAATACTTAGAACTTCCCTGCAGAAAATTTGGTGACAATTGATCCAAATGTACTCGTCCTATAACTGGAGATAATGTGGGTGTTATCAAAAGTACGTAGTAGTGTATGGTGAAAAAAGTCATATCGTTTAAATGGTGGCATATTGACCATTTTCGTGGTGTATCGTCTTGATCTTGAGCCAATTTAATTCGGACTCGGTCTAGTATTGTAGTAAACTGCACTGAACATGTTCGATGTGGTCGAACACTGGACCTATCAAATAGTGTAAATATAATGTTAATTGCTCCCTTCAATGTGACTCTGGGATCAGTCCCGTAACTATACTTAGATATTAACCTAAGCTTAAATGGTATTTATACTTTTGAAATATGAGTGGCCCTGTGGTCGAGTGGGTAGTGTGTCAGCCTGTCATGCACGAGGTTGTCGGTTCGAATCTCAAAAAATTTACAGATTAAAAATAAAATTAATAAAAATGTCATTGCATTTGTAACAATAAAAAAATATATAAGCGTTAATTGTTACAGTTAAATGTCGAAATTTTATTTATAAATAATTTATATTATTATACATCGAATAGGTCCCTATGGGATAGTTCAGTGACAAGTCACAAGGTGCATACAAAGTATCAATTAACCCCATCCTAGGCCATCCCCATGTAAAAGTGACTGGTCCGCTTCATAGGAAGTGTTAGAACTCGTACTGGTCACTATCACTTGGGGACCGGTCACGTGACTAGTCTTGTGTCAGTTCCATTTCCTGCAGGGTTAGTCTAGAGTACTGTCAGTTGGAAAGAGATCCCATAATTTAGATAAGCTTAAACTTTGAATATTTTTCTTACGCTTTTTAACAATGTATGGTTAAGAGTTAACGTGAACTTTAACTGACAGTTCTTCATACAAAACTTGCAGTTAAAGTCTCTGTTATCTTTTAACCATACATTGTGAAAAGGTACGTTAATGTTAGTGAAAAAGGATACATTCACAAGTTATAATATGTATGTATCCATAAGATCTGTCACACCTTTCGCGAACAGTTTTCCTTCGAAATATTTTTCCATTTTTCCCAAATTTCAATCGTGAATAATTTTGCCCTAGAGATGTTTTCCCTGTTTTGGTTCCCCTTATCATGAATAATATTTTTCAAGGGGATTTGTTCACTTTTCCCTGGGTTTCTTCACTTCATTTATGCAGGCGAGGTGAATTAATACACCCCGTAATTTCAATATTTTCCTTCCAATTAAATATTAAAAGTTATAGACATTTATTTTGAGGACAAGATCAGCAAAAATTGTCTAGGACTGTTTACATATAATTGCCATAATTCCCTACAAAACCATTTGGCATGCAGTCAATTGTATGGCGGTGATATAAACAGAAATTTTTCCACTGAACCTGGAATATTTAAAAACATTTCATTTGAACCAAACAATTTTTATTTATTATTTTATACTCAAACTTGTTTGACTTTTAATTAATTTTAAAGCTTTAAAAATCTTTTTCGCGTATTTTAATATTCACTGAGAACTGAGAGCGGAAGACTCGCTATAGGATGTTTCCCTTCAAGGGGAACAAAAATTCCCCATTATTATTCACGATAGGGGATGATTTTTAAACAAGTACTTTTTAGACAAAACATTTTTTAAAATACTTTTTCAACGGACATCGTGTTCTTCTTTAGTTTCAAATTACAATTTCAGTTAATTTTACGTACAGAATATTTTGAGTGTGCAAATAATCAACTTATAACTTTACAAAAGCTTTATTATGCATTTTATAATAACGTCTATTTATTCAACAATTAAACAAAATTGTAAACAATTTAATTAATTATATTTTTCTTGCGTTTACACCACACAGTGGGCCTTCCACAAAAATAATGACGATAAAAATGCAAATGAAGTACATAGCGTAGGTTTGTTTCTGGTTTGCTGCAGACATAATGTATTTTGAATATTCTGTGCCGCAAAACAGAAACCAACCGACAGCATGTATACAAAAAAATTAAAAGAGGAGGTCAAATTTCCCGGCTCGTAAAACGACTTTTAAAGTGTTTTATTTTGTGGAAAGTTTATTAAGAAAATAAACAAAATCTGCTGACATTTGGTTTGGTCATCTCTTAAGGCCGAGTTAAATAGAATCATACATTAAATCCATAAGCTAAATTGAAATAGAGGGTTTCTTCTGCTCTGTCATATTCAGTAGGTCTCCTTCAACGCGAAGTTTCAAAAGTTGGGCAACTGTTAACTTTTAGCGTACGTAGGCAGTAAGTTTTTTTTGGTATTTTTCGATTTAGGTTTTTGCATTTTGTGGCAGCAAGAATAAAAAAAAACAAAAGATATTAGAAAATAAACTTAAAAAAAACTTAAGTTTAATTAACAAAATGGAGAACAAACCTATTGAAGCTGCTCAAATGTTTCCGTCAACAAAATTGGGTCAATGTCAGTTGAAAAAGGCGACGTATAACGTATGAAGGATTCTATGTGACTCGGCCTTTATAGTGAAGAGTTTGAGTTAAGTTAGGCTAGGAAGGGTGGTGCTATACCGCACCTACACTCGGAGACCCAAGTGGGTCCATTCTATTGCCCATTAATAGTAATATTTACCCTACCATTTATAGCCAGAAGTGACGCTATTATCCATCATTAAGCCACCGAATTACACTTCCCGGTATCAATAATGCTTTCATGGAAACGTCTGCTCAGCCATCTAAGCCTATGACGTTGCAGCTTCGGGCAGTGATAGATAATATGTTCAATGGTTTCTGATTCCTCTTCATCCCCGCACATCCTAAAAAAATCTGGAGTGCCAGTTTCCCAAATGCTGGTTCTTGCTCTCAGCGACCAGTGTGACCTGTCAACGCGCCCTTCATTCTGCTAAATTAGTTTTCATTTAATAATTAAAATATGAGTTTTGATATGACAAAAAAAATCAATAAATTTCTAGCTGAAGCAGATCTGCACCCAAATATCTATGATAAATTCTTTAATAAATTCCTTGTTTATTGTTTAATATATATAAAAATTATTTTTTATTTTTAAGTATTTAATAATTTAATAAATTTTTGTTTAATTAATTTTGCTTAAATTTTTTTTCAGACCGTGGACAATGCATACTTCCAGCGGTGATGATGAGGCATCCAAAGATCCTCGCATAGGCGAACAAGATTTTACACAACAATTTACAGAAAATGATTTTGAAGGTAAGTGAGCTCCTTTTTCAAAAGAATTTTTTTTAAAGGTACATCTCAAAAGGAATAAGGTACGAATAAAACGAAAAAGGTACATTTTTAAAAGGTACTTTTTCAATAGGTACTTTTTTAAAAAGAATTTTTGTAATAGGTACTTTTAAGAGGTACTTTTTTAAGAGGTACTTTTTAAGAGGTACTTTTTTAAGAGGCACTCTTTAAAAAGGTACTTTTTTGCAAAGTGCTTTTTTAAATGGTACTTTTTTAAAATGTACTTTTTTAAAAGGAATTTTCGTATTAGGTACTTCTTAGGAGGTACTCTTTTAAGAGGTACTTTTTAAAAGGTACTTTTTTTAAAAGTGACTTTTTAATACGTACTTTTTTAAAAGGAGTTTTCGTATTAGGTACTTTTTTAAGAGTTACTTTTTAAAAGGTACTTTTTTTGAGGCACTTTTTAAAAAGGTACTTTTTTAACAAGGTGCTTTTTCAAAAGGAATTTTCGTATTAGGTACTTTTTAGGAGGTACTTTTTTAAGAGGTACTTTTTAAAAGGTACTTTTTTAATAGGTACTTTTTTAAAACGTACAAAGTACTTTTTTAAAAGGAACTTTTTTGAATGGTACTTTCTTAAAAGGTACTTTTATAGGACGAGTATAATTTGATATATAATTTTAGCTAAATGCATACAATTTAAAGTAAAACAAACATATTTCTTCACAACAAATTGTGTACAGTGTAACAAAAAAAATATTGTTGTTTGCTTATAAAATCACACATTACAAGACCAAACGTGAACAAAAAATTATTTTCAACTTGTTGGTTTAACTTTTATATGACTTGTTAAATTTATGTATATAAACAATGTAGCCTTGCATTCCAATCGCATGGTTTAATATTTTTCATAAGTTAAAAATTATATTTAATTTGTTAAAAGTAAGACATCGTTTAATAATAATTTACAAATGCTTTTTTTTTTACTTTTTATAACTGGTAAAAAAAAACATAAAATATCACGCGACAGCCGTATGAGCGCTCGAGTGTGGAGGAGCATATAAAATATTTTATTAGAGTGATTCAAAGGCATTTAAAAAAATTTACTTGCCTCAATTTAAAAATGAACGGCTCAAATAACATTATTCATTAAAAGCGGCTTTTGTCCCTTGAAAGCAAATGAGTTAAAACAATTGATACTCATCGCTTGGTTATTCATTGGAATTTCTTTTTAATCGTCGCAGTGCAATTTTAGAACTGGCCTCGTAATGAAATAACGCCTTAGCAAGTATAAAGTAATTTTTATTATTATTAGTTTTCTGGTTTAATCCAGAAAGGCAACACTATGTCAACACTTTTCTCCAATCATGTTTTACATTAACATGAAACTTATGCCCTAATTCACTAAGAAGATTTAGGACGTTTTTGTTTAAAAATTCTTCTGAGTTCTTGTCTTTGAAGTTTCTAAATTATTTTCTTAAAAAATGGTTGTTGTCTTTGACAATGAAAAATATAAATATTATTGCCATGTTTTTAAAACATAAAAATTCAATTAAATTATTATACAATAGTTTGAAAAATATGTGTTGGATATAATATTTAGAACAAAATCATAAAGCAAATACACGAACCTTCTAGCATAGACAATAAATAATAATCGTTTTAAAGAATCAAAACTGCTTCTTTTTTTCGTCCATAGACAAGACGATACATTCGTCGAACAGAATTAGGGCATTATTTAAATGTAAATTCACTCAAACGTCAATTAAAATATTATTATTTGATTTAATTTTTAATTCGTAATGCAAAACTTGTTTAACTGCAGAACTGTTCGTTTGAAATTTGGATGCATGCAGTTGGCTTTTGATAACTTGTGTTAAAAACAAATATTGAACTACACTATACTGCAGGATTACAAGCAATAGAAGAGTTCATCGATACATATCGTCGGCTTAGAGTGTAAACCTGCTAAATCCACTTTTTAGACCATATGACATTTTGATGCCATTCGAACGAGAAAGAGACGCCGCATCGATTGAATAAAATATTTATTTTAATTTAAAACTCTACATGTTGAAAAAATTTTATATATTAGTTTAATTTTTTGAGATATGTATAGAAAATATTAACAGCATTTTGTCACTCCTGCAAAATTTTGGGGGTAATTATGTAATCCGAATCGAGCGGAAATGTGTTCGAATTGCAATGTTAATAACATACAAATTCGAACAGTTTCCGTTTCGAATCGAATTACATAATAAACCCCTTGGTTTATGTGAGTTAGCAGGTTTACATTCTAGGCCGACAATATGTGCTTTTGCTTAATTCGCTTCAATGAACACCCAATAATTTCCCAATGGGCGAAGTCAAGCCAATATACAATTTGATTTTCTCCCCTTATTTTCGCCGTATGTATTTTAATAGAGAAAAGTTACCAGATGAAACTAAATATTTACGGCGAAATGTAATACATTAATAGCTGTAAATGGTTTCGCTGTAATAAATATAACGAAAATTTATCGTCTTTGCTATTCCCTAACATATTTTAACGATTTTCGCTGTCGGTTGAAGTAACAAAAGTAATATAATAAGCTCAAATTAATTTAGTTTTTCTTTAATTATTCTTTGTGCTTTTCGCTTTTTTTTGACATTTTGTATGCAGGGATGCCACATGATACGAGTATGCAATTAAATGGCGGTTGAGTCACAGATGCACACTATCGTAAAAAAGAAATTTCATAATCCCATTTACCAGTATTGCGTATGTCGAATTGAATGTTTGTCTATGAGAGTTATGTCCTAGATTAAATAAAACGGGTACATGTTTCCTTTAATCTAGTACAAAATCGTTGTAAACGATGATGGTGGGGTGATTATTTCTCGTTACCGCAAACGAATAAATATATTTATAAATGTTACGATTTTCGGTTCGCAAACTTACTGAATCCTGGTACTGATGAATGATAAGAATCGCTGTTGTTTTGTGCCATATCAGAGCTAAAATTAGAACTGCATATCTCGAAACGAAATTGTTTGATATACTCCTAACATTATTTGACATGGACAGTGGTTAGTTAAAAAAATATTCGTTCATCGGCTGCCTCAGACCAGCTTTTTTTAGTACCACTTTATATTTGCAGGATCAAAAAAGCCATGAACCTTATAAAGCTATCTTGCTTGACGACAATTCTATCACTATGGTCATTGATTAGCTTATAAAATATTACAAAAATTATATTACTCTCAATTTATATTCATATATTCATCCGGCCGCTCAGTCCAGCTTTCCCCGTAGACGACATTTTTTTTGCGTCTGACTTGTCAAATTTCCCAGTGTAAACCATGTACATGTCGTGTGGTACCTTTAAAACTTTGCTTCTGTAAAAGTCAGACGCAAAATCTTCTGACAAAATTTCAATTAGAGCGTGTTCTATTTTCTTCTGACAAAGCTTCTGACATCAGCTGTTTATGTTATACAAAATATGTCGTCAAAAATCTATGCCGCGAGGAAACATTTAGCGGCGTTCCGCTATTGACGGAAGCATTAGCCGGCTGAAGTTGATATAATACAACACCTATATATTTATGTTTTTTTAAACCATTAAATAACAATCATGTACATGCAATAAAATTGCGTTGCATTTTTATATCCTAACATGATTCTTTGAATTTAAAGAAAAATTCTTTAAAATGACTGAACTTCTTACGGCGTAAAGAAACACTTTTGTGCCGGCAACACTCCATTTTGAAACGGAGGCCGACATAGGTTTGTGCAAAAGCTGTGCGAAATATTTACAAAGTTAATAGAAAAGACATACTATATATTAATTTATTTATTTTTAAGAAATGGAGAAAGATTTAATAGAGATACGTTTTTAATATTATCTGTACATATGTATATGAAATATACATTCTGTATTCATTTTAAAACCACTTTTCACAAAATATTTAATAAAATTGGATCACAGATCAGCTGTTGGAAACAAACACAGACAATGTCAGACGTTTTTGTACATGCACGTTTGTGACCAAATATTAAGTGCGTTCGAGAACTCAAAAATTTGTACAAATTTGTATTATTTTTTACTGGATTGCGTTCGCGTACACAAAATCCAGTAAATGAGAGGCGAATTGAGAGCGAAAAATGACAGTTAATTTACTGAGTAAATGCATATTTTTACTGGACAAATTTTTAACAGTAAAATCCAGTAAAATGAAACCATATGTTTTTAAATATAAACAAACAAAAGCAAAGGGAAACAAAAATTTTTGTTTTGTGATGAAATTTTAAAAATAACAAAAAACAATTGTATTAAGTTATAAACAATATGACGTTTATTTAAGTTTGATGCCAGAAAAGTATTAGGGGATGTTATGTATTCCACGCGAAATTAAAACGTGCGGAATTTTTATAGAATTGTTGGAAATATGTATGTATTTAAAACAACAATTTCCGAACGATGTATTTTAACGTGGAATGCAGAACATAATCGATTGTTTTTAAACGTGAATAAAGTTAATAGATTTTTATAGTTAAATTTTTGTTTATACATGTCGTCGGAAGGTTACTGGTTAACCGCATGGAACATTTAAAAAAATTTACTTATTGTACTTTCCTTAAATTTGTTTTCAGTTTTTCGATATCTTGAATATATTACGGTATATAAAGTTATTATCCCCTTTTATATTTCTCTTAATAAATGCACACGTTGGACCTACTTGAAAAGAAGTGAACAATATTGTTGTCATGATTGGTATAAGAGGCAACAAAAATTTGTGTCTTTTTCTGCACAGCCCAATCACTTTTCATGTTGAGCGTAAAAACCATAGGAACTTTAATGGGCTGACCCGCGAATTCGACAAAATAAGAAAGTTTATTGTCGACATCGTGAAGAAAATATTCTATGGTGCTTTAGAAGTAGTAATTTGAGCTGGGTACCCGACGATATGTACATATGTATGTATAGTTTTGTATATTCCCTGCAGATAATGCGACTAGTCCATACATGTATGTAAATACTCCAAAGAGGAGTAGGAATACTCCAAAACTACTCCAAATGTATGAAAAAAGGAGGTTGATGTCCTAGGGTTGGACTAAATGGTCCAACTTTGCATTACATCGGACTAACCCCAACACTGCTCCATATAGAATAGTTGTAGACTACGATCATAATCGTTTAAACACGAATACTTATTGTGCAGCATTGAATGCTTGTGTGAAAACGATATGATCCATGATTGAATTACATGGGACCATGTTGTAACTAGTCTGTTTCATCTAGATTGGTCCACGTATTACAATATTATATGTAGAGTTTTTTTTTCATATACATACATACATACATATGTATGTATAATTTTTACTGGATTTTAAAATTTTTGCGTTCGCGTACTTTTATTTGCAAACTTTTTTATTGAGAGTAATTTCCTTAAATTACTCAGTATTTACTCAGTTACTGGATTTTACTGGAAAAGTACTCAAACTAGGGGTGGAAAACTATCGATGGCACTATCGATAGTATCGATAGTTAATTTATTTTGTGACTATCGATGTTTTATTTCTGCAATCGATTAATACTTGAAAACTATCGATAGTTTTTAGTCACTATCGATAGTAAATGGTACACCACTAAAGGCAAAAAAATAGAAAATATGTTGCTTTTCATAAACAAAAATACCTGGATGACCGAAAATTTCTTCTACTCATCACACTTATTTATCATAAAAGTATTTTAGTTTTGTTATTTATTGAACAGACAAATAAAATTCTATTTTATTTTGTTTTGTTTAAAAATACTGTGTTTTGAATTTTTAGTGTAAATAAATACGTAGATTATACGAGAACCATACAACTTCGATACTATCACGATAGTATCGTCGATATATCGATGGTTTTTCTAGCTTTCGATAGTCTTGAAACGATATATCGATAAAGTTTTTCAAACTATCGAAAACTTTCGATAGTGACACTATCGATAGTTTTCCACCTCTAACTCAAACGCACCTATTATAAACCGTCTGTAAAACAACAATTTTGACAGACATGCAGAATTACATCTGAGTTGAAAAGTTGAAATGTCAGACGTAAAAAACATGTCGTGTACGACCTGCTTTAAGCAGCATAAAAGCTGTAATAATGACTGGTTTTATATTTAAATGGTTTTATTGTCCTTATTCTTTTTTTTTCGCTTGAGAAAATGGCTGAAGTCGACAATAGCAATAAATTTGTCTTAATAAAAAAACGATAAAACTTCCAAATAAACGTATTTATGTGTCTATCTCTCAAAAAGATTTAACATTAATATGACATTGGATAGACTAAGGTCACATCAGTGGTTATGCTCCAGTAATATTGAACAACAAATCATTTTAAAAATTATAAAAATATACATGCACTTCCACAAAACAGTTGGAAATTTGTTTCCTTGTTAAGTATAAACTTGCAATTGAAGTAATTTTATTTAATTACATTTTTTGTTGCTGAATTTTATTCCTTTTTGCTTTTTCCTCAGGACATCGAGCACATTCCGTTTATGTTGGCGTACATGTACCTGGCGCTAGGAGGCACTCAACCAGACGACGTAAACATCATCACAACAAAAGCGAAAGTAGTGGCGATGAAAGACTACCGGAGGTGGAAAGGCCAGGTAAGGATTGATACATATACATATCGTTACCTTAATATAGAAAGGCCCTAACTCAATATTTTTTTTATGTTTTATTCTTTCTTTTCTTCTTCTTTTTTTCACTGCTTCCAGCCACACCACCTGCCCAACGAGTACAATTCATACTAGGAGAAGATGTCGATGATAGTACACATGTTTCACATCCTCTTTTCTCCGAGTATTTAACATTGGTTAAGGAAGGTGATGAAATTGAATGGAAAGAAACAGCACGTTGGATTAAATTCGAGGAGGATGTTGAAGAGGGTGGTAATCGCTGGTCAAAGCCGCATGTGGCCACTTTGTCTTTGCATTCACTATTTGAATTGAGAAGCCTTCTATTGAATGGCTCAGTGATACTTGACATGGAAGCCAACAATTTGGATTTAATAGCAGACTTAGCCTGCGAACACATGGTAAATGCCAAAACATTGTCCCCCGAATCACGTGATAAAGTTAAGGATGCACTTCTCAGACGTCATCGCCATCAGCATGAGTATAATAGAAGAAATAAATTGCCAATTATACGCTCGCTGGCAGACATCGGCCGCAATCAATCATCTTCGAAAAGTAAGTTTTCTATTAAGATGTTTTCTTCGAAGAAAACACTCTTCGCAAAAAGCTTTTGTGAAATAAAGTTAACTTTCATTGATTTGTGTTATAGACGAATAATATCGAAATCATTAACATTTTTCATAACATTTTTTTGTATTTAGTCCTATAGCAAGTCCTTTAGGAGTAAAAGTAATACATACATATGTATCCGCCCTAATATATTCACTTGAATATGTACATGCAAAACAGTTATCGCTGTTCTCTTACTTGTATCAGTCACGGATTTCCAGCAAAAAGTAATAAGTAGCAATATTCAGTTACCTTTAGAAACTTGTTTTTCAATAGAATAAAAACTGTTTGAGTACTTTTGTACTGTATTTAAAATAAATACATATTTTTTTTAATTAGTTTTGTAATAGGTGGGATTATGTTAAAATTGCTAAATACATTTTTATAAATTTATTTCAAAGATTTACATGCCTCTGCACACTCTTTGCATGTAAATGTGTCCTCAACAGGACTGGATAGCAGTTCGCAACTACAATATGCCTCCAGTAGAGACCAGCGAGGTTGTTATCTCGCAGTACCAACAGGTATACCATACATACATTTACCTCTTTTCACTCCTAAGTATAATTAAATAAAAGTTGAAACTTTTGTTATTCTAAAAAAATAAACTTGGTTTCTGTGAAAAGAGAAACTTTTACATCATTTCCAATCCAAGAAAAAAAAACAGTTTGCTGATTGCTAATATTGGAAATGTTGTAGAAATAAATATGTTTATTATTACGAGAACACCTGTACAAAAATGCCAGAGCACTTTCTTTCCTTATTTAAGCAAACGCTTTAAGTATTTTGAATATTTAATTAACAAATGGCTCAAAAACAAACTTTTATATGAATAAAAATAAATAACAATCTGTCATTCACATAACATGTAAAGTAATTTACCAATCACCTCATTATCCTTATTGTCAATGTAGTATTTAGAAGCCACGACCATTCAAACAAGCGCTACATTTTATTTTTCACATAAATGTTGTACATTTCATATTGATTAAAATTGTGTAATTTTCATGCTTTCTACATCTCCATCTCTGATAAATCATATGATTGATAATAAATTACATTTGTATCTATAAAAACATTCATGTTGTTATAATTAATACAGCTGATTTTGGTCACATTGCCACTACACATCTGGGAAACATTGGTGTTACCACCTGGTTTCATGCGGGGGCCTCAACAGCCTCTCAAAACAGTCAAGCTAGTTGTAGTTCCCAAGGATTTCCAACTAACCAGCATAACAAAGGTTTTGTCGGTATAACACATGTATATACATGCATACATACATAAATAAAACTTTTATGTTTAATGATGAAACAGAAACATTAGCTATCGTAAAATCTTGCATATTTCATGCTTTCTTTTTTGAGGAATTTGCTTTATTTTGTGAAGTTCTCCTGCTCACAGTAACGCTAGTGTTATTATTTTTATCAAATGGTATTCCAGAGAAAACCTTGGGTTTCGTGCAACCAGCGTTGCCAGCAGGTTTTGTTATAAATTCATATTTTGAACAGTAAAATCAAATATATCGAGCATTGACTTGATTAAAAAAATTCTTTATTATTATCTCAAGATGATGCATGAATCGTGATTTGTGCGCTATTATGACATGCGAGGTGTGTTCAGAAAAAAACTGTTTGTTCAGAAAATATAATAAATCATCAACTCTGACAACGCGCGGCGTAACGAAAAACAAATGATAATAAATAACAGTTAAGATAAAGTCAGTGAGAACGTAAATGCTCAGTTAAGGCTCAGTTACCCGACTGTAATGTAAAGTAACTGCAACGTAGGAAACAGCTGATCGATATTTTTATATGAAAAGTAGGTTACGTTACATTACATCTCTCTAACCATTTTCATTACTTTTCACATAGCAATATCGATCAGCTGTTTCCTATTGTTGCAGTTACGTTACGTTTTCCGTTTTTGTTATGGGACTAGTTTCTTTCAATGCGATTATCAGTTAAATTCTGTTTCATCATTTACATCTTAAGAAATCTTTATATATGTATATAAAATTTATCTTACAGAAATAAATTTGTTATATAATTTTACTGAATTATCTGTCCTTAAATGTGACTTAAACTATTTGAGAAAGTTCATGTACACTCGAGCTTCTGTAATGCAATTTTGTTTTTTCTTTAAATTCTTCAAACTTTCAAACTTTTTAAAGCTTAACCTTTATATGAATTTTGAATTTTTGTTACTTCTTTTCGAACTGGTATCAAACAAATTTCTTTTTTCTTGTATATAAATTTCGGTGTATTAAATTTGTTTCTATTTCATATCTATATTTTTGTATGTCTTTCAGCTTGATCTCAGTGCATAATTTAATAAACATAACTAAATTTGCATATATTTTTAATAATTTAATTTAAAACGCAACTCAACAAAAATCTCAGTAGCTTACAACCGAGGCGGGGCAAACAAAGAAATCCCTAATTTTAACTTTTTTTTTAATTAATATGCCATGAAATTTGCAGATTCTATAAAATAGGTCAACTATAAATATGCTTGCAAGTTTAGATGCAACATAAAGGCTAATAGGATATGACTGAAAAGCTTTTTAGTATGTTATTAATAATTAATTAATAATAATAATAATTAATATGTGTCTGCTTAAAATAATAGGAGTGGTGTTAACCATTATTTTTGTAGAGGTAAAGTTTGTTAGTCTGGCAACTACTCGTACCAATGCTTGCAAGTATTTTAACGGTACTTTCAATGGAATGTGAGAAGAAAAATTAAAAGAGGAATACCGTAAGAAATTTTACGTTCTAAGTGTAATTTATTCATTTCTACATATTGCATAGCCCATTAATAACAGAAACTTTAACCGTTAGTTAATGAGATTAACTTTTAACCGACACTTTTTAACAGAATATTACCTATTAACATACTAATTGTAACATCGGTTAGCATACTAGCGACCCTTTTCACAATGAATTATTAAAAAATAACAGGAACTTTAACCGTAAGTTAGTTTTAACTGCTTCTCACAATGAACGGTTAGCTTTTAACCGACTGTTAAATTTAACAGATTTGTCGAATAAGATATTAATTGTAAGAAAAATATTTAAAATTTTAAAGGAATATTGAGTTTGTAAAAATTTATATAACAGAAAATGGAAGGTGCGACCACTCTTCTCTGTCAGAGGAGGATTTTAGACAACGATTCAGTATATCGCAGTCTACAGTCAAATACATTGCTTGTTGATTGAAATATTTGTAAAAATTTTTAACAAATTTTATAAGCAAATAGAGACGCATTGCCATATTTTTTATCGCAGGCTTTTGGTGCGATGATTGTTATTAATTTATGTATAACCGTTGGTTAAATGGTTTCCGGGAATTAGTTAATTTTTCGTTAAGAATAAAATAATTATACATTGTGAAAAGGGCTGTAAATAGTTGAAAAAATAGGAATGCGATTAAATTTTTTAAATCAAAATTTTGTGTTAGCTTCAGAAAATGAAAAGTTAAGAGGTATGTAGCTTGATTAAAGTTCGCCAAAAATCACGTCAATTGGTCAAAATGAAAATGTAGAAATATCTTATGGGCAGACAAAAGCAAAATCGTTTTATTTAGTGGAACAGGCTTCATGCAATATGTTGGACGTCCGCTCAATATAGAAAACAAAGCGCTAAGCATGGTGGTGAGAACATTATGATATGGGTATTCTTCTCGTATGATGGATTTGTTCCAATACATCATATTAAGGGAATAATGGATAAGCGTGTGGACGTGAAAATTATGCCATACTTAGAATGGAATATGCCAATCAAATGGGTATTTCGATAAGATAACGACCCAAACAATACACCAATAAATTGGTAAAGGAGTGATTATTTAGAGGCATTGCGGTTGAATCTTCTTATCTGACCCCTATTTCTCATTTATGAGGAGTCGTTTAGAAAAAAAGGGGCAGAATCGATGCCTCGCAGATGTGCGGCAGTAATTAAAAATATTAGAACATAACTTTTTCTCAAGTTATTATAAGCGCTTTTTTAGCTTTAAATATTTAGTGGTGTCTTAAATGCTCCTATTATTTTGAACAGTGTATTTTTTAATAATTTTGCTTGGTTAGACTTTTTTAAGTTTCATTAGTTAAATATGGTGCAAGAAATTGGAGCTTAAAATTGAAATATCTTAAACATATTCTGTCGCAGCTTTCATGCACTATTTTGAATGTGCAAATCCAAGAAATTGCGGCTAGATGTCGGTTCTCCTATCACAAATACCCAGCAAAAAATTACACATTACCATCAGAACTACTTGACATATAATGACTTACTTTTCTGATTACCAAATTTGATTACTCGATTACAAATCACATTACCTAAAATTTAAAAAAAATATGTACAAGTTGCTAAATGAGGAGAATAATTTTTTTAGATTAAATAGATTACGTGAACAAGTTGCCAAATAAAAAAAGTAAGTACTTCTCAAGAATCGTTTATTTTAGTCTCACGCCTTGTTAAAATCATTAAGTTGGTAATCCAGTAAGGAACAGCTTCCACCAAAAATGCTTAATTACAAACCCGATTACATTTTTTGAAATTATTTGCTGGGTATGTATTGGTTATCTCAACTATTGTTTTCCTAAAAATTTTGCAGTTCTCTTTTATTTTGTAAAACTTTTCTTTAATTTTTTTTAGCATAAATCAGAGATTGTTTATCACGTTTCTGCTTCTAAATTTATAGTTTACTGTAGGGCTCAAAATCAAGTACTTCAAGTATTTATCAACAAGTTCGGAGGACAAATTACTTTATTCAATATCGAGCAAATTTCCATACAACTAACTCTTAGTGTTTGTTTGGCAATTTCGAACGATATCGAATACCGTAATTTGCTATCAGGCCTACAAAATATCTGCATATATTTTTATAAATACCCTATGATATAAATCATATTGTATTAGAGACTAATTTTGAAGAAATATGTGAAATAAAATATATAAAACAAAAACTGGCAAAAATAAAAGAAAATTAAAAACCCTTTTTAGTGGAAGATCATAGTTACTCTTCGCCGGGTTTGATGGCTACATCACCCTTATCATTTACGGTCAGTTCGAATGGAAATAAAAATGATGACATCAGCGCCGCGAGCGGACGTTTCTTAACTGTACCCGGCAGCTCAAAGTCTGCGAAAAGTCTTGTCGTGCCAAATGGTAAAAACACAAAAAAAAATTTCAACATCTTTTTTATTTTTCATTACATTGTTGAAATTGAAGATATTGTTTTATATTTCTTTTCCGTTGATTCTTTGTAAATTTTACGTTTGTTTGCCGTAATAGTTTGAATATTGTGAATACGTTGAAAATTCAAATTGGTTGAGTAAATTGATATGTTTAACAAGTAAAAAGCAAATATGAGAAAACTCTTCTTCAAAAGCATGACCTGAGGTATTATTTTTTTAAATATTTACACTAAGAATACAATATTAAAACAACGCTGTGGCAAAAAAAAAAGGAAAAAGTGCCTAAGTCGATATAAGCTAATTCTGAGTAAATGGAACCCCTGTAATCTTCGGTACCTCTGGGAGAAATCTCAATTATTTATCGCAATTTTTGACGCAGTTATAGCGCTTGCTGCTTATATTTTTAGGGTTCCGTACACCAAAGGTGAAAAGGAACCCTATTGTTTGTCTGTCTGTCTGTCTGTCACAGGCTGTTTTCTCGAGAACCGTAAGAGCTACGGTACAAAATTTAAAAATGTGGGAATGAAAAAGCGCTTAAATGAAAAATATCACCAAAAATAAAATAAATAGCAAAAATGCAAAAAAAGAAAATCACCAAAAGTATAAGGGTCGCCAAAAAAAACTAAAGAAATCCCCAAAAATTGATAAAAAATCTCCAAAACAAAAAAGCGCCAAAGCTAAAAAATCGTTAACTAAAACATTGGTATTGTAAAACAACAAAAAAAAAACACCCAAAAACAAAACAAAATCCCCAAAAACGAAAATAATCCCCAAAACCGAAAAAATCGCACATAAAGAAAAAAGCGCCAAAGTTAAAAAATCGTTCACTTAAAATAAGTATTGTAAAGCCTGGTACTCTGTTAAAAATTTCACTCGAAATGTTGACATAATACATACAAAAAAAGTTTACGTGAAATTTTCATGAAATAATGTTGCAAAAGTTGTACTCTGTTCAACTCGTGAAAAATGTATGAAATGTATCTGGCAACATTTTCCTGCTATCTGTGAAATAATGAGACTGGCATTTATTTCGTGCGAAATGTTGACAGCTGATGTTTTTGTTAACAAAAGTCGATCAGTGTTGCCTACTTCAAACCAATATATACGAAATTTTTTTCCGAAAAAGTAAAATGGGCATCACTTGTTCCGTGTCAAATTTTTCACGCGAAATAATCAATGTTGCTAAAATTTTTTCACAACTTCGAACAGAGTACCAGGCTTAAAATAATAAAAAAATCGCCGAAAACAAAAAAAATCTCCAAATCGAAAAACACAAAGACTAAAAAAAGCGTCAATACAAAAAAAAAAACAACTCCAGAAACCAAGAAAATCGCCAAATCGAAAAAAACACCAAAACCAAAAAACCGTCAATAATAAAAAATCGCCAAAAACAGAAAAAATCGACGCAGAGAAACAAACTTAATTCAGCTTTTATTTTGGTATATTTAAAATTAAAAAAAAAGTGAACACCGAATTTAACAATTTAGCTGTAAAAGAAACAAATTTCGGAAAATCCATTTCAAAACTTAAAAGTGCTTGAAGTATGACTTAAGCACTTTTTCCTTATTGCCACAGATATTTTCAATACTCTATCATCTGCTACAATCTAGCACTATCCACTAATCTAAACTTAGTATTATTCCCACTCTTTCTTCACTCATACACTACATCATCACTATCACATGCTGCTTAAAAAGAATCTCACTCACAATACTTTTTTTAAATTATTTGTGTGTAAATATTTTCTAAAATTTTTCACTTGTTTATTATTCCTTTCTTAATTGGATTTTTAAGTTTTTCTATTAGCATTTTATTGATATTTTATTCTTTTCTTATTTTTCCCCTACTTTAATTCTACGTAAATTTATGCACGATTATATATTTGATTTTCAAACTCCTTTCCTATTTTGTACAAATTTATTGCCAAATTTTGTATTTGTAATTGTATTTTGGAATAAAAAAAAACTATTTTGGTAAACTTTGATTTGATATTAAAAGAAAAAATAAAAAAATTGCGTAAAAATAATAAAGTGCCTGTTATAACAGAAGATATGATCAAAAGCCCGAGCAGTCAATCGTTTCAACGCAACAGCAGCAGCACTGATTTAATTGATCATCGTGGCAATATGAATTTTATGCGCAAAATTCCTCTCGGGGCAGAGGCCAGCAATATCTTAGTAGGTGAAGTAGAGTTCGTGGACAAACCTTTAGCCGGATTTATACGTCTCAAGGAAGCATTCGTTATGGGCGATCTTACTGAAGTACCAGTTCCCACCAGGTACATACATAAACTTATTCATAACACTGTGCAACAGAAAAAGGTTCTAACGTCTGGTTCTGGCAGGGATCACAAAAGAAAATACATGCATCGTTAAATGCAAAAGTTACATGACTTCTTATCTCTGAATACATCTAGAAAAGATGTTATATCTTCTTCTAAACACCTGGACCGATTTTCTTCACAAACATAGCTAATAGAACACTCTCGATCAAGTCACCTTTCAAACAGAAAAAAAAAACTAAACCAAAGTCGGTTCATCTGATTGGTCTGTACGTGGACTTGTACAGACACACAATACAAACTTATAACACACCTTTTTTATTCGGGGATTACAGTTGTTAAGCAGCTCTGGTCTGAAGAACAGCTCTCAAGTCATCGTAATTATTTCTTAAGTGCGGTCAGGCTTGTGTTTGTTGTTTGGTCTTCCAGAGTTTTTGTCTCGCTCGCACTGGTTGACTGATTTGCCACGGTTAACCGTATAGACTTGCGGTTCATTTGTGGAATTTCGTTGACAATCACGTTGCTGCTTCTTATATGAAGGCATAGGTCGTGTATAGTCACGAACAAGAACATTTTTAAGAATACTATTGATAATATGTTGTCACTCCGTCCGGTTTTGAGCAACCATATTCTGCGAATTTATAATAAATAAAAAAGATTAAAAAGAACGAATACTTTAATCCCATTTTTATGTCAGACGAGAACTTTTAAACGCCGAAGGAGAAAACAGCTGTTTTTCTTTTCTTTTCTTTTTTCCACTGCCAAAATCAGCCGTTAAAACTTTTTTTTAAAAGCATTTTGATTTTTTCTTACAGTGTAGCTGTATTGTTTGCTTCACCTTCCCTTTTGTTTCTACAGATTTATATTCATTTTGTTGGGTCCGCCTGGCAGCCAAGCGAGCTTTCACGAAATTGGCCGTGCTATGGCAACACTCATGTCTGATGAAATCTTCCATGAAGTAGCGTACAGAGCTCGTAAACGTGATCATCTATTGGCCGGTATAGATGAATTTTTGGATGCCGTTACAGTTTTGCCTCCGGGCGAATGGGATCCCACCATACGCATAGAACCTCCCGCTGCCATTCCTTCACAAGATGTTCGCAAACGTCCGCCAGAAGTTCCCAAAGAGGAAATCGATGAAGAAGAGGAAGAACAACGGCTCAGAGAAGAATCGGGCTTATCGAGATCTGGTCATTTATTTGGTGGCCTAATGAACGATTTCAAACGCAAGACCCCCTGGTATTTGTCGGATTTTACAGATGCCATATCTATGCAATGTGTGGCCTCGTGGATTTTCTTGTATTTTGCTTGTCTGTCGCCCATTATTACTTTTGGTGGCTTGTTGTCTCAGGCCACGGGCAAAAACATGGCTGCCATGGAATCTTTAGTGTCCGGATTTGTGTGTGGCATAGGCTATGGCCTGTTTTCGGGCCAACCTCTAACCATTTTAGGTTCGACTGGTCCTGTGCTGGTATTCGAAACTATTGTTTATGATTTCTGCTTAAAACAAGGCTGGGATTATATGACATTCCGCTTTTGGATAGGCACTTGGATTGCAATTATACTGCTAGTGCTAACGGCTATAGATGCTAGTGCTTTGGTGTGTTATATAACCCGCTTTACTGAAGAAAACTTTGCCACTCTTATTGCATTTATATTTATAATGAAGGTAGGTGGGATCTTTATTTAATCTATATACTTATATATATATATATATATATCTTTTTTGTAACAACTTATTCTTTTGAAGGCTGTCGAAAATGTTTTAAAAATCGGCAAAAAGTTTCCAGTTAACCAGGACATTTATGATTGCATATGTACCCCGCCACCAGGTAGTAATGCCACCATTTTGGATTATGCCAAATATGAAAAGAGCTATTGTCTGGTAGGTTTTTTTTAAGGATGTTTAAATTTATAACTGTACATCTGTTTGATTTCTAGGCCAACAATGGCACTTTAGTGGGCTTAGATTGCGCTCATCCGGATAACTCGAACATATTTCTGATGTCTATTATTTTATTTTTGGGCACTTTTACAATTTCCACAATTCTGAAGGATTTCAAAAATGCCCTATTCTTTCCCACTGTTGTACGCCAATACATCAGCGATTTTTCCGTTATTATAGCCATTGTTAGCATGAGCTTTTTGGATTACATTATGAAGGTAGATACACCGAAACTGGAGGTGCCACATGAACTGAAACCAACATTGCCAACCCGTGATTGGCTTATACCACCGTTTACTGAAAACAATCCCATTTGGACTTGTGTTGCGGCCCTTATACCCGCCATGTTAGGCACCATACTCATCTTTATGGATCAGCAGATTACAGCAGTTATTATCAATCGCAAAGAGAATAAATTAAAAAAGGGCTGTGGTTATCATTTAGACTTATTCGTCTTGTCTATTTTAATACAAATCTGCAGTTTAATGGGTTTGCCCTGGTAATTTGTAGACTCTAAAATTTTAATTTTATTAGTTCTTTCATTTTCTTTTATCTTTTTTTTAAGGTTTGTGGCTGCTACTGTTTTAAGTATCAATCATGTCAATTCACTGAAACAGGAATCGGAATGCTCAGCTCCTGGTGAAAAGCCTCAATTTCTAGGAGTTTGTGAACAACGTGTCACACATGTTTTAATTTTTCTAACGATTGGTTTGTCGGTATTCCTTACGCCCATACTGTGTCACATTCCTATGCCGGTGTTGTTCGGTGTATTTTTATATATGGGCGTGGCTTCTCTCAAGGGTTTACAATTCTTCGATCGCATTTTAATTATGTTTATGCCAGCTAAATATCAACCAGATTATATGTTCCTCAGACAGGTAAATATTTTATGTTCATATGTATTTTAAATGTTAAATATTAGTAGTTTTTGGATCGATACATTTATACAACAGACCGCAAAACTAAGTACACGTAAAGGTCGTTTCACACTATAATACAAGTGTTAATACTTTTGTGTAAAATGCAACTCTGACATGTTGAGTTGTTATTGTCTTTTGAAATTTTTGAAACAGAAATTAGATTAGGGATGCATTTTCGTCAAAAGTATTAATACTTGTATTATAGTGTGAAACGGCCTTAAGCAATATGTCTTTAGGTTTTCTTTAAAAAAAAATATTTATATTAGCAAAACCACTCAAAACACAACAAGTAGTAATTAAAGAAAAATTCAAAATCCCGACTGTGACCAACTTTGAACCGTTAAATATCCTAAATGGTCATTAGAAATTAAAAATCAAAAGAGAAACCTAAAGATGATTTTAAAATACCTGTCGAATGATACCCATGTTGACTTTTTTTTCGTATTTACAAAATGGCGTCTGTTAGTCGCCATATTTAGTTTTGACTACTGCCATATCTTACACTCCCAAGATTAAGACAAACCGATTGATTTAAGAATCATCAACATCGGTCGACGCATTCGGTTTATAACAGCTACGTCCAATCCATATGCACAATGTGCAAACTTTTACAAAAGAGCTTTTGTGCTTTCACACCGACAACAGTACAACATCCAGAACAACAACACAACAGATAACAATGTTTGCTCTTACTTTGCAAAGAAACAAGAACAAATTTAAGAGCTTTCAAAGCTGTTTACCTCAAATGCAAATATCACTGTATGTGTGTTTGGACGTAGCTGGTTTCCCTGCAGGAGAATAGGTGTCAATTGTCTAAAAGCTACTAGTATAATTACTAGAACAGCAAGAACTAGTGCGAAAAGGGTTAAAGTTGTTGTATAAAATTACTAGTTCTGATGAGTACTAGTATATGAAGTAGTTCCAAGGCACCACATTGCAAAATAAATTTTGAATGTCTAGCACTTGCACTGTACGAAAATTTTTATTATACAATTATTAAAGTTTTAGGTTAACCTATAAATAATTATAATCAAATAATTACAATTAACCTTTTGTATTTTTGAATTTTGATAAATAATAGCGAATTTTAACTAGCAGTTGTCACTGGGTAACAAAGGAATAAATCCACCAATTTTATAAAATTTGTCTTTGCAAAAGAACTGGTAATTAACTAGTCCTAAACTAGTACCAATGGCACTAGTAATTTTCTAAACACACTCAATGATAATTTGAGCATTAACATGTTATGTTCTGTACTAGTAAAATACCAGTTGGACACTAGTTCGTTCTCCTGCAGGGTTTATAATATAAACTTTATAGATGTACATACCCTGTCGGAGAATATGTGGTTTACTACAAAAATAATTAACTTATAGTTAGCTTTTCTTAGACTGACTAAAAGCTAGCTGCAAAGTCATCCAGAACAAACAAAAAATAAATTATTAAGAGCCAACAAATTTATTCTCAGCTACTTTAAAACTCATTTCAGTTTTATATTAACATTTTTCCGCTGTTATTTTAGATGGCAGCTTAGCCGAGTGGTAGTGCGTTGAGTACACAACGTGTGATGTTACATGTTCGAACCCCAGAAAAATCCAGAAAATGTTATGCCGAGTACACACTATGACATTTTGTGACATCGTAATAGTGTGTACTAGTGCCAACGTTTGTCATTTCCGATATTTTTCGTTGTGTGGCATTGCTTTCCATATTTCGAACAGTTTCTTAACAGTTATAACTTAAAAAATTTAATAAAGTTTATGGTTTTCGTCTTTATTGTAACGGTTTATGTACAATACATTTTTTTTGCGCTTTCTGTTTTACCGCTATTCCAAATAAACAACATGTGTGCCCTTAGTTTGGCGTTGCCATATTATGAATTATTATGAATGTTACCAAATTTTTTTAGTAATTTATGCACAAATTCAAATTTAAAAAACAAAACAAATAACAAAAATAAAATTAATAAAAAAACATGGGTTTTACCATTTTTTATGAAACAAAAATAAATTAGTAAAACCTAAAAAAAAATTGTCTTAATTATGCGGTCTAGAAAAATTTGCTATTTAAAATAAAACAGTTACACTTCCTAATTCTAAAATTGAAATTAATTTTATAATGTATAATTCTTGTTTTTTAAATTTCTTTGCAGGTTCCCATTAAACGTGTTCATCTATTTACACTTATTCAATTGGCCTGTTTAACTGCTTTGTGGCTCATCAAGTCATTTTCCTCAACATCCATACTATTCCCTCTTATGTTGGTTGTTATGATCGGTATACGGAAGTCATTGGATTTGATATTTACCCGCCGTGAACTGAAGATACTCGATGACATTATGCCAGAGATGGCAAAAAGACAAAATGCTGATGATTTACATCAACTGGATGCGGAGGTGGGATTATTTAGGAAATTATTACCTTGTTTTGGTAATGGTGGTGAGACAAACTCTATCAATGAGAAAGCCACCAAAAATAGTAGCAAAATCAACATTAGAAATGGCAGCTTTACACAGGCCAATGAAAAAGAATTGGAAGCACAAAGTTCCTTATTGAAGAAATAAAAAACGAGTTTTGAATAGCGCAAAATTTGGATCATTGGCAAAAATTTTTATCTCTTCGCCCAAAAAAAATTATAATTTCGCCAGCAGAAAATTAAGATTATCTATCAACCAAGACGAATCCACTTTACAAAGTTTATTTGATTCTATATAAGTATACAAAAACAACTTTAGTGGCTTTATTGGTCGATATGGCAAAATTTATTCGTAAACATGAACCACTTTTAATGTAGAAGATTTCATTTCGTGAGAAAAGAACGACGTCAACTGTGCTATGAACACCATTTGTAAAGTTGTTTCGCCTTGTTATCAGTGCTATTTTACGATCTTCATATGAGGAGAGAGTCCCTTTCTACTTTACATATATTTGCATATGTTTACTTTGCTACTATTTGCAATTAAAAAATGGCAGGAGATTTAGTATTTTCAATTTTTATTTTAGTTGTTTGGTTTTGTTAATTTTATTTCTTTATAAAAATTAATTAATGTTGCCTGCCTATTTACAGAAAGCGAACAGTAGTTTTTGTTTATTTAATTATGTTGAATAAAAGTTGTATATTGTTGTTGTTTTTAGTAGGGAGTAACGAATGTTCGCATTCGCTTTCGCATTCGCAAATAATTAGCTTATTTTTGCTATTTGCATTCGCTAAAATGTATGCGAATATTTCAAGCGAATACTAAAGACAAAAAAAATTTTGTATTTCTTTTACGAAAATAGTTTACGATTTTAAATTTAAAGACGAAATTTTTTTAAGCCAGCATGAAAAAGATACATGTAAAGCAATAATATTTTAGCGGAAAACTTTTCTATCAATAAGTTCTCATAAGTTTTCATAAGTATGAAACTCAAATCCAGCGGTGTTTGGAAATATTTTTCAGTTTTGAAAAAGAAAAGACAGTGTTTGATTTGCGCGAAAATATTTTCTGCTTAAGACTAGTCTGTTCAAGCTTTTGAACGCCATTCATTACTTAGTACAACAAATTTCAAATCCAAACAATATTAACTTGTTTGTTGTAAATTCCACGCAAAACAAGTGCCACTCATATTATTTCTCATGAAAAATTAAAATGTTGAAGATATATTTCATATGTTTTTCCCAAAGATGAGCAGAGTACTACTTCTGCAAGATTTTTTCAGGAAATATTCATTCCAAGTTTTCTTCATATGTATTCGATAGCATTTCACATGAAATGTTGAACAGAATACCAGGATTTAGGACTAAAGTACGAATTGCCTAACATTGTGTAAACTTATTTTTAATTATTATACCTACATATATACTTGCTCTTATATAAATTTCTTTGCATGTGATATTTTAACGAATTGTAATATTTGCATTCGCTTTCGCAAAACTTAATATGTATTATTCGCTTTCGCATTCGCATTCGCTAAACTGGTTATCGTTACATCCCTAGTTTTTAGCATTAATAGGGAAACGAAAATTTTTGTTCGTTTTCTGTAAAGCGGTAGTAAAAGATGAGATGTCATAAAATAACTCGATTAGAAATATCTCTCCAAAACAAAAATGAAAAGCGTCATTATTCAAGATCTAAAAAGAAAGCAATATATCAGTGATACTTTGAGAATTATTTATTTGATGTTCTGGGAATTCAATTTAAAATAAAATATCTCCGCGAATTTCAAAATAAACTTTCAACAGACAAACCTAAGCAAAAGCGTCAAGATATCGCGTAGCGTTAATGCTGAAGTGTCATACCTAAATGGGAGCTACTAGGCGACATATGTAACGAAAACAGTATATCGTCGGCTTAAGAGTGTAGACCTGCTAACTCACTTCAACAAAAGTTTACTGGAGAAGCAAAAAGCTGATCACATTAGTTTATTTCGATACGTAGAGTATCAATTTAAAGTAAATTTCATCGTCATTCAATGCGCCGGCTCTTTCTTTTTTGAACGGCATTAAAATGTCAAATGTTATAAAAATTGGAGTTAGCATGTTTTGCACTTTAAGCCGACGATATATTTTCTGCAGCCAACTTCACTTCTTAAAGCGCTGTCAAGATTGTATTTTTCAAGATGACAGTGTTGCCGGGTTTTTATCTTTGGTTTATACAAATAGTATTGCCAAATTTTGATAAATAAAAGTAACGGTTTCCGCTCGTGTTTCGATTTGTCATGCGAAAACACAACCATATTATTTTCGGAAAAATTTTGTTGCTAACTAAATGCACTTCACTGCATTGTCAGTCTTCGACAGATTGCACAAAAATGCTTATTAAAGATAATTTAGTTAGAAAATCATGTTTTAGACATTTTCGGCCAAAAGCAGACGCCCTTACCTTTGGCTTGATTCGTTACAAAGTTAACGAAAAGTAAAACTTTAACGTATAAATAAATACGTTACGTTTACAATTTACATATGTAAGTGTATACATATTTCATTTTTGGCTTTGGATATCTCTTTCGTATGAAAGTATTTCTTGGAGAGTTATTTTTTAGCTAAAAACAATTATCCATTGTGTTTTATTACTTTTTTGTGTAAATTTTTGCACTGTAGTTCTTTTTTTAATATCAATGTATGTAATAAATGCACTGTAGTTAATGAAATTTTTATTTCTTAAGTTGTAATTTGTTATTTTATAAGTTTTAAGTTTACCTTATTGATATATGTATGTATGTATAATGTAATGTATGAATAAGCAAATCAGTATTTGTTAAAATGCACAATATATTTTATTTATATTTATTGTTTTTAGTAAGCATGCATTTTCATGTGCATTTGATTTATATTAAAATCGTTTATGTATGATTTTTTTATAACAATCGCATTAAATATTAAAGGGCACGGTTAGTTGTGAGTATCAAAGAAGAAATATTGCAAAATTACTCTTGCAATCGTAATTTAAAATTATTCATCACTTCACGAGTCTCCAGGAAGTGTTTCGCGCATATGGACATTTCCACAGAAAATTCCAGCTTTTGTCACATTACGTCACCAAGCAATTAAGCTTGTACTTTAGAGCCATGGTGTTCGATATTTTATCATCTTTTAATAAATTAGAGCTAATTAAGCTTTACATCGACATGAAAAAAGTATCTACATATATAACAAACATTTTTTTCTTAGAAGAAAGCTACGTTAGCAAGCAAAAGGTGGACTTTCATGTGGAAATGCCCATATACAGTAGTGAAGTGATTGCAGCACAATTAAGGAATAAAGTCTGGTACTAACGTTTGTCTGAATTTCATCTATAAAATTTCTAAACTAACTTTTACCTGAATTTCACTTATAAAATTTCTGCACGGAAAATAAATGTTTAGAATTGTAAACAGTCGGCACACAAATACATTTGTGTTTCATATTTATGATGTGCAAAATATTGAAAATTAATAAAAATACGAAAGAATATGAAATGGCAAAAATTCCTTGAATAATTAATTGTCTGTACGAAGATGTATTTAATCAGGTGGCAACACGAGAACTACAAGTACAACAATGCAGTAACAACATGCATTTTGCATGCAGCTTGTACAAGTTTCCTTTAATCAATTACAAAAATGTAAAAATTTCTAACGTCAATGTCTTAGACAAACAGAATGTTACTTTTAAAAAAGAGCGAGCGGCGTGGTAGTACTGGCATGTTAGTGTTAATCTGGCAATACCATTTTTAAATATATCGTCATGTGAGAACTTAAGTGTCCAATGCGCTGATTTACACGGGATTAATTGTGCTGGCATAACATGCCAGTTTGTGGGTGAGAGAGTCAAAGAGAGGGGTTTTGTGTTTGGCATAATTTTTCAACCAGCTACAACCCCGCATTAGCAGCACAAAACCAATACACCCACAACTTAAAAAGCTGCAAATGTTAAATGAATACGAAAAACACTAAAAAACACACAAAGCTGTGAATACGTATACATTTTTATGTCGGATGAATTAGTCTCGTGTGTTCTTAAAAAAACAAAAATTGTGCCGCATAAAAATTAGTCTCGTGTAAACTACCTCAATATTCAATAGTTTATAATGGCGTATTGGACACTTAAGTTCTCACATGACGATATTGAGATCAGTGATGCCAATTTAGCGCGTTTCGCGCTAGATTTAGCGCGTTTTAACTACGCCAAACGCGCTTTTTTTCGTCTTAGCGCGTTTAATAAAAAAAGCGCTAACTTAGCGCGTTTTGGATAAAGTCAATAACATCATTTCAGTTAAATTTTTTTCTTTTTTTGTATAAATTTACCAATTTTCTAGTATCCAAAACTCTTTTAAAAATTTTTTAAATTTCGTTTATGCTTCAGCTGTTGCAAATAAAATTCTTTTGCCTGTGATTAGAATTAAAAACGAATTTTAATACTGTAAATGGCAAATATCTTTAAATTTCACAACTACAAATATGTAGTCGTACTTGTGACGAAAAAAATTTATATAACTTATCAACCATCTGTTATAGCTAAAGTACAAAAATCATTTGAACCGCAAGACTATTCGACATTTTATACAAGTATGTTGTTACTCGTACAAAGTTTGTTAAAGAAAATTAAAATAAAAACTAAGGATTTCGATTATTTGGTGATTCTGATTCTGTATTAAATTATTGTAGTTATTTAGGATATAATTTCGAAGAAGCAATATTGCAAAATCTGAAAAAGAGTTGCTTAAAAAAGTATATTTACTAATCCATACATCGACTTTTATTAAAATTTAATTTAGCGCTCAGAAAAATAGCGCGTTTTGGCTATAAATAGTTGACAATGCTCTAACTCAGCGCGTTCTAGCGCGTTTTGAGAAGGGGAATAGCGCGTTTGGGTTGTAAATTGTTGGCATCACTGATTGAGATAGCAGATTTGTTTTGTCTCCCATCTCTGTTTCCTATGCCGTTGTAGACGGCATGTTAAAACAGCGTTGCCACAATAGATTTCTCAAAAACACTGTTAAAACATTAAGAAAACGCTAAAAATTACTGGTCTACATTATTAACCTGCACAAGACCATTTATAAGACCTTTCAAGACATGCAAAATTTTTTTAAACGCTTTACTACAGCGAAATAATTCTGAAACAAACGCTAAACAACACTGTTGGCAAGATTTTTTTTTGAGTTATCTGTCTTGCCAACAGTGTTTTTTAGCGTTTGTTTTAGAATATTTCGCTGTAGTAAAGCGTTTAAAAAATGTCGCATGTCTTGAAAGGTCTTATAAATAGTTTTGTGCAGGAATTTAGTGTACATTGTCCATTGACAAGACTATGCCAAAAGTTTATTGGAGCTGACTGCGTTGCCGTCAGATTTTCTCAATTTCTTAATGGCGGTTTTCCGTGTTTGATGCAAATGGTCCTGCATAAGTATAAAAGCAAGGCTTAGTGCCATGATGTAATAAACGTTTTAGTAAAAAAATACAGTAAAACTGTTTAATTTTTATAATTTGAGTGACCATAATTTAAAGGCAAAAACCTATATAAATAATAAAAAGAAAACACTTTGAACACAATAGTACAATAACTATTGAAGGTTTGCAACTCAGATTCAATTACATACATATGTACATATGTACGTACAAATGCATGTTTTTTTCAAGTACTCCTACAATAAAAAATATCTCAAATGCAGCACCAGTCATTCCCTTTATCATTTTAGAATTTTATAAATTTATATTTGTTGGTCTAATTTTTAGATATATTCATATGTACATTTATCATAGTTGCTTATGTATTTGCATTTAAATTTCTTTTAATTTACTTTTTAAATTATTATATAATTTAGATTTTATTGTTAAAAGAAAAAATTAAAAGAAATGCTAAGTCAATATTAAAACGTACCTACTAAACATGTGTTAAAATTTAAAATGCTACAATTATATTTTATATTAAATCATATAAAAAAATCAACAAGCAAAAAGAATATTAATTCCTAACGAAAACTTACAAAATAGTATGCATAAACTATACAAAATTTTAAAAACTCTTTAGAAAAACGAAGACTTGTTGCACAAATTTTTAAAGTAACTGTTTTTAAACATGAGAGTTATTTTTGAAATAAGAGTTACAAAAATACGTTAGCAACACTCTACCTAATTGTTTTCAAAGTAACCATAAGCATTATGTTATCAAAAAATAAAAATAAAAAAACTAAATTTTAAGTATGTATTTGATTTTTAATATATGACAGTGATAAAATAAAATGACTCACAAATTTACCCCCTCAAAAAAACCACCCTCTGTTTACTTTCCTCGAGCACAAAACTACAAATAAAACCCTTATTCCAGTTGTCGTCGTCGACGTTGATGTCATTTGAGTGTCAACATGTTTTTGTTTCAACGTCAACATGAATTCAATAACAATTTAGCATTCTATAACAATATGGCGAGACTACGTTGACTGTTTATCGTTTATGTTATATTCAGACTACATAGAAGGCACCCTAATTTTAAGACTTTCGATTCTGCCAGTGGAATACGTTCTGCCTCCACTAATTCATTAGCTGCATTTTTCAATTGGACTACCTTATCTGCTACCTTAGGGTTCAGTTGTTATTGAAACTGCAGCAGATTTTCCACAGCAACGGGCTGTATAAACTGGCTTTGTGGCAACCATTTTCTTGTTAACTTTTAAACATCAATGTGCAATTTTTATATTGCACGATTTACGCTCATTATTTCTCTACCTTTTGCAATCTATCTCGTAGTCTTATCGGCGGGCTAAGAGAGTTCAATAATTTTCCAATTTTTCCCCCATCATTCTTTAATATTGCTGGCAACATTGCCTTCACGAAAACCCACTGTAAGAGAGGGAATCTTCTTCTTCAACTTTTCCACTCATTTCTCAAACTGGGTTACAATTGTTGTTTTAAATTTTTCCGTTTGTTTTCGTTTTTAATTCGTGTTTACTTTAAATCAATCCAAACCGTTATCCAAAATGGCGGCGACAGATTCAAAGCCGTTTAAAAAAAAATGTTGCCGTCAAACATTCTTGTAGAATGAAAATCATCGTTGTCGATGTTGACAAGTAGAATAAGGGTGAAAGCTTAATATTTTTGCGAAATTGGTAACTCCTTCATTTTTAATCTTGGTTTAGCCATCCATTTTTTCCTCCACTATTGCTTCATATTCTTAAATGTATGCATACATATGTATGTACATACTATATCATTATTAAATATTTTCTGTTTCAGCACGAGGTCCAATACTGGTTTAATTGAAAATATTATATATATGTATGTATGTACATATACTCGCATATTTCAAAAAAAAATGCACACACCACACACGTTATGATTTTGAAATTGTCTATAAGAGAAAAGTTTGCAATATAAAAGGGAATTGGAGTTCCTCTTTTTGTGATTGTTTTAATCCTTATATTTTCGTTTTTAAACGTGTTCAAAAAGAAGTAGGAGGGAGAAACAGTTTATTTAGTAGCACTAGTAGTCAGGGCATGGCCCCTAATGGGAAAATAGGTTACGAAGAGAATATACGGTGCAGAGTTTGTGGATATTCGATTTGAATCTTTCGACATTAAAAGTGGCATGCAAACCATCTGTAGTAGTTTATTCCACATACAAACCAGAGAATGGTAAAAATTTCGTTTTAAGTACTCTTTGAGTATTGGCCGTCAAACAACTATGAATGCGTACAACTAAAAATAAAAAAAACACGCTCATATGCAAATACACGTAATAATTTTAAACCGAACACGTATAACTACATATATAATATTTTTTTTTTAACACAGCACAAACAACTATAACTACAATTTATAGTCTGTATGAGCTACAATCATACGCATGAGTATAAAAATATTGTGACTTATAATCGGCTACACATGCGTATATACAGGGCCATTTTATTTACACACACACACACATAAATCATCTTTTCAAGAAGTCGCACACACAAACACATGTTTTGCAATCCATTTTATATACACAAATGTATGTATACAGTGGCGAGTGATTAAATATTCATACCCGATTAAATATCCATAGTCTGAATATAAATATACTCTGACTGTAAGTATGATTCAGAGTCAATGCGTTTGATACACATGTGCCAAGTTTTTAGTTGTCAAGTATTTAGAGATGCTCTTGTAAATATGTTGGATTCGGCTATAGTACTAGTTTTTTCGAAGCAAATATGTGAGAGTATGAATTGTTCAAACTACAATTATGATTACACGCAGTTACTAAAATTAAGACTATTAACTTATGTATATTATTTTTTTGAGTACTCATTGTCATTCTCTGATACAAACCTTACGCTTAAAAAACGAATTCTCCATGTAATGCTTAGTAAGATTCACTGGCCAATAGACTACAAATGGATCTGCTCTTAATGAAGAACGTGTTGTTAAGGTGAAATAGGTACTAATGAAAATACTTTTGACTTCAAAGTCTATTTTGGACCTGCTCGCCCACGTACAGGAGAGAGCAAAAATCTCGTCAGTCACAATAGGAAGAAAGTATTTCTCCCCCTGTCTTTCACGCAGCTGAATTAAGATTTTGCGTGTGTAAAAGGCGTATAAGTGTGACCTACCTTAAGATACATTATACACTAAATATTATAGTTATTTACATACATATAACATTTATTTAATTTTCTTGTAATCACCAAAAACTATAACGAATTTTTTTCCACCACAGCACCCCCACAATTGCCATTTTTTTTTTTTTTTGTTACATATTTATTTTTAAAACATGTGTGTAAGTCTAGTCGAGATTAAATACCCTAAAAGTGCTATTTTGTAATAATCATTAGTACCTACTTAAACATAAACAATTACCTTAACAGCTTGACTACTTATAACCACCAAGACACTTCTTTTATATAACCAAACAATTCGAAAAATGCATCCTATTATTTTAAGGACCATCATCAACATCATGATAAGTATGAAAAATACAATACAGCGTTAAATCCTGGACCAACAACTATTCATATACCATTGGCGAATGGAGCCACCGCCACAACTACATCTCCCAAACTGCAAGCAAATCTCACACAAGAGGTTCAAAGAACCACAATTTGGCAGCAGGTCAACAAAGATGGCACTTCAGCCGACCAATTGATTATACCGGTAACTGCCACGGTGCGCCAAATCAATGGCAGCCAAAAGTAAGTTTTTCCTTTTTGTTTATGTGTAAATAATTTTAGCTTAAAACAAAAACAAATTGTAGAGAAAATCATAGTTTAATTCATTAGAAATTTTATGTATAACTATTTAAGCTAGCAAAAGAAAATATGTGATTTAAATTTAACAATTTTTTTTCTCATCCGCTTTTATCATTAACACGAAAACGAAATTATGATGTAAAAATTAAATACGAACTAGAAATAATCAACGTTTGTCTACCATGAATGAGGAAGAAGACGAAAGTTCATCTACTCCCAAAAATTCAAACTATTTAAAGCTTAAAATTGAAACATCCTACAAAGAGACAACCAACAATAGTTCCAGCACCATTGTAGATAATTCGAAAAATGACATAACACCCGTCTAGACAAATCATTACTAATGTTAAGTAGATTCGAAATAGAAAAAACACAATGTAATGTAATATAAATATTTAATTGTATTTAAGAAAAAGCATGCACTCCAAACATTTGCAGCTGCATTATGGATACGAAAGTGTGATTGCCAGTTTGCTGAAAGCAATATTCCAGATGGCAACTGCCAACTAAAGGCTCAGTTAGCCGACTGTAATGAAATGTAACTGCAACGGCAGGAAACAGCTGATCGATATTTTTATATGAAAAGTAGGTTACGTTGCATTACATCTCTATAATTACTTTTCACATAACAATATCGATCAGCTGTTCCTACCGTTTCAGTTAAATTACATTACAGTCGGCTACCTGAGGCTTAACAGTTGTTATTTGTAATCCTATCTGGCAACTCGGTATTTTTGCCTATCAGTCAATTTTGTTTGCGATCCATAATCGGCAAATTAGTTCAATTAACTATTTTACAAGATTAAAGATCGCTCATTTACTCAAACAATGTCATAACTAAAGAAATTCGATTTTTAATATACTGTAAAAATTTCATACAAATATCTTGTTCACTCGAGTCTTGAAAGCAAAATAAAAATTTTTTTTTTCATTAAGCTGTGTGTAAACTGGCAAACTAGTTTCTTTTTTTGAGTTATTACATTGTTGTAGTAAACGAGCGATATGTTTGTATGTATTCCTAATTAAAAGTAGTAAATTTTGTATATCACATTATATATAATACTCAAAATTATTGTAGTGAAGTTTAATATGCTTGCAACTTTATCTACTCAATTAAATGTTTCTGAAAGTACAGGGTGTTTTTTAGAGGTATAGAACTTCGAATTGAAATAAAACACAAGAAAATCGTTTTAATGTCCATCAATTTGGCTTTATTGGAAGGATAATTTTATGCCATTAATGTTTAAATATGATTTCGGGCATGTGGCCGCCGCGGGTGGCTCGAATAAAGCCAATTCTACAGGTCCAATTTTCAACCACTTTTTCGAGCATATGGGGTCGTATGTTGGCAATAACGCCACGAATGTTGGCTTCCAAGTCCCCTAACATTTCTGGTTTGTTGGCGTAGACGAGCGACTTCACATATCCCCAAAGAAAATAATCCAATGGTGTCAAATCACACGATCTTGGTGGCCAATTGACAGGTCCATTCCGCGAAATTATGCAAATCAGCATCGAGATCAATCTCATTTTCGGCCCATACACCAAAATCACGACGCATTGCATGGTCTCGCGGCTTTAATTCTTGCACAAGCTGGATCTTGTAAGGTCGCAAGCCAAGATTTTTGCGCAAAATCTTCCATAAAGTTGATGGACAAAGCTCCAATTGCTGTGCACGGTGGCGAATCGATTCATTCGGGTCCTCTTCAACACTTTGCTCTACAGCGGCAATTGTTTCTTCGGTGCGCACTGTTCGACGTCTCTGCGGATGCGTATTATCACATAGAGTAAACGTAGTGCGAAAACGATCCATGGTTAACCGAATTAATTGCTCTGATGGACGATTTGTCGACCATAAAATGGACGGAGCTTGCGGTAAGCTTCGCGAAATGAACCATTATTTTCGAAATAAATTTGCACGTTTTGCAAGCGTTGTTCTTTTGTCAACCTGTTCATGATGAAATGGCAAACCAAACTAAATATTAATCACTTGACAGCTGACAAAATGGCCGCCAGTTAAAAAAGTGATGCCAACTTAAAGTTCTATACCTCAATAAAAAACACCCATTATTATTAAAAATTTTGTTTCGTTTTCCTTTTTTGCAAACGATTAGATTTAGAAAACGTTTAGTAAGTACTACATACGATAAGAGCCTTTCAGATTCCTTTATAGTGCGTTTACATATGAACCAAATCTAGTACTTGCGAGTTTTCGGCCAAAATCTAGTATATTTCCCATACAAAACAAAATCGAATTCGTCACTAGATTTTATCAAAATTTACTTAAAATCTAATAGAACTTTTGGGGGATTTACATTGTCTCGAAATTTAGTACTTACGAGATTTTGAGCTAAATCTCACTGATTTTTACTAGATATCCCATACAAATCGAAATCTATTTTGTTAGTAGATTTGTTGAAAATCTAATCAAAATCTAGTATTTCTATTTATTTTTTACTACCCTGTACAATATATTCATAAAAATTAAAAATGAATTAGGTACGGTCTGCCTAAAAAGGTGTGTGAATTGGCTACATTGTCAAAAAAAACACTTGGTGTAAATGGTATAGATTTTAATTAAAATCTGCTAGATTTTGTACAGGTGTAAATTCCCTATTATAGTGCATTTACACTGTTTCGAAATCTAGTACTTTCGAGATTTCCAGCTAAATCAAGCTACTTTTTTCCAGATTTCCCATACAAAACGAAATCTAATTTTTCAGTAGATTTGTAGGAAATCTAATAAAAATCTAATGTTTTTATTTATTCTTTACTACCCTGTACAACAAAAGGTAAGTGAATTAGCTACGGCCTGCTTAAAAAAGTGTGTGAATTGGCTACATTGCAGTTGTTTGGTTGTAGTTTTGCAAACAATTCAGTTGAGGGGTTTTATTTTGTATAAAAAAAATCTTGATAAATGTCAAAAAAAAATTGGTGTAAACGGTATAGATTTTCATAAAGATTTTAATTAAAATCTGCTAGATTTTGTACAGATGTAAATTCCCTATTAGTGATGCAACTATAGTTTTTTTTTAAACCTGTATTGAAAAGTCAGCCTGTGCATAAAAAGGTGTGTGAATTTGCTACATTGCAATTGTTTAGTTGAAGTTTTGGGAAATTTTCACTTATAGGGCATTTAAATTGCTTCGAAATCTAGTAGTTACAAGATTTCAAACTATATCCAGCTGTTTTTACTAGATTTTCCATACAAAACGAAATCTAATTTGTCAGTAGATTTGTAGGAAATCTACCCAAAATCTAATATTTTTATTTTATTTTTGCCACCCTTGCAACATTATTTACATAAAAGAACGGTCTGCTTAAAAAAGTGTGTGAATTGGCTACATTGCAGTTGTTTGGTTGTAGTTTTGGAAATAATTCAGTTGAGGGGTTTTATTTTGAATAACAAAATCTTCATAAATGTCAAAAAAACTTGGTGTAAACTGTATAGAGTGTCATAAAGATTTCATTTAAAATCTGCTAGATTTTGTGCAGGTGTAAATGCCCTATTAAAAGGTTTTGTTTTGGATAAAAAATCTTGATAAATGTCAAAAAAAAAAGCTTGGTGTAAACTATATAGATTTTTTCGAAGCTAGATTTTGTGCAGCTGTAAATGTACTATTAATAATATAATTATAAAAAATTATAGTTGAATTGAAATGTTTACTAAAGTCAATTAAAATTTCAATTGTATAATTTAAAATTATGTACGATATCTGCTTTATTTTATGTTATATTCCAAATAGAGATAATGTGCACTTTTAAACAAAGAAAACTGAGTTGTTAACCAAAAAAAAAATTATATTATACAACATGCTCAGGTGTAAGTGATAAGAAACAATTCGCACAAAATTATGCCCCTTATAGCGATTGTCGTATTGCGAGTTCACTTACGAGGCTGTTGTACGAGATTTCAAAAAACTCAGAATTTTTTCCTTAATCTAGGACAAAATAGTCGTAGGCGGAGTCCCAATATGCCAACCGCTTTAAGGTACAACATTTTAAGATAAAACCTAAGAAAATAAATTAACAATTTTAAAAAAATTTTACTAGCATTTGGTTTTTGAAAACTGTTGCATTTTATTCAAAGTAGAGATAATGGGCCTAATTACGATTGTAGTATTTCGACGACAAAGACGAATTTTGTAATAGATTAAAGAAAAAATTGTTCAGTGTTCTTTAGTCTAATACAAAATAGTCGTAGTCGAAGTCGTGATACGATCGATACTCGCGATAAGGCCCAATATGTGTAGTGTGCATGTACTTTCATAGCATAAAAGAAATAATGGGCCTTATCTCGAGCGTCGTATTTCGACTACGACTACGACGATTTTGTACTAGATTAAAGAAAAAATTTTATAATGTTCTTTAGTCTAATACAAAATCGTCGTAGTCGAAGTCGTTTTTTTTGTAACTTTTCAATATATTAAAGTTTCGACGGAACATAAGCAAAAACTAACTGTTTTCATAGATACGATTCATATACGAGTACATGCATATCGCTCCTTTACTCAAAGAACGTTACAACTCAAAAAATGGAATTTTTGAGCTAATGATGAAGAATTAATCCTCATGTCGTTCTTTATATTGTGTAAAAATTGCATACAAATATCTTGTTTACTCAACTCTTGAAAACAAAATAAAATTTTATTTTTCCATTAAGTTGTGTGTAAATGGAAAACTTTAAACTCGTTTTCTGGCAAACTAGTTTCTTTTGAGTTATAACGTTGTTTGAGTAAATGAGCGATATGTCTGTACATATTTATAAATATGCAAATTTGTACTGGTATTTCACTTACAAATTAATAATTAATTGTAATAGTTTTTAAAGATACCCGTAGTCGTTACATTCACTATCAGTATTTTATATTATGTATCATATTATGTAAAAGATTTTATTCTAATTATGTATGTATGTGACTAAAAATTAATTGTAACAAATAGAACTTTTAAAATCCCATTTTATTGTTTTACTCAAATGAAAAGATTTTTGTACAAACTTCATAAAATGCAATCATTTTGTTGTCCTTTTACTTTTAATAATATAATAGAGAAAGTTGTGGCTGTTAATGTTGTAACTTTTTTTTCTAATTGTTTATACATTTTCTATTAATGTCCACTACTTGTCATTGCTCTTATTGAACAAATGCATACAAAATCATGTCCGTTATAAAAATTTTTAAATTCTAAAAATCTTAATTGAACTTTATCTCAATTTCAGCACAAAGCATTTAATTCGTCGATGCAAAAGTGGCACGGATATACAAATACAAGTAGTCGACACTTCTATGTCTCACCAACAGAAACCTCGGTTTGAATCTATGATTTAAACTAACTCCACTAACAGATAACTACAGCAACATTTATTACAAGAGTTTTTCCAATATTACCTACAACATATTTTAAATTAGATGTGCTCACTTTTTTTTGTTAAAATTCTTCTACAAACATTGATATTAGACTGTTCTAACAAAAAAAATTATATAAAAATTACATAACCATGTTGTTGTATGTACATTAGCGTGATTTTTTTATTTCTTATATTCACAATCCCCAAATCGGATCAGTTTTATGTAAAAAAAAAATACAAAAAAAAATTCATAGCGATAAATAAGTTGTATTTTACGAGATGCGTGAAGTTGGCCTTCAAGCCCATTTATTCAATGTAATTTTTTTTTTTGAATAATATAAATAATTTCCATATAAATATAATTTTGTTATACGAGTGCATACATATATAATTTTTGGTATTTCGTTGGTTATTTTCTTCATTATTTTCCAAAATTATAATATTAGCAAAAAACTTTCTTTGAGGATAATGTTATTGACTAGAAGAGTTAAAATATTGTCATATTATATCATATTCTTGTAAAATGTTTTTTCTTAAGATAGTCATATGCAAACAAAATACATTGAATAAATGGGCTTGAGGGCCAACTTTGAGGGCGGATGCACCCCCGAGAACACAACTTATCGTTATGAAATTTTTTTGTACTTTTTTTGCATAAAACTAAACCGATTTGGGGATAGAATATAAGAAATAAAAAACAATATAACGGCCACTCTAGTGTACATACATATCTATAATTATTATTATTAAACAAACAGTCTAAAAACTATAAAAATGTTCATATTAGTAAAAATATAAAATGGGAATTTTATAAATTTTTCGTAATTTCAATAAACCTTACTAAGAAGTAGCATCATAAGAACTCTGCCACAAGCACAAACTTTTATACTGGCTAAAAGTTTATGTATTCTGATTATCATTAAATATGGGCCAAAAATTTTAACAAATACTCTTTTATTATGAAATTCTTAATATCGTGCCACAAAAAGCTTAAACGACATAATTTTCAAACTTCATTTTTGCAATCAATTATTTGCGATCGTAAATAATCGATTTTCGTCAAAGAAAAAAACGAAGTCAAAAAAATGTCTCGCCTAAGCTTTTTTTAGTGTTTATGGCTCGATATGTACATATTTTTATATGCAGTTATGTGATGATCATTTAAAAATGTATTACTAAAATTGTTCTCTATATTTTGTATTCTAATATCTTGTACAAATATTACAAGGCAATAAAATAGAGTTAGTTCAAAAGTGAGTCGTAAAATTATCCGAAATCCACTTTTTCAAAACGATTTGCTTTTGAAAGCCAATCGTTTGGAAATCATTCGATTGCCATCATTGTACATACGTATGTACATGCATACACATCGTTCATTTACTAACACAATGTCATAACTCAAAAAAACTAGTTTGCCAGAAAACGAGTTTAAAGCAGGAATCGCAAATAACGATTATTTTCCAAATTTAAATTGAAAAAATCACACTAATAGAGAAGTGCTACGTGCAGAAGGAATATACCAAGATATTCCATGTTACATGGACTACCTGTAGAAGCAATGATTTTTATTTTTTTGATTTTTACTAAAAAACTCAACTTTGCCGATTATTTTTTTATTTTTATTTACTCCTCACTAAATAAAACTTATTTTGTGACTTTTATTTATTCCTCACAAAATAACAGTTACTTTCTGATTATTATTTTTTTGTTCAAAAAATTTTTAATTTTTAAAATGAATAAACTATAAAAAACTAAATTTAATTTAACATACCTATAAGAGTTTTTACAGACTCTGGCGACAAATTCAATTTTAAATCGGTTAGTATTAATTTTAACGCAAAAATTACGCTTTCTATATTTTAAAAATTAAGCAAAAAATTAAAAAACAATAAATAATAATTAAAAAGTAATTTTTAAAATAAAAATTATAACCGTTACGGTCGCTGGTTTAAAGTTTTCTATTTACACACAACCTAATGAAAAAAAAAACAAATTGTGTTTATTGTTTTGGAGCATGTTCAATTTTGCTACTTAAGCTAACTGGTATGAAGTTTTTGCTTGTACATATGGGTGTTAGTGAACCGCACAAGAATAAGATGGCTTGAATCTATAAAATACAAAACGCATAATATGCAAAGAAAGAATCATATTATGTAGAAAATGTGAAAACTGGAACTTTCAACAGGGACATAATACAGGATAATAAAAATTAATTTGATATAGTCGACTTAAGCGATTATTCCATATTGCCACAGATTTCTTACAAAACAGCTCAGGAGTCATCTTAATTATTTCTGAAGTTCAATTAGGATTGCGTTTGTTGTATGGCCTTCGAGAGTTTTGCGCCTCGCTGGCACTGGTTGATTGATTTGGCTTAAATAACTGTTTAGTTTTGCGAGTCTTTTGTGGCTGCAGCTTCCTAAGTACATACATACAGACATATGTATGTATGTAGGTCGTTTGTATCCAGTAACAATATTTCCAAAAATACTTTTTATAACATGATGGATATATGTATGCTCTTAGGTGCTGCTTTCATTTTTGTGCAGATATATTTTGCAATTTCACTTTGTAAACTATGTTTTAAATAAATAAATATATACATAATTTCGTACATACCACATTTCACGAACATATCAATTGTCGCAAGTAATTGTTTTGTTGTAATATATTCACTAATATAGAAAGTATCCACTTATATAGAAAATATTTTGTTAAATATTATTACAGCACACAAAATTAGAAGTTAACACTTAAAAAACCCGCACTTTTTTGTAGGAGTTCACTTAACTTGACGAAAATTGTGGCAAATTGAAACTGACAGCCTTATGAAGACTTTATTATCGACTTTTCTAGTTGCCAGAGTTCCATTTAACGATTTCCATACGGCATTTATATGTACTGAATTAACGTAATAGATATGGCAGCCTCAATAAAATATGCTGCGTTGAGCAGCAGAGTAGCAGGCAGTAACGGCACGACTGGCGGCTAGCCGTTTGAGCGATTTTTTTCAACATGCCGAGCCGCTCGGCTTATTGGTGGTTTAATACTAAACCGATATTTTGTATTCTTTTATTTTTTATACTTTTTGAATTATGTTTAATATTTTTGTGTCTACTCAACTTGCGTATAGTTTTTATTTATATTTCGTATTGAATATGATAGCGAGATTCCTTGAAAGATAGTTGTTTTTGCTTCCACATAGAAAGAGAATGATTATATGAACGGTAACGTAGCTGCAACAACACTTAAGGACCAGTTACCCGACTGTAATGTAAAGTAACTGCAACAGTAAGAAACAGCTGATCGATATTGTTATGTAAAAAGTAATTCAAATGGTTATAGAGATGTAATGTAACGTAACCCACTTAACCAGCTGTTTCCTACTGTTGCACTTACTTTACATTACAGTCGGGTAACTGAGCCATTACGTTCTCTTTTGGAGTCCCTTCTTAAATCCATACACCTTTAAACAAATCGGCGTTAAGCCGTTCAGCCACCGACAACGAAGATATTTCCTTGCAGCCGCCGTCAAAATTTTTGGGTCGGCTTGCTACTCTCTTAAGCAGCTGTTCACACCTGGCTGTAGATTTCACTTTTTTTATACATGTTGTTTTGTTGGTGCAATTGTGCAGTATTGGAATATTATTTAAACAAGCCCTAAATTATCAATCAAAATTCATCCAAAATGACTTTACTTAAACGGCTTGTAAATAGTCATTTAACTTCTAGATTGAATAACATAAAATCATTGAACCAGGTAAGTAAGAAATCCTATCCGCATGATTAAAATATGTATGTATGTACATATGTAGGTTATGTAATGTAATCGAATTCAATGTAAGGGTGCAATTTCTATTGTCCACATTTTTTAACAGAATGGATACTGCACTCACTTAAAATTTTCTGAGCACAAACCCATTGAAAAAATACGTAATATTGGTATATCGGCCCACATTGACAGTGGCAAAACAACATTGACTGAACGTATTCTATTTTACACCGGTCGCATAGCCCAAATGCATGAAGTTAGAGGTAAGGACAATGTCGGTGCTACAATGGACTCTATGGAGCTAGAGAGACAAAGAGGAATCACTATACAGTCGGCAGCCACTTATACACTTTGGAAAGACGTTAACGTTAATATAATTGATACTCCTGGTCATGTAGATTTCACAGTGGAGGTAGAAAGAGCATTGCGCGTTTTGGATGGTGCCGTTTTGGTGTTGTGCGCCGTTGGAGGTGTCCAGAGTCAAACATTGACGGTCAACAGGCAAATGAAACGATATAATGTTCCCTGCATTGCTTTCATTAATAAGCTCGATCGTATGGGATCGAATCCCTATAGAGTTTTGTCCCATATGCGCTCCAAAATGAATCACAATGCGGCCTTTATACAATTGCCAATTGGTTTAGAAAGTGATTGCAAAGGTATTGTGGATTTAGTGGACGAAAAAGCCATTTATTTTGATGGAGACTATGGTACAAAGATACGGTACGATGAAATTCCACAAGATATGCGTACTGAGTCATATGAGAGACGTCAAGAGCTTGTTGAGCATTTGTCGAATGTTGATGAAACATTGGGTGAAATGTTTTTAGAAGAAAAATCATTGACAGTAGATGACATTAAATGTGCTATACGCAGAAGTTGTATTAAGCGAGCTTTCACACCTGTAATGGTTGGAACCGCTTTGAAAAATAAGGGTGTACAGCCCTTGTTAGATGCCGTAGTCGATTATCTTCCCAACCCTGGTGAGGTAGAAAATTTAGCTTTCATTCAAGAGGAAGGCCAAGAGCAGCAAAAGATTGTATTAAATCCGGCCCGAGATGGAAAAGATCCCTTCGTTGGTTTAGCCTTTAAATTGGAAGCCGGTCGTTTCGGTCAATTAACGTATCTTAGGTGTTACCAGGGAGTTTTGCGCAAAGGCGATAATATTTTCAACGCTAGAACTGGTCGCAAAGTGCGTATTGCTCGGTTGGTCCGTTTGCATTCCAATAACATGGAAGATGTTAATGAGGTATACGCTGGAGACATTTTTTCTTTGTTTGGCGTTGACTGTGCTTCCGGTGATACGTTCACCACAAATCCGCGAGATGGTTTGTCAATGGAATCTATTTTTGTACCCGAACCTGTTGTCTCAATGGCAATTAAACCGAACAACCCCAAGGATAGAGACAATTTCGCCAAGGCTGTAGCCAGATTTACAAAAGAAGATCCCACCTTTCATTTTTACTTCGACAATGATGTTAAGGAAACTCTAGTTTCAGGAATGGGCGAATTGCATTTGGAAATTTATGCTCAACGTATGGAGCGCGAATACAACTGCCCTGTGACTCTAGGGAAACCTAAAGTAGCATTTAGAGAAACTTTGACCGCGCCTTGTGCATTTGATTATTTACATAAAAAACAATCTGGTGGTTCTGGTCAATATGCTCGCATAATTGGTGTAATGGAACCAATGCCTCCCCAGCAGAATAATTTGTTGGAATTTTGCGATGAAACAGTAGGTACAAATGTTCCTAAACAGTTTGTGCCTGGTGTAGAGAAAGGCTTTCGTGAAATGGCTGAAAAAGGCATGTTGTCGGGTCATAAATTATCAGGTATTCGTTTCCGCTTGCAAGATGGTGGCCATCATATTGTGGATTCCAGTGAACTGGCTTTCACGATAGCCGCGCATGGTGCAGTCAAAGAGGTGTTTCAAAACGGTTCTTGGCAAATTCTTGAACCCATTATGTCGGTTGAAGTTACTGCACCCGAAGAATTCCAAGGTTCTGTAATGGGTCAGTTGAGTAAACGGCACGGCATTATTACTGGGACTGATGGTGCCGAAGGCTGGTTCACGGTATACGCTGAAGTTCCCTTGAATGATATGTTTGGTTATGCTGGAGAGTTGAGGTAACTGAACTATAATTTTTTCCTCAAAAGTGAAACATTTACATTTGTGAATTTTGCAGATCCAGTACACAGGGTAAAGGTGAATACACTATGGAATATTCGCGCTATTCTCCCTGCTTGCCCGAGGTACAGGAACAAATTGTGAGACAGTATCAAGAGTCTCAAGGCTTGGGGCAAACCGAGAAAAAGAAAAAGAAGAACTAATTTTAAACGTGAAAATAACTAATCATTCATTCAATATTTAAGTGTGCAACATAAAAATACTGTAATTTAATAACTTAATAAAATATTTAAATTTTTGTACAGCTGTGATATACGAAGTACGTGCTACAACATGATCATTCAAATGTATATTTTTCATTAATATGTGCACATTTAGGAACTTATTTATAAAAACTATATATTTGTTTTATAAAAACAAGATTAAATATGATATAAAAATTTTTTCTCCAAAAGCACAAAAGCATTACGAGCATTTTGTGACTGAACTGAAGTAGTTTTTTTAGGCAGGATCTAATTTCATTTCAAATTGCAAGGTTACCTTCTGTTTTTGTTTTTGGGGAAGTGAACTGCAGAATACTATTCACGCCTGGTTGGTAAACGCAAATAGCGGCTATACTGGATCTAACAGATAGTCGAAAATGCATATCTTCAGTATATTCGGTCAATTTTTAATATAATTAAAGTTAATTTGTAATAGAGTCGTTAGGTACTTGTACTCTCTTACTGGGTTATGGAAGTTTCGCATTGTATTCCAAGATTTTAAGGAATATTTCGGTTTTATATGTTCATATATTTGGGTAATTTATTACAAGTTTTTTAGATCTATGGTGTGGTGTAATGGATGAGTAATATTTTATGTACCATGTATATTATCACTTTTTAAGGCACTATTTATGTTATATATACTGCGATACTTCTTTTAAATAAAAAGAAAAACTAAACTTCTAAGTTTCTTTACATTTATGTATGTACAAATAAATTTAATGACCATGAATAGTAACTACCTAAACTTGATCTAATTTAAATTTCTGTTCTTTAGCAAATGCATCAGCGCGATGAAGTTGATACAACAAGCGCTCTTCAATATATTTAACAGCATCGACAGTCAATACCAAAGTGTCATGTTTCAGCATGGAATAACAGTTTAGTCCATAAGATGGCATTAGATTAACAAAGCCCAGTTGATCTGTAGCGTAACATATATTTTTTGGAAATATATCATTTCTGAAATGAAATAAAAACTTTCAATGCTAGGAAGAATTCATCATACACACATAAAAAATTTTACTTGTCAACTATCAAGACCGATGGTCCCCAATTCCTTTCTTTTATCAAATCAAGTATAAACTGTGGGTCTGTACTTGGTATTTCAACATCTTTTGTCACATGTAAATCATCTTGAGCAAGTTTAACACTTAGCGTAGATGTTAGACCAAGCACTCTTTTGAAAAAAGGCAACATGTAGAAATGAGTTGTGGGTGAGCGGGGGCCATGAGCAATGCCACCACCTTTAAAGAGTGGAGATCGTATAGATCCATGTCTGGCTCTACCGCCACCTTTCTGAGGCCATGGTTTGCGACCACCGCCTCGAGCTTCTGCTCTAGATTTTGAGTGTGCAAAACTTACATAACGATATTTTCTTTGCCATTCAATATTTTCTTGTATAACATCCACTCTTGGTTGGGTGGAAAATACATCCGGATGTAATTCAATCAATCCTAATTTTTCTTCCAGCACTGCATCAAAATTTTCTATCCATGCTTGTCGAGTTTCTTTAAGATTTACTGGAGAATACTGCTCATAATTTTGTCGCAAAATTATTGCCGGTGCTTCAGGTTCCGTTAATTTAGGAGCAGTATTCGAATCTTCTTTAATATCTTCAGGCACACTTTTAGATGAGGCTGTTAATGACATCGATCTAAGTGCAGGAACCAGTCCAAAACTGGTTTTATTTAATAGTTTTAACATTTTTTCACTTTTAGTTTTAAAAAAATGCACAAAAATAGCGTGCAGCTATAACAATTACTTCGTCAAATTTTTGGCATCAGCTGTTTGGGGCCAGAGAGCGAAGCCCCACCCGCTTCATAGCCGCCGCCGAAGATGGTTTTTTTACAATTTTGTTCTTATACTTTTTTCTGATTTGGGCGACGCAAATGTAATGGGATATTGAAGCATATGGTTACACCTGTTTAAGTTGAACTTTAATATATACAAATTAATAGCATGTGCTCTGGCATCCGAATATAGAAGAAAAATATTTGGAAACGGATGAGTTCACACTTTTTCGTTTGTTCGCTGCGTTTTACTATCTCAAGACTGTTTTCAAATTAGAAAAATATCAGTTTGATTGTTCAAAATCTATTGAAAAGAAATAAGGAGTGAAACTGGGGAGATTCCTTAGATGTACTAAATTAGTCATTGGTGTACTATTGTACTTTCTCAGTTTGAATAGTACTAAAAAAAATTACAATTGTATCAACATTGCCATCCCTGCTGGACGTTCACAGTAATAATTTTACTGAATTCATATTGCATTTACTTTTGTTTGCCTTAATTATTTTTAACAATTAAAATTTTCATACGTATTAGGCAAATAAAAGCAAAATTAAATAAAATTTGTACAAGGTTTTGGCAAGTTAACGAGAGTATGACAAAAATTTTTGTCTTTCAACTTCCCATATGTGAAAGGGGACTAGTGAAACCCAAATATGAATGCAACTGTGCTTTTAGTACTACCCGGCACAATATAAATTTTTCTGTTTTATTTGTTTGATCCTTTTGTAATTAGTTCATGTAGTTTGAGAAATTATAAAATCATTACAATTAATATCACAATAGAATGTGATTAATATATGTTGTACCTGCATTCATACATACCGCATTAATAGAAACATTTGTGTTAATGTGCAATGACCAATCTTGTAAATAAAATTTGTATGTGCTGAAAAAGATGTTAAGGAACTTTTGACAATGGACATTCAGAAAAAGGTATGATTTAGGTTCTTGACTGGTCCTTAATTCTTATGTATGTATATTCAAAATTGTTTATAATGACAAAAGAAAACTAGAGATAGGGAGGCTAACTGGGAATCCGCTGAAACGAAATTCTTTCGGGAATGTGTCAAAAATCATCTGGACGTCGTGGAAAGCAAACTCAACGACAATGTGATGGTTAGTAAAAAAAGAAAAGCATGGGAAGCTATACGGGCCGCTATGGTTTGCGCGGGATACGATCGCGATATTCCAAAGCTTAAATCCAAATGGGTTAGCATGAAACTTCTCGCTAAAAAAGCTGTAGCGAGTATGAAGCCAGAGTCTGATATTAAAAATAGTTTCTTGCATGTTCGCGAATCGAATGAAGAAGACAGTCAACTCTCTAAAATGATCAAAAAAGAATTTGAAGTAGAAGAATACACTGTGGCTGATGTAAACTATGCAGAAAGCTCCATGTCTGCAGACAACAGCGAACAACATTTTTCAAAAAGTGTACCTAAATTGGTCATCACTTCTAAACAATATCGAGTTAATGCACCTCGTAGAAATAAAAGAGATTCTTCGTCCTCCAGTTCTCCCGAACATCTCGTAAACGAAGAACCGAACACTAAAGAGGATTCTTTTTTGTCTTCTAAACAGAAAAAGGTAATGAATGATTTGTGGCATTAATATTTTTGTACTTTGCGCATTTACGTTAAAAATTTTTTGCATTAACAAAAGAAATCTAGAGATAGAGAGGCTAACTGGGAATCAGCTGAAATAGATTTCTTTCGAGAATGTGTCCAAATGCATCTGGACGTCGTGGAAAGCAAAGCTAACGATACCTCAATGGTCTGTAAGAAAAGGAAAGCATGGGAGGCGATACGGGGCGTTATGTTGTCTGCGGGATATAATCGGGATATTCCAAAACTTAAGTCCAAATATGCTAGCATGAAAATTATGGCTAAAAAAGCTATGACTAACATGAACCAAATGTCTGACACGACAGATAGTTCTATGCATATACCTGAATTGGTTGCAGAGGACAATATACGCCATAAAATGATTAAAGAAGAATTTGAAGAAGAATATACTGTAACTGATGTGAACTGCGCGGAAAGCCCCATTTCTGCTGAATACAACGAAGATGATTTTCCAACCAATGGACACAAATCACTTTCAACCCCTAAACAATGCCTACTTAATGCAATCGAAATTAATAAGAAAAATTCTTGGTCTCACAATTCTCCCAAACGACCACTTGTTGACGATAACGCGAGCAATAAAGAATGTTTTTTGTCTTCCAAGCTTCAGCATCTTCAGAACCTTCCGAAAACAGCATCCAAAAGTACCGTCATTTTAGAACGGCAGCGCCAAATCCTCACAGAATCGCATCATTCTGAGGAAATTCACAAGCTACAGAAAAAACAACTGATTTCAGAAATTGAACATATGGAGCGGATGCACAAAATGAAAGAGATACAGGAGAAGGAACTTCATGCTCTAAAATTACAGCAAATTCAGAGGCAAATAGACCACGATGAAGAATTGCATGCCTTAAAATTAGATATACTTCGTAAAGTAGCGGCTAGTAATGAAAAACCTAATTTGAATCTTTAGTCTTATGACACTTTACTTTATTTAACCGACTTCAAAAAAGGATGAGATTATCAACTCGTCTGTATTGTTTTGTTTTGGAATATCATTCGCTCAAATCATTCCCCAGCAATTAATGCAAAGGTTTAGTTTTTAAGATTTAACATTACATTAAATCAATTTCACAATGAAATTATTACTTGCAGAACATTCATATTCATATTCATACATATTTAATTTTAATTTATTACAAAATAAGTTTTTTCACTTGCTTTTGTTAATCCTATTTGCAATTAGTAAAATTTACATACATATTTATGTATGTATGTACATATGTATTCCCGAAATCTAAAGAATTGTAATGCGGGATAAGAAATAAATAATTTATATTGGCTTTGCAGGAGTCAAAGCTATGTCAAGTATTTTGAACATGTATTATCCGTTTTAAGGCCAGTCTGTGTTATTTATATATGTTTTTATTTGTATAAACAACAAACTAAAATTTAAGATTTTGCGTTACTTTTATTTTAACTTAACTTTTCAGCACATGTGAGATTTATGTACATATGTATGTATATGAAAATATCTTATATATAAAATAAGTTTTGACATATGTATATATATTATACATACATGTTTAATTTATATGGTGGTAAAGTATGCATCTAACGTTTTATGAATATTTAAATAATAAATAATAATGTTTATTTTATTTATAGAGCGTAAACAAATGTTTTCATGAACATATTTAGATTTTTTTTATTTTTTAAAAGGTTTACAAAAAGGACCATTACAATCAATGCAGTATGTGTGATTCAAAACACATTAATGGGAGATTATTTATTTTTGGAAAACGAGAAATTTACTTGGATTAGGTTTACAAAAAATGGCCAATTGTTGCATTCTGAAGTAATTTTTCTATTGCAATAAAACCTTATCGTATGCTCCTATTGAATTAGTTGTAGTTGTTTTTATTATTATGTGTTGTGTTATAAAAATTGTATACGATTTTTTTTTTTGGTCGCAACACAATTAGCCAACTCACAAAGTCTTCTAAAGTGATAAGTAATAAAGCACTTTTGTAGTTGGTTTTAGTAAATGTATTCACACATTAAAATATAGTCGTTAACGGCATGGACAAATCCCTATTAAGTATATTATGCAAAATAAAACTATGGAATTCCCCTACTTGGAGTTTTTCCAATGATTTTGGTTGCTCGTAGATATTAAAAAATCGCTGTTAGAAGTTTTCGTTTATAAAAGCTGTCCTGTATGAGTTTCCAGATTCATCCGCTTCAGTTGTACTAGTTTGGATTGGTATATCACTGATATCATTAAAATTTAGTTTTTCTTCGTCCACAACTGTAAATATTAAAATGTATGCCTATGATTGCTAAACAATACAACAATAAGCCTTATAATGGTTAGCGTATTTCCACTGCCACTAAGTGGTTTTTGCACCAGATTACAGAACACCGCAAAGTTTTTTCTTTAATCTGTGACAAACACGACAGGGCCCAATTTAAATGTTGAAAATTTTATAAAATATTTGTCCAATTCGTAAAGTGTTCTATTAAGTCATATTGAGATATTTTAAATTATTTATTTATTAATATCAATACTAAGGAAGACATGGCCAATTATATATGTAATGTATAGTAAGTATATATATATATATATATATATATATATATATATATATAGGACTTAAAAATAAGTTATTTCTAAGAAAAAGGACAAAAATAAACAACAAGTAGTTAATAAGTTATTTCAATTTATTTAATTATTTCAGGCTATGGACAGAAAGTCCTTTCAGACAACGATATAAATATACTTGTGTATATTTTTTTAATATTTTATTTACGAATATAAAAAATTTGTTTGTTGTGTTTAAGCACTACTGTGATTGTAGTTTTGTAATTCTCAATAATTTATTAAAAGTTTATCTATAAGCATTGGGATTTTGTAAGCTTTTTTGAATTATGGTTGAAGTATATTGATGAGTTGCTTGAGCAGCAACGAAATGTATCTAGATGTGCTTAACCATAACAAATAATTGTTTATTTTTTTTTTCTTTCAAACAAAAATTTTAGTACATTATCACAAAATGACACATTAGAACACTGAATTGGTGAACTATTTTTAAATAACTTACATGTGGAATTTCCCTCCTTTGCAATATTGTGAAGAACAGCAACACTAAATATTATATTCTTTGCAGTTTCCAGGTCAACACGAAGTCTATCGAACATAGAACAAAATTTAGATTTTAGCTGCGTATTAAGGCACTCAATTTTACTCATTGTCCTCTCATGACTACTGTTATATCTGTAATGGATTAATAAACCTATTAATATTAATGATGTAGACTATTTTCAACAAAAGTTAACCTTTTTTCTTGAGGTGTAGAAGGATTTCCAACTGGTGTTAACAAAGTTTGTGATAAAGGATAGCCTACACTACCAAGTAGCACTCCATTATGCTCACTTTTGCTGGTCTCTAACCTTTTCTTAAGTTGACACTCAGCCCAAACCGCAATATCGGATATTAATCCTTGAGATATTGTTATATCTGTTATTTTCAAGTTTGCATCGTATACAATCTGTTATTTAAAAATAATTTGGCAAATGAAGGAAGGAATAATTATTAAACACATCGATCAAGTTTGTGAAATATTGGGACTACTATTTACATCATCTCACCTGAATATTTAGCGAGTTTGTATTAACGTCGAAGTCGGCCTTTTCTTGAAAAACTTTTAGTGAGCGACGTTTTATTCGTACACGCACGCAGCTGATAGCTCCAATTACGCCTGGAAATCCAGCTATTTCGTAAAATTTTTTCTTTACGACTTCGAGTTCAGCATTGCAAGGAAAATTTATAAAATGCGGACGTAATAAAGCAATTTTTCTTGAAATGCTTTTGATTACTCTTCCGACACTTGGTTGCGATATTCCATGTAGACTCGCTAAAAATGTTTATTTGGAAAATTCGGCATTATCAGCAATATAATTATATACTTACCAACGTCAACTTGATGAGCATTTCTTCCGAGAAACTGCAATGTTGTCAACACTTGCAGGCTTATCGCAATTGGCAGCCCTCTGTTGCTTTTTGGTTCTTCAATGTTCAGTAAGTTTATTAAAAACCGAGTTACGTTTTTGTCGAGCCTATATCGCCAACAGAACTCATCATCATCAAGATCGAATGGGGTAAATCTCTCCTTGTATATCTTCGCTTCTCTTTCTTCTAGAACGTCTTTCAAAATTTCAAAATCTCTTTCAATATTTTGCAACTTAAACATATTGTTTTTGCTAAAAATGTCTTTCATTTCATGTATTACTGGTTGTTTTTGTTAAGTATTTTTGAAACAGCACAATATTTATAAATTTTCCAAAATTTCATTTTAAGTAATAAAACAATAATAAAAACACATTAAAAACAAATTATCCATTAATTTCTTCTATAAAAAAAAAAACAAAACAATTCACCAGAGATGCCAAGAGTGTTGTATATTTCACATGCTGCATGCATTTTAAAGGAGTGTTTTATATATGTATGTAACTACTACAGAGGCTTGCTAGATCTAAATTTGTTTCGAAATATTTAATAAATCTTTCAAAAACTTCAATAGATAGACTTGTAGTACATATATACTAATTTTGGTGCAATAATTAGTTGACTTACGGCTTGTAACATTTCATAGTTTTTTGTCGTTGGTGCACTCACGAAAATTATTAAATACAATAAAAATAAAATTTTATACAATAAATTATATAAAGTAAATATACACGCTATTAATTACAACAGTATCTGAATTTTTAATGTTGATAAGAAATAAACATATGCATGTAATAATTATTTGATATAGATATAGTTTGCGCCATGAATCAAGAAAACAATATTGCTCACTCAGCCGTACAAAATGTTTTCTACAGTTCATCTACGTCAATATGGAATACCCTCGTGTGTTTGTTGTAAAAAGTGTGTGTGACAGATAGCACATTCCACAAACATATGCAGGTACTTTGTTTACAACAAAATTCTATGTCTACGTCACAAGCAGAAAATAAAATAATGGACCTGCGCAATGCGCAATCTTGTTTTCTTGATTCATGAATTTACGCTATATTAAAGGCTCACTTAGCCGACGGTAATGTAATGTAAAAGTAACGTAGGAAACAGCTGATCGATATTTTTACATGAGAAGTAGGTTATGTTACATGACATCTCTATAATCATTTACATTACTTTTTACATGACAATATCGATCAGCTGTTTCCTACTGTTGCTGTTACTTTATATTACAGTCGGGTAATTGAGCCTTAAGACTTTGATACGGTATTTCCCAATTTTGTACCAATTATGACAGAGACGGTAAAACTAATAAATTTCAACTCCCAGCACTGGCTATCAATGTTATCCATTTGGAAGAAATAAGAAGAAGCAATAAAGTAGCAGCAAATAATCGTCGATTAATTAGTGTCAACGAGAAAGCCAACAAATTAAGACGTGTTCGGAGCGAAAGAATATTTCTAATCGTTCAAGAAATATTGTGTAAAAAAGTATTAAACACTTTAGCGCCTTCATAGCAAAAACAATTTCGTGTTATAAAATCTTTGAAAAATAATAACTTTTTAATATTTAGTGAACCAGCATTTAAAAAGGTATTTAAAAGTGGCTTTAAAGTTTCTAATTAAAAAGAAAATCATAAACAAGTGGCCATTTTGATTAATTTAATATTATCGAAACGAATACAAGAGAAACGTGAGAAAAAACAAAACTTGTGAAGAAAAGCTACACTTAGCTTTTATTGCAAAATCTAGAATTTTTAAAGCAAATCGAATACTTAAAAAATATACAAACCAAACTAACAAAAAAGGAAAATTGAAATAATGTAAATGAAAACTTGTGAGCAAGGTCTATTAAATATGTAAAATACTTGTGAAAAAAGTTAAGGGAAAATACCTAAACTTTCTGTTTATTCCATGTGTGTATGTATGTATGTAAATACATTTGTATATAAAACCGACACAACAAGTGTCAATTTGGTATTTACGCATTAAATTTTTTTGTTTAATGAGTTTTTATTAAATCATATATTGAAAAGACTTAATTTAAAAAGAATACTGTTGAGATAATATAAGTTGTGTATGTGTGGCACCAATTTATTTAATTATTTAAATAAAATTTAATGTTATAACCTTAGAAGATTTGCTGTGCACGACTAATTACAGACAATAAACCTATCAAGTGTACACACATACATACATACATATGTTATGCAAGTACGCGGTGTGTAAAGTGCAAACTGAAGAATTTTCAATCATTCACCTGTCGTCAGAGACCTGCGCCGATCGGCTGAGAGCCGGCTTAGCCGAGCCGCCGAATGGTTTTGACCAGTCGCCGCCGCCGAATATTTGTCGGCTAGCAAGCGGCTGGAAATTAGCCGCCGATTGAAATATTTTTTTAATCAGAAATAATTTCTTAATCAGGCTTGAGTTCAGTAATTTCAATTCTTATTGAATGAAATATTTTTATTAATTAATGTGAGTATCTAAGGAAGAGAAGAAAAATTAAACTAGACTTTATTAGCTGGGGGAAATACCGATATTTTTCTGTGCAGCCACGCACTTCATCAGCACCCATGTCTATCTACTGGGGTAGAGATTATTATTAGCATCAGCTATTTAACTTAAATTTCTATGAAACGGAATATGAGAATTGATTGTGTATACAATTATTGATTTACCTTTGGCAAACACATTTGTAAGTATCACTATTCATTTTCTGTTTTTCCATTTTCTATTTAGGTTAGCACGAAGTTATATCACTCTATCTATGTCTGTTTAACTATTCTTAATCATCTTTTACGATCATCACATTAATTATTTTTACTTATTCGATGCACCATCGGTACATACATATAAGTATTATTGTAGTGGCTTTATGTTACTTTGTTTTTGCTTTCTACAGTTGACTTCGCTTTTCAGCATTCTGTAGCTCGTTTCTGTAGTTCTCGCATCGTAACATTTCTCACATGAAGTGTGAAACACAAAATTCCATCGTTTCTCGATTTGTGAGAAAAAAGTGTTTCTGTATTTGAATGTGAAAACAGACAACACTGAATCTGTTTTCACTGGAATATTTCCAGTAATCAAGTGTCAAATGAAAACAAAATGTCACAAAAATATTATTTAATAACAAAAAAATGAAATAATTTACAAGAAAATGAAAATAATATAATGAAAATGAATATAAAGTGAATGTAAAATGCTTGAAATAAGTTTTTTCTATCAATTGCCACTACATAAGAATATAATACAAAATAAATTATAAATAAACATTATCATATCGACTCTTTAATAATTATTTTAGTTCAACAATTCTTTTCGACTAAATTATTTTTCATATTTTTACACACAAATTCAAAAATTCTTATGTTTTTGTACACATTTGGTTGTTCTCGCACCAATTCAAAATGCGAGTTGTTTTGACAGTTCTTGCGAGAAACTTTTCACAAAATATTATTACAGAAACACTTTTTCTCACATCCTTCCAATAATTGCTGGAAATTTATTCAAATGACAGATAGTTCTCGCAAAGTAAATATACAGAAACACTTATGTGAGAAAAGCCATTTTGTGTTTCATCTTACACTGTTTTTGTTACGATTCCCTCGTTTCATGCGGCAAATTTTACGATGCGAGAAATACAGAAACGAGCTACTGAAGCAGTGATAGCCAAGTGAACAGTGATCGCTAAAAAAAAAAAAGTTAAATAGCTGATGTTAATAATAATCTCTACCCCAGTAGATAGACATGGGTGCTGATGAAGTGCGTGGCTGCACAGAAAAATATCGGTATTTCCCCCAGCTAATAAAGTCTAGTTTAATTTTTCTTCTCTTCTTTAGATACTCACATTAATTAATACAAATATTTTATTCAATAAGAATTGAAATTACTGAACTCAAGCCTGATTAAGAAATTATTTCTGATTAAAATTCACTACAGTTCAATTAAATCTAAAAAAAAAAAAAAATGTCTCATATTTTTTTTATGTTTTTTCGGCAGAAAAACTCTTTTTATATATCTTGTATATAATATATAGTTTTGTATTTATTCAGTATGTAAATTTTTGCCTCGATGTGAAACTCTTCATAGTTGCTTTGTATATACATATGTTAGTGCAAAAAATTTTAGATCGTTTTGCTTTGCTTGACAGAAATGAATGGAAACAGGAACACATGTCCTTTAACATGTTCCTTCGTGTATGGGCATCATAAGTTTTTCAGATGGATATCTTATGCTGGTCACAGACGAAGGAACTTGTTAAGAAACATATGTTTCTACTTATTTTTTAATAAAGACGATGTAACCAAAAATGAAACATCAGTTCTGGGCTCAAATCGTCACATCCGTGATCGTATTGACAATCGACAATGCATGATTGAAAGGAAATTTTTAAAACATATTTAGTTCACTCATTTTAGTATTTGAAGCTAAGAAATGAATTTATTTTTACTTCTCTCCTATTATATTATTTTATTTCTATTATACTCTTCTATTATTTTGGAATTTCTCTACTTTTATATTATTGTATCATGCATGATACAATTATACAGGTAACCGCAAATCGACAACAAATTTACAGAAAATAAAACAACAGGGCTTTTTGTTGCTAGTTTCTGGTGCCAACTGTCATAGAGCAATGAAAGATAAACAGCGTGTGTGTGTGTTTGTAAAACATAAACAACATTTGGCAGAGTGCACCACGAAACAAGCAAAGCAGCTGGCGCTTCGCGGTTACCTGTATAATTGTATCATGGTATCATTTTTATACCTGAAGTTGTTTCAGCCGGCTGACAGCCGATTTTCAGCCGCCGCCGATGATTTTTTATGAGCCAGCCGCCGCCGACAAAATCGCTCGGCGCAGGTCTCTGCCTGTCGTCCTTCGATAATAAAGAAGATTTTTCAAACGCTTTTCTCTGTTTCGACTTACTTGGGTCACTCTCGTTTGCTCATGTCTCCTTCCATTTACTAACTCAATACTTTTTTGTTTCCTTTAATTAATATCAATATCTTCGCACAGGTATTAATTTAGAAAAAAACAGAAAGAAGGAAAATTACATCAAGTTAAAAGTTAACCAGTATATAGTATTTAAAAATAATAAACAAAATTAAGACAAAGCTGCAAAATGTGGGATCCAACATCGTCGTCAAGTGATAATAAGCAAAATACTAAGGTCGTTGTTGCTATAGATGACTGTAAATGTAGTGGCGGTGTAGAAGAATTAGGCCAAGTGCAACAACAACAAATTAACTGTAAATTAGAAACATCACCAACATTTGGCGGTCAATTGCCAGGCTCAAATAAAACGCCACAACATCAAAAAGACGGCTTGGATGAAGTAGGTGATGATAATAAAAAAATTTCAAACTCAGCAGAAGAAACTACAGACTCTGGGTTTATATCGGGGCCACAAACGTCATATTCGGCCATTTTGGATGCAGATAACGAAGCAGCTGGTAAAGTCATTGACGACAAGAAAGTAAATATAACAGAACCTTCTACCGATTCACAACTACATTATAAAACGCAGCAACAACAACCTGATTTAGATTCAGGTATAATAGAAGAAGCCGACGACATAAAGTCTGATTTAGACGAAGAGAAAAATCAATCCAACGAACAAAAAATGATTTTGCCTCACAGTGTAGATTCTGGTATATCTGAATGGTTCTGTAATTTGAGTTTACAAAATAATCCCAATATTGTTAACACAACTTCTCATACAAATGTTGATTCTGGCTTAAATAATTTAAATGCGCCCAAACAACAGCAAAGTTTTGAACAACAAACAAAAACATCGTATACAGGCACAATACCCAAAATAGTTACTCCACCGATTACTTGGGAGAAATACTATCAGCAAAACGATGACGGAGATACGTAAGTATCATTCATATTTTATTTAATACGAGCAGGTATATCAAAGCATATTACCGATTACTACTGATGTAGTATTTTAATTGATGAAATATTCATACTGAGAATTAAGTATAGAAAATCCAAGTCCCAATTTCTATGTATGTACATACGAGTATGTATTTCAATTCAAAGTACTTCAAGAATAACGTTATTTTAAAGATTTAAGGACATATACATACATCTTCAATTGCCTTTATGGACTTGGAAAAAAATTTATTTGTACATTCTTAATTAAAACAAAAAATGTCGCATTCCTGACTGAAGTAAAAAAATATACAAAATAATAATCCTTACATAGAATGAATTGCAAACAGTTTTTTTTTCTTATCATGCAATTTTGATTTTTTTACCATACAAAAAATCAGAATTTGACGTGGAAAAACTATTCTCCTGTTATTGCCATATGTATTTTACATACATACGTATTTCGAAAGTATCGTTTAAAACCCAATTTATTTCAATCTTCACTTCTTTATTTTTATTTTTTGCGAATAGTGTATGTCCTACACAATAAACAGTGATAGCCAGGTAGTAACTATTTATAAATCACCTGTAGCATACCTAACAACGTGTCTTGTTAAGTTCCGCAAAAATTCCCAACATGTGTTATTTTTCCAATGCAACATTATTCTAAGAGGCTTAGGGACAATTTATTGTAGTTTTGTTAGTAATAAAGGTATCTTTCTTACCTAGCGACAGGTGACCATTTTAAAAGTAACTGATTTACTTTGAATCCGTAATTCTCATTAACAATTTTTTTTGTTTTTGTGTGTGTGTGTTTCATTGTTTATTTAGACATTTACATTTGGCCTGTATCTCCGGTTACGAAGATGTTGTTGCTGCTTTAATACGTATGGCTCCACATCCTTGCCTCTTTAATATACAAAATGATGAAGCCCAAACACCTTTGCATTTGGCAACATTAACATCACACCCAAGAATTATCCGAATGTTATTAATAGCAGGTGCAAAGGTAAGTAAAATATTTTTTTTTTATTAAAACGTTTCACTTTTTCAGTACTTTTATTGTTTCCCAATGTGGTAAATAATTGTAAAAAAAAAGTTGCGAAAAATTAAAAATGTATTCAAAATCGAATAATGTATCGTCACCTTAAATGCAAAAGGACGTAACTACACAAAAATTCGAAATCGAGTTTTGGATTGATTATGGTTAATTTGGCGGTGGGAACTAAGTCCCCAATGAACTAAGTCCCCAAGAGCAAAATGAACTAACTCCCCAAACGTTTACATGAGGGGCAACAACAACGTTATTTGGGGAATTGGTTCATATTTTTGGGGGTTTAGTTCGTTAAAGTTTGGGGACTTAGTTCACTATGAACTAATTCCTCAATTTTAAAAAATGATTTAAATCCCCAAAATTTTTTTTTGGGATTTAGTTCATTTTGTTAAAAGTAATATAAAATGCAAAATTCAATTTAAAACCCATTAGTTAAAAGTTCTCAATGTATTCTTGGTTTTGAGTGATTATTTATTTTCTCGAAACAATGATCATTTGGTAATAAAACGTGGAGGTGCAAACATTAAAATGGATTTTGAAATAATTCCCGGCCGCCGAAGAAATAGTTTAGTTTTGTATAACAGAAATGATTTATATAAAGAATGATTTATATAAAAAATCAGTGTACAAAGGTGTTTCCAAATACGAGTGTAGACAAAAATCTTGCAAAGCAAGAGTAAATTTACTCCCAGATGGCAAGTGTGTCCATGCAAAAAAATATGTTGAGCGTAATCATGGCTCAGGTTTTCCACAAACAAAACTTGCAGGATGCTGTAGCATTAAATTGTAATAACAATTCTTTTGGCAAAGAAGAAATCTTTAGTACATTTTATAAGGGAATCGAAATGTGCATCTTTATATTACCACAAAATTTTGGCACTTCCTTTATTGCAGCCTAATTTAATAAAGAGTACTTTTTATGAATTGAAATGTAACATTTTTTTTATTTGATTTAAATAAAATATTAAAAAACCAAAATGGGGAGTTAGTTCATTTCCTTATTTAATTTATTTATAGTTTTTGATACTCGCCTTATATTGGGGAATTAGTTCGCTTTTCTTTTGGGGTTTTAGTTCATTTTGTGTGGGGACTTAGTTCATACGAAAATTGGGGTATTGGTTCATAATGAACTAAGCCCCTAAATTTGAGGATTTAGTTCATTTCGGGCATTGGGGACTTAGTTCATTGGGGACTTAGTTCCCACCGCCGGTTAATTTTATCAAACTACATACATGTTCACGCAAATATTTATACCTCTGAGATCAAAAATGACGACTTTATTAAAGAAATTCAAACGGACGTAATTACAAGGAACGTAACTAACATAAAAGCTTAAATACATATATGTATGTATACATATATAAAAAGGAAATAAATGGTTAAAAAAATATAAGTATTATACTACAAGTAAATTTCGAAGAAACTTTTTAAGAATACTTTATTATTATTGATTTTGTAACGTTTTTTGTTTCTCCTGAAAAATATATAAAAGTGTAGTTACACCCCTTTGCATTTAAGGTGACGGTATGTATGTTTGTTTTTTGTAAGATTTTTGTTTGAGGCTTTTAAAGTGATACCAATTTTCTTCGGCTCACTGCAATAGAGTCATAAGTAATTAGCCAAAAAGGCTCTATTAAGTCTATTAAGCTTTATTACCAATGCAGTGTGGTGTAGTTATGTAATTATAATTCAATTACATGAGAAATAAGGCAAATTTACTTTACTTATGAATTTATTTCTGTGAGCCGAGGAAAATCGATACATTTTGCCGATCGTGTGATCCAGGCTTTAAGCAGAAATGAAATGCAAAACAAACAAAAATTCTTAATACATTTCGTTAAATGTTGAAAACTTTTTGAATTTTTACATTTTGATCTCTATCGCAAATTCAGCTGAGCAGAAAATATGAATACTAGAATTAAATCAAATATTTATTTTTTCAAAAGCTTGCTTTGTTCAGCTAGATTTGGAGTTATGACACTTACATTTTTTTAATCTTGGTCTATCTCTTTTTTTTATTATTTGTTTAATTAAAAAGCCCACAGTACGCGACCGTCATGGTAATACTGCTTTACATCTTGCCTGCAAATCTGGTGAGGAACAGTGTGTTCGCGCTTTAACTATTCCTATTAGTGGCTCCGAAATAATTGAAACTCATCGCATATATGGTAATCGCCCCAATGCTAGAGTTCACCTAAAATATGCCCAATTACCTTCCGACTTGGAAATTAGAAATTATGACGGTAAGTTAAAGAAAAATTAATTTATGTTTAAAAATGATTTTTGCGTTTCATAAAAAAGTGTTTGTGTTATTTATAATTATATACATTTGCCAATATTCACTTTTGACACTTATATATACATATATACATACATATTTTTTTGGCTAGCCATATTCATAGACATTTATTGCCACAAAAAAAAGATGAATAAAATATATTTCTCACACATTTTGCTTTAAAAATAATTTTTTTTATAATTTTGCACCCATACAAACAAAGGTGTACATTAATTTTCTTTGTATATTTTAAAATTTTCCGCTTAGCTGTCTGCTTTTTCATTCCTAAGAAAATTTATATGTATATATGTATGTATTGCCATTAAAAATCTATTTTCATACAGCTGCATACACACATGGTCGTGGGATTACATATACATTTTTTTGTTCCTCATAGTAAATTTCTAATAGAAGAGTATTTCTTTTGTTTGGAAATACTACATACATATGGTTGGTCACAAGTAGAAAGACCTTAACTGTATACTCTACTGTAACTCTATAGGAGAAGGTAAAACATAATAATAAAAAGTACAAGTGCTTTGTAAAAAAACTGCTTGTAAAATGATTACTTTTTTACACTATTGCAATCAATTTTTGTGACAAGGTGTATCTGTGTAAAATGTATTGGAATCACTGAAAAGCTCAATTACGTGAAAATATATGCATTATTTTAATTATATTTGTAATAATACGGCAAATAATTGTTTCGATCTTAGAATATGTACTTATTTACTTAAGGCTCCATTAGTCTTTACTTTCTGTTGCTGTTCTGTACTGTGCCGTTCTGCTTCTAAGTTTTAATACTTACTTTTTCTGTAGTGACTTATCAGCTGTTTTTGACCAGAAGGGTCACAGTTTTCCACTAATGTGATGAGTTTTGCATTGGCCATTGTTATATTTGAATATCATTTTTTGTTTTTCTGGTAAAAATAATTTTTTTACAATTCAATTTATTGTGATTATTTTAAAATAATTTTATTTAATTTATGCTGTGCTGTCACTTACATTTTCTTAACCATTTTTTGATTTTCAAAGGTTGAACCGAAACAGAACAGAACGATTTATATAAGATTTCTATAAACAAAAAAGAGTCAGCTGATTCGTAGCAGAACAGAAAGTAAAAACTAATTCTGCCTTTATGTAAATATTATATATTTTATACTAAGTAGTTGTAACATAAAGTATCGAAACATATTACAAATAATGAAAAATGCTGCTTTCAATATTGAATATAGAGTAGGCTCCGAGATCACATGATTTCAATTCGTTTTGGAATGAGACAAGTAGTTTGAAAGTTATGAGCAAACAGATTAATATAAATGTGCACATACATAGATAAATAATAGGGATGTAACGAATGTTCCCATTCGCTTTCGCATTCGCAAATAATTCGCTTACTTTTGCTATTTGCATTCGCTTTTGCATTCGCTAAAATGTATGCGAATATTTAAAGCGAATACTAAAGACAAAAATATTGGAAATATTTTCCAGTTTTTGAAAAAGAAAAGGCAGTGTTTGAATTGCGCGAAAATATTTTCTACTTAAGACTAGTTTGTGGAAACTTTTGAAAAATGGTAAGCACATCATTACTTAGTTCAAAAAATTTTAAATGCAAAAATATTAACTAATCCCTCTTTGTTGTAAACTTTTTGCGAAACAGGTGCCACTCATATTATTTCGCATGAAAACTTAAAATGTTGAAGATATATTTCATATGTTTTCCCCAAGATGAACAGAGTACTACTTCTGGAAAAATATTTAATGAACAATTCATTCCAATTTTTCTTAATATGTACTTTGGTAGCATTTTTCAGGAAATGTTGAACTTAGTATAAAGTCTTAGGGCCAAAGTACCAATGGGTTGATTGCCTAACATTTTGTAAATTTATTTTTAATTATTATCTATACTTATTTTAATATGATTTCATATATCTTTCAGTTTAACAATTTTTATTTCTAATAAATTAATAAATATTTGCTGAATTCAAGACTCAAGTAGATCTATGTATACAACACAACTTCATGTTCTTAGATAAATTTATTTTCAAGTGATTTTTTTTAACGTATTGTAATATTTGTATTCGCTTTCGCATTCGCATTCGCATTCGCTAAACTGGTATTCGTTACATCCCTAATAAATATGTATGTGTGAACATGTATACAAAATATATATTTTTACGATATCTTAATTTAAGTTTAGTTTATGACTATGTCATCTGGACGGCGTTATATTCCATTTAATATGGTGTGACATAGATAATCAAGACGACTCGTCCAATACCTCAATGCTTAAATTACGATAATTAGCTTAGAAGTTATAAGGGAAGTTATAGGCAAACATACAAACAGGCATACATTTATACCGGTTACAAACATATGCCCGCTGGCGAAAACTAGAGAATATATTTCATGTGCAAGTTTTTTTTTAATATACATAAATATGTACATACATACATACACACATATTATATGTGTATATAAATATTTTATTAACAAATTTTTTGACGTCGGTTTGTGTAGAAAATGATCGAAAATCTCTAGTAAGTTTTTTGTTTTGTTTTGTTTTTCTTTAATATACTTTTTTTCTTCTTTGACGTCAGACCGTCATACTATGTATGTATGTCTAGCAGTCATCATCATTATCTGAAATCTTAAAATAAATAATAAAAACAGCACAAATAATATGTAAGAAACAGTTTTCCTTACTTTTATTAATTGAGTATGACTTAATGCTTTTATGGAAATACATTTTTACTGCATCCCTTAATTACTCATAATGCTGTTAATGTAAAATCTTTTAAAACCAAAGAAATACCCGATTCTTTAGAATTCTGAAATACCAAAATAGGTTAACAACCAATCACTGTACATATGCACATATGTATGTACATACATGTATTTATTAGAATGTAATTTTTAATAGAAAATCCCCATGCTCTTATCACAAAAGACATTTACACTCAATTCATACAAAAGTAATTACTTTTAAATAAAAATAAAAAGTATATGTACGTACTCGTATTTTTAGTATTACTTTGCGTGTCACAAAATAAACTTGTTATAGGTATTGATTATTTATTTTAGTTACCACCCAAAACTTATACTTTAAAATGTCAATAGTCGACCTTCATTTATAAATTTAACCTTTAATGGCAAAACTGCTTATTAATGCAAAAGAAAGCCTCCCAAGGAAGAGCATTTTCTTTAAGAAATTAACTTGCATTTCTTCTTTGTTTGTGTTTTCTACTCGATGCCAGCCAGTCAGTTACCATCAAATATTATTTTTTTTTTTGGTTTATTCATTTTCCATATCCCCGCACTCGTTCAGCCAGTTTATCGTATTCGTTTTATTTTTATGCTTTGCTATTTCTTTAGCTCTTTTAATTTTTTGTTTTTTATTGCCTCGGCTAAAAATATAAAAATATTTTGGGTTTTTTTCCAAAAAAACAAAAAGCTTTGAAATTGTGTTGTACGCCATCATTTCACCGCCACAACCAACACCCAAACATACCCATCTTCATCGACATCATCATACAAAAGCAGTTCATAGCATTTTCGTAGCCATCAAATTGCTTATACGAATCGAAATTTAAATGAGATTTTAGTATTAACGGAGAAAAAAATATAAAAATATATACATACATACATATGCATTTACATAAAATACATATATGCATATAATTAAGGTGGATTGGAATCAAAATAAACACTATTTGTTCTATGTACGAGTACATACATTTGGGCTGGTTGATTTGTTTTTGCAAAAATAGTATAGCCAAGAAGCAATCTACACGAAATTCTGAAAAAATTCCGGTTCGGAACCGTTTTTTTTATATTTGCCACGGACTTTCAAACCATTAAAGCGATTTTGAAAAATCTTTAACCAATAGAAAGCTACATCGCCTATTTTTTTATCCGATTCGGAACCGGTTTCTTTATATTTAGCTCTGGGGCCAAATTACGGCACTCGTTGTCCAACGAAATTGCGAAATATTTCAATAGAGTTTATATCGAAATATTTTTAAACTTCGATCATATCGAATGCCGTAATTTGCCCCCTGATTTTTTCCGAAAAATAAATTCTTGGGCTGGCTGGTTAGGGCAATTTTCGTTTCGGGTTTGGTTGTTTAAACAGTTTTAAACCCGGTTTTTATTCTGTTATAACATTCATAAATTTTAGTTGCCAAAATATCAGATCAACTCGAGCGTAGCCGCGGGTGAGATATAGTTTGTATTATAAAATAATAAATAAAAAAATTTGTACAAAATAATAATATGTGAGATATATGTATGTACATACTATATAGCGTGACAACGTTGTCAAAAAACGAGTTAAAATCGGTGAAAGACAGATTATCGGACCTGTTCTGCAAATCACTACATGTCAAATCACGGTGATTTCAAAAAATTAATAAAAGCTAAATCATTGATTTTGTAAATTTCACGATTTATAGCTTTGGAAGTTGGAAGAAAATATTCTATTATAAATGAAAAAAACTTAAAACGCAATACAAACCCTTGATAGTGGGTCAGCTATTAATAGTTTACTTTTGAAATCACGTGATTTGAAATCACAGTGATTTACAGAACAGGCCCGTATATTAACTTTGCACATGGTTCGAAAAGATTTGCAAGAAAAACAATTTATGTATTATGCTGTGATAATAAATATCAAAAATTCAAAATGATATGCAATATAGAATTTGCAATTAATCGCTGATTTTCATAATCGCAATTACGATTAAAAAAATATGCGATTAATCGCGATTATCGGTTAATTGCGATTAATCAAGAAAACATACTATTATAATTTTTACTAAAACCAAATTGTTTCATGAGTTTTAGTCGAACTGTATGGGTTTAGCCAAGGAAATGTTGTTATTTTGTCTTGGGTTCGCGTTTTAATTTAACTTTTCAATTAAATTATATTTTTATTTTGAGAAAATTGTAAAGCATGCAAAATGAAGTTCGTAAATCAGAACTTATGAGTATCAAAAACAATAAAAATTGTGGGAAATCAATCTTTTGATAGGAAAATTGTTCTAGGACGAAGTATATTTCTATTTTCTAAATTAGTTTTGTATAATTTTGTACCCACACCTGATGGTTTTATATGTATAAAAACAGTATTTTTATACTGTTTTTTTATTTTTGATAGGAAGTTGTGCGGACGCACACTTGTAACTATACACTTTTTTTATATTTCTATGTTTTTTGTAATAATGCGAGGTTCCAAAATAAGACAAACTGCACCTATCTGCCAACCGAATAAAAAATATTTGTATCAATCGTAATGAAATTTTTGAGACATTACGACGTTTTTAAAATAAAATAATAAACTTAATCATTGCTTAATTTGCATTTTATTTATTATTTTGTTTATAATACTTTCATTGTATATAATAAAATAGATGCATATCGAATATAAATTGTTTCTTGTGTTTTGTATAAGTTTTTGAGCCTTCTCGCTTTTCTTTGGAATTTCGAAAGAACTTACCTAGATTCTCAAATGATTTTTGAAAGTATGTGAATAAAATAAAAGGTTTAAAACTTTTCAAAAGTAGGGTTGAAGTCTACTGATGATTTGTTTAAGCGCCAATGAAATCCAGGCATATAGATATGTTTAGGCCATATTTTATATTAAAAATTTTAATTTTTTATGAGTTGAATTTTCTTTGCATGCAAATTTATAAATAAATTATTTGCTTAAAAAAGGGAAAAATTTTTAATCGTAATCGAGCGATTCATGGGTTCGATTACGATTATAATCGCTGTGCAAACCCTAATGCAATAATACCAGCTCACCAAAATCAATCCATATTGCTATTTAGCTAATGTGTCCCGCTCGGTACTTTAACAATGTTTTATTTAATATATACATATGTAGATATGTATATGAATAGTATTTTTCAAAAGTTCACATTTTCTATCTCAAGTACGTATATCTTTATTAAACATTTGCTATCTTGACTGTTTTTCACTTAATTAACGCGGGTTTCCCCAAGAAATTTTATACAATAACTAAACAACTATACACTCACTCATATTGATAAGGAAAATACTTGAATAATGGTTGCGCCATGATAAAGAGTTAAGCAGATAATTTATATTATTTTGCAATGAGTGAAACATTTATAAATTTTAGATTAATGATGAAATATTGTACGTATTTATTATACGTCATAGTAAATACTCTTAAATTTTTATTGACAACTATCTTATATCATTAAGGTTGTTATTATTAAGTATATTGCTGTTGATTAAGGTTTTGCAACACTTCCATTTAATACATTTGATAAGTTTACAAACGTAATTTTAATATTATTTAAGGTACTTGAGAAAGTATTCGACGGAACTTGACGACAACTCCAGGGGTTCGTTTCAGTAGTAGAATAAAAAATTCATAATCAGCGATACAGATAAAAATATTTTGAAGAAAAAATGTTTGTAAATAGTTTTGAATTACGTATGCGTTATGAATAAAATTTAAAAATGTGACAGAAAGTTAGTGTTAGTGCAGATAAATCCATTATGTACATATATAAATATGTATGCACATACTAATGAATATATCAATTTTGAATGCCGTAAGACATTAACGGCCTGTCCCACGATGTCACCAGAAATCGTTCGATCGAATACTTATATTGAAAACAACAAAAAATTTTCTAATATTATTGTTGTTTGAAATACAAGTTATCGATCGCATGTTTGCTGGTGACATCGTGGGACAGGCCTTAAGACTTTTGCTGCAGTAGATTCTAGATGCGCTAATTTGAAAGTAGTGTAATAACTCTCCCTTATTAAGAGCAGACATATCTGCAAGTGTTGACTTTGGCTTTAAATTTGCATTTGTAACTCACATATGTACATATTTTTAATTATTGATGCAACAACAGTATAATTTTATAAAATTTTCTAAAATTTTGTTTTTTTTTAATATTTTGGAATTGCTGATATGCAGACAGTCAAGATCTGACTATCTGAAAATCTGTAATAAAAACGGAAAACATAAATAAATAAAAGCTTTACAATTATTATTTTTTTAATTTAATTGCTAAAACATTCACAAATATGTATGTATTTGCAAATTATTTTCAATAAATTGCATTATATTTTTTGGCGGAAACTTTTGTTAAGCACTATAAAATATTTAGACTTTTAGAGAAATGAATCTAAAAAATGTTGATATTTTACAAGAAACTAAATTAACTAAATTTAAACTAGAACAATTGCAAAATAAAAAATAACATCCTCTAAATATTTTATTAAATTTAAAAGTACGAGGGTTGTTGTTTATAAAGTATTTTTGTGAACAGATGCAAATTGGATGTAAATTTTTATTTGTGCCGTCAAGTTTTTTTTGTAATTATGAAATAATATTCTTTCTGTTGTTGGCAAATGTCCAAAAAAAATTATTTTTGTAATAAACTATTACATACATTGTACTTTTTACTTTATAAATAAACATTTGTGCTTGTACATCTTGGTTAATATTATACATATTTATACATATACATACATATGTTCTTTCGTATATAATTGTCTAGCTTCTAAATGTGGCATGCGGCAATCGAATTAAAAAAAAAACATCTCATGACTTCAAGATACAGACTGCAGAAAATTAAAATAAACATTTTTGCATTATTTATACGATGTACAAATATGTATGTAGTGTATATGTGTGTGTAAGATATTTAAGTAAAATTACCCTGCAGAAAATGCGAATAGTGAAATTGTAGTTATTTACCAGTAACATTGTCAGTAGTACTACTGACCAGGTGTACCCCAGCCAATGTAATTATCTATTGACATTTAACATTAACTTGTCATTGAAAATCTACCACTAGACTGTAGCAATACTGACTAAGTAGTTCTTTTGGGACCACATGGAGACATTTGCACCAAAGATTCACTAGTAAATTTTAAGGGCTCTAGTCTACAATATCGATATTTCCGCGCTCGATGTCAATAGTAAAATTGTAGTGATTTACTAGTGACATTGTCAATAGTACAACTGAATAGGTGCACCACAGCCAATCCCTATTGACATATAACATAGGGTTGTCATAGAAAATCTACCAGTAGACTTAAGCACTATTTTTTACGATCATATGGAGAGATTTGAACTAAAGAATCACTAGTACATTTTAGTGACCCTCGTCTACAATTTTATAAGGGTTGGGGCAACAAACTTAAATACATACATATATACATATGTACGCAAGTTTTTAACATTATTGCATAGCATGATAAAAAAGAAACACAAACTACTGACGCGTTCATTGACAATGTCAACAGAAATACACTAGAACTGTTGTCTCTAACGTATATCTACTCGCGCATAAAAAGAAAATTGTCGATATTTCAACTAGTGCAATTGTCGCTAGAGAAAAGAGTGTTGACATAGAGACATATGACACTAGGCTGACTAGAGGGTAGTTTAGGAATTCGGTCCCCAATATAACATAAATCTATTTTTAACCCCCGACCAAAAAAAGGGGTGTTATAAGTTTGTAGTGTGTGTCTGTCTATCTGTGCGTCTGTCCGTGTCGACGTACAGACCAAACGGCTTAATTACTTTTTCATACATTATTACATACATACGCATATGTAAATATTTTACATGTAGCTAAATGTATTTTAACTTTAATATTTTCTATTAAACACTTGCATTTTATTGCTTTCGGCTATAAACGTTCGGTTTCTACGTCTAAAATTATATTAGGAAAATCCTAAGATAAGTTGCCATAAAAATGTTATCACATATTGTTAATTAAGAAACTAAGCGGAGGAAAAACAAACAAACAATGTCAACAACTCTGAAAGGTGATGTAGCATTAAAGTAATAATAAATGTTTTTTTAATTTCGCTACGAAAAATTATATTACGAGTAATAAATCCAGGGGGAAAGAGAAACGAATGGAAAAAATTGAAGATGATGATGACACCTCACCCATAAGCAGAGAGAAGTTAATTTATATGACAATTACTATAATAAATGTTTGTATTCATTCAATAATCTGTTAGTTTTATATACCTACATACATACATATCGCTACCTCAATATAGAAAGGCCCTAACTCATTATTTTTTTGAAATCGAGATTTTTGCATTGTTTGATACCTTAGATGTTGTTCTTCTATCGAAATATAAAAAAATCTAGATTAAAAAAAAATAATGAGTTAGGGCCTTTCTATATTGAGGTAGCGATATGTACATATTAAAAATAACAAAGTGAACAAAGATTAATTATTGCCTTTTTTGTCTCGGAATATTAAAGAATTATAAAGATTGCCTATTAAAAACCACATGACCAAAGTTCAATGAGATGCAATTAGTTTTTTATCTTAACAATGCCTGTATCGAAGGTTGGCCAGCTCAGCTTTAATTATAAAACAAATTTCGCAGTTTTGACAACACTTAATATCATATTAGTAAGATAATGGGGAAATCCGTACGTCATTCTCGTACAAATAAAAGCGCAGTAGCAAATAATAATAATTTATGGCAAATTTTTAAAAGAAGGCTTGTCTTGTTACAAGTTGGCTCTAACATACGAGTACATACATATGTACATACATATGTACTCGTATGTAAATATTATCAAATTAACGATTGTGGTAGATACATTTTTGTGGTTTAAACCACAATTTAATAGATATTGAACTTTGATTAATGTAACATACATAACACACATACATACATTTTAATTCAGAAATTCGTGTATGTTTTATTAATTTTATACATACACTGCGAATGACTTAAACAAGGAATTTAATTTTACCAAATTTTGAACGAATAATTTTCTGATGCAAAAAAGTTTAATATGGATAGACAGATGTATACAAATTTTATTCCCACTATTGGGTTTTAAAGATATAATCGTTCAAAATAGGTAAAATTAAATTCCTTATTTAAGTTATTCGTAGTGTATATACATATGTATGTATATGTATGTATATAACAGAAATTTAGCCTCCCAAAGTAATACTTGTATAATATGTGCATAAAACTAACAAATTTATTCAATGAAAGTTTTTGTGGCTTTTTCTGCTAAGAGTTTTGTTTGGCAGGCGAAGGGAAGAATAAATAATACATCTTTTTTTTATTTATTTTTTAACTTTTTACAACTTTAATAACAAAATTTAATTAATGCAAAATATTATCTTGTAAATCTGGTCTTTTTGTCTTTTATATTTCTTTTTTTTTTTTTTTGTATAAAAGAAATACTGGTTTTTTTAAGTTTTAACTTTTGCCCACATAACATGTGGCACACACTTGCCAACGTTTTGGAAATTCCCACCGAACGAAATTTTTGAGCATCAAACAATCTAATCTAAAACATGATCATTATGATCATTAAAATTTTAATTTTTAAAAACAACTAATAACCCATTGTTTGAGTTAAAACCAAGATTTAATGCAAAATTGTATTGAATTGAGGTTCACTAGGAATTATTTATAAGACTCAATCTGGAAGTTTTCTAGATCAAAATGTACATACATATACATATCGCTCATTTACTCAAAGAATGTCATAACTCAACGCAGAATTAATCCTCATATATTTCTTTATATTGTGTAAATATTTCATAACAATATATAGGTTACTCAACCCTTGGGAGAAAAATAAAATTTTATTTTTCCTTTATGTTGTGTGTAAATTGAAAACTTAAACCGCGTTTTGAGGAAAACTGTGTTTTTTGAGTTATAACGTTCTTTGTTGGCGTTGGCTGAAGTAGTTAGCACGTTGTCCTGGGTTCTAGCCTCGGTCTCCGAGAGTTATTAAATAACAACACCACGCATTTTTCTAATGTGCATTAGTGTCCCTTGTATCAATTGTTGTGGGAAAAGTTGTAGTGATGCAGGCATAAGGCACTAAAAATACACCGGCTTCAGCGGATGCTAATCATAATGTAAAATCATAGCGCCCTCCTTCGTTGGTATTGTGTAGCAAAATCATCGGCGAAGTAAAATAACCAATAAAATGGCTACTAAACACAGCTTCAAAATTTAATATGCCTCATTTGACACCAGAGGCGCTATCATCTCTTCAACTCACAGGTAGCATAGAGGGATCATTGTATTGGACCCAAGTGAGCTGGACTCTAAATTTCTCCCCTTCTTACCAGCAGCCTGCTAACCTAACCTGACCTAAATCATCTAAGTCAACTTCTATAACGTTGTGTTGGTCTTATTTATTTGACAGGATAGTATAGTATATCTTCAAGGTACTTTTTAGGTGTTAAAATGGGTGAAAATTATAAATACAGTTTATAGGACAATTTCAGTTTTTTTTTAGATGCGAGCGAAGTCGCGGAAAGATGCTAGTAATAAATAAATTTATACAAAAAAATTTCTTAAGCATTTACACTTTGATTGAAAAAATCAAATGAAATTTTTTTTAAATAATAGGAGAGTATGAAAGGACTTCTAGACTAGAAAGCATTGCTTCGCTAACTATTTCCAAGTAAATGACAAATTGTAGAGTATCAATTTGTCATTTTAGAATTTTTAATATGTATGCTGAATGAAATATGTTTGCGTTTTAATCAACCAAACAAATATAAGGGATATTTGATACAAATCATTCAGTTTGAAACTCCGTCTCACAGTGTCGTGTTTTCATATAAACGGCGGCCAAAAATAGAAGGAGTTATCGTAGAAGAATGAAAATTGGTACACATTACTATTATAAGTAGGAAAGGAAAAAAACGAAGTTTTGAAAAAATCGGCCCAAGGACTCGCCCACCTCCCATATATCCTGAAATGAAAAAAACTTATATTTTCCAAAATTGTTGTTGGAATTGAACTAAATTTGGCTCGATTTGTCTCTAATATATTACTGATAATTGTGGTGAGTTATATGCCATTATCTCAAAGGACACGCCCACCTCTCATATATCCTGTAATGAAAAAACCTTATATTTTCCAAAGTTGTTTCTGGAATTGAACAAAACTTGGCTCGATTGGTCTCTGATATATTCCGGATAACTTTGATAAATTTTATGAAATTATCTCAAAGGACACGCCCACCACCCTTATATCCTTGATACGTAAAAGATGCAAATTGTCCACGAAAATTGTCAATACCTCTTTCACATTTTTTTAACTTTTTCAATAAGTTTCCTATTTTTATCTGTTCCGATCCGATAAGATTGAAATTTTGCATGTAAATATATTTAGTAAAAAATTATTTTAATTTGCAAATTGTGATCATATAAGAGCAAAATTTTACAAAAATTATTAATTCAGTGAAAAGAAATTTAAAAACATGAATTTTATTTATTTAACATAACATATTCAATATACATACACACATAAAATATATACATAGTAGGTATTACAGGCAATCAAAATATATTAACAACTATCACTGTCATCACTTTCAGATTCTACCAGATTCGCTGTTTTTATGCTCTGAAATATTTCTTTTGTAACTAAATACTCTTTCAGATCATTTATATCACTTTTCCTTAAAAGTATTTTCTGACTATGCATCGAAATTGATGGCTCTGACTGCAGAATAAGATAATTTAGTAGGTCTCCCATGGAGGCAATCCTACTTCTTTTTCTCGTATGTTTCAATCTTGCATTTCTTATAATTTTATGACTTGTCTCTATTGCTTCTTCTGATAACATTCCAATAGGAATAGTGGAATATTTAATAAAATCTATACCATGAACTAGAATTTTATGCACAGTTGCAGGCATATAATACCAAGGATATAATTTGAAATATAAAAGTGCTGTATCTTTTAAAAGCTTTTCAAAATTTGATGTATGTATATAATGACCACTTGAAAGAGTTCTTAAAATAATAGAAAAATTTTTTATTAAGCTTACATCTACATTAGTAATCTGAGCTGAAAGTTCGACATTGGAAAAGAAGCGCCTTGCAGTATTGCCATCATTCGTTGTGCCATATCCCGTCTTAACCTTATCAACTATAAGACCCATTTCAGACTTAAATTTTGCTTGAATACTTCTCTTTTGCTCAGCAACCTGATCTTTATCTTCTTTTCCTACCACTCTCCATTTCTATTCCTAATATAGTATAAAATAATTAAGTTTTCTTGCAATACCAAAACTTTACACGGATACTTACATTACAAATGATTTCACAAAATAGTTCGCTATCTAGCCAGTCACTCAACTCAGTTTCAAATCTGTCTCTAATGCGATGATATTTAGACCAATTGTTAGAGAATTTTAATAGAGTAAGCTTTATTTTCTGTTGTTCACTTTCTAATAATACTCATTTAAAATGCTTTTCGACAAAATCTTTAACATGATGCATAACATCGCATGGTCTGTTTTGCTTTATCTCTAGCCACAATTGAAAAATAGTGCGAATCCGCAATGAGGTTGACACTGAAAAACAATCATAAAAGAAATTCGTGCAAAATCGAGCAGCTGAATTTTAAATATATTAAAATACATACTTGTAGCTACAAAATACCAAAAAATTGGAAAAGTGTTATCTCTACTTTCTTTTAAATTCTCTATGAAAGTTCGCTGTTGCTGAAAAATCTTCACAATGTCTCACTACTATCTTTTTCTAACGGGATCTGACATATGATCAATATTTGTAAACAAAAAAATGTTGTAATTATAACTAGAAGCATCACTTACCACCCTGTTAAAAATTTTGGTAGCCGTTACATTCAAATACTTAAATTTTTAGTATTATAAATGAACATGAAATTTGGGTTTTTCCCATAAATTTCGTATGCTGTACACAAACCTTGACTTTGAACCACTATAACTTTAAAATTTGTAAACATTTTAATAAGATATTTTAGATATCATCTAACCAGAGTGTTAAAAAAAATATAATAATACAAAAACGTTTAAATTCTAACATTGACTTTAACCATTTTTGGCCAGCCTCGTGACACAGTGCGTCTTTTACCCATGAAAAGGGAGATTAAGATTTAATACTACTTTTAAGGGGTTAATTGGCCAAATAAATTTAAATTTATTCCAATTATTCTATAAATTGAAGATTTATTTGACATTTTATGTATGTGTGTGTACACATATGTTTTAACAAAAATTACATAATTTTCTAAAAAAAAGGGTTTTTTTCATATCAACTTTCATTGATTAACTTTTTTTGTTTTGTTTGCATTGCACTTTACTTTTAAACTGTTAACTTTTTTCTTTGTTTGTTATTGACATTTTTATCTTTTTCTTTACATAAATGATTTTTTGTTTGTTGGCTTATTATACAAGTGGGTTTATTCACATTTTTTTTTTTGGTTTTTACCGCGCGTGAGGTGTCCGACCCCCTTTTTTTTAAACGTTTTTCTGATCAGTTGTGCGTTTAAAACTGGGTTTTACATAAAACGACCAGGTTTTTTTCATTGCCAGCAATTCATTTTTTTTCACATAAACAACAGTAATTATCAGTATTTTTTTAAAGTTTTTTTTTTAGAGTGAGTGCGAGTAAGTGTGGGGGAAGGTTGGAATTTTATGTCATGCTTAAAATGTTTATATTTACTAACACTCGATCGAGTGCAGTGAAGTGAACACAAATGTCTACATTAATGTATGAATGCTTCCTTTTTGAACGTGCTTACGAATTTTTTTTTTTTTTTTGCAATTGTTTATTTCTTTCGTTTGGATGCACAATGAAGAAAATGAAGGGAAAAACCACTTTCGTATTAATACTTATATATAAATGTACATGTGTGTACTAACAACATGTGTATATTTTTTAAGCTTAAAACTTGATATTCGAAAGTTGAGGGTTTTTCCAATTGTTTTAATGTGTGGCCAACAAAATTACGGTTGAAAGTCTTATTTATTTGTTTATTTTGGTTGTTAAAACAATAAATATAACTTAATATTTTAGGTTTAAGGGAATTTTGCTAAATAATCCCGTGCGTCTTAAACAAAATAAATGTTCATTGATTCCACTAAAAGTGAAGCTAAAAAAAAATTTTTAAAAATTGTTGCAATATTACTATATCTGTGGCAATATGGAATAATAGCTTAAGTGGACTTAAGCAAAGCTGTCGCTAAATCCCAGTTCACACTAGTCAAGTCGAAGCTTATCACTTTTTCTTCTTTGAACTTTCAACGGCGTTCACACAATGCAAGTCTTATTTTTCAGCTCATATTTTTTATGCATAGTTTTGTGTATGCATGTGTGTTTTCTTAACATTACGAATGAGAAAGCAAAATGTATTGACAGTACACGAAGCTGAGTACTCGTTTATTTTCCCCTCGTCTCCCTCTCCTACAAACTAATCAGCTTAGCAATAAGACTTGTATAGTGTAAACTAGTACTAAGAGACTATAACACATGAGGCTGTAACACATGATTCTACTTTCGTGTGATCCTTTCTGTTCATATGAAGCATTTTAAGCACTGCAAATTTCAAGTGCAATATACTAAAGCTTAATAAAGCTAAATTACTTTAAGTCTACTTAAGCTACTATTCCATATTTCCACATTTACTTGAACAATGTCATAACTCAAAAAATTCATAATTTAGAATTAATCTTCATATCTTTATTCATATTTTGTAAAAATTTCGCACAAATACCGTGTATTACTCAACTCTTGAGAGAAAAATAAAATTTTATTTTTCCTTAAAATTGTGTGTAAATTGAAAACTATAAAATACTTTTTTTTTTGAACTAGTATTTGAGTTAGGACGTTGTTCAAGTAAATGAGCGGATGTTGTATTATATTTCTACAATGTCATGTGAGTTACAAAAAAAAACCAAAAATTTAATTAGAAAAAAAAAAACGGTAAAATAAAATGTTATGACTTATAAATGCGTCAAAACAATACCAATGGAATTTTCGGCGACTCATGATAATGACTCAAATCAAGAATAATTTGTTATCGCATTATTAATACCTAGTAAGTGCATTACACATGTACTTGCTCGTACATAAATACTATGTCTGAATTTCCCAGTTTTTGTGGTTAACTTTTTTTTTTTAAAAAGTTTCTTCAAACATTTTCCAAAGAAAAATTACTTTCAAAGATGAATTTCAAACATTTATTGTGGGTTTTTCTGTAGTTGGCACAAAGTGCTTGTGAATCAAAAAATAATAGAACTCTAATAAATAAATCTTTATACAATATATTTTATAAATGAATGTACATACATACATACATATGTATGTACATATTGTATGTATGTATGTTGCATTTGAAACACTCAATCAGCTAAATTCCCATTCAAACAAAAGCTGTTCAAATACTTATAATTGTTTTATCAATAAACACAACACTTTTAATTTGGGTTTTCCTTAATTGTCTGATTACGGAAATTCTTAAGTTTTGTTAAAACAAAATAAAAGCCGACAGTATTAATAATAAAAATAAAGCAGCTGTTGAAATAAATGTGTGATTTTGGCGAGATTGTCTGCTTTTTATAATTATGTATCTGCTTGCTTGCTATCTGCTGATAAATATCCACATATCGCTCCTTTATTGCAACATAGTCATAACTCAAAAAAAAAACTAGTTCGGCAGAAAACGAGTTTAAAGTTTTCAATTTACACAAAACTTAATGGAAAAAGAAAATTTTATTTTTCTCGCAAGAGCTGAGTAAACAAGATATTTGTATGAAACTTTTACACATTATAAATAACGATATGATGAGGATTAATTCTGCATCATCAACGCGAAAAATTGATTTTTTGAGATATGGAAACAATGAAGTTATCGCGTATACCAGCTAATTTGATAACCAACATGTCACCTTTAATTCATGATCTTATATATGCTCAAGGTACATTTATTTCCAGGTTATATCAAAATTACAAAAATACAACAAAGAAGATAACAACATGGCTTCATAGTTGAGTCAAAATGTCCAAAACAGAATTTGTTTAACAAAATATAAATAAAAATTATTCACATAAATTTCAAAAAAATTTCCACGCCGGCTAACACTAACAAAAAAACTTTTCACAATTTTTAAAAATATATTTTCATATTTTTAAATTTGTTTGCAAATATTTTTTTAATAAAATATGTTTCATGTTAAAATTAAAAAATTTTTTTGAAATGTCTCTAAAATTTTTTTTAAACGTTCCCTGCAACTTTAATTTGAAAAAAAAAATTGCTCAGCTGCGTCTTCGCTGCTACCTGGTGAATGTGCCTTGAATACACTCACACATACATATCGTTAGCTGAAACGAAAAACCATGTAACTACAGTTTTTTTTAATTTACTGGTGTAAGAAACAAATTCGTTTTGTCGCAGTTTTTATAGAAAAAAGTTTAAAACTTGTTTGTATAATGTATTTTGACATAATTTATACTTATAAACCAAAAACGTGGATTTTGGATTTTTTGTTAATTAAGGCGAGTTCACCCATTTTTCCCGACATTAAGAATGACACATATGTGAGGTTATTTATTGCTCTCATTCTGATTCACATTTTTGAAATTTTGAAAAGGTCTTTATAATATATAAAAAAAACTCAGTTCATGTCTGACGTAATGTTTTGTAGTGATGATTAACTTTTGGATTTTTATTACTAATTACACTGTACTACAAAATTAAACTTTTTTTTCTCCAAAAATAATAATTTTCTAACGACTGATGCTGGCTAAGAAGGCAACAAAAATCATATCGTTATTTTGAAAGTTTATTACAGAACCTAATAGAAAAGCTGGGTTGAATGAAGTTGTTATTGTTGCCACAGCTCTGGGTTATAATCGTCGCTTTCGATAACGAGCTGATTCGATAACGTTTTTTCAGTTTGAGATTATGGCATTCCATATCGAACCATATTATTACATTGTTCGATAGCGAATGGCATAATCTGAAACTAAAAAACGTGATCGAACCAGCTCGTTGTAGAAAGCGGCGATTAGACCCCTTCTGTTTCCGGATGTCCTTTCCAGTAAATTTAAGGTGGATAATTATCCAACTCAGTCAGTATGTGGCATAAGTCAATTAGATCTAAAGACTTTGGTCTGCTCGGACATTTGAATAAGAGCGCAATATCGTGTGGGCTCTGGAGGCACGATGGGCAGTTATTTGTAATGGGGACCTCATGAGTTTGGTAGAACTTTACCATGCTATCTATTATATCCGGTTCGTAGTTACGCCAGAGTAGTTCGGGTTTTGCCTCGGCAGTAGCCTCTCACTGTATGAGATCGCAAGGGGGTCTAGTATTAAGAACTTTATTCCATCAGATTATATGCGAAAGTCCTTTCGCTCGATGAGGGATGTTGTGTGAGAAGTTGTTGGTTAGGATGCTGCGGCAAGTGACATACCATCAGGAATTGATTCATCAGTAGCATATTAGACTGTCTAACATGTAGAATCTTTGTAACATGCTGAAGATGTTCAACGTTCGTCATCTTAACACATCCGGTTTGATTCGAAGTGCATAATTCCGAGTCGTTATAGATGTTTCGACTGGGTCACACTAAGGGCCATTATTACAACTTAAAGTTAGTTAAAAGTAGGATTTTGTCGGACGTATACAACGCTATTCATTATTATAAATTTAATTTAACTTAGCAGGACGGATACATTTGTCTTTAACTTAGCGTTCACTTTAGGTTAAGCTAAAATTGTACTGATGGAAAACTTTTTATACGTCCGATAAAACCCTACTTTTAACTAACTTTAAGTTGTAATAATGGCCCTAAGGGACGGTGTCCAGATTGGGGCAGTGTAGTTGAAGAGTAAGGGAGTGATGGCCTTGTATATCGCGGTGATTATCGCCTTATCCATGTAACATGAGGTGCTCGCTACCTTCATTTCCCTTTTCGGTTCACATAGGTGGCATGTGATGAAAAGTAGAAAATAAAGTCGACGTCCTGAAATGTCCAACCCTTTGCTGTTATAGTAAGGAAACCGTGTAACTAGCCCTTATATTATAGATATAGGATGTGTTCTGGAGATTTAAAAACCCAATAGCACCTTAAGGACCCCGCTGAGTTGTAATCAAGACTTTATTCATTTATTACTAACTGTCTGTGGCCAAGAGTTGTGATATGGAATCATTTGAAAAAAAAATCCCAAAGTTATCACTAATTTTTTAATTCCAAGGAAATAAAATTTATAAGCATACATATGCAAATATTTTTTTAGATAAAACACATTAAAATTAATTCCAGAAATTTCTAAAATCCCATTCAAAATAAGTATAGTATCAACGAGCTGTTAGTGTAAAAACTTGTTTTTGGTAATTTCAATATCAAATTTGAGTCAACCATAATGTTTATGAAAAGTTATGCAAAAGTTTGTTACACTGAATTCAAATATTCAGCGTTAAAAATCAGATTTGGCTTACTCCGTATTAGAAATGCTACATACGTTAATAATGTAAAAATTATAACAGTTTTCTTTTCCAAAGTCGAATTGCATAATAAACTCCCTGCACATTTTGAATTAAAATTACGCATTAAATTTAAAAAGAACAAATTAATTAAAACGCCATTTTTATTCTGGTTTATAAATAGCACATACATACATATGTACATACATACAAACATATATGTATATGTACATACGTATAAATATATTTTTATTATTCGGCAAAGCGGTAACAATTGTTGAAATGTTAATAAACCGTTAAAATATATATTTTTAGAAAAATTATTTTAAGATCATTCCAATATTTCAAGTTAAACTGCAAACATTCGAACGGTTCATTAAATAAAATTTATTTGCTATTAATTACAATTATGTAAAGGGTGTTTTTTTTAGAGGTATAGAACTTCGAATTGAAATAAAACACAAGAAAATCGTTTTAATGTCCATCAATTTGGCTTTATTGGAAGGATAATTTTATGCCATTAATGTTTAAATATGATTTCGGGCATGTGGCCGCCGCGGCTGGCTCGAATAAAGCCAATTCTACAGGTCCAATTTTCAACCACTTTTTCGAGCATATGGGGCCGTATGTTGGCAATAACGCCACGAATGTTGGCTTCCAAGTCCCCTAACGTTTCTGGTTTGTTGGCGTAGACGAGCGACTTCACATATCCCCAAAGAAAATAATCCAATGGTGTCAAATCACACGATCTTGGTGGCCAATTGACAGGTCCATTCCGCGAAATTATGCGCTCATCGAATGTTTCCTTCAATAAATCGATTGTGACGTGCGCTGTGTGGCATGTAGCGCCGTCTTGTTGGAACGACAACTCATCCACATTCAAAATCTTCAAAATCTTCCATAAAGTTGATGGACAAAGCTCCAATTGCTGTGCACGGTGGCGAATCGATTCATTCGGGTCCTCTTCAACACTTTGCTCTACAGCGGCAATTGTTTCTTCGGTGCGCACTGTTCGACGTCTCTGCGGATGCGTATTATCACATAGAGCAAACGTAGTGCGAAAACGATCCATGGTTAACCGAATTAATTGCTCTGATGGACGATTATGTCGACCATAAAATGGACGGAGCTTGCGGTAAACTTCGCAAACTGAACCATTATTTTCGAAATAAATTTGCACGATTTGCAAGCGTTGTTCTTTTGTCAACCTGTTCATGATGAAATGGCAAACCAAACTAAATATTAATCACTTGACAGCTGACAAAATGGCCGCCAGTTAAAAAAGTGATGCCAACTTAAAGTTCTATACCTCAATAAAAAACACCCTTTACATATATAAATGTTTTATAGCATCTAGGTAGAGGTATACAGACCGCTAAGCCCTAAATCAAGTTTTTCAAATTAATTTTTCTATTGAAGAGTAACTTAATGCAGGAGCAATTTTTTTTTTAATTTTACGTTTTTATACAATAAAATTGTGGTAGATAATAATTTTGTAAGTTATTTTTAAAAATTTTTTTTTATTATACATAAGTATAAACAAACAATATTGAAAAAGTAATGAAATTAGGAAGAACTAAAACCAAGGCGAATCTATCTATACCAGGTGATCTCAGTTTGAAATAAAATACACTGCAGGAAAAAAGATGTATATTTGTTAGTGTAGTCCTACTGACAGAAAATTTTAGAAAGTTTTGCTTGATTTGAACCAGAGAAACTATCAGTTGATCACCATCTCTTGAAAAGAGATCGAATAAAGCTGAAGCGGACAATTACTGATTAATATCTACAAATAGAAAATACACCTAGTAACTAAAAAACCACTCAAGGGGTGAAAGGGTGAACAAATAGGCAGAGAAACAAGTTAGACGAATTTTACAAACTCAAGACTTTGCAAAGTATACTTTGCTTGTGTAAAAGCCGGTTTATTAAACTTACACACAAGGCCAGTTGATACCAGGTGGTTTCGATTTGCCAACTCTGCATATTCGCCTTGTATATTTGTTAGTGTAAAATTTCCTGCTGTCAGAATATTTCATAATGTTTTGCATTGATTTGACAGCAGAGAAGTTATGTCAGCTGGTGAATTAAGATCATCACATGTGAATTCGCCTTGCGTACATAAGGACTAGGGGAAAAAGAGTCACACACAAAGACATCAATAGATACAGTGAGAGAAACAGATGCAGAAAAGCGAGAGATAAAGACACAAAGAGAGCAAGAGAAATATTTATTTATTTATTGATACATATTATACAAAGTAAATTTGCATAATATGGTTGCACAAACATGGGCGGAGTAATAATATGCCCAAGATATTATTAACAGTATTTTAAAAAAGTTTTGTGACTGACTGTACACGACCTACATCTGCCTTCACACAAGAAACGCAAGATTATACGGTTATCCGTGGCAGATCAGCCAACCAGTGCGAGGGAGACGAAAAACTGTCGAAGGCCAAACAACACACACAAGCCTGACCGCGACAGCTGTTCTTCGCCCCAGAGCTGCTTAACGACTGAACAAAAGAAATATAAAGGTAAAAAAATGCGAGAGAGACGAAGGCGAATCGACACCAGGTGATCTCGATTCAGCATGTGGTGATCAGCTGTTAATTTCTCTTGTGTCAAATCAAAGCCAAATGTTCGGAAATTTTCTGTCAATAGGAAATTTTACACTAACAAATATACAAGGCGAATATGCAAAGTTGCAAATCGAGACCAGCTGGTATGAAATCGCCTTCACAGAGAGAGAGAGAGAGATAGAGAAATAAACGAACGGACAACAAAACACGATATAGTATTCAAGAGAACCCTAAAAGTGGCTCATAGTCGAAACTGTCAGTTTGTTCAACAACTAAATTTGCCGTGGGATGCCGGAAAATTAAAGGAAAGGACACTCGTGAAAGAAGTTAATTTTCTACTATTTTGTAATACAACGATCCATCTGCCCACATTTAAAGAATACTAAACTTTATACATACTCATGTCTGTTCACGGCCACCTTATACCCATAATTAAACCGCTGATATCTTCGAGCTTACACTCCGTGATATCTTTTAGTCCCTCGTGTAATCGACTACTCAGTAATTTAAATATGTTCCCTCTTGCATTGGGATCCTATAATCATACCCAATAGTAAATCGGATTTCGTTAGGTCAGGGCCTAACCTAACCTAATCTAGGTCAGGGCTTGACCATAAGGCCCTGCAATCCTCCTTACTACCCCAGGAACTATTTGTTCCACCCATAACCCCAATTATTGAGTTCTGCAAAATTCTGCCAAATTCTCCCTCACTGCTTAATGTAACATTAACTCTAATCTGGCATTTCTCTCAGCGTTGTATCCAGCGTACACATACACTATGCAGAGTTTAGAACGGGCAAAATATTTTAGCGCTGCCCGACTGTCGATATAAACAGTATTGTCAGTGAGACTGTCTTACAAAAGTCGCAGCTTCCTTGCAAAATTTCGTATTTTGGTTGAATCGATTAGTGTATCGCTTTCGTAATCCAGGAAATAATAATTAGTTGTAAGTATATTCATTCTACATGTAGATATGTAGTTTGAAAACTGTTTATTTAAAGCTCATTATTGAAAGTTGACAGATCAATAATCTTAAGTTGTTCCATTAATTAACATCTATTCTTATATTTTATGTGTTTTTAATTAATTTATGCCAAAACACATACACAAATATTCAAACTAATAATATTCGTAGGTAGGCTACTACGATCTGGTTTGTGTTTTTCGCTCTCTTTTCTCCTTCTTTTCATAGAGTTAACTATGAAATTTCTACGTTTTATTAGCTTTTTTTTTTTAATTTAATACAAAAGCGCTGATGACATGTTGTTACTCATTAAAAAAAGTTGCCAGGGGAATTCCCGAAAAAAAGAAATTCTTGCTCTTGAAAAATAAAATCATTGATTTCTTAAGCCTTCAAAGAATATTTTGAACGATTGGACAAGATTTTAAATCTGCTCACATTCATTGGTTAAAATGTAATACATATATATATACATATTTGTATGTATATGTATGTATGTATGTATGTAGTAAATACTACCGGAAGCCAGTTTTATAGAATATTCTATTTTATTTCATTCTTTACAGTTCTTTACAGCATCTAAACTCGTTAGTCATTAATTGATTGTTGTTGTGTGAATGGGTAAATTGACATCACCAATATTAAAATTTTTTTAATTTATTCTATAACTCGAAAATAAAATTAACCAACAAATGGGCGAAAAACTGTTACATTATACAATAAAGTCCGGCACAAGACCATTTGTAAGACCTTTTAAGACGAGAGATTTTTCAACTGCTTTACTACAGCGCAATATTTAAAAAAAACGCTAAACAACACTGGTGGCAAGACAAACAATTTAAACAAATGCCTTGCCAACAGTGTTGTTTAGCGTTTGTTTTAGAATATTTCGCTGTAGTAAAGCAGTTGAATAATCTCTCATGGTCTTGTGCAGGACATTATTATACAATATTGTTTTTACGAGTAATGTCTGGCTTCGAAACATAAGAATACATAAATTTTGGGGAAAAAGAAAAAAACATTAACTACTTGTACAACCAAGTTTGATTGTTTCTTTTACATACATACATACTGGAGCTGTGCATAAGGCCATTTAAAATAACTTTCAAGACATTAGGGATTTTTCAAATGCTTTACTGTAGCGAAGTTTTCAAAAACAAACACTGAACGACACTGTTTGCAAAAGATTTATTTCAGTTAACTACTGTAGGTATAGAAGTAAAGATGCAAAAAGAATTTGTGATGTTTGCTTTTTCATAGGCATGGGCGCGTATACAAACGTCATGCATGTACGAGTATAACATACAAACATGCATAAGTGTATGCGCTTTTATTTTAGCAGATATACCTTCAGCTATCACTGCCATGAACCACTTACCGAAGTCACGAATCTTTTAGCACAGAACAAACCATATTGAAGATTCCTTAAAACTAAGCTAAAAATCCCCAAAGTACCAGGAGTTCGCCGGCACTTCCACGGAAAATTACGGCAACACTTACCGCCGTATTCATAAAAATGTTATAGGCTTATTACAGGTTTATTTGACATAGAAATACGTCAAATAAGCGCTTAATAAACCTAAACTCTTTTTTATGAATAGGGCATTTAAAGTCTAAAAACTCTGTAGTTGCAGCATCTTAATGTTATGTAACTGGTAACAACCAGTATTTTCAACCAGGTGAAGACACTACTTCTTCTTGTGGTATTTAGAGTGTTTGTTACGAACAAGAAATGTATACGAACATCACTACATCCATTGTAATTCGCATATTATACGACAGCATTTATTGTTGGTTTAGTATAATACATGTCATGGCAATACATTTTAAAAGCAAGACGTATTTACATTTCAAGAATGTTTACGCAGTGCTCTAATGGATTCATACATACATATCGAGCCCTATTTTCGATTTAATCGTAAGCGACAAACATTAAGATTTTCAAGAGAAGGTTTTTTTTACATACGTAAATTGTCGCTTACGGTAAAATTTTACAGCCTGTATTTTAAAAATTATTAAAAGTTGTGCCATTTTGATAATTCTAAACTAGGGGTAGACGATTAGGTTGAAAATAGAGCTCGATATGTGAGTATGTATCCATCCATTTGTTTCCTTAACATCTTTGGGTGTATTAAGGGTTCAACATTATGATAAATTTAGCGAAATTTTCGAGAAACCTGATTTTACTTCGTAAATAAAGTAAAAAAACTGGTTAAAATTGTTATTCTACTACAAAATTTAAAACAAAATTGTTTGTTTCCTTTATACATATGTATGTACCTACATATGTACATAATATGTGTGTACATTCATATATATACCTACTCGTACATACACATATTTATATACTTAGATATAGCACATTATAATTAAAAGTCTAAAAATATTTATTTTTGTTTAAATTATGTTCATGCAAAAAAAATAAATAAGTAAATTCGATACAAGTATGTAATATTGGTATTAATTTTTTTATACGTAATTATTTTACTTTGGCTATTAACTTAAATTAAATTCATACAAGTGTTAATTAAAAAGTAAATAATTTTGGAGAACTACGTTTTTTTATTTCCATAAATTACTTGACAGCCAATTTGTATTTCGAAAAACACAAATAAAAAAAAATATACAAAATTTACTCGATTTTTCGAATTATAAATATAAAACCAAATATGTATAAGAATTTTAATTATTAGATTAATCGAACAATTGCATGTATTTTTAAATTGAATTTACATAATTGGTTATAAACCATTGCTTGACATGATGAGCCGTATGCTTCGGGTCGTTATCCTGTTGAAATATCCATGTTACTGGCATATTCTCGTCAGCATACGGCATCATTGTAGCGCTAAGGATTCTTGCGTATTGGTATTTATCCATATTTCCTTCAATTTTATAAAGCGGCCCGACACCACGTGACGACATTGCACCCCAAAGCATTATAGAACCTCCTCCATGCTTTAAAGTGGCCCGGGTGTACTTCGGATCAAATTCTTTTAATTTTGGTCGGCGAACATACTTTTTTCCATCGGGGGAGACTCTATTAATTTTTGTTTCGTCCGAAAACAACACTCTTTTCCATTCCACATCGGTCCAATGGCGGTACTTTTTTGCGAACTCTAATCTCTTCTTTCGGTTCCGCTCAGACAATAATGGTTTCTTTCGGGAAATTCTTCCAAAGAGTCCAGCTTCTCGTAATCAACGCTTTACGGTGTCTACTGATGGTTTTGCCTCATTTTCCCCAAACACTGCACTCCGAATTTCATTTGCTGACTTATGCGGATTTTTTTTCGACTCGCGGACAATCAGTGCATCTTCACGAACTGTCGTAATCCGGCTTCTTTGTTTACGGGCCACCTTTTCTATTGTAGAGTGTTTTCTGAAATATTGCACCGCTTGGAAAACCATAGTTTTAGAGACTTTTAAGGATGTTGCGATTTCCCGATAACTGACTCCATCCTGATGCATTTGTACAATAATCTTTCGAGTACTGACATCACAGGATTTGCCTTTACCCATGTTATGCAATTACTAAGAATTATTCAAATACTAAAAAACAATCCATGTAATCACAATTAATTGAACCTACATTAGAGAAATTACCTGAATTTGGATATTTAAAAAAAAATTTATTTCTGTCCTTAATTAAGTGCACGAAATGAATTCACAAATTATGAAAAACACCACAGAAAAAATAAATAACGGTAAGAATGCTGTTGATATTAAGAAGTTTAGATTAACAGAGTTGTCTTAACAAAACAGTGTCAAATTTTAGCGGTTTATTCTATAAATATTACCTTTAACATTACGATTTAAATAATCACCACTAGCGTCCTTAATTTTTTGCACGCAGCTGTATGTATATGTATGTACGTTAAATTAGAGATAAATTCTCTCTCATAATACACATCATAACTACGTAATTTATGAACTATAATAGTTTATCTAACTGTTTCCGAAATACATACATATGTATGTATGTTTGTATGTAACTGCAAACTGGTAACACGTTTTTGTTGTAACATGTAATAAAAATATTTCTTCAATTATTGATTTGTATATTTAAACACACATTAGTTATTATTTATATTTGTATATACACACATACATACATACATACATTCATTAGATGGGCCAAAGTCGAAATTATGACAAAAAAATTTAAATTTGTAATACACAGACAGGCTTGAATGAGTCAAACGAATAGTAATGTACAAAGCGTACGATACACGTGTTTGGAAAAAGCAACAACAAAACAATAAATCTTAAATTGAAAAATGAATTTAGAAATAATTAAAGTGAAATTACGAAGAATTACGTTTTTTTGCGCACGTCAATATAAAAAAATTTCCTATTTCGGAATTTTGTATGGACTCGTATGTAATTTGCATAAATACAAATTCATGATAGATATACTTTTAATCGTTATGTTATTGAAATAAAATATTAACTTCATAATAGCATTCAAAGCTATAAATATACATACATATGTACATATTTAACAAATGTATTATGTACTTTATTCATAAACCTAGAGCTGCATACATACATATATTTATGTAATTACATACATATGTACATATCTACATTATTTATATAAAAAACTAAATATAACATACAGTTCATAAAAATGTATCTGCAAATTCATAATAAACTTAGCGAGTTTAATTTGAATACGATAAACCTTGATTTATCCAGAAGAAGTTTATTGTATAAACTTTCCCTTATTAATGAAACTCATCTCATTAAACATCAAATAGAAATAAAAATTTCTAGAGATAAAAGAAACAGAAAACCCAAACTAATTTTGTCCTGTTGTTAAATTTTACTATGTTTATGTAACGCGTTGGATTTTTACTATGTAAATTAGGCTTAGACGTTTTTTCTATAATGATACATATAATTTATTCATAATATGAATTTTAAACTAATAATAAAAAAAAGGTTTCTTCAAATTCCACTATCATATTTTTCACAATATTTAATACAGCCAGGCCAGAGTCGAAATTCAAACGTAGTTTTTTTTTCCAAACTGCTGCCGATATCAGTACCTGGACTCTGTAACTTTTATTACGATAATCGTATGTATCACTATAATAAATATAACGAACACTTATCGAGTTTAGTATTCAGTAACACATTTCAACGATATTCGCCGTCGGTTGAAGAAAATGAATTCGGTAAAGTGCGACGACTTTGACTCGCGCACGAAGGGTTCCGTACCTTGAGCTTGGAGCATTTTTTTTTTTAATATTGCGTTTTTTCAGCTGAAACGATATTTATTTTGTTCTCTCGCTTTTTTCTCGTTTTGGCGATTTTTTTTTCAGTTTTTGGCGTTTTTTTCCATATTGGAGTTTTTTTTCATTTTGGCGATATTTCCGGTTTTTCGCGATTTATTTTAGTTTTAGAATTTTTTTTTTTTAATTTGGCGCTTTTTTTCGTTTTGGCGATTTTTTTGGGTTTTTGGGGATTTTTTTTTGGTTTGGCGATTTTATAATTTTGGGATTTTTAGTTTTACAGTTTTTGAAAATTTCAAGAGTTTGGCTCTTACGGTTTCCAAGATACAGCAAGTTTGATAAAATTACATAGTCAAAATTGCATTACCTGATGGAATACCCTTTAATTTAAATTTTAGTGTTCATTTTTGTAGTCTGTATAAAAATACACTAAATTTACAAATTTCAAGTCTATATACACACAATTGTATGTATATTGCATGGGATTTCAATATTTTTCGTTGCTCGCCTTGGAGCACCCTTTAATTTTTAACTCTCATGTATTTGTTGTTGTAGGGGCCAAGGTTCTACACACTATGTCCAAATTTCAGGTCCGTAGCTATTACGGTTCTCGAGGAAATAGCCTGTGACGGACAGACGGACAGACAGACAGACGGACAGCGTAGCGAAAACAATAGGGTACCTTTTCAAAAGTGAAATAAGCTCAAAATCATTTAGTTTTCCTTTAATTCTTCTTTGTGCTTTTCGCTTATTTTGGCATTTTGTAAGCAGGGATGCCACATGATATACAATTAAATGGCGCGTATAATGCTGCAGCCATACGTTCAATAAATCGCTTTCAATTTCATCACACATACTGTGTGCCAAAATTCCTTCAAATTGATAGCTGTGACACAAATTGCTATTCAATTTCATTTTCAAAATGCCACCGGCAAAGAAACGACTCAAAAAAAGTGTGAGTGTATTGCAAATTGAATGGCATCGAAAGGCAAAGTTGAACGTGTGGCCCCCAAGTAAAACACAGATGTATACTATCGTAAAAAATTACAGAATCACGTTATCGTTACCGCAAATTAATAAATATATTACGATTTTCGGTTCCAAGTATAGATTGGCTAGTTTCGTGATCACCCTCGTATATATAATATTTTTTCTTTTCCAAATTTTTGCTGTTTATTGTTAATGGTAATTTGTGTTATTGCTTTAATAAACATATGAACGTATGTATGGATGTATGAATGTATGCAAATGTATGTATGTTATGTGTATATAAATCTGTCGCAAAAAGGAAAAAGAGCTTAAGTCGAGATAAGCTGATTTTGAATTTATGGTAGCTATATAATCTGCATATTCGAAAGTACCCGTGGGCCAAATCTCAATTAATTTGTGCGATTTTTAAGGACTTGCGACTTATCTTTTTTAGACTTCTAAAATCATTTGGAATAATCTCCCTTATTGCGAATGGCGTCGTCGACGTCACATAAAGACGACAGCAAAAATTGTCACTTGTCTACTCTTTGTCGACAACAATTGACTACTATTAACATGCTGTATTCATTTACAAGCTCTAAGAGATTGGTAAGAGATTGTCAATTGTTGCCCATAAAGACTAGACAAGTGACAATATTTAGTGTCGTCTTGATGTGACGTCGACGACGCCATTAGCTTAATTTAGTTTACACTTTGGTATATTTCAACTTGAACGTATTATTTACATTGTGTAGAACGATGTTTGCTTGAAAAAAATAAAGGTTAACAGAGAATTTCCCAATTTAAATGTAAAAGAAATAAATTTCTCAAATTCGACTTGAACGCTTAAAAATGCTCTCCTGCAAAACAGTAAAATATGACTTAAGCACTTTTTCCTAATGGCCATAGAAATATGTACACACATACATATATCTTTGGATGCATGTAGAAATTTAAACTTTTTTAACTCGTTTTTATATGATGGGAATTTCATGGGGTTTTTCTGCACTTATACAAGCACAAGGCATCCAATACAATCGTTTACACTTCCATATTTGTTGTTTGGAATTCTGTATGCATGTTCATGAGCTTTATTATTTAGTTTAAATATTTGCTATTGTTATTTAAATAACCCCTGCAAAAAGCCAAATGAAGAAAAGCCAATAAATAAAAATCTCTTTGCCATCATCATCAATCATCAGCATGGAAGCCGAGTCTGTCTGTAACTTTTCATGCATATTTATATTTTAGTCGTTTATAATTAAAAAAAATAATAATAATAATAATAATAATGTAGCTGTTTTGGTTTATACTTGAAAAGAGAAAAGCTTATACAAATACGATAACCAGCTCTTAAAATTATTAGTTGACGAATGATTTATGTTTTACGTGTAGTACGAGTAACAATTTCATTCATTTCATTGTTTTTGCTTTTTATAAGAAGCAAAAAGCTCTTTTGAGCTTAGTTTAATTTAGTAAGTATTCATAGTTCAAAGTGAATATTCTTAGCTTATTAAATTGTATTTTTAATAAAAGCTTACTAACAGTTTGATATGCGGCCATTGGCTCCAACTTCTAGTCATGGACTACATATACATACATACATATAATAGTTATATATAAGTAACAATTATATTTCCAGACAATAATAGTTTTAGTCTAAAACTTTAGTGTGGTTTGTTATTAATTTATTTCTTTCTTTTTTTTTTGTATAATTTTAGGTGAAAGATGTGTCCATTTAGCAGCTCAAGCAGGCTTTATCAATATTTTGCGCATCTTGGTTATATACGGAGCTGATATTAACGCTAGAGTAAGTAGTAAATTAAATCACTATATTAAAAATGATTGCTTTACTTTTTATATTTTTATTATTTGTCTCCGTATTTTAGGAAGGAAAATCTGGCCTCACACCTCTACATATTGCCATTGAGCGTTGCAATGAAGAATTAGTAAATTATCTTTTAGATGATTGTCAAAAATTGAATTTAGAAACGCCAAGTTATGCCGGTCTAACCCCTTACCAAGTAGCCTGCATCCTAAACAAATCGAAAATACTAAATATTCTAGAGAAACGAGGAGCTGAACCACTAACGCCACCAGATAGTGATTACGATAGCAGCGACAATGAACTAGATATAGAAGATTCAAAGGTGAGCCTCCTACATTAAAATCAAGATAGTGTAATAAATTTAATATGTAGAAAACAAAGGAATTGTGCTGAACTGGCTTTCACTTTGTGTATCTCGATAAAAAAAATATACTTAAAATTATATTGTTAGAAAAAAAAATGCCGCTCATTTATTTCAACAATGCCATAACTGAAAAAATTTGATTTTTAATCCTCATAATCGTTGTTCATATTATGAAAAAAAAAATCATAGAAACATCTTGTAACTCAACTCTTGAGAAAAAAAAATTTAAATTTCTTTTTCCATTAAGCTGTTGCAAACTTTAAACTGGTTTTATATAAAACTGGTTTTATTTGTAAATTAAAAAGGTTGTTGAGTTAAATGAGCGTTATATTTTTACAGCCTTATTTATAAAAATTATTAAGGCTTTATAACCCTACGTCTACACCTGATATATTTTTATCATTACAAATGTCAAATTCCATATTGAAAAAAAGAGCTAACATAAACAAACTATTTTCCAATATAAAGTTTGACTTTTGTTATGATAAAAATATATCAGGTGTAGACGTATGGTAAAGACTAAATAAGAAAAAAGTTTTATGAAAATTTGTTTTAAAACCCCTTTATAAAGCCTTAATAATTTTTATAAAAAAAACTGTTATATAGTAAACTAAAATAGTAGATAAAATATTTAGCTTGATGAAAAATATACAAAATAAACAGAATTTTTTTTTTTTTAGTATGTATGAAAATTATAATAATAATAATAAGAATGCTCATAATATACTACTTTTACAAAGTTAATAATTATAAAGTTCTATGTTTTAGTAGAGCTCCTGAAAGAATCTTGATGTTATACAATTTCAAAGCAATTAAAATTGGCTTTAATCGGAATTTAATAACAATGGCGCATATTCATAGTCAAAACAAAGTATACTTTGAGACGAGTATTTTCTATGGTAATACTGTTTTAAAATTTTTAAAGTATACTTTCTTTTGACTATGAATATGCGCATATAATTTTCAATATTTTTTTTTAAATAAATATATATTTACATACATACATTAATAAGTATACATATAACAGTTTTACACTTTAACGCTTGTATTCATAAACGATTAGCGAAGTTAATGTTGGTTTAATATACGAATTTTGTTTGAGAAGACCGGTTTAAAGAATGGCTTAAGTTATAACAATCGTTTATTAATGCTGATGTTAATGCTTAAAGTTGTCATGAACACGCAAAAGCAGGTCCAAATGTATACCTCTCTTAAATTCATTGTCTTGACCTTATTATTATTATTATTCGTTCGTATAATGCTTTATGTATTCTACTAATTTTAAAATAAATAACCAACAAAATAATTTTAATTTATAACAGAATCAAAAAAAAAAAAAATAGCAATAGCATCCCTTATTTAAAAAAAATCGTTTTCATTTGGAAATGATTAAAATGATAAATTGGTTCTTAAGTGTATTTTGTGTTTTAAACATTTTTATTTAAAGATTTTCCTTTTATTTCGGCTCTATTTTTTAAGAAATCAGTGACTGTCACAGTAGTTTATAGTTTCTTTCGATATAAATTTAACTGTTGATGGTATATTTACGTAACGTGTCCTTTTGTCTTCTAGTGATTCTATAAATTTAGTTTTCTTTAAGATTTACTTTATTGTCTATGTAAGGAAAAAGCTATTAATATTTGACTGAACTAATAATATATTTTATGTATTTAAATTTAAATAATAACTTTCAACCAAAAACATGAAGATAAATAAAACTTACAATACTTTAACGTATTGTAAAAAAAAATTAACATTAGTGGTCTTTTCTATTTTTTGATTTGCATCAATGATTATGTATTAATAAAATAACATACAGGTATGTAAAAGAGCAAATTATTTTGTTGGTTTTTTTAATTTTTTATACGAATACATACTTTAATTAAATGTTTAAATTACAGAGTACATTTTAATTTTCAATTCAATAAAACATTTACCCCCATATGCCAAAAAAAAAATAACGTGTTTAATGTACGTAACGTCCTAACGTTAAATATATTTTTTTTTTGCTAAATGGAGATTAGAAATTTTGTTAGTTGTTGGTTAAGCATTTACTTAGTTTCTGCTTAAGAAACTAGTCAACAAAATAAAAATAAAAATTATTCACATTAAGTTGAAAAAAAAATTCTCCAAGGCGGATACCACTAACAAAATTTACAACGTTGAAAACTTTTCACAATTTTTCAAAAAGTATTTAACTTGTTTTTAAAATTTTTAAATTTGCTTAAAAATATTTTTTTAATAAAATATTTTTTTTAATAAAATTTTTTTTAATAAAATATTTTTTTTTAATACAATATTTTTTTAATAAAATATTTTTCATGTTGAAATTTTCTTGAAAGTTTTTTTTAATTTCTTTTTCGTAAACATTTTTCGAAGTTTCTGGACAACTTTAAATTGGAAAAAGAATAGCTCAGGTGTGTCTTCGCTACTGCCTTTGTCCGCACTCTTTCAACATACAGTTGAACACGGTCTAGATTTACGGCCGTATCGAAACAAAATTAATTTGAACTTCAAGTGTTATTTTGTCAAAATTTGTAAGGAAATTTTTAACATACACTTCAAGCTCGAACTATTATTTTTTGGATACAGAGGTCTAATCGTCGCTTTCGATAACTAGCTGATTCGATCACGTTTTTTCTATTTGAGAATATGGCATTCGCTATGGAACAATGTAATAATATGGTTTTTTTGATTTCTTATATTCTCTCCCCTCAAATCGGTTCAGTTTTATGTAAAAAAATACAAAAAATTTTCATAGCGATAAATTGTGTTTTTGGGGGTGCGTCCGCCTTTCAAAGTTGGCCTTCAATCCCATTTTTCAATGTAATTTGTTTGCATATGACTATCTTTTTAAAAAATCATTTTACAAGAATATGATATATGGCAATATTTTAGCTCTTCTAGTCAACAAGATTAGTCTCAAAAAAAGTTTTTTGCTAAAATTAATATTTTAGAAAATAATGAAGAAAATAACCAACAAAATACCAAAAATTTTATATGACAAAATTATATTTAACTATATGGAAATTATTTATATGAAGCATGTACAATAAATTATTTAATTAAATTATTTCATATACATATGTACTTATAGTCATAGCAAAACTAAACAAAAAAACACAAACAAAAAATTACATTGAATAAATGGGATTGAGAGTCGGACGCACCCTCTAAAACACAAGTTATCGCTATGAATTTTTTTGTAAAATTTTTTACATAAAACAACTGATTTCTCCATACAACTAACGGCTGAAGGTTTATTGTAAAAGTTTGCCAACGCATATTTCCAGGCACATAGTTCGTCTTCACCTTTGCATTGAATTTTTTTGTGTACGAGTATTATCAGTATAATTATTGAGATTAAAATAATAGTAATAATACGTAAAAAAATCAGATATATAATATAAATACATACATAGTTAGTTTCTGTGCTGCATCTTAAATATGCAGTGCAAAAATCGCTATTAGTTTGAAATATGGCAATAGTATTGCAAAATAATCTCGTATGAGCATCAGACATATACTCGTACAATGCAATTCTTAACAGATTTACGTACATAGTACATGCACATGTAGTAAAGTATTTTTATGCATGAGGAAAATATTTAAACTACGAGTACAGACAAGTAAAAAAACAAACATTCTGAACTTAATTGTTATACTACTTTTTATAACACCGTATTAAATTTTTAATCATTGTTTCTCTTTTTCTATTTCCAGTCTTATGATCGATTTGGTGATGCTAATTATTTCGTTGGCTATGGCGGCGGCAATGCCATGGCCGTGGCTTAATTGCTTAACCAGCTTTCCAATCACATATGCATATACTCTATGTATCAGATTCTAGTAATTATCCATCAGCCTAGAATGCAAGCAACATATCCTTAAAACACATGCATACATGTGTATAGAATATAACTAAATATTAAACAAATATTAATTGATTTTTAATTCTAGTTTGTATCTACTATATATGTATTAATTTAACCTGAACGATAAGGTGTATAAAATGACCTGCCTACTTACTTTTCGTGTAATGAAATAGATTCTTATTTTTTCTTAGAAAACTAGAAAAAATAAATGAATTTTGTATTTCATTTGCATACATTTTAACATGTTTTCTTGAACACTTTGCTTTAGTTTGCAATTTATTAAAAAAAATTCTTATATATTTGTATATTTAAAAATATTATAATGAACATTTTAGTTAAAATAACTCTAGGCGTGAGTCGTTTACGTATGTGTGTAATGCTCCTTTTCACAATGTACAATTAAAAGCTAACAGGGACTTTAACGGCAAGTTTTATATGAAGAAATTGCAATTAAAGTTCACTTTAACTCTTAATAATACATTGTGTAAAGGGACGTACATGTTTTAAGTTTCTCCATTTTCTGTTCATAATTTATTTTACTAATTTAACATACATACATTTCTACATACATATGTATGTATGTATCTACATGTTATTAAGATGAAAAATTTTAAATTACCTAAAATCATTTTAAATAGGAGAAATAACACGTTTTACAAAGGAAATAAAATAATAAATTTTATTCATATATGTATGTATATGTTTGTACATATACTATCTATGTATACTTATCCACGTTAGTGTGACATAAAATATATACATACACAGATATAAAATGCTATTTTTTATTCTTTTCAACAAAAATTCTATTTCGAGTAAGTATCTATTTATTATATTACTTTACCTTATGATATAAAGATTTAAAAGTACTAACCTAACCTAACCTAAGTTTGCAAGAATCCCTCTTAATTCTTCAAAATTATTCATCACTCAGACCCACGATCAAAGATTCTCCTCATTTCAAGCCTGGTTAGCCTACAAAAAACTTGTACATACATATGTATGCATATCTAAGAAAATGCACAAAAGTATGATAAAAGTGATAGTTTCATCTGCCCGAATCTGAAAAGATTGAAAAAAATGCACTTGAATTCCGATTTTCCTTAGATTCCTTCATTTTCATGTATGTGTCTTAAGTCTTTTAATGTTCATGCTGGAAGAAAAATCCCAAAAGACTTAAGACCCAAACTCGGAAAATGTGAAAATTCGGTCGAATTAAAATTTAATGGTGATTTTCGGATTTAGCGGGTGGAATTCGTACGTATAGGGTCAAACGGCCATTTTCGGCCATGGGTTTCCGAGATAAATACAAAAAACTGCAAAATTCCACAAATTCACTAGTTGTGTGTTGCTGTCTTAAGTCTTTCGAATTTCGTTATACATTTTGTTGGGTTGCTGGTTGCAAAGACTTAAGAGACATGCCGCCAATTGAAGAATTTTAATAAATATTTTTGCCAACTTGAAAACCCGAGAAAGTAAAAGCCCTAAAGTATGCACTCATATTTCCGATGTAATTAATAATGAGGGCAATTATGAAAAAAATTCCGCGAGAAATTTTTCCCAGGGAACAATTTCATTTAATAGCAAGTATGTAATAGGGAAAACAAAAAATTCTAATTGGAAAAGGGAGAAATTTCTCGCGCAATTTTTTTCATAACTGCCCTGAATATGGTATTTGTAGTTTTCTTCAAATTTATGATTTTCAGAGTTATTTTCTTACTAATTATTTAAACTTAAGATTAACAGCCTGATAACAAAAACAACGTCCCAATCAAGGCAAATTCATTTCCAGGTAATATCAGGATTACAAAAACAATGAAAAAATACAACAATGAAAAAAACAACATGGGCTGTAGTAGTTCATCCAAAACTTCAAAAATATAATTTCTTTAACATAATAATAGTAAAAATTATTCACATAAATTTGAAAATATTTCTCCACGGCAGCTACCACTAACAAAATTTGCAACGTTTAGCAATTTTCACAAGTTTTTAATAGTTTTTTCATATTTTTAGATTTGTTTTCACAGAATTTTTTTAATAAAATATTTTTCATATTGAAATTTTTTTACATTTTCTTTTAATTTCTCTTTCGTAAAAATTTTTTGAAGTTTCGGATGAACTTTAATTTGAAAAAAAAAATAGCTCAGCTGCATTTCCGCTACTACCTTGTGAATGTGCCTTGGTCCCAATGTTATGCATTGTTGTATTGAAAACGAGAGCCGGAGGACGATCATTCGGCGTTATCATTTTAATGTTATGTATACATTAAAATTGTGATAAATATAATGTTGTACTGATGTTAGCTGTAACCGCTGGCCACCGTAGCAACATCGTGCTGATTGTCTTTTTCTGCCTGGATTACCATCCATCTTCACTTTCATATTTCGCTTGCTTTATAACTTGTATTTCTTGAAAACAATTTCAAAATTCACATAAAACCACAATGAATAAATACATATACTGCTTTGAATGCGTTGATGATAACTGACAACCGGCAAATCAGCCGTTACTTTTTCTTTATACAAAAACAAATTACTCAGCGATTTAATTCGATGTTTTCTCTATTGTGAATACTTTTTGCCTAGAAAACGGACGTTTGAGATAATCAATGTGGCTTTTTATTGCGCCTAAGGGCATGCACATTTTATATTTTACGGAAATTAAACGATTTTAAGCACACGCAACTCTGAATTAAAAATATATAGCTACTATATTTTAAAAACAAACGCAATCTAAAAAATTGTTTTCAATAATTTAAGATTTTTTATTTTAAACTTTTGTTAAATACAACAATATTTTTACTTGGATTTTTATATTTTTGGTGTGATTATTTTATGCTAAATTCAAATATAGAAACTTTAAAAAATTTAACATTTATTATTCCTGAGGCGATTTTTTAAGGTTAAAGTCTTAAAAAAGACATTTTCTAATTTGAAAATATAACTAATTAAATATAAATAAACAAATCTCTTCATTAGTTTGTTATGTTGTATTTCTTTCATAAATATATAGAGAGATTATGATTTTATTTTTATAAAGACTTTGAGTAAATGAAAACAAAGAAATAAAACACATTATAACTTAATAGTAAAATGTTAATATTAAAAAATATATTCGCAATAAATACGATTATTTAATTGTCTATTGGGCAGGACCATCTTCAGGAGCTGGCAATTTCTTCCAAGTTGGCTCAACTCCCCAGATTTCACGAGCGTATTCAGCAATAGTACGGTCTGATGAAAATTTACCACTGGAAGCAATATTGTTAATAGACATTTCCAACCATTTGGCTTGATTCTGCGAAAATAAAACATACATACGTATGTAAATATGTATATTAGAAATTTAAGTTAAATGATTGTGAGAAAATGTGAGTTAAATACAACATTACCTGATAAGTTTTCGAGACTAGATCTTGGGCCTTAATGTAGGCCTCATAATCGGCCAGTAAGTAGTAGTGATCGTACTTCAACAAAATGTCAGCGAGGTTCTGGAACTCATTTGGATTTCCGGGACTAAAGAAACCACCACCGATTTGATCTACACATTGCTTAATCTCAGGATTGGCATTGTAGTAATCGTAAGCGTTGTAGCCCTTTTTCTTAAGAGCTTCAACTTCGGTGACGGTCATACCGAAAATGAATATATTTTCATTGCCCATCTCTTCGGCCATTTCAACATTTGCACCATCCAAAGTGCCAATAGTCAAGGCTCCATTCAACATGAATTTCATATTGCCAGTACCGGAAGCTTCTGTACCAGCTGTGGAAATTTGTTCGGACAAGTCAGCGGCGGGCATAATTTTCTCAGCCAAAGTGACGCGGTAGTTTTCAAGGAAGATAACCTTGAGCTTATCGCCAACAATAGGATCGTTGTTGATCACATTACCAACAGCGCAGACCAATTTAATTATTTGTTTGGCTACATAGTAACCAGGAGCAGCCTTACCACCGATCATAATGGTACGTGGAGTAAACTGAGCGGTAGGATCCTTCTTAATTCGATTATATAAAGTAATAATGTGCAAGCAGTTCAGCAATTGACGTTTGTACTCGTGAATACGCTTGACTTGAATGTCAAACATAGAGGCAGGATTAACTTTGACGCCATAGTCCTTTTCTAAAATTTGAGCCAACTTCAATTTGTTTTCTTGCTTAACGCGTGCAATATTGCGTTGGAAGTTGGGATCCTTAGCCCATTTTTTCAAGGCAACCAATTGATCTAAATGTACCGGCCATTCGTTTCCAATTTTCTCGCAAATCAAATCTGACAAGCCGGGATTGCAGAGCAACAGCCAACGGCGTGGAGTAATACCATTGGTCTTGTTTTGGAATTTGTGTGGTTCCATTTCGTAGAACAATCGGAACAGATCATCCTTTAGGATTTGAGAGTGAATGGCAGCTACACCATTAACGGCATGTGAACCCACAATTGATAAATGTGCCATATTAATGCGCTTCTCACCATCTTCTTCTACCAAAGACATACGACGCATACGTTCCAAATCATTGGGGTAGCGCTTCTTAACATTTTCCATATGCAAAAAGTTAATATGATAGATGATTTGCAAGTGACGAGGCAAAATGGACTCCAGCATGGAAACGGGCCAGCGTTCCAAGGCTTCGGGGAGAACGGTATGGTTTGTGTAGGCACAAGTGCGGACGGTAATTTCCCAAGCCTTCTCCCAAGTCAAATGCTCGTCATCAATCAATATACGCATAAGCTCAGGAATGGCCAACGAAGGGTGTGTATCATTCAGTTGAATGGCCACTTTATCGGGGAAGTGGTCAAAGTTGGTACGAACAGCTTCACGAGAACCGAACTTGGATGCTTTGTAACGTCTAATAATATCTTGCAAAGTAGCAGCGCACATGAAGTATTCTTGTTTCAAACGCAATTCCTTACCCTCGAAGAAGTTATCATTGGGATACAAAACACGACTAATATTCTCTGCTAAATTACGATCCAATACAGCCTGAATATAATCACCATCGTTAACTACAATGGAGAACAATTATCATTTTACAGACATTCTTAACTTTTAACCAAAAAACAAAATAACTTACAGAACTTCAAATTGAAATCAACTGGTGATTTGGCTGACCACAATCTCAAGGTGTTGACAAAGTTGTTGCCATAACCAGGAATAGGGTTATCATAAGGCATGGCGTAAACAATTTGTGTGTCTACCCACTTTTTGCCTTCGGGTGTGTCAATGACACGGCCGTAAAAGTTCACTGGCAGCATAAATTCAGGTCTAGCTTTTTCCCAGGGGTTGCCAAAACGCAACCAATCATCTGGCTCCTCAGCCTGTTCACCGTTCTTAATCTTTTGGGCGAAAATACCATATTCATAGCGAATACCGTAGCCGTAAGCAGCCAAACCCAGTGTGGCCATAGAGTCAAGGAAACAGGCAGCTAAACGACCCAAACCACCGTTACCCAAACCGGCGTCTTCTTCCATTTCTTCCAAGCACTCAATATCGAGACCCAATTGGTACATGGCCTCTTCGCACTCGCTTTGAATACCCAAGTTAATCATGGTGTTTTGGAGCGAGCGGCCCATATAGTACTCCAAAGAAAGATAGTACACACGCTGAAAGAACAAATATAAAATAGAGTTTTTAGTGCATAATTTCAAAGTAATGGATTTTATGTCATATAAAAAGCAACCCAGTGGAAAATGAAGCGAAGTACTTCGATAATAATCAATGATGATATAGTAAGGGAGCAAGCTAAGTACTTCTAAATGAAAATATAAAATTAATACAAAAATGTGGGCCAATAGGAACATTTAACTAGTGATAAACGTGACTTCATTAAAAAGTTAATTTCAGAAGGAAACACTTTTCAATTTATTCAGAATCTTGTTGGTCTTGAAAGAATCGCGAGGAAGAGAAAAAGTAAAGCAATTTATTTATACTTTATCTTCTAGTGTACTTTTTAAAAGTCAGTATCTTATGGTTGGTTTCAAAATTATACATAAAATCTTCTTCTTCTTCTTCCTGTGCTGACATACTATGTATGTCAAAAAAGGTGGCTTAGGACACTTAATCCATGGTGCCACCTTTGTGGTGATAATTTTGTTTTGTTGTGTAGGAGCTTCCTTCGGTTGCTGCGAACGACCTATACCTTCATATAGGAAGTAGGAGTTTCCAAGATCCACTCCCTTGTGGTGGTTGTTTTTATTATTGTTGTTTTTGTTTTTGCATGTGGTTAATGGAAACCAACGGCAACCATTAATCACATGCGGCGAGACGCAAAACTCTCGAAGGTTAATAAACAACAGTGGCCTGGTTGCATTTAAGAAATAATTGCCAACGACGCGTGATGTTGACTCGCCCAGAGCTGCTTTACGAATCATACATAAAATCGATCCGAATTCATCACACACAACAGTGAATAGTGCCCAAAATGGCACAATCAGTGTTGTCAGATTTATTTTCGGCCTCCTCGCCAAATGCATTGTCGAATATCGCCAAGTATCGCCAATATAATAAAACATTAAATTTTAGCTGCAAAAATATTTTTATTATGTAATTATGTACATTACAAATATCGTTAAATTTTAAATTCAGTAGGTAAAGTCTATCGTGAAACATAAAAAATTATTATTTAAAGCGGCCCACCTACTTTCGTATTGTACAATAATATAGCCAATACAATAATATAGAAAAATAACTTATTCCAAAAATCAATCTTATGCCCGTAATTTCTACAAATAGATATCTATTGGTGTCTAGATATATATCGTGTAAGTTGAATTTTATAAGTAAAACTCGTAGGCATAAACGTTAGGTAAATTATCTGTGTGTAGAAATTACGGGCATTAATAGGATAAATTGAAGTTGAACACCAAGATCAAAATTATTATTTAAATCATGTGATAAAACGGAATTAACGTTTAATTAAATTTGTGTTAAAGTACACATATCATATCCCTGAAGTAGTAAGTGCCAGCAGCATCGTCGTAATCATACAATTTTGGCGATAACTCTTGCAGCCTTTTTCCTGCTTCATTATCAAAATGTTGGTTTCAATTTATAAAAGGAAGTTTTCCCCACTGTGTTTCATAAACACCAAATGAGATTTTTTGGTCCATAATTTTTTTTTAAACTTCTTGAGTTTCAGAAAATTTTTGTTTGAGATAAAGAGTCACAACATTTGGAATTTTTTTCACGAAATGTTTTATGTTGGAGAAGAAATTGCTTATATAAAAAATTTCATAGTTTTAACATTATTATATTTTATTGAAATCGTAAAAATATAGCCAAAAATATCGCCAAGGAGTTCAAATATCGCCAAGTAAATCGCCAATCGCCATTTCAAAATTTTCATCGCCAAAAACAAATTTTTGTCGCCACGTTTGGCGACATATCGCCATATCTGACAACACTGTGCACAATTGTGCCACATTACCCATCACTGGGCAAGAGTGCAAAAATAAATCTCTTAAAAACGTGTTGCTCTCTTTGGAATATCTCTCAAAAACTTTTAAATTTTATAGCAAATTATAGCACGCTCTTATTGTATATATTATGTTCAGCGTGACCATATTAGCTTATTTTGAGCTAAATTTAGCTTATTTATTTCAGATTTAGCTTGAAAATTTTCATTTAGCTCTTAGCTTATTTTTTAGCTTTTTTTAAAAACTCATTTAGCTTTTTTAGCCTTTTTTTAGTCTAAATTGCGTGTTCTCTAAAAATATATTAAAAACATAAACAACTTATAAAAATTTTAATTTTTTAACATTGTAAAATAGTTTACAAGAAATACAAAATGTAAATTATACGACAATTTTATAACAGAAATGGAAAGTTGAAAAATAGTAGATAATGGCAGAATGGTTAGAATTCCAATGGAAAGAGTTAAATTCATATTAGTGGCCAAAACACTTTTTGAGTTGTTTGGGTATAAAATGATTTGACTTGAGTTGAACGTTCATTCAGCGGCATCAATTAACTTAAAACAAAAACCTGAAATAGCCTTAAGCCTGGATAACACTATGTACTGATTTTCGTCGGGCCACCTCAATAAAGTCATAAGTAATAAGCCAAAATGGCATTATTACTTAATTAATTCTGGAATAAGTCTATATGGGCTTATTACCAATGCAGTGTGGCGCAATTATGTCCTTGTATTTCAATAAGTCGATAAATTAGAGCAAAATCTTTACTTATGACTTTATTTCACTGATCTGACGAAACTCGGTACATTGTGCAGATAGTGTGATCCATGCTTTACCTTAAATAGCATTAATTCACTTAAAAAGCTTTCGTATTTTAGTATAAATGTTTTTACATTTTTTAAAACTTTTTAAGATTATTTTGGGGAAGTTTTTGTTTTGTTCTTCATTAAATTTAAAATATAATAATTAATAAATAATTTCATTAAACAAATATTCTATATGTATAATAAAAGAATATGTTTGTGTAATATTTAACGTTAGTTTAGCAATAAGAAACTACTAAAAAGTGATCAAAGAAGAGGAAAAAAGCTTTATTTTCTATTATTTTCTAGCCTAAAATGTAACTTTTTAGCTTATTTTAGCTTTTTTTCAAACGTGATTTAGCTTAATATTATTTTAAAATCTGGTCACACTGATTATGTTAAATGTATTTCAAATATGTGTCACTAAGCAATGCTAAATATAAGTATGTATGTATTCTCAAACAAATGCACATTAAAATCAAGTGCAACATGTTGTTTTTACAATCGTTGCAATCAGTGCAGGCATGGAAAAATGTATACCATCAGCTTTTTTTACAATATACAATGCATATACATATGTATGTATGTATGTAGCTATCAGAAGCACCATGAGGAGTCGCGAGACGGAATATATAGTGTTTTCCTATTTCAGCCTCTTATACACTTCGTCAATATTTATCATTATGCACACACATATAATAAAAGTAATTATTTTCCTGTTTGAAGTCGTTTTCGATGATTTTGTTATTTTATGTACCCATTGTGCATTAGTTGGTATTGTAAAATCAATTGCCTATGTCTATTGCTAGAAACACAACTGGGACGAACGACGAATATTTAGGTGCGAACTTTCGTCATAAAAAATAAAACACATTTGTGTATATGAAAATGAACACAACACCGCCGTAGAACGAAATTCGTCGTGTGTGACGAATATGTAAAGTCTACTTTTGCTAACATCTGAACCAATTAAGATATCTTTAAACGATTTGGTGGGTGAATGTATGACACATCAAGTTTTATAATGCTGAAATAAAAAAAAATTCAAATATCTACATATAACCGATCATGTCAGAGCAACGAAGATTTGACAAAACATAAAAAAAGGAAATAGAATTATTAATTTTTTCAATACATAATTGTACAACTAGTATTTCATAATGTAATGTGGACACTAGTGCAATTTCAAAGCAGAATTTTATATACACATATGTACGTACATATGTAAATCTGGACTAGGTATGTATTTCAAATTTTTTAAACCAAAATACATAACAGTGCAACTAGTAATAATTTCCCATCCCTGCAACAGCAACTCGCAAAATAGTTTTGTTCGTGACATACATACATACATATATTACGTGAGAGAAAACAAGGAAAAAAGAAACGAAGGTTGACCTCAAAATATGCTACATGTGCACATACATATGCATTCGTACATAAAAATATGTATGTATGTGGATCAGTGTTGCCAGTTTAGGGGATTTGTGGTTTTTTTCGCGATTGGAGATGAAAATTTCGTATTGGGGATCTGGGGATTTGTTGGGGATGATAACCAAATTTTAGGGAATTTTTTTTATAACTGATGGTAACTAGAATGATTTTTGTTTTGAACTTAGAAATATGGGTCAATTCAATTTGCTGTGACAAATTTAATCTTTCTGCTGAAATGGTAAAGCTTTTTAATACAAGTACTATTACAACAAAGTTTGAGGCTGATGAATCAAAAATTTGAAATGGTAAACTTTGGTTAAATATTTTTTTATACTTGTGTATATTAAACTAATTATGTGTAATTTTTTCTTTACAAGTTTTATAAGTACAAATCAAATTAATATGAATGTAAATATAGCTATCGATATAAATAAATTTTATTGAATAAACATGTTATTTTTGACATTATTTTTTAAATAAAATTAAAAATTTTTATTTTTTTCACAAAAGAAAAAAATGTGAATAAAAAAGTCAATTTGGGGATTTTTGGGGATGACAAATCAAAAATTGGGGATAAGCTCTAGAAAAAAACTGGCAATACTGATGTGGATACTTTATCGATATTGTTATGTGAAAAGTAATGAAAATTATTATAGAGATGTAATGTAACGTAACCTACTTTTCATATAAAAATATCGATCAGCTGTTTCCTACGTTGCAGTTACTTTACATTACAGTCGGGTAACTGAGCCTTTAAAAAATTTTGAAAATTTTACTTTTCTCTCAAGATTTGAGTAGTAGTAGATATTTGTATACAATTTTTATACAGTATGAAGAACGATATTAGGATTAATTCTGTATCATTAACTAAAAAATTAAATTTTTGTGTTATGACGTTCTTTGAGTAAATGGATATCACCCACATAATACATACATACATACATAATTCCGAAATCATTATTGAAAGTTTACTTAACCCTACACATTTATTCAGAGTTTCAGCCAGCGACGCAGTGTTGCGCTGACATTTGAGAAAATTTGCTCATATAAAAAATGTTTAGGAAATGAATTTTCAAATTACTTAATTTGGGCAAATGTTTTGGCCTATTTATTAAATCCATAAATGAAATCATAAATAAAGGAAAGCAATTTAAAATGAACAAATAATTATCGTTCGATCGATAAGTTGTATTGCAAACAACAACATTAGAAATTTTTTTGTTGTTTTCAATATAAGTATTCGATCGAACGATTTTTGGTGACATCGTGGGAAAGGCCGTTAATATTTTTTTTTTATTTTAACCTACACTGTCGGAAATTCGGTTAACTTTAAGCTAACTATTTCGCAACTAGTACTGACTGACACTTGGATTACTTTTCAATGTAATCAACTGACTATTTTAACATTGCGATGTCCTAGGCTTTGTGTTTGTTCTGGATGACATTGCAGTTAGCTTTTAGTCAGTCTAAGAAAAGTTAACTATAAGTTAACTATTTTTGTAGTCAACCACACATTCTCCGACAGGGTATATTTAGTTTTAGTTTGTAGGTACATACTTATGTATGTATGAACATGTTTTGTTATCATAATCTCTTGAAAATATTTCCCATAGACTTGATTTTATAATAGGCCAGACTAATTAACGACTTATAAAACTTTCCTTAACTATAGATATTTCTTCCCTAATGAATTTTAAAAAGTAAATTGGGTCAATCAGTCAGTAATCAGTACAAAACTGATTTTATTATGAAAAAAAAAAATTCAACACACAAATTAGATTTCGTTAAAAGATTGAAACATACATATGATAAGAAAATCGCGTATGTAATGTGTGTATGTATGTATTTTGACCACTAATTAAAAGCGTGTATCCTCATACATATGTACATTGAAATTATTTTTATAGCTATTTGCAACAGATAAGTGCTCTTGACACTTTTTAGTAGTAGTTATTTGGGCAAAAGGCCTATGTTTGCAAATGTAGTTATGCCATATTTAACGCCGTTGAAGTTTGTATGTACATATTTAGAAACTTCTAAGTAAAAGGTCATCTGAAAATCAACAAAGCAAATATGTATGTACATATGTATACATATGTACATACATATACATATTTATATACGCAAGGAGATTGTATATTAATTGGATTATAATTGTGTTATTTTTTACTTATTATTATTAATTAAATAATCCTCGACATGCATACGAGCTATTGATAAGAACTATTTTTCATGTAAATGAGCATATGAATGTATGTATGTATGTATGTAGATATGCATAAGGCCTGTCATATGTATGTATGTATGTATATACATATGAATATTGTCTATTAAAATTGAATCTAAACTGACTTTTTGCGGTTTGAAAACTGCAATTTAAAGCGTCAAAGCGGGGCTTTGCAGCAATATCACATTGCAAATAAATATGTACATACATACATACATACATATGTACATATTTCTTGAATATGGACTTGAACTAAACTAAAATTTAAGTACAGTTTACATTTGAGGAAAAATTGCATGCGAAAGCAATTTTACATTTCCTGTTGATATTTTCACGTTCAAGCTTACATCTGTGGTAAAGAGGAAAAAGTGCTCACCTCTTGAGAAAATAAAATATTTTTATATTTAGATATGTATGTATGTAGGTACATTTAGTAACTAAATTTTAGTTGTACATATGTTAATTGAAAATAATTAACCCTGGGGAGGGGGGTTCCCCATACAAATATTTAAAAAAATCACAAATGTTTGTATGGTGAACCCCTCAGGGGTGGTTCCAGGGGGTGTGCCACTGGGATAGGTGGGTCGGTCCTCCAAAATTAGTGGGGATCGGTCATACATTTGGACTTGATTGAGGAACTCTAAATGGGTAAAAGTGAGATTTTTAAAAATTTGACCCTTCAAGAAAATTTGACCTTTCGGATCAAAAGTCGAGACATCAAAATACATTTAAGAGGTATGGTTCCTTCGGCAAAGTTTCTTATTTTGATCCCTAGAAAACGATTTTCCTTGTAATTTGAGCGATTTTTTTGCCTCCATACAAATCGACCTGCCCTAATGTGCATAGTCGTCCCCTAGTCAGTAGTAGATTTTCAATAACATTCACATGTTAAATGTCTGTAGTAAAAAGCATTGTCTGGGGTATAACACGTCAGTGGAAGTGCTGACAAAGTCAATAGCGAATCAGTAATGTTTCATTATTGACACTTCCTACAGGGTACATACATATGTATGTATGTATGTATGTATGTAAATTATTAAAATACCACACACGTGGTACACGTTTAGCTTAATTTAAAACAAATTTTACTTATAAAAACCAACAAACTTGTGTTAATGACATGTAACATATTTTTGGGCTTAAATTAGAAATTTTGGTGCAAATTTTTTTTTAAACATTAATTATGCAACAAATTGTTGTTTATTATTATTATATTATTAATAGTTTATTATGTATGTCTCATTTATAAATTTTCAAAGGGGAAAGAAAATGCCTGTCAGCCAGCCTCCTCCCTCAGATGAGACCCAAATGTCTAACAATTCAGCAAGTATGTAGAATACAGAAAACAGAAAATATTCATTTATTTATTTTTGGGTTGTCGTCTCTTTGTTTTTGTCTTTTTTAATTTTTTTCTAAACCAATAACCTTTCAATGACCTTGACAGATTTTTAAAGAAAAAAATTATTTTTCATTTAATAAATTTATAATAGTAAAATAATTAAAATTACGGAAAATCATATACATACTTACATACATACATACATACCTAACAAAACGAGAAACCGTAACAAAAACTGGTTTTATTTAGTTTTAATGTTCTATTTTTTTCTTAGAATTACATACATACATATGTACATATGTATAATAAAAATAAAGAAGAAAAATTAATTATTATTATATTTTTTGAAAATTATTAAATTGAATTGATGCCAAAACCACTGGCTTATTAAGAAAAAAAAAATGTATACGATCTGTACGTTCATGGGATTTTGTACATTCACATGTACATAAGTACATATGTACATAGATATGTATGAACATAAATGCAAATTACTTTCATTTATTGCTGTCACCGAGCAAAAGAATTTCATGATAATATAGTAAAGATATACATACATACATATGTATGTACATATCTTTAATACATACATATGTATACATAAATTTATTTTAATAAGTTCTCGTTTGATTTTTTTACAAATAAATTTGACTTTTAAAGGAAAATTTAAAAAGTAATTTCAATGTACCACATTGAGTACCGCATTTTTGTCCACTCCTAGACCGGATTATTGTTTATATACATACAAATGTATGTAAGTAATATGTATACATATGTACATACATATTTAAATAAACTGAAGTGGCAGTGCCACTAGAAATATGATCGTAGGTTTTTTGGTTCGAAAGGAAAATAGTTGTCCATGCTTAACTACAAACATTATTATTTTTCGACCTAAACTCAAGAAATTGCAAAGAAATATTAATGTAAATATCCATTATTCTTTGTATTAATGCAAAGTTTCATAAATATAAAAATTTTTTATTGCATACTTTCTGTCATTTCTCTGTGTTTTATTAATTTTTAGGGTTCCGTAAACCAAAGGTGAAAAGGCACCCTATTGTTTTCGCTACGCTGTCCGTCTGTCGGTCAGAGGGTATTTTCTCGAGAACCGTAAGAGCTACGGAACTGAAATTTGGACAGAGTGCGTAGAACTTTAGCCGCTACAACAACAAATACATGAGAGTTAAAATTAAAAGGTGTTCCAAAACGAGCAACGAAAAATTTTAAAATCCCATGTAATATATGTACATGCAATTGTATGAAATTTGTAAAGTTAATGTATTTTTGTACAGACTCCAACAATTAACACCAAAATTTAAAAAATCTAAACTAAAGAGTCTTCCATCAGTTAATGTAATTTTGACTGTGTAATTTGGGCAACTTGCTGTATCTTGGAAACCGTAAAAGCCAAACTCTTGAAATTTTCAAAAACGGTAAAACTAAAAAATCCCAAAATTATAAAATTGCCAAACTGAAAAAAATCGCCTAAAACCCAAAAAAAAAGTCGAGAAAACAAAAAAAAAGCACCATATTAAAAAATTTTCTAAAACTAAATTAAATCGCAAAAACCCGGAAAAATTGCAAAAATTAAAAAAAAATCGCCAAAAAAAAACAAAACGCCAAAAACCGAAAAACCGCCCAAACGAGAAAAAGGGACAAAAATAAAAAAAAATCTTTTGAACTGAAAAAAACGCCATAAGCACAAAAAAATACGCCAATTGAAAAAATGCTCAAAACCGAACGTATGGAACTCTTCGTGCGCGAGTCAAAGTCGAACTTTACTGAATTTATTATATTTTAATATATGATGCTAACTGCCTGTCCCACGACGTCACCAGAAATCGTTCGATCGCCAACTTGTATTGCAAACAACAACAAATTTTCTAATGTTATTGTTGTTTTCAATACAAGTTGTCGATCGAAAGATTTCTGATGACATCGTGGGACAGGCGTAAGTGTTATTGTGCTACTTACATATATACCTGATGTTATAGGGCATTTACATCGTCTCGAAATCTAGTATTTACTAGATTTCCACCTAAATCAAGTTGGTTTTTGCAAGATTCCCCATACAAAACGAAATCTACTTTTTCAGTAGATTTGTAAGAAATCTACTCAAAATCTAATATTTTAAACTATTTTTACTACCCTGTATAACATAAATTATGTTATGTGTATATAAAAGGTGAGTAAAATTTTCTATTGAAGGTTTGTGAATGAGATAAGTAGGCATTTTTTTGGGTTACAAGTCTTAGACAAAGGATTTTGTCTTGAAATCTTGAGAAATGTCAAAAGAGCTTATAGGGCATTTACATCAGCACAAAATCTAGCATATTTTGATTAAAATCTTTATGGAAATATATACCGTTTACACCAACTTATTTTGACATTTATCAAGATTTTTTTATCCAAAACAAAACCCACCAAATGATTTGTTTCCAAAACTACAACCAAACAACTGCATTGTAGCCAATTCACAGTCTTTTTTAAGTAGACCGTAGCTAATTCAATCACTTTTTGTTGTATGGGGTAGTAAAGAATAAATAAAAACATTAGATTTTTATTAGATTTAATACAAATCTACTGAAAAATTAGATTTCGTTTTGCATGGGAAATCTGGAAAAAAGCAGCTTGATTTAACTCGAAATCTTGAAAGTACTAGATTTCGAGACAGTGTAAATGCACTATTAAAAGTTTTAGACAAAGGATTTTGTCTTGGTTCAGCGATGCCAACTTGGTGCTTTTGGCACTATTTTTAGTGCTTTTTGAAGATTCAAAAGGCCAAATTTCGAGCGTTAGTGCCAAACTACGAAAAAGCAAAAGAAATTTTCTATATTTCATCAAATTAAAAACAATAATTAAAAAATAAAAACCTGGTGTATTTATTTTTCCAGTGAAAAGCATACCCCTTTTTGGCTGATATATTTCATTAAATAGATAATAGCTTAAAAATATTAAACATTATTAAACGTTATTAAACTTCACTCGTTTGGATATCCACTCGTTTTTCACGTTAGTGCTTTTTGCACTTTTTAGATTTCAAAATTACGCTTTTTAGTGCTTTTTGTTTTAACTTTTTATGTGCTTTTAGAGGCATCACTGTCTTGGATAAGAAGTCTTGAGAAATGTCAAAAGAGCTTAGTGGAAACGATAAGGATTTCGATAAAGTTGACACATCTATTCTGCTAGATTTCGAGACAATGTAAATGCAGTATTATAGCATTTTGTTTTTAATACTCTATTCTTGTTTTATATATACAGACATACATATCGTCACCTTAATATAGAAAGGCCCTAACTCATTATTTGTTTCAAATCGAGATTTTCGCATTTTTCGATACATTATTTTTTTGAGTAGAAATAAATATATAAATAAATAATATAATGCAGAACATTTAATGAAACCGTTTCATTCTTTGAATGAATGATTTTCCTTTCAGCTATTACAGAGTAGACCCACCCCATGATTTCTAATGTTTAAAAAAATGAACCACTTTGTTTTCATTTTTCTTGCTTTTAAGGTTGCTTCTTTTTTTTGTGCCCACTTTTTTCAAAAATCTTCATTAGTTCCTTATTATTTTTACGAATAGGTACAAGTCAAATTTAATTAAATGCAGTTGTTCAACTGTAATTTTGACGTTTTGTATTTTTTTTATGGTTTTTTGACAAAATTTATACATATATGTGCAACAATTTTTAATTCTTCTTGAGTGGCTGGCGAATTGACCCATCCAATATGGTATAGCTTTTTCGCAAAAGTGAAAGTGAATTTTAAAATTACATATTAAAAAATTGCAACATTAAGTCTGATGCACCAAGGCCAAAATGGTTTGTTAGTTTGTGGCAATGACTAAATAATACGTTTAGTTGGCAATGATCCCGTTTTTTTCGGCTAAATACTAAACAAGTATGTACGTATGTATATACATATGTGCATATGCTCGTATACCTACATATGTACATATATACATACATACATACATATGTATGTATGTACATATGATACATTTCTTTTCAGGTTTTCAATGATTGTTTTAATTTATAAAAACAAAACGAATTGACAATTGTAAAGGACGTCAAACAAAAATCAAGAGTAGCAGCAACCGTGAATACTAAAAAATGCAAAAAATCTAAACTTGATCTTAATTTTATTTATGTACCTATTTATTATATGTTTTGAATCGAAAGAAGAAACAAAATAAATGAAACAAGCAAAAACATAGATAAATAAATTGTTTTACCTACTACATATTGGATTTTTGAAAAGATGTCGTAAGTGATTACGAGATTTTTTATGAAAAATTTTCAGTATGCATACATAGATATGTATGTATGTGTGTATGTACGCATGAACATACATACATACATGTGTGTAATAAAATTTTTGATTTAGTTAACATTTTTATCAACCAGTTATAAAATGTTGGAGTAGCTGCATACATACATACATATGTATGTACATACATACACATGTACTATTTGCGTACATTTATGTACAAAAGGAAATGGTTTAACAGTAACTGTTATAAAAAGCACAGCCTGTGCAATGTACATACATACTTACATATGTACATATGTATATACTTTACTCAAATCTTTATTAGAATGTCTTTAACATTTCATCCACTTTACAAAATTTATTTATTTATGTACTTATGTATGTACATAGCGGTTTCATTATTTTATGTAGGCTTATACATATGTACATGCAAACATATGTACTTACATACATATATAATATTTATATACCTATGTAAATAATTATATACATCCGAAGGCATGTATAGTCTGTACATACATATGTACATATGTATGGATCTGTGCGTGATGAGAAAGGTTTTGTTTATTAAATTTTAAACTTACCTTAGGATCATTTTCGTAATAGTGTTGTTGTGTACGAATCCAACGTCCAACCATGTTATCCTTAACGGTATTGGCCAAGGCAAAGTAATAGTCCCGCAAAGTGGCCACATTACGATCCTTAACCAAGGTGTAGTGCAAATGACGATTGAAATTCTTTTTTACTTCAGTGACATTGCCCACCTCTGCTATACCGCGTACCGAGATTTGCTTGCGCTTATCTGCGTCTGATTTTGGTTTAGACATATTCCGTTTTTATTACAATTTAAAAGAGTTATTTATATGTAAGTATACACACTTTATTATTTGTTCTATTGGCTATTTATAACGAAATGCCTTTTTATTAATTATTTATTTATGGTATGTACCTATGTACTTTTTGCTCACTACTGCTAGCGAGTTAATAAACGCTTAAGATAGACAGACGACCGTGTGCACACAATAACGAACAACAACCGTTTGCCACGAACTCTGGAGTGTTTCTCACAAAATGTTTGAAAAATTTAACAAAAAGTGTATTAATTAAAATTTTGTTTTTATTTTTCATTTAAAGAGAGCTAATTTTCTCTTATCTTAATGGCATATTGTATTTATTTTTCTCTCTTCATTTTATTTTTGCGTTAGAAAGTGAGTTAGTTACTTATTTAATAGCATTTCACTAACATCAAACTAAGTCAATTTTTCCTGTTTACACTAATCTACATACATACATATGTATGTACATATGTATTTCTGCTAATTATTCAGGATTTAATGTTTGTGCCTACATTTTCGACATATTGTAAATTTTTTAGCTTAATTTTGCTCTTTGCGCTCTGCTTATGAAATTTAACGGTCACCTTGTCACAAGGTCAAACATGCGTATATGCTTATTTTATCATTAATTATCTGGTTCTCTGTCTCTACATTTTTTAACCATAATTATTTTTATAAAATTATATACATATTGGTTTGCCTCCCTCTATTTAAGCCGGTATGTAAGTATATTATTTGCAGAAAATTTATAGAGCCGTATTATTTATTTCACTCACACACTCCAAAAGATACATACATATGTTTATTGTTTACTTTACATCAGTGTTGCCAGTTCAGTCAGAATGGGAATGGAAACATTGGTACATAGTTGAGTTAGTACTCATACAATATAAGTAAACACGTAGTACATACAAGATACGTATACATATCAATCATTTACTTCAATAGCGTCATAACTTAAAAAAATGCGTTTTTTGAGTTAATAATGCAAAATAATTCGGCATTTTGTATTTTATCTCGTTTAAAAATTTCAGTTACATATGTAAAAAGCATTTACTACTAGGTACCACGTGAGAGAAGAATATTTTATAATTTCTTTTTTGAGTTGTATGTAGGGTGATCGATTATTCAACTTTTTCCAGAGACCGTTTTCGAATAGTTCGAATATTTTAAATTATGAAAAACCCGGTTTCGGTTTTTACAATTCAGGAAAAACCGGTCAAAAGTAGTTAACAGTTCATTACTAAATACTATAAAATAATACAAAAATAAAAAAAAAAACATAAAAATTAAACTTCATATACTTACGTATAGTACATGCATATACTACATATATAATATATGTACATATATATGTACATATGAATGTATGGACATTCTATATAAAATAGGAAGCAAAATGTCAACAAAACTAAAATACACTTTTTACAAATGGATTTTGACATCCATTGCACACCATAAGGCCAATTTAATTCGCCTCTGCTACCACTACATAAAATAATTTCGCTTTAATATTTAAATATTTTAAGGGTAATGAACTATTTTTTCAAAGCCTGGTACGGAGTTCTTAAGGAAATTCCGGTTCCCATATCAACTGTATGAATAAAAACTTACGGAAATTCAAATTGGTAAATTTCATAAAGATATTTCCATTTGCTAGTACGGACTTTCAAAAGAAAACTACACGGAATTTTTAAATTTGTTGCCTATCTTAGGGATGTTATAAATATAAGTGGAGACTTTTTTCAGTCAACTGAAACAAAAATTAATGTTCATACAATTGTTTGCTCACGGAATTTTGGCATTTCTAATTTTCATCAAATTGTAATTAACCTTACGTCTACACCTGATATATTTTTATCATAACAAAAGTCAAACTTTATATTGAAAAATATTTTTTTTCTGTTAGCTCTTTTTTTCTATATAGAATTCGACATTTGTCATGATATATGTAAATATATTAGGTGTAGACGTAGGGTAATGATTTTGTGTTGTAAATTCAAAAATAAATGAACTTTTGTGAATGCAAACATAATTCTACACAAAAGGATACACGCAAGGTGTATTTAACTAGGTGGCAGCGCTACTTCAGCTGATAATTTTTTGCTCTATGTGCTTTGTAGCTGACGAATGTCAAAAACTTCGATTTTGTTTTCGTTTTGGTACAAATATTTTTGTGCTTTTGACATTCTTCGGTTCTTTACACAGCTTTGGTTGCCGTATTTTTGTATAACAAATCCTTAGGCAGTCACCTGTATAATTACACCATGGATACACGATTATTTTTCCGTGTGGAAATAAATGTAAATTTACAAACGTGAAATTCCATAAGAACTCCGTACCAGGCTTTAAGCTTAAATTAGACGGGACATAGCCATAATGCCATAGCATTTCTATGGTCTCACCATAGAAACAAACCAATTGACGTAATGGCGGGTCACCTATAATCAAATGGCTAGGGTTATGATAACAAAAATAAGAGCATATTTTTAGGCTTGTACCCACCCAAACCAAATTGATGCGCTTTGCGCATGTATTTGTCTCCAAAAAAAAATTATTTTGGGAAATTGAATAATAAATTTCAGTAGGATATACTAATATACTACCTGCCTAATATTTTGTTTTTGTTTTCAATATAAATAAGCGAACGAAAATTTCTTGTCGACGTTGTGAGCCAGGCAGTATGTATTAAAAAATGGCATGGAGAAAATTCATGGAGTAATGTACATGTCGTCAGCTGAAATGAAAAACCACGTATGTAAGTAATCGAAAATTCTAAGTCGCATTTAAAGTTAATTATTGGGTATTACATCCAAGCACATGTTTCCATAAATTTTCAACCCTCTATCATAACAATCAACCGAATTAGAAATGAAAATAAAGAATAATCAGTATTTTTAATTAACATTTTCGCGTAAAAATGGTTAAGACGTCTTAAATAATACAAAAGAAATGGAACAAGGGTGAATTAAAAAGGCATGAAATCGATAGATTTCCATAACATACCATATTATTAAGGGCCTAATTTTGTAAATCGCAACGGTCAGCGTTGAAAAATTTTATAGAACATTTTGTCGGCACTTGGCATTGCATTTAACAAAATAAATTACATCTTGTAAGAATACTTACTTGTCCCAAAAAGGATGTATAAATAATAAATAGCCTTCCCCACTGCGCAATTTAGTTAGATTTGCAAATTATTTAAGACTTTAAATTGTATTTATTAATGTTTCTCTTCTATTACTTTATTTTTGTTTATAATTTAAATTGTTTTGAAAAACTTGACGACATTTTTAGACTGCTGAAAATCAACGTTTCATTTTCTTCTTTTTTTTATTGTACAATATAAAATTCTTCTTAATAGATGAATGCTAAAAAACAGTTTAAAACTTAAAAGTCTCAAAATAAATATACATACATGCTTAGTAGTTATGTATAAGCTTATGTTTTATTTTAGGTGAATGAGTGATCGTGAGTAATAATGAAGATTTATGTATGTAAATTAAACAATGAAACATGAATAACACTTTTTTTGTAGACATTTATTTTATTATTCGTTTATTATTTTCTGGCGAGTGTTAACAAAATGTAAAAAATAAAAATCATTAAATCAAAAGCATAGCATATCTTTAAGCTGAAAATAATTTTATAAAAAAATAAAGCATAGTTTTAGGCGTCTAACATTTAAATATTTTTAATAACATTTTAAAATATTTATGCTAAATAAAAACATTCTTTTAAAATCTGTATAATAATTTTTTTTGATATTTTTGTTTTTAAGGCATTTTGATGATAACAAATTTAAACAAAAACATTTGCAACTCATAAAAGGCAAAAGTATACTATGTATGTATGTTGTATGTATTATGTATGATATAAATGTATGATGCGTGTCTATGATAATTTAATAATGCTTTTGTAGTTTTTAATTTACTAACATTTATTAATATTATGTATACTTGAATATTATTAGTATTATTATGCAAAAATAAAATTCAATAAATACATCAAAATGATTTTTATATAGCGTTGATGTATATATTTTCATACTACCTGTTAAAGTTTGTTTTTGGACGATTTGAAAACTTTAGTTTGTAATAAAAATTTTTTTTTAATATATTTCATATATATTTTCAAGTTTTTAAAGATTTTTATTTTATTTCTGTTATTTTTAATATTTTTTTTTTGCTTGATTTTCCTTCATGTTATATATAACTCTTGATTTTCAAGTAAATGTAACTAGCTACATATTAGCTTAGTAATGATGTCATAATTATAAATATAATAATAAAGGATTTAAGTCTTTTTTAAATTAAAAAAAAATATTAAACAAAAGTTTAAGCTACAAGTTTTTTTAATCAACTAAAAAAAAGTTGGGAAAATTATATTTTATTTATAAAACTACAGATATAGAAACTAAAAAAAAGAAAACACCTCGAAATTGCATTGTTCTTTTATTTCCCTAAAAAAAGGTTGTTGTTGTTTTGTTTTATGCTTCATTTCTTTGCTTTGGGAAATCTGTTTAATAAAATTATAAAATAAAAGAATTAATTACAATAGATATAATAATTATAATAATAATAATAATAATATTATTCATAATTTTCAAAAATTAAGCATAATTAAAAATAAAACGTTCTTGTTGTTGTTGTTGTTGTTGTTGTTGTTATATTTTCAAACACCTATCGATCAATCAAAAATTCAATCAATTAATAATTATCATTATAAAGTCAAAACAACATTATAAACTTTTATTAAAAAATATGTTTAATTTCTCCTCTTCAGATTTGGACAAATTATTTTGAGATGGTTGTTGTTGTTGCTGTTGTCTATGTTGCGAAAAGATTTGAAAAAAATTTATAAACGAAATTTATGAAAAATTACATTTTTTTTTGATCTGTTATGTTGCTGTTTAATTTTAACTGCCACTAATAAATTTTGTTACGTTTTATATTTCTTTTTTGTATTGTTTTGAGTTATTTTTTAGAGTAAGTTTTGTTCTCTTAACACAAAGAAAAAAATGTAATTGCAATAAGATAGTGAAGTTGCATTTGCTTTATTTATCCTTTCAATCTTGTTCTCTTGATATAAGTTTTTAAGATGTCAATAAAAAATGTTTGTGGCTTTACCACATGCATGCTTGGCTAATTTGTTGCATCTGAAATTTACTTGTCCTTATCGCTTTCAGCAGCAATAGGCTTCTTGTTGCCAATTGGAATGGCAGCTTTGATTCTAAAAAAACAAAACAAGTAATTAAATAAATTAAATAGATGTATTAAGAAAATAGTACACAATTTCTATTACGCACTTTTCAGTTACTTCAGCAAATTTGCTTCTGGCCAAATCCAAATAAGTATCAATAGATTGTTTGTTGTTTTCATATACCTTGGGCAAGGTGAACAGGGTGACAAAAGCTGAAACAGACAAAATAAAATTATGTTATGAGTGCCTATGAATTAAAATTTTAAATAATTTACGAACCAAGGCAGATTCATTTCCAGGTAGTATCAGGATTACAAAAACAATGAAAAAATACAACAATGAAAAAAACAACATGGGTTGTAGTTCATCAAAAACTTCAAAAATAGAATTTGTTTAACATAACAATAATAAAAATTATTCACATAACTTTGAAAATATTTCTCCGCGGCAGCTACCACTAACAACATTTGCAACGTTTAGCACTTCTCACAATTTTTTAATAGTTTTTTCATATTTATAAATTTGTTTTCACAGAATTTTTTTTAATAAAATATTTTTCATATTGAATTTTTTTAACATTTTCTTTTAATTTCTCTTTCGTAAAAAATTTTTGAAGTTTCCGATGAACTTTAATTTGAAAAAAAAAATAGCTCAGCTGAATTTCCGCTACTACCTTGTGAATGTGCCTTGTTACGAACGTTTTCAATCCGATTTTTTCAAAATAAATGTACTTTTGTAAAATATTTCTTATTTATTCGGCCCTGTTCTGTAAACCGAATCGGATTAAATTCCTCGTTTTCCAACAATGAATAATGGTCCTGCAGACTAAACACGATAATTTTCTTTCAAATATGATATTTCTACAGTCAGAGTAGTTTCTACAATGCAAGCAAGCGACTTGTCTAGAAAAAATATATGAAAAGCACTCAAATTTTTGAGTGATTTTGTAGACAAGTCGCTTGATTGCATTGTGGAAACTACATGTTAGTTTTCTAAAATCGTGCAGTTTCAAATCGATCGGTTTACAGAACAGGGCCGATTACAATATTCTGTAATTTTATTAAGGTTAAAGTCTCTTGTTTTTATATTAAAAATTGTTTGTTTATATTTCGATATTTCGTCACTCCTTTGTGTGGCTTCTTCAGGGGGAAAAATATATTTTCAAAAAAATTTTAATAAAGGTATTCATTTCAGGTTTTTTCTGTTGGAAAAATGGAAAAATGTAATTTTTTTACAACAAACACAGGAAAAAAAAATTCCACCAAAAGTTGAATTTAAAATTTCAACTTTTGGTGAATTTTTTTACCTGTGTTTGTTGTAAGAAAAATTACATTTTTCCATTTTTCCAACCAAAAAAATCTGAAATAAATACCTTTAATATAAAAACAAGAGACCTTAAGAGTAATAAACTTAGAGAATATTATAATTAAAAGAGGTCAAGAAATTGGAAGAATGATTTCTTTTTTATTTCTATTTTGGAAAAGCTTTTTGTAAAAATTAACTTTTCATAAAATTTAGTTTATAAAATAACTGATTTATTCATAAAAAATAATTAAGTTTTATAAAGTGTTTATAAAACAAATGTTATATTAAAAAGTGTTTTATAAACGTCTTATAAATCCAAACTACGAGTATTTATTTTGAATAAAGTCTTAACTATTTTTTTTTAAATGAAATACACGAAGATAAAAATCAATATAATTTATTTACAAAAATTCTTACCCAAAATAACCAATGTCATGCCATTGAACCATGCTCCAATGTAGGTCATTACCCATAAAATCACACCGAATTTAATGGAATCAACTAAGTCTTCAACCAAAAACAATCTTCTCAATTCAGCAGTGAAGCCATTTAAATGGGCAACAGCAACACCAGCAATATTTTGAATTTTCTCTTGCGACAATGTTAAATCGAATTCCAAATATTCTCTAAAAATAAATAATATGAAGTAAAATATTTCCTTAATTAGTGTTATAAAAATCAAAAATTTACTTGAAGGGATGACCATCTGATGTCTTTTGTATTGCCTGCATTACCGATTTATAGATTCTGAATGCAATTGTGCCCGTCAGTAGGATCAATGACAAATAGGCAAATACACTGATGACAGAGAAACATGAAATTGCCAAAAGTGTGACAAGTCCAGCACCAAAAACAATACCAGATTTCTTCACATCGCGCCAATAAATAAGGGACTCCACTAAAAATAAAAATATATATAATTTTTTATATTAACTTTATGTGAAATATAACAACTTGTAATGTACTCGTATTGTAGCATATGAAGTACGATGTGTATCACACTAATCATAACCAGTCACAACAACGAAAACTCCAGGGGGTCTACTCTGTAATTCGAAACGAAAGAAAATGCTTTCAAATTTGCATGTAATTAACATACAAATTCGAAAGGACTTTCTTTCGTTTCGAATTACAGAGTAGACTCCAGATGTCGATAAGTCCTAGTTTACACTATGCAAGTCTTATTGCTAAGCTGATTAGTTTGATGGAGAGAGAGAGAGAGAGAGAGAGAGACGAGGGGAACAGAAACGTTTTGCTAACAAACTAACTTAGCAATACGACTTGCATTGTGTAAACTAGGTCTTACACGGTACTTAACGGTATTTTATATTGTTCAAGAAGATTGTGTTGCAAAAGAAATTTCTGCGCTCATTAGAGATTTGTTCAGTGAACTAGTTTATGAAACAACAAATAAATTTTTTAATTTTGATTGTGACTGTTTATGATTTAGTCTGCGATATGTAAATACATATCGTTACCTTAATATAGAAAGGCCCTAACTTATTATTTTTTTGAAATCGCGATTTTGGAATTTTTCGATACATTCTATTGAAATATACAAAAATAACTCGATTTAGAAAAAAAAAATAATGAGTTAGGGCATTTTTATATTAAGGTAACGATATGCATGTATATGTGAAATAATTTAATAAGACTGCGTTTAGATTCGAAAAATTTAATTTGACAACACAACAGGCCTGGATTGGGTTACATATGTGTATGTCCCCGGACATACACTAAATTACTACTCTTTTCAACCTAACTAAGCCACTTTTTTTATATGAAATAAAGAAACACTCTATAAAAATAAGCAGATACATAAATTCATATATTTTTGTGGTATTGTATTCAGGCTTATCATAAATAAAATTTCACATGGAAATTTCTGAACGTGTGAACAATTGCCATCAAAAAACTTCACACGATTCCGAAATATTTATTCACAAGGATTTGTGTGTTGGAAAAAGTGGAAATATGTAAGTTTTTAATTTTATTGGAATTGAAGATGCGAAATTAAAATTCACGTGAACGAAAAATTTTATTCGGAAATTCGCACATGTGGAATTTATGATAGGGCTGATTATCTTTGATATTTGGACTGGGGCAAAAAAAAAAAGGTCTAAGATAGATAGGGTGCCCCTGTGGCTGAGTGGTAGCGATGCTAGCCTCTCAGTCCAGAGGTCGTAGGTTCGATTCCCGACATAGACCCTGGGTGTTTTCCGCAGACAAGCTAATCGCTTCGCGGGTTGTTTGTTAAAAAAATAAATAAAAATAAAGCACAAGTTTTTATTAAAGTAATTTTAAGAAATATACAAATTTCTAAAAAGCACTACTTAGTGCTTTTTCTTAGTTTGGCACTAACGCTCAAAATTTGGCGTTTTAAGTCTTCAAAAAGCACTGAATATAGTGCCAAAAGCACCAAGTTGGCATCGCTGGTTGGATTCTATAACATTGTATATTAGTTACGTTTGAAATACGTGTCTGAATCAAACAGTTTTACGTTAGTATTTAGTGGTTACGCGTTTTTGGGCAAATCTTTGAAAAGTGTGAACGTAGCTTAAGAATTGCATGGATGGATGGATGGATGGATGTATCGTTAGATATTTAATATGCACCTTTTTCACTTTTTTTAACTATATTTCAAACAAGATTTATACATTGTTGTTGCTATATAATTTTTATATTAATCATCAATATCACACATCTTAAAAGAAATCTTTCAGATTTTTTTCAAAAGATGCCAAAAATACCGCACAATGATACCAACAGCTACAAACGCACATGCCAAAATTTTTCACAAAAGAAAGACAAGAAAAAATAAAGAAAATTACACACTCTCAAATTATAATTATGCAACAATAATATATAAATATTTATTCTTTTTTTAATATTTTAAAAAATTTTTTTGTTTAAAATTTAAATAAGTATGAAATTCTTTCGTACTTTTCGCAATATTTGAGGGAACTTAAGGAAATGTACTATATATAAATGCAATTTATAAAATGATAAAATATATTTAATAAACTTAAAAAAACCTAGACCGGATCACAAAAATTTTTATTTTAAATGCGTCCAAATGAGACAAGACCGAATGACTGACGTTGCTACTTTTGCTTGAAAACTTTTTCACTCCAACAAAAGTATAAAGAAAAAAAAGAGAAATATTAAAAAAAATTCAAATTTCGATCTTTAGCTTGAGGAGAAATATTGTTTAAAAATAAACAAACTTTTATTTTATATACATACATACATACATATACATATGTAGGTATGTATTTATGTTTGTATATATCTACATATATATTATTTTTCGTTCTGAAGTGCCCTCCCTCATACTGAGAGGAGTATTGAGTAAAATATTTGTTTTTTAAACACGGCGTATAAAATAATATATTTGCTAGCAAATTAAAAAAAATTAGCTTTTAGTTCAAATACAAGTTTAAAATAAAGACATTTGAGATTGAGAGCTAATAAAAATTATAATTCAGACATCTTTCCAATTATCGTATAAAAGTGCCATATTTTTAAATTAAAATTTATTTCACTTTTATTTTATAAAAACTTTTTTAATACAAATTTTATAAAATTTTTTACTGTTCTGTTCTTATATGCTGAAACAAAGAAAGTTCTTGCTTTTAAATTTTCACTTAAACTCATTGATGTACGTATATTCGGTTATTTTCTGTATTCAACGTGAAATTAAATTATTCGGAATAGCCATAGAATTGTTGTTATAAATACATATTTTCAACATCAATTCTATGGCAATTCCGCACGTTTTAATTTCACGTGGAATATACAGCATTCCCGTTTATTTTTAAGCTTTTTTTTAAAGATTAAATAACGTACATTTTCTTATTTTGCTTACTATTATGTTCTTTACGTCCCTTTTCACAATGTATGCTTAAGAGTTAACGTGAACCTTAACTGACAGTTCTTCATACAAAACTTGCCGTTAAAGTCCCTGTTGGGTTTTAATTGTACATTGAGAAAAGGGCCGTTAGTCAAATAAAACTTAATGGTGTAGGGTGTGCGTAATTCTTCTTAAAATATTCTTTATACAATTTAAAATGATTTTTAGATAATGCTTTGAGAAACGCGTGGGGGTCGCGACCGGTCAATCTTCCGTAAAACGATATATATACATATAGTATATATAGTATATTTAGCTTTTTCTTTTGAGATCATGGATTTAAGACAAATACATAAATATACATAAGCCTTAGGTCTGTTCATTTGCTTTCCTAGCAGAAACCAGCATACGAAAAAGTAAATGAACGCTTTATGCATTAAACACATTCACCACAGCAGGCTACACGAACACACGACTTCAAATGCCGCTAGCTGCATTTGTCGCCTCGGAGCCAGCTACTTAATTATTTTGGAGACGGCAACAGCACCATCTGCAGCTGATATTCAAGTACAAATACATAATTCAGTATTGCCACTTTCATATATTTTGCATTTATAAAAATTAATTACTCTTTCAAAATGTACTTATTTCACGCAAAAGTACAAACATGAATCAATCTATTCTTTACATCAATTTTTGGATATTGTTTCTGGTAAATAATATGAAATAATTGTACGATATCATTCGTTAAACATTTTGTATTATACTGGCAACACTTCATTTGCTCATTGTAGCCAAAGAAATAGAAATTAGTTTAATTGCAGTACAACGACAAAATCAGAACAGACAACAACCTGTCGCCCTGTCGCCCTGTTGCCTTGGTGTGTTCAAAATAATCATTCCCATATAAACATGTGTATTCTATCCTTGACATTTGGTAGCCGGTAGCTTGCTGTGGTGAATGTGTTTAATGCATTAATGAAAACTTTCCAGTAACAATTGAAGCACAGCCGCGAATAACGTTCTAAAAGACATTTTTTAAAAAACCACTTTTTTCACAGATTAACATTAACATAACTCTCTTGCGTTGTTCAAACGTCAAACCATTCAAAATTATGCACCCTATCGCCGTCAAAATACAATTACAATCAGTCAGTCGGTGGAAAACTTTGTAAGTAACTAATAAAATCATGCAAACGAAATTGTCGAAAATAATTGATAAATGTAGCAGAGATACAAAAAGAAAAGTTAATGCTAGTTATCATTATTTTCGATAACCTAAAAAAATTTAAACGAAAAAACCAATCTTGCTTTAAAATACGTTTTTGAACTCTCCTGAAAAAGTATTATTTTGTCACTTAAAACGTTATTCGCGGCTAACCTTCAATTGTTAAAAATTTTTAGTAAATGAACAAAAAGTTAAAATTTCATCAGGTATGCAAAAGTGTATGTACTTAATTAGAATTTCAACAATATCGCCGTAAAATAGACGTATGGCTCGATTAACTAGTCCCAGTTTACACTAGTCAAGTCTTATTGCTAAGCTTATCACTTTTTCTTCTTAAACTTAAATCAATAAATACATGTCTGAATCAAACAGTTTTTCATTAGTAATTAGTGGTTATACTTTCTTTGGCACAGGGCACACAGATGTAAACCCGGCCTAAGCCTAAGCACAATGAGATAGAAAATCTGTCACATCAATTTACTTGACAGCCAAGAAAATCCACAAACTAGTATTAGGATGATCGTCGCAAGCAAGTGGGTGGGCTAGCTGCAGCGTTGGCAGTTTAGGGGATTTGTCCCCAAATTGGGGATGATAATTTCGTATTGGAGATCTGGGGATTTGTTGGGGATGATAACCAAATTTGAGGGGATTTTTTGGGGATTTTTTTATAACTGATGGTAACAAGAATGATTTTTGAACTAAGAAATATGCATCTGGCAAGTCTAAAAATGTGAATGGTTTCTAATAATGAAGAAGTATCAAGGCAGATTAGCCAATAATGAACACTACCAAAACAAAAATACGTAACAAAATGCAATACGACTTGTACAACAAAGTTTGAGGCTGATGAATCAGAAGATTTCGAATCTGAAGTTTTTGGAATGGTAAGCTTTGGCTAAAAATTTTTTATACTTGTTTATATTAAGCTATAAGTAATTTTTTCTTTACAAGTTTTATAAGTACAAATTAAATTAATATGAATGTAAATATAGCTATCGATATAAATGAATTTTATTGAATAAATATGTTATTTTTGTCATTATTTTTTGAATACATAAAATTAAAAAAATTCATATTTTTACCAAAAAATAATTTGAATCAAAAACACTCAATTTGGGGATTTTTGGGGGATGACAAATCAAAAATTGGGTATAAGCTCTAGAAAAAAACTGGCAGCACTGGCTAGCTGAAATAATAGGAATTTTTAAGTCCTCTACTCTTACATCGCATATTGACTGAAAGATGTTTCAGTAGAGTGTTGGGCGATATTTCACCGCAGTTACGACGAGTTTTTGCGTCTATTCATAACTATATTTGAGGCAAATTAATATTCATAGCAGTAGAGTTACCAAAATCAAATTACCCTTATTCCAGTTGTCGACATCGACGTCACTATAACACAATACAAAAAAATTGTATTACTACATCGCACCTTCTTCGCCAGACTATTTGCTATTTCCAAACTAACTTGAAAGAATGGTTTGGTGATAAAAAAGATTTGCCAACAATGAATATGTGGTGCAGCCAGGCAGTTCTTACTATAAACAGGGCATCGAAGCTATTGAATATCGCTGCTAAAAATGCATCGAACAAGATGAAAGATTGGATGTGGAGAAATAAAATAAAAATATTCCGCAAATTTATTGTGTTTCCTCTGCTGTTGGGACCTCCCCGCCCCAATCCCCTTTATTATATTCAAATACGAGTAGTTATATACATAAGTATTTTCACACGAGGTGCATAATTGGCAAAATAATGACGTCATACGAGTAATTTCAACAAGTAAAATGTGTTTAATTTATAAAATAAGAATTTATAAAAAAGATAGCAATAATGTCTGACTTTCTCATAGAACTTTTCCAAAAACAAAACTTAATTTTAAATAAAATGAGTGAGCGAGATGCATAGATACAATAATAGCTCACTTTATCTACACAATTTTGTTTTTTCTTGGCTTAAACGTGTTAAATTCAAGATTTTTGTTTTTATCATTTACCTACCAGAGAAACAAGCTGATCGGCTCACAGCCGGCTGAAGAGCCGGCGCCGACTTTTAATGTAAAATCAAGCCGCCGCCGATGCATGCGGCTACCATCGGCTCGGAATTGCAGCCGGCTAATTGTTTTTTGTAGTTGCAAATTTGTACTAAATCTTAGAAATAATTTTTTTTTTAATTTTTTTATAGAAATTTTTATTCAAAAACGTATAAAAACCGGCTCAAGCCGGCTTATGAGCCGCCGCCGACTATTGTTTCCTACTTTTTAAGACGGCTTGTTTCTCTGCTACATACATATCAGTGATGGGAAATGTGGTACAATTGTGCCATTTTTGGCACTATTGGATGTTAGCTGGCACTGTGGCACTCTCACTCGTTTTCAGGCACTTTTTGTCCATTCGGCCCATAACCGCCAAAAAAGGTTAAGCGGCACATTTTCTTTCACTTCTTTTTTTGACGAAAATCGATTATCTGCGATCGTAACTAATCAATTTTCGTCAAAAAATTAAGCTCGAAATTTAGTATGTTGCTTAAGCTTTGTGGCGGTTATGGTTAATTACTTTAAATTTTTTTCACTGGTAATATGAGGATTCATACTACATAATTAACTCAACAATCCCATTTTTTGAGTCATGACATTGTTTTAGTAAATGAGCGATGTATTCCTTAGAATCATATTTTGTTCAATTATGTTACAAGACTAGCTGAGCCTGCTAAACGTTGCCTTGCCCTCAATTATTGGTTTTTCGTCATATGTTTGTTTTATAGATACCTACATAAAAAGCCTATATTTCCATTTTCATAAAAATCGGTCAGCAGTCACTTTCACAATTCGGCCAGGTGACGGTCAAGCGGACAGATAGAACAGCATGTTCACGTCAAAATAGCTTTATTTTTCTTTTGAGTAGGTAAACTATTGCTTTAATAGATTTCTTCTAAAATGATAGTGAATATTTTCTGAATGTAGGAAGTTTAGCGCCCGTGTTAAAAACATTTTTAAAATCAGACCTAATTTTTGAACTTTTTTTTTTTGTAATATTCATGGAATTTTCTAGATATACAGAATAATGTATCATTCAAGGACCATGGTATACTAAACGAACAGCAAGTGCCAACATTTAAATTATATAAAAATAGGTTTGGCACTATTCATGTGATTTTGGCACTATTTAGAAACAGATTCGGCACGAAAACAAGATTTCCAATTCCCATCACTGATACATATGGGCATTTCCATGTCAGCGTACGTGACATTTGTACGCCTACAAAGTGGAATAGATTCTAAAAAAATAGAAGTAAAAAAAAATTATTAAATTTGGAACCCTGTTGTCCAAAATATCGAGGGAAATAAGGGCATAGCGTACGTGACATAAAACGGAAATGGTATCAATATGCATGTAAAAGTGTACGAAAATCTGCGAATTGTGAAGTTTTTTTTCTTGTTTTAAATTTCTTACACGAAGCCAACTATTTTTCCTTTATTATCAGTAATTTTGAAATAAAAAAAGACTTTTGGCTGATTTTATAATGAATGAAGTTTAATAGCGTATGTGACATAGCGTACGTGACGGATTTTTCTCTTATAATATTCTTAAGTAAAAATTTTTTTTAATCTGTGGCAATAAATAATATTGGCTTGAGTCGAAATTTCGTGTTTTGAAAAAAATACACATTTATTTAGAACAAAACTGTTAATTTTATAAAAAAGAAACGATTTTATTAGTTATTATTCGTTGTTTTTTGGTTAAGATGTTATGAAAAAATCCATTGGCAGAAAAATAAAAACTAAAGTAAACTTAAGCTATTATATTGAAAGGCAAAATAATTTTTATTGATAGTAAGTCGAGATAAGTGATTTAGGTTAAATTCAAAAATGCGGAAAACCTGAAATAAGATAGTTTTTTAAAAGCTTATGTGCAGATTCCACAAGTCAGGCAGGCGACTGGTCTAGAAAATTTTGTATGAAAATCACTCAAAAAGATGATGAGATGAGCTTAAATATAACTCCCTGTTTCTACAACCCAGACGACCGACTTGAGTATAAAATTTACATGGAAAGCACTCATTTTCTTGAGTGACTTTCATACAAATTTTCTAGACGAGTCGTCTGCCTGACTTGTAGAAACTGCGCATAAGTTTTTTTAATGACGAATAATTTGAATGGGCTGTTAGTTATTGAACTTAAGTGTATACAAGTTTAAATGCTCAAATATTTTAATATTGATGTAGCTACCTTAAAAAAATTAACTTGAGTTAAGATGTTATTGCTTATGTATTATTTTCCAAAAAGACTTAAGTTAAAATATAAATGGGTATAGTATAAATGATAGATCTTGAAGAAGAAAATAAGAATATATAATAAAATGGAAAAGCACTTATGTCAACTTAAGCCATTATTAAATTTTGCCACAGAAATTTATGCATACAAAAACTTAAAAACAAAACAAAAATATGTATTCAGTGAAAATATCAATAAAAACAATAAAGAGTCAACTTCATTTCTTACTACATACTGTTTACTTGTGATTTTAAAATCACAATTGTGATTTGATGGCGTTCTGAATGATTCTGTGTGATTTTACCCTTTAAAAAATAGAAGAAAACAGCTGACGTTTTGTTTTTTTTGTAACTGCAATATCACAAATGTAAATCACAAAGCAAATAACAACATTTTTGCAAAATTAAGAGTTTTAAATTTTTTTCATAACTTCATAAATTCTTTCGTAGAAAATTGCCCATTTTACTATAAAAATCAATAAAGAAGATATTAAGTTATTCGTTTAATTAATCAATTGAGAATTTCAAAATAAAGTGATTGAAAAAATAACCAAGTGATTTCAAATCGGCAGTCATTTAGCTGACCGGTTTAAAATCACAAAAATGCAAAAAGTTATATGTGCAGAACACCTTTCTTGTATTTTCAATTCACTTTCACAAAAAGTGATTCTCAGAACATGTCTGATAATTATCAAGTTAACGCTGATACATTCAATTGCAATTTTAATACTTAGAATAGCGTACGTGACGAACTTTAAATGCTTATAAAATTTTTATTACACTAAATTGAGAAAAAATTTCGAACAATATTTATTTGCGACAATTATCCTACTTTGAACTTTTATTTTGAAACAGCTGCGACCGGTCAACTTCAAATGACATACACAAATAATGTTTTTGCACCGCGTACGTGACATTAAAATAGCATCTAAAGCAAACCAAAAAAATACCGCTTATCGAACTCTAAATTTTCTCTTTCCTCATGGATCTTGTTCATTGTTGTTGTAACATTAATTTTAAAGTATAATTGCAATGTTACAAATACCTGAATCGAGTCGCTAATTAAGAAAAAATAGGTGATTGCAATTTCTTAACATTAATCAAAGAGATGGTCAGTTTAAACAGCTATTTTTGCTCTTGAAAAATTTTTATAAGCTATTAATACCTCTGCATAGTAAAATTTGAGTGATTTTTTCCTCTTTGACATATTTTAAAAAAAATTTCAAGGTTTTTTAATTTTTCAGTCGTGGTTGTCATTTTCATGGAAATGCCCATATATGTATGTATGTATGTCGTCAGTTGGTTCCTGGTTTGCGCCACAGTATATTCAAAATACATTCTGCCTTATCGTGGTTGGCGTATTTCAAATACGACTACGACTGTTTGGTAATAGATTAAAGAAGACTTCAACAGTTTTTCTTTAATCTATTACCAAACAGTCGTAGTCGTATTTGAAATACGCCAACCACGATAAGGCAAATTATGCCTGCAGCAAACCATGAAACCAACCGACGATGTATGTATTTATTTCTTTAATAACACTAACACAAAATCGAAAACGCACTCGTGAGCTTTAATTTTGGAAAGTAAATAGAAAATTTAATAATAAAAATTTCACTGTCACTAAGAGAACAAGTTATAATTACTTTAAAAACAACAAATATTTTAAATGAATAATATATTGTATATAATATAAAAAAAATTTGAATAGAAAACGATTTGCCAAAAAAGGCACTAGCAGCAACAATATACTGCTGCATACATTGGGAAGTAACGACTTGTAGTCATTCTTGCTTTTGTGTTCACCTTGAAGAATCTATCTGTCAGATATACTATGTAAGTACAGATACATACATACGAGTACATACATAGAGAGTGAGACGAATTTGACAAATTATTAATTACATATTGCTAAAGGCCGTTTCACAATATAATACAAGTATTAATACTTTTGACGAAAATGCATCCCTAATCTAATTTCTGTTTCAAAAATTTTAAAAGACAATAACAACTCAACATGTCAGAGTTGCATTTTCCACAAAAGTATTAATACTTGTATTATAGTGTGAAACGGCCTTAATAAAACGATTACATAAATTTCTTTTCATAATAATTACATACATACATACATATGTATGTAACATTCGCCGTCTACATGCAGGCAAATAAGTTATTGAATCAATTAATTTAGCCAAAATGAAAGCGTGGCACACTGTTTGTTAACAATCATAATCGAAGAACAGACAGACAGATTAAATAAAAATATACATACAAAAGTACCCAAAATATAAAAACAAAATTGAGTACGAAAATTGGCGACTACAAAAAAAAATTGAATACGTTTACAAAAATAGGCAAACGAAAAAAGTTTAAAAATTTGTTGTTGTTTTTTGTTTATTTGTTTGTTTGCGTTTATGTTTATTAATTAGACCAATTGGGATGCTTTTAGACATTTCAGAAGCCACGTTGACGGTTAGTGAATTTTTTATAAAGTAATAAAATAGCAACACGAAATATGTATATTTTGTAGAGTGTGGATATTTATAAGAGTTTTAAAATAATAAAATCACTGCATTAAAAGTAAAACAAACAAGAGATAAGACCTGACATATTATTCATATACAGTGGCAATGAAAAGTTGATCTACACTTTTTGTTAATTTGCTTTGCTCGTTCCACAACACTACAGTTTCTTCAAAAATAAATCTAAAAGTCAAAATTTTATTTTTATAAAAGTCCAATTAAAAATTAAAAGCATACATATATATTTTTGAGCTTGCATTGCAAAATGTTTAACCTTCCTATACCCGCGCGTTGGTCTGTGAGACCGACAAAACGATTTTTTTTAAACTATCGATTTTGATGGCTTATTTGCTAAGGACTAAAAATCAATCAAATAAGTGAATACATATTTAATGCGTGATTTTATTTTTTTATTATATCATTGAGATTAACAAAGAATATTTTGTTTTTAGTTTTTTTTCAAAAAAACTAGTATTTCATCTTGTACAAACTTCCGGTCTGAGACCGTGCGCGGGTATATGTGTTATAAAAATTAGCGCGGGTATAGGAAGGTTAACAATATAAGTGATATCAATTTTTTTTAAGAGAAGTAACACTCAGGCAATGAATGTCTACTACTAGCGTGTGCTGTTACCTCCTTTAGGAAAGGGATAGTGATAGAGAAGACAGGTGGTGAAGGAAGATATAGATGAAAGCTTCATTATTTTTACAACTCGGCTTTTTTGCACGCTTCTAATAATGCAGTGTTGCAGCGCCTCTGGAGACAATGAGGCGTATTAAATTTTTGAACCTATGTTTAGTAGTCATTTTATTGGTTATTTTACTTCGTCAATGATTCTGCTACTCAATAGCGATGAAGGAGGGAGCTCTGATATTACATTAGGATTAGTATACGCTGAAGCTGGAGTATTTCAGTGACCAGTGTGTATGCCTTCATCACTCGAACTTTCCTACAACAACTGACACAAAGGGACATTAATGCACATCAGAAAAATGCGTGGTGTTGTTATTTAATGACTCTTAGAACCGGGCTCGAACTCAGTTCCTTCGATTTTGCAGTCAACATGCTAACTAGTTCAGCCAACTTTACCCTCAAAATTCATAAGATTATCGGGTATGTTCTGTATTCCACTTGAAATAAAAACGTTCGGAATTACCATAGAATTGTTGTTGGAAATATGTATTTATAACAACAATGTTATGGCAATTCCGCTCGTTTTAATTTCACGTGGAATGCAAAACATACCCGTATCTTTTATATTCTGGTTTTATGTAGGGCTAATTAACAATAATAATAATTAATAATTGGCCTTGGAGCGAAAAAAATCAACTACATTGTTAATATTAATTCAATCCAGAGCCATGAAATAATATTTAACGCACGAAGACTAGTATTCACTAAACTACACTATCGCACGACTTAAAAATATACAACCTGTTGTTCCTATAAGGACACTACCATGTCTATGTTGGGGCCCAATTTATTATCTGCCTGCGGGAAGCATAGCTGAATGCACCGGGCGTGTCACTAGTTGTGGTTCATTCCACATTCGAGAGTAGAGTCTCAGAGGAATTGCGGGTTGCATCGATCTCCACGTGAGTGTCAATGATACTCGAAATGACATGGCGAGTCATTCCCGCCATTTAAAACCAATAGGTACTACCGGGCGTCGCCGGTTTGGCACGTCTGCAAGCGGACGTCTGTTCTTACATCAAGCGTCTCGCTATATAAATATGTACTGATGTTCTCCGTGCTTGTCTGGCAGCCCTAGCAACAGACTAGGATGCTTTAGCCCAATCAGCTAATCATAAGAAGCTTAAATGCTTAATGAAACCGTAGTTTGAACATTTTCATAAGCTCCATCTTTATTTTGACTATCTAGGATAGTGAATACCGCCCCATAACTAATATTTTTATATCTAATACTTAGTACACATCTGGCATTTGTTGTGTTGCTATTTTGTGTCATTATTTTCAAAATGTGCACATTATATGGTTTTTCTATGGAAAATAATTCCACACAAACAAAAATATCTGAAATGACAAACATTGCCTTTAGTACACACTATTGCGATGTCACAAAAAGCCATAGTGTGTACTCGACATAAAATTTGCCGCACAGAATACTAAGAATAAGAAATGGAATTTTTTTTAACAATATCAAGCAAAACTCCAAAATTTTTTTTTTAAATTTTTACAACAAAAAATTCAATTAAATATTAAAGGTATTCATTTCAGTTTTTTTTTTGTTGGAAAAATGGAAACTTTTATTTTTTTTTACAACAAACACATGAAAAAAATACATTTTTCCATTTTTCCAACAAAAAAAACTGAAATGAATACCTTTATTATCAAAAAATTTAAAATGTTTGTTTTATCATCAATATTTTTTTGAAGTGTATGTACAATTGCGTTGCTAACTATCATTAAATGATTACGTTGATTGCTCTGCATTTAGAAAGTCTTTTTTTTAATTTTTTTACTTAAAACAATATTCTTGTTTTACCTGGACCTCTTTCGGGCAATTGTTGAGCTGATGAACTGTTACGTGTATATTTTCTACCACCAACCATTTTTGTTAATAATTTTTTTATTGAAAAAAAATATTTATTTAATTTTTTATTGAACACTTATTATTCCTTGAGGTAAAACAAGGTTGTACGACAAAACTATTTGGCGCCAAAGGAACAATTAAATTAATTTGTACCAAAAGAATGTGCTTTAGAAATATGCGTGTGAACTGGCAATTAGGTGTTTAATATGTGTGTTTAACCAAAAAGTAAACTTGTTTTTTTATTTATTTAAATATTAATGAAATGAAATCGTGGCAATACTGCAGACCGCCAACGTTTTTCAAGTCGTGACGTTGTATCAATGACTAAAATTCTATTATATTCCAAAGAAATTAAAGACCCAAAACCATAAGCACTGAGCTATGTATTTGCTAGTTATGGTTGAGAGCCATGGAGAGTAAATTCATGCTTTGTTGTTTGGTTTAGTTTTTATACGATTTTTTATTTATTTTTTTGTAAGTTTAATAAAGTTTTGCAACGTAACCTACCAGATACGATCTCAGCACAAGTATAAATTCAAGTGCTTGTTATGCAGTGTTACCAAAATATATATTTAAAATTACACCTCGTAGTAGCCAAAATTACCCGATTTCAGAGGAATTACACCCAATATTAAAATAAATATTTGACACATTTCAAAAATCTTGTTTAAGGTCTACTTATGATTTGGTATCAGCCCCAGTGAAATGCAACTCAAATTTTCTCAAAATGAGTTTCCGATGGCAAAAAACTCTCCTATATAATGTTCATCTGTAATATAAATTTCGAATCAAAAAATTATTTTTTCTTGTTTTGTATAAATTTTTTATGTGTTTTAACATCCAAACTCACAAGAAAACATGTGAAAACGATGTGAAAGCCAGAACACACACGATTTATTATATAAAACAAACGAACTTCAAATTACCCGTAAATTACACCTGAGAGCAATTACCCACGAGCTACACATGCACATAAAAATTACACCTGATTCGGGTAATTACCCGCGATTCGGCAACACTGTTGTTATGGCTAAAACAGAAGAATGTTTGTATGTTTATTTAAGACTGTTACGTTAGTTGTCTCTCCTTCTCTCTCTCCCCATCGTTTTTAAAGAAACAAGTTTTTAACAACACTATTTTTACGTAGTGAAAAGGGCGAAGACAATAGATTGAAGAGTCGCAAAAATAACTTGATAAAATGTTCGTAGTAATTAACAGTGGGTACATGAGGTTACAAAACCGGTCAAATACATTTGGGGCTCTCGAAATGTATTTCGTTGATTTTTTTCTCAGTCTTTCAGAGTTTCGGAAACCAAAAAAGTTGCTCGGCCTCAAGTTAGGAAATAAATTTGAGTGACGCAATGATGATCACTTCTCCCCTAAAAAGGTGTGCAGTTTTTCATTTTAATTTTTGATTTTTTTTTCGCTTAAAATTAAATTAGTTTTGTTTCGAGTTTCTGATCTTCAACCCCAAAAAGACATTGTTGCAACAAAGAAAAAAGATTATGTTTCTGATAGAAATTACTGAATTTTTAATGATAGCCCAAAAAAAGTTATAGAGAAGTAAAAAAAAAACAACATTTGATATTTTTTCTTAGATATTTGTAATAGTTTCATTAGGTGAAAATCATATACAGATGTAAGTACATACATACAAATACATTTGGGTGATTCTCAAAAAAAAAAGTTAATTTTTTTTCTCAGAACCAGGTTTCAAAATTTTGTTTAGGTAAAAAATAGGGCTGTTAAAATATCAGCTCATAATATTAATGATGAGATGGTGCGCATCACACTTTTCGATTTCCCATACGATTTACATGGTATGTAAAGAAAGGAATGTCCTACAGTAAACTTCTTGGTACGGTTTTGTGTACTTCATTATTCATTTTGAGTTTAATACTAACCCCCTGTTTGTGTAAGACGTTTGAGTTAGAAATCTTGGCGTTTTTGTAATAGATTAAAGGAAACTTGTACAACTTTTCTTTAATCTATTACAGAAACGCCAAGATTTTTAACGCAAACGTCTTACACAAACAGGGGGTAAGGCCGGGTTTACTTAACCACTAATTATTATATTATTATAATTATTATATTATATTCGATTCACTAAAATAACAACTTACAAAAACGTAGTTAAGATCGAAATGCAGAATACATACAATCGAAATAGAAATCGAAGAACGGAACGCAGAATACCAAAGTTGCCAAATGGAGAATTTTTCGATTCGATTCGAAACGCAGAATTGGGGTGATAATCAGTTAGGGAGTTTTTATATTAAAGTAACGATATGTCGCTGGAATATTGTTAATTTCACAAGAAATGAAACATTTCATCATGAAATGAAATTGAAAATGTTTCATATTTTTTACGCAGCTTGAGGAAAAAACAAATTTTATATAAAATAATGCTCTTTTTGTCTTGCTTTAATTAAATCTGTTGAATTACTATATAGAGTCTGATGCTATGTTTAGACGACGAGTTGAATCACCTGCTTCGCTCTCTGAATCATGTTTATGAATCATGCTGTTTAGACTACGCATTCGTGCTTCGTGTGCATCGTGCCAATTTAGTGTTTTTCGTACTAGATTTAGAGTTTTTTAATTCATAACAGTGCGGAATTTTTCAAATTGTTGCTTTAAAAAGAAATTATTGCCTTTTTTTGGTGCTTTTCACCTTTGATTTTAGTGCGTTTTACAAGTCTACTAAATATTAATTTGTTAAAGTGTGGTGGCCTTATTTTCACTTTCAAAAACTATCTGCTTTCACCCCTTTTAGACATACAAAGTTTCCTTTGCAGAATGTTAATTCAGCTTGGTGAAATATGAAGGAAGAAAAACTTTATCTTTCATAGTGAGAAAAAAGAATATATTTCTAGAAATTACAGAGGATACCATACACGTTATAAAATAACTTAATTACAATAATCTAATTACTAACCACTGAGGGAAGCAATGTATTGCTTTCTTGATAACGAAAGCTTCCAAAAATGCTTCTGAAAAATACTAACGTAAGGCTCTCTAACAAAGTGGACAAAAGTAAAAAAATTTACACCAGTAACTTTTGCATCTGAGTACACAAAAACTACACATTATTGCTTCTGTAAAACGAATTAGTAAAGCAAAAAATTAACGGCTTTTTGGAAACTGAATGAATTGCTTCTAGCTGGCTTACAAAAACTCTTCTGGGAAGCTGCAATTTTTGCTGGGATGGTGAAATTGAAGAAATAGAACGAAGTATCAGAAATTTAAGGATACATAAATGGAAAAATTTGCTCAAAACTGATAAATTTTGGAGTGAAGTTTATAATTATAGAAATTCAACTAATCATAATCCATTTCTAATACTGTCAATATCTTCTCGAAGACTATTAACATTACCATGTTCAAATGTTGTAGTAGAAATGACTTTTAGCGCTTATAAATATTTTAAAAGTAAGTTAGAAATACAATAATGATTTTATAAATCAAATTGTTTCATTCATATAAAATACGGTCTAAAAAGAAAAGGCTTATGTTGTTCAGAATGTAACATACTGAACCATGTTCATGTAAAAATCTAATTGTTTTATTAAAACAGTTTTATGGCCAGAGGAAAAAGATGAAACTGCATTTCTTGAAACGAGGAGTATAATTCTCGTTGATCATCTTTTGTTAAAATAGTACACCATAATTGGAGTGTCTTCCCAAATGAACTTGCAATTATTTTCCTACTCATATTCTACTTATAAGCAAAATCGAACTATGGCTCGATATAATTGAAATTATCGGGCCTGTTCTGCAAATCACGACATGCCAAATCACGGTGATTTCTAAAAATTAATAAAAGCTAAATCATTGCTTTTGTAAATTTTACGTTTTATAGCTTTGGAAGTTGGAAGAAATATGCTATTATAAATGGAAAAAAAAGTTAAAACGCAATAAAATCTCATTACCAAGGCAACTATTAATAGTTTACTTTTGAAATCACGTGATTTGAAATCACCGTGATTTTCAGAACAGGGGGTATTACAAAAACCTATGAAATGTAGTAAATTTAAAATTGTAATTTTTACTAATTCAATACATTTATAATTAGCCATATGGGCTTTCTCTGTATTGCAAATAAATAGATAAATATAAAAAAATAAATAAAAATATATTTATGTACATATATACGAGTACTTATTTCATTTACTGCTTTTTTATGAATACACAGTGGTTTTTGCTTTGAAAAAGTTGGCATCACTGTTCGCGTGGCATTTTTTTTATGTATATTCACACAAACATACGTATCATACGCACGTCTATACATGCATACACATAAGCATACATACTTTACATAAATTCCACTCATGCGAAATCTTGTTTTTGAAGGCATCTCTATATTTTCTTCTTATTTTTCCTTTTTATATTATTCATAACTTAATTAAATTTATTTATATTAAACTCACATCTATGTTTTTGGTTTGTTTTTATTTGTTTACAATCACACACATACACATATACCTATTTTGTTTTGATAGCTAGTTCAGATAAAGTGGCGATTAACTGCGATAAAAGTTAGAGAAGATACCAATTTTACGTGCTTCGCAAGTAGATTCATATTGAATCTACTTGATTCGCTCTCATAATTTTGTATGGCGAAGCAAGTGGATTCGGTCATGATTGGGGCGTGAAGCATGAATAGAGAGCGAAGCACGTACCGTCTAAACATAGTATGAGAAAAACACGTTTATGGTGTATCTTAGAGATGTGCGCGTGTACGACACGACCCGACCCAAACACGAATAATAAGATATCCAACACGCACGCAAGGTGATATTCATGTTTGGTTTCCAACATTCCCAAAGTTCTTTTTGAATCTTATTTTAAAAACGTACAAGTTGTGTTGTTGTTTTATAAAAAAATGATGTATATTGTACATAGGTACGTCCACATCTTGCTTAGACATTTTTAAAAAGTACAAAACAAAAATCAAAATGAGAAAATATACTTATAACATAGGTTGTTTGTTCCCTGTCGGAGAATGCGTGGTTGACTACAAAAATAGTTAATTTATAGTTTAGCTTTTCTTAGACAGACTAAAAGCTAACTGCAATGTCATTCAGAACAAACCCAAAATTAATTCTTAAGTTGCGTACGTAATCGAATTTGATGAGAGCCAACAAATTTATTCTCAGCTACTTTGAAAGTCATTTCAGTTTTATATTAACATTTTGCTGTTTTTATTTTAGATGGTACTGACTACCAGGTGATTTAAAAAAGTCAACTTTAAGTTAGCTGAAAGTAATTCAGAGTGAGACGATTGACTACCGCCTAGGACATCGCAATGTTAAAATAGTCAGTTGATTACATTGAAAAGTAATCCAAGTGTCAGTCAGTACTAGTTGCGAAATAGTTAGCTTAAAGTTAGTTTAAAGTTAACGTAATTTCCGACAGGGTTATTCATGAAAATCACAGATATGTACATATATATTTGGCTTCTTGTCAGTTTCTCTGCCAGTCAGTGGATACTGGAATCCACTGTATAATTTATTAAGGGATAATTAAACTTCAACTTTAAACAACACAATTTCATTTATAGTGCAATCACTATGACTCAAAACAGCAGGTCCAGTCTTCTGGAAAAGAAAAAAAGCCAACTAAAAAACAACTAAAATGTTCTGTAAAAGCAAAAAAAAATCTTGTGAACTACTTTAAACATTTTTGATTCTCATTGAAGATCATTGAACGGCAGACATAAGAGAAAGAGAGAATACCCTCCCATAACTATGTATAGGATAAACAAATATACATACTATAATATAGTATAGTAACTATTTATATGTATTTAAATTTTAAACGTGCAATGAATGTATGTATGTAGTACGTCGATACCAATAATACGTCTCGTGGTACAAGCATACACACATACTACATCAGTTATTCGGTATTTGTAGTATACGGCAGACTGACAACACGTTCGTCGTAGGCAAACAACGTGTCACTTGTCACTACACGAATGTTGGGGCTCGTCGTGAAACCATGTTTAAATTTGTAGGTTTTATTTTTGATAGTGGAGACTTGGAGAAGGTTTGTATGCATGTATGAATGCATATATGCATGTAAATATGTATGTCCATTCATATGTACATATATGCATTAAATGTCTACACATTGTTCGATAGTGGTTGTGGGTGCGGTTTAGGTGAATTATGATTCATCTTTGGTGCAATAAGAGAAGAAATGAGTGTAATTTTAAGAACTACGTAATTCGTATAAGAGAACAAAATTCTAAAATAAAAAAGACGTAAAAACAGTGTAGAAATATGTATGTATGTATATTGGACTTTAAAAAAATAGTGACGTCGTTTTATAATGACTGTTATCGATTATTTTACACATGAGGCTTATTTTATAAAATACCCTGTCGGAAACTAAGTTAACTTCAAACTAATTTTAACATACCGTTTACACATGTCACTATAGTGGCATGCCATTTCGAAAAACTCAATACACACACGATTTTTCACTAACACACTCAAATTTTTCGCAATGGCAGCTCCCCAGCGGCGAACGCTGCAAACCACATTACATCTCTTAAATGATGTTTGTCATACTTTGTGTTTAATGAATGCTAGCTTACAAAGTGTACGAAAGTAAGCTAGATTGTATTCGAAGTGCCCACTGCCAACTTACAATGTATGTTGTATGCAATACTGAGCTTTTATGTTGCTTGGATGAACACTTCCGTATCTCGCTTACTTTGAGTGCAAGTGAAAGGCATTCACTCCACAAATGCGGCAATGCATTTGAAGATGTATACTAGGTACGTTTATGAGGTGGTGTGCATTACTGTCTTACATGTGTGCATCGAATCATCGCTTCTGTAATCGACATTTTCGCCGCTGTGTCCAGTGGCAGCAAAATTTGCATGCGAGTGAAAATTTGGCACTTGCATCCCATTGAATGTCAAAACGAAGAAAAGTGTTACCCTGTTAAGCATTTGATGCAAATTTATTGGATTACTGTGAAATTTAAATTAAAGTTTTAAATTGTAAAATGTATGAAATGTAAAAAAATGCAAGTTTGCTAATTATAGAGCATTAATATTATCAAAATTATAATAATAATAATAATAAATATTAACCATTTCCCGAAGCATGTGCTTATATGATGAACTAGGTAACTCTATAAACAAAAAGAGGGCAATTTTTTTACTTGAGAAGTAAACAAATGTTCTCATGTGTACTCTTCGCCGACATTTCCAAAATGAATTTGCAATTGCATGTGTAAACAGTAAAGCAAATGCCAAGAGATTCGACTATTTCGAAAAAAATTTCGTTGATAATACGTGTACAACAATTGCATGCCACTAGTGGCATGTGTAATGGCACCGTAAGCTACTTATTTCGCAACTAGTGCTGACTGACACTTGGATTACTTTCCAATGGAAACAACTAGCTATTTTAACATTGCGATGTCTCACTCTGCACTACTTTTCAACTGACTTAAAGTTGACTCTATTTAAGTCAGCTGGTAGTCAGTAAATTTTACAACAAATGTTGCTGAGGTTCGAACTACGAGTATGCATCTTAACACGTTGTATAGCCAATGCGCCACTACCCAGCTAAGGCGCCATCTAAAATAATAATAGCAAAATGTTAAAATAAAATTGAAATGAGTTTCAAATTAGCTGAGATTAGACTTGTGTCGAACTCGTTCACTAGTTCATTTTTGCCACAAACCTTTGATCAAACCCATTTAAGTTACATGGGTTTGATCATAGGTTTGAAGTGAACTAGTGAACGAGTTCAACCCAAGTCTAGCTGACAGTAAATTTGTTGGCTCTCACCAAATCCGATTAAGTACTTAACTTAAGAATTAATTTTGGATCAGTTCTGGATGACATTGTAGTTAGCTTATAGTTAGTGTAAGAAAAGTTAACTATAAGTTGATTATTTTTGTAGTCAACCACGCATTCTCCGACAGGGTATTTACATACATACTCGTACATACATATGTACATACATACATAAAAACGTCATATACATATACACTGCACCCCCCTTATACAAGTCATTTATTTAAATAAAAATTCTTATATTGTATATAGAAGTAACATGAGATTTTACAGAACGTGAAAGGCAAGATGAGTTGCAGTGTACAGTGATGGATGGATAAATTACTAAATTGAATAACAACAAAAGGAGGGAAGAAAGTGGAAAAGGTGATAGACATTAGTTTAAACAGATGTACAACTACAATGTAATATAAATACCTAACCAGAGTTGGAAAATTGTGTGTTTTGATTCAAATTGGTATGTACTCGTATGAAATAATTTTTATGAAATTGTTAAATTTATTGTCTGTTCCTTTTAAAGTATATCCATAGGAAATGGCTGACCACATGTATATTGACAAAAATTTTTTACTAGTATTTAAAAAAAATGTTTAATAAATTTGCGCAACACTTTTACTCTACAGAATAACAATAAACATCTTGGAGACGTCTTACAGTGCGCAACGAAGAAGCTTTTGCTGATTTATTGCAGTATCGAGCGAAATATTACAGTTAATGGTGATCCCCTATTTTTTGTATCACAATTGAATATGCCCTTAATGCGGAGGAGTTGAAGTCAGGGTTGTCAGATTTGGCGATTTCTTGCCAAACATCTCGATTTTTCCTCATTATTTAGCGAAATGGAGATTTTTCTGGCGACAAGTAAATTTTATTGGCGATTTTTATGGCTATTTTTTTTAACAATACATATTTAACTTCAAACATTTTTTGTAATTCAGAAAATAAGTTTGTTGAAGGAGTAGTTTTTAAAATAAATACTACCAAAACTGGTCTGCAAAAAATTCAAACAACTTAATTTTTATGATTTTTCCTATATTAATTAATGCGTTTTGAATTTGGATGAGAAAAATTTAAAAGAAATAATTTTTGGCAATTTCATTTCAACCTTTGACGATTTTCTTTCTGCCAAATTTTTATACGGTTATTTTATAAAAATTTGTATTAAAAAAATATCAAATATATGTATGTATACTCAGACAAAATACATAAAATTGATTTTGGTAACTTTTGGCGATTTTTAAAATCAATTTGGCGAAATAGGTATGAAAAAATCTGACAACGCTGGTTGTAGTTTCAACAAGATGGCGCAAAATATGTACTACAATTCGCGTGGACCCGTAAATTATCTTCAAAGATTATGTGCTAAACTATTTTTTGTTGGGCTATGTGAAGGCTCAATGATCGCAACGTTATCACTGACATACGGCCTTAATATATACAAAAATGTATCAAAAATTTGACTTCCTGATTGGATTTGCTCCGAACCAGACGGGTTGAAATGAATTAATATAATTTATCTGATTTATTTTAATTAATTTATTTTTTTCTATACCTCTAAAAAACCCACGGTACTTTGAATTATTAAGAGTGAGCCTGAAAATTACAGGTAACAATATTTGCCCACATCTGATACGAATAGAAAGTTGTTGAATAAACAAGAGAAATACTTTTATAGAGAAAGAACATGCATGTAATGGTCATTGCCCAGATTCTGCAGAAAAATAATAAAAACAAAAATAACGCAGTCAATAAATTGAAGAATAAAAAATGCGTAGATATAAAAAGTTCATTGGCATTTACAAGCAAATCTAGTCATTGCTGTAAAAAGTATCTTTATCTCGTCTGTTCGCCTCTCTTATCTTGGCTAAAGCAAAGTCCATTTTAAAAACAGAAGCGCCGGTAATAATGAAATTAAAATGCAATTTAAGGAAGCAGCAAAGAAAACATAATCGAATTAATAAATTTATATTTTTCTTTTAATTTCCTTAAAATTTCAGCTAATTTTTCTTTAAATGCGACATGTAGTAATATATGTACATACATATGTATATTTACATACATACATATGTACATACATGTGTAAATAAGTATGTACATGTGTAAATAAGTATGTTCATATATGTACATATGTATGTATATGAAGTACAGGGGATGACATCAGCAGAGAAGTACATACATATGTATGTAACTATTGTTTGCCATTTTCTCAACTTTGGGGAGGGTGGTGGTAAAATAAAAGCAATTGAAATTAAGACGTAGTTTAATTAAATTTCATAAAAAAATAATTTTGGTTTACAACATTAAATTAAATTTCAATATACATACATACATATGTACATATACACAAATGTACTATATAAGGTCCTATCCATAAAAATATGTTGGTTTACAAAAATATTTAACAAACAAATTTCCATACAGATTGTTTTGTTAACCAAAATGATTTTTTTATGAATACGACAGATAGTGGGTAATATGAATAAAAAAAGTATTTTCTTTTTACTTAAAAAATTTATTTAAAAACCCCAAATATGTATGTGTTTTTTGTTTTTTAAAATAAATTTTTAAGTAAAAACCAAATACTTTTTTTTATTCATAATACCTAGTATCTTATAATTCTTATAATATTGTTCATTATAAGTTAACACATACATATGTATGTATGTATGTATGTACATATGTACATACTTATTCGAGTATCTACAGTGCACGTCAGTAGGTATACATATCGCACTTATTAGTCTAAATTGGGTCAATAAAAAAATATTTCCCCTTATTGTGCACGGCGCCGTCGACGTCGCATCAAGACGACAGTAAATATTGTTGCTTGTCTTCTATTTATCGGCAACAATTCTTCCTCTTATTGACAATCTCTTACTAATTTCTAAGGCTTTGTAAATGAATGGAGCATATTAAAAAAGTAGTCAATTGTTGTCGACAAAGAGTAGACAAGTGACAAATTTTACTGTCGTCTTGATTTGACGTCGACAACGCTATCACCAATAAGGGGGATTATGTCTTCCAACAGGATCATAGGAAAATATACAATAGCAAATCATTATAAAAAAATTTGAAGCATACCTTTAGGGGCAACGAATATTTTATTGTTTTATCCCTACAAGAACCCTACTAGTCAATTTGCCAATTTGAAATCGAACGAAATTTCAAATTATTTCAGATGAATTTATATAGAAATATTTTAACCCTTTTGTGGTGCAAGATCGAGAAAATATTTTTTTCTACAGATTTGGGAAACTCGTAGCACAAGTCAAAAATTTTGTTCTAGGATTTTTTTAAATTTTATTTATAGGAGTTAAAAGTAGGGCAATAAATGTTCCAAATTATAAATAATTTTACTGATACCATTCTAACAATAAAAACAATAATTGACTTGGACATTCACAAAATTTATCGAAATAAAACGCTGGCAAAGTTTAAATGTTATTTTTTATGAGGATGGAATGTTTTACTGCAACGTGGCGTCATAAATGTGTAAATGTAAAGGAGCCGTGTTTGCTCCTGGCAAAATGTAAAACTTGACCGAAACTTTTGTGGACGTGGGATGATTTTCTAAAAAAAACTTCCCTAAAACTCCTCAAAGCCTATTTGTATACTAATAAAATATCGTTCCATAACCGCCAAAAAGATTAAGCAAAACAATTTTCAAAACTGTTTGACCAATAAATAATAGATTTTCGTAAAAAAACGAGGTCCAAAAAATATGTCGAAGTTTTTTTTCTTTTTTTTTCTAGGACCAGCACTCAGGGGATAACCCCTACTCATGCAATTTATTGTGCTAGAACAAGGAAAATAGGTTATAGGGAAGGAGGATAGAGGGAGTAGTGTCTGTAGACATTTGATTTAAACTTTCCCACGCTGGTAGTGACAGGAAAGACCTCCGCAGGTAGTTGATTCCACATACGTACAGTTCGGCTAAAAATGGAATTCTCTCTGTAATGCGTAGTGCGATTCATTGGCCAATCGACCACAAAGGGATGTGCTCTCAATGAGGCACGGGTTGTACGTATAAATGTGCGGGTTTCAGGAACAAGTTCCCTAATTTCATTAGAACACATTCCGTTGTAGTAACGATAGAACAATGAAATGCACCCCACATTGCGTCGATGCTCCAATGAATCAATAGAATTGGATACCCTACTGTCACCGATGAGCTTCTCCGCCCTCTCCTGTACGCGGTCGAGCAGCCGCAAAATAGACTTTGAAGCCCCGGCCCATACATTAGAGTTGTATTCCATTTTCGGTCGGATATAAGTGGCATAAATAGTAAGGAGATCAGATGGGGTGAAATATCGTTTGCACCGTTTCAAAAAGCCGAGGCACTTGAATGCTTCTTTTGCAATTTGAAAAATGTGTTCAGTCCATCGAACATCACAATGTATTTTCATGCCAAGAACATCAAGAGCGTCTGATGCCTTAATACTTATACCTCCCACAGTTAGAGAGGCAGCAGCATTTTCGGTCATGCGTCTATGTGTAATCATGCAACATTGGGTCTTAGGGGTTTTTTTTTTGGCGGTTGTGACACGATATACATATGTATATTATTTCATGTCAATGAATAAGTAAATAAATAAAATTTATAAAAAAATCAAATTATTTATGAAATGTTTTTGTTTTGAGATACATATTTCCTTTTTTTCCTTTCTATAACTTGGGCCTGTGAATTGAGAAAATATCTTTACATAATTACATAAATTTTTTTTGGTAATTAATTTTTTTTATTTAAATGCCGCCTATAAGTATGTGAGTTTGTTTTTTGCCAAAAATTTTTATGAAACATGAAAATCGAAAAAAGCAACATTTCGCTTGCTCGAATTGGAAATAGTATTTTTCACTTTCCTGCAAATTTTATGACATAGAATGTTCGCATTCGCTTTAGCATTCGCAAATTATTCGCTTACTTTTGATATTTGCATTCGCTTTTGCATTCGCTAAAATATGTGCGAATATTTCAAGCGAATACTAGCGACAATAAATTTTATTTCTTTTATGAAAATGGTTTGCGATTAACAATGCATTCGCTTTTGCACTCGCATTTGCATTCGCAGAAATTAAAATGTATTATTCGCTTTCGCATTCGCATTCGCTAAACTGGTATTCGTTACATCCCTAATATTAATGTATCAAAATGTCCACTGTTCCCATAAAATTGTATAGATAGATAATCGTATGTGCATACATAGCATACATACATTTAAAGCAATACCTTTTTCATATATGGCACACATACAAATTATTTTATGGCCCATAGAAATAACTTATATTTTATATTTTTCTTTTTGCAAATAATGATCTCATCTATTACTAATTCACGTTTAAAGCTTTATAAAAGGTGAATGAAACTAATCGAAAAAAAAAATATTTGTATGTATTTTATTTTTACTTTATTCACATTTGCAATTGCACTTGATATATTTTTCGTTACCCTTAATTTTCTGTTTGTTTTTTAATTTTTTTCTACACCTGTCAAATATGAAAATCTTCTGACATCATAATTACATGTGCCACATTTAGTTTATAATGTATGTGCATATTTTCTTCATAAAGAACACTTGTCGTGTACTAATAAATACGTGCATATCTCTATATGTATATACATATCGCACACTAAATCATAAAAAGTCACAACTCAAATAATTTCAGATGCTGAGTATGTAGTTGCAAAGAACTGTTGACAAATGACGCAAGTATGTGACATAAAAACAAGCATAACGGAGTTTAATTTTTTCTTCAAGAATTGTATTGCAAAAGAAATTGTTGCGCTCGTTAAATATTTGTTAAATTAACTGGTTCATAAAAAAGAAAGAGAACTTTTATAATTTTGAGTTGTGACTCTTTATGATTTAGTGTGCGATATGTACATATTTATGTATGAATGTATGTACAGTATGTCAAGAAAATGTTTTGACATAGTTAAAATCGTTATAAATTTTGATTTTTATCATAAATATTTTTATTTTTCTTTGCATTATGAAATTTTTGGTTATGGATTTCATTTTATTTACATTTAAGTGAACAAATAGTAGTAAGTTATACGCAAAATTAAAAAGTGAGAGCATAAAAATTACATGAAAGCCAAAAAAACTCAAAAATTTCTTTGTCAAGAAAATGTTTTTACATCCTTGTATTATATACTAAGAAAATAGGAAAATAAAAAAAATAAAAATTTTTTTGGCCCCATTGGTATTAAATCGGCTTGTAAGACGACTTCTCATGGAAAAAAATTTTCTTTTCCAAATACTCCGCTGAAATTTCTCATGTTCCCCTCGTATTACTGTTTTAAGCTCCATTTAGTTCTTGAAATACCCTTTGGAAATACTATTTTTCAAATAAACCCATAAATTTTGAATAGGGTATAGATCTGGACCTTGAGATGGAGTATCCACAACCTTACCGCAATTGAAAGGACACCATGTTCTTACCCAAAGTGCCTCATGTTTGAGGTCAATACATCAATAAAAATTTAAAACTTCCATATTTACCAGCTGTAAAGCCAACCTTACTCGCGCTGTCAACGAAAAACCATTTCAACGTATTGATGTACCACTCTTTCTTGACAGAGAAATTTTTGAGTTTTTTTGGCTTTCATGTAATTTTTATGCTCTCACTTTTTAATTTTGCGTATAACTTACTACTATTTGTTCACTTAAATGTAAATAAAATGAAATCCATAACCAAAAATTTCATAATGCAAAGAAAAATAAAAATATTTATGATAAAAATCAAAATTTATAACGATTTTAACTATGTCAAAACATTTTCTTGACATACTGTATGTACATATGTAACATGTTACTGAATCAATTGATGCTGTGAAAGTCACAAAAAAATATTAAAAATTATTGAACCAAATCTTTTTACATAAAACGAAATCAATAAATTGCTTGCTTTGTTTGCAAAAAAAAAATTAAATTAGTTTTTATATTTTTCTTATATATTTTTAGTATATGTATGTATGCATGTGTGTATGTATGTATGTAGTTTGACAAGAGGCATATTGTAAACAAAGTAGACCAATCAGCTGTTTCGGTGTGGTGCGTATTACAAAACAAATTCCACAATACACTTTTGAAGCTGTTTTTGTTTTGTTTATCCTTCTTTTTTATCCTTGCAATAAGAATTTACAATAACCGGTAACCGGTAGTTGATTACTTATACTTATGTATGTATGTATATATGTATGTATGTATGTATGTATGTATATGTACTTTAGAAATTAAGTAATGTTCTTTGTTTTCAAATTTTATATTTTTTTAATGATTTTTTCAAACGTAAGTCTTGAGCCACATATTCATAAAATTTAAAACGTACATATTTCATTTAAAATTTTTCAAACAAAATTTTCTTAAAATATGTAGATTTCAACTAAATCTTATTTATTTGTTTGATCAATATAAGCCTGAAACTACAATTTATAGTATATTGATAATTTAATCTGTTTTAAATTAAAATAAATCAATGAATCATTAATTGTGGTCCCTACAACCGGCTTTTAATGTTTTTTAATAATTTCTTACATATCTAATAAAAAGAACATATGATAATAAAGCAAAATACTTACAAGATTCCCTATTGAAAGGCATTTCCGCAATTTGTGACAAAAGTGTCAGAATTTCTTGCACTTGTTCTAAGGCAGCCATACTCGAATTTATATTTTTATATTTAATATGTATGTATTATGTATATATATTTTTTATAAAACACACTTAAATTTAATTATAGAACATTAATCGAGGAACGAAGAGCACACTTTCTTTTCTAAATATATTAACGAATAATCTAAAAGAATTAAAATATGCAAAAAAATTTGTATTAAATTATTAATACTCGTACTTCAAACTCGAACAATGTTGTTCATTAGCACTTTATGAAAACGAGGAAAAGCAGCAAATGCAACTGACTGCTACTGCAGTCATTTAAAGTTAGAAAATGACTGAAAAATTGAAATAACTTTTTTTTTTGTTATGCGGGTTTCAGTTCAAGGTTCACCAATCTTTTGTGTTATCAATATATATTCGATTATTATTGTTGTTGTTGTTGTGGTTGTTGTTTTAGTATACAGCAATTACTTTCAATATTTTTACACTCAAGATAAAGAAAAGATTTTAAACGGCAGGTAAAAGAACACAAATTTTTATTTGTGTATGTACCTATCTTTTTTTTCTTTAAATCGATTCTTATCTCTATTATATAATTTGTTTTAACGAATTTTGTAAAATTTGCAAACAGTGTTTCTTCCCATTTAAAGAGTAGTTAGTAGTAGTAGGCTTCATGAATATTATTTACTTTTTATGGAATTAACCTTAGGAATTAATGTATGTATTTTGAATTTTTTTTCGAAACTTTTGCTTGGCAAAAACTTTTACAAAATTCGTTGCTTAAAGAAATTAAACGAGTTCTCGAAAACCGCGTGCGTCGATTACGGTGTACAGCAAACTAAAGGGAAGATTTTGCCTAAAAACTACAAAAATACACGACAAGAGAAATAAAACGCAAGTCCGCACGGCAGCATCACCAACATTAAAAACTATTTATTTTTCTATTTATTTTGGTTTTTGGATCTAGTACATATGTATGTATGTACATATTAAGACATTTAAAAGAAACACATAAACCAAGAGGAAAATACAAAATAAAAATCAAATTTGTTCAATTTTGTCTCAAGAATTTTTAGTGTCACTTAAAAAAAAATAATTTTGAAGAAAACACAATATCAAAATGTAGAGAAACTAATTTCTGTTATTGATAAGGTTGCAAATACTTTTAATTAACAATTTAAAATTAAAAGAAAAATGAAAATCTTTTCGCTTTTTTTATTCTTGCGCCTTATACCTTCGACTTGTATATTGACCGTTTATTTCTTTACGCTCAGAACAACTGCAATTTAAAATAAATATTTTATTTATTTTATTTCATTTATTGCTACTACTACTACTTTTACTGCTCTTCTCTTGGCTATAATTGAGATCATGATGAACATTTATCATAGAGCAATTTCAATTGAGATTCAGATTGTAAGTTGACGAATATGTCTACATATTTGAAAGATATATGTAAGTAAATAAATATGTATGAGGAATTGTATTTGTATTTATTTATACTTGACTTCACAAATTAACTCAAATAAATTGTTCTGAACAGCTCTATTACTTACAAATACTTTTGAGAATAAATAATAATTCACATAACGAAATTAAATTATTTCGATACGAAATCAATCTGAAAGGGTGATGAAATCACAATGTATTGAAATTTGTACTTAACCTAGTAGCATCCTTAAACATTCATATATGTACATATGTACATATACATATATCGCTTATTTACTTCAATAACAACATAACTCAAAAATAAATGTTTTACAGAAAACCAGTTTATATATTTATATATTTATATTTATATTTTTTCAACCACATAAATGTAGGTTTTTGAAGAATATCAATAGATTTTTGATTTTCAAACACATAACATATAAATAAAGTCAATTGTTATATGTACATGCTCGTATAATTATAATTTGAATAATTAATGGTTAACATCGATTGGCTTAATTTATGAGAACTCGAGCAAGCTGGAAAAAAAGCTTTAAAATAACAATTGAAAGCTTAAAATGAAAGTTATAATTATATATAATAAATTGCAATTAATCAAAAAATCGCTGAATACGATTTAATAGTAAAAAACACTCTTTGGAATATAGAGTTGACAACACTAATTTTTTCTTTCTAAAATATCGAGAGGATACAAACTGTGCTAACTTAAGCTGGATTCACCCATTGTTTCGGAACAAAATTTTTGTCCGGACAAAATTTTTTTTATATGAAGTTTGACGTTTCTCTTTTTGAGAGAGAGAGAAGAAGAGAAAAAATTTTGTTCGGAACATTTTCTACTTGAATTGGTTTAATTTTAATTTTTGTCCGGATAAAATCGAACTGAGCTGCCAACTATTTTAATTTTTTTAGCCAAAGTTGAACTGAGCTGCCACATCATGTCATATAAATAATAAAAGCACAGAGTATACTTGTATTTATTACAATAGAAATAAAGAAAAATTAAGAAAAATATATCCATATTTATGGAGTTGAAAGAATCCATTGCAGTAAACAATTAAAAATATGTGTGTGACACAACAAATTGTAATCATTTGCCGCTGTGCTGCCACTTGCAAAATTAAAACTCATCGTTTACACACGTATTTCATATGGTAGCTTTGATTTTCCAGACAAAATGTTCGAAATGGATGAATCGTCTTGCAAAAAACTCTCAGTAAAAAAATTTTCTCCAGACAAAAATTTTCTTCCGAAACAATGGGTGAATTCACCTTTATTTCACATACCTGCCAGTCGATGTTTGTAAACAGGATCGTTGCTAAAGTAAATTATACTATTTTCTTTTCGTACCTGCATTGTAAACCTTATCTGTGTTATTCCTACAGATACATATTGCCTTTGTTTTCATTTTAATGACTTGAGAGCATAGGGTTTTTTTGTAAGGGCGGTTAAAAATAAAATTTATCTAATACAGTAAGGCCTGGATTATCCCTGATTCAGGTTAACCGGTAAAGTCGATTACCTGGGAAAGAAAATTTGTAATTGTTTCCTTTTTGTCTATCGATTTCATATTTTTTAGGCTCTTACATCCGAGAAAATCAATAGTCCAGAATGCTCCCGGTTACGACCATTACGGACAATCGAGGCCTAACTGTACATGTGTATGCATTTAAAAACAAATAACATCATTGGTTAGCTCCAGTTCTTGAGTTTGAGATTAAATTAACTTTAATATGTATTTATTTCTTATTTTAGAGTTTGGGTGTTTAAGCTTACATTAAGAAGCAAAATTTTTAGTTTCATATTAAACTTAAGTGATTTCTCCAACTAGCTAATTCAAAAATGTATTTAATCTAACACTTAGACCTGTTCTGTAAACCGTGTCAATTTGAAATCGCACGATTTTAGAAAACATTTGTTTGGACTTTTTTTAATTTTTCTATTATATAGAGCAGCGGCCGGCAACAGGGTCGAAAGTTGGACCCTAAAAAATTTCGACAGTTCTGAAATATTTAATGGACAGATTGGTCAAGTTGATCGATTCTATGAGGTGTTGTTCAAGGATTTTCTGTCTGAATGTGATTCAGCGTATTTTGACTTAGTCCTAGTTTACACTAAGCAAGTCTTATTGCTAAGCTGATTAGTTTGAAAGAGAGAGAGAGAGAGACGAGGGGAACAGAAACGTTTCTTTTCCCCTAGTCTCTCTCTCTCTCTCTCTTTCAAACTAATCAGCTTAGCAATAAGACTTGCTTAGTGTAAATTATGACTTACTGCAACATAAAAATATTCCTTGGCTAAGTAAAGGTCTAGTTATTGAACGTTTTTTGGTAAATGAAAGAACAAACAAAGAAGAAGTACTCTCATAGCAAATAATCGTAACATGTTAGCTATGGCTTTCCTGAGACATTCTGAGACATTTTAATGCGCCCAACACCCAGTTACAGGGAAATTGGATAATAATATGTGATACCGTCGTAAGCTGGATATTTTTGCATAGACATTGCAAGTAAAGAATTTTTTAATTTTCCAACAATGATTGAATAGAAAAACATTTCTGAAGGAAACATTTCAGTGTTTGTGAAGTTTGTATCAGATCTTGGGAAGGAGTTTGCTGAAAGATTCGAAGACTTTGCAGAGTTAGGGAAGCTATCTCAATTTTTTAAATAACCTTATGAAATTGCTTTTGAAATTATTATTTTTTTTAATAGATATTGTTTAAAATTGAAGACAGTCTTCGCATAAGTTGTTCTCTGTGTGAACCAAACTTTAAAGAACTGGCTGAAGACCACAGATGTTATTTTTCTCATTAATTTTGTTATATAATATTTTATCTAATACTTATAAAAGTCTTATAAAAGTCAAATAAAAACTTTAAATTAGTAGTTAGTGAATTTTTTTCTGGACACCGACAAAAGCACATTATCCGGAATCTACTTAAAATTACGTCCCGATCTCTGATATAGGGCCTCAAATGGCATCACCCTTATTCCACTTGTTTGCATCGACATCACGTCAAGACAATACCAAAGAGTTGCGGCTTGTCTACCCATTGTCGAAAACAACCGACTGGTATTTACAGGCTAATGCTAATTTCTAGACCTTAGGAAACAGAAATAGACAGTCAATAGCATCAAATTGTTCCCGAGAGCGAGTACACAAGTCCCAATTTTTCGGTATTGTACTGACGTGATGCTGATGCCGACAACTGGAATAAGGGTGCATATCTTAGTGTAAGTTATCGCATATGATTTTAAACACTCTACGGGACCATTATTAATTTTTGAAATAATACGATTTTCAATCAATTCGATTTACAGAACATGGCCGGTTAATAGATTTTGATGTTTTTGAGCGGTGTTTTAAGCTTCGTAGTATTACCATTGTGTTTAATCTCGAACCCAAAAATTGGCTCGAAAAGACTAAATGCAGTTGCAAAAATGGAACTAGAAGGGATTGCAATTATTTCTAAAGTTATTTTTTTAAGAATTATTATTTTTTAGACTTCGAATAGTTGTGGTGGGCTTTTGTATTTCCTCTCTACTTAAAAAAACAAAAATTTGAAAAGAAAAAATGTAATGAGTTTAGAAAAGAAATTAGTTTCATACTTCTTTACATCATTTAATGTAAACCACTAATTAGTCATAGTAACCAAATAGAAATGCCAATCAAAGTAGTAATACGAAAGAGTCAAAGAACTATTTAAAATCTTTAGGTTTATTGACATTTTTATTATTTTTTTTTTACGCAAACCGCGTAAAAAATGCTTACGAACCGCTGTCTTTGGTGGTAAAATGCCTTAACAATTTATAAAATACGCATAGACCAACAAAAAGCTGTTGCCAATAAAATAACATGTAACTCGGACATACATATGTACATACATACATACATAAATATATATAATTTGTGCAAATGACAAGAGCTGCTTTTTTATTTAAGCGAACTGAAAAGCAACAGCAAAACAAAGAAAAAGAAAAATTTGTTGGCTGAAAGTTAAATTTAGAAATTCGGAAAAACAGCGACTAAAAGAAACAAGTAAATGAAAATTGCCACATTCGCTAACAAGTACGTACTCTGAAAGCTCAACAATACAAATTATTCAAATGAAGAAGAAAAAAATTAAATAAAGTACAAAAAAAAAACGAGGACGTGACGTTGCCAACAATATAATATATTATAGAGAGCGCGCCATTCTCACAAAATTAATGTAAGTAACTGCAATTAATTGCTTGATTCAGGTAGCAGACGGGCGACTTGCTACATAGAGAGCTAAACAAAAAAATAATTTTATTTAATTTGTTGTTAGTTTTGAGAAAAGCAATTAAATTAATTAATTAAAATTCAATTGGAAAAATAGTATTGCCAAATAAACTATTTTTTATTATTATTACTACAAGCAAACGCAAACGACAGAGCTTTACCGTACCTGTACGTAAAAAATTTATAATATATGAAAGTCCAATGAACGATGGCACTCCAGGAATGGCGAGATGTGTATATTTAAATAATACGGTCTCACTTTTTACATAAACCGAAATAGCATAAAAATCGCATTTAAAAATTACATTTTCATTCTTAATTTTAACGGCCTGTCCCAGGATGTCACCAGAAATCGTTCGATCGAATACTTATTTTTAAAACAAAAAATTTTCTAATGTTATTGTTGTTTGCATCGTGGGACAGACTGTTAAACTTAAGTACGATTCAGTGGTGAGAGATAATGCAGATGATGGCTATTTTCATAACGTGTCTTCAAAAAAAAAACTTAACTTAAATTTTCTTTATACAAAATACGATGCATAATAATTATGATTCATATTAAATATTAATATATTTTAGTATTCAGCATAACAACAATTAATTTATTTGTAGGGTGCTAATAAGTCTCAATGCTACAGTACGTTTTCATTATTAAAGCTCAGTGCGCGAGAAAAAGTCGGCATAATGAATAACAATTATAAAACAAACAATATATTTTAGAATAGTTTCAAGGTTAAAAGATAATTTCTGAAATTAAAAATTTAATTTATTTAAAAATCTTTCAAACTCAAACATGTATGAAGCAAACATTTAAAGCAAATACATATGTATGTATCAGCGATGCCAACTTGGTGCTTATGGCACTATTTTTAGTGCTTTTTGAATATTCAAAACGCCAAATGTTTAGCTTTAGTGCCACACTTAGAAAAAGCACTAAGTAGTGCTTTTAAAAAATTTGTGTACTTCTTAGAATTACTTCAATAAAAACTTGGCTTATTTATTTTTTCAGTGTAAAGCATACTTTTGCAAATGATATATTTCATTAAATAGAGAATAGCTTAAAAAATATTAAGCGTTATTAACCTTCACTCTTTTGGTTATTCATTAATTTTTCAGGTTAGTGCTTTTTACGCTTTTTATATCTCAAGATTACGCTTTTAAGTGCTTTTTTTTTAATTTTGCTGTGCTTTTTGGGCCAAAAAAAATTGGCATCACTGGTATGCATATGTATATAACAGGGTTGGAAAATCAAATTAACAAAAAATATAAAATATTCGTATAACTAATTCGTTAAACAATCTTGTTGGTTTGCTGGACATTTAACCTTATGATTTTGAGATTAGAGATGCAATTAACTTTGATGTTTGTAAGCATTTTTTGAGCTGTCGATTATAAATTTTGCTTGCTGCTTTAAGCTGACAATCATCATGGTTTAATCTTATATTAATACTGACAACATACACTTAAGTAACATATATCGTTTCCAAAGAAACATAAGCAAAAATAATTAAAAAAAAAATAAATAAAATATATTATTACTTTTCCCTAATGTTATGTATCTATTTTAAAGTTTGCAAAATTTTCCAAAGAAACCATAGTTCTAAAATCAAAATAGATACTCCGAATTTTTACGAGAAAGCATACTAATAAGAATCTAAATCTACGCTGGCCAAAGTAGCACCAGAGTGCCGAACATCAATCGGTTTCTTATAAATATGAATACACACACATACGCGAACACATTTCTCTCGGTGGCCAGCATTGATCCGTATAATAAATTCTTCACCAAATTAAACACTAAAGTTTTTATTATTTTTGAGAGAAACTCTTAACGAAATGCCTACGAACAGTGTGATGATAAATACATTTTGTTATTTATCATGTCATAATGTCTGTAAGTGTTAAAATATGCGTGTAAATAATTTTTGATATCTCAACTTAATTTACAACAAGTAAAATTTTTATCATCATTATTTTTTCATTATTCACTAATGAAAGTGATACGAGCAAATAAATGACTGGCTGTTTTGCATTATTTGCAAATACGCGAAAACATTAAGTTGTTTCATAAAATTTTATAGTCGTTATCTACAGATTTTTTACTTCCACTCTGGCTCCTACAAGCGCTATAAGCCAAGGAGAATGTGAACTTATTTTGATTTCAAATGCAACACTGCACAAAAAACATGTGTATTTGTTGGTATTAAAAATTTTGCTGCTGTCAAAAAATGTGCGAACATTTGACACCGGAGAAACTAAAAGCTGACTACAATTTTCTTCTTCCTTTTCTCTTTTCCACATACATACATACATGTACATATAACAGAGATAATTATTGTTGAGCAAAGAAATTACATTTTTATTTTAGGTTTTCTATTGTGAAAACTGAACGAACTTATTTGATTTCATCGCAGTGTGGCTGTGGATGGCAACCGAACTTTTGTTGCGTTGTAAATTGGTAATGCAACTTATGTATATTAAAATTAATATCATGTATGGCAACTTTCTTCAGTTGCCTAAAAGTTATCGAGAATACAATTATTACAGGTTTGCACAATGAAAATAGTGTAAACAAAGATTCAAAATATAAGAATTACAAGCACAAAAAAATTGTTAAGCAAACGTGCTTAAAAATCACTTATAAAATATAACTGCCTTATTTATAAAACTGATCAAGGCTTTATAAAGGGATTTTAAAACAAATTTTCATAAAATTTTCTTCTTAAAAAGCCTTTATAAAGCTTTATTAATAATTTTTATAAATAAGGCTGTAAATGATTAGTTCAGAATAATTATTTTTCGATGAACTAAAGGAAGTATAAAATGTAGCATCTATTAGAATGCACTTAAAAAACCTTTACACTTACCGCCTATACTGTGAGAAAAGGTTTTATTGCTTAAAATAATTTATGCAATAATAAGTCCTGATCCAGACTTGCAATTTTTGTTGCAGCAACTTTTCATATTTAGTGAGAAAGAGCGACAGAGGACTACAAAATGTATATATTTATATTTCAACACTCTCCCACATATTTAAGAATTGCTGCAACAAAAATTGCAAGTCTGGGCTGGGACTAAACAATCTCTTTTTAGCTTTAAAACATATTTTCGCTTTCTCTAAGGACTAGTTTATTTAATTAAATTTTAATTTGTTTGCCTTAAAAACAATTTGTGGTTGCCAAGATTATTGCAATTTAGCAACTGAAATTAACAGCTGTTAGTTGTTAGTTGCCATAGGTAATAACATTTTGGCAACTGGCAACGCAACTAAAGTTCGGTTGCCATACATAATCGAGCCCTACATTTTTATTTCCCACTTTACGAAGATAGGAGGAAATTTATTTCATAACTCAATCCGAAGATATACATACATACATATAAACTTGTATTTCAATTTTATTTCAACAAGTTTAAAGATTTACGCCCATATCAAAATAAAAATTATGTGTGCTTGAAGTGTACCTTAAAACCGGCTTTTCTATGGAAATTTTCTTTTAATGTACACTTCAAGCACACGTTTTTTTATTTATTTTTTTTTTGCAAACGGAGCCGTAACCGCTAAAAACCTTAAGCGACATATTTGTTCCGACTTAATTTTTTTTGGCAAAAATCCAATATTTACGATCGCAGATAATCCATTTTCATAGAAAAATTTAGTTTGAAAATGATGTCGCTTGAAGCTTTTCTTTTGGCGATAATGACACGATATTGGAGTTAACCTTAACAAAGAGCTTTTAACCGATTTCAATTCGATTGTATTTATATTGACACCATCATTCTAATTTCTCACAAATAATATAAGAAAGGCGGAACTCGAATTTTCGGTATTTTATAGGAGAAGCAAAAAACTGAAGAAAAACTAAAGCATTTACATGCAGAAATAATTTTTTAGGTTGTCATAAGTTCTTGATTTTGAACTGCAACGTACTAAGATCTTCAAGGAGGATGCAATTATACGTTGTCTCCCAGAAAACGTTAAAAACGTGATCTCGAAAAAAATTGAGGTAAGCCCTTTTTATGTTAAGCCATCAATATGTACATAGATTGCAAACAGAATTCACAATTTCAATAACTTTATAATAACGAAATTAGTAACTTGAAGATAATCGTAACTAACAAATGATTGCTAATTATTTTCACATTTAAACAATCAGAAAATAATTGCGAAAAAGCTTTTAAAATAACATATTGAAGAAAGTCGCATATAAAGTATATTTTTAATATTTAGTAAAAAAAACCACTGCTCACTGTTTGTTGCATGTCTTTTTTCACTGTGAGTGTCTTCAATTAACTTGCTAAAAGCGTTAATAAGTCTTATATTTTATCGTGTTTTCTTTGGTGTCAGCCAGTGGGATTGTTTTGAAAGTAGCCAAGTACAATTTTATTTCCGCATTAGTTATTACAATATACATATAAAAACTCATTAATAATTAAGAGTATGGCATTCATGCCATACTATAAGAAATTTTATGCTTTAAAAAGCTTCAAAGCATAAATCCCGAATGCAGAATCTTAAGATCCACAGGCTAACAATTACCTACAAATTAACTCATCAATAATACTTTAAATTAAATTAATTTGTATGTGTGTACGTGTATTTTCACAATGGAACTAAAGCTCTGCTAGTGGAAGTCTGTTTATCCTTGCGAAACTATATTTTCAAGCTTCCCCTTCAGTAATATGTACAATTTATTTTGTTGTTAACAAAATAGATTATTGTCAAAATAATTCAAGGGCTAAATATTCCTTTCAATTAGGTCAAATTACGTCCAAAGTATAACTTATAAGCAAGCCACTTATTATTTATCAAGTGACATACATACATATGTAATGCTGCCGCAATATCTTGAAATATCATTGCAAGAAAAAATGCACCACGTCAACAATTTCTAAATTGGCAAAATTCCAAAAAAAAAAAAAAAAATGCACATGCACAAAACATATTTTTCCTCAAAATTCTGTACAAAGTATTCAACTGTATAAAAATCATATATAAAAATTGAAGCATAACTTCAGGATTACTTTTTTCTCATATTTCCTAAAATTATGCTATGCACCGAAAAATAAAGAAAAACAAAAACGAAATAGCTGACGTCATTTTAAATGGCAGACTGATGAACTTATGGCGTTTTCTTTTCTAAAAGAAAAGTGTAACATATATGTTACATGTAATTTGGCAACATTTTTAAATGCTCACCTGATTTTTAAGAAGTGTTGCATATTTTGCGTTTACAAAAGAACAATTTTCCAACAAGTTTCGGCATAAAACAATGACGAACTATAAAATGATTCATTTTTTTCATAGACAATAACAAAAACAGCTGTTAATATAATGCTGCACTCATGCCCCTTTAATGAAAATGAGTGTTGAACATGTAGCATTTTTCTTCTTTTTAAGGGCAACATCATGAGAAAAGAACGCGTTGATTTTTAAAATAATACATACTTTTCAGAAAAGAACACAAAGAAATGTAAAAGGCAGCATAAATGCAGCATATTGCTCAGAAAAGAAAACGCCATTATACGCACGCATACATCCATACAAATGCAGCGAAGCATAAAATGAATATTAAATTATTGAAATATGAGATATGTACATAATTTTGCTGCAACTATGTACATACATACATACATACATGCATACATACATACATACATACATACATATGTATGTATTTACATAGATGATGCATAATACTTATCTGTTTTCACGAAATATGAATATATTTTTTTTTTATAACAACAAATAAAACTTTTTTAAATTCCTTTACGATGTAGTTTTTCAAACATTTTTAATAAACTATGCAGTTCTATAAAATAATTTAGGTTTCCGTTTTCGTTAAGACAACAATGGCAAATATTATACACATCATTATGGTCGTGTAAACCAGCAAGAAAAACAATTATGTTTGTTAGTTTTATAAAGAACTAAAATGTTTTTATAAGAAGTGGTTGGTGGTCTAGTAAAAAATATCTACTAAATAAGCAAACACTATATCCAAATCATACGAAAGTAATAGAACGCTTATGTACAGGGTGTTTTTTTAGAGGTATAGAACTTCGAATTGAAATAAAACACAAGAAAATCGTTTTAATGTCCATCAATTTGGCTTTGTTGGAAGGATAATTTTATGCCATTAATGTTTAAATATGATTTCGGGCATGTGGCCGCCGCGGCTGGCTCGAATAAAGCCAATTCTACAGGTCCAATTTTCAACCACTTTTTCGAGCATATGGGGCCGTATGTTGGCAATAACGCCACGAATGTTGGCTTCCAAGTCCCCTAACGTTTCTGGTTTGTTGGCGTAGACGAGCGACTTCACATATCCCCAAAGAAAATAATCCAATGGTGTCAAATCACACGATCTTGGTGGCCAATTGACAGGTCCATTCCGCGAAATTATGCGCTCATCGAATGTTTCCTTCAATAAATCGATTGTGACGTGCGCTGTGTGGCATGTAGCGCCGTCTTGTTGGAACCACAACTCATCCACATTCAAAATCTTCAAAATCTTCCATAAAGTTGATGGACAAAGCTCCAATTGCTGTGCACGGTGGCGAATCGATTCATTCGGGTCCTCTTCAACACTTTGCTCTACAGCGGCAATTGTTTCTTCGGTGCGCACTGTTCGACGTCTCTGTCGTAGTGCGAAAACGATCCATGGTTAACCGAATTAATTGCTCTGATGGACGATTATGTCGACCATAAAATGGACGGAGCTTGCGGTAAACTTCGCGAACTGAACCATTATTTTCGAAATAAATTTGCACGATTTGCAAGCGTTGTTCTTTTGTCAACCTGTTCATGATGAAATGGCAAACCACACTAAATATTAATCACTTGACAGCTGACAAAATGGCCGCCAGTTAAAAAAGTGATGCCAACTTAAAGTTCTATATCTCAATAAAAAACACCCTTTACATATATCGATGGCTTAATATAAGAAAGTCGGAACTCGAATTTTCGATATTTTATAGGAGAAGCAAATAACTGAAAAACAACTAAAGTATTTACATGCAGAAATAATTTTTTAAGTGGCCATAAGTCCTTGATTTTGAACTGTAACGTACTAACATCTTCAAGGAGGATGCAATTATGAGCTGTCTCCCAGAAAACGTTAAAAAGGCGGTTTCGAAAAAAATTGAGATACGCCCTTTTTATATTAAGCCATCGATATGTAGTTTTTGCTGAAAATGCATTTATACGACATGTGCAGGTCATATCACATTTAGCAGAACGTTGCAATAAGAACAATTTGTGGAAATAGCAGCTTTTCCAATCGAAATAGTTAATGGCTTTTGTGAGACCTTTAAGTAAAAAATAATTATCATTCTGTAAAACGCGATGTAGATGATCTCTGTTCATATGATGAAAGTTTTCTTGCCATAAATTATTCATGTTATTCTTTAAACTTGCATTTGCGTTCACAAAAAGAAAGTTTTCTTAAATTTTTTTTTTAATATTTGTAGAGTTGAAATAATACACGAGAGAACAAAATGTAATCCAAGTACATGAATATCGTCGGCTTAGAGTGTAAACCTGCTAAATCCACTTTTTATAGGATATGACTTGTTAATGTCATTCAAGAGAGAAAGAGATGCCGCATCGACTGGCTACTAAAATATATTTTTTAATTTAAAAATATACATGTCGAAAAACTTAACATTTATTTCTTAAGGTATGCATAGAAAATTTGGTTGAAGTGATTTAGCAGGTTTCCACTCTAAGCTGTCGATATTTGCACCATTTCTATTCTCTCTCTCTCGCCAAGAGAAGTAAGTAAGACTTTCTGCAAGAACTTTTTCATAATCTAAACTGGAACTAAACGAGGAAAAACATTTTCTTATTTTTTGATTACATATTTCAGTTATTATATGAATCACGTTGCGAAAAGTGTGACACTAAACATACATACATATTAATGTCCTGCACAAGACCATTTATAAGACCTTCCAAGATATGAGAGATTTTTCAACTGCTTTACTACAGCAAAATATTCTAAAACAAACGCTAAACAACACTGTTGGCAAGGCATTTGTTTCAATTGATTGCCTAAAAAAAAATTATTTCTTTGTGCACTTTTTTTGTGCAAAAATTAAGGTACAATTTTTTTTAGTTTTTTTCAGAATAACTTAAAAGGACTCCTAAATTTTTGCTAACAATATTTAACAAAGTTGTATCTACGGTAAAGCTGAATAACTTTTGTGAACATAACGAAAATTACCCTAACCAGTCCAAAAATGTGTTTTTCGGAAAAAAGTCAGTACCAAACATAAAAAATTTATTCCGAACCTGAGAAAAAATATCCTATATATAATGCTGGTAATGTAGCCTTCCATTGGTGTAAGAATTTTTTTTAAATCTTTAAAAACTTTAAAAACTAACGAGCCGCTCATTAGATTTAAATGGTACAAAAAACATATACTATTTTAATCATATGTATTTGTTTTTTGTACCTGTTTTTTTGGACACAACTGTATATAACAAGTAATCTACATATCGAGCCTTATTTTCGATTTTATAGTAAGCGACAAAAATTAAATTTTTCAGAAGGTTTTTTTTAAATATTCAAATTTGTTTATGTACGTAAATTGTCGCTTACGACAAAATTGTACAGCCTGTATCTTAAAAGTTATCAACAATTTTCACATTTTGATAATTCTAAACTATGTGTAGGCCCATAAAATTTTAATTTCAATAAAAAAGTCTATTTCCGATAACATGTCGCTTACGATAAAATCGAAAAAAGGGCTTTCGATATGTATATGGATTTACATAAGTCTTCCTCTAAAGACTTCAGCAATTCGGTTCATAAGAAAAGTGTTTTTGTAAAATATAGTTCCACAAGCTGACATCTACCGATAAATTAAATTTTTCATTTCAATTTGTGCATTTTATATCCTCAAAATTTGTGCAAGCCGTTAAATTATGATGTATGAAATATTTTCTTACCATTTCTTAATATCGATTGGAAATGGCATACGAAAGTGGAAAATACTAAATTCATAAGTGGTCATTGAACTAAAGGATAACAGATACATATGTATGTATGTATGTACATATGTGTGTGTATGTATGAATGTATGTATGTATGCATGTATGTATGTACATATTAATGTAGTATATGAATAATAGTTTTGAAGTGGTTATGCCTATTAGCAACTATCGTATACAATCGACATGTGTATGTAAACTAAGTGTGCAAATTATTTTAAAATTGTAAGCATTTATGTATGTATGTATGTACATTTGTAATATGAGTATATCTTTTTTTGTAGGCAAAACATTTAAGCAAATGAATGAATATTTAAAACGCAGACAATGAGTCTAACACTTTTTCTTTAAACTTCGTATTAGTTAATAAACTTTATACAGGCGTTTTATTATTAAATAATTTGTGTTATTGACTTGAAATTTTAGCAGAAAGAGAAACAGGCACAAAATTTATTAACTTACCTCTTGGATGTAAGCGTTCTGGCTTAAACCATGCGTCTGAAATTAGTAAATATTGATTATTTTTAAGTTAAAGAGGAAAATAAAAAGCAAAGATTAGTAAAGAAAAAATAAATGATGCAATCAATAAATTAAATAACAGATGAGCAAATACAAACTAAAAAAAAATACACATAGGTACCATATACAGTATAATTTTAGGAGGTTAGTTAATAAGAATAAATGCAGAGTATACTTATTACGGCAATAGGGTAATATACATAGGATCTAAGTTAGTTACCACACCATTTAATTTCTACTTATAATAATAGCAAAGATTTTTATTTATGTTTACAGCAGTTACATACATATACGAAGAATTTCACACTTACTAGGATCTAATAAGGAACACACAAAAGGACGATTCTTGTTAACACCATTTTGTGCAATTTGTGCCTCTCCAACTGTACCCATTTCTTAAGTTTTTTTTTTTATCGATTTATAAATTTTAAACTTAACTGTTTGATTATTTTGTTTTCACTCCAAAACCACTTATTACAAATTGTTTACAGACGACGTCAGCGTAATTGTGAAATTTATTGATTTCCGTAATGAAATTTATTTGACATATACTTTTTTTGTTTGGTAATAGACGAACACACTTTTACAGTAAAAAAATAATATAATTATTTTTTCTTTTTATGCATATATGTATGTATGTATCTATTTTTTTTAATTCTCTTTTTATAAATATTTAATGATTGCAAAAATTTTTTTCATTATTATTACCCTGAATGCACATACAAATAACAAAAAGGTTTATCACGTTAGCGCATCAAAAACTGACTAAGTCCATCGAATTACTGAAACACTACGAGTGGCAGTGAGTCCTTTTGTAACTTTATTTCAATATCCTGACTGCTAGACAAGGAAATCTATAGTAAACCTCCTCTGTCAACCCAAATAATGCGCAGAGCTTAATTCCGCATTAAAAGAGTGTTGAATATGGAGACTTTCAGCAGCGAACACTCAAAACACAAATTGAAATACATACATACATACATACATACATGTAACATAGAGTGCGAAGAGAACTTCATGTAATGTTATAAGAAAATATGATTGAATCTCTCCCCTGACCCTTATTTTACATACATACATATGTACATACATATGTATATGTATTTGCTTGAATATTTCACAAACAAAAAGGGGAGCAATTGTCTCGTAAAACTAAAGTCTCCAATTATTGATTTTTCTATTTTTTATTTGAGGTGAATTTTTGTCTTAAGGGTTGTCGTTTTGTAATTTGGGGAGCATGCGCTTAATAATTTAAACCTCAACTTCAAAGAATTTTCTTTGTACAATGGTGAATAAAAATGAAACAAAGACACTGTTGCTGATTGTATGATGTGAAATCAGGGTAAGTCAATAACAAGTTAATTAGCCAACTAATTCAAGTATTATTGCCCACAAAATAATGGCTCCTCCGAATTGCAACAAATTCCCTGTGGTTACTGCATTTACAAAATATATGTAAGTATTAATAATTTTTACTTGTTTTTTTTTTCGTTCCTGCTTATGGAACTGATTAAAGACTGAATGTCAAATAAAAATGTTTTTGGTATCTCTTATAATTTTACATATTTAAAAAAAATTGCTTTTACTTGGTTAAGCACGTCTATACGCATTTAACTTATCAGTCGACTTCATATACATACAATTAAAAAAAAAAATAAAAACATGATATTAATTTTACTCTACAATATTGGTTATAAGTCACGGCGAATTTGCCAACAGATTATTATGTATTTCACTTGAAATTGCAGTGCTGGTAGTGATCGAATTAAGCCGTAACTTAATATTATATTTTTCAAATTTTAAAAAATCGAAAAATATTAGTTATGAAAGCATCACTACCGGACCGGCCTTAAATTTGTTGGGTGAATAGAAGTTTAAAATTACAAATTTTCAAAAACACGATTAAAAATTTAAAATCCATAAAATCTCAATCAAATCTTTTTTAATAAAAAAAATATCACAATACTAAAAATATCACTTTGGATCATTTTTAAGAAAGTCATGAGCAAAAGACTAAAACTGGTGAATTTTTGAAAATTTAACATCTTTTGAACGCTTTATTAAAAAAATTTTAAAATTCACCAAGAATGTTCTTTTAAGGGAGTGGTACCAAAAAAATATCACAAAATTGCAAAAATAATTTATTTTTGCAAAATGTCCGATTTGGCGTGGAGTGTGCCATATGTAGATATACATATGTATGTACGTATATAGTATATCGTGCCATAACCGCCAAAAAAGCTTAAGCCACAACATTTTCGAACTTGTGCCCTGTTCGTCTGTTCGACGATTGTATCGTCTTGTCTATGGACGAAAAAAAGCAGCAGTTGTGATTCTTTAAAACAATTATTATTTATTGTCTGTGCTATGATTTTGTTCGAAACATTATATCCAACACATATTTTTTCATATATTTTTCAAATTATTGTATAATACTTTAATTTAATTTTTATGTTTTAAAAACATGGCAATAATATTTTTATTTTTCATTATCAAAGACAACAACCATTTTTGAAGAAAATAATTTAGATAATTCAAAAACAAGAACTCAAAAGTATTTTCAAACAAAAACGTCCTAAGTTTTTTTTACTGAATTAGGGCATTATTTTTTGACCAAAGTTTTGATTTTCGTAAACAAAACGAGGTTCAAAAAATGTGTCGGATAGGGCTCGATATATTAAATACATATCACAGAGTTCAGTTCGGGAACGGAATTGAATTCACTTCAAGATTTCGAGCCCTAGCCGGAGTATAACCCAGCATACTAGAGCCCCCAACAGTCTGGACACACCTGACAAATTCATGTATTTTAGTTTTCTTTTTTGGACACTATCTCCTGCAAAAATGGGATGGATTGAATTCTGTTTCCGAACGGAATTGAACTCTTTGACATGGCCGTATATTTAACGCTGGTAATGTAGCTTTCAATTGAATTTTCAAAATCGGTTTAGCGGTTTGGGCGTGAAAGCGTCACAAACAAACAAACTCACTTTGACTTTTATAATATTAGTAAAGATGAAATTTTTGAGTTAATGATGCAGAATTAATCGTCATATTGTGTAAAACTTTAAATTCGTTTTCTGGCAAATGAAGTTTTTTTTTTTAATTAATAATGCAGAATAATGCATTTCGTATTTTATCTTTTGTAAAAATTTCATATAAATAGCTTGTACCATCGCCTGCTGAGAGAAGAATATTTTTTAATGTCTTCATTGAGTTGTATGCAAATTGAAAGCTTAAAACGCGTTTTCTGCAAAACTGGGTTTTTTGAGTTGTGATACTATTGAAGTAAATGAGCGATATATATCATACATTTTTATATGGAAATTTCAGCACGAAATATTAATAAAAATTATGAATTTAAAATAAATCTATGTGAAGGTATTAGTAAAAACGTAGTTATAGTTTAAACAATTGCGTTCACTTTATTTATTTTTTACTAAAATGCTGCAAAAGCATATGTAAGTAATTACCGTTCATTTGTAATAAAAATAAAATAAGCGATAAATGTCACCAAGAACGACAAATGTAAGATAAATAAAATTCATAGACTCTGCACAAACATCGAAACCAGCCCTTCCTCTGTTCTTTTGCATTTTTTTCTTTTCTCTTAAAATACCATCCATGGTTTGCCTGCATTATAAATAAAATTGAACATAATCAATGAAGTTAAAAGAAAATGATTTATTTTTTGCCACGCCAAACGCCACATGCCAAGAAAAGGAAACAACAACAGAGAAAAGTCTTTCTTGTATTTTCTTAAAATTTTCATATGGCCTAATTGAAAGACTAAAAGATACAAGAGAAATTCCGGACTTTTTTTCTTTTATCTACTTGTCATCTGCATACATATGTATATAAAAATTTAAATGTGCACAGGAATCAGACAACGGCCAACCGCTAGCTCTAGCATCATCGAAATAAATCTAAAGTGCAAAACAGTCACATGAAATGTATGGCCAGACAATTAACTGCAAAAAATTGCAATTCATGTCAATGACAATGAAAATAAAAGAAAAAATAAAATATTCCAATTGGAGCGCAGAAGAAAAAAATTTCCAATACTATCGATATAGTACACAGAAACAATTCAGCAGGAAAATAAAACAAAAGGAAAGCCTTGTTCGCTATCTGGCTCGCTGACTGCTAAACATGACAACAATTAAATTAACAAAAGAAAAGCTATAAAGAAAATAGAGAAAGAAAGACATCTTATAAAAACACAATCTTTCCATAAGACTGACGAACGTTCGTACGTACATACATATATACATATGTACATAACACACAAACATTATGTATATAATCAGATACAAATATAACATAAATACATACATATATTAATAGGTTTGCTGCCCACTACGAGTGTTATTGACCACAACATGCGGCGAAGCCAATTTTCCAATTGCAAATAATTCTCCTTTTACTTTTCACTTATAAAATTGTTGTGGAATGTTTAGCATGCTGATGGCAATTCTGTGTCAACAAGGAAAACAATTTTCAAGTTAGAGGGCAAATTACGATACACGATATCGAAAGAAATTTTAAAAAGTTTATATTTTCTATTGAAAAATTTTCAAGTCTCGTTTGTAGTTTTTGTTAAAAGGTACTTTTTGTTACAAGGTACTATTTATTAAAAGGTACTATTTGTTAAAAGGTACTTTTTATTAAAAGGTACTTTTTATTAGAAGGTACTTTTTATTAAAAGGTAATTTTGTTAAAAGTTACTTTTTGTTAAAATGTAGTTTTTGTCAAAAAGCACTTTTATTAAGAGGTACTGTTTATTAAAAGGTACTTTTTATTAAAAGGTACTTTTTATTAAAAGGTACTTTTTATTAAAAGGTACTTTTTATTAAAAGGTACTTTTTATTAAATTGTACTTTTTATTAAAAAGTACTGAAAAGGAACTTTTTATTAAAAAGTACTGAAAAGGAACTTTTTATTAAAAAGTACTGAAAAGGAACTTTTTATTAAAAAGTACTGAAAAGGAACTTTTTATTAAAAAGTACTGAGAAGGAACGTTTTATTAAAAAGTACTGAAAAGGAAATTTTTATTAAAAAAATGTATTATTTATTATAAGGTTCTTTTTATGAAAAGGAACTTTTTATAAAAAAAGGAATTATTTATTAAAAGGTGCCTTTTATTAAAAAGAAATGCATTTAATTTACAATGGAAATATTATTTTTTATTGCAATGTAAATTAAAGGTGATTCTTAATAAAAGGTACTTTTTGATTAGAAATTAATTTCCTTATTAAAAGTAATTTTTTTATTAAAAGGATTTTTTTTATTTTAGGCCATTTTTTATTAAGAGTATAACATGAAATTTTTCATTAGAATGTACTAAAAAAAAGTAGAATTCCCTTTTTCATAAAAAAAAAATATTATAAAAATTTGCGTTTTTTGTGCTCTTTTATGAAAAAAAACGTATATTCAACAGTCAAAGACAAATTCACGAAGATGCAAAATTTTCTTGCAACAAAATGGTTAAAATTTCCAATTGTCGAAAATTAAATGAAAATGTTCACTGTTGTTGAGCTATTTACTTTTTTGTTAAAAGCCATGCGACTTTCTTATGCATGTACATACATACTCGAATTTCAAGTTTAGTACTCGTACAAAAAGAAAATGAGCACTTTCAAAGTTCTTAAAAACATAATACAGACTAATCCAGGTACTTTTTTTCAAAGCTAAAACAAATTATTGAATATACTAGTTCTTTTTTTTTAATGCAATAGGCAATAGGAAAAGAAAGAAAATACATATAAAGTTAAGAAACACGCTCTTGGCAACAGTAGTAGATGTTGGACGAAAATTTTAAAGATTTTTCAGCCAACTCGAAAGTAAGTGAAGCTTTAAAAGATGAAAAAAAAACCTTACTTACATTAAACAATTTAAGACTACAGAAAAAGTTTAAAAAGAAAAGAAGAAGAAATATGGCAAGAAATAAAAGGTAAAAAATATAAATTAAATGGATATGAAACATTTCTAAATATAGAGAAATTAATTCACATTCAAACATGACTCACTTTTAAATGTATTTTAATGCAATAAACAAAAAAGCCGGTATACGTATACGTACATATGTATATAATATTTTGTATTGAATGTACATACATATGTATGTAAGTGTTTAAGACAGAATTTATAGTATTTATTTATATATGTACTACAAAGCATAGTTTATGAAATGGGCATCAATCCATTGAAAATATAATCAGATGAGTTTTAAATCTAAATGACACTAATTTTCATTTGTGTTTTTCTATTCTGATTTTTATTGGCTGTCGTTTGTATGAATGACATCATTATCCGTCGTTTTCTGCACAATAGCAAAATATATGATTCATAACAGAAAAAAAAAGTAATAATGCTTAATAAAAAAAGGAATGGAACAATTTGGAAAAGTTTTAAGTATATACATATGTACAATAATATAAATTAACATGCCTATAGATATTGGTTAGACAAACAGACAAACGCAGTGACGATGAAACACGACTTTTACTTTAACTTCCATCAAAGATATGTAAAACAAAACTACATTTAATTATTACAAATTAGAGCTTGAAAACTAGATACATACATACATACATACTATGTACCGATGTATTTTTAAATCAGAAATGCAAAAATATTGATTAAATTTTCATTAGCTATTTTAGAAATGAAAATATCATTCTGTATACCTGCATTTTGTTGATAACTTTTTGATGTATGATTAGATTAAATGAACGAAAGCCCTCTAACACAATAATTTATATCAATTTAAATGAACAAACACAAACTGCAGCGAGACTAGTTTAGTAAACTAGTAACAAAATGAAAATTTACTATTAAAATAAATGCTTTTACACACCATGAGAAAGGCACTCAATTTATTTTCCAAAAACAAAACGATATCAAATATCTCTTAAATGCTCTCATTTGCCTTTGCCTTGAATACAAATTACATCAGTCTTTTTTTTTCAACTTTTGCAGCACAATATATTCAAACATACCTCCTCCCTTTTGTGACGAATGTCAAATATTTTGCAAAGTAAACGTTACCCCGACTTATTTTCAAAAAATTGAGTGCTTTACTTCAATGGTTTATAAACAACAGATGTCTCCAAATATTAACAAAAAGAATAATGAAATACGAAAATAAATAATTAAAACTTACCCAAACCGTATTTGTAGAAAATATCTTCGACTGATACAATATTTGGCTGTTGTGAATTTGAAGTTTTTGTTGTCTTGGGCTTTGGGTCGGCAACTACCGGAGTTGGCGTTTCCTTTTTGATTTCTTCAACCTGTGGCTGAGATTTAACCGGTTCCGGAATAATCGGAGCTGGTTTAGCCACTGGAACTACTGCAGGCTGTACGGCAGGAGGCGGAATTTTTTGATCGGTTTGTTTGGCTGGTATTTCAGCTTGTACAAAATCTTCATCATCATCCTCGATGTCTAAGTCGGTTGTGGTTACAGCAGGGGCTGCCTTAGGTTGTGATATTACTTTAGTGGAAGCTTGAGAGTCTGGAGTTGACTTACGATCTTCTTTAAAATCAACCAAAAGATCTTCAGATGAAATGAATTTTTCATTATCTTGTTCTTTCAAAGCATCGGTTGCGGGTATTTTCTTAACCGGTGAAGGGTTGTAAGAAATGGAAGGAGAATCGTTGTCTGAATCTTTGCTAACGGCGACAGCAGCTGCAGAAGTTTTACCAAATGTAGTCATTGCTGGAGCATTATCTTTATTCATGCTGTTTGCAGTTTCCACATTATCGACAAGAGGACCTGAAGCTTCAGTATTGCTCAAATGTGAACCCAACAGATCGTCCACAGCCTGGGCTGCCTTTCTTTCTATATCCTTTGCGGCATCACCGGCACCGCTCATAAAACCACGTTCAGCGTTCATGAAATCGGTGGTGGCAGCAGCCACACCTTGTTTGACATTATTGCTACTTTTACCAAAGAAATCTTCTATTTCATCTTTAGACTGTGAGAATTTGGCGTCCAGTTGCTCTTGAGCCTCCTTGGCCCCAGCAGACATACGCTGTACGAATGTCTGAGGATCTACGTGTTCAAAATCCATTTCTTTTTGCTCGTTACCAAAACTTTGTTCAGTATGAGAGTTATCATCTTGACGTCCCCCTCCACCAATATGGCCTAATAAATCCTGACCCACTTGTTTGACTGCATCGCTGGAGTGGCTGAAAATATCATCAGCTGTGGTAGCAGCTTCTTTTTTTAAATCCGTAAAGTTGAAATCCATTTTTCCGACCAAGATAAGGGGATGATTTTTACTTGTCCAATTGGATGTGAAAATTTAAGTGACGTATGTATGTGGATTTTTATCACACTTTTCACACACACACCCTGTTTTCCTTTGGTCAATTGTTTTACTCGGCTTAACACTTTTCCCTTGCTCACAGAAAATTCTCAAATTTAAAGTTTTTCTGTTAAACTTTGCTCTCTTGTACACTTATTTTTGAGGACCTTTTATTTTCGCTATTTCTTCTTATGTTACCTTCTTTTTTTAATTTTCCTTGGATTTCTCAATATTAAATCAATAATTTCTTGTTTAATAACGAAATACTTTAATATAGTTCGTTCTTTAGTAATATTTCTGATTAATAAAAATGTCAGTTAAATTTTTTCTTCTCAAGTTTATATTGCGGCTCCTTTTTTCATTTAGTAAAATTATCTCAAATACAAAATCAATCGCTTCCTCCCGTAATGTTGAATGGTCGTGTTGGAACGTTGCACTTCAAAACACAAATTGTAAATGATTCAAATTGTGTACGCAGTGCTTTTTCATCTGCTTCTTCTATTCCAGTTGGCTTTCTCTTTTTTCTGTATATATTTGAAAGCTTATTTTATTTAATTTACGTCGGTTTATAACTTATTTTGCAATTTGTACATTCAATAAAAAAATTTATTTTCACAAATTCAATTTCTTTTTTAATGCTTCTATATAAAAATATACTACGTATTTTTCAAGTGCAGCTTAATTATTTTTTTGTAAACAAAGTAATTTGTATTTTTTCCGCTTGCAGAAAAAGCTTGATATAACTGTCAAAAATTAGTGATGCTCTTGAAAGTAGTAAGAAGGATGCCATATGATTGAATGAGCCGATACCTTTTTGAGATTGTTGTACAGCATAAACTGCCTTAACGATAGAACAGTATTACCCTTGAATATCAATATTTTATTTTAATTTGTTGGAATCGGGAGATTATTTGATAGTCTCTAATTCTGACTGAGGACAAAAATTTCAATTGCTTTGTTATGGTGAAGTGCGTAGATGAAAAGAATTCGTTGGTCAAATACTACTATTTGGACGGATAATACAGTTTTATAATAGTGCTGCCATCATTGCTTCCCTTCTTTTAAAATACGGCAATAATAATTAACACGTTTTAGTAAAGTGGCAGCTCTTTTAATGATTGGAAAACTTAATTAAACAAGCATTAACTAGTGTGCAAATTTTTTTTCCTAGTCGGGTGCCTCCATCGTCCGTCGCTGTGGTTACTCATTGTGTTGGATTTTGAATAAAAAAGAACTTATTTTATAGACTACTTCGGTTCTGCTGCTTGGCCAAACCAATTTTAGTAAGGTGTGATTCTTTCGGTGTGTGTCAGACGGAAAGTGAAATGGGAAACCTTGACGGCGGAACTTTCCCTGAAAGCGGCTTCACATCAGCAGCCAGTAGTTGTCCTAATACCTTAACAAATACAGCTGAAATAGAACAACAAATCAATTTTGATCGAGCAAAAAAATTTGCAGCACCGGCATACCAGGAAATACGCACACGAAAAAATGGTCTCAAGGCTAATGGAATGACCATGAACGGTAATGGTTCCAAGGTAATAGAATATGTATGTGCAAACCATTGAATTGTGAGTGGTATATTGTGAGTGTAAAATGCTGTAAGATTGTTGTAAAAACGGACTGAAATTTTAAATTTAATTAAAAGCAATTAAAAGTGTGTTAATAAATAACACCAAAAACATTATTATTATTTAGTGTTGGTGGTGTGATTTTAATCATAAAATCAAGTTGCCAGTATAAACAAATGGATATAAAAAAAAATTTTCGCTAAAAATTAAAAAAAAAAATATATAAATATGTATCGTTTTGTGAGAATGCGTATTAATGCAGAATGCCATTGCAATTATTGTTTTCAAGAAAACTATATTATGTATGTATGTATTAAAGTCCTGCACAAGACTATTTATAAGACCTTTCATGACATGCGACCAGGGAAGGAAAAAGACTTCTTGGATTTTGTATCAACTGTGAAAACAAAATGTACCATGACGGTACCATTTTTTTTATTTTTATTTATAAGAACGGAAACGTAAAAAAATTGTAAAAATTCAGAAGTAAACAATAAAAACAGAAACTGAACAAAAATGTGTATAAAAATTAAGTATAAAAAATAACATAAAAAATATTAAATATTACATTCATAAGGGCACATTCGTAGATTAGACTTGTTAGAGATCGTTTATTTTACAAATTTTGCTTATTAACAGGCCTGTTATTTTCATGCACTATAAAATCTAAGTTATGGGCATAAGAAATGCGCGATAAAACCTAAAACACACCATTGAAGTAAAGGAGCGATATGTAGTTAACAAAAATAAAAATAACCACAGCCAAGGCGAGTTCATGTACTGTCAAGTTAACAGGTACAGTTAAAGACTAGACAGATTTTTTGTTGCAGAGTTGACACCACCTGGTACATGAATTTCCCTTGACAACAGCATTGCAACAAAAACAGAGAAGCTGACAGTCTAAAATAAAACACACACAAAAAAATTTAAAACAACATAGGGAAAATTAATGTTACCATATAGTGAAACATTGGCATTTTTAAATTGTAGCAAGTAACTCGCGGTAGTAGCACGGTACCAACGAGGTCAAAAATGTACCATAAAAAGTATAATTGTACCATGATTTCCATCCGTGCATGCGACATTTTTCAAACGCTTTACTACAGCAAAATATTCTAAAACAACACTAAACAACACTGTTGGCAAGACAAACAACTGAAAAAAAATCTTGTCAACAGTGTTTTTTTAAGCGTTTGTTTTAGAATATTTCGCTGTAGTAAAGCGTTTGAAAAATGTCGGCATGCCTTGAGAGGTCTTATAAATGGTCTTGTGCAGGTCATTAGTATGTATCTGTTATGCTATTGAAAAAGTACAAACAGGCGTGCTGGTTGTGTTGCATAAATAAATATTTATGTATGTATGTATGTATGTAAATAAAAAATTAACTAGATTTTAGTTACAAAAAGTACAAACATTTTAAATTGTTTAACATACATACATACATATTTGTATATTAATAGTAATTGTATTTATGGAGTTAATTTTGACGTTTGCACTACTATTTATGTGAATACGAATTACCTATTTTTTGTGAATCAAAAAACAAAAAAAGAACTAAACAAACTTGTATCTAAGTCCTCTTGTTTTTTGTTAATTAAAGCGTAAGTAAGTTTTGATTGCAGAAGAGCAAAATTTTGTTAAGACATGCAATTTAATGACATTCATAATAATTAATACATGTGGCCAATAGGCCAATAAGCCACATGTATTACTGAAGAAATAATTTAAATATGAAATATGGGTAATTCCATTCTGGCGTTACATGCCATTTGCACGACAAAAGGTTGAAAAAAAAAGTTTTAAAATTGTGTGTTGAAAAATTTTTTTCTTACATTTGAGAAGTGATTAAATAGGTCTATATTCAGTGAAAAAATTATAACAATCACACCTAAGGATTTCAAGATATTCGCAAAATATGACCTGGCGTTACGTTACAAAAAACAGAAGTGGGGTTTGACTTGACTAACAAAATTGCTTAACTCTGCGAATTGGCCAAGTATTTTTATACAAAACTTTTTTGTTAGGACTTGGAATGATATACACTTATTTTCCAAGCTTCTAGATTAAAAAATCTTTTTCCCCGAGAAAACAAATCTGTTGGTGAACTTTAAATTTGTCCGTCATGGTGGACTTTTTTTGGAAGTGCCCATATGTAAAAAATAGGTAAAAACTTGATTTTGAATTTTTTGTTAGTTACGCCTTTTTGCATTTCAGCTAACGACATGCGCTTATACATATGTATGTATGTATATATAAATGCTCTACTTTCTTTGGAGTGACCATATATTTTTTTAAAACTTAACTGAAAATTTCTCAAGCGATCTTCAAAAGTTGATATGTATGTATGTATGTACGAGTATGTATGTATGTATGTATGTACCTATAACCGGTTTCGCTACGCCAAAACGCCAATGATTATTTTCGAACAAAGTGTAGTGTTTCATAACTGTACAATATGGTGACATTGTACACCGTTTCAAAACATCGTCGACAAGTACCTTTTAAAGCCGGCCTTGTCGACAACGTTCGACTTGTCGCACACTTCCATTCAAAACCAAGCAAAATTTTAAAATTTTGTTTTTGTTTGGAATGTACAGTACAACCTCTATAATCCGGAGACTCGCTAGTCCCGACTATCCAGTAATACGGACATGTCAACGTTACGGACAGTTTAGTAATTTTACCTTTGTAGTCCGGACAAGCATTTTTTTCTTAGCATGTAATGGTATTTCGTTATTTTATCGCTACGCACAATGTAATTGTGCTAATTTCTGCCCTTCTGAAATCTGCAAATGAATGCGCGTTTGATTTCTCTGATGAAAGTATAGTTCAATCGATAACTTCAAAACAAAATATTGAAGACCTTGGTAGTTCTCTGGAGGAATCTGAGAGTGTTCCAAATAAAGAAGTTAGTGAACTTTTTTCAAGAGTTATTTTATGGGCAGAACAAACGCCAGCAAGAGAAAAGAAAATTTTTATTTTTAAAAGAATTTAAAAATAAAGAAAATAAACTGCATACAAATACCTATGAGTATTAAAATAAAAATAAGTTCTTATTTCACACAATGAAAATTTTTAAACACTTCTCGAATTTCACTTATGAACGCTCACATGGTTGAAAAACGAAATGACTCGCAATCACGTGTGATTCAAGACTGATCATTCTAATCATGTGAGGTGCCCTTATACTTTATATATATATATACATATATATGTGTAAAGATTGAGTTTTATTTATTTCTACTGATATGTAGCTATTATAATAAAATGTTTTTGGTAATATTTAGAAATCTAAATTCAAAAGAGAAAGAACATTACCAAAGCCTTTTAACGTGCTTTATCAATATCTATAATATACATACATATGTAATATATATCGTTACCTTAATATAGAAAGGCCTTAACTCATTAAATTTTTGAAATCGAGATTTTTACATTTTTCGAAATATGTATACAAGAAGTTCGATTTAAAAAAAAAATAATGAGTTATGGCCTTTCTATATTAAGGTAACAATATCGATAAGAATTGATTAAAAAAAAAGAATACCTTCTCTTATCGGTGTGGTTTAATAATTTTATTTTTAATACTGACTCTACATTTTTCTACATATAGAACAGGACAAGTAATAACAAATTATTATATAGGAAATTCAACAATTTGGCTATTTCATTTCAAGCAACTATTAATTTTTGCGTTTAACCACACTTTTCTTCGCACTAAAGAGAATTTTTTTGAATATTTATACATAGCTTGAAATCTTCGTGCACGAAAATTCGACTGTACATACAAACGTAACGAAGATGGAGTTTGAAATAATTTCGGCTAAGAGAATCCGATAAATTGTATTTGTTATTATTGCTCCTTAAAAATTGTAATACGTTATAAACATCTTCCCATATTAATGGCCTGTTTCACAATAACGAAACGAAACTTTCGACTGAAAATTTATATTGAAAACTTTATTGTTGTTTCCATATGAAAATTTGTTTTTGTCACGTCAGGTCTGAGTCGTCAAGTCTTGAGTTTTTAGGAGAGAGAGGAAAAGAGAATGGAAACAGGTACAGACTTGACCGTACCAGTCAAGTTTGCTTTTTTGTTTTGTTTTGTCATTCGTAATACTCTATTTGATGAGTTGACTTAATGGTGTGTATGAACACAAATCCAGGTTCAAAAGAAAATTTAACAAAAACTGATCAGGTAAACCTGATGTGTGTGAATCAGGACGAAAGTTTCTTTCAAAGGCTTTTTGTTTTTTCAGCCGTGGTTGACATATTCATGGAAATGCCTATATGCATTCATTTATATATAGTACATGCATACATATGCAAAATATTTTATAAGTTTATTCATCCTACATACTTGTAATTAAAAAAAAAACAATAGTGAAAAATAGAATACATATTTACTTATTTAGTCATAGTTTTGAAACATTAAAATGAGTTCAATAAAGTGTTCAAATTTGCATTCATGTCAGCGTTGCCGCTTTCAGAATAATTTTTAAATTCAGACCATAAATTATAAAATTTTTACTTTATATCCCAGCAAAAAAATGGGGAAAATAAAAAGTAGGTAAAAAACCAATGAATTTTGCATTGACGTGTCATTGGAAGGACTTAAACGTAATAAAAAAAAAAACACTTGTATTTGGCTTGAGCCAAAAAAGTAATGAGTTTCTTGAACACAAAGTAGTGATTAAAAATTAAATTTGATATGTGGCTAAAAATAACTTCTATATCATCTAAAAAATATGCAAAAATATACTTTCGAAGTAATTTAAAAGTGGGTCGTAGGGAAGTACTCATTTTATTTTATGCTGGGATGTATGTAATAATAAAATATCAACTTATATACATATGTATACATATATATGTATGTATGTGGCAAAGTCTAAAATATTGGCGACGAAATATCAAAACTCAATGAACAGCAGAATAACGACCCCAAACATAAGACTAAAAAAAAAGATAGAATTTTTAATAGATAATAAAATTTCATTGTTGGACTGGGCACCGCAGTCTCCGGATTTAATTCCGAGTGAAAATTTTGTGGGAACTCTTGAACTATTGAAATTTGTACAAGAACAGAATTGACGTCTGGGAGCGTTAGTATAGAGTCTGGAGATAGGTATACCCAGTTGACCATGGCTTTCGTTAATGATATCGATTTCGAATATACCTCGAACATTTATCGTGTAAAATTATCGAGAGTGACACTAAAAAATGAATCGAAAAATGTTCACCTGTCGCTCAGTTTTGTCCCAAAAAACATTCGATCTCGGATTTCGTTAGCAATATCAAAAGTGAAAGATTATCGAATTAATTTCGATACCGAAAAATGCAGCAGAAAAAGTAAAAAAGTAATTTTTTTATTTATTTATTTTAACTTACTTATTTTATTTATTTGTTTAATTCCGTAACTTATACTGCAGGTGTTGAACATGGTACCTCCATTCTAACAGGCTAACATTCATTCATTTTTTTCATTCAATTATTTCACATATGTAGGTAAGTGTTCTTATTTATTTTTTAACTTACAGTGCTGTCATGCTTCGAACTTGGTACTTCTAGACTAACAGGCTGACACACTTCCACGCAGCTACCGTCACACATTCGAAAAACTTTCGAGAGAAGTTCGCAGTTCGGAATTTTAGCGGACATTCGAATTTTTTTAGATTTGCGAACAAATATCGAACAATTTTGTTTCGAAATTTCTTCGCTTTAGTGAGCATTCGTTTTTATCGAATCCCAGGTCAAGTGGGTATATATTGAACATATGTATGTATGTATTATATGTATGTATATGTTGAAAGTATTCCATCTAGAGTGCGTATACGGTATACAAAATACCAGAAATTCCTATTTTGCATAACGTGCCAAATGTGTGTAAATGAATTGAATTGGATCAATGAAGTATTTCTAGAGCGTTAATAAGTTTGAGATTTACTTGTTTAGTTTAAGAACATTGTTAATAAATATTATTTTATGAACTGCCAAACCTTTCTTGATATCTCATCATAATATCTAAGTGTCATTTATATATTTGTACATATTTGTCCCACAGTGTATGTACTTACATATGTGTAGGTCTATTGCCCATTACCCTATGTAAATACATTAGCTGTCGTAAAATTTATTTGTTAGTTCTGATCGACTTGAAAGCAAACAATTGATATGAATGTGTACATTTTGTACACTGATTTTAAAGTTTTTATGTATATTAATGTAAATTTTCGTGCACAAATATTCTGACCGCTTTAACTCAAATGAACTATTGACATTTTCTATACAATTAACTAGATGGAGAAAAAAAATCATCAACAGAGAAAATATTAAATATGGTACGAGTGTCACCTTTTATGTAACGCCATATGACAGACAGTTTTCTAACGAGTGAGTTGCTCTTAAAGAAATATAAGAAGCAATTTTTACCAAAGATGGAATTGAACTCTGCATTGATATTTATGGTATTTATCTTGGGTTAGCTTATTAACGCTTTGTGAGTTAGCTTGTATTTATTTTTGGGCATTATTTTTTTTTTAAATTCAGTTAACCGAATTAAGTTCATAAATGCTGCTATCTTTTTCAATTTGTCTTGTTTGTGCTTTTAATTTTCACCCTTTCTTAATCATTACATGAATCCGAAGTGTTGAAAACTAACATCGAAAAAGCTTAAAAATCAGGGAACATGTACGGTTTCATCACCGACTTATAAAAAATATTTAGTTTTGAACCCATTAAAAAACGTCTTCGAATCAAAAGAATATGGTTCGATTTATTCATTTTGCTGAAGAGAAAATTATTTAAATTCCCGCACAAGCACATGATCTCCAATGACATGCTAATGTAAAAATAATGCATGTTTTTCCTTAATCACTTGAACCCATGATTCAACCCCGATTTCGTCATATTTTTTGTTTTACTGAGTATATACTACATATGCGAGTACTTATCTATTTCGAGGAAATTGGAAATCATTTTTCAATGAGTTTCTTTTTTTAATCTTTTGTATGTCAATTTGCCAAAACGCGTGTACATATTTATAAAAACAATTTTTTTCTTTATTGTTAAGATAGATAAGAGCAAGCGAAAACGTTATGACTCACTGTCTGTTAAACAATCGTATCCCAGCAAAAAAAAAAATTGGAAGTTATTCTTAGGGATCGAACGACATATTTATTGCTTTTAAAGTACATGTGGGCATTTTTCCGAGAAATTCCACTATTTTCTCGCGTGCGACAGCAAGCAATTAACCTTGCATTTCTGAAGAACGTGACCCGATTTTTCTTAAAATTGTACCTAACGTAGGGCTGCTGACGGCCTACACAAAAATATACAGAAGTAAAAAAAAAGTTTCGTTTTCTTTGAAAAAAAAAACCATCTTATTTGCTTGTTGTCGCACGCTACAAAAAGTTGACATTCCTGTGGAAATGCCCATGTGTTATTAAGGTTGGTTCAATTGTTTTTGTCAACACGCGTCTAACAAAAACGGAATCTACACAAAATTCTAAGAAAATTACCCTAAAAAACCAGCGGTCTAAAGTTAAAACCCGCCGGGAGGCTTCGTTGGGTAAAAGCATTTATAACCAAGTAACAAAAATAACATTTTCAATATTTTCGCTTCCGATTTTGATGAAATTTTGTAGGAATAATGCCTCCGACATGACTACCGTTAGTGCTAAATCTTGAATTATTCAAAGTTCCAGTTTGCGAAATATATATAGAACCTTTGTTAAATTTTCCCATGTTGAAGTCGCTATATTTCGCAAACTAGAACGTTTAATGATTGAAAATTTAGCACAAACGGTAGTTGTGCTAAATAAAAAAAAAACAAACAAAAATTTAAACAGTATTAAATATTCAATGAGTATATCGCGCCATAACCGCTAAAAAAGCTTAAGCGAATTTTTTTTTTGTTTTTTCGGACTCGTTTTTTTATGAAAATAGATTATTTACCATCGCAAATAATCAATTTTGGTAAAAGAATGATGTTCGAAAATTATGTAGCTTAAGTTTTTTGGCGGTTACGGCACGATATATTGATGAGAATGAAAAACGACTTTTAAATATGAATTGATATTAAATATAATTAGTGTTAATTTTGAAATCGTTTAAAATTTTTTAGTTTCAGTTAACTAAAATATAATTATCGGTTATGTTCTGTATTCCATGTGAAATTAAAACGTGCGGAATTGCCATGAAATTGTTTTTGGAATACAGAACATGCACGTATAATTGTTACCCACAGTGCAGTTCCTCCATTGTAATATTTACTCCACACAATACTATTTACTTAAAATTGTTCAATTATAGTTCTTTAAGTGTGATTTTATGGAAGCTTTTATGCTTTTTGTTGTATTAGTTGTTAGCACTTTGTCGCTAATAGACGTACATAGAAATGTAAAGCATGTACATATGAACAGTGTATATCGGGCGGCTATTGAAGGTTACTTCAATTCAAGTAAAATTCTACAAATTCTAAAAAAAAATTTAGGGCTTGTTTTTTTGTGCAAAATAAAATGTGTGCCGTATACAGCGTTACCATTTGTCAAGTTTTCCCTTTTTTTTGAAGTTTTTTGAGATGCCAAAAAGTTTTGAAAATATAAAGTTTTTTCAAGTTTCTTTTTATAAATATGTCCATAATTGAACTTTTGCAGTATATTGAATGAAAATATTAAGTAATGTTTGTATGCAATAAAACGATCTTATATTTTCTCACTCCCTTATTACTGCAACAGTGTCTAAAGACTCAGTTAGCCTAACCATTTTCATTAATTTTCACATAACAATATCGATCAGCTGTTTTCTTTTAACATTTTGGTACTTCTGTAGAAAAAAAGTTTTTGTTTTGGAAAAAAAGTTTTTTTTTCAGATTTAGGAAGTTTTTTAAAAAATATACATATATGGTAACGCTGGCCGTATACCGTGTTCATCATATGTATACGCCACAAATGACAGAATTCTCATTTGGCTTTTATTGAAATTAATTTCACGAATTCCTCTACAACACTGTAAATTGATACGTTACTATGAATGAATGAATAAATGAATTAAGTCAAACGGGAAGCACAGGACACTGTGACCAAAGTAGAGATCTATTGTATCCCCTGCCAGGTGCTAGAGCACTTCATCTAGACCTACTATCATGATAAATCTCAGGATTGCCAGTGGGTCTAGAGTTGGCAGTTCCCAATCCTCCAATAGGTGCTCGCCCAATTGGGTAGTTATATCTTATGTGGCATAACGCTTCACAGTCCTTCAGAATATGCTCTGGAGTTTCATCTTCGTAATCACAGAATCTGCACAACCTGTTACTCTCAATGCCAAGCCTGTTAAGGTTTTTTCTCAGTCTACAATGGCCTGTGAGCATTCGTAGATTGTTTTTACTCAGGAACACGAAAGCTATGAAACTATTTTTGTTATACGTTCCAAGCATTAGCTTTGTATGCCTCAATCCTGCGAGATTAAGCCAGAGGTGTTCCCTATTACTCTTGATCTTAGTCGATATATCTTCCCGGATTTTTTTCAATCTGAGTCCACAAAACGGGTTTGATTCGACCATGGGTGTGCTAGCCCATCTTCTGGCCATTTTTCTTCTTCTGAATTTCCATCTTCTAACACCCCGACGTGTCCAGGAACCCAGCAGAGTGTGACCTTATTCATGCTGCTTAGCTGATTTAGCTTAATGCGACATTCCCACGCTAACTTAGAGGTAAACTCATATAAGCTAAGCGCTTTGATGGCAGCCTGACTATCCTAGCAAATACTTCTTTTCCTCGGTAGGAAATTTTCCCAACGGCTCGTGGTAGTTAGTCCTTGGTCCTACAACTCCCACACCAGAACCTGCCGGCGTTCTGGAACCATCAGTGTACCACCTGATGGTGCAAGTTCCACAGGAATACCGGGGTTATATTTCCCCCCATTCCCTTCTATTCATCACGTCAGAGTGTTGCGCAATTAGGGGAAATCGTCTTGCCAGGGATGATTGCTCCCATTGGCTAATTAGACAGTTCCTATCTGTGCTTTTCCCCGCGATGCTAATTTCTTTTTGTGTGGCAGCAGCCTCTATCACAATCGCCAGAGGTGTGAATTCAATGACGACTTCCATAGCCTCCGTAGGACACATCCTCATATCCCCTGTTATACAAAGGCATGCTAGCCTCTGTAATTTCTCTAACCGATCTCAGGTCGTAGCCAGCCTGACCCTGTCCGACCAGGCAACAGCACCATAAGATATGATAGGTCTCACTATCAAGGTGTATATCCATCTCAAGATACGTTACTGATGAAAGAAGTTTCGACATTTGCAATCCAATTAATAGGCATATAAAACAGAAATTCCTGCAGTTTAACAAGTTTATCTCAAAATTGTTTTAAATGATACGCACATTGTTGCCATTTTAATATTTTCACTGCCATCATCATTTTCTGGCAACACTGGATATCCAACAAAAATAAATTTGGTAGAAGTAAGCACTAAGACAAAAAGCAGTGCTTCGGAAGCGCGGAAAAGTACACAGTGCATCCCCTATGCCTTACGAGGATGCAACAACGTAAGCGAATGACGAAATTTAACACAAACAATACGAAGTTGGTCGGCTGTTTATACTCAAATTCTCAAAGTTTTTTTATAGTGCATCCTGCATACAAATTTGGATGCGAATTCAATTTTTACTTCGAGTTTTTATATTTTATTTTTTAATTGAATTGTGAAAATAAATAAGACATGAAATATGGACTTCTTTCTGCACATCCTATATGCATTCAGAAGCTCATACCTGATACCGAAGCAGTTTGGTAAGCGAGACTTGTACTCTCTCTCCCTTGGAAGTTCCTGATTTTCTGCCTTTAAAAATGTTAGATGGGGCTGTTCTCATTTTCTGCGTTTCGTTTTGTTTCAACAATCATTTCTGTGTTTACATAATTTAATTGTTTATTTGTTTTATAATTGCACCTCCCTCCGATTCAACTAGAGGTGAAAAAAACTTTACCTTCATTACACTAATAAAAATTAAATATTTACAATCATTTCGTATATTTTTTTTATTAAACAGTAAACAAGTAAGAAGGATTATTTATAGTAGACTTTAACGACTGTTAAACACACTTCATTTAAATGTGAAGTAAAAAATAAGCGATAAAAATAAAAAACAAGTTCTTATTTCGCAGGCTCTTAAATACCATCAGTTGTGTAACTTTTTTCATCCAAAATTCGGCATTTTGATGATAGTTCATTTGCTGTTCTTTATAATTTTAGATTTTTCTTTTGTTGTTGGCCAAATTATAATTTTTTTTATATTGATATATGCAATATGCATTATAATTGAAATTAATATTGTGCTGGAAATCACAAACAGTATGACAAACTAATTACGGCCTTTTCATATAAAGTGAATTATATAAAAAAAATTATTGAAATTGTATTTTGTGCAATTCATCATAAAAAAATCGTTATCGCAAACTACATAACTGATATAACTTAGTAGAAAACTTTATTTGACGCTACGTTAAAATATCGCCGGCTTAGAGTGAAAACCTGCTAATCCAATTTTTGTAACAATTGTGCACGCTACAAAAAGTTGCAATTCCTGTGGAAATGCCCATATGACATTTTAAGGCAATTCGAAAGGGAAAAAGAAGTCGCATCGATTGGCTATAATATTTATTTCGATATGAAACTTTACATGTCAAAAAAACTATGGTGTTAGACTAATTTCTTATGCTATGCATAGAAAATGTTAACAGTTCTCTGTCTCTCCTGCACAATTTGTTTGAAGTGAGTTAGCAGGTTTATACTCTAAGCCGGCGATATGATATGTCGTGTTTAGGGTTATACGAATGTGTGTATGTTTGTATGTAATCTAACGTGCGGAATTATTTTTTAATAATTTTTGCGTGCTATAAATAACAGCAGCTATAAAAGCAACAACAAAAAAAATATTGGTTTTCTAATATTCGCCATTTTTTGCTACGCGCGTTTTTCAATTCATTATGTATTTTTAATACTCGTAACGTAAAAGCTCTAATGACAATTAGTTTTTTTGAGTTGTAATGAAACATGATATGATCTGTAGTTGCATTTATGTATATAAAAACATTTATGTTATTTTTCGCATTTCCTTTTAACATAAATATTTGCTTTTTGTGTTTTTATTTTTGAGATACGAGGGTGGGATATTAACTTAGTGACTTTTTGAACAAACACAGGTTTGTGGGGTGATTTGTCGTTGGAATTAAATGTCTTTCCGCCGAACCATTTCTTCAAGTTTGGAAACAAGATATAGTCACTCGGGGCTAAATCTGGAGAATATGGCGGATGAAGAAGCAATTCGTAGCCGAATTCATGATTTTTTATCATTCAAAATTTAAACCACAACCATGTGAGATGCCTATGGCCTATGAAGAGTACCCAAGTATTTAACAATTTTATCCTTGGTTCTTTCCATTTTCTTCTCAAAATGTGCGGTAGTCTGCTATCAACGAACGCAGCTTGTTCAAATTTAGGCAGGAGTCAACTGAAAGTAGCCTGTTGACAGGAGCAGTGTTGCCATATCACTTAAGAGGCGGGAAATTCTAAGAGACACTGAGTTAATTACCCATGTATGTACTATATTTTGCACATGGGCATTTCCATATCAGCGTACGTGACATTTGTACGCCTACAAAGTGGAATAGATTCTGAGAAAATAGAGGTAACTCAAAAATATTTTGTTGTTATGTTCCATTCAGGACGAACTATATGCGAAAAAAAAATTATTACATTTGGAACCCTGCTGTCCAAAATATCGAGGGAAATAAGGGCATAGCGTACGTGACATAAAACGGAACTGATATCAAGGTGCATGTAAAAGTATACGAAAATCTGCGAATTGTGAAGTTTTTTTTCTTGTTTTAAATTTCTTACACGAAGCCAACTATTTTTCCTTTATTATCAGTAATTTTGAAATAAAAAAGACTTTTGGCTGATTTTATAATGAATTAAGTTTAATAGCGTACGTGACATAGCGTACGTGACGGATTTTTCTCTTATAATATTCTTAAGTAAAAAATTTTTTTTTTAATCTGTGGAAATAAATAATAATGGCTTGAGTCGAAATTTCGTGTTTTGAGATATTATGGGCTTTGTCTAAAATAAATTGTGTTTGGTTTTTATATAAAATTTTTAGATACCGAAAAAATGCACATTTATTTATAACAAAACTGTTCATTTTATAAAAAAAAGAAACGATTTTATTAGTTATTATTCGTTGTTTTTTAGTTAAGATGCTATGAAAAAATCCATTGGCAGAAAAATAAAAACTAAAGTGAACTTATTATATTGAAAGGCAAAATAGTTTTTATTGATAGTAAGTCGAGATAAGTGCTTTAGGTTAAATTGAAAAATGCGGAAAACCTGAAATAAGATAATTTTTTAAAAGCTTATGTGCTGGTTCCACAAGTCAGGCAGGCGACTAGTCTAGAAAATTTGTATGAAAATCACTCAAAAAGATGAGTGCTTTCCATACAAATTTTATCCTCAAGTCAACCGTCTGCGTTGTAGAAACAGGGAGTTAGTTAAATATAACTCCCTGTTTCTACAACCCAGACGGTCGACTTGAGTATAAAATTTACATGGAAAGCACTCATTTTCTTGAGTGACTTCATACAAATTTTCTAGACGAGTCGTTATTATTGAGTTATTGAACTCAAGTGTATACAAGTTTTGATGCTCAAATATTTTAATATTGATGTAGCTACCTTACAAAAATTAAGTTGAGTTAAGATGATATGGCTTATGTATTATTTTCCAAGAAGACTTAAGTTAAAATATAAATGGGTATAGTTTAATGCCCTAATTCAGTAAGAAGATTTAGGACGTTTTTGTTTGAAAATGCTTCTGAGTTCTTGTCTTTGAAGTCTCTAAATTATTTTCTTCAAAAATGGTTGTTGTCTTTGACAATGAAAAATATAAATATTATTGCCATGTTTTTAAAACATAAAAATTCAATTAAATTATTATTAAAATTTTGAAAAATATATGGAAAAATATGTGTTGGATATAATATTTAGAACAAAATCATAAAGCAAATACACGAACCTTCTAGCATAGACAATAAATAATAATCGTTTTAAAGAATCAAAACTGCTTCTTTTTTTCGTCCATAGACAAGACGATACATTCGTCGAACAGAATTAGGGCATTAGTTTTTTAGTAAATTCTCGTCGTACACAGTCGTGCTCTGAATAACCGCATTGTGTATACAGTGAATTCTATTTTTCAAATTGCGCTCTTTTTTTCTCAGCCTTTAAAAGAAACGTTAATTGGTATATAAGAGAGTACCTTAAATAAAAAATTAAGGCTTGGTCTTTAATTTCAATTAAAAATGGCATCCTCCTCGGGAGGAAATTATTTTAAAATTTTGGATCCTGATCCATCACCTAAACGAAAAAAGAATAATACCACCTATAATACCAACAACACTTTTGACTTCCCAAACTTGATTCAAAAGCAAAATGCAATAAACACGAAAAAACTACAATGTCCAAAATACATTGTTATCAAGAGCAAAATAACAGACAAACCGCTCCAAAATTTCAATATTTTTTTACTTTCCAAAGCCTTGGAAGGTATATCTAGTGAACCTGCACAAAAAATTAATTTCACAAGAGATGGCAATTTACTCATACTTACAAAAAATGAAAGTCAGGCAAACAAATTTCTCAAAGCAAGCATGTTAAACAGTATTGGACCAGTTGAAAGCTTTCTACACCCTACACTAAACATAATTAAAGGAGTTGTATTTGCACCATCATTAAAAGAACTCTCCGAGCAAGAGATTACAGAAGGTCTCAAAGACCAGGGAGTAATCGATTGTAAAAAAATTACTAAGTACCATGAAGACAAAATAACAAACACTCCATTACACATTTTACATTTTAACCAGTATAGTCTACCAAAAGAAATAAAAATTGGTTTCCTCATCTGCAGGGTAGAACCTTTTATTCCAAACCCCATACAGTGTAAAAATTGTTTTAAATTAGGCCATACAAAAAAATATTGCAATGGAAGTGAAACTTGTGAAATTTGTTCCTTAATAACTCATGCACCCGAACCATGCTCAAAAATAGAATGTGTTAATTGCAAACAAGCACACCGATCCAACAATAAAAAATGTCCCGTAATACAACAACGACAAGAAATATTAAAATATAAAACGTTGAACAATTGTACGTACAAAGAATCAGAAACTAAAGTACCACCAGTTGAATCTTTTGATATTCCTATTGAAGATCTACGAAAAGTAATAGAAGAGAAAAAGAAAAAAATCAACAAAGAGCAAAACAACAATCAAAGTACCTCAATTTCAACCAACTCTACAAAAAATTTAGAAACAAGTACAACAGAAAATTCAAAAATCACAACAACAAATTTAACATCTACAACAAACTTCCTTAAGCCTACAACAATTAAAACACCAAATACAGCAACTACAACTATAGAAGAAATAATAAATAATAACAAAATACTTACAAGTAAAATACTCGCAAATAATAAAACAAGCAACACACAACAAAATGACGTACCCAGTACAAGTAAATCAACAAACCTTTCTAAAACAAACAATAAAGAAACAAATAAATACAAAATAAACTCAAATATTCCCGCTAAAATCTCAACTAGACGTTTTACAATTGATGGAGTAGAAGAAATGGAAACTTAAAACTTGTTGGGGGCTGCCGGCTGGTCTGTGCGCCCGTGTTTCGGTGCGGCTTACGCAGGACTGTCGGTGGATCTCTTAGCTGTATTTCAGCGGGAGTCTACTGGCGGATAGGCTAGAGCGGCGGCGATTCGTGGGGGTATGGACCAGCTTACGGCCCGATACAAGCAAGAACTTCAAAAAATGAAAGAACACCTCAATACTGAATAAACAGAAAACTAAACTCTTCAATTCAAATCATGGCCAAAACGTTTAACGTAATACAATGGAATATAAAAGGCCTTTTCAATAATTACACTGACTTCCAACTAATTTTGAAGGAACAAAACCCTCACTTTATTTCTTTACAAGAGACCCACTGTCCGTATAACTTCACTCCAATCCCACCTACACATTTTTGCTCTTATTTCGAAAACAGCCCTGCAAACACTTCTTGTAAAAGCGGCATCGGTATATTTATTCGTGACCACGTTCCGCATCAACGTATTTTCAATTCATCCAAATTGCTTAACATCTCAATTGAAATCACTATGAACATAAAGTTTACAATTATATCAGTTTACATTCCACCCAATGAAAACTTTTCCGTAGACGACTTCAATGAACTCTTCAGAAACATAAACACTCCCATTATCCTAATTGGAGATGTCAACAGTTGGAATACACTATGGGGATCGAAATCGAACAACACGCGCGGAATAATAATTGAAAATTCTCTAACTACAAACAATATATGCATAATTAACGATGGAAATCCTACACATCACTCAACACATAACACTTTGACTCACATTGACATCACAGGTTGTTCGCCTTCCTTACTAACGTTAACTGCAAGTCGTACATTAGATGAATTACATAATAGTGACCACTTTCCTATAAAAACTACCTTATTAATGGGACCAAATAATTACAACAATACTCTAATAAGAAAATTTAATCTAAAAAAAGCCAAGTGGAATCAATATAGCCAAAACGTAGAAAACAAATTACTTAATACAGTTTTAACAGGCAATAACAATAAAGACAACGCCATTATTACCAAGGCCATAAGAACTGCTGCAAATCTTTACATACCCCAAACATCATCTACACAAAAACGAATAGTCCCCTGGTGGAATAATACCCTTTCAACTTTTCGAGCGGACAAAATGAAAAAATGGCAAATTTTCAAAAAACACCCTCATTATGTAAATTTAATTTTATTCAAAAAAGCCAATGCAAAGTTCAGATTTGAATGTAAAAAAGCAAAAGCAGAAAGCTTTAAAAAATTCACTGAAACCATAACAAGAGATTCGCCATTATCTCTTCTATGGAAAAAAGTTAATATGTTTTCAAGTCGTAACAAGACAACACCAGTAACAGTAATACATACTGATAACGGGCTCATCACAGAACCTAAAAAAATATCAAACTACTTCGGAATGAAATGGTGAGAAAATTCGATGGATTGTAATTACACGCAAAGTTTTATTGCAGCCAAAAGAACAGCATTATCTTATTCAAATATCCAAGTCGGCAACGCCTACACCGAAAAAATAGAAGGTCAACTGACAATGTGCGAGTTACTCATAGCCACAAAAAAGGTTAGAGGAACAACACCCGGTTTAGATAGAATATGTTACGACATGATAAAATATCTAACAAACCATAGTAAAGAAATTCTCCTCAAATTATACAACAATGTTTTCGACACTGCAATTATTCCCCACTCTTGGAAAACAGCAATAATTTCTGCCATACCAAAGCCCAACAAGGATTTAACGCTCTTCACCGCATACCGCCCCATTTCACTACTATCATGCTTAACCAAACTTATGGAAAGGATGATTGCAAATCGTTTAGCATGGCTAATTGAAACAAAAAAGTTAATTGCTGGTAACCAAACTGCATATAGATCGAATCGCAGCTGCACCGATGCTTTACTGCACATAGACCACTATGTTACAAAAGCCCTCTCATCCAGAAATCACACATCAATTTTCGGTATCGATTTCGAAAAAGCATTTGACCGTATAGGAGTTCACATTATATTAAATACTTTAAAGAACTGGGGTGTTGGACCCAAAATTTACAACTACGTTAAATCTTTTTTAACCGGCCGAACAATAAAAGTAAGAATAAACAATGAAACGTCAAACATCTATCCACTAGATAATGGAATACCACAAGGTTCTCCTTTATCCGTCGTTCTGTTCCAAATAGCTTTCAACCAAATTAGTAACATAATAAAAGAACACAAATTTATCGACCATTGCCTATACGCTGACGACCTATACATACTGGCCAAAAACAACGACATTGAAAAAATTAACAACATGTTGCAAGAAGTGTTTATCGATATCCAAAACTGGTCCGAAACATCGGGGGCTAAAATTTCATCAGAAAAATCGTCCATCCTTCACATATGCAGAAAACATAAGTGTAACCCTACTAATCTTAATATAAATAACTCGACTATACCCTGTGTAAGCGAACAAAAAATTCTAGGAGTTATATTTGAAAAAAATTACCTGTGGAAAAAACATATTTTAAATTTAAAAAAAGCACTTGCCCACAGAACTAACTTGATTAGGTACTTAGCTACTCGAAGTTTTGCACATATCGACACCATCAAATATCTTGTAAAAACACTAGTATTAAGCAAAATTGACTACGCTCTCTTTCTCTACGGTAGCTCTGCCAAAACTAATCTTAAACCAATAAAGACAATTTATCACCAAACTCTCAGAGCCTGCACATACGCATACAAGACAACACCGATAAAAACACTCTTAATAGAATCCGGCCTTCCATCAATTGAACATAAATTTACTGAGAGCATAAACCGACTACTACCTAAAATATTAACACATAACAATTCACTTACATATTCTGACACTTCTGAAGTTTTAAAATCAAAAAGAAAGATGAGAATTCAATCAGCCATACATAGATGTATCAACTACAACATCGTAAACTTCAAGCAAAAACTAACCAAGTTCAACTTAAAAAACCCAGTGTGGTCATATGACCCAAAATCGTGCGATGCCAGTCTTTCGTCTTATAAAAAGCAAATCACATCAACAACTATGTATAAACAACTTTTTCATCAACTAACAACAACTTTTAAAAATCCCGAATGGCAGTATTTATTCACAGACGCCTCCAAAGATAATTATTATGTAGCATATGCAGTAGTAGATCAGAACGGCAACACTCTAACTTCAAAAATATTAGCTGAATATACATCCATCTTCACAGCAGAAGCAACAGGAATTCTTCAAGCTATAAGCCTTGCTAGTAAATCCAAAAACAAAACAGTTATTTTTTCAGACAGTTTATCTGTAATATCGGCTATAAACAACTTAAGAAACAGCGATTGGCAATCAGTAAACAAAATTCGAGATTTATTAATCCGCTACAAAGGCAAGATAAAAGTAGTTTGGATACCAGGACACGTAGGCATACAAGGCAACATTTATGCAGATGCAGCAGCAAAACATGCATGTACAGCACCACTAATTGACGATCCATTGACCGAAAAACTTGATGTACTGAAATACATTTTAGAAGAACTACAAAACAAAAGAATTGCAGATGCAAAAAACTACTTTCATCCCCATTACTCCCAAATCAACCCCAACGTAATAGCACCCAAATATGCAACAAACATCAGAAAAAACGACATTAAAACTTTCTCTCGCTTACGTATGGGACATACCATTATCACACATCGACATATAACAAATAACAGTTTTAATGACAAATGTACATACTGTGGAGCTAAAATCTCAGTTGAACACCTGTTGGCAACCTGTCCCAATCTAAGAAAACTACAAACAAAATATTTAACCAACAACGGTCTCAACTTACTCACAGTACCGAGTCTCAACAATATAACAATAATTTCAAACTATATTTCTCAACTAAATATACAAATCTAAATGTAAATACTATTATAGCTGATAGCCAAAGTAGCTAGTGCTATTTAAATATTATATTAGTCTTATATTTATATAAGTTTTAATATCATGTAAATAAATAAATAAATAAATAATAAAATTTCAATTTAATTATTATACAATAGTTTGAAAAATATATCAAAAAATATGTGTTGGATATAATGTGTGGAACAAAATCATAAAGCAAATACACGAACCTTCTAGCATAGACAATAAATAATAACCGTTTTAAAGAATCAAAACTGCTACTTTTTTTCGTCCATAGACAAGACGATACATTCGTCGAACAGAATTAGGGCATAAGTGATAGATCTTGAAGAAGAGAATAAGAATATGTAATAAAATGAAAAAGCACTTATGTCAACTTAAGCCCTTATTATCTATTGCCACAGAAATTTATGCATACAAAAACTTAAAAACAAAACAAAAATATGTATTCAGTGAAAATAGCAATAAAACAAGAAAGAGTCAATTTCATTTCTTACTAGATACTGTTTACTTGGGCGCTGAGTTTTCGCTGCCATCTTATACAGGCATGTTCTGGAAATCACAAACTTTCAAATCACTTGTGATTTGATGGTGTTCTGAATATCACAAAAGTTTTAAATTTTCTGTGTGATTTTACTCTTTCAAAAATAGAAGAAAACAGCTGACGTTTTGTTTTGTAACTGCAATATCACAAATGTAAATCACAAAGCAAATAACAATATTTTCGCAAAAGGAAGAGTTTTAAATTTTTTCATAACTTCATAGATTCTTTCGTAGAAAATTGCTCATTTTACTATAAAAATCAATAAAGAAGATATTAAGTTATTCATTTAATTGATCTATTGAGAATTTCAAAATAAAGTGATTGAAAAAATAACCAGGTGATTTCAAATCGGCAGGCATTTAGGTGACCGATTTAAAATCACAAAAATTCAAAAAGTTATGTGTGCTGAACACCTTTCTTGTATTTTCAATTCACTTTCACAAAAAGTGATTTTCAGAACATGCCTGATAATTATCAAGTTAACGCTGATACATTTAATTGCAATTTTAATACTTACAATAGCGTACGTGACAAACTTTAAATGCTTATAAAATTTTTATTACACTAAATTGAGAAAAAATTTCGAACAATATTTATTTGCGACATTTATCCTGCTTTGAACTTTTATTTTGAAACAGTTGCGACCGGTCAAATTCAAATGATATAGACAAATACGGTTTTTGCACCGCGTACGTGACATTAGAATAGCATCCAAAGCAAACCAAAAAAATACCGCTTATCGAACTCTAAATTTTCTCTTTCCTCATGGATCTTGTTCATTGTTGTTGTAACATTAGTTTTAAAGTATAATTGTAATGTTACAAATACCTGAATCGAATCGCTAGTTAAGAAAAAATAGGTGATTGCAATTTCTTAACATTAATCAAAGAGATGGTCAGTTTAAACTGCTATTTTTGCTCTTGAAAAATTTTTATAAGCTATTAATACCTCTGCATAGTAAAATTTGAGTGATTTTTTCCTCTTTGACATATTTTTAAAAAATTTTCAAGGTTTTTTAATTTTTCAGTCGTGGTTGTCATTTTCATGGAAATGCCCACATGCTATTCTGCTAATATAACAATTTTATTCAGTCTCTTAATATTCTGGCTGACTTCCGAGCATCCAGCGCATTTCGGACCTTGTCGGAAGAGGCTCGTTTTACCATTCCAGGTATGATTACCTCAGATTTAGACGCCGCAGATAGGAAAAATAATACAGATTTGTGTTTGCGAAAGTGGCAAGAACGTTAGTCAAGAGCAGATGTACTTACTCCCTGTATACAATATCAGGACATGGTTGACTAGAACACATGTCCCCTTATCGTGGTTGGCGTATTTCAGCATCGACTACGATGTTTTTGTAATAGATTAAAGAACACTTCAAGAGATTTTCTTTAATCTATGACGAAATTGTCGTAGTAGAAGTCAAAATACGCCAATTACGATAAGGCCCCTGGTTGGTTGGTTAATGTGGCTGGTCGCTTCACGCAGGCATTAAAGTATAATCTAAATGATTCCTTTTGAAAAATACCACTCCACTCGTCGTTGTCAACCTATGTAGAATTGTATCGAAGCAAACGAATACGGTGATTGGCATTAGTGTCCACCCGTCGCATTGAGATATTTGATAAGGTAACTCAACTCAATATCTGATAAATCAATGTAAAGCTGGTCATTCGCAAAGAAAGTGGAAGATTGCTCTTCTCTTCTGGTCACTTGCGACTAGTATCTTACGCAGTTCTTAACTGGAAATTATTATTTTGGTTCGCACTTCTTTCGTTTCGGACACGATGGCATTTCGTTTTGTCCGAATTGTAGTGGAAATGTTGTTGGGGATGCTTGAGCATGTCTTCTTGGAGATCGTATTTAAAAGAAACTGTAGGGCACAGCATTAGACTGGAGAACATAATTCCGATTATGCTAGAATTCTTGTATAAATGGGCCATCGTATGTAATTTTATAAAGTCAGTTCTATTAGAACTACGTAGACTATTAGAAGTTAGGGGAAAACTCAATATGGTTTAGATCGTCTTTATAAAATTTTCCGCCCCGTGACGGAGAGCCTTGCGGTAGTGCCACTGGGATTTTGTGGGTTCATGGAACCGAGGTGGTTTAGCGCGTTAAAGTCTCGCACTTCTGGCAAGTCCCACTGTCAGAGTCTTTCGATGATGTTATCCCGTTAAGTAATAAAAAAATAGTTTAGGTAGGAGGTAAGGTTAAGTTATGTTAGATTTAGTTATGTCAGGTTATGTTAGATGATGTTAGGTTAGACTAAGTTATGTTAGGTTTGGTTAGATTTAGTTAGGTTAGGTAAGCATGCGTTAGGAAGATCCTTAAATTCCATTGTGAATCCAGTTATACTATCTGTTATTAAGCCACCTTATATCCATTACAATTTTTAGTCACTCGTAATTTAATGTCACAATATGTTCTCTCGCATAGAATGTCAAAAAGGTGTGGTACCCATTTCCTCTCAGGTCCTCAACCTGGAAAACAACACATTCGTTCGCAAGTATTAAGGATCTACAAACGAGTCTTCGCTCCGCAAATGATACTCCCGTCGGCGAAGAGCGCACAACCCTCGTAGACATTATCCAATCGAACTCAGAATGCTCTATGAGGCATCGCTACTGAATGTATCATACAAGAAAGTCGTAGAAACGTAGTCAATGCAAGCGACCTAGAATAAAACTGCAAACCTAACAACCGACGTTTAGATTATTCTCTTCACTCTTGGGAGTATAAATTCTACCCACCTAATTTTTTGTCCACAAAATAATATTGATTCCAACAATCTTTAAATTTTTACACTTATAAAATCCTCATAAAAAAGTTCATAATATGCATTATTAAATATAAAACTACATTCTCTAAATTATTTAAACCCCTTTTTTTCTTTTAGACCAATTCATATTTTTCACAAAAGAATGGTGGCGGCACTGTGTCGACAGAGTATGGTGCGGCAGCAAAGTCATCCGCTGCTGAACGTAAACTATCGCCTGCAGAAGAACATTATCAGAAGACCTCTTTTGAGGAGGTGCCACTACACACGGCCTGTTTTACATATTTGGGTTTTTATTTGCTCATGATATTGGGCTACTTAAATCAATTGTTGTTCGTACCCAAAGTTGCCAAGGAGGAAAACCGCGAAGGTTATGTTACACTCTACGATGCATTTGAAAGCTTCTACTCGCGTTATGTGTATCGCAGAGTTAGGGACTGTTGGAATCGTCCCATATGTAGTGTGCCAGGTGCCGAGTTGACATTAAAAGATCGTGTGACACATGATTATGGCTGGAGTTTTGAATTTACTGGCACAGAGACCAGGTGCTTGAATTTGGGTTCTTATAATTATCTTGGATTCGCTGATAATTCCGGTCCTTGCGCTGAAGCTGCTGAAAGAACTACCAGAGAAATGGGTTTAGCTCTTTGCAGTCCACGCGTTGAGTTGGGCAACACACAATTCCATGAAGATTTGGAAAAATTAACCGCCCGTTATTTGGGCGTAGAAGATGCTATTGTATTTGGCATGGGTTTTGCCACAAATGCCCTCAATTTACCATCTCTATTATCGCCCGGGTGTTTAGTTGTAAGTGATGAGAAAAATCATGCCTCTATTATATTGGGCATCCGTTTATCGGGAGCCACTACAAAAGTATTTAAACACAACAATATGAAAGATTTGGAAAGAGTTCTGCGTCAAAATATCGTGTATGGTGATTCTAAAAATGGTGGCAAGCCGTGGAAGAAAATTTTAATTATAGTTGAAGGTGTCTTCAGTATGGAGGGTTCCATAGTACGGCTGCCGGAAATTATTGCCTTGAAAAAGAAATACAAGGCCTATTTGTATTTAGATGAAGCGCATAGTATTGGCGCGATGGGTCCAAATGGGGGCGGTGTTGTTGATTATTTTGGCGCCGATCCCAAAGATATTGATATTCTAATGGGAACATTCACCAAAAGTTTTGGCAGTGCTGGCGGTTATATTGCGGGATCAAAGGTAGGATTTTAAATCAAAATCATTATTATTTGTAATTGGGCAATTCCATTCCACTTTTTTGTTTGTTATAATTCCAAAATATAAAATATATAAATTGCAAAAAAGGATGCGGTTTCCAAAATCTTAAAAACATTTAACATTTTGTAGACACTGAAGTAACATGTTGTTTTGCTCAGAATGGGTATAAGAACGCTGTGACGGGAGTGACCTTAAAAATCCCAGTTTTTACAGAATTATTACTTTTACGTAGAATGCAGACAATAATTTTGGTGTAATAAACTCTTAAAAGTTTTTTCGATTGTATTAAATACATATTTACGGCCTGAAAAAAAACAAATTTATCTCTCAAAAACTTTTTCGAAAATGTGAGGGGTGTGACCAAGTATAAAAGCTGGAAGATAAGTTCACAGTCACCAGCCGGAATTTTGATTCTTGTGCTTACTGAAGGCACTCGAGATTCTGAAGGATGGGACCACTTTAAATAGTTGCTTAATAACAGCAATTCTCTTTTATGAAGTTCAAGGAAAGTTGCTTTTAGATTTAGTAATTGAAACCAATATTCAAAAAGCTTAGAGTTTGATTTTCATCCTTTTTCCGTTCTTTCGTTTTCTTTTTCGATCATAATTTTCTTAGTACATTTTTATTTTATTTTATTTTACATATTTTATTTATTTTATTTTATTTATTTTTATTTTTTTTATTTTATTTTATTTTATTTTATTTTATTTAATTTAATTTAATTTAATTTAATTTAATTTAATTTATTTTTATTTAATTTATTTATTTATTTTATTTAATTTATTTTATTTATTAATACCATATTACCTTTTCTCTCTAAAGCTAAATGCACTTCATATTTTTCTTTAAGTTTCTTTCTTACTTTGTTCCCATTGAATAAAAATAATCACTACCGCTTTGGTGTGACGGGTGTGACCAAATGTGCTCGATTTGAATTTTATAAACGGATTTAAAAAGAAGAGACTTAGACCTTTCGAATAATATACATATATTTTATTTCAGTAAATTTCAGACATATGTGGGCATTCTTTTACCAAACCTATTTTTTTTCGTTCTAACGCAGTATTTTTTTTAAAGGATCCATACTATATATAACTTTATTTACGAGTCAAATGCGGGTTTGTGTAAAAAATCGGTTAGAAATTTAATGAGTTATTAAATGTTTTATTAGAAGACATTTCGTTAAAAAAAACTACCCGCTAAGTTTCCAGGATGATGAAAGTGCAATTTACTAAACATAGATCAACGCATAGTACAAAATTGGGACTTCAGTGGTCGCCAAACTTTTTTCCTTGAGAGCCACATTTTTCGAATTCATTAAATTTTGTCTTACAGTATTATAGTTATACGTGCGTACTTGTATTTGCAGAGACTTATCGACTTTTTACGCACAAACAGCCATGCTCATTGTTATGCTTCTACCATGTCACCGCCAGTGGCTCAACAAATCTACACATCGATGAGTATAATAATGGGTTTGGATGGCACCGATATGGGTCGCAGAAAAATCAATCAATTAGCTCGCAATACCCGATATTTCCGCAAGCGCCTCGCACAAATGGGTGTAATTACTTACGGTCATGAAGATTCACCTGTTGTACCAATGTTGGTATATCTATTCTCCAAAATTGGGTAAGTTAATAGTTTTTTTTAATAGATATAATAATATAATATAAAAGAATAACATTTTGATTGCCATACAGAGCTGTTGTACGTACCTTAACCACCCGCCATATAGCTGTTGTTGGTGTTGGTTTTCCCGCCACACCTATTATGGAGGGCCGTATACGTTATTGTCTATCGGCAGCACATACCAAAGAACAACTTGACTATGCTCTGGATGTTATCGACGAAATTAGCGATAATTTGGGCTTAAAATATTCTCGCAAAAAACGTGATCCCAATCCCATAGAATATTGAGTTCTAATAATTCAAGCTAAACTAATTTATTACTACTGTTTCTTTTTAAAATACATAATAGTGAACACAACACACACATCTTAACACACAAAAAGCAACAAGCTATATAAATATAATTAATAAATTTACAAACAGTCTTTTAGGAAATACAAACAATTTAACAACTTACAACTTTACAACTTACTCTACGATGAAAAACAAAATAACATTAAAGTTAAATTTTTCGCTTAAACCTCTAGTATATTACAAGTAAAAAGAAATTTACATTTTTTTTAAAGAATAACATATTATTTTTAACTAGTCTAACTAAAGTTAGTGACAGATGTAACAAATATTTGATGGAATTAGTGTAAAAATGGCGGATATTCAAACAAATTTATACATGGTAAAACAAATTTCTTTACACTTTATTGAAAGTGGTATTAACAATAGTTGTTTAAAATAAAACTGTGTATAAATATTTGCCATAACTTGCATAACATTAATATGAAACTAATGAAAAGAACAAAATCTTGTTAAAAAGTTATTAGCTAGCCAATTCAAAACTATTTTGTATAAACATACATATCGCATACTAAATTAAACACAGCCGCAACTCAAAAAATATTAAATATTCAAGAGCAGCGACGGAAAAAAATTTAATAATAACAAGTAAAAGGAGACTGTGATACAAAATAAATTTTGTTTCCACATTGCAAATGTTACACCTGTCTAGAATTTTTTTTTTATAGAACTCGTTAAAAAAATTTAACGCTTTTCGTAGAGATTTTCTAGACAAGTTGACGGTAATCTGGAAACTACACTTTAAGGCTCAGTTAGCCAACTGTAATGGAATGTAACTGCAACGGTTGGAAACAGTTGATCGATATTGTTATGTGAAAAGTAATATGCAGATACGTACATTCTGTACATACGTTACATTACATTTCTGTAACCAATTTCAATATTTTTCACATAACAATATCGATCAGCTGTTACCGTTGCAGTTACATTCCATTACAGTCGGCTAACTGAGCCTTTAGTCTTTGAACTGTTTCATTTTCAAAATGTTGAGTTGTAAGGGCCACATTTACAGTCATTAGTTAATTATTAGTAAACTAAAGTGATAACTATTGTTTAACAATATATTCCCCCTTATTGTGAATGGCGTCGTCGACGTCACATCAAGGCAACAATAAATATTGTCACTTATATGCTCTTTATCCGCAACAATTGGCTCTTATTGACAATCTCTTACTAATTTCTAAGGCTTTGTAAAATAATGGACCATGTTAATAGTAGTCAATTGTTGTTGACAAGGAGTAGACAAGTGACAATTTTTAGTGTCGTCTTGATGTGACATCGACGACGCCATTCACAGTAACGGACATTATTTAACTAAAATTCTTAATATGAGCCAAGAATGGTAACCCTATCAAACTATTAAACTTCAGTATTGGCAGCTCTGCTATAGCATATGGTTTTTGTTTACATTTGTTATGTTTTTCCTCAAAATGGATAAAAAAGAGTGCGCGCTGATCAAACTTTAGCGTGCAAGATGTTGAATCAGTGCTGAAATTGGTTCGGGAAAACCAAAATATAATAGAAAATACAGCTAAACACAAAGAAGATGCTTGGCAACGTATGTTTGAAATGTGTCTAAATTTTTTTTTCACAAAATGCTCTAATAATAATAAAATGCTGTGAATCAAATATTATTGATTAAACTAACGACTGTGAATTTGGGCCTAAATGTTTTTAATTTGATTTCAGTTAATAATTATAAAAATAATAAAAAAACATGGCACGAATTCAAAGGCGATTATTGGCTCGATCATGTAGGGCAACCGAACTTCAGTTGCCTTATCAACTGGCAACGCAATTGAAAATAAAATTTGTATTATGTATGTCAAGGTTCTCCAGTTTCCTTAAAGTTATCGAAAATATGTTTGGCAACTGAAAATAATGTAAACAAAGCTTAAAAAAATAAATAATTATAATTTATGAAATGTATAACTATAAAAAAGGCCTACATAACCTTACTTTGTTGGGGCATTCTAAAATCAAAATAAAAAAAATAAGAAATACAAATGCTAAAAGAGAAAATTTTCAAGTTAAAGTGTGTAAACAATTACTTATCTTAAATATTATTAGTTCAGTGAAATTAGTTTTCGGTGAAGAAAAGGAAGTGCACAATCAGTCATCTATTAGACGTCACTTAAAGGACAACTCAAATTGTTTAGAACTGCCGCCTCTACTGTGAGTAAATCTTATTGCTTAATATATTTTTTTAGATTTACTTAAAACCTTGGCAAACGATCTCGACAAAAAATGTTGGATCGATTAATTATATTGAAAACAAAAACAAATTGTCTTGTTTTAGTGTTGTTTTCAATACAAGTTGTCGACATCGTAATTTAAATTTTTGAATGTTACCACATTTTTGCTTAAAAACTATACATTAATTAAAATTTTGTGGTTGCCAATATTATTGCAATTTGCCAACTGAAATTAACAGCTGTTAGTTGTCAGTTGTTATACGTAATATCATGTTGGCAACTAGCAACTCAAGTTCGGTTGGAAACCATTATGATATAATAATATTATTTTTTAAAATTTTTATATACGCCATTTCGTTCAATTCAACTTAATTTCAGTAGTGTTGTTAACTGGCAACGCAATATTATTTTTATAATTTTTATGTACGCCATTTCTTTCAATTCAATTAAACTTCAGTAGTGTTGTTAACTGGCAACGCAACTAAAGTTCGTATGCCAACCATACGACAGATATTAATTTTAAACTTAAAAAAAAATCTTGTCAGTATAAAATTTTTAAACACTTGTTTACCAGAGTCCATAATTGAAGCATATTTTTTTTTCAATTTTTGAAAAATTACCAGAAACGATTTTGTGCCTGCCTACACTAAAAACAACACTTTTAGGTCTAATTGCGTTTTGAATTGGCTAAATTGTGTGTTAAGTAAGCAAAAACTATTTTAAGTTTTAAGGCCTCTTTGTATTAACAAATTAAATAGTCATTTTAAAAAGGAAAGTATTTAAGAACAAAACCTATGTTTGTAGTTTAAGGCAACTTTACTATATTACAAACATATGTACATACATACATATGCATGTATTACATATATTTTTATGTTTTTTTTTAAGTATTATAAACATTTGTTGTATTGTATTGTATCACTAGCATTTATCTTTTGTTAAACTCTTTTTTTTAATATAAAATGAAATACATACAATTATTTAAAGTTTATGTATAACTATCTAATTTTAATTTAATATTAATACATGTGTACAATAAATGTATTAAAATGGAACCAATGGTGTGCGATTGTTCAAAATACAAAAATTTAAACTTAAACCAATCTTAATGTGTGTCTATTCTATCACACATAGAATTTCTACAATATTTAAGTGCTATAAACACAATTGGGGCGTGCTACGATTTTTTTCGGTTATAAAACGTTGAAATAAAATAATATCAACAATTAAAAAAAATTATATACGTTGTGGTTGATAAAACACGTTACGCACTTGTTCCTTTAAAGGAAGCCAACTAAAAATTTTCCAATTTAAAAATTATTTTAAACAATAATTTATCCTAACTTAATTTTTAATACGTGAATTCATGTAACGAATTTTTTCGCAACGAATTCATTACAACACGAGCGCCCATTTCGTCCTTTGTTCCAATTGTATTTATACGCAATACAACCGAAGACACATTCGTAATGCCAAAAAAAAGAGAACAATTTCTTGTGTACGAGCAAGACTGCACCAATATAAACATAATTAAATGTTATAAAAATTAAAATGCTGCTATATTTATTGTTAAACTTTTTAATAACTGCTAGTATATATTTTTTTCAATAAAATAAAGTTGAATATGGATATAACGAACTGCCGTTTTTAGCACACTTAATATTTTTTTATTTATTAAAGTAAGACCCCGATATTGACTTAAATTTTTGTTCATAAACTGTTGAAAAAGTATGTACATTAGAGTGGGCCAATTTGTATGGACTAAAAAAATTCACGATGCGGTTATCAAAATCGTAATATGCGATGAATTCTAAGAAGGTTTGCCCAAGGAACCATGGGTCTAAAATCAAAATCGACCTTCCCATTTTTAACGAGAAGTTTTTCTTTAAGTATTTAATATTCAATACAATTTAGGCAAATTAAAAAAAATTTCATATACGAAAACAAAAGTTTCTCGTTAAAAATGGGAAGCTCTATTTTGATTTAAGACCCATGCTTTCTTGGGCAAGCCTTCTTAGAATTTGATGTAGATTACGATTTTGACAACCGCTCGGTCGAGAAAAAAATTGACCCACTCTAATGTACATACATATTTTAAAATTTAGTTTGAAAAATTTTGAATTAATGAAAAACTGCTTTTTTTTAATTTTTCATAAAAAGCTGAACGGATAATTTTTTCTTATCTTGGAATGAGTATCAAAGAAATAACTAGTTGTCCCTTATCGTAAAAATTTAACAGTATCGAATGATATATGTATGTATGCTTTTGCTGACCGACTGTTGTTATAAAACGAACGAATTCACTTGTAATTTTCTATTAAAAAAAGTTTTTTTAATTTATTCTTGCTTTTCATTCGTTTTACAAAAACAGGTGGCTGGCTAATTTATGTGTTTTTCAAGTTTTCTTTCGTCGTTTGACGTTTTTCCAAGTTTACATCCAGCAAACGTCAAGCTAAGTGTTTGGAATATACTTATTTTATAAATTTTAAAAATTACATTTCTCAACTTCCACTGGTTTAAAATAATGATACAGTGAAACCTCTCATAACCGGACACCTCAAATAACCGGACAAGTTTTTTAGATCCAAAATTAAAATAAAAGAATATGTACCACTCTCATAAGCGGACACCTCTAATAACTGGACAAAAATGCCACTACGGTGAGTGTCCGGTTATGTGAGGCTTCACTGTATTCTGTACATAATACATAAAAATTTTCTAATTTTTTAAAATACAATTGGGCGATTCAAACGTCATTCTTAAGTGTCATAGTGTCAAAATGTTTTAAAATTTTTGTTTGAAAGAAAAAACAAAAGCAAAAACAATTATTTTAAAATAATTTAAAACATTATGGCACTATGACACTTAAGACTACCGTTTGAATGCCCCAAATAATTTTTAAAATTAAAATTTTAGGCGTGTAGTTAGTTTCCATAATTCAAATAGTCAATTTGTCTGATTAATTTTTATAAAACTACATCAAACCAAACCAAACGAAAACAATAATATGAATGCATTTCTCTTAAACAGTAAAATTGCTTAGAAAATTTATATGAAAAAAGAACACTAGTGGTCTGTTTCACGATATCGAAAGAACACTCTATTTACAATTTGTATTGAAAACAAAAACTAATTTTCATATTTTATTGCTGTTTTCACTATAAATTTTCAGTCGAAAGTTTACTTTCGATATCGTGAAACAGACAACTAGTGTTATTTTTTCATATAAAATTTTCTAAGTAGAACGTTATCGACATTGACAAACCGGCCTTATTTTTGTATTGATAGCTGGTAATGTACATATATTAGGAATGTAGATATGTAACACTAGAACAGCAACCAATGAAAAATATGGGTTAGTCCCTGTTCGCACTATGCAAGTCTCATTGCTAAGCTGATTAGTTTGATGGAGAGAGACAGACAGAAACAAGTAGTCAGCTTCACGTACTGTCAATACCTTTTGCTTTCTCATTCGTACGAGTAATGTTAAAAGCACACATGCATACACAAAACTATGCATAAAAATTGTGTGCTCAAAAAATAAGACTTGCATTGTGTAAGGGAGAAGTTTAGCAATAAGACTTGTGTAGTGTGAACTTTGACTTACACCACTTTTGCGCTGATGGCCTTAATTTATTTTGTGGGAGACATCTAGTGGCATGTTTTGTATGCTTTACAAAACTTTTGAATTTAAAAACCAAAAGAGCATGAAAAATATTTTTTATTACTACTCGTATGTATTAAAAAAATGAAATTTTAATAAATCGCACATCTCAACTTAATGTAATTGTCATGTTCTCTACTGATTGTTAAGTTTGTAATGTAATGTAATGCAGCTTTGATTTTATGTATTATTTTATTGAAAATATTTATAAATATTTGCAGATAGTACATACATATGTACATGTCAACGCATATCGCTGTTTTATTGCAACATCGGCATATCTCGAAAAATGCGTTCTTGGACTTAGCAACGCAGAACGAATCGTTACATCTTATTTAATCTTATATCTATGTCATGTAAAAGGATTGTAAACACAAAAGAAAATATTTTTATATCTGCAATACCAGCGTTTTTGAGTTATGCCTCTGTTGCAATAAACCAAGAATATGTTTGTTCGTATTCATAAATATATTTTTATGTTAAATAAGTTTTTTAAGTATTAATTGCTTGTAATAATTGATTTTAATCTGTTTGTAATGGAATAAAATGAACAAACAAGAAAAACAAAAAAAAAATAAATAAAAATAAAGGGTCTAATTTTGTGAAGCGCAACGCCAAGTGTTGACAAATTTTATATGGAAAAAATTTATGTAAATTACAAAAACAAAATACATACAAAATTTGTAAACGCTAAGCGTTGCGTTTTACAAAATTACGCCCAAAATTGAGTTTTTTTTTTTGTAAAATGAATTTGTTTAATTAAAAAAAAAGAAGGATGTTATCATCAATTCGTCTGTATTTTTTTTTTGACATTGTTACTTCATAACTCGGTACATTTTAGACCGATTGTAAAAATCCTTTTTTTGTCTGAGAGAGTGTAACTTCAAATTGGTCTCATTGGTCCAAAGTGGGCGGGACACCCACACAATTTTTTTTATATGATTTTTTTTTATATTCAACTTATTTGATTGCTGCGAAACCTAGCAAACATGGTTGGATCTTGTAATTCCACAATTGCGCATTGTAAAAAAAGTGGGCAGGACCCCCACACAATTTTTGTTATTTGATTGAATGATATTCAATTTATGTATTTGATTGCTGCGAAACCTAGCAAACACCGTTGGATCTTGTAATTCCACAATTTTAAAGTTGAAAAAATGAAAGGGGCTACGCCCATTAAAATTTATTATTATTAATTATTTTAAGCTGTGTGGTAACAGCTTGAGCTCTAAAATAGACACAAAGATTTTCAAATTTTGTTTTTTGTTTGGAAGAGTCTACTTCCAGTTTGGTCCCATACATTTTATTTTCGAAAATGTTCTTTCAGATCTTTGCATTAAAGTAGGTTTTTTTTGCAGAATTTTGTAATATCAATTGAAAAATTTATTAAATTTGAACTAGTAAATAAATCAATAATATCAATTAAATTTTTACTCTTGAGTTACATAATTGCATTTTAAATTGAAAATAAGTCGCCTAATCGTGGCTGGCGTATTTCGACTTCGACTAAGACATTTTTGTAATAGATCAATGAAAACATGCAGATAAGGATTGATATCGTTGCTTCTAGTGGAAAACTGCAGCACACGCCATCAATTCGTATATACAACCATCAAGTTGGGACTTATTCCAGCTTCACGCAACGATTCGAAATTTTAAAACTCTTGAAATATTTTATAATTTCGTTCGATAACGAGTGCCGTAATTTGCCCCCTGGATTTATAATAAAATGTTAAAATTTTTAAGGAACTTGTTAAGTTTATATGAAATGTCTACTGTCCATGAAATATCTAAAAATTAGGTTGGAATCGGCAATTCGGCAAGTTTGTAAATTTTGAGAGGATCTCATATTTTCGATCAAGCTGGCGGACAAACAAACGATATAATTAACCCATAAATACTTATGTATGTAAGTATTTTTGTATGTGTATGCAACTTTTACATGCACGCCGCTGAAGGGTATAAAAAGGATAAAGACACAAAAAATGAGCAAGAAAATAAGTGCAAAATAACAACAAAAAAAAAACCTTGCTAAAAGTAGTAGCCATGTCCTTGTGCCAGTTGTTTCCTTTTTTTTATTGTATTCTTTTTTTCTTCTTTAAATATTTGTATTGTTCGCAAACAGCAAGTTGTTTTTTTTTTAATAAACTTAAGAAAATAAACATGACAGCAACATAAGGACACTTAAATGACAATTGTTGCCTGAAGAAATTTTGTTTTGTTTTGTTATTGTTTCTTCGTCTTGTTTCAAGGCAGGCAAGCTGGAGATGATGAAGAATGCTAAAAAGTACTGTTATGATTGTGTAACGGTGGCATAAGTTTATTTTCAACATTTTTTATTCTCCTAAAGAGGTTTGTTTCTTTTCAAATTTATTTTCGTTAGTTTGGCTTTTGTTTTTAGGTTTATTTGCGCTTTGTTGTGTTAATTTTGCAATAGTTTCGGTGTTTGTTCGAATTGTAGTTTTTGTTACTTTTTCTTAGTTGATGACACCAATTCAATGAGTTTGGTTGGTGCCACTTTTATGGTCTTTTATAAGTAAAATAAAGCAAGAAAAAATTTTGACGAGCTTTTATTTTTAAAAGAAACAAAAGTTTTTTTTTAAGTATAAAGCTTTAAGCTGTTTTAGCTTTTACCACATATTTGACCGAATTGGATACTCTGTTTTTGTTTTTAAGAACCTTGTCCATTCTTTCTAGTTTTACAAATGCTTGAATTTAATACATACATATGTATAAATATTGTTACCTTAATATAGAAAGGCCCTAACTCATAACTTTTTTGAAATCAAGATTTTTGCATTTTTCAACACATTAGATATTCTTCTATCGAAATACATATGTACATATATGAAAATGTCGAACCCAAAAAAATAATGAGTTAGGTCCTTTCTATACATATTAAGGTAACGCTATATAACCAAGTATCAGATCGGCTTCTTGACTGAGTGATATTTAATTAATAAGTTTAACTTAAATTTAAGTACGTAGGCATAAATAGCAAAGCGTGGGAGGGTTGTACAAGGGAACTAACTATTGGTCGTTAATAAAACTTTTTTGAAAACATTTTCTGGCGATGATTGGAATAATTTCTTCGATTGAGTTGCTTCCATTAGAGTTGTTTATCAAATTGAATTTTGTAGCAGTTGCTGCAAGTGTAAGTAATGTTTCCTCCGCAATATGGCAATATTGGCGAATCTTCGGCGGCGTGAACTTGGACAGACACACAGATACACAGATACACAGACACCCACTACAAACGTAAAAGTGAAAGCACCCCTTTTTTGTGTCGAGGGTTAAAAACAAATAAAAAACAGAATTGTTCCTGGCCCTTTAGATGTATTACACACATATATAAAGCCTGGATCCCACTATCGGCACAGTGTACCGATTTTCGTCGGCTCACTGAAATAAAGTCAGAAGTAGTAAGCTAAATTTGCCTTATTTCTGAACTACTTGAAATATAAGGACATAATTTCCCCACAATGTATTGGTAATAAAGCCATATACACTTATTCCAGAATTAATTGAGTAATACTGCCATTTTGGCTTACTACTTATGACTTTATTGCAGTGAGCCGACGAAAATCGGTACATTGTGCCGATAGTGGGATTCAGTCTTAATTAGCATGTAGGTACACATTTGGGGGATTCAAGAGGTAGTCATAAAAGTCATAATGTCATAATTTTTAAAAATTTTTGTTTGAAAGAAAAAGCAAAAGCAAAAACAATTATATTAAAGCAATGTAAAATATTATGACAATATACCTGCCAGTTTTGTAAATCGAGTAGATTTAAAAACGCTCAATTTAGAAAAATGAAATCCACTAATAGCGAGTTTTTTTCAGCCTTTTTTGTAGTTTCCTATTTTTTAGAGCTTGAAATATCATATCTGAAATTAATTTAGTATCTACATGTGATTTAAAACACATCAATGGGATCAAAATTCATTTTTTGAAAACGAGATATTTACTCGGATTTGGTTTACAGAACATGGCTGATAATCTTTATTACTAACGTTTGAATCTCCCAATTGTGCATTAAAAATATTAAGATTTTTTGAGTATCCGGAACAAACTTCGAAGTTATTCAAATGGTTTGTGCAATTAAAATATTTTTGCTATTTTGTTTTATTTCCTCAATTGGCCTAAAACGCCGAAATATGTATACAAATTTCTATGTATCTGTCTTTTCACATCGTTTTAAAATTGTTTTAGGACACAAAAAATCTTTAAATGGCACTTTATAATAAATTCAAACGTTTAAAATTCCATAGTCAAACAGTTATTACACACAGATTAGGGCGATAATGCTATATCAAGTGTATATACCAGTCATTAAATTAAAATTATGTCAGCGAAATTATATTACAAAAAAATCATAAAAAATTTTGTTACAAAATTTAAGCCTCCTTGGGGTTTTTCTTAAAAAAGAAATAAAATCAACAACAGTATTATTTTAAAGTGCATATCTTGTGCTGTTAAAAGAAATAAAGAATAAACACGTACATATGTAGATATATGTAACTCATTGAGTAAAAATTTCCAGTTTGGGTAATAAAATTAATGTGCATGTATCAGAGAACAGCAATGACGAGTGAAAAATTGAGTAGAGTTGAATTATGACTTATAATTTCTTGTACTTATGCGCACTCATACTTATTGCAATGTTGTCTATGATTCATATTCACTCGAAAGTTTGAAGTGCGCATCGAACTCATACTTAGCAATATTTATGACGTTGTTGATTTTGACTCTCCTTAACTCAATGCCTATGGACGATTCAAAATAAGTACTATTCACAATGCGAACTTCGCATACGAACATTAAAGTTCTCATTATTAGGTTATGTGTTTCTCTGCAACAACAACGCTATTTACTACTATTGTATACTATTTGCAAACTGTTTAATGACTAAATTTTTAAATAAACATACATGCATGAGTTGAGTGAGCCGAATCAATGTGAGTAGTATAAGTATTTTCCTGAAATTATAAATCAAACTGTGGTGATTTATGAGTGTGAGTGTGGTATGACTATGATGTCGACGTCGCATTCATATTTATTTCAGCCTATACTCATAAATCAATGTCATCGTGAGTATGCGTAAATCAGAGTAGTTGAATTTAATTATTCAATTATTCAACTCAATTATTTTTAACATTTCATGAGTCAGTATGAATAGCGAAAAGCCATTGATTGCCGATCACTGGCCTGCATGGATACAATTTTTAAATAATTTTACTAGCACTTCATAGAGTATGTGTCAAAAGTCTCACAGTTAAAGTTTAAATAAATATTCCATATTGTTGAATGATTTAGGATAAACCGCTTTATGTAAAATAGTTCAGAAACAATGGCGCATATTCATAGTCAAAACAAAGTATACTTTGAGAGTGTAAAACCAGTATTTTGTATGACAATAGTGGTTTTAAATTTTTAAAGTATGGCTGCGTTCGTAAATGCATCACTGCGCTGCAAATGGAAATTTAAATGTTCTAAATACTGAAGTAGATAACGCACAAATAAATGTCAAATATGGTGTACAAACACGATTACTACTAAAACGTATTATCAGCGAACTTGTATTACATTTTAAATAAATGTTTGCACGTATGATGCAGAGTAGTGATGCATTTACGAACACACCCTATATCTACTTTGTTTTGACTATGAATATGCGCCACTATATTTTTTTAAAAACTGATTTTAAAAAAGTCAATGGGTCATATTCATAGTCAAAGCAAAACTCTTAAAGTATACTTTGTTTTAACTATGAATATGCGTCAATAATAATATTGGAAAAAAGTCAGCTTTACGATTAATTCAACAAATGGGAATGAATATTTCGTTTGGCTATTTATATTGCAAAATTTATTTGGTTGTTGTACTTATGATTCAGAAGCACTCAATGAGAAATAAATAAATAATTTGCTAAGCCAAAGTACATGAAACAGAAGCTTAAACCGCAAAATTATAACCTGGCATATTTGCAAAGCACATGCAATAGAATCGCTTGTGCATAAGCTCTTTAATTTTAATTTTAAATTCCGGGGTTTCAGATTCTAGTTGATTTCTCACCTAGGTCGACTTGTGTACCTATAGTGAGTCAGTAAAATATGCACTGGAAGCTTTTATTGTAAGACTTCTAATTTTTCTTTATTGCTTTATTGGTTGTTATATCTGTTTGTTTAAATGACAGCAATAAGAAAAATTATTTTTGTATCTAACTAAATCAGCTCAGTCCAAGCCATATATAGAATGTGTAAACTTTTACAAAACAGCTTTTGTGCTTTCACATCGACTAGAGCACAATAGCCAATCAGATCTCGGTGACAACAATGCTTGCTCTTAGTTTGCAAAGAAACAAAAAAATAAAAAATTTAGAGCTTTCAAAGCTGTTTACCTCGAATCCAAATATCAGATTATTTGCGTTTTAACTCAGCTGATTTAAAGAAAAAGAAAACAGAAAATTCTGATCGAATTTAATTAACACTTTTTTGTAACGAGGACCTTTATGCACTTCTAAAGTGCTGTAGACATTTATTAAAATACCAACTTAAGTCGTCTTATTTTTTATTATCTAATTTATAGCAGCTTTATTTTAATTGCTTCTTGTCTTTAAAACACTTGCGAAAATTAATTTCAACTTTAAATGAACTAAATTTGCTGTTAAAAAACAGTAATTTTACAAAATAGGGGAAATGGTTTTGAAAACTCTGTAATAAGAAGAAAAGCTTTCCGAATAAATGTTTATTTTTTTTAGTAATCTCTTGTTACTTTTCTTGGTTAAAGACTTAAGTTATTGATGCTACAAAATCTTTAAAGAACTCCAACAAACTGGCAAAGCCTTCCAGGCAGAATATGAAAAATTAAAAAAAAGGGAAACAATTTCCCAGAAACTTTTTGGAAGAACGTAATAAATTTGACAAATTACATTGTAAGATCATATGCAGGAATTAAAGTGTCATGGTGCGGTGGTACCCTTTTGTGTGCGCTAGGCGAGTGTGTGTGTGTGTGCATACATAATATACTTACACATACATACATACACGTGTAGTCTATCTAAATCCCCAGTGGTAAAATGCTTCAGTTCATTTTCTGTTTAATATATTTTACTGCTCATATTTCCACCATACGTTTACTGTAAGAGCAGCAGACTTTTAGGAGCAACATGTATGTATTTTGTGTTATATTCCGTTTCAGTTGAATTTGTAAAAAATTACTTCCACTTATTTCTCCCAAAATAAAAATGGCAACACTTTGTCGTTGTTTATAACAAACGATAAAACGTAAAAGCGAACATACATATTTTGTTCATTTATTTGTATGATGGATGTTTAAAAAGAAAAATAACAACAAACTGGGAGGTGTTGAAAAGGGGTAAATTTTAATATAATTTTTATGTTGATGTTACTTGGCTTTTTATTTGTTCTCGTTTTGCTTTCGTTAACTCCGGGCCACAACCACAAAGTAGCATATTCTTAGGCGTTTGACAAATATGCTTTATATTTTATGCTACAATCTGCAAAAGACTTTAAACTTTTGCATGCATATCATCAGCAAGTTATTAGTGCGTGTGTGTGTGTGAGTGTGTTTAATATGATTTGCATAGATTTACATATGAGTACAATATTACACACACACACACACACACACAAGTTATGTTTTAAGTTTCCTTCCAGGCTTTTAGCAATATTTGCCTGTGTGCAACAAACATGCTTGTGTTTAAACGCAAATGAGTATTTGAATAGTGAAACGAAGCACATGTTGGATTAAGTGGGTAAAATATAAAGCAAACAAAAAAAAAAGGAATTGTATATTAAGAAAAATTACTAAATAAAAGTGAAATAAACTGCTTAGTAGTTTGTTAAAAAAAGGTTGTATTTCCTAGAACTTTTATATCAGTTTGCTTAAAGAGAATGCATAATATATAAAAATTATAAAATAATAAGTGGCAATTAAGCTAAACCAGCTATTAAATATTACTTATTGATAATACTTATTTCGGTAAAGGGTACGTGTGATTGCTTATTTATTGTTAAACAAGTAATGAACTTCAAACTTGTGATAAGCAATCATAAGAGGATAACAAGTACTTTAGTTACAAAGTATGTAATACATTTTTAAGCTAACTAACTTTCTTATTACAATTACTTTTAAATGTATATTGTGGCGTCAACAAGGCTATATGCTACATATTGTTTTGTTATATGTAACATATTCTAAGCAGACTTTCTAGTATTTGAAATTCTAATGCAGAGTCTATATTTTAAATCATAAAAATTGTGACACCTGACAAAAACTGCTATTTCAAAAACATGAGTAATTGATTTTGTTGAGTTCTTATTCATGCTTAGTTTTTATACTTTTTTGTTATTTACAGAGTTAATTTAAGAAATTTGTTACTAGAAAATTTTTCTATTTGAAAGTATAAAAACATCAGAAAATCTGACTAGGGCCCCGTTTCTCAAAAATACAAATTACAAATCTACAAGTAAAACACACACAAAACAACAACACTTTTACACATTTTATTGTTGTTTTGTGTGTATGTTACTTGTAGATTTGTAATTTGTAGTTTTGAGAAACGGGCCCTAGATCTGATGAAAATTCGATTTTCGAAAAATCCGACATAATCAGTAATTTCCCCTACTATATAGCTGGAACTTAAAAATAATAGTGCTGATCAGAGTTTTCAACTTTGAAATTTCAAAACGTACCAAAATGAAGGAAAAAACACGACTTGCTTAGAATTTCTATTTTATTTAAAATTTTTATTGTTTAATTTTGCATAAAAAGTATAATATTTTTGTATTAAAAATATTACAATAAAACAGGCCTTTGCAGTTCAAAAGTTTTTAAGAAAATTAAATAAATCGTGGCGTGGGGCGTGGCAAAATCCAATTTTCATATTGCACCACAAATGCCATATATATATACATATATATGTACATATATACATATATATACATACATATATATATATATACATATATATATATATATATATATATATATACATATATATGTATATATACATATATATATATATATATACATATACATATATATATGTATATATATATATAGATATATATATATATATATATATATGTATATATATGGAGGGGTAGCGAAGCATACCGGGCTAAGCTAGTTTAAAATATAAAAAAAATAAAAAAATTTGTTTGTATTCATTTTAATACATTCATAATATTTTTTTTAATTTCATAAATTCTATACAAAACTTAAAAAATGATTAATAATAAAGATTCAAAATTAATAATACCCGTAGTTCAGTATATGTCAATTAATATGAAAATCTAAAAGGAACAGCAAATTTAGGGCCCGTTTGTCTAAATGCGAACGAACGTTTCTTTCGAACATTTATATTAAAAACAAAAACAAAAAACTTAAATTTGTTTTTGTTTCCAATACTAATATTCGAAAGAAACGTTCGTTCGCATTTAGACAAACAGGCCCTTTATTATTACAATGAAATGTTTCTTTTCTTTGCATAATACAAATTATCTACAACAACAAGATCGTTTTGCCTTGTGCATATGATTTGGTTGCGTCTTAAGCATCATTACTTGTTGTTATTGTGGTGAAATTGATTGTAAAAATTTTGCACTGTTGAATGACATAGTATTGAAACAGGAGTATTTTATTGTGCAAAAAAAACTTGTGTTGAAATTTGTTTTGGTGCCACTAAAAATTTAAAAAAGTACCAAAATTAAAAAAAAACGCACCGCGTACCAACTAATGAATTTTTCGCACAAACAAATTTAAAAAGCATCAAAAATGGTGAGTTGACAACGCTGGTGCTGATGTGTGTATGTATGTACATCGTATGCGTATGCGTAATATTTATTAGAAATCTTAACAAATAATATCACTCATACGTACGCGTAAATATTTCTATACTAAAGGGCTGCACGTTACATTCACTTGTTAGGTTGTGTTTAAGGGCATATCCCACGATATCGACAACGTTCCACTTGTCGCACACTTACATTTGAAACAACAAAAAATATTAAAATTAGTTTTTGTTTTGGATATAAGTGTGCGACAAGTCGAATGTTGTCGACATCGTGGGATTGGCCCTAAGTTAAACAAACAAACAAACACTTAAATGTATAAAATTCTATGAGAGCTAAAGAGAGAGAGAGAGAGAGAGAGCAACTTAAGTAAAAGACTGAATTAATTAAATGCGCCGCGCAGTAGCTGATTAAACAGGCGACACATTCAGCTTATTTGTTTGCTTCGAATGTGTAATAATTAAAAAAAAAAAAACGCTTAGAATGTGTTAAAGGTTGGAATATATTTTTCTCAAAATCACTGCGACCAGATTTTAGATATTACTTTTTGAATAGAACCAAAAAAGGAACTAAAATGCTCAAGTTTCTAATTTTTATACTAAAACCGAACTCAAGTAATATTTGAAACATTTTGTGGCGATTTTCTTTGTTTGGTTTGCAGCAATAAGCACTCAAAGCATTCAAGCACTTGGAATTTAACTGGAAATAAAGTTCAATTCAAGCTTTTTTCATGTACTTTTTTTCGAAAATATTTTGAAATAAACAATATAATAACATAATCAAATACGTATTATATTAATTAATAAAAACTAGACTTTTGCTGAGAAATGTTAAAAATAAATAAATAAAGGTGGATTCAAAAAAATTTTTGTACAGACAAAATTTTCTTTTATATGTAGTTTTGACGTCTTTCTTTTTGAGAGAGAGAGACAATATTTTTTACGAACAAGTGTCAGCTTGAATTGACTTAATCTTACATTATATCCGGACAAACTTGAACTGAGACGCCAATAGGTTTCACACAGAGTTGTATTGAGTTGCACCTTCGTATAAAAAATTTGCATATATTCATTTTGTGTTAGGGAAAATAATTGAATTTATCACCTGTGCCTGGATTCAGTAACTTTTATTACGATAATCGTATCGCTATAATATATATGTGACCTTCTCCGAGAAAAGGGACCTAGTGTGTGAAAATGAGGTTTTTTTTCCTAACTCCTTTCATCTTATTCTACACCCTTTTAGGTATTAGAATCCACTCTTAAGTCCAAACCCGTCTTTTGACACACTAGGTCCCTTTTCTCGGAGAAGGTCACATATAACGAAAATTTCGCTGTCGATTGAATTAAAAAAATTAAATCACAAGCTCAAATTCATTTCGTTTATTTTATTATTTTCTGTGTTTTTCGCTTACTTTGACATTTTCTATACAGAGACACCACATGAATAATTAAATTAAATTAAAATACAGCTGGAGACTACCGTAGAAGAGAAATTACGAAATCACATTATCGTTACCGCAAATGAATAAATATGTCGATAAATACATATTACGATTTTCGGTTCGCAAAAAGTTACAGAATCCAGGTACCGTTGTCGCAACCTCTGGCCGTTGTTTGGAGTTGACAAGTTATATGTAAAGCTCTCATTTGTCTGGCTTAGGGAAACAAAGGGTTAAAATCAATTTCGAAAACCTGTTTCATAAAACAAAAACTTATCAAACTTTTTTCTTTTTATTGGGATTTTTTCGAGTTTGAAACTTTAAGCGCTCAGAAAAGTTCAAGAATATGTTAAGTAACAAATATTTCTAGAAAACTCTCCCTCTCTCTCTCTCTCTGCAATCAGAAAAAAGAATGCACTTGGATATTAATAATTATCAAGAAAGTTTATTTCCCATTAAAAATCATCTTAACAAAAGAAAAAAACTAACAAAGTGGAATAAAAAAAAAACACAAAAAGCTATAAAACCTAAAAGATGCCAACAGCAGAGAAAGTGAAATTATTTATTTTTTCTTTGTGGAAATATAATTTAGGAACTACATTTAACGAAAGCAGCAGCAGAAGAGAAACGAAAAGAAAAGCTGGTGCAAGCAAAATTTACGTTGCCTCTCAAAAAGAACTTCACACACGCTTTCTTGCCTTAGCACAGGCTGAAATGGGCAAAAGCCCAACAGGCGAGTGGAGTAGAGCAAAGGAAAAGCAAACTAAAATAAAAGAAATTTGCAAATTTTGCCGGTTAAACTTTAAATAATACTTTCTACTTGTTATAAAGAATAAAATAAAAATAAGAAAACAAAAAAAATTTCTTTTGTTTCAAGGAGTGTTCATATATATGTATAAGTATGTGTGGGTAATTTTTTTGAATAGGTGTGTGTGTGTGTATGTGTGTGTTTTTGTGCTGCACATACATTACAACCTCGAAATTTATGAAGTGGAAAATTATGTTGAGCTTTCTAAAAAAAATTATTACAAAACAAAAGAGCAACAATTAAAATAAGTAGAAGAAAAATCATTTTATGCAGGCTTGCTTAACAACACATGCGGTAAATATTTAATTAATTTTTAATGGATGTAAATCTCAAAGGCTCAGCATTTTGCAAAATCTTTTTAATCATCTTTTCTTTTTAAGATAAAAGCGATACAATTTTGAGGTATATCTTAAATGAATACTCCTTTTTATTCTGTAACTTTTTATTTATAGTTTCAAAACGAAGTTATTAAAACAAACAAATGTATAGTTTTGTAAGAAGTGTAAAAGCTGCTGCAAAGGCTTTAAATTTTTAATTTGTAATTTACAATATTTTAATATTCATATGTTCAGTAAATATATATATATATAGTGTGTCCTGGGCTGTAAAAAAAGTTGCTTATTTCCCAAACAAGCCGCCTTGAAACCCTGAATTGAAGAAGAATACTTTGGTGGACTATATTTATATTTATTTATAGCCCGACTACTTTTTAGTTGCATTGCCGGTTTTCAGAAGATTAGTATGTAAATATGTCAAGCTTCCGTTTCGTGCTCTTGTTTTAAGTATAAAGAAATCAAATCAAAAATAAATGTTTAACTGTAATAGTATCGATTGTTTTTGTTTTGAAAATCACGTCCCAGCTCCTGTGACGTGGCACAAAGAGCATAGCTGTAATAACAATGATAATTTTCATTGATTCAAATTGTAAAAAGTTATTATTTGACTGCAATTGCTTGCTTTCAGTATTCTGCGAACAAACAAATAAATTTGATACATATTTTTGCTGTGTTAGTCACAACGAATGCGATATGTTGTACTCGTACCTTGAAGTATCTTATGAAATGTATAAAACTAAAGTTAAGCTTTCTTGGCAAGGAATTATAAAGAACAAATTAATTTTTATGCCAAAGAATTACAACAATTCCCAGCGTAATAGTTTAGTATGTCCATGAAAAAATGTTGTAGAAACACATAGAAAAGAGAACAAACAATTACTTTAAATGTCTTCATAAATAATGACAATTTAATTTGATGAAAAATACTGATGGCGTAATGGATTTCTTTCACATGCCTTCGCAGTTCTAGCTGCTACTTTTCTTTTTGGCAAATAACTAAAGCAAAACGATTAAAAGGAATGTAATATTCCGTCTGCCTTTAAGTAAGATGTTCTAAATTTGAACGGTTGCAATTTGCAGCAGGAAATTTATATTTCTTCTTAAAAGCTTAAAGGGATTGCTTGATTGTAGATGGTGTTAGAAAATTCAAATTAATTTTTGCACTTTTGCCACAGTCTTATGGAATTACAAAATAAAATAATTTTTTTAGCTTAAAAAATGTCAAAGAAATAAAGTACGAAAGGAACTATGTATATAAAAAGCTGTTTGGGTAAAAAAGTAAAAAAAAAATATAACAAGAAGAAAAACAAAACTAAAAGAATATTACAAGTAGTAGGAAATTAAAAAAAAAATAAAATAATTATTAAGCATCATTATTTAAGAAAAAACCTTAAATATTCTGAGAAATTTTTTTGGAAAACAGAACAGCAACAGAACAGAGGCCGACTAAGAACTCGTGCTAACGAATTGTAATAAAGTAGACTAATTTATAAGATACGCACCCAACAGTTGAGCCAGTAGAGAACCGAGTGAATTTGTAGCGCTAGTTTTAACATAAAAATAAACTCTACTTGTCAGTTAAATGTAGTTTAAACTTAAAATTTTGTTTTTCAAATAAAAATGATCTAGTTAATAATCTAGGTTTAACGGAGCAACATTGCTCAGTTAAACTGTAGCTAGAACTGTCAAATGATAAATATATGAAATAAATATTACTCAATTGAAAAAAAAACATAATAATAATAAATAAATATATTCGTACATAAATAAAATGGATGCTTGTCATAATGACTAATATTTTAGTGATTATGAGAAACCAGAACTACTTGGATATGACAATTGTGAGAAAAATAAGAGAGATAAAAACACGTCCAAATCATTCAGGCCTGTTCTGTAAACCAAATCCGAGTAAATTTCTCGTTTTCAAAAAATTAATAATGGTCCTGCCGACGTGTTCAAAATCATACACGATAACTTTCTTTCAGATATGATATTTGAGAATCTACATAATTTTTTTTTTTTTTTTTTCATATACATATTTATTTATTGTATCTTCAAAAATGAACTAACAATAAGTAATCAAATCTTAAATCTAAATATAATTATTAGGCCCGACCAATATCGGACATAAGCTTAGTGATAGTTATAAATAATACATAAGTAGTGATAATCAAAAAGAAGTATTTTTAAGCAGTCCCATCTGGAGTGTTGGGTATAAGAGCCCTTGTGTCCCTCTTTTTTAAGCGGATGTGTCCAGTAAAGCTCAAAATATTACGGGCAAGCGGATTAGGATGTGACTCGAGTTTAGTTAAATATTTGCCTGCGTATTTTGCAATTACAATCTACATAATAAAAAAATTTAAAAAATCTAAAAAAAATATTTCTATTGTCAGAATTAGTTTTAAAAAATCGTGCGATTTCAAATCGATCTTTTTACAGTACAGGGCCGATTTTTATGTATATAATGAATTGGAGTTCTTGCAAAGATTTCATTTAACAAAGAGGTCTGTGTATGATGATTTTAGAATTAAATCGAAAGGAAGTGTATTTCGTTGGATTTAAAAGTGTATGATTTCTTTTTGGTTTTATTTGTCAAGCGTCACTATTTTTTAAGTTCATATTATTTATTTTTTTATTTTCCAAAAATTCAGAATTTACTTATTGACGTTTTTTTTTTAAATAAATTTAAAGAACTGCCACATCGCTTTGTGAGTGTTGCCCTATTTGCGTAAAATATTTTCAAGAATGCCACATCTATATAGAAAATAAAGTATGGCATCTCTAGCTAAATTGACAGTTAAACCCCGTTTAAATTTGTTTCTTGGTTAACTCAAAGGTATTGTTACGTTTTTACCCTTTAACAACGATTTTCCGTGGACTCGAAGATTTGCAAATTAATAAAAGACCCGAGTGCACTTATTAAAGTTAAGAATGACACTTTATTTACTAATAAATAAACTTATACTAATAGAATTTAAGAGCTAAAACACACACACATAGATTACTTAAATATACCACAACTGGTTACCACTACGTTTTCCTCGCTGTTGTATACACGGGTCTCACACAACTGACTACACTGGTTTTGTTGCAAAACTCCCACTCGGCTGTTTGTCACACGCAATACTTATTCTCCTGATGCTCTCTACAGACGCAGTGCCTTTACTTAATTACTTCCGCAAGTTTTGTTCACTTTCAACGATGTTGACTCGACTATTATCTGATTAACACTGACTAACTCTCACACACGCAGTGATGCCAACTATTTATAACCCAAACGCGCTATACCCCTTCTCAAATCGCGCTAGAACGCACTAAATTGCAGCATTATCAACAATTTATAGTCAAAACGCGCTATTTTCCTACGCGCTAAGTAAAATTTTAATAAAGGTCGATGTATGTATTCGTAAATACGAGTACAATTTATTTTTTTAGTAACTCTTTTCAGATTATGCAATATTGCTTCTTCGAAATTATATCTTAAATAACTAAAATCATTTAAAACAGAACCAGTCTGGCCTTCCAAATATTCGAAATTCTTAGTTTTTATTTTAATGTTATTTGTCAAATTTTGTAACAACTTATGTATATAAATTGTCGAAGAGTGTTGCGATTCAAATGCTTTTTGAAGTACAAAAAGAATAGATGCTTAATAAGTTATATAAATTTTTTGGGTCACGAATACGAGTACATATTTCTAGCCGTGAAATCTCAAAATATTTGCCATTTACAATATTTTTAGCTGTGAAATTTCAAAATATTTGCCATTTACAATATTAAAATGCGTTTTTAATTCTAACCACAGTCAAGGGAATTTTATTTGCAACATCTGAATCATTAACGAATTTAAACAAAAAGTTTAAATTTTGGATATTAGAAAATTGTTAAATTTATACAAAAACAGTAAAAATATATTGAACTGAAATGATATTGTTGACTTTAATCAAAACGCGCTAACTTAGCGCTTTTTTTATTAAACGCGCTAAGACGAAAAAAAGCGCGTTTGGCATAGTTAAAACGCGCTAAAACTAGCGCGAAAGGCGCTAAATTGGCATCGCTGCACACACGGTGCCACCTTTTATACTGCATACTACAGGGAGTGGTTCTACAATGTTCGCTATGTGCTTATAGATGGCGTAATGAAATGAGTGCACTTAGTACAGCCAAATGGCAGAAACTGTATTACTGCATAAAGATGTTGCTTCCATGCACACATTACCATCGCTGCTGTCCTTTCCTTTTAGTAGCCAAGTGGTCAAACAGTCTTCTAGCACAATCTTCAAAATTAATGTTCCTGTTACTAGGTGTTTGTAGATCAGCTACGTCCAATCCATATGCACAATCTGCAAACTTTTATGAATAGCTTTTTCTACTGTCACAGCGACGAGAGTACAACATCCACAACAACAACACAGCAGACACCAATTCTTGCTCTTACTTTGCAAGGAAACAAGAACAAATTTAAGAGCTTTCAAAGCTGTTTACTCAATCAAATACAAATATCAGTGTATGTGTGTTTGGAAGTAGCTGTTGTAGATAATTTGATTGGCCGTTATTTTGAATTTCAAAGTTACTGTGTAACGATTTTTATGTTGGTAATACCGTATGTCGTTGCTAATACAGAGTTGTTTCTATCATTTGTTTGCCCTTTTATGTGTGTGTGTGTCTACGTTAAGTTCTTTAGCTAAATACTTCTAGGTAGTTCTTTTTATTTACCAACGATTTTTGTTATAAAAACATTTACATTAGCTCTGTTCGAATATTTTTGGGTAACAGTATGTTAAACTCAGTTTAACTAATTAGTAAGAAACTAGCCTTATTTTTTTAAAGAAAAAACAATATTACTATTACTAGATATTACCTTCTTTAGAAAAGGGATAGTGGTAGAGAAGATAAGTGGTGAAGGTTGAGATAGAGGAAAGCTTTATTCTATTAAAACTCTGCTGTTTTGCACGCTCTTAACAATGCAGTCTTGCAGCGCCTCTGGTGTCAATGAGTCGTATTAAATTTTCAAAGCTATGTTTAGTAGTCATTTTATTGGTTATTTTACTTTGCCGATGATGCTGCTACATAATACCGAGAAAGGAGGGAGCTCTGATATTACATTAGGATTAGTATCCGCTGAAGCAGGAGTAGTTCTGGTACCAGTGTCTATGACTTCATCACTTTAACTTTCCTACAATAACTTATACTAAGAGACACTAATGCACATAAGAAAAATGCGTGGTGTTGTTATTTAATGACTCTTGGATACCGGGCTCGAGCCCAGGACCTTCGGTTTTGTAGTCAACATGCTAATTACTTCAGCCAACGCCACCCTCAATGTGAATAAAAGCTCTAAAGCTCGTGTATAATTTACACTGATGAGCAGCCCAAATGAAAAAATAATTACACATTATGATACTTTCAAAATTCTAATGGAAGTTACGACACTTTTTAGCCCATGAAGGGAGAAGCATTGTTAGTTAGGCTGACTGTACCATACAGATTTACAAAAAGCATATAAATCTTTTATTAAATGAAAACGCATATTGCATATTGCGATTGTAAATGATGTAAATTTATAATTTTTTTTTAAAGAAATGTGTTTAAAACTTTCATGAATAAATATCTATGAAATTATTTTACAAAATAAATGAAATAAAGATATTATAAAAAGAGAATGCTAAAATAAAGACAAGCACAAGAAAAAAAAAGTAAAAAAATACAAATAAATCCTTTCTTATGGCAAAAATTCAAATTAACTTTTCATCTCATTTTAACAGCTTCTTAAGACTCTTCTTACAGTATCCGCTATTAATGTCTGTCTGTTAGTCCGTCTTTGATTTCAAATGAAAAGAATGAATGTGAGTGTGTGTGTGTGTGTGTGTGATGTGTGCTTGAGAAGCAGCCTAGATGAGTGGTGCTTGTGCTTTTGTGTGCGTTGGTATAAACTTCTAATTTATTTGTCTTTTTGACGTAGCAAAAAGATTTTAATTTAAGTCATAATGAGGAGACCCTAATATTTATATTTAGAAAGTAAGAGAAAGCAAACACAAACAGAAACAAGAAAATATCAAGTTGTGCAAGTGAAAAACTCAATGGTGTTGAAGAGGATGATGATCATGATGATGACATTTAATATTGTCATTTTCTAACGTACTCAGTTATACAGATAAAAACAAACAGACACTCCAGCCAGCCAGCCAGACAGACAGACAGACAGACAAACATACAAACATACCGACATACATGTAGTCATTGCCAAAGTGTAAAATTAATTGATTTGTGTTCGCTTTGATATCAAGACATACAAGAAGATGTTTGAGGAAAATGCTGTAGATGAAATCGACAAAAACAACTACAAATTGCAAATAATAAACAAACAAAAAATTAAAAAAAAAACTAGAAAAAGAGCCAACGTAGAAGAAGAACTGACTGAATGAGTTTGAAAATTAAATTAAACAGAGCGTGTCTAAGATTTTATGTTCAAGATTTTTTATGACCTCACATAAATATTAATGCAATTTTCAATAAATTCCTTTTATATTTGGTTCATTTTGTTCTTGGGTTTGTTTTTCTTTTGTGATTATTTTTTATTTTCTGAAATATTAACAGAAAAAAGTTGTTGAATTAATTTTGCAAAAAGTTATGGCAGTATAGTACGTACGCGCTCTTCAGAGCCAGCCATGAATAAGCCACGAGTAGCAAATGAGGCGAGGGGCTAAAGAAAACTACACAGCAGCAGCGTAAAGTGTATACTTTTCAAATCTATCTGTAAGCAATTTCCTTTTTCAATTTTCTTTTATAAAATAAGTATTTCCCTTCGTTTTTTCTTATACATACATATATTAAAAAACAAAAAAAAAAACTTAAATGATTATGCTTATGAATAGTAAAGCAGTACATGTATATTTCATTTTAATATCGTTCAGCTTGTTATAGAAATTTCATTAAAGTGTACCACCGTATATTGAATGTATTCGGTTGGCCCCATCTGAAGCTAAGCTAGGGGCTTCGGTTTTGACCACAATCTTTTAATCAACCGATAATCGTTGTTCGTCTGGGATTTTGACGAATTTTTATACCATATGAATTATGAGTAAAAAAAAAAACTGCTGAAATTCAGCTTATTAAACTTCTAAAGAAACTTTGAAAGTTGTGGCTGTACTAAAGCTGAATTCAGTAACTTTTTGCGTTCCAAATACATATCTTAATATTTATCGACATATTTATTCGTTTGCAGTAACGATAATTTGATTCTGTAATTTCTTTTTTACGATAGTGTACATTTCGCTCATTTAGTTCATTTAGTTTTTTGATCTAATGATGTAAAATAATTTGGCATTTTGTATTTTATCTTGTGTAAAAATTTAATTTAGATGCTTCTACTACCACTTCGTGAGAGAAGAATATTTTTTCATGTCTTCATTGCGTTGTATGTAAATTGAAAACTTTAAACGCGTTTTCTGCAAAACTATTTTTTTTTTTGAGTTGTGACACTATTGAAGTAAACGAGCGATCTGTGTTTTACTCACCATTTAATTGCATATCATGTGGCATCTCTGCGTACAAAGTGGCAAACTAAGCGAAAAGCACAAAGAAGAATTAAAATAAACTAAATGAATTTGAAAGTGTGATTTTACTTTTTTTGACTTCATCCGACAGCGAATATCGTTAAAATATGTTACTGTATAGCAAAGTCGATAAATTTTCGTTATATATATTATAGCGATATGATTATCGTAATAAAAATGACTGAGACCAGTACCTGGAAGTGTTGCCCATTTTATTAAGCATAGGATTAGGTCATTTCAAGAACTCGAAAGTGTTTATCAAGTTTTAGGGGAGTCATATGAGTAGAAGTAAAAAACATATAATATAATACTAAATTTTCAATGGGTATCATATTTAGTTTTAAAGGTGTTGGACCATTTTTTTTAAGAATCCGGATAAGTAGAAACTCGTAAAATATAATATTAAGTTTTAATTGGTGTTTCCTCGCCCACTTTTTTTTGCCATAACATTATGTAGTTTTAAGAGCTTAAGGCTTGTGCTAGAATTTCCTTACTTTCTGATAAGCAAAAGTACTTTAAATCGAAGTAAAAAATGTAATGGGCATGGTCCCGCCCAATTTTTGAAATACAATAACGTATCGTTTTAAGAGCTAAAGGTTTGCCCTACTAAGGTTCGTTAGCATCGTGTTAGCAAAAGCACGTGAAATATAATTTTAAATTTTAAAGGGCATGTCCTCACCCACTTTTTGAAATATATCATTACATGATTTTAAGATTTCAAAGTAATTGCCAAGTTTCGTGGGAATCGAATGGAAAGTAGTTTTAATGGGCATGGTCCCGTTATTTTTTTTTAAATATAACAGTTTGAGGTGTGTGCTTAATTTCGTAAGAATCGTTTAGGAAGAAGTGCGTGATATATAATATTTAATTAAAAAAAGTGGGCGTAACTACGCGCACGTTTTTAAGCTCCAAATTGCATCACTAATAGATCTCAAGATGTGTGCCAGTAGTGCGATTCACTAACTTTTTTTTAACGATAATCACATCGTTAAAACAATTATAACGAAAATTTATCGAATTTGCTATTCATTAAAATTTTTAACAATATTCGCTGCAGGTTAATGTCAGCTGTGTCGTTATTTAAGCGACAATAATTTATGTGCTATTAATTTTATCCACAAAAATCAACAAAAAATATCAGCTGAGTACTATCGCTAAAAAGAAGTTACGCAATCACACAATCCTACTTGCAACCGACAAAATGTATAGACAAAAATTACGATTTTCGGATTGTTAAAAGTTACTGAATCGCACCACTGGCACACATCTGTAGATTTTATAATGAAGCAATTTCAAGTTTAAAAATATGCGCGAATATAGCATGAGGAAAAGTACATAAAATAAAAATAAAAATATAATGGGCGTGGTACCGCCCACTTTTTGAAACTCGAGATTGTGTCATTACCAGTCCTCACGGTGTGTGCTAAGTGTTTGCAACTATGGCATAAGTAAAATTACATAAAATAATAGTAAAAACATTAATGGGCGTGGTCCCGTCCAATTTTAGGCAATTAAAGAATAGCGCTCTCAGAAATTTTTTTTATAACGGCCTAAAAATTACAGAGTTATGAAACGACACACACACACATACACACACACACAAAATACAGCCTCTCAGCCTTTTTGGAAGTCTGTTAAAATTCTATTAACCGAGTAATTTTTTATGTGTAACTAAATTCAATAATAGTAAAACTATTTAATGTTGTGAATTTAATAAGCAAGGTTCGGCTTCGGTTCGGTCCAACTTAAAATATTTATCAGAACTCTGGCTTTTGTATTGGCTTAAAAAGTGATTTCGTCGGACACTAAATTAAATTATATATGATTATATATTTAATATACACATACATTAATGATTTTCAGTTATTTTTAACTCACATCTGACACATCACAGAGTAGGAAAATTGAGAGGATTCGTCCCCCTTAAAATTAAAACTCTATATGTAACAGCGCATAGAGAAAGGGACCTAAGGGTAAAAAAAAAATCAATTTTCAAATTTTTTTTGATGTGGACAACATCTGAGCATCGAATGAGACCGATCCCATGACCCAAAAGTGTTACCGCCCAGAGATAAGAAAACATTTTCGTACTAACAGAGTGATATTCACGATTTAAAAGAATTATAAATGAGTATTTATTATAATTCACAGTTAATAATTTCAGAAAATAAACCTGAATTCGAAAAAACGCGAGCAAAATTGATGTGAAACTCATGGAAACAGCGCGCTAGGTAGAAAACAGTAAAAACCAACTACACAAAACAAGAGGTAGGGACGACCTACGCGCGTTTTCAAGGTTGACCAACACGTTCCTGACGTCATGAGATGTGTCGCTTTCAAATGGTACACCAAAGATACACGTATTTAAATCTTTAAAATGGCTCTCCTGAACAAAACCGGTTTTTACCCTTAGGTCCGTCCCTTTCTTATTTTGCGCGTCACATATACTTCTATTAGGTTTTGATATTTTTATCTTTATATTTCTACTGAATTGTTGTTTGCTATGAAGCTTTCAACACATATGAGTATTAAAGTCTTCCAATGGCAAAACTTCGAAGTAAGAAAACTAAGGGGGGGGGAGGGACCTACAACTATTCAATTTTGGGGCATGAGCAATGGAAAATTTTGAAAAAAATTACTGCAGTTTCTTTTATACAAAATTCACTAGCCTTAAATTTTTAAATTACTATTTAAACAATTAATTATTATTTTTTAGGCCTTAACTTAATTTTGAGCTGCGACTTTCAGATAGTTTGAGTCGGTGGAATAATCATGCTAAATAACTAAATTCGAAAATTCGAAAATTCGAAATTCTCTCTCAATATGCTGGAAGTTATTTCTTAGTGAATATTTAGAATAAGTATGTATTTTACTTAAGAATTAGCAACTATTTATCAAATATTCGGCTGTACTTGCTTGCACTTTGCAATATCTCATTTTGTTGCAAAATTTCCATTGTATAGTGCATCGCCTAATAAAATTCCCTGCTTTTCCTACCAGTAACAGTTTTTAAAGTTAATAGTTTCTTCGAAAATAATTTCCGTTTTTCAGCTTTACTTTTTGTTATTATTATTTTTTTGTAATATTGCTTAGCGTTCCAATGCTGTTCTGTTGCTGTGCGAGCTCTCTTCCCCCTTTCCTTGCTATTTAATTTTATTTTTAAGTTTACCTTTGCTGTTGCTTAAGATGCAGAGAAGAGATTTTTATTTATGTAATAACAAGCAGCATACTCGTCTTCGACGAGTATGTGTTGGCAGAGTTACGTTGCATTTGTGTAAAAAATACACTATTTTATCCATTTTCCTATAAATAAAAATCAAATTCATATTTTCTATTTTCCCTTCGTTTATTATTTTTGTGTTGTTGTTGTTGTTGTTGTTGGAGTTTGTTTAAACTATTTACCATTAAATATTTATACTTATAAAAGTATTTTCTTTTTGGATTTTGCATAAACATAAATAGTTAAAATACAATTGCAATTTAAAACTTTCTCATGATGATAAACTAGAAAAAATATAAATTTTTTTGTTTGTTTATGAGATAATATAATAAATATTTAGTTTAATAGAAGGTTATTAGTAATTCGATTGTCATTAGAATAAAATTAGAAATTTTTATTTAGTATTTACATACTTTTCGTTAACATACATATGGGCGTTTCCACAGGAATGTCAACTTTTTGTAGCGTGCGACAGCAAGCAAATATGCTTGTTTTTGCAAAGAAAACTAAACTTTTTTATATATTTATATATATATATTTGTGTAGGCCGTCAGCAGCTCTACGTTAAGTAAAATTTTAAGAAAATTCGAGTCATCTTATTCAGAAATACAAGGTGAATTGCTTGCTGTCGCACGCGACAAAAAGTGTATAAAGTAGTGTAAAGCCTGGATCATAATAACTATCGGCACAATGTACCGTATTTGCTTGGCTTACTGAAATATAGTTGGTCTTAGTTATGACTATATTTTAGTAAACTGAATTTGCTATAATTCTCAATTAATTGAAGTATAAGGACATACAGGCTTATTCCAGAATTAATTGAGTAATAATGTTATTTTGGCTTATAACTTATGACTTTATTGCAGTGTTTTCATCAGTTTATTGCTGTCGCACGCGACAAAAAGTGTATACAGTAGTGTAAAGCCTGGATCATACTAACTATCGGCACAATGTACCGTATTTGCTTGGCTTACTGAAATATAGTTGGTCTTAGTTATGACTATATTTTAGTAAGAATTTGCTATATTTCTCAATTAATTGAAGTATAAGGACATACAGGCTTATTCCAGAATTAATTGAGTAATAATGTTATTTTGGCTTATAACTTATGACTTTATTGCAGTGTTTTCATCAGTTCATGGGTATATTGTGCCGACAGTGTGATCCAGGCTTAACAAATATTAAAAAAAAATTAATTTCCTATTTAATATTACTTTTAAAGTTAAAAAAAAATATTTTTACACAAATCTTACACCCAGTGACCCAGTTTCTGTAAAGCAAGCCACAGACCTTGCGACCGTTGGTACAATATGAGCAGGTTGTATATGAGATTGTAAAGTGTGTGGGGTCGTCGGATGAAGTTGTGTCTCGGTTGTACGAAAGATTAAAAAGATTTGATTTTTTGGCAAATTGTATAGACAGGTTGTAAAATTTAGCAGTTGGTTGTACAACTTCATTTCATATTGTTCGTATTTTTGTTGTGGTCATATAAAAAAAAACCGTGCCCACGAATTCAAACTTGCTTTTGTGAATGCATCGGAACCTTTGATGAAGGTAATTAAATACTTCGTCTAACATGTAATTTTTGTTCTCACTTTCTTTTAATATTTTCAAAAGTTTGTTGTTATCATACATTTCTTTTTATATACACCACTCCTTTATTAAAATTCTTTTTTTCTGTCCTTTTTTACATTCTTCTTCTTATTTTTTTCACCAAAACAAATTCCACTACAATACGCGACATGGTACCCGATGTCATGTTTACTCCAAAAAAAAATTAAGAAATGAAGTTGTACGCTAATGTTGTACACGTTGTTGTATAGTTTGTGCCCAAAACACAAAACTTGGTAATCCAATGAATTGTACCAACGGTCGCAAGGTGTGTGGCTTGCATAAGGAATGTGAGAACTAATCGATTCGAAAAAATTGCTATCATCCTGGAAAACACAGGGTGAGTAAGCAGAAAACTGTATTTGTTGAAATTTTTTTTAAGTTTATATACGTTTTTATGTGAGTAACCCTGTGTAAAATAGGACAATCAATATAATTATTTAGTTTTTCTCGATGCGAGAACTGCTCACAAATTACAGAAATGGGGTACAGAATTCACTTATCATACCATTAACATATTTTGGCTGTTCAGTATCAGGGCTCGGAGTTCAATGATACTGCATCTGCAGCTGTTTTAAGGAATGTTTGTTTTAAAGATATTCGGTGGCGGTTCAGTAAAATATGACTTTGACTTTCACGAGAAAGGTTCCGTACGGGCAATGCATGCATATGGGCAGGCGATTTCAGAAAAAGATCAACCAAAAAAAATATATTTTGCTAAAAGATTTTTGTTTTGTTTTCAATAATAAAGCTGAAAGGTCCATACTTTATAAATGTAACAGCATTTTTAATTGTTTAAATTTTCTGACCGAAATATACGACTGCAAAAAGAAAACTATTATTTTTTTGCTGAGCATTTTTTTTAGCGATGAATTAAAGTTTTATGTATTATATGTTTGTATTCGATGTTTGATGCAAATTTGCGTGCGTTAGTGCAGATGCAAAATATCGTAGCTTTTCTTTGGATTGTGTGTGTATTTTGTTGTTGGATTTTAAAGAAAAGATACGATATTTTGCACGAAAATTTGCATCAAACATGGAATACCGCCATTATTTTTTTTTTGTAACTTACAAATTTTCCACTAACAATAATCTTACTCATTAGCACAAAAGAAGGAGAACAGAGTTCTAATATCGAAAGTTTGTTGAGTTTGCTTTCACTTATACCTTAATGTCACATCCGTCGCATAAAATCAATATTTATTAATTTTATTCAGCTGTTTAATTTCTTTTGAATTAAAGTTCAATCAATATTAGCAAAGTTACTATGTGGAGTGCTCTTAGAAAAAAAATCGTTGCGTCCGCCCATTTAAAAAAAAATTAGAACAATTTTCAAAGTGAAACCTTCATTTCCACATTCACAAAAAAGAAAATTCTTCATAAAATTTCGCTGAATTATGTATATTTCTATAAGTGCACAAAATAAATTCTATTTTGGTCGCGTCCGTTTCTCGCTGACATTTCCTTATATCTTGTTAAAATGTACTACTCCTTCATTGTTTTAAAATACTTAAGATATATAGTTGATCATTTAATTCCTTTCTTGGTTTTTGCAAAAAACAAAAAGTGTACGAATGTCGCGTCCGTAACTTGGGAATTGCCAATATGTAACACTATAGGAACCTTGCAGGGAATAGAACTGACACAAGACTAGCCACGTGACCGATCCCGAAGTGATAGGGACCACTTCGAGTTCTAACACTTCCTATGAAGTGGACCAGTCACTTTTCCATGGGGATGGCCTAGGATGGGATTAATTGATACTTTGTATGCACCTTGTGACTTATCACTTAAATATCTTATATGGATCTATTGCGTGTAGAATATAAATTATACATAAATGTCATTCCGACATTTATGTAACTGTAACAACGCAAAATAGAACTTTTTTTTATTATTTTTATTTTTCAGTAAAAAAAATTTTTATATTCGAACTATCAACCTACGGCAGCGCATTCTTGCACATTACCTACCCGATCATAGGGGCACTCTTATTTCAAAAGTATAAATACGTACCAGTTAAGCTTAGGTTAATATCTAAGTATAGTTACGGCACTTATTCCAGAGTGGCTTGGCAGTCTATTTATATTGATACATTGTCTAACCACAAAACATACAGAAATTCACGAGACGGAATTTAAGGGTATTTTTCTGTTTGTCTCGTTTTCCCTCAAATTTTAGCGGCGTTTTTGTTTTGATTCTTCTTTCTAGTGCAATAAAATTACCTCACTTTTTATTAGCTGTGTTAATTGGTAAGTATCAAATGCACTATACTTTTCTCTTTTTTCCACGAATTAAAAAAAAACCTGATTGGAGCTTTTTTAACTGTCACTTTCTTTAGTTCTGTATATTCTGGAGTTTAACCTCCATAGTGAACAGATGGCCCAGCGAAGTCTTTCTTATATGTATTTACATACTAAACAAAAAAAAAAATATTCGTAGTACATAATACATGTAACAGAGGAGGCTTTCTTATATAGACGAACTAAACAAAAAAATATTCGTAATACATACAAGCGTAATATTAGTAATAGTATCCTATTGAACTATGGATGAAGTTATGGAGAATAAAAGTGAACGAACAAACGTGTATACAAGTAACATTTACCCTATGAAGAGAGAGAGAAAGAGAGAGAGAGAGAGTTGCTCCTCAACATTCACCTTGGCATACACCTTAATCGACGGCTACGTCCAAACACACATACTCTGACAATTGCATTTGAGGTAAACAGCTTTGAAAGCTCTTACAATTTGTTCCTGTTTCTTTGCAAAGTAAGCAGCAAGCATTGTTTTGATTGGCTGTTGTGCTCTCGTCGGTGTGAAAGCACAAAGCTCCTTTGTAAAAGTTTTCACATTGTGCATATGGCTTGGACATAGCTGGTCTAGATGGTAAGCTTTTGATAACCTTTATGGTGCTACGGAATTCAGTTACATGTAGGTAACCCAACCAGACATCCCACTTTTGAAATTTCCAATCTATTATTAGATTTTTATTAAAATGTAAGTGATAAAAATTCAATTCATATATTTTTTAAATGCAGCTATTGCTTAACTATTCAAATTCACGCTTGTAGTGCAACTAATTTGTAGAATACAATTCTCTTTATTAACATGTCATGAAGAGTTTCAAAATTATCACTGCATTATTTTCTGTCCGAATCGTCGGAATTTTAAGTTTGTGCTTGTATAGATTTATAACGCTTGACACAAACCTTGCGCTTAAACAGAACTCTATTAGTATCCTAACAGAGCTCTGTTAAGCTATAATGCATTTCGAAAGGACTTTTGCAAAAATTTAGGCCACCGAGACGGAAAAAAGTAATGCAAATTTATTGACAATGTGATCCTCCTCCTTTATTATTGCCCATGAATTTATTTCTGAATTTGAACTAGATATTCGACCCTGTTCTGTAAACCGATCGATTTGAAACCGCACGATTTTAGAAAACTAACTCCGACAATAGAAATACATATTTTATTATATTTTTTTAATTTTTTTATTATATAGATTCCCAAATATCATATTGGAAAGAAAGTATTGTGTATGATTTTATTAATTATTAAATAAAAACGAGAAATTTACTCGGATTCGGTTTACAGAACAGGGCCAATTGCCAAGTTTTTAACTTGGCATTTTCTGCAGGATACGCATTGTTTTTGGAGTTAATGCTGGTGGATAATATTGGTCATAGATTCATGTCCAAGTGGTCCTCTAAAAACGTGCATACTCAGAATTTATTCAAGTTCGAGTTTGCAGGAGTTCTTCAAAAAACTTTAACTTTAAACTATGAAAACTGTGTATCTTAAGTACATACCGCTTTTTCATATTTATTTTTAAATTCCACTTTTTGAGGATATATTCTTCAAAATCCCGCTTCAGCTTCCAATGTAGAGAAAATCCAACGAAAAAAAGATATATTTATACTATTTGAAAGGTCTTGGACTCAGCCACATCAAACATGTTCAGTGCCATTTGCTACAATACTAGAACGAGTCCCAATTCAAAAAAAAAAAAAAAAAAAAAATGTGAATATGTAACCATTTACATGGTATGTCTTCTTTTCACCACACACTACTCCCTACTTTTGTTAACACTCTCATTTTCTCAAGTCATAGGATGAGTACGCTTGGTTCAATTGTCACCAAATTATCTGCAGGGAACCTTAGCCTATATAATTCAGTATTTTAGCTTATGCAGACATGAAAGAAATTAAAGTACACAGTAAATTTTCTTTTCGTTTTTGGGATTTTTTTAATTTTTGTAAATTTTTTAGTTTTGGCGGTTTTTTGTTTTTGGTGATTTTTTCGGCCTTTGGCGATTTTTTTTTGATTTTTAAAAATTTTTGCGTTTTATAAATTTTTTATTTAGGGATTTTTTTAAATTGAGCATTTTTTTAAATTGCAAGAGTTTTCCTCTTGCGGAAATAATAACGAAACGAAACTTTCGACTGGAAATTTATATTGAAAACAAAAACAAATTTTCACATTTTATTGTTGTTTTCAATAAAGATTTTCAGTTTAAAGTTTCGTTTCGTTATTGAGAAATAGGCCATAAATTTCTTTTTGTTTTAAATATAAGTGTGCGACAAGTCGAACGTTGTCGACATCGTGCTTTTCCCTTATTTTGACATTTTGAATGCAAAGATGCCACATGACATGGAATTAAAAGCTGAGGAAACACAGATGTACACTATCGCAAAGAAGAAATTACAGATTGACATTTTTGGTTCTCAAAAAGTTACTGAATCCAGGTACTTTATTTTTTATAATTGTACTTATGTATTTTCATTTAAATTCTATACCATATACATATGTATGTATGTAGTATGTTGTAGATGTTATTTATTTATACATACATACATAAATAAATACACATTAGGTTATATTTTTAACTAACTTAATCACCAAGCATTGAACCAGCAAACTTTTACCTGATAGACAAGCACTATAACTAATATGCTAACAAGCAGCCTGAATAACCATTGAAATTATTGTGCAAACATTCTTATACAAAAATGAAAAAGATCATGAAAAAATTGTCTTTATGTCTATTTATAGATATGAAATAACAAGACACCTCATAAAATCAAGAAGATTTCCTTATTAAAAAAATCAATAAGATGCTTCACACATACTCATATAGGAACCTACTAAAATCAAGAAGAAAACCTTTTTAAAATAATCAAGAAGGCAACCTAATAAAATCAATAAGAAATCCCTATAGTTTACAATTTATGAGAAAACCTAATAGAATTAAGAAGTTTTTCTCTATGGATTGTTTTTTATGTGGTTTTCTTCTTGATAAAATTAATAAGATTTACCACATAAAAACAATAAGGAATCTCTATAAAAAAATCTTCGCTTCTTTCTGCTGGGATACCCCTTAGCCTAAAAACGGTTCATAGAGAAACTCTTCTTAATTCTATGAGGCAGTTTTTTCTCTGTGTACTCATCTTACCACTTCCATAAATGCAAATTCAATTTTTCCATAAATTCAAATTCATTTAATTTTCTGATGGATGTTACAAAATGTATAAACAACTTTTCATTGAATATTTCTCCATGTGCCCAAATTTTAATCTGATAAATTTTTGTGCTTCTGCAAAGAATTTCTATCAAAACTGATTCCGAAAAGTTAAGCCAATATATTTAAAATTATCACAAATGATAACGCCTTTGTTTTAGTATTTTTAGAAATACGAACTTCTATTATTACAATGCCTTAACTACCCTGAAGGAAACGTGGGGTTAAGTGTACCCAAGTCACCACTTTTGTCAACTATTTTGGTGACATTGCCAACGGAGCGTCTACATATTAATATTGTTTTTGATGCGTATTAAACATTTTTTGAGATACACACAACTATGCTTCTTCTTAATGTTTTATTGTTTTGTTGAAAATAAAAGTGGCGTCAATCAAAATTTAAGTGTTTATAAAAATTAGATTAAGAAATCAAATTAAAAGGTTAGAAAGGTGTATTGAACAATAATTAAAAAAAAAACATTTATATAAAAGAAATTACAAAAAAAAAAACAAATAAAATAACAATCCATATTGTGTAAAAATAGAAAATTAAAAATTTCCAGTGAAAGTGCTAATTATGGAATCTTTTTTCAGATCCATACTTAAGAAATCAGTATAATTTTACTATTGGCATTTCCTGCAGGTGGTGACAGCGTCCATAGTGAATCAGTACAGTTTTACTATCATCCGATATCGATATCCCACAGTGTGGTGATATCGTCAATAGTAAGTCATTACAATCTTACTACTGACATTTTCGCCATATGGTCCCACAAGAACTACCTAGTCAGTATTGACGAAGTCTACTGGTAGATTTCGTAGGACAAGCCTGTGTTAAATGTCAAAAGTAGATATCATTAGTTGGGGTATAATTTGTCAGTAGTACTGGTGACATCGTCAATAGATAATCAGTATAATTTTACTATTGACATTTCCTGCAGGGTAACCACTATCTATGTATGTATGTAAGTTTTCGCACAAAAACACACACACTCATTCATATGTGCATGGACAAACAAACATAAATGTACAATTTTATATGAACACTTAAGGCTGTTAAAAATATCACTGTCAACAAATCTCAAACAAAAACAAATACATATACATATACTCTTAACCAAAACTACAGTTACTACTAAGACTTTTGTATAAACTTAAACTTGCAATTTATATACGACCAATAAGTAGGAATACATACAAGCACACATAACACATACATAACAACAACCGCAAGCTAAGATAAAAACACATACGTATGTATATATGTGTGTACGTGTGTGTGTGCATGTGTGTGTAGTATATTACAAGACACAAGAAGTATGCATCACTTTTAAACAAAATAAGAAAGAGAAGAAGAAAAAAAAAACAAACAAAAGTACAAGCAGACGACCAAAGTACCAAAATATGCACATACATACAGTAAGGGACAAAATTGTTCACAGAATAGTAGTTATTAAGAATATGTTGAATTATATTATTGTAGATATTATTTTATTTGAATATTATAAACTTTTTGTAATTCATAGGCAATGATATGATAGAAAACACTTTAACTTAAAAATATTTTATTTCATAAAAAATAAAAAAATTTTTTTTGGAGTGTAGGTGTAAACAATTATGACTCTCGTAGAAGCAACATACTAATTTAGCTGTTAATACTTTGTATGTTTACCACGAGCGGCTTTAACAGTGTTTATCCTTCTGGGCATACTTTCCACAAGATTTGTAAGAACAGCTTTATCAATATCTTCCCAAGCTTCAATGGCGTGATCACAAAGCTCATCCAAAGTACTAGGCGGTTCTTTTTTAGAAAATATTTTCCTCTTTCAATCGTGTTCAAATCAAGCGATTGAGGAGGCCAATCTAAAGTCTAAATCCCATTGCTAATAAGCCACTCCTTAGTAATTTTAGCCGTGTGCTTAGGTCGTTATCTTGCATAAAGATGTCGCTCTGACCAGGTTCCAAACCAAATATATCCAGACTTGGGAGATATGAATCTTTCAGAATGGCTGTGTAGTCAGTAGCACAAGGTTTACCTTTTATTCGTCGAAGAATTCCAAGCTCATTACCACGAAAACAACCCCAAGATATCAGTGAACCACCTCCAAATTTTAATGTGCTGCATATGTTGCGCTCTTTAACACCAACACTTTTATCTACCCATGTCCACTGCCGTCCGTCTGATCCTATTTTGTTGATTTTGAACTCATCTGACCACGTAACGCGTTTCCAGTCTTCAACAGTAAAATTTTCATATTTTTTGCAAAGGCTAATCTTTTTTTTTCGATTTTTTTCACTTAAAAATGGTTTTTTAGCCTTGGTTCCGGCAACGAATCCACATGCTCGTAAATTTCTCCGAACTGTTTTATCTATATAATACTCTTCTTGAAGATTTGTTTTTGCCTCAACAGCTGTATTAACCGCTCCTGTTGTGATCATTCGCTTAGCTACGCAGATACCAGCAGGTGAAAGTTTCTTTGGGCGACCTGCTTTGTTGCTTAAGATATTGAAATCACTTTATTTTTCTATTTTATTTACTAATCAAATTAAAATTTTATAATTTTGGGCAGTTGTATGATATGTGAACCCTTCAGTTAAATCTTTGACAATATTTTTCTTCAAAGAAGCTTTCACAGGGATTGGCATTATAAAAATTTTAAATCTAAGCACACTATTATTTAAGATTTAGTTTAAAAACAATTTTAGACATATTTTATTTACTTAAGACCAAATCCACAGAAAATCAATTAAGAGTAATTAAAAAGTTACTAATTTTATGTATACCTTATTTTATAAGGGATAAAATTGTTCACACACGTGTTTTCTTTTTTAACTTTATAATAAATACAAACATAACGGTATTTCCGAAACAGATATGTCATACAACATTAAACAACATGGCACTCAATATGTACAATTTTAAGAGTTGACAGATGTATTATGAACAAAAATTTTTTGTATAGAATATATTTTCCTTTTTTCTGTGAACAATTTTGTCCCTTACTGTATGTATACATAAAGCTCATTTACTTCAATAACATCATAACTCAAATAATTCTTGTTTTGAGTTAGTAATAAGGACCTAATCCTCATATCTTTATTCACATTGAGAGAAAATTTCATACAAATATTTTATATACTTAAAAAATAAAAAGAGAAGAGAAAAATAATTTTATCTTTTTCCATTGCGTTGTGTATAAATTGAAAACCTTAAGCTCATTTTCTGTCAAACTGATAAAAATAAAAATTTGAGTTATGATGTTGTTGAAGTAAATGAGTGACATGTATGTACATATGACATACATACATATGTACAGATAAATGGCTGATATTATTACTTAACCCGCAAAAGTATGCTATACTTATCTTATACAAATAGTTTATATACACAGATTTGATATTTTAGTTGCACATGTGTTAGTCAGCGTATTCATTCATTCATGTCGCTGTGTTTTTGCGTTCAAGTATTTTCGGTTGTTCAGTTTTAAGATGTGACCACTTGAAAGCATGATTTCATTTGAAATGGAGAAGTACAAATAAACGAAACGAAATATAACTGATATCTAAATATTATGAAGAGCTCTAATATGTTACTGGCAGATTTAGTATAAACGACTTAAAGAAGGAAAGGATTATAGAAAAAAAAATTTGTTGTTTTTTTTTCATTGTATTTAAAGTTGTTAATAGATACATTGGCTTTAAAATAAATTTCATATGAAATTATTGAAATTTTTCATTAAAATTAAATAGCACATTTGTATTTTTTGTATTTTTTAAGAATATGAAATATTTTGTGTAAAAATAAAATCTTGCAAAAATTGTATAACTTAAATATTTGGTTGGCAGTCGAAATGTAAAAATATGTATACAGTGATATATGTATATTTTTTTGTAGAATATTTATAAATATGTGTTTGTATTATGCATGTTCTGGAGTTGGTATTTTCCTTGGGAATTAGTTTGAGTGCAGTCATATTTTTCCCATGGGGTTTTCTTTAATGTGAAATGAATGTCATTCCACGTCAAATTTTGGTTGGTAAATATACCGGTTTTGGCTCTGATGTGATATAGTTAAGTTTTTCATAAAATTTTCTATAAGTGTGCTGTGACACAGTAAACTATTCTATAAGAAAAGTGTGCTGTGACACAGTAAACTTTTTTATGAGAAAAGTGTGCTGTGACACAGTAAACTGTTTTATGAGAAAAGTGTGTTTTGAAACAGTAAACTTTTCTATAGGAAAAGTGTGCTGTGGCACAGTAAACTGTTCTATGAGAATAGTGTGCTGTGATACGGTAAACTTTTCTATAAGAAAAGTGAGCTATATATATTCTATAAAATTTTCTTTACTGTGACACTCTTCTGTTTCATCTTTTCTATAAAAGAAGTCTGCTGGCTCATAGTCTTTGGATTTTGTGTGTAAAAGCTACGACATTTTCTATATTTATAATTTGAACGGGCTAAGGTTCGTATCGCTTTTTAAGCCAAATTACATGTGATAATTATTAATGAACAAATAACATCAAAGTTAGTTGTAAATATTCTGACAACACATAGTTGAACGGAACAGCTAGCCGATATTTTGCATTTGCACTAACGCAAGAACATTTGCATCAAACCTCGAATACCGCCACTGCTTTTTTATCACTGGTGAATTGCAAATCTATTAGAAAATACAAACGGTTTGCAAAGTTTATTTTCGTACAGCCTCAGCGTTTAAAAAATAAACCCAATTCTTGTACGATTTTTTACATTGCGGCCCTATTAAATAAATGAAATAATCAAAAGGATACTTTAGTCATTAATTTTATAGAAAATACTCTAGATATTTTTAAGAAACAAAGTTGATATTACTGCAAAAAATTTTATTGAAAACTAGTGTTGGCATAAAAACGGATAATTTTTTTAATGATTAATTGCATTAGTTTTTAATCTAAATTCTTATTAAATTAAATTTTGTGTACGAAGATGAGTTTTGTTTTTTTTTAAATAATCAATGCACATTTTCTCTCAAAATTATGAATAAAATGACTTTTAGTTCGTTTTTAATTAATTATCCAAACAAATGCTTCATCAAATACAACTTCGATGTTTAAAATCTTAAAAAAAAAGTAATTTTAATAACTATCGATATGAATTTACACATATCGTCGGTTGATAATTTAAATGTCGTATGTGGATTTTTTGCGGTTTATTGTATTAAAAATCGCCAAAATGAAAAAAAACCCAAAAACAGGAAAAAAACCGCCAAAATTAAAAAAATCGCATAAATAAAAAAACCCAAAAACAGAAAAAAAAATCGCCAAAATGAAAAAAATCTCCAAAATGAAAAAAACCTACCAAAATGAAAAAAAACGCCAAAAACTAAAAAAACGCTTTATTAAAAAATGCTCAAAGCCCAACGTACGGAACCCTTCGTACGCGAGTCAAAGTCGCACTTTACTGAATTTTTTTATTTGTCGCTTTTACCTTGCGATTGTATTTTAAGATATTTAGTAATATTAAGCATATATATATATAAGTTTCTATTTTCGCTTACTATGATATAATTTTGATTTCTTTGAAATATTATATCAAAAGCATTTTTCACTTCAGTTATGACACTCTGCGACAAGTAAGTAGCAGGCAATTATTTTTCATTTTAAACATCAAAGTTGTCAGTTTCATAAGTTAATTAGTAACTGTTTTAATATTGCTAATAACTCTGTTGAATTGAAAATTTAAATTAATTAAAAATTAATTTTAAATTTAATTAACGCACTAATGCACCCTCATAAAACACTTGCTCGCACAATGAATTTAAAATGATGTACATACATAGATACTTTTAATAATTATTGATTGTAATCAAAGGAGCCGAAGTAGACAGGCATATTAAGCAAAAACTGGGTTTCACAGCAATTATTCATTTAATTTTTCAAAGGAACTTTTCTGTTACAGCAAAATTTCTGCCTACAACTAAGACAACATCAGCAATTAATAAAATTGATACGTGCCACTTTTGCTAAGCGCAGGACTTTTCCATTCCTCTAGCTCCTTTCCAATTAAAATTTTTTTTTTATGCTTTTTGATGCGACTTTAAAAAAGCGGTTACTTGATGCTTGTTGCCTTCTTTCATGTCTTAAGTGTCATTGGAACGAAAAAAAAAGAAATTCGAGGAAATAGTTCGTTTATTCTTAATTTTTGCTTCCTTTTCCAGCTCAATGGCAATAAACTCTTAGTGATGATGTTGGGCTTTTAAGTAAAGTGGAAGTAAACAGGATGAAACAGCCACGATAATGTTTGTACGTACATACGTACTTGAACGTAAATAATATTTCAAGTTGATTTTAAGAGCCTGTTGCTGGCATTTTTAATTGCCGCATTATTGATGCATCATTAGTTGAGGTTTTTGGGCTCTCTTAAGCATTTGCTTTCCTTTTTCACGGTGTGTGTGTGTGTGTGTGTGCGTATTTAATTTGAAGTACATTTTAAAATTAATTGGAGAAAATTAAGGCTTTTCCTTGATGTGGTTTTTCTGTTTAATTGCACTGCGTAAGAAAAGATTTTATTCTAACGGCTGATTTGAGTAAAGCAAAAAAAAATAAAATCATTAAAGTGATACTATTACTACGTTTATACGCACGGCATATTTGCAAATAAATGATCAAACAGAATATGTCCGCAACTTCAGGAAAAATCGTTGTCAAATTAACAAAGCCCATAATAAAATCTACGGCAGTAACTTCAAATGCTCTATAGTTTTAGTTTTGTTTTCTTTTGTGCTTATTTTTCTTTGTAGTTTTGTTCACAAAATGTATGAAATTTATTGAAAGTATGGTAGCGTTCTTGAGAGAATGAGTATTTATATATGAGAGCATAAGAAAATACGTTGTCAAAATAAAATAGATTCTGTCTATCGACTGCTTTCTGGTGCTGATTTTTTGTGTCAATTTGTATGGAAAATGTGTTTATGCCCCAATTCTGTTTGATCATTAAAACTGTAAATTGTTGCCATATTTATTGTTTTATTACGACTTACTGACTCCGAAAACTATTCACCATTAACGCACTATTTACAAATAAAATGCTTGAGGTTGCCACACTTATAAATGATTGCTAATAAAAAACCAATAAATTGATAAATATTGTACAAAAAACCATTGATATAAACAATTAATGACAATAAAAACAAATGGTTATTTGTTACTTTATACATCTAAACAATTTGTTTGTAAACATAAGTAATTTTTCTATAAAAGTGCTACCAAGTTTTTTACATTTATAATGCCGTATAAACAGTGTGTTAATCAATTTGCAAATAGTGCGCGTATAAACGTAGTATATGAATCGCATGCGAAAGGTTCCTCAAGCACACTACATACATACATATCTAATACTATACGAACTTTAGCCTATATAATCTAATATCCTATGTGATGTAGACATTTATGAATAGTATGTTTGTTTGTTTTAGCGATTTTTTTTTAGTTTTGGTGCTTTTTTGTTTTGTCAATTTTATTCGGTTTTTGGAGATTTTTATCTTTTGTTCTTTAGATTTAGCGATTTTTTTAGTTTTGCCGTTTTTTTCGTTTTGGCGTTTTTTGGTTTTAGGCGGTTTTTGGTCGGTTGTTTTTTAGTTTAAGCGATTTTTTTAGTTTTGCCGGTTTTTTTTCGTTTTGGCGATTTTTTTCGGGTTTCGGTGATTGTCGTCTGTTGTTTTTTCGTTTTGGCGATTTTTCTCAGTTTTTGTCGGTATTTTTAGTTTTTTTTTTGGCGATTTTTTTACTTCTGGTGTTTTTTGCATTTTAGCGATATTGTTTGGTGATATTTTTCATTGAAGCGCTTTTTCATTTTGGTAATTCTTGTTTCGGCATTTTTTTAATTTTGGGATTTTTTAGCGTTTCTGAAAATTTCAAGTGCTTATCTCCTACGGTTTCCTAGATACAGCAAGTTGTTGAAATTCCATTAACTAATAGAATACCCTTTTTTTAATAGAATACCCTTTTTTTAATAGAATTGTCTGCATATTTAATTTGCGTTGATTTCAGATCCGTAGCTCTTACGGTTCTCGAGGAAACAGCCTGTGATGGACAGACAGATAGACGAACATTTTATGGATCCTTTTCACTTTTGGTGTATTTTGTTTTTGCATTTGGTCGCTTGCATTCTTTTTTCTGCAATTGGCAAATTTTAAATCTACGGAATATTTTTCTACGAAACCATCGACCTATAGTCAAATCCTACCAATTCCACATAAATTAATCCACAGGTTTCCTATTCATATTATTTAAGAGTTTAATATACAAACTTGCAATATTGTGGATTTAAAAATGTACAAACTCTAGGAATAGATAAACTGAAATATCCTTTTTAAGAAATTGTGCGTGCAAGACCGCTGGTTTGTTTTTAGCTAAGTGAAAATATAAGATTAAAGCAATAGTACTTAGATTTGTTGGACAAAAATAAGAAAAGGACGAATATTTCAAAGTGAATTTAGTTAGGAAAGTGTACCTTATATTAATATGCCTTGAGTCGTATTTGTCGTGTATTAGTTTCAAGGTTTTAAAGAGACTTCTATCTGTACAGTGCATGCAATAAATTATCGCATTCTGGATGTTTTTTTTAACATAACTTCTTATGAAGTCAAAAAGATGTATTTAGAGAGAGATAGAGACAGATAGAGAGAGAGAGAGAGAGATACAGCAAGGTACATATGTATATGAAGTCAAAAAGATGTATTTAGAGAGAGAGAGAGAGAGAGACGGAGAGAGACAGAGAGAAACAGAAAGAGAGAGCGAGAGAAAGAGATACTTTAGCAGCAAGGTACATATTGTTACGTTTTTATTCTCTGTTAAAAACGCTTTTCCGTAGATTCGTAGATTTGCAATAAATAAAAGACCCCAGTGTACTAATTAGGGTTAAGAATGATACAATCTTTATTAATCAATAAATACTGCTTATGCTAAATCTAATTCAAGAGCTTAAATACAAACACATATATTATTCAAATGTTCACAACTGGTTACCACTACACCTTCTTTGCTGTTGTATATACACGTCTTAGACAACTTGCTGCGCTAGTGTTGACACAATTCTGCTTTCTCTGTTGCTCGTCACTCGCAAGACTCACTCTGCCGACACTTCCAGTTGATACACCAATAACAACTCTATGGCAGACTCTCACAGTTGATACACTAATCAGGACTCGCTGGCTTCACTTACACACGTTTATCAGCTTCCACTGCTCCCTTACTCTTTACTCAAGGGACTCTACAATAAACTCAAATCACGACAGACTCTAACTGTCACTATAGACTGTACTATAGTCTCTTCAATTTCCAACTCACGTATTGTAAAGCACAGACTCAAATATCGACTCACGTTGTATCACAAATCACGGACTGCGCACAACTTAATTGTCAACTCACTTGATTAACAACAGAATTCTTATTAGCAACTGAGCTTCTTCGCAACTGAGCTTCTTCGCAACTGACTTATTCCCAACTAACTTTTGATCGCGACTGAACTGCTGTTGGATGCGTCAACCCTTTTTTTATACTTCGCACAACAACCACTAGAATTTTCATGCAAAGTCTAGACCGAATCATCATTATCCTCAATGTTGTTTACAAAGCGCGTAATTAAGTTCATGTGGTAACTATGTACATACGTGTGTATATGCATACATCATTAAGTGGTTGTTTACTTTTATTTCTGCCTTTAGTTGGAATTATCAGGCATGTACGTATGTATGCATGTAGCTATGTATAAATTCCTAATAAGCAGACGCTTGTAGTTGTTGTTGGTTGTTTACGTTTAATCACGTATGTATGTGCTACGCATGTGTATATAGTTGTTTGCTATAGTGCTTGTATGTGAATACGAGTGTACGTTTAGTTATTTATTTAAATACTTCTGGATGTTTCTTTATATTGGCCCTGTTCGAATACTCTTGCGTAACACTTATATTAACCCGACGGCCATTTCCGTAACAATATAATGGGTGTTTTTTATTGAGGTATAAAACTTTAAGTTGGCATCACTTTTTTAACTGGCGGCCATTTTGTCAGCTGTCAAGTGATTAATATTAAAAGAACAACGCTTGCAAATCGTGCAAATTTATTTCGAAAATAATGGTTCAGTTCGCGAAGTTTACCGCAAGCTCCGTCCATTTTATGGTCGACATAATCGTCCATCAGAGCAATTAATTCGGTTAATCATGGATCGTTTTCGCACTACGTTTACTCTATGTGATAATACGCATCCGCAGAGACGTCGAACAGTGCGCACCGAAGAAACAATTGCCGCTGTAGAGCAAAGTGTTGAAGAGGACCCGAATGAATCGATTCGCCACCGTGCACAGCAATTGGAGCTTTGTCCATCAACTTTATGGAAGATTTTGAAGATTTTGAATGTGGATGAGTTGTGGTTCCAACAAGACGGCGCTACATGCCACACAGCGCACGTCACAATCGATTTATTGAAGGAAACATTCGATGAGCGCATAATTTCGCGGAATGGACCTGTCAATTGGCCACCAAGATCGTGTGATTTGACACCATTGGATTATTTTCTTTGGGGATATGTGAAGTCGCTCGTCTACGCCAACAAACCAGAAACGTTAGGGGACTTGGAAGCCAACATTCGTGGCGTTATTGCCAACATACGGCCCCATATGCTCGAAAAAGTGGTTGGAAATTGGACCTGTAGAATTGGCTTTATTCGAGCCAGCCGCGGCGGCCACATGCCCGAAATCATATTTAAACATTAATGGCATAAAATTATCCTTCCAATAAAGCCAAATTGATGGACATTAAAACGATTTTCTTGTGTTTTATTTCAATTCGAAGTTCTATATCTCTAAAAAAACACCCTGTATAACAGTCCTTAAAAATCCACTTCCTTTATTTTTTCTTTGTATTTTTAAATGTTACTTTAAGACTTTTTTGCATATTTACAACTTCGTTTGCTGCCTCTGTCATCTCAGCGTTTATCACCAATAAAATTGGCAAACAAATGCACTTAAAATTTTTGTAAGTTTTTTTTTTGGCAAAAGTCTACTTATATGCTTGTTAAGAAACGCTATAGAAGTACAACAAAATGATTAATGGGAAAGCATGAAAATGCAAAAATATAAACATCCTTTAATGCGGAAAAATAACTCAGCAATTTCCCAAGTTCTTAAAAAATTGTTGTTATTTTCTTTTAATGTTTCATTTGGGTAGACTTATACAAACAGAAATATGTATGTATGTAAGCATCTTAAAGGTGTGGCAGAGCTTTTAGCTATGTTTGCGATAATGCGGTTAAACCACATATCAGCAAAAATAATAAAATAACTTGGCCGTCTGGGTACTGCAGTAGTTTTACAAGATGTTCGTTCGCTTTCGGCTGGTGTAAGAATTTGCACTTGTACATTCACACATAAATATTTTGGGGTTTAAATGCATAATTTTTTTAAACCAAAGGTAAAACAGCATGAATAAAGAGGTATAAGGAGAGTAATAAAACATTTCTTTCTGTACATGGACTGTAGTATGGCGAGGTCTATAGTGAATTTAGCGAATTATTTAAATTTGTCTGGACATATAAAATAGGAAGAAAAATATTCACAAAATAAATAAATAGATATTTAAAAACTTTCAATTGAAATTATTTGTTTATTTAAATTAATTGCTCTTATTAACACTACAACTATATTGTGCGGACTACTCATTCAAACAAAAAACTACTCCCACAAGTATAATTTATTTCAAACCATAGTTATGGTCTCATATAAATATTTTCACATATTTTCCGCTAGTGGTGGTGGTGGTTCGATTAATGTGCAACTTTCTAACCGAACTATAGTATATTACTTTTCTAGGTCTAGTGCAGTTCTGATATCGTTTTTTTCGCAATGTAATACATCTTGGGTCTTTCATTGAGCGCTTCGAAATTTTTTATTAATATGAAAGGGCTATAGACGGTGTTATGCATGAAATATTAAACCGTGCAAATGTTAAGCGAGGCTTTAATGCGTTGCACGTTTGGCTGCCATTAAAGGTCAAATTTTGGCAGTCCATATTGGAGGGCCCCTCTGAGATCACAGGACACTTTACTCTTTTCTCTAACAATAACTTCTTGGTATTAAAAACTAGTTCTATGTAATCTCTACGAAATCTAATATTGATCAAACAGTCAATACGAAAGTTTTCCTAATGAAAAAAATAATGAGCGTTTGTTCAATAATTTAAAAAAGTAGGAACATAAAATTTGAGTTACACGGGGCTTAGGAAACGAGTGTCGCTTTGTTGCGAAGCTGTAAGAAAAAGTTTACCTTTTATTCTATTAGTATAAATAAAACATTATTATGTTTTTCTCTTTCCCTTAGTCTAATCAGCACTTTTATTTTGCTTGCATCAGAACTACCGGGTATTGAAGCTATTTTCTTGTAGCATGCTTTCTTCAGTAATATTTTTGTTTTTGTTGGCTTGTCTGGCCATATTTAATTAATTTAATATATTTAAGCAAAATAGTTTCACATTACTTTTAATTACACAGAAAAAAGTATTCACCAATTAATATTTTCAATTAAAAATTTAATCGATTCAATTAAATTTTTAATTGTATTTATTAATTTGAGTGGAAAAACTTAATTAATATTATCAAATTGTTTATAGGTGAAAATTTAATTAATTTTTTAATTGATATTACAAATATTTTAATTAATATTACAAAATCATTCATATTTTTTTTTTGTGTGTACATTTATGGATTAAAAATAAAAAAAAATATTAATTTATATAAAAATTTATGTATCAGATTTTAGAAATTGATGTCACCTTTTATGCTAATAGTAGTAATCACCATTTTAATATTTTATGCCTCAGAGCTGCAGGGTATTGCAGATTTTTTTACTGTTGCTCTCTTTGGTATATTGGCGTGTCTTGCCATAAAATACTTCTACCATAACATAATAAATATCAGTAAATTAATTAATTAATTTAATATATTTAAGCAAAATAATTTTAAACTACTTTTAATTGAATTTATTGATTAAAAACAAAACGAAAAAAAAGTATTTGCATAAAAATTTATGCATCAGATATTAAAAAATTTAATTGTGTAATTTATTATTTAGCAAATTTAATTGTTAAATATAAAGTTACGATTGCATTATGCCCCTATAGGCGATTTCAACTCAACTTAGTTTGATGATTTGAGAGTCCAGCCAGCTCTCACATAAACAAGTAATTTTTTTAATATTGTGAATTACAACAAATTTCTATTTGATATTGTTGTCTCACAACGAAAACAGAGATCTGCATGATTACGAATTAAACAGCATGATTTTTTATTTTCTAAATTGAATATTCTTTAACAAAATGAAAGATGCTATTGCATGATTTATATCAATGAGACTGTTGCTAATAAATGCATGCCACTGCTTGCAATTTCTAGTCATTCATATGATTCATTAAAGCAATGAATCAGTATGATTGTTTTGAAAACTTCCTAAAATCCCTTCTGACAAATATGGTTTTATCGAACATTATAAAATAAAATAGCTGGGATCATTTAATTTTATAAATTATTTTAATACGAGAAAAATATTAACTAATATGCAATTTTTTATTTTCTTAAGACTTCATCTAGTCAACGTGTTTTTGTGAGTTATTTGGTTACTATACAAAACAATGAAACAACAGTAAACATTTTTAATTATTTTTACTAACGGCACGTAAAAAAGAGAGTGAGTTAATTACAGTCAGTTGTTAGAGAGGCAACACTGCAAGCAATATTATTAGTACCAAGAATGATAAAATAAAGATTACGCCTTGCGCATGATTTACCGTTTGATGACGTAGTAGTCCCCTCGCAAAGGTTACCAAGTCTGTATCACATGTGAAATTTATAATTTCTTGCAAAAAATTCATTTATTTTGTTGTAGTTGACAGCCCTGTAAGAAATTTACTCAGAGAAATCTCCAAGAAAAAAATTAAATGTTGTTGTTTAAAAGCTGCAAAGATAAAAAAAATAAAAAACAAAATAAAGTGAAGAGATAAGAAAAAGAGCAAATATGAAATGTGCGTGTGTGTGTGTAATAATTCTACCGCTGAATTTTACTAGCCAATGGGAATACAGGGTGAGTGACGTCAGAGTTCCAGCATGCGCAGAAAAGTTTTTTTATTCTTGCGCGATGGCGTAATCTTTATTTTATTATTCTTTATTAGTACATACTGATGTTAAAAAACAAAACAAAAGCATTGTAAAAGTGAGTGGAGAGCAAAAGTAAATCAACTCATGCAGTTCTCTGAACCACAAGATATATTCTCAATTGATTGAGATTGACTCTCAAAAATATATGCATTTTGTATTGCTCTCTTGCCCTTTCTCATTAAAAAATAAAAAGTTGCTGCAACAAAAATTGCAAGTCCGGACTGGGACTATGTTGAGTTGAGCAACAATAAGGGTTTTAATGAAAAAAATCAAAGATTTCAAATGTGAGAAATCTAAAGTAAATGTTATCTTTTTATATTCGAGAATACTCAAGATTGGCCTAAATATATACTTTTTTCCATTTTGGCGGTGCGAAACAAACGATTTGATATAACAACATGAGATTCCTTAATTTCAGTAGGGCGTAGATATACAAACAATTGTGCAGTATTTATGTACATATGTACATATGTTGTATATGTACATATGTCTGTATATATAAATATGGAAATATGGTTGTAGTTTCAATATTTAATTAAATATTTGCCTAATTTTAAATTTTATCATAAACAAAGTTTTAATACATTTATGAAAATAACTATTATACTAATAATATTTGGTTTAATGTTTATGCCTAAAATATTAATTTTTCCCTGACTTTTACACCTGATATTCATGATTAAGATTAAAACAATCTTGTATTGGAAAAGTTTTCTTATTTAGCAATTATGAAGTGTATTGATATCGATTACAACAATTTAGTTACATTAAATATCTTAAACATAGTTGCTTGATTTGAGCTCGATAAATTATAATACTTGTAATGTTCTAGTAGGAGGTCTACTCTGTAATTCGAAACGAAAGCACATGCTTTCGAATTGTAATTTTAATAACATCTAAAGTCGAAAACATTTTCTTTCGTTTCGAAGAGAGAGAGAGAGAGAGAGAGAGAGAGAGATACCCCCAGGACAAATTAAAATCGCACCGATTTTTTTTTATTGCGTTGAATCAATCTCAGGTGTGTTTAGTTCAAAAACACATGCGAGCAAAAACTTCTGAATGAATGCTTGCATTTATATGTACTAGTTACTCGTAATTCGTAATAGTTGCACTTATTTATAAAAATATTTATATTTATAGTTGTATTTTGCATAGCTAATAATAACTTTGGTTATCTGCATAAATATTTATTTTATGGTTTATACAACATTTTTACATTACGTTTATTTTTTCCAAGTTCAGTCAAGGGCATAATGTTTTAATTTAAATAAATGCAGATTTTAGGTACATACTCGTACATACATATGTATGTAAACTAGAGATGAGATAGTGAGTAACTTTCTAACTTGATCACGAGAGAAAATAGAAAATTTACTCATGCACGACTTATGGTTTTTAGTTCACTATCATGTACGCTTATGTGAGTGAAAAGCAATTAATCACAATCATGAACATTCACGCTCACGAGCAGCTCACTAAATAATTAAGGAAGAAATTGAAATTATAATATTTTTAACATTACATTATATTAGAAAACCATTCAACGAAAAACTCATAGACGTAAAATAAAACTGCCTATTTCCTTTTGTTTTCTGCTGTCAAAATAGGACGAATACTTGACGGTACCTGCAGGAAATGTAAGGAACCCGGAGTAATTGAAACAATGGAACATCTACTGTGTCACTGTCCGGCTCTAAGCCGCACTAGATGTAACTGTCTTGGTGCTTAAACTTTTCGTAGTCTTGAACTTGTATCGAGAGTGGCACTGTGTAGATTGCTAAAGTTTGTTAAGTTTCTGTGGGAGTCATTCGATACAGGCACCACGAGCTAGGCTGCCATACTTACAGGTGCTTTTCTCATCTGCTGGTATCGCTAAGGATCCATCCCGGTCTCTGCGAGGTCTTTCACCACCTAGATTAACCTAACCTAACCTAACCTAAACTAAACTAACCTAACCTTTGTTTTCTTTAGCGTCGTCAAAAGAGTTGAAAGATAATTTTTATATTCCAATAATTTAGTTAACTTTAACACATACACCTGGTTGGTAGACATATTGATTGTGTGAGAATTACTTCTCTTACATATAAAAAAAACATTAGCCTGCATAATAGATAAATTATTACAAATAAATAAATAACAAAAAAATTGTACATACTATATAAATAATATAGGAAAAAAATTCTGATTGTCATTAGTCGAGTGTTAAAAAGAAAGCTAAGGGAAACTAAACAAAAAATTTGATCTTTTAATCTTTTGTTTGTCATGTCTAAAGTATTTAGCAATGAATTTACATAAACATAATTTAAATAGGATTTTCATGTAAAAAAATAATATTTACATACATATGTATATTAAACAATTGTATATATTTTGTTTAATTTAAAAGTTATTTCACTACTGCAGCTACTCTTTAAATCAATATAATAAAAAAAGAAAAAAATATATGCTGTCTGATGTTATTTCAGCCCATTTAATTGAAATTATATGTAATTAAAGCTTAATGTATGACTAGATTTGAAAAAAGCAGGAAAAAAAATTAAAAAAAGTAGATTAAAATTATGTTTATATTAACATATTTTAATTTAAATTATACACACACGTATGATCAGGAATATGCATAATTTGTTTGCCTGCTGCAAATTTTACGAAGGCGGTTTTTTTTTAGCTATTGGTGGCATTACAAAGAGAAGCTAATATTTTTTTTAAAGATTCGAACGTAAATTTATACATATTTAGAATATTGCTGATTTCTAACCAAACATACATATATATACAGTTCCATCTATACGCACTCTGACCTCGCAGGGATAACTCTTGAAAATAACGGGTAATCTGGGTAATCAAGCTTTTTCAGAAATATCTTTAGCCGATTACCTTTTAAACTTATGTTTTACTACCAGAGAATGACAAAATTATCGTTTTAAGTACTCCTTGAGTAGTGGCCATCAAACAACTATGAAATCGTAAAGTTAAAAATGAAATATACGTTCATATGCAAACACACGCATTAATTTTAAACCAAATACTTATAACTATAAACATCCAACAATTATGCTTATACACATTTTTGAAATTACGCAGCACAAATAACTATTACTAAAATTTATTGACTGTGTGAGCTACAACCATACGCATAAGTATAAAAATACTCTGACTATTAATCGGCTACACATGCGTATATACACAGAGAAAACAGATTCGTTGAGACAACCGAATTTGTTGCCAATCGAATTTTGGTGGTTGCACCAACTATATAGATTTCTGGTATAACGAGTGCAATTTTCTTGTGGTACCACTATATTTTAATTATAACCCTTAAACAAATAGTTGCAGCAACAGAAAAAATTGGTTAACAGTATCGAATTTGAAAAAAAGTTATTCTTGCTACCGAAAATGTGGTTAGTATAACTGAAACAATATCACAATTGGTACCTGTGAAGGAAAAATTGGCCTTCCTTGCTGAAATAAAAAAAGCTATAAACGCAAATAAAAATATACAATTTAAGAAATTTATTATTTTACATATTGTCATAAGTTATTTTTAATTGAATTTTATTTATTTCAACCACACATTTTGAACAGCCACAAACCTGTTATCTTATGCACAGACTTTCAAAAACCATTTGAGAATTCATAAATCATAATATCTTTGAAAGTCACAAAAGTTAATTTTTAATTTGCTGCAACGAGTAAAAACTCAACCAATGATATGTAACTCAACCTATAGTTACTTGCAGCAACTGATAGAAAGTGTTTATTTTAACCTTAATATAGAACGACAATTTTTTAGTTGCCAATACCAAAAGTTGATAGTAACATCCAATTCATAATATTTTATTCGGTTGTGTTAACCAATCAATGAATTAGTCATGGCAAAAGCATACGCTCGCCTGATGCAATCAATTTAAGAATTGTCAGAATCATATCTTTATTACAATTATGCCCTTATGGCAATAAACATGGATTGTTTTTTGGATTAACAGAAAATTGATTGTGTGAACTGAAATATAGTTTATGCAAATGATATTTTGTTGGCCTAACCATTTTCCAACCAATCTTTTTTCTGGGTGTACAAGACTATTTTATTTAAGAATTTATTTATGAATAAGCCCATTGATATAAATATAAACAACATAATTTTTGCATATAGATTACAGTTAAAAAAAATATACATGCATACATACATACATATATGTATATCGTCCCTAACATGTCAAACTATCTAATATGCAAAATTCTTTTTTCATATTCGTTATCTAGGTACTCTAATTTATGCTTCGTTTAAAAATGCTGAAATTCTCATAGACAATAGATAAGTCAATAAGAAATATTTTAAGCCTGGCACTTTTAGGAACACGCCAACCTTAAATTCACAATTGACGGGTATTTGCGCTCTTCTGAAAAGCACAAATTTGCATATTGGATATGATACGAGTATATATACATACATATATTCTGCAATATCGTCAAAATCCTTTTCATACCACAATAATCTATCACAAAATTGTGCAGTTGGCAGCACTAAGCAACATGGACACGATTTCTTCTTCATTTATCAGTTTCTTACTTTATTCCAAACAGTGCGTGGACGTTCGTAAGTCAGTGAATTAAAATTAATTATTTAATAGTTACAAGTGGTTTTTTGTATTAAATTGTTTGCATTAAAACAAAGTGCAACAATAGTTTTATTTGTGTGTAATAAAATATTTCCATAAAGTTTCACATTAATTTATTAATTTTATGTGTTAAAAAAAGTGTTTTATTACTTTCATCATCTTAGCTTCAATAAATTGATAACTTCGTCGCGTTCGGTCGGTCGTGTTACGTGTGTATGTATGCATGTGCGTGTATGTAAGCACATTTGTTTATGTTTTTATCAACAACAACAATTGAAAACAATCAAAAATTACAAGGGAACAATGAGAAGAAGTGATAGAATATTAATAATGTAAGTATGAGAGAAATATTTAGTTACATAAATACATACACATGTATGTATGTATGTATGTATAAGTATGTATGTACTTTGCAAATTTAAGAAATGATAGAGGTTTGACGTTTTTTTTTGTTCAAAGACAAAAAAAATTGATTTTTAATTTTGATCGTGGTAAGATTCGTGTCAAATAAAAGTGAGTAGGAACCAAATACTTGTAGGTATTTTTTTTACTAATATATTGAAAAAATTGGGTATTGTTCACAAAACTAATATAATTTAGTGTAACAAAAAACTTGCATAATATTAGCATAAATTTGAACGCAGTAAATTATATACATACCCAGTTGACCACGGCTTTCGTAATGATATCGATTTCGGATATACATATCTCGAACATTTATCGTGTAAAAATATCGAGAGTTGCACTCAAAAATTAATCGAAAAAAGTGCACCAGTCGCTCAGTTTTGTCCCAAGAAACATTCGATCTCGAATGAGAGAATATTGAACTATCTCCGATATCGCAAAAATGCAGCAGAAAAAGTAAAAATTATTTTTATTTTTTAATTATTTGTTTTAACTTGGAAATATTTTTTTGTGATTGAAAAGAAAAAACACAAAAACTAATTATCAAAAAAATTAAATAAGAATAATCCTGCAGAAGTTAACCAAAGGTTAACGAAATATCGATATAAAACTAAAAATATTTAAAATTTACTGACCTAGAGCTTAAAGAAATAGTTTCATTTAACATATATAAAAGGTCGAAAAATTAGATAAACAGTTTACTTATTTTATATATATATTTTTTTTAACACCTTAACTTATACGCTGCAGGATTTGAACAAGGTACCTCCATTATAACAGACTAGCGCACATCCACTAGGATATTGCGGCAAATTTTTTTCTGTTCAATTATTATCTCGTATTATCGATAGAAGTTCGAAGTTCGAAGCTTTAGCGAACATTCCAATTTTTTAGATTTGCGAACAAATATCAAACAATTTTGTTTCGAAATTTCTTCGCTTTAGTGAGCATTAATTTTTATCGCATATCAGGTCAAGTGGGTATACATACATATATATAATTCTAATGTATGTGTGTGTGTCACGGAACTCCTCCTAAACAGCTGGATCGATTTGAATGAATTGTTTTGTACGCGTTTGGGTGGCGCCCTGGATGGCTTAGGCCAGGCTTACATCTGTGTCATGTGCCACACAAGCTCAAAAAAGCGTAACCAACTAATTACTAATGAAAAACTGTTAGATTCAGACATGTATTTATTAAGTTAAATAGTTCCATACATAACTAATAGACAATTTTATAGAATCCAACATGATTGGAAACTGTTTTAATCAATAAATACATGCCTGAATCAAACAGTTTTTCATTAGTAATTAGTTGGTTACGCTTTTTGGGCAAATGGCACACAACAAATGCCAGATGTAAACTCAGCCTTAGATTTACAAATCAGCCCGGCAGATGGTGCTACAGTCGGTAGCTAGATTATTTATCTATACATAAGGCTAAAACAAAACTAAAACCTAAAACCTAAAGCTTAAAAGTATAGTTTAATTAACCTTCGGTTAACTTCTTCAGGAAATTTCTTATTTTTCAATCACAAAAAACTATTTTTTGTGAAAGAAATAAAAAATTATATAACAAAAATATAAAAATTAAATAACAAAAAATAAGATATTAACTAAAGAAGTTAACCTAATATAAAACAAAATATAAAAGACTTAAAGTTCAAAAAATTAGTTTAATTGTACAAAAAGACATCGGTAAACCAATTGCAGTAGTCTTGTAATAGTGCTTTGACGGATTAAAATAATACTAGATATACCAAACGGACGACACAATCGTCCGTATCCTAAACAGAAACAAAATCTCTTTATTAAACCTAATTCAATTTATTGAACTCTCTTCCTATAAGTTTTATGGCTTTCATACAATAACAAAAATACTACACAAATATACACGCACACACACACACAGTGTAAGCTAACAAATGCGAGTGTACTATGTTTGCATGTAGTAGTAGCAACTTTAAACGCTTATAGCTCCCAAAATACTAAACGGATTTCAATAAAATATAGATTCTGCACATCTGTGCAGAAATTCCTTTAAAATGATATAAATCTTTCCAAAATCGGTGCAGTAGTTCCGGCGTAAAAGGGATTACAAAAAACGTGTTCGCCTATTAATTATATAGATACATACATACATATGTATGTATTACTAGACATTTTTTTCAATGTTGGCTGTTTTTACACATTGTATTCCAAATTTATGAAGTTATCCCAAGGCGCGAACAAGGCCACTAGTATATTTACCTTCCACAAAATAATTTTTTCATAAATTGGACACATTTTCATTTCTTTTCGAGAAAATTAATTCACAGAAGAACTTAAAGAATCCACTACTGTCGTCATTTCATATAAAATAAAATGTACAAACAAAATTCGCCATAATAAAATATATGGTAACTATTTTATTAATCTTGAGGTTTTTTAAATAAAATTAACAATATTTGTTGCAAATAAAAGGTCAAATAAAAGTTTCAAGGATCATAACAAAATATAAAAAATAAAAAACTCCGGGAATTCGCACACAAATTCTCCAGGATTTCTTTCCCGAAAAATGTGCGAAATCCTAAGAATTTTTTCCCGGGAAATCCCGTATGAAAATTGATATTGATAACTGATTTTTCAGTATACATAATTAAATAATCAGCAGCATAGCCTCACATTCAGTACAAACTTTAAAACTGTTTACACCACTTTGAGGCTTAGTGGCATCGTTGTCTTGAAAATTTTTTTCTTTAGCCTCTTAATTCCACATGCCTGGCTTGTGTCAACTCATTTAGAAAATTTGTATGAAAATCACTCAAATATATGAGTGTTTTTTTCATATACATTTTTAACTCACATCGAACGTCCCGACCTAAGCTTCCAATTTGAAAAATTTTTTGTATATAAATTTTGTTTCCCGAACTTTTAAAATTTTAACTGAATTACAAAACTGCTTTCGTATATTAAAATTTAATTGCATTTTTAATTAAAATTTTGTAAATTAAACAGAAATTATGAGGGAAAATCGCATTTTTATTTATAATATAATAAATTTACATTAGTGATTATTAAAACAGATTATCTAACTTTAATTACAAGTTAACAAATGTGATTAAAAAAAACTTACGCAAAAAGTCAACAAACAGTTATTTAAAACTTTTTTTTTGCCAAATAATGTTATATTTGCAGCTGAAAGTTACGCCAACAAAGTGATAACATTAATTTATTGAAGTATTTATGAAATAAGTGGATAATTGAAGTACTTATTATGGACATTTTTATTGAAACAGAAACATGAATATATTTTGAGTTACATATTAAAATAAATTAATATTGATTTATTGCAATTTAATTGAATTGAATAAAATTAAATTTGTACGTTACGTGTATTTTAAATTAAATGTAGACTACTCTCAGGTGATCTTAAATGAAAAGGCGTGTCCTTGCGGGGTATGAATTATTTAAAGAAAATTATAATTAATCAGGAATAATTTCTTAATCGACATTGAAATTCAATATTTTAAGCTCTTATAGAATGAAAAATATATCTACATACATATATGCACATTTACTATGTATGTATAATAAATTTGCGAAATTAAAATTATTTGGTATTTCAGATATTTTAATATTATCCTAATATATCAATTATTTTTCTTGATGTACTTGTGCGACACATAAAAAATTTGCTAATAAAGCAGAATTTTTGTATCAAACTCTTTCATTAGTTTGTTTTAGACACAAACCTGTAACCAAACCCAATTCAATTGCATGGAGTTGATCAAAGGTTTGTTTCTAACACGAGCTGCTGAAAGAGTTTGATACAAGTCTAGAAAACAATCAGTACTGAAAGCTGATAGCGCTTAATAGATTGAACGGCTCACAGAGCTCAATGAAGTGAATCGATCAATTGAACTAGTTCGTTCATCAGCAATACAACTCTAATTCAGATTAGGACGATGTTATATTACTCTACCCTATTCCTGTTTATCTTTTACGATCAAACATTTAATAAGAAATACGTTTATTAAATTGACAAACCATAAACAGCTGATTTTGCATTCACATGAAACACAAGTTTAATAAATGCCGGTTTTAACACACAGGCTGTCTCATAGATTTGTTGAAAATAAAATAACTCCTGTTGAAATGTGTGTATTTGTTGCTGTAGTTTTTTTTTTTACTTTTTATAACACTTATTTGACAAACTGTACAACAGCTGTTCTTGTTCCGTACGGACATTAACTGATAGAATACCCTTAAGTTTTGATTTTTTTTTCACCAAAATCAACTTTATGTAGTTTTCTTAATATGTGTCCTTAATTATGAAAGTGGTCTCAGTCACATGTTTCTTTGGTCGAAATATTTAGTAGATTACATTTGAACAATTCAAAAAATATCTTTAAATTATGCAAAATTTTAATATTAATTTATTTAATATTTATTAAATATTTATTGAAGTTTTTTTTTTAAGATTTATTTCTGTCCTAATTCTGTTCGACAATTGTATCGTCTTGTCTATGGACGAAAAAAAGCCGCATTTTTGATTCTTTAAAACAATTCTTATTTATTGCGTATGCTAGAAGGTTCGTGTATTTGCTTTATGATTTTATTCCAAACATTATATCCAACACATAATTTTTCATATATTTTTCAAACTATTGTATAATACTTTAATTTCATTTTTATGTTTTAAAAACATGGCAATAATATTTTTATTTTTCATTAACAAAGACAACAACCTTTTTTTTTTGAAGAAAATAGTTTAGAGAATTAAAAAACAAGAATTCAAAAGTATTTTCAAACAAAAACGTCTTAAATCTTCTTACTGAATTAGGGCACAAATTGTTTTAATTTCCTGCAGACGAGTTTTGATAGGATTTATTTTTAAAAATACTACTCCTTCAACAAACTAATTTTCCTTGAATTATAAAAATTTAAAAGTTAAATTTTATTCAAAAATAGTCATAAAAATTGCCAACAAATTTAGTTATAGCGAAAAAAATTGCCATGTCGCCAAACTAAAAACTTAGACGACAAACAAGTTAAAAAATCGCCACGTTTGGGGAGAAATCGTGATATCTGACAAGATATGGCCATCTTTTACTTGCTCCTCTCATTTCACTTTCCATTCTAAATTTTATTTTTCTCTGCAACTTTTCGATTGTTGTTGCGCCTGCATTCATTTTTAAGGTTTAAAATGTTAAAATCGGTTTCTATTCTTATTGAGTGGCATAAACATTATCAGCTGCTGCGGGTAATTTTAACTTGGCAGCACTGAATAGCGAAAAGAAGGTTGCATTTCCTGAAACCTGCTTAAAAGCAATTGAAAAAAACGTTCTAGTGTGCAGTTTCCACAAGTCAGGCAGACGACTCGTCTAGAAAATTTGTATGAAAATCACTCAAAATGATGAGTGCTTTCCATACAAATTTTGTACTCCAGTTAACCATCTTCGTTGTAGAAAAAGGGTGTGAGGGTTTTTTTTTTTTTTTTTTGTTTTAAATAATTTTGTAATGTAAAACCAGTTGTTTTCAACGTTAAAGTCATCATTTAATTATATAAATTCCTTTTTAATACCAAATTCCACTTGCCCTTATCGCCTTAAAAAATAGATGAAAATTTCTTGCCAATTATTCAAGTTCACTTATTTTGCTCTAAGCTGCAAATAATTGTTATTGCTAAATAATCAAAATATAATACGAAATAATAGTGAAAAATTTACAAATAACAAATAAAATCAATTTAATTTTCCATAATGAAAGGAAAAAATTTACATAGAAATCGTCACATAATAAACAAATCAAAATATCATCATTTATTTCATTTATTTATTGTTATTATTATTATTATTATTATTATTATATTTCTTTACTTAATATTGTGCATAAAACAACTTGACACCCACAATCAACCACTCACTCACTTACAAATAGCACTAAGGCCAGCGCTGGCAGCGGCAACAGCCACTGATGCACAACAACCTGCCATCCATACTACTGGCAGTTCAAAATTGGTTTCATTAAATTTGTTTTCGTTTTTATTATAAAAATGTGTTTTGCTTATTGGTATTTATTTTTATTTTATTTTATTTTTTCAAAGCAATTGAAAAATAAATCCAGCTGAAGCAGAGAGATGTTAAGGAAAATTACTCAGCCATACATTCGCATTATTTCACTTGAAAAATACAAATTTAAAAAACAAATCTTCAGCGATAGCAAAAAAAAAAATAAAGCAGTTTTCTTTTTAAATTACGTAAATATGTAAATCGACTTGGTTACAAGAGTTTCTATGGAATTGGTTGAAATAATTTTCTTCAATACCATCGCCTGGTTTCGAATGTGGCGAGAGCGATTTTTCAACTATTATATATTTTCTATTTGTCTAGAAGTAGTATTTTTTACTTTAGTTTTTTTTTTTGCTTTCACAATTTTCGTACACTTTTTACTTCATTTCTTGGATGTTTTCCACCATTTCATTTAACCCAGCAAGGAAAGTAGAAATCATACAAATCTTACATTTCTATCAACTCCAAAGTGTTTAAAAGGAATATTTTCACATTCCGAATAAGTCAGGAAGCGAATTTCCATAAATTGCAAGACGTTTTAACGCTCCAACGATTTTCTGTATGGATATATTAAAGGATCAAGTGGGCAAAAAATATTTGCTTAAAATTCTACAATAAGTCTCTAAAACTAAGCCCGAAATAAATCCTAAATATCAGAGCTTAGCAGAACTTGACGGGCGCGCAAGGGTTAATTTGATATTGACTTTTGCTTCCATTTGCATATTTTCCCAAAATACAGCCATGAAAACGGTCCTTAATGGGTTAAAAAGTGTGTGTCACCAAATTCTACTATAGTTCTTTGAACATGCTGAAGCTCAAAATTTAACTTGAAACGATAAAATGTGTATGTTAGAACCTTTAACGACATAGAAATTAACTGCACCAGAAATCGTTCGATCGAATACTTATATTGAAAACAACAACAAATTTTGTAGTGTTATTGTTGTTTGCAATACAAGTTGTCGATCGAACGTTTGCTGGTGACATCGTGGGACAGGCCATTAGTCTTTCACAGAATCAGCGCAAAAATTTATTTTTATTTAAATTTTAATTTTTTTAAATCGAAGTAACACTCTACTTCTTTTACTAGGTGTTACATTCTTTAAGAAAGGTATAGTGATACAGAAGACAGATGGTGTAAACATGAAGAGATAGAGGAAATCTTCATTCTTTTACAACTCTGCTTTTTGCACGTTGTTAATAATGGAGAGTTGCAGCGCCTCTTTCTGCTACACAATACCGACGAAGAAGGAAGCTCTGATGTTACCTTAGGATTAGTATCCGCTGAAGCCGGTGTAGTTCATCACTTGAACTTCCCTACTAGAACTGATACAAATGGACACTAATGCACCTCAGTAAAATGAAAATATGTACGTGATATTAATGCCACTAAGAAATAAAAATTATAGAAGATACAGGCTTGGTGAGAGCGAGACGTTAGAATTCGCAATTCTCTTCCGTCCTTATGTTAATATCCAAGAATAGTTACGGGACTTATTCCAGAGTGACTTGACAGTCCATTAATATCGATTTATTGTCTTTCCCAGCCAAGTCTTTCTTATATATATACTAAACCAAAAAAAAAAAAAAAAAAATATTCGTAATACATAATACATGCCCTAGCGGAGTCTTTTTTATATAGACATACTAAACAAAAAAAAAAATATTCGTAGTACATATAATATATAATATTCGTAATAGTGCCCTATTGAACTATGGATGAACTAATGGAGAATAAAAGTTAACGAACAAAAATGTGTTCAGGTAACATTTACCCTATGAAGAAAAAGATACTTGTTCCCAACTTGTTCCTCAACATAGACCTTGATCGACGGCTTACATGGAAACACCACATTGACTCTAGCGAACAGAAATGAAGCTTAAATTAACCAGATACATTGGCTGATTAACTAGTAGAAATTCAATCCTCAGTCTAGAATGTAAACTTTTAATATACTTTTGAAACCTTTATGGTGCTACGAAATTCAGCTACGTAACGTGAGCACACATCCCGCTTATATTATATTGAATATTGAAATATTTTATTGAAATATTGAAATTGTCAATATTTTATTAGATTTTTATTAAAATGTTTCAATCCCTGGAGAGTTTTAAAATTATCACTGCATTATTTTTTGCCGGAATCGGCGTAATTTCAAGTTTGTGCTTGTATAGATTTATAAGCCTTGACACGAACCTTGGGCCCTAACAGAGCTTTATTAGTGTCCTAAGCTATAATGGATTTCTAAAGGACTTTTCAAGTAAATGAGGCAATCCAGACGGAAAATAGTAATGCCCCTCCTTTATTATTGCCCATGAATCTATTTCTGAAAAGCATGAATTTGAACTAGATACTCGTATTGCCAAGTTGTCAACTTGGCATTTTCTGAACGCAATTTTTTTGGGAGTCAATGCGGGCGGATAATATTGGTCATAGATTGATGTCCGAGTGGTCCTCAGAATTTTTTCAAGTTCGAGTTTTGAGGAATTCTTCAAAACATTTTGAATTTGTCCTACCTCTATAATATTAGAAAATGTGAAAACTGTCTATCTTAAGAACATACGAAAGTGTATATGTGCATGTTACACATTCCACTTTCTAAAAGATATTTATTTTTAAATCCCAGTTTTTGATGGATCATGTCCAGCTTTCAGCTTCCAATGTAGAGAAAATCCAAAGAAAAAAAAATATATTTACATTATTTGATAGGTCCTGGACTCAGCTACAATACTAGAACGAGTCCCAATAACTAGAACGAGTTATAACGAAGCTTTTTAGAATTTAAGATGTTTAGTAATTCTCAATTACTTTATGGTATTTTTTATATAATTCCAATTTTTTTCTGATAAATTGGCATTAGCATTAACGTAATGCAGCGTAAAGAAAATTTAAATAACATTTACCTTAATATAGAAACCGCCTAACTCATTATTTTATTTATTGTTTTTTTTTGGAAATCGAGATTTTGGCATTTTTCAATATATCAGTATCTGATCACGAAAATGGTGCATGTAACCATTTATATGATATATCTTCTTTTCGCCATACACTACGCCCTACTTTTTTACACACTCCCATTTTCTCAAGTCCTACGACGAGTACGCTTAGTTCAATTGTCACCAAATTTTCTGCAGGGTTAATACACATTTTCCAACTTGAAAAGAGTTGTGAATGGTAATTTACTTGAAGTATTTTTCCACACATATCATTATTAAAAGGGTAAACTTGCCACTTTTTTGCCACTTCTAAGAATATGCCAACATTTTCTAGTAGCAAATCTTTCATATAATTTTTTTTAAACTTTCCGAATTGAAAGTGGAGTTGAAAACTCAAAACTTTTTTATTTCTTTTTCATCTCTCTGTAAATGTTAAATATGTTTCCTTTTCCATAAGAAATTTGTTTCTCTGCTACACCCTCTAAAGTCTTCCACATAAAGAACACAAACTTTTCTTTGTGGCTTAAGTACAAAAAAAAAAAAAATAGTCTTAGAACCCAATTCTTTTTTTTTATTATTCAAATTAAACTCATAAAAAGACATTATAAAGGAATGAAGAAAAGCAAATAAGTGAAGGAAAATCAATTTGTTTGTTGTTAAAAAGAAGTTGACTTCTAGTAGTATTTTTATATATTTCTGTACGTTATTTTATTTGCCACCAGTAACAGCCAAACATAAATATATATATATATATATATATATATATATATATATATATATATATATATATATATATATGTAAGCATCTTGAGTCCTTGCATCAAATTCTCATGTTAAATGAGTGGCAAAAGAAAATGTAGTGGAAAAAATCACCGGCAGCAAACAAATTAAAATGGTTTTATACATTTAAAAAAAAAAAAATAATAATAGAAAAAAAAATTTATAGTAATAAATGCCAATTCCAAAGTGAACTGAATTTGAACTGAATTGAGTGAATAAATAAATCCGGCATAGAAAATGTAATGACGTTAAATACTAGAAAGAAAAATACGCTGTTTGTTGTTTAACACAAGCAGCCTCGGGCGTATCATATGATGATTGTTGTTTATTGTGTTGTATTTGTATATTTAATTGTATTTGTGTGTGTGTGTGTGTGTGTGTATGTAATTATGTTAACGGGGTTTTTTCTGTATCGCTTAAAGTGTTTTTTGTTGTTATAAATGTGGTCCTTTTATTCCTAATTCCTAACAATTACACTTTTAACCCTGAGGTCATCAATTGCATTGTAAAATTGTGTATTATTTATAAATTAATTTGTTGTAAATAATTTTCATTTGTTGATTGTTCCTTTTGCATTATATTTGTTTAATATTTCTAATGTTTATTCTATAAATTATGCAATATACTCGCATTGGCAAATTTTTGCACAATAAATGTTAACTTGCTGTATAACGTTGATATGGCAGATTTATGGCAGATTTATTTTAGGGACTTAGAGGTTAAATATTTGTTAGTGATAAGTAAAGGAATTATAATTTTTAACCGATTTCAAAAAAGGAGGAGGTTATCAATTCGTCTGTATTTTTTTGGATTTGTTACGTTATAGCTCGGTACATTTTAGACTGATTGAAAAAATCTATTTTTTTTCTGACAAGGCAAAGCTTTTATTTGGTCCCATTGTCAAAAAAGTAGGCGGAAGCACGCCCACTAGTCTTGTCTTTGCTTGTGTGATCTTTTACTGACCTGTTTGTTTCGATACTTACCCAACACATTGTGCTCTTGTAACGATACAATTTCAAAGTTGAAAAAATGAGCGGAGCCACATCCATTAAAAATTATTGTTATATACCACTTGCTTCTATTTGATAAATACTTACGAAATTGATACCCAACTCAGGCTCTAAAAATTACACTATACTACATTAAAAAAAGTGGGCGGACCACGCCCATTTAATTTTAATATTATATATAACGTGCTTGTACTTAACCAATTTCTGCCAAACTTGCCACACATATTGAGCTCTTAAAAGGACACAATTTTGCATTCACAAAAGTGGGCAGGGTTACGCCCATTTAAATTTCATATTTTGTTTCACGTGCTTGTACTACTTAACAAATTTTTTCCAAAATAAGCGCACAAAAGGACACAATCTTGTATTAAAAAAGTGGGCGGGACTACGCCCATTAAAATTTTATATTATGTTTCACCTGCTTGTGCTTAATCAATTATTGCCAAACTTGGCACACATCTTGAGCTCTCAAAAAGACACAATCTTGCATTCAAAAAAGTGGGCGGTGCTATGCCCATTAAAATTTAATATTATGTTTCACGTGCTTGTACTACTTAACAAATTTTCACCAAACTTGGTACACATTTTGAGCTTTCTAAAGGACACAATCTTGCATTCACAAAAGTGGGCGGGGCTACGCCCATTTATATTTGAAAATATTATATTTGACCTTCTTGTACTTTGTTTTTATTTTTACGAATCTTGTCACACATCTTGAGCTCTGAAAAATACTTTATCTTATGTTTAAAAAGTGGGCGGGCTACGCCCATGCAAAGCTAATATTTAATTTTCTGTACTTTTATTTATTCGATTCCCACGAAACTTGGTTAAGAGTTTCAAGTCTTAGAAGGACATATTTTTGTGCTTAGAGTGGCCGAGGCGGGACCATGTCCTTTAAATATATAAAAACTATATTTCACGTGCTTCTACCTGAACGATCTTTACTAAACTCGGCATACATAGTGAGCTTTGAAAGTTGAATTCAGAAAAGTGGGCGAATACTCATATTAGCCAAATTTGGCGTGACCACTCTTCTAGAAATGTAAAATTTAAACTAAAAAATTTTAAAATAAAACTTAAAAAAATATTAATGCCCTAATTCAGTAAGAAGAATTAGGACGTTTTTGTTTGAAAATGCTTCTGAGTTCTTGTCTTTGAAGTCTCTAAATTATTTTCTTCAAAAATGGTTGCTGTCTTTGACAATGAAAAACATAAATATTATTGCCATGTTTTTAAAACATAAAAATTCAATTAAATTATTATACAATAGTTTGAAAAATACATGAAAAAATATGTGTTGGATATAATGTTTGGAACAAAATCATAAAGCAAATACACGAACCTTCTAGCACAGACAATAAATAATAATCGTTTTAAAGAATCAAAACTGCTTCTTTTTTTTCGTCCATAGACAAGACGATACATTCGTCGAACAGAATTAGGGCATAAATCAACTTAAAAAAAAGCACTAAGTGATTTAAAAGATTAGATTCAGTTAAATAAAAGATTTTTATGTATGTTACCTTTAATCTTGGCTGCAGCGGCAAGAGCCTTGACTACCAATATACATACAACACACACAAATTTTTCTGCTGCCTATATTAATACACAAAATTATGTGAGTTATATAATTAATATAATAAAATGCCTAAAGTACATTAAATCATGTTGTTTCAACTTAAAATAACTTTGATTCTACGCGGTTCTTCGTGTTATATCAGCATCAAATTCATATTGTTTCAACTGGAAATAACTTTGATTCAACATTACAATATTTTTTTTTTGATTTAACATTATGAAAAATATTAAATCAAGATGAAGCCAAGTTATTTCAAAAGGAAAAATTATCTTTGAAGATTACTGTAAATCATGTTGAATTAATATGAAACACATATGAAGCAAAATCATTGCTGAACAATTTTAAATTGAAATCCTACTTTGCAGATTTTAATATAAAATGTGTTGGTGTGTACTTCGTTTTTTGCTTTACTTTTTTTTTCATTCTCTTTTAAATTTAAAAAATATTAATATTTACTTAAATAAAAATAAAATATAAAAAAACTCATTATCAAATTGTTTACAAAGAAGTGATTAAATTATATTTAAGCCATAACTTATGCATAAACAACAAAGTAAAATATTGGAAAAAGGCTTCATTCACTATTATGGTTTTAATATTAAAAACAAAAAGCAAATCCTTCAAATGACACAACCAATTTTATTATTTTATATCAGTTACACTATTATTGGTATTAAAGGAAATGGAACAAATAAAAATGATTTCACAGAAATGGTAATTAATTACATTTCATTAAAACCGCAATCATTTATACACAGCTTGTAAATTTAACTAACAATTACAGTCTACAACTACAACGTCATCATCATGCTCATTTATTATACATGATTTTGTTATTAAAAGTAAAAAAAAAACAAATAAAATAAAATTAAATTAAATTAAATTAAGAACCAGAGTTATTTACATGCAATTGTTAAGCCATCTATTTGCTATATCAATAAAATTGCAGGCAACAAGGATTGACTGACTAACTGGCTGACTGGCTGCATGACTTGATTTGTTTGTTTATTTAATTAAATATACCATATGCGTACACACACACACACACACAAACACACACACACACACACACTCTCAGTAAAAATGACAAGTTTTTGATAATTAATTCCCTTTTTAATTGTTTTCAGAAAGTCTCAAACAATTAGCATTCACTTTCCAGTTTTCTTTAATTAATTAAATAATTTCTTTTATTAAAAGTGATGGTTAGGTGGTTTTACAACAAATCGTCAATTTATTGTGAAAAACAAAAGAGTATTTTTATTACAAATGTGTTAAATTTTAAACATTCTAAGATTTTTACTAAAATAAGTTCTACACATGATTCGCACAAAATTTTGTTTGCAATCACAATCACGCACGCACTTGACGCGTCAGCTAAACGCTTAAGCACAGCATAATTTAATAAGAAAAAGTCTAACAGAGTCTAATGGCTTTTACGGTCATGTGATTACACGAAATTTATGTGATTATTTCAAGCAGAAACGATTAAACCAAAGTTTTATACCCCCTTTCAATGATTTATTTTAAAACTTTAGCCGAAAATAAATGCCACAGCTTAAACATCCCAATAAAATGTGCACATATTTGAACAAATACATACATACAGACGTATGTTGTTCAACTTTATATCCTGTTTAAACCCAATCTCCATTAATGAAACAACGACTGACATCTTAAGACATAAATTCGCTATTAAAAACTCCAATTTTGGCAAAATCTCAATAATTTTTTTTTTGCACTCCAACTTTGGCACAAGCACAACACAAAAATACTATAAAATACAACAACAACAATAACAAATAACGTAATGCAACAACACTTAACTTAAAATCACCAATAAATCTTGTTCAATTTCTGTTTAAATGTAAAACAACTTCAACGAATATAATAATACATAATAATAAGAAAAAAAAAAAATAAAAAAGTATTTGCGCAAATAAAATTTGCACGTACCAACAATAAAAACTGAACGAATAATAAAATGAAGGTAGTGAAAAATGTATGTGTGTATGTAGAAATAAATAAAAACAACACACAACACACAACGCACAAACACTCACACACACACATAAAATCAGGAAAACAAGACACAAATATTTTAACATTTAAAGGTTTTCAATTTTATGTCTTAATAATGGGCTGAGGTTTAAGCGTGTGAGTGACCATGTGTGACATGATTCTTGGAAGAATATGCAATCGACTTTTATACAGGGTGGAGCAGAATGAGCTTCATGTACGGTTTGAGTTCTCTATAACTTTTTTAAGGGTTTCGTACCCATAGGTGGAAAAGAACGAAATTGTTTTCGCCATGATGTCAGTCTGTCCGTCTGTCTGTAGCTGCATGCTTTCTCGAGAACCGTAAGAACTACGGACCTGAAAATTTCACAGAATATATAAAGGGTGCTTTTTATAGAGTGACACAAGTTTAAATCATAATAAAACAAGGAAATATATTTTTAATATCAACGAAACGGGCTTTATTGGAAAGAAAATTTTATGAAATTCATGTTTAAATATGATTTCTGACATGTGGCTGTCCACGGCTGGCGCGTAGAAGGCGCAATCTGTAACAAAAATTTTCACTAAGGGATCATCAGTAGGTCCCTTAGTGATATATACCAGGTACTTAAACTACTCATTTGCCCTTATTATCTGGACTGTCTTTATTCTCATGCTACCCAGTTTGCTTAGTAAAATTATGAATCCTGTATAAATCCTTTATAAATCTGTGACATAGCTGTAGTGTTGGCTAGGATAGTTGGCATAAGTCTTCGTTCTGCTTACGAATATGAAAGTGTCATTTTAAATGTCGAACGCATGACCCTCAGGTATAAACCCTTTTGAGACATCCTGTACCACACATCAAGTAACCGCTCGCATCGCTTTTCAATGATATTTTATTTGGCGCTATATATCTTAAAATTTAAATTATATTAAGTGCGTGTGAGATATCATTGAATTGTTTATTAATTTGAAAGGACATCCGAAACGTCCATTATTCTATGACACTCGCACATAAATTAGGTTGGGTAATGTGGTTTATTCTCATAGAAATAGACCTAAGGAAAGCCCACAAGAAACATTTATCCGCGCCAAATCTTATGATTTCGTCCTTCAAATCGCTCGTCCAGTATAGCGTTAGCTGTGGGACACGTAGTGCTGACCAGTTGAAACCACCGCATGTTGTTGGTAATGATCATCCTGCTCAAGATCATTGTCAAAGAAATATGGACGGATGACGCTGCCAGTCCGAAATTCACACCAAACTGTCACTTGGATCTCATGTGGATTGGCTTTGTTTTAAGTTCGACCATTTCGTTTTTGGCATATTCACTATCGGCCTCATCGCTGAAGACGTTTGTTTTTGTACAAAGCTAGTGTCAGTTCAACTGTTCCAGGCCCCGTTAAGCGAATAGAAATCGCTATCTATCAATTCCCTCGGATTCTCCTGCACACTCACTGAAAGCGGTTATATTCGGCGCACGAATGGTGTTGCTTGATTGTTTACCTAATCAATGGACTCAAATTTATTTAGCACTCTGCGGTTAAAGTGACCGTAAAGTGGAAAAACGCGCAGAACGTTGCCCGAACAAAGCATCCATTTTGATAAAACCATTTTATCATTTCTATGAAGTGTTGGGCACTTTATCCATTCACTATGATTTGGCAAGACAGACTGTCAAAGATCAGAAGTCCCGATTGGAAGATCCTTTTTGTCCGTATCCTAACTTTGAATTTTGTTTTAACATATGAAAACCACATTAAATTTTTATCTATCACCATATTTACAAATATGTACAATATATGTGTATTAGACCGTATCACAAAAAAAAAGTTCTCCGTACACCAGGGAATATAAAGTATTGTTCCAAGGACATTTCAAAAAATTTTTTTTATTTTTTTTTTTGCCGAACGTAGGGGTCGCCTATTTAGTTTTTGCGTTATATCTTCCATATTTACAGTGCGATCTTAAAGTTTGATATAGACCTACTTGAGGTCAAAGACTTTTTAATTAAAAAAAAAATGGTCTGCCACAGACAAACTCATCGATATATTATACTTTAATATCTGAATGTAAATACTGAAGCTATGACAATTTTAAATAGATGAGCCCTACGGTCTGCAACAATTAATTTATAAATAAAAGCTTTTTTTAAATAGCTATGATGTAATTATCGAAATACTCTCTTAGCAAAAGTTTTATGATTTTTCGCGAGCTATAAATTTCTAACATTAGGGTGGTAGGAATTGAGATTTGGGGGTAAGTACTAGAACGGTACACTTGAGGTCAATGGACCTAAGAGCAAAAATATTGGCCTCCCTGAGACAAAAAAATTCGCTATATCAAACTTTAAGATCGAACTGTAAATATGGAAGATATAACGAAAAAACTAAAAAGGCGACCCCTACGTTCGGCAATAAGAAATAAAAAATTTTTTTTAAACGTCCTTGGAACAATACTTTATATTCGCTGGTGTACGGAAAACTTTTTTTGTTGCCTGTTAGGCGAGACGCTCTAATATACATACATATATGGGCATTTCTCCGAAAAATTACACTTTTTTGTCGCGTGCGACAGCAAGCAATTAACCTTGTAATTCTGAACAACGTGACTCGGTTTTTGTTAAAATTTTACATAGCGTAGAGGTACGATGGGCAACACATATATATAAAGAAGTAAAAAAAGTTTCGTTTTCTTTGAAAAAACAAGCATATTTGCTTCGTGTCGCACGCTACAAAAAGTTGACATTCCATGACATGCGCATTTCCACAGGAATGTCAACTTTTTGTAGCGTGTGACACCGAGCAAATATGCTTGTTTATAAAAAAACGGAATTGTTTTCTCCGATTTTAAGAAAAATCTAGTCACGTTATTCAGAAATACAAGGTGAATTGCTTGCTGTCGCACGTGACAAAAAAGTGGAATTTCTCGAAGAAATGCCCATATGTGGAATTACCAGTGGGCTTTAGTTTATAACTTTTTTTGTCATATCATCTCGTGGTTTAGGGAGAGTGTGTCCAAGCCAGCCCTGTTCACGTCTTCTTATTTCCAGCTCAATTGCTTATGGGTTTGTGTCTGAACAGAATTGGGCATTTAGTATTAATGAAGGCCAGTATACACGCAAGATTCTGCGGAAGCATTTAACTACAAATACCTGAAGAGACTGGGTAGCGAGAAGTTCCATATTCCACGTTTCCCATATGTACAGTAATGTGGATTTCCTGTTATAAAGTCCAATTTTTTTTAACTTTTCGAACAGCTAAAAATTTCGTTCTTAAAATTTAACAGCCTTACTTATAAAAATTACTAAATAAGCAAAATTTTGTATAAAAATCTTTTGTAAAAACCCTTTATAAAGCCTTAATATTTTTTATTAATAAAACTATAAGCATACAAAGTTATTTTTTATTTGCAAATCAATTCACTGTAAAAATAACTTTTTTTTTAGAAAAATATTTTAACCTTTTCTCTTTTATATGATTTTTCACATAAAGTCTCTTCTTAAGCTGCAAAAATATTAATCTTGTAAGAAAATTTAATTTTTTCAAATACTTTATTTACTTAAAACATTTACAAATTAGAAAAGCATGTAAAACTGATATAATGCACTTAGAAAGGAAAAAAAAGAAAATACTTATAATGAAATATAAACATATAGAAAATAGTCCTTGATCATTCATATTTTAGATTTGATGTACGAAATATTCGTATTACCGTAAATAAATACACAATACAATTTTAAATGAAAGATGATATTATTGTTAAACAATTTTGAATACAAATAGAACATTTATGCCAACATAAATGTAAATTTTGTAGTAAAACAAAAAAAAAAAAAAAAAAAAACACACACACACACATAAACAAAATACTGGCGTGCGTGTGTGGTAGAAATTCAAAATTTATTTAACAAAAAAGGAAATTTTCAATTACATTAAATATTCAGTTCAGACAACAAGACATAATAACCTATCTGCAGCTTCTAAAGGATTTTCATGACATAAATCGAAATTGCTCAATAAAATTGTCTTGTTTATTTATATGTAAGTGTGTGTGTGTGTGTTAGAGTGCGTGAGTGTGTGTGTGTAATAGCAACTTCAAAAGTGCAATACAGAAAATATTTACAATTTACAAATGTAGCTGTATGATGTGTGTGTGTGTGTGTGTGTGTACGTCTTGCCCCTTTTGTACTTGTATTTGAATGTAAGAAAATGTCAATCATGTAAAATATGTAAATTGTGACATAAATGGAAATTTATATATCATAACAAAAACGAAATTGACAAGCCAGAAACACTTTATACTATTGTAAAATGCAAATCTTGCAACACAAGCATTCTAATATATATTCATAAATATTATTACAAATGCTATTTAAAATGCTGCATAAGCAAATTAGAAGAAAAAAAATAAATTTAAATATTTCTTTAGAATTTTATTTTAAAATTTTTTAAGAGAGGACTAGAAGCGTCATAAAACTACATCACAAAAATTTATGTGTAAGACACGGGTCCCATTTTTAATACGGCCTTAATATTGGTTATAATTAATCGTATTTGTCTCGCATATATATTTTATCAAAATACTTTGGGGGGACAAGAAAAATTACATAAGCCTAATTTATTTACGTTTTTACTCGTATATTGAAAATTTTGCTGCTAGTTATTAAATTTACTTGAACTATAGTGAATTTTAATCACAAACAATTTCTTAATCTGGCTTAAGTTCATTATTTTCAATTCTTATTGAATGAAATAGTTTTATTAATTAATTAATGTGAATATGTAAAGAGTTTAATTTAAGTTTAAGCTTAAGTTTAATTTTTCTTTTCTTCTTTAGAAACTCACATTAATTAATAAAAATAGTTCATTCAATAAGAATTGAAAATACTGGACTTAAACGCGATTAAGAAATTATTTCTGATGAAAGTTTTGCTTTCTATGGTTTTCTTGTAGAAGAGTTTTGCTATCGCTAGATGTTTTGTGCAAAAATTTTGTAAAAATTTGTTTTGCGAAAACTTCTGTAAGCCAGGGCAATATTGTTCTAATAATAAATTCTGTAAAGTGCGACTTTGACTGGCATACGAAGGGTTACGTACGGACACTACATGTGTAATAAAGGGTGTTTTTTATTGAGGTATAGAACTTTAAGTTGGCATCACTTTTTTAACTGGCGGCCATTTTGTCAGCTGTCAAGTGATTAATATTTAGTTTGGTTTGCCATTTCATCATGAACAGGTTGACAAAAGAACAACGCTTGCAAATCGTGCAAATTTGCTTTATTCGAGCCAGCCGAATTGGCTTTAAAAAAGCCGAATTGGCTTTATTCGAGCCAGCCGCGGCGGCCACATGCCCGAAATCATATTTAAACATTAATGTCATAAAATTATCCTTCCAATAAAGCCAAATTGATGGACATTAAAACGATTTTCTTGTGTTTTATTTCAATTCGAAGTTCTATACCTCTAAAAAAACACCCTATGCGAACTGGAAGCCTATATAATCGAACATATTACCTGATGTAGAAATTTGTTTAACATTTAAGAAATTTATTATTCGACATATTGTCAGAAGTTTATTTTAATTTGAAATTTATTTGCTGATGGTTCAGCGTTGTCTATATGCATTTCATTGTTGCTGTAACAAATCATCAGTAGACTATCCAAAATGTGTGGTGTAAGTATACTGATGATTTGTTACAGCAACAATGAAATGCATATAGACAACGCTGAACCATCAGCAAATAAATTTCAAATTGAAATTTGTTTCAAAAAATTAATCAAGTACCCGATAAACCTTTTTCGGTTTTTGGTGAATTTTTTTGTTTTTAAGATTTTTTAGGTTTTCGGATTTATTTTCGTTTTGCCGATTTTTTCGGTTCTTAGCAATTTTTTTATTTTTGGCGCTTTTTCTTAATGTTAGTGCTTTTTTAGCTTTTTCAAATTTCTTCCGTTTTTTGGGTTTTTTTTGTCGTTTTTTAGTTTTGGCGTTTTTTTTGTTTCTTGCGATTTTTTCGAATTTCGGCAATTTTATAGTTTATATTTAACGATTTTTTTTTTAGTTTTGGTGCTTTTTTCGTTGTGGCAATTTTTTCGGGTTTTGGGTTTTTTTAGATTTGATGTTCTTTGTTTGGTTTTTTATTTTTGACGCTTTTTCAATGTTGGTGTTTTTTTTAGCGTTTTGAGATTTTTTTCTATTTTCGGTGTTTAGTCTTGGCGTTTTTTAGTTTTGGCTTTTTTTAGTTTTGGCGTTTTTTACTTTTGGCGTATTTTTTGTTTCTAGCGATTTTTTAGAATTTCGGTGATTAATTTTATATATCTGACGCGCAAAATAGAAAGGGACCTAAGGGTAAAAACCGGTTTTGTTCAGGAGAGCCATTTTAAAGATTTAAATACGTGTATCTTTGGTGTACCATCACTGAGCGTGTTGATATTGGTCTCATTTGAAAGCGAGACATCTCATGACGTCAGGAACGTGTTGGTCAACCTTGAAAACGCGCGTAGGTCGTCCCTATCTCTTGTTTTGTGTAGTTGGTTTTTACTATTTTCTACCTAGCGCGCTGTTTCCATTAGTTTGATATCAATTTTGCTGGCGTTTTTTCGAGTCCAGGTTTATTTTCTGAAATTATTAATTGTGAATTATAATAAATATTTATTTATAATTCTTTTAAATCGTGAATATCACTCTGTTAGTACGAAAATTTTTTTCACATAACCTTAGAATCGTCGACTTCAATTTCATAAAACGCGCATATCTCTGGGAGGGAACACTTTTGGCGCATGGGATCGGTCTCATTCGATGCTCAGATGTTGTCCACATAAAAAAAAAATGAAAATTGATTTTTTTACCCTTATGTCCCTTTCTCTATGCGCTGTCACATATAACGATTTTTTTAGTTTGGGTGCTTTTTTCGTTTTGTCTATTTTATTCGGGTTTTGGCGGTTTTTAGTTTTTGGCGTTTTTTTTCTTATGGGGTTTTTTCGATTTTTGGGTTTTTTTCGGTTTTTGACTTTTTTTGGGGTTGGTATGTTTTTTTTCGGTTTCGGCGATTTGTTTAAGTTTTAACGATTTTTTTTCATGCCGAATTTTTCGTTCTTTAGCGTTTTTTTCGGTTTTTGGCGATTTATTTTAGTTTAAGCGATTTTTTTAGTTTTGCCACTATTTTTTCGTTTTGGCGATTTTTTTCGCTTTTTGGCGTTTTTTTGTTTTTGCGATTTTTGTTTCGGGATTTTTAGTTTCAGCATTTTTGAAAATTTCAAGAGTTTGCCTCTTACGGTTTCCAAGATACAGGAAGTTGTCAAAATTACATTAACTGATAGAATACCCTTTAATTATGATTTTTTTAAAGCTTCAATGTTTATTGAATTCAGACTACACCGTCTGAATAAAATACATTAACTTTGAAAATTTCAAGTGTTTTTATATAATTGTCTGTATATTACATTAGAATTTCAACATGTTTCGGTGCTCGCTTTAGAACGCCCTTTAATTTTTACCTGTCATATATTTGTAGAGTCCAAAGCTTTACAAATTCTGTGAAGATTTCAGGTACATAGCTCTTTTGGTTCTCCAGAAAACAGCGTTTGACAGACGACAGATGGACAGACGGAAATCGTAGCGAATACAATAGGGTTTCCTTTTAAATTTTGGTGTAAAAATATTAGCTATAATTAATTTTTAAGCACAAAAGTTTTTTCAATAAAATAATTTTTATACAAAAGCAAAAAAAAAAAAATCAAAAATTCCTCTCTGGGAAACCATTTTTTTTAAATACAACACTAACGCTTTCAATAAAATTTAAAATGCTAACAAATTGCTTGTCCACTTTTAATTTAGTTCTTCACAAGAAGTATGAGTAACACCCTATTACATCTGCATAGATTGCATAGAAATTTATTTTATAAATATTTAGATGTGTCATATTAATTCATACACCCACCCACACAATACATTCTCCGCCCCCCCTCTACACTCTATTCACATTAAATGCATTTATTTAGAAAAAATGTGTTAATGTTTGTAATGTAAAAATAGAAATGTAAAAATAAAAGTAAGCCTGGGAAAAAGTGGAAATAATTTAAATTATTAAATATTAGTTTATTTCCATGGTACACCAACACTCATGTGCAGGACAAAGGATGATAAAGTTGTATGTTTGTTGCATGCAGCAACGATTTGTATGCTACCTGGAAAATGTTTCAAACATTCCGGTTTGCAAAATATTTATTATTTTATAAAAGAATGCAAAAAAAAAAAAAACTAAAAACCCTTTTTTAATTTATTTTTTATTTATATATTTTATACATACACATACACACACACACATTTATATATACATACATACATACATCCATACATACGTATTTTTAATGCACGAGTGTTGAATTTACAATTTTAATTGCATAAATATGCAAGAGTAGGCAAACGTTTGTATTATTTTACATCTCACCAGCTTGAACAAGCTCAATGTGCTTGTGTGTGTATTTGTGTATGTGTGTGTGTGTGTAAGTGATGTTATTTGTGTGTGCCAGTGTGTAAAAATCATATAATTTTTGTAACATTTTTCCCTTTGGTTCGTAAAACGTGAGATCACCTTTTTATGGCTTTTTTAGTTTGGGATTTTTTTCTTGTTTGGCGTATTTAATTTTTTTATCGCTTAATTCCTTTTTTCAAGTTTTTTTTTTTTGTAAATTAACCACAGACTACAAAAAAGCATATTTGGTTTTTCATGCGGTTCGTTTAGCGTATTTGCTGAAGTATATAAAACTCAATGTTTTTTTGTTTGTTTTGTTTGTCTCACAACAAGAAATGACAAGTTGTTTAATTTCTATACATACACCTATCCCTCGATTAACACGATAGATATGTTCCTGAAAAAGCCGTGTAAATTGAAATTTTGAATTTTTGTATGCAAAATCGTGTCAATCGAAAATAAAAGCAGAATGACGTAAAAAATTGATTTTATTAAGGAATTATATGTGTATTTCAACTTAGTTTTTAAAATATCAGAAGCGTTTACTCAAAACACATAAAAATAAACCTTTATTCATTAAACAAAATAAATGCTATTCATAAAAACCAAAACAAAATTAAATTAATTCATAAAATATTAAAAAATATTCAATAAAACACATAAAAAATCGTGTAAATTTTATAGATAAAAAGTACTTTTTGTTATTGGTGTACTTTTAGAAATCGAGGTATTTCATAAATCTCTCAATTTACACGAAAACCAAAATAATCGTGTAAAAGTGAAATCGTGTAAAAAAAGTATCGTGTAAATCGATGGACAAGTGTACATATATACATGTATGTTTAACAAGGTATAAATAATAATAGTTAGCTTAACTAAAAATTGGTGGCCAATTAAGCAAATTACTATAAAAAAATCTATGGGCATTTTTAAAATTCCAGACTGAATACTATCTAATTCATTTGTGAAAGTGAATGGTATATAAATTTAATCAGATAGTAAAAGTTTATTGGTAAATTATTGATATTATGTCGTCAAATGTAAGTAATTTCAAATTTATTTATTTATTTTATAAACAATTTTATAGATAATTTTTGTAATTATTTTACTATCGATAAATTTTAAGCGGAAAATCCTATCTTTAATTTTTCAAAAAAAAGAAAACATTTCGATGGTTAATAATTTATTTTATTAAAAAATTTTAATAAAATTGATATCAATAATTGTTAATATTTTTTTTAGAATGCATAATTAAAAAAAAAGAAGAGAGGTGTCATAGGACATCCGGTTACAGCTACGCTGCTTAGCTATATAAAACAAACTTAAAGTGTTAAATAACAATGCAATAAAACTATATTATACAATGCTGCCAAGTTTGAGCACAAATATTTCAAAACGTTTCCATTTATTTTCCATTATTTTTTTTTCTAGCGGCGTACAATTAAACTAATGTATTGTTTGTGGCCGGCGGTGGCTGTTAGGCGGCTTACACCCCATCGGCTGTGTTCTCTGGCTTGTGCTCATGTGCAAAAACAACACAAAAACAAATTGAGCAATCCTTCTCATTCTTTTTGTTTCACTAACTTCAAAGAACGAACAAAACAAGCATAGCTATAATAATTGTTATCGATAATTTTATTATGCGAGACTTCGTATTGCTTATTTTGTTGGCAGAATTTTCTTTAAAAAAAAAATTTAATTTTTTAAAACATTTGTTATCGGTATTTTTTAGAAGACAAAATTTGCTGTCGATAATTTTTTGTAAAAAAAAATTTCTCATCGATAACTTCAATGTGAGAAACTTGTTATAGACATTATTTTAAAATAAAATTTTAGTAAACAAGCATTTGTTTAACAGAAATATATCGAGCATTATTTTCGATTTTATCGTAAGCGACATAATATCGAAAATTGTTTTTTTTTTATTAAAATTTTGTGGGCCTAACCATAGTTTAGAATTATCAAAATTCCCAAATTGTTGATAACTTTTAAGATACGGGCTGTAAAACTTTATCGTAAGCGACAATTTACGTTCAAAAACATATTTGAATATTTTAAAAAAACCTTCTCTTGAAAAATTTAATTTTTATCGCTTACGATTAGATCGAAAATAAGGCTCGATATTTATATATATAAATATATAGTTTGCAAAAACAAAAAATTTTTATCAATAATTTTTTTTTATATTTTTTTTTAATTTTAATAAGAAAAATTCCTTGTCTTTAATTTTTAAATAGAAACATTTTCTTAGCAATAATAATTTAATAGGAATATTTTTGCTAGCTGAATTTCTATGAAAATTTTTATAACTAATATGTGACAATTAGTAAAACATTTATGTATTTACAAATCTTTGGTATTTATTTTAAGTAAAAGATTTTGGCGCTAGTTTTTAAATTATTTTCTACTGATAAATTTACAACAGTTTAAAAAATTTTCCCCAAAAATTCAACTAAAGCAATTTAAGCTGGAAAACCTTGCTTGAATTTTTAAGAAGTGAAAATATATTTTTTAATAATTTAATAGGCATTGAAAGGACTCATTGCTTTAACCGCTCCAGTAAAGGAGCATTTGTAGCCAATGCTGCCAATTTTAATTTTTCGTATGCAGCTTTTTTTTTTTGCTTTCATTTTCATTTTATATGCTAATGTGAAACAAAGTGTGATAGCAGATTTTATTATTGCTGCTGTTGTTCTGAATTTTTACCTGGCTACGACACTTGTTTGTTCACCATGATGCGAGTTTATGTAATCGTATAAGCGCATATGTAGTTGTGTTCGTAACATGTAGCAAATTCATTTAAATTTTGTTGTTTGCCAGCGTATCTATTCGTTCAAAGAAGATAGTAAAATATATGTACAAGTGTGTGTGTGTGTATCTATGTATAGTAGTGTATTTTTTTCATGTAACATAAAAATAGAATATAAAATCCCATTTATGACAAACTCTAGTCTAGTGCTGTACAATATGTGTCTTCTGCCTGGGCTCTAGTTTGGATGACTCTTCCTGCCACTGCCAGCTCTCCTGTTGCTTGCATAATGCATTTTTGATGATTTTTATTTCAAACATGTCTTTTTGCTAATTTGCAACAAAAAATTGTTGAATTAAAGTTAATTTTTTTCAACAACTTGTTTTAATTGTTTGCTTAAGTTAATTAATATATTTTTTTATTTTTCATTTATTTTTTACCTTTTTTATTCATGGAAGAGTGTTTTTTTTGTGAGCTTATATTAAATTTGCTGTGTATAAATTTAATGAATTTTAATGCAAGTTGATTTAATCTTTATAGGATTTTTCGCTATAAAAAAACAGTTTGTGATTATGTCATGATATTGTTTTTCATATTAAAAACTGTTCAGGTATTTTGTATTAATTAATATTTAAATTTATATATTTAATTATCTAAATCGCTTTTATAGCAATGTTTAAGGAAAATAAAAAAGTATGTACTTTTTTTTAGAAATTTTAGTTTTACGAAAATCTTTTAAAGATGTTTAAAATTATATACATATATCTATTTTCAGACTTTCTTTATTAGCTTGATTTTTCGCATTTTAAAGAAGTACATACATACATACATACATATGTACTTGGTGTTATTAGTATTCCTCCATAATTGTTTTTGATACGTGGGACAGGGCGAATCTGTCTGTCGAACAAATATGTTGCAGATGCGTATGAGTAATATGAAATATAAGAAGCAAAATAAATTCATATTAATCATACGTTGCATTTAAACAGTTGTTTAGTGTGACCATTGTAGCCTTATTACAATGCCTTAAGTTCAAAATGCGTATGAGTAATATAACATATAAGAAGCAAATTATTAATTATACGTGTAACTCAAGGTGGTTTTCGGAGTAGGGATAGGCAAATGAAAAAAATGTATAAATATATGTATATCGTATCGATATTTTTGAACAGTATCGATATATATTTTTTGAAAACATCGATATTTCGATATATCGATATTTTTGCCTACAATTGTTGCCAAAATATTCGATATCTAAAATAAATACACATACTAACATATCGTGCCATAACCGCCAATACAAGTTTAAGCAAGGCTTCATTAGTATTTACTTTATGTTGCTGTTCTGTGCTATGCCGTTCTATTTTCAAATTTTAATAGTTACTTTTTCTGTAATAAATTAGCTGTTTCTCAGCAGAACGGTCACAGTTTTCCACTAAATTGATGAGCTTTATACCGTCCATTAATATGTTTCAATATAGCGTTTATGGTTTTCTGGTAAAAATTAAATTTTTTACATTCTTAAAGCACAATCCCAGTTTATTTCGAAATGTTTTTATTTTATTTATGTTGCCACTTACAATTGAACCGAAACAGAACAGAATGAAAGAGAAAAACTAACGGCTTATATAAGATCTATATAAACCAAAAAGAGTCTGATTCGTAACAGAACAGAAAATAGAAACTAATTCTACCTTTAGGCTTATACCCACACAATCCAAATTTGGCATTTAGCTTAGTTAACAAATAAAAGTCACCTGGCTTAGTGGGGTCACCTTATAGATGCGCCTGTGCTGTTTTTATGAAATTTATCTTTCTTTTTCTTTGCTTCACTAGTAGTGATGCCAATATCGTAGTTAAAAAACGTTACAAGTATCGAAACCCGATACTTGCAAATAAGAATCGATGTATCGATATATCGGTTTTTGAAATATTGGTGATATATGTATATCGATATTTATTTTCTCAAATATCGATATTTCGATATTCAGAGCGTATTTCACCAACTTATTTACATAAATATCAATTCATATTTAAAACTAATTTTCCACACAAAAATTAATGAAAATCGACTTTTAAATATGAGTTGACATTTAAAGAGAGTTGGTGAAATTGGACCTCAGTGTCCCCATTTAGGGTTTTAAAGCACTAAACTTTAACATAATATATGGAATATTTCACTTATTATTTATTTATTTATTATTAGAAACTGTTATTAGTACAAATAAGGTTAAATGTGCGACTAGATCCAGAGAAGCATAGTTTTTCGAAATTATAATCAGACTATTGCGAAGAAAAAACTTATTTACTTTGCATATTTTAAAATTACTTGATGTAAAATTAAAAAAAAAGTTTTTTATTTCATTTTACATTAAAAAAATCCCTGACACTTAGAGGAGCGACTAATATACTAAAATGAGACAAAAACTAAATATTTTTTTAGCTTAAAAATCAAATTTTACTATACACACCGATACTAACTCCCTATTTCTACAAACCAGATGGTCACATTGAGTATAAATATATATATATATATATATATATATATATATATATATGCGAATACGGATATATACTTATATTAATATGTACATATGTATATAATAAAGTTATAAAGTATAGAAAGATAAGGTATTGAAATATTGTTTTAGTGGAATGATATGAAGGGGATGAAAACAAGTTCAAAGGATTAATCAGTGCAAATATTTGGTTCCTTTGATGGTTCTATTTGTTGCAATGTAGTAGGAGGTGGAGACAGTTAAGATATGAATTATTATCGCAATCACAAATTGGAGCATTTTCGTTTGATATAATGGGACTATGAGTAAGTTGCGTATATCTAAAAAATTTAGTCATATCTTTACGGTTTGTTACATTGACTACAGAAGAATATGATGAAATACTGCTTTTGCTTCGGTTTATTGTTTTATACCAGTTGTTCGTTGTTGCCCAAACACTGGTCCAGTTATCATAGCTTTTCTTGATTATATATTTTTTTATGTTAAATGTGATTTGCATGCTAGTCTCGCCATGAAATCAGCCAGTTAATTCCCTTATATTAGGGAGTGTCCTGGTAGCCATATAAGGATAATCTTGAGGAAATTAGCTTGTAAAGTTTTTCTGATACTTGTTGAGTAATGGTCGTTGTTATTGATGTGTTTTTGTTTGCTTGCATTATGGAAAGAGAATCAGTGTAAATAACAAAATTTCCTTTTGTTTGACAATACTTAGTAGCATTATAAATTGCAATTATTTCTGCTGTAAGGATAGAGCTAAATTCAGGTAGCAAAGATGTACTGATAACTTTATCGGCGAAAGTTACCGCAAAAGAAACTGTCTCGTTAATTTTAGAACCATTGGTGTATGAAAATATTCTATCAGAATATTTTTTTGTTTATATGTTTTCTGAAGGCTGTTTATTTATTTCATCTTAATTTTAACTATGAATTAAAATATATAGTGCACATTTTTATAAGTCTCATTTAACATAAATACTTTACTCATTTTGTCAGATAGCAAAAATCTGTTTAAAGCAGCATGTTTCACTATTATTAAAAGCACTGAAGAACTGTTGTTGAGTTTTTTCTTTGTACAATATTTTATTCACCTTGACCTCGACACTATTCCTACAAGCAGCCATTTGTTATAGAAAGGCTTAACTAAAGATAAAGAGAAAACTCTTGGACATGGCCTTTACATGTAAATAATTTGTTAAATTGTTTTGCTTCAGCAACTTTCAAACACACAAGCAATATACATACTCGTACTTTTTGAAGTGTGTGTTTCGTATGAAAATAAAGGCAAAAAAATTTGTTTAACACACACACATACACAGAGATACAGAAAAAAATACAACCGTAAACAGTTTATCCCAGCAAACTCACAGCATTTATAGTTAATTTAATTATTAATTTTCGAACTGTATTTGTTTCTATATTCTTCTGAATCGAATAGGCTAATGTTCGTAAGGCTTTTTAAGCCAAATTACATGTGATAATTATTAACGAACAAATAACATCAAAGTTAGTTGTAAATATTCTGACAACAACACATAGTTGAACGGAACAGCCAGCCGTTTTCGAAGGCCACTAAACCTTCATCATCAGCGTTCTTCTGTGTTTTGGTCCACTGTGTGTGGTGTCAGTTGATGTATGTATATGTCTGCCTTATATACGAAACTTTATTGCAAATGGAATATGTTAATTGGTTTGATTCATTGCATTTCAATTTGCTCATGTGTTTTGTAATGAAGGCTCAAAGTTACCATCTCTATATTTACAACAGTCTTACCATTGTCGTTTGTTCTTTACTAACTATGCATTTATATTTAATGGGATATAGGGTCTTGAAATCTTAAGTCTGTGAAGGGTTGTGATTTGAGAAATACTTATCGGTACCTAAATATAAAAAGGCCCTGATATAATATTTTTTTGAAATCGAGATTTTTGCATTTTGCTTTACATTAAATGTTCTTCTAGCGAAATATACAAAAAATCGGTTTTAAAATACGAGGGATCTTTCTATATTAAGGTTACGATACATATATGTATTTTTTATTTCGCAAACAAATATTTTCATAATTTTTAAATTTTCCCTCCATTTATTTTCCCACGATGTCGACAGAAATACTTCGATAAACAAATTTTTTTTAGAAACAACTATAAAATAAGAATTTATTTTGCAATATAAGCATTCAATTTAACGTTTGTTGCTGACATCGTCGGACAGACCGCAAGTTTTCCATTTTTATAGCTATGCTATTTATGGCGCGATACAAGAGTTAGGACGTGATTTGTGTTACAAAAATAATCGACACTATTACAGTTCTAAATTTATATTTGTTTTGATTTCTTTGTACTTAAAAGTAGAGTAGGAAAATAAACGAAACAAATTGTTTGATTTTGTTTTTTTTTCGTTTATTGAATTGAGTGAAAGAAAAACAAAACATAAATAATGGGAACGATTGCTTAATTTGTTTTTCTGTTGTTTTTGCACATGAGCACAAAGCAGAGAACACAGCCAATTAGCTGTAAGTCGGCTAACATACGCCACCGGCCACAAACAATACATTAATTTAATCGTATGCCGCTAGAAAATAAAACAATGGGAAATAGCTAAGCAGCATAGCTTTTTTTAATAATGAAGTCTTATTGACACTAAATATTCTAAATTTTTTTCCACATAAATTGTTATGAAAAACTTTCAGTCGTCTGTGATCAAAAGAGCTGAACAAAAGGATTTCCATTCCTTTTTATAATAGAATGAGGATATTTCTATCAGCTGAAACTTAAAGATGTAAAACGATAAGAATGAAAATTTATGACAAGTATGTTTTTGCTTTCATTTAAATATCTCTTTACATCATTTAAGCAATTAGGAATTTAATGCTTTTTAAGTTTTAAAATAAAATATATACACATTTCTAAATGAATATAAATAATATTGCTTGAGGCCTTGAAAATAAATTTAGAATAATCTTTATGTCGAATTTATGCTCAAACGACATCAATTTGAATTGCTGTCTCAGCTTTTAGTTTGATATTAAAATCGATCAAATAACACAAGCTATCAGATTTCAATCATTAGACTTAAGCTGGATTCACCTATTGTTTCGGAACAAAATTTTTGTCCGGACAAAATTTTTTTTATATGTAGTTTGACGTTTCTCTTTTTGAGAGAGAGAGAAGAAGAGAACAAATTTTGTTCGGAACATTTTCTACTTGAATTGGTTTAATTTTTGTCCGGACAAAATCGAACTGAGCTGCCAACTTTTTTAATTTTTCAGCCAAAGTTGAACTGAGCTGCCACATCATGTTATATGAATAATAAAAGCACAGTGTGTACTTGTATTTATTACAATAGAAGTAAAGAAAAATTAAGAAAAACATATCCAAATGTATGGAGTTGAACGAAACCATTGCAGTAAACAATTAAAAAGATGTGTATGACACAGCAAATTGTAGTCATTTGCCGCTGTGCTGCCACTTGCAAAATTAATACGCATCGTTTACACACGTATTTTATATGGTAGCTTTGATTTTCCAGACAAAATGTTCGAAATGGATGAATCGTCTTGCAAAAAATTCTCAGTAAAAAAATTTTTCTCCAAACAAAACTTTTGTTCCGAAACAATGGGTGAATTCACCTTTAATGCTTGTTGGTCTTATGCTCTCACATGCTGATAATAATAATGATGAAGGTAATACTAATCATGATAATGATAATAACACTGGTAAGATGTTGATTTGCCTAATGATAAGAACGTTGAACAACAACATAAAAAATTTTCCCTAAGGGCCAATATTTAGTTTGACTTCAACTGAAAATATTAAAGATAAAAAAAAAGACTTTACACAAAATGAAAAAAAATAAAATGTTTTCGTTTTATTTAATACTTTTGCTAAATCAAAGGTACAGCAGTAGTTTTATTGTCGTTTGTGCTACAGATTACATTTATTTATTGTTAAATTTTGTTTGTTCTAGCTGTTAAATATTTAAACGTATTTTTCAATTTTTGTTTGAATAAGAATTATTAGAATTTATATGCCAATATGTGCTTGCTTATATGTTGCACACTTTAAAAGTGTATGTATATTTGGTATTTGTATTTCAACAACTTGTTGAACCTTAACAAATTGTTATCCTATATTTTATTGCTGTTAGTGTGCTCAAGCAGGTTCTATACCTTTTTTTTTTTGTATTTTAATACACAGTTATAAACTGTTGTATTTATGTACATTTGCGATAAGGGAAACCTATGAAAAAATACTGAGTTTGACACACGTTTATGCTTAGCTCCATTTATTTGTATTGTATTTAAGCATGTGCTGTAGTTCTTTTGCTTTTACGTTCTCTTCCTGCAGTTCATTCATTGTACTCGTATTGTTGTAAAACATGCTGTAATTCTACACACTAAATTGTCGTAAATCGCATTTCCTTTTATACTTTTCTACGAATCCATATACATATGTGCCTTCCATTCTCATGCTCAACACTAAATAAACACTTCCGTTTAGTTTTCCGTGACAAACGTACTTTTTCCTTTAGTATTTTTTTCTTCTTCTTTTATTTAAACTCACATGGGTATAGATTTATAAGTCTAAATGAATAAAAAATAAACTAAACTACAAATTGTTGTAGTAAAGGGTTTTCCAAAAAGCCAATTCCTAACTTTAACAAGTCTTAGCGGCCATATTGTTGAAGTGGATATATGGTTGACATAATTCGATAATCCTTATACATAAAACTTCCTGGATAATTTCATTAAGAAAAAGTGTTTCTTCTTTAAAAAAAATATGCGCATATCATAAGCCCTTAAAAAGATATTTCCATATCTATAAGCCACTAAAAATTAACTTATTTTTCATTTTAAAGGGGGAAAAATTATGTTCTTTCAATAAATTGAAAGATGGAAATAAAGAAAATAGTTTTCGGGAACTCCTGGAACAGCAAGAAAACAATAAATTTCTAATGAAAGTCACTAAAATTGCAATAAAATGTTTGTAAAAAACTATTGCATACTTTTAGTTCAAATATTTATTGAAATTTTTGGGGATATTCAAAGTGATATAGTTAATATTCACCCCTATTGCGTATGTCGAGTTGAATATTCGTCTAGGAAAATTTTGCATTTGATTAAACAAAGTTTTCTTTATTCTATGACCAAATTCTCAAAGACCAATATTAGACTCGGCGCAATATGGGTGATTGTTTTCAAATTTTGTTTTGTTTTTGCTTACGACAATATGATCTTATGACTATCGTTTGAATCCTATAATTGTGTATATAAAAAATTTATTAAAGAGTGGAGCGAAAAAGAATTATTTTATCATTTTGTAATTGAAAAAAAGGAAGAATAACTCATTTGATATTTTCATTTTCAAAATAATTTACTTTATATAATTATAAAAATTAGTCAGTTTTCGCTTTCATAAGGAAATATTTGATTGCAATAGAGAGAGAACTTAGATTACACTGCACAACAAAATAGAGGTTTTCTCATGATTTTTAAATAAAAATGCCAGATCCTTATATATTTTTGTCTCCTGATTAGGTTTTTTGGATTGCTTTCGAAAATAAAAGTTTTGAGTATTTTTTTTTCATGTAACGCAAAATATCACTGAAACTAGAAAATAAGTAAGCATATTTTTGTAATTAGCGAACAAAAATATATAAAAATTGGTTATACTTGGTCAAAAAAAAAAAAAAAATTTTCAAGGACTAAACTAAGAACACACGATTTTTAACATCCTTGCAATAATAGTTAGATATCCTGATATGCTCTTCAATGCAAATTTATTCATATGAAAAGGATTTTTGTGTAGATTAATGATCCAGAAAGTATTTTTAGGTTTGGAGTACCATTCGTGATATCGTCCCTACCACGTCAAACTATCCAATATGCAAATTTGTACTTTTCAGAAGAGCTCAAAGAGTCGTCAAATGTAAATTTAAGGTCGGTGTATTCCTAAAAATGTCAGGATTAAAATATTTAATATTGAGTTATCTATCGTCTATAAAAATTTCAGCGTTTTGAAATGAGTCATATCCTAGAAATTAGGGTACCAAGGTAACGAATCTAAAAAACGAATTTTGCATATTGGATAGTTTGACGTGGTAGGGACGATATATTAACGGAATAATACAAAAAGAGGTGCAAATTATGCAAATCCTAAATGTCACTATCGGGTATGTTCTGTATTCCACTTCAAATTAAAAGGTGTGGAATACAGAACATACCCGTATATCTTCAAAACTAGAGCTGATAGGACTAATGACGCCATCGTAATCAGGAGATAAAAATACATAAGGATCGGTAATTTTTATTTAAACAAACAAATCACTGTTGTGCAGTGTTATTAAACACTTTCATAATTAAAATTTAGTTACTTTAAAAAAGCTTTCGTTCCTTAATAATTTTCGTAATTTCTTGGTTTCAGCAGACGCTTTTATAACCAACTTAAGATGTGATTAATCCAAACGGGATGTGGAATGTGATGATTTAAGTAAAGAAATAATAAGTGAAGAATAAAAAAAAAGGACTTAATTGTCTAAATCGAAACACTAAAGTGATATTTACATGAAAAGAAAAACAAAATTTAAAATTTGTTTTTGTTCTTAACACAAAGTGTAAAAATTTGAAAGGCCAATAAAATCCTGAACTTATATGAATAATGAAAACATTATTTTCAAAATTTTTAATATTTAGAGCCTATTTCGCCAATTCTGTTTAAATATCAATTCATATTTAAAAGTGGGTTTTCATTAAAAAAAATGAAAGAAGATATTATATGAAAAACCAATTTTAAATATGAACTAATGTTTGAATAGAATTGGTGAAATTGGCACTTAGTTTTTGTTTCTACGTAAAAATTGCTGTATTGATGTTATTTAGACTATCAGATCCACAGATTTTCGAGCTTCAGCGGAGGTGGGCATGAGCATGAGTTTTTCGTTTACTCTTTTAACTGAATGAGTCAAATTTAAAGAATTCTACTTGGAAAGAAAAACATTATGTGAAAAGCTTGATTTGGCTTGCATGGGTGGCAAGAAATGGGCGTGGCCACTTTTGATAAAACTCAGCATGCGACTTTCTTTATTTTTAGAAAATAAAGAAATTTGAAGAAAAACATTTTATGCGAAACAATCAATTTGGATTTGAACGAAATCCAATTTTTTTAATATAACAAATATAATGCTTGGTGCCCACTATCAATGATCTATCATCACTCCTTATACTTTTGGCATAGAAATGTATGAAACTATGCAAAGTAATTCGCCTATTTTATGGTTGCGTTTTGCAATTTATTCCGCCGATAATACTTTTCTTAGTATGACGAGTAAATTTTTGCGCCATTGGTGCAATTTACAACTGGACGAAAGCATCGCCGCTGTCCGTGAGAGAATGCAATAGAATCTGAAGAAATAAATTTTGTGTCACTCACAAGAGACCACAACTTGGGGAATTTTGCTTTGTTACTTGGCCCTACAAAATTCAACTGTCTTAGTAGCAGTAGGTAAATAATTGCAGACAGTAACGTATCTTCTCTAAATGGCCCCTGGAGCACTTGGCAATTTACCCTTATTTTCATCGAAAAATCATCTTTAGCAATGAGTTCAATTTGTGAATGAATGCTCACGCCTAATCTTGCACAAGATGAATCTACATGAGATCCAAGACTTTTATATTTATTCCAAAAACAAGTGAATGTGGATCTGGCAGCGTCATTGGCTCATAGTTCTTTGCGAGCGACACTGTCCAGGCCATCACCGTTACCACTGTACGTCGTTGATGGCCAACTTACTTTAGCTAGAATATTAAGGAGACCATCGAAATGTTGTTTCAATAGGACGGACCAGCGTGTCACCTAGCTCATGTCATATTAGAAATTCTGCACGAGAGATTTAAGGTCTTGTTCATCTCATGTCAAAGTGATGCGAGTCTAACTCCGTTAGACTTTTTGTTAAGTCGCAGTTCTGTGCAAACTAAAGCGATCTTTAAAGCCGTTAGTCAAGTTTAGCCTGATTTATACACCCGACTTATGGAGAATTTAACATTTTAGCAACGAATAAAAACTTTCACACACATTTTTTTCTTGAAATTTAAAGTTAGCTAGCTCTTAATGAAAAACCCTTTATATATATTACAGAAAAATAGTTGCTATAATGTTTCCTCATAATTAAAGTTGGGCTGAATGGAACTGGAAGTAAAGCTATCAATGGCCAAGTAACAAACTACTAAAATTTTAAATAAACGAGATCTTTCAACATTGGGTTATATTTTATCAGTAAATAAAAATTATTTATATCAAACCACTTCCATTTTAATCGCAAAATTAAACTATTATTCTCAATTAATCTTATCCAACATACATATATTTTCATCTTACACAAATGTACTCGCAACAACTATTAGTTTTGTCTCCACTGTCTTATCGCGCACTATTTAGTTTGCTATTAAAGCTTACAAAACATTATTTATTTATTATAAGCTCTTCTCTAACATCGCTACCAACATTTGTTTAAATTTTCTTTTTTGTAAAATAAAACTACAATTTATGTACCTGGATTTAAAATGGGGTTTTTTCCTCTTTTCGCATTTTATCACAACGAGTGTTTGCAAATAAGTGTGTTTGTAAGTTAAATAATTTATGTTTTGTTGGTGTAGTCTCCTTTTTTTATTGCCTTCGCCTGGGACCTTTTTCTTTTTTAACACCCTTAAGGGTATTTTTACTATGCTCAAGTGTGTGTGTGTGTGTGAGTGAGTGTTTAAGGGAATATCTAACAAGTAAAAAGGTGCAAGTAGTAGAATTTTTTGGCACAAGTATTTGTTAAATTATTTTCTGTGTTTTTTTTTTTGAGAGAGGAGTTTGTGCCCTTTTTTTTGCTTGTATGTTAGTTTTTCTTACAGTCAACGTGTAAACTGTTTGTGCTAATAATTGTCCGTCTTTTTGTCTATTTGCTTGCAAGGTTATTTGTCTGCTGGAATATTAGTTAGTTTGAGAAATTTATGACAGCTTAAAATTTGGTGTTACATGATGTCTGGTGTTGGTATTACAAATTATAACAGGTGGCAGCTATTGTTGGTGTAATGAATGGAATTATACTCCTAAGCTGTATGTCGTAAATTTAAAATAATTTTTTTTTAAATTATAGAAAGTAAAAAATGATATTAATGCCCTAATTCTGTTCGACGAATGTATCGTCTTGTCTATGGACGAAACAAAGAAGCAGTTTTGATTCTTTAAAACGATTATTATTTATTGTCTATGCTAGATGGTTCGTGTATTTGCTTTATGATTTTGTTCCAAACATTATATCCAACACATATTTTTTCATATATTTTTCAAACTATTGTATAATAATTTAATTGAATTTTTATGTTTTAAAAACATGGTAATAATATTTATATTTTTCATTGTCAAATACAACAACCATTTTTGAAGAAAATAATTTAGCGACTTCAAAGACAAGAACTCAGAAGCATTTTCAAACAAAAACGTCCTAAATCTTCTTACTGAATTAGGGCATAAATGTTTTGTATTACAATTTGAACTATAGAGCAGTTGACACAGATTTTGGCAAAAAAGGTAAAAAAGCTCCCTAAAAAAGTACCTTTTTATAAAAAGTTACAAAACAACTTTTATATAAAAACACTTTTTGTTTTAAGGTAACTTTTTGAACGGGAAGTTTTGCTATATAAAAAAAGTACTTTTTATAAAAGGTACTTTCAATAAAAAGATAAATTTTCGAAAAAATTACTTTTAGAAAAGTTACTTTTTTTATAAAAAGTTTGTTTTAAGAAAACAAATTACTTTTATCAAAAATCGTACCTTTTATATAAAAGCAGCAAAAGTACTTTTTGTGGGAGATTTTTTTTTTATAAAAAGTACTTTTTAGGAAAGATGCTCTTTTTTTGCGTAGTCGGGCAAAATTGGTGCAATTGTACTTTTTTTGGTACTATTCAAACTCGAAAAGTACAATAGTACGTACACCAATGATAAATTTAGTGCATTTAAGGAATCTCCCCAGTTTTAGTAATTTCAATCCGTATTTATTTTGATTGTTCAAAAGTGAATATTTTGTATATGTCAATATGATAAATAAAACAGTTTTTTTGCTCTCCTAAAAAGTTACTAGTAAAAAACACATACATAATTTTGTCGCAGCAACGGCGATATGTATAATTGTTAGACACAAAAAACAGGATTTGCCTCAATTGTGCTTGGTTTTTCAAGGCTGCACTTGCACTAAGACGAATGAGTTATTTTAATTTATTGTAATTAATATTACGTATACGTACAGGATGCAGTTGTTTAATTTCACCACTTCAGAAAGCCCAGAAGAAGTCTTATTAGACAAAAATTATTAATATTCCCTAGAGAGTTTGGCATGACCTTTTAGAGCTTCGCTAGCAAACTACTATCCCTGTTTTAAAATGCCCAATTGTTTGGTAATAAAAATAATTTTATTTCTATAACATGCTGTGCTAAATAACTTCCGCTGGTCACATCCTAAAAGCAGTCAATAGCAACAAATATTAAGGAAAAAAAAATGTATAACTTATGCAAAGAAGAGAAGTTAAACTAACACAAATGGTTTCCCTTAAGAGCTAAAGGAATCCAGCTGAATAAGGATATCCATAGCAAAACATACAAATTATTTTAATACAGATGTCGGTGTATTAAAATTTCATAATATTTAAAGCAAATAATAAGAATAATAATAACATATGAAAAGTAATACTTTATTTCTCAAGTCACTGAAGATGTAAAAAAGGCAGAACCCTACGAACACCATAAAAAAATCTCATGCACAAGCAGTCACTGTGTATATAAGTGTATGTGTGTGAGGATGTATGTATGTGTGTGTGCGTGTGTAAAATGTGCATGAATATTTTGAAACTGTTGGAGAGAACTAAACACATCTATTGCTTACTTCCGCTTGAATGGAGCTGCATTTTGGTCAACCAAGCATATAAAATATCCTTAAGATATGTAAGATTCTTTTTTTTTTTTGTATTACATTATCCATATAGAAATAGAACTGCAAAGGAACAAATTGTACAAGAAGAAATAAAAACTTGTGCAAAAAGAAAATAAATAATAAAAACAAAATTTTTGTGACGTCGACAGGAAAAAGTTAAGAGAAATATCTGTTTCTTAGAAAGTCCTTTCTCTGTTGCAAAAGGGTATAAAGTTATGCAGATTTTTATTACTTATTGTGTTGTATGGCAAAAAAAAAAAAAAAAAAAAAAAAAAGAAAAATAAAACTTAGAAAAGAAAGAAAAAAAGCGTTAAAGCGTATTTCTAAGGAGATGAAATAAAAATATTCCATGAGTTTTTATATGATTTTTATTCAGTTTTATTGCCTTGTAATCGTTATACTTAATAGTTAAAAGTAAAATCAGTTGGAAATGCAGATGTAAATCTCAAAGCAATTGTATTTTTTTTATTGTTATTTTACAAGGAGAGCGTGGTGTCATAATAATATTTATTTATACAGCTGCCGGTATGTTGGTATTTAAATCTGTTTGGCTAATATTTTAGCCAGAAATGAGTTCATTAAATATTTGGAATTACTTGTCTACAGACGACGAGGAACTAAAATGGTATGAGTAGTTTAGTTATTCTTTAACCTTGGGAACCAACTAAATTTTGTATTAAGTGACCAGAACGTATTAAGGACTAATAATCCCATAAAACCTTGTTGTTGTACGGCGTCTGAAAAACATTTTAAGTTCTTTAATTTATACATGTAGTTATACGTTGTAGTTTATTAAGTCAAAACGTTAAACTATTTTTAGATTAATTTGAATTGAATCTCATTTTGGTCAAGAGGTTCAATACATTCTGCATAACAATGTCTCTAGAATACAATATAAAGGGTGTTTTTTAGAGTGTCACAACTTTGAGTTGGCATCACTGCTTTATTTGAGCACCCATTTAACAGCTGATAGTTTCTTTCTGTTTTGTTTCCTTTGAAATGTCATTATGAATCGATTTACAGCAGAACAACCCATGCAAATTGTTGGAATTTTTTATCAAAATAATTGTTCTATTCGCCAAATTCATGGTGCACTTCTTCCATTTTCCGATGAAGCCCATTTCTGGTTAAATGAGTACAAGCAAACTTGTCGCACTTTTATCGAAACACCATTACATTTACAGAAAACTATTCTTTGGTGCACTCTATGGGCTGGCGGAATCATTGGACCATATGTCTTCAAAAAGAATGCTGGTCAGAATGTTACTGTCAATGTATAGGAACATGATTCGCAATTACTTCGTACCTCAATTACGTGGCATTAATCTTGCTGATATGTGATTCTAACAGGACGGAGCCACTTGCCACACAGCGGGCACTACAATGGATTTACTCAAAGAAACTTTTGATGAAAAAATAATGTCACTTAATAGCCACCAAGATCGTGTGATTTAAACCCATTGGATTATTTTCTTTGGAGTTATGTTAAGTCACTTGTGTACGTCGATAAACCACAAGCAATTGAACACCTGAAAATAAATATTCGAAGAGCTATCGGCGAAAAGTTGTTGTAAACTGGTGTTCCAGATTGCGCCTTCTATGCGCCAGCCGTGGCAGCCACACGACAGAGATCTAATTTAAATATTAATACCATAAAATTTTCTTTCCAATAAAGTCCGTTTCATTGATATTAAAAATATATTTCTTTATTTTATTATGAGATTTAAGCTTGTGTCACTCTAGGTTAGGTTAGGTTAGGCTGCTGGTAAGGAAGGCTGAAATTTAGAGTACAGGGTCCAATACAATGATACCTTTGTGGTACCTGTATGGTGAAGAGATGATAGTGAGAAAGGGTGATAGGGAAGGGATAGTAATAGAGAAGGCAGGTTGTGAAGGAAGACATAGAGGAAAGCTTCATTCTTTTACAACTCTGCTTTTATTTTTTTTGCACGCTTATTTGCAGTGTTGCAGCGCCTCTGGTGGTGAATGAGGCGTATTAAATTTTGAAGCAGTGTTTAGTAGCCATTTTATTGGTTATTTTACTTCGCCCATGATTCTGCTACACAATACCGACGAAAGAGGGCGCTCTGATGTTACATATTGTATTGTTATATATTGTATTGAAAATTGTAATTAAATAATACATCAGATCATTGATTAATATTTTTTTAAGTACTTTTATGAAAAAATACATTCTTCTGCAAAAAATAGTTTAAACTATTTATTGAAATTTCAATAAAAATATGTGTTTTATATGGACATTCGTGCCTTAAATTAAATTAGTAATTAGTGGTTACGCTGTTTTGGGTACATGGCCCACATAAAATGCCAGATGTAAACTCAACCTAACACACTTGAATCTTGTGGTTCAATTGCAAGTAAAGGAATTATTTTTTTATGGTTCCTGGAACTAAAAAAATATAGGAAAGCAGTGTGGCTTTGGCTGTGTGGGAATCAACCAACATCCGTTCGTACCATTAGCTCTTCCAGCAACTATGAAAGAGACCTAAGAAAACAAGAAATTACTGCTCAAAGGAGTTCAGTTCGATCTCTATTTGTGGACTTTTTTTAAAAAAGTCGCTACAAAATATTATTGCTGTTTTGTGAATTAGTCCTTAAGCTACCATGCGATTCCGAATATCAAAAACACTGCAAATGAGCCTTTAGTTGACAAGACACAAATATTTTTGCCAACAATATGCTTCAAATTAGGCTTAATATCTGATTCGATATTATGTCTTTATTTATGTCTTTCCAGAGATGGAAAGACATTCCCAGCTAGCATTTGGGTGATCATTTTTGGCAGAAATATCTTATATGATTCTCTACAGATCGCTTTTGATGATTAAAAAGTGATTTATCACTTGTGCGATTGAAAGGGGATTCACTTATGATTCATCTATATGATCAAATAATGATTTCTTGAAAATAGAGGAACATCATGCAAACCGCAAAAAGTTGATTTAAATGATTTAATATGAAAATTGCTCAAAAATAATCAGCAAATCGTATCTTAAGTGATTCTTTGGTATGATTCATCTGTAGGGTACCATTTTCTCACAACGGGAGTATCATTTATTATCGAAAAATGAGCTCATATACGGTTATTTTTCCCGTCAAGCTGATTCGGAAACCATTGGATTATGATACAAAATGCTACCTGGGTTCATACGCGTAAAAACTATATTTCCATGTGTGAGTGAGACCAAGTCGAAGGAAGGCGTAGTTGTGTGTGTTAGATATGATAAATCTTTAAAGAATTGCTCAAATCTAAGTTCGTCAATAAAGGCATTTGTAGGTTTCGAAAATGTCACAATTTGATTGGAAATAGAAGCGCTCTAAATTACGAAGAGCTGGTACAAGAACTTCTTCTTTCATATCAAAAACTCAGGTGCAACGTGCCATTACAAAAAAACTTTCTGCATTCGAATTTAGATCTTTTCTCGTTTTGTCATATCTGATTAGCATGGTGAAAGGTTCTAACATAGAAAAGAGATATAGCGGCAAGTGGTCTCCAGATATATGAACTGTTTTCTGCTGGGAAACCAATCGTGAAACAGCAGATAAAATTTATAAAAGAAATCTATACACTAAAGATTAGTTGATTTTTTATGTAATAATAAAGTCTACACCCAGAAAAAAACAGCTTAAAATCAATAAAAACCATATAGAATTAATAAGAAATATTAACGAAAGTCTAGTCATGTTGAAATTTCTTATCTTAATATATATAAAAATCAAAAACACGTTTATTTGTTAGGGGTGAACTCTTCAATGCCTCAACAGATTTTCGCCTTCCACCCCACGAAATATTTGTAAAAGACCGGCGCGTGTTTTTATATATATTCTACCTCGGTAAATGCTACGCCCCTTTCAGAAATAGTGATTCATCCGACAGATGGCGCAATTTTTACTTGTTTTTGTGTTTTTGCACCGTAACTCAAGAACTACTGAACCGATTTTGACCAAACTTCATATACATGATCTATAGGGCGTGAGTAGTGTTTCTGTATAGTTTGAAGTTCGTCCGACAGATGGCCCCATATTTAGTTTTTTTGTGTGTTTTTGCACCGTAACTCAAGAACTACTGCACCGATTTCGACCAAACTTTATATACATGCTCTATGGGGCGTGAGGAGCGTTTCTGTGTAGTTTGAAGTTCGCCCGGCAGATGGCGCAATATTTAGTTTATTCGTGAGCAAAATCCAATTTTCATATTGTACCACCAATGCCATATACAACACTTATGTTTGCTTAGGGCCAGCAACGCGGACCGGGGTCAGCTAGTTTCAACATAGAAAAATATTAATACACAGTACTAATTTATTAATTTTATTAATTTTAAATATCTCTACATACATTTCCTATTATATTGAAAATTATTGAATTAATGTGACTCGTTTTCATTTTTAAGCTGCAGCCTTTCCATGAGTGTAATTTCATTTAAGATTTTAATTTATATCATAGAAGCCATACTTATTTTATGTTCCAATATCAGTATTTTATTTAAATAAAAATAGCTCAAAAGCCAGACGTGGTGGAAACTGAGAACAGATTTGGATTCAGTTCACAAAAGTCCATTAAAATCCCATAATGAAGTTCTTGCTCCCGACTTTTTTTATTTTATTTTTGCAGAACACTGATATTGAAGCTCGAATTACACTTAATTGCTCTGGCTATTTATTATGGCCTTAACTTTCAAAAGTACAGTCTAATATTTAATCTGAGACCTTTTAAGCAAAATTTTTAGAGAAAAGATTAGGGATTTTGTGTAGCATCAGTCGGTTGAGTGGAAAACTCCTCTAAAGCTGGTATTAATAGACTTTGGATCTTCATTAGTTTGTAAAGGAAGCCCCACTTAATTTATTCCCCCTTATTGTCAAAGACGTCGTCGACGTCACATCACCTGATTACTCTTTGTCGACAATTATTGTCTACTATTAACATGCTCTATTAATTTACAAAGTCTTAGAGATTAGTAATAAGAGATTGTCAATAAAAGCCTATTGTTGCCGACAAAGAGTAGACAAGTGGCAATATTTACTGTCGTCTTGATGTGACGTCGACAACGCCGTTCACAATAAATGGGATTCCCCCTTGTCTACTCTTTGTCGGTAACAATTGGCTTTTATTGACAATGTCTTACTAATCTCTAAGACTTTGTAAATTAATAGAGCATGTTAATAGTAGTCAATAACACTGTGCTACAAAAGTTGAGAAAAAAAATATTCAGGGATTCTAATGTACCAATTCTATTTTGTTGGAGTCCATGGATGACGAAAATACCGTTTGTTTTTTTAGGTCACTTCATAAAGTGATTTTATAACGGTAAATGTAGTGAAAAACGGGGTTTCTTAGCTTTTCAGTTTTAAACAGTTGTAACTTCTTTGTTTCCCAACGGATTTCTTTTAACTTTTCGTTGGTTAAAAGGCTCGAATATTATCTTTCAATAAAGATATATTTTTTGTAAATCGACTAAGAAATGGCTAAGTTACAGTCGTTGAAGTGTACAAAAAACCAATTAAAAAAGTATTCTTTTGTTTTCCTCAGGCTATAAGTTGCTTATGAGTTACAAAAGAATACTTTTTAATGGATTTTTTGTACACTTCAACGACTGTAACTTAGCCATTTCTTAGTCGATTTACAAAAACACTATATCTTTATTGAAAGATAATATTCGATTCTTTTCACCAACGAAAAGTCAAAAGAAATCCGTTGGGAAACAAAGAAGTTACAACTGAAAATCTAAGAAACCCCGTTTTTCACTACATTTACCGTTATAAAATCAGTTTATGAAGTGACCTAAAAAAACCAACGGTATTTTCGTCATCCATGGACTCCAACAAAATAGAGTTGGTACATTAGAATCCCTGAATATTTTTTGTGTATCACAGTGAAATTGTCGACAAAGAGTAGACACGTGACAATTTTTACTGAAATGCAAAATGTTGCGTCATTCTCGAGGGTTGTTCCAGCGACACAAATAACAATACAAGCAGGGCCCAATCCTTATCCGTGAACGTATAACTCGTCACATAAAAAGAAATTTTTCGTATTCTGACATAAGTGGACGTACTGTGCGATATAAAATTTCAGGGCTCTAATCGTTGTTTTCAATAACGAGCTGATTCGATCACGTTTTTTCAGTTTGAGATTATGGCATTCGATATCGAACCATATTATTACATTCTTCGATAGAGAATGTTATATCAAACTGAAAAAACGTGATCGAATCAGCTCGTTATCGAAAACGATGATTAGACCCCAGTTTATTGGTTGTGTGAACGTATCACTGAACGTACAATTTTTACCAGCTGTCATGCGTTAAGAAAATTCAGTAGGAGTTGATACAAATATTTAAATAAATAAATAAACTTAAGATTTTGTGAATAATTTTCATTTGTCATTTCTCTTTGCTTTGCAAGTTTTTGTGATTCATTTGAATTCAAATTATCGACAGTTCACTGTTGCTTAAGTTATATATGTATAATATATGAAAGCTTATGGGTAGGAAAGCTATTGTGTGTCCAGTTTCTTAAGAACTCTATAAGAGGAATATCCTTGCCGCTTGTAAGAAATATTAACATAAAAGAAAAGAAGGGGATACTAATATGATATAATACTTACACATACTTCAATTACAATATCACTTTAAATGAAAACTGTAAGACTTAAAAATTTCTTTTTGAACAAAATCTTTGAAGAAAATAACGTGCACAGTTATAGATTTTGTTAAAAAAACTAAGCAACTATTTTAACTCTCTTTTTCCTTTTTTTTTGTCAAAAACTCCAAGTCTAACAGAAAAATATATTAAAGGGACAATGAAGATGATGACAAGGAAAGCAAGAAATTGTAATAAAACGTGTAAGTGCTTGTAGGTTGTCACAATCCTAAAATCCTCAAAAAAATGAAGATTTTGGCAAAATAGTTGTGTTTCTTGTTTCCCCTTTCAGCCCTTAGTTTGCGTTTGTGGAGATATAAAGTCGTAAAAGAAAAGGAATTTGTAAAGATTTTTCTATTTGAAAAATGTGCTCAGAGTTGTTGTTGTTGTTGTTGTTATTATTTTTGCATGTTACCATATTGTTGCATAGAAAGTTTGTTTGTTTGCTGCCAGCATGCATTTGAGCATTTTTATAAAATTTCGGTGTTGTTGTTGTTGTCGCTGTATTGGTAAGAGTTTTTCAATGATTGCCAACGATTAAATTGTTATTTGATGCATGCATGTAGCTGCTGTTGCTGCTTCAGTCGGTCTTGGGTGTTGTTGCTGGTGTTGTTCTCTATGTCAGTGTGTTTTGTGCTGCTGCTGGTTACTGAGATTTAAATAAAATGTTACTTTTTTAATGTTGCCTTGCTTTTAGATCGAATCTATTCAGGCATACATTCACTCATTTATCCATTCATTCATTCATTCACTGATATTGTTGTTTAAATTGTTTTATATTTCTTTTTTTTTTCCTTTGCTATAGGTTTGTAGCAATTGTTTAGTATTTTAGTTTGAATTCAGGCGTTTGTAGCAAAATTACATTTTGCATGTCAAGTACTTTTTTTGGCTACATTTTTTTTTCTCAATTTTCGCAATTATTTGTTAAACATTTTTATTGTGCTTAACAGAATGAATAAATAGTATTTAGAATTATTTCTTGTGTAAAATTTATTTGCCAAAAAAAAGAAATTCTACTCTCGAAAACTAAGGCTTTCAATACAAGATGTTTGCAGAAGTTTTATTTAACTTGCTGAAACTAATTTAAATTAGTTGAAATTGTTTTGGAGTATTTTAATATAAATAATCTTTTGCTAGACTGCATGTGATCACTTAGAGTAAAAACAAAAAGGTTGGAAGATTTTTCACAACTGGCTTAACAAAATTTTCCAAAATTATGCCATATATGGGCATTTACACAGGAATGTCAACTTTTTGTAGCGTGCGACACCAAGCAAATATGCTTGTTTTTTTTAAAGAAAATTAAACTTTTTTTTTACTTATTTATATATTTGTGTAGGCCGTCAGCAGCTCTATATTAGGTAAACTTTTAAGAAAACTCGAGTCACGTTGTTCAGAAATACAAGGTGAATTGGTTGCTGTCGCACGCGACAAAAAAGTGGAATTTCTCGGAGAAATGCCCATGTACATATATTATATATACACTTACTACGTTATCGAAATTTATTAACTATTGAAATGATATTGACTTCCATAATGTTGCTAAGTCCCGGTCCAAACTTGCAATTTTTGTTGCAGGAATTCTTGAATATGTGGGAGAGTGAGTGTTCAATTTGTACTCCTCTCTCGCTCTTTTCCACTAAAAACTTAAAAGTTGCTAACATACCCGTGGAAGCTTTATGCGAAGTATAAAAACGAACACCAAACATTTAGGAAGTTAACATCGTGGTATTCTAGTAGTGAACAGTGTAACATTGGGTGTTTAAGAGCTGTTAATATCACTATTGAGTAAATAAAGTGTTATAATTTCTTAAGATTTATACTCTGAAGACTTGTTTGTTTAATTACAAAATTTCGAACCTACAAAAATAGAATTTCTAAAAGATAAAAATTTAACAGTATGTATATTAATAGCAAAATTATCAAAAATAATTAATTAAATACAAATTTAATAAAACTATTAAATCAAAAAGATACATATATAAAAAAATTAAAAATTTTCTTTACTTTTTCTTCTCGATTTTGGTTAACAATTAATTTCCATCAATTTAAAATGACTGGATTTTTCTTTTTTTTTTTGTTTTTCTTACAAACAGCTAAATATTTTAATGTGTTTTCTCCTCTTTTGCTGTTTACTGATTGACCACATTTAAACACAAACACAAACACATATATCACACACACACAGACACACACACACACTATCCCTCACCCTCGCTTAAAAAGTTTGTAAAATTTTGATGAAATACCAACAAAATGTTTCATTAAGGCAATTATTTTGTGGTTAATTTGTAGATAATGAAACTTTGTGGTTTTACATTGCTACGGATAAAAAGAATTCCATTCCGTTGCTCTTTTATTACAAATGAGAGGGTAAAAAAGAAAATCTTATACATTCACACACACAAAGACATCATGATATGTTATAGGTTTCTAAGTAATTATAAAATTACATGTGCAATTAGATTATAAAATGTAATGGAAACCAATTAAAACCGATTATAAGCAAATTTTTATTGCAACTTTTGAGATACTGATTTAAGGAAGAGTTTTATCTTGAATTTGTTTTCTTTTACAATCATATATTTGGTATAGCACAAAAAGTGATCATAATAGGAAGTTTTGGCCACATACCCCTCGAGACTCTACAATCCTCCCTACTCCGCCATGAACTGTTGGTCCTGCTTTCTACCCAATTACTGAGTTCCCTATAGTAATGACCTGTCGGTAATTTCACCGATCTGTCCGTCATTCCCTCATCAAATGCCGATCCTCCATCCATTTTCCTCAACACTGCTGTGGCCAGGCACCCAACATAGTCTGACACTATATTTATCCGTGAGCAAGTTGAGGGCTTTAATACAGTCACTAAAAAGTTTCGATTTGACATTGTGTCCCTTCAAAGCTTTTAGCGCAGTCTGAAAGAACTACGAATGTTCGTTCCCAAGATATAGACACCAGCCCCTATGACTTGCCCCATTTTTGATCCGTTTGTAAAAACTGCACTACCCTCATATAGCCTATCGGATTTTACCATTAAGTATGTACTACTAAAATCGATTTCATCAACCTTACCTTTTGTAGGTTTTATGAGGTTATGTTATTGCTTTTTTCAATAAAAAAATGCGTCTTTATTCTCTGTACTTATGTATTTTCATTTAAATTCTATACCATATATATATGTATGTATGTATGTATGTAGTATATTGTAGATGTTATTTATTTATACATACATACATACACATTATGTTATATTCTTAACTCCCTTACTCACCAAGTATTAAACCAGCAAACTTCTGACTGATAGACAAGCACTCTAACCAATATGCTAACAAGCAGTCTGCATAACCATTGAAATTATTGTGCAAACATTCTTATACAAACATGAAAAAGATCATTAAAAAATTGTCTCTATGTCTATTTATAGAAACGATATAACAAGAAACCTCATAAAATCATGAAGATTTCCTTATTAAAAAAAGCAATAATATGCTTTACACATAATCATATAGGAACCTACTAGAATCAAGAAGAAAACCTTTTTAAAAAAAATTAATAAGGCAACCTAATAAAATCAATAAGAAATCCCTATAGTTTACAATTTATAAAAAAACCTAATAGAATCAAGAAATTTTTCTCTATGGATTGTTTTTTTAGTGCCGAAAATAACGGAAATTGAGTAAAAAAAGTTGTGAATAATAAGATTTCTTCTTGATTTGATGTGGTTTGCTTCTTGATAAAATTGATAAGATTTACCACATAAAAACAATAAGGAATCTCTATGAAAAAATCTTCGCTTCTTTCTGCTGGGATAACCCTTAGCCTAAAAACGTTTCATAGAGAAAACCTTATTGATTCTATGGGGCAGTTTTTTCTCTGTGTATACTTAGTAAGCCCAGGGGTTACGGATTCCTGATCACCAAACCGATCTCATTTGACTTGGTGTTCCTGCCCCCACCAAACCTGTTTTTACGAGTCTAGGGAGACTTCTAGTCGCCGTTCCCACCGCAAAGTCCTCTGTAGGCAGTAGATGAAGAATGACGTCCAAGGCAGCCTGAAGTGTGCTCCTCAGAGCATCTGTGATGCCCATCGAAGCACATTACTGGACCTTAGCTAGTAGTCTCCTGTGACTTTCCTTCCTCAACCACACAATCCTTCCACCATACCACACCGATAACCGATGTGTAAATCCAGTTTACTACCTTCGGTTGCAGACCCCAGTTCCTTCCAATGAAGTTCCTGCATGCCCTTTTGTTAGCCTTTCCTGCGTGTTCTTTTTCCAACAAAGCTTGCTATCTAGGAAAATGCCCAGGTATTTAGCTAAAAAAATATTTCATTTAAAATAAAAACAAACAATCAGAAAATTTTCCAAACATTAGCTCAGGAAATTCCTTTTTATACTAAACATGTGATGACTCCTGTGATGATAAATTGAATTTAGTTGACCATAAAAAAAATTGCTTTACATTGAAATTAATGGTAGTTTTAATTCAGGGGTGACTTTACGATATCCTATATTTTTCTTCCTTCAGATAATTGTGTGGCGAAAAGGATTAAGTGCTTAAGTCGAGATAAGCTAATTTTGAGTTAATGGTAGATCCGTAATCTGCATATTTGAAAGTATCCCTGGTCAAAATCTGAATTAATTTGTGCGATTTTTCAAGAAGTTAAAGCAAAATTAATTGCGGCTTATATTTTTAAGACTTCTAATCTCATTTGGAATAAAAGCTAAATTTTTGAAAATCGACTTGAACGCTTACAAGTGCTCTGCTGCAAAACAGCCCAGCAAAAAATTACACATTACCATCAGAACTACTTGCCATATAATGACTTACTTTTCTGATTACCAAATTTCATTACTCGCCTACAAATCACATTACCTAAAATTTAAAAAAATTATGTACAAGTTGCTAAATGAGGAGAATAATTTTTTTAGATTAAATAGATTACGTGAACAAGTTGCCAAATAAAAAAAGTAAGTGCTTCTCAAGAATCGATTATTTTAGTCTCATGCCCTGTTAAAATCATTAAGCTGGTAATCCAGTAAGGAACAGCTTCCACCAAAATTGCTTAATTCCAAACCCGATTACCTTTTTTGAAATTTTTTGCTGGGAGTCAAATATGACTTAAGCACTTTTTCCTTATTGCCACAGAATGTAGCAAAATTTGGAAAATTGTACTTTAGGAGATAATATATCGTTATAAATAATTTATCTTCCTAAAATTAATCTCGCAATATCATAAATAATTCTATTAGATGATTATCTAGAAATCTCACAGTTTTATCTTTTAGAAGTATTGTAATCGTATCTCGTCGAAGTATTGCCCTGGCCGCACAACTTCTCCCGAAGGTGGAAACAAATATGATTGTTGCCGCAATAATATTTTTCTTCCAAGCAATACGATTTCGAATCAGTTTCGTATTACCAACTTTGCTTGTAGGGATGTACATATGTGCTTTTAATTATGGAAAAGTTCTAAGTCATACATTCGTTGTTTTCAGTTATTTAAAGGATTATACAATTTAAATAAATTATACAATATTTTAATTTAAGGACTTTATAAGTCTTATCTATTTTAGATTTTGGAGTATTTAGCTAAAATCTCGAAGCAAAAATATACATGACTTAGAACACTTTCATAATTATGGGCCCATATTTATGTGTATTACCTTCTTTTTGGAAATTTATAGCGAAGATAAGGTATGTATATGGTGAAGTATAAAGTTATTAAGATCAATTCGTTTTACAAAACTGCTGCATCATTGCAGCGCCCCTGGTGCTAAGTAGGCGTGGTACTTTAAGCTGCGTATAAGGCATTTCTATTAGCTGGCTTAATTTGCCGACGATTAATCTTTTTCTCTATATGCAAGTTTCAAACTTATCTCCCTTTTTATTTAAGGTAATCTTAAAATTCGTATATAATTTTTGTATGTAATGGGTGTTTTTTATTGAGGTATAGAACTTTAAGTTGGCATCACTTTTTTAACTGGCGGCCATTTTGTCAGCTGTCAAGTGATTAATATTTAGGTTGGTTTGCCATTTCATCATGAACAGGTTGACTAAAGAACAACGCTTGCAAATCGTGCAAATTTATTTCGAAAATAATGGTTCCACAGAGACGTCGAACAGTGCGCACCGAAGAAACAATTGCCGCTGTAGAGAAAAGTGTTGAAGAGGACCCGAATGAATCGATTCGCTACCGTGCACAGCAATTGGAGCTTTGTCCATCAACTTTATGGAAGATTTTGAAGATTTTGAATGTGGATGAGTTGTGGTTCCAACAAGACGGCGCTACATGCCACACAGCGCACGTCACAATCGATTTATTGAAGGAAACATTCGATGAGCGCATAATTTCGCGGAATGGACCTGTCAATTGGCCACCAAGATCGTGTGATTTGACACCATTGGATTATTTTCTTTGGGGATATGTGAAGTCGCTCGTCTACGCCAACAAACCAGAAACGTTAGGGGACTTGGAAGCCAACATTCGTGGCGTTATTGCCAACATACGGCCCCATATGCTCGAAAAAGTGGTTGAAAATTGGACCTGTAGAATTGGCTTTATTCGAGCCAGCCGCGGCGGCCACATGCCCGAAATCATATTTAAACATTAATGGCATAAAATTATCCTTCCAATAAAGCCAAATTGATGGACATTAAAACGATTTTCTTGTGTTTTATTTCAATTCGAAGTTCTATACCTCTAAAAAAACACCCTGTATATGTATGTATATTTTCTCCTATTAAATTTTGTACCTTCTTTTTTTTGCAACAATGTTTCATTTTATTGATTTTGACTTTTGCTTATTAATTTTCTTTTCTTTCATTCCCTCTAAAAAAAACAAGAAATGAGATAGTGTTACGACGGCTTGTTTAATATTTAAAATAAACAAAATCTTAGAAATTTTCTACACATCATACATCATGTAAAAGTTCTTTTTTTTCCTCCACAGCAAATTAAAAAATGAAGTAGAGAAAAAAACCAAAACACAAAGGCGAACAAGCAAAGAAAATAGATTCTGAGGAAATATCAAATATTGATGTTAGAAATTTAATAATGTGTAAATTGTGCGAGAGTGTGTGTAGGTGCAGGCATTAATGTGTGTGGATAGGAAGGAAGAGGGGGTGGGGGTGGGGGTGGGAGTGCAAGCGTTTGTGCTCATATGTTATAAATCATGAGCAAAGTGAAAAGATATTGATTAATAAACTTTAGATATGTATGTATATGTATATAAGCACATACACCATCTACTCCATAAAAAGTTAGCACAGACACTTGCTTGATTTATCTGGTATAAAATTACAAAAAGACTAGAATTTTTTTCTTCATAGAAAAAATATATAAAATTAAAGCGAAAAAAATTTATAAAAATATACAAATCATCACATTCAGTTAAGAAGGAAAAAAAACTGAAATGAAAATTACTAAAAAGAAGCAGAGAATAGAGGAACACAAAAAAATGGGAACAAAACAATTACTTGCATAATAAATCAACTTGTCATGTTTGCGCATAATCTGCCATAGCGCAACACACGTGCAAACTTCCATACAGATTTAACTACACAAGTATGACAATCATCAAGATAACATGTGTATGTAAAGGGTTTTTCATTAAGCGTTGGCTACTCTTATATTTAATTATAAGAAGGTGAGTGTTAGATATCATAGCAAATTTTTTATTCGTTTGAAAGGCCTATCCCACTGCGTGCCATAACTGTAAAAAAAGCTTAACCGACCTCGTTTTTTTCGAAAACCGATTATTTACGATCGAAAATAATCGGTTTTGGGTAAAAAACTAATGTCGAAGATTATGTCCTTAAGCTTATTTGGCGGGTTTTGGTACGATTATATCTGTGACAATAAGGAAAAAGTGCTTAAGTCATATTTTACTGTTTTGCAGGAAGGCAATTTTAAACCTTAAAAGAAGATTTTTGGAAATTCATTTCTGATGCAGTTAAATTGGGGAAATTCGGTTATTTATTTTATATTATTTAGAAACACCTCGTTCTACACACTATAACTAATGAATTTAATTTTAAATATACCAATGTGTAAGCTAAATTAAGCTATTATTCTATATGAGATTATATTGTTGATATTATTATTATTATTATTATTATTTCTTTTACGCCAAATCGTGATCCCATAGTGCCAAATATAAGACCCTGAGTCGAAAAAATTAAGCACCAATTTGTTGCTCCTGAAAAATCGCATAAAACAATTCCTTTTTTTCTCAGAGGTAGTTTTGAATACGTAGCTTGCAGGAGTGCCATTAACTCAAAATTTGCTTATCTCGATTTAGGCACTTTTTTGCTGTTATCCAAGCAGATCAAGCAGATTTTTCAGGAAACTTTCTGGCGTTTCTGAAGGTTTGAATTGCAAGATGATAGCAGCTTTATATTGAGCTCTGGCTCGTTCGATGGAGGGGGCTGCGCTTATGCAGAGTATCCGTGATATCACAATGGGCTAAAAGTGGCTAAGTGAGTCTGGGACTATGTCTGCCGCACTAACCTAACTTTAACCTAAAATCTAACTTTAATAACAGAGATAACCAAAAACTTAAAAAATGGCTTAAGGGTTAATATATAGTCAAAGTGTTGCCAGTAAAGTGTTGGCAAAAAAAAAAAAAAACAATGCGAACAATTATATAATTATTTGTTAAAACTAGTTTATTTCTGATGTTAAAGTAAATTTTCCGACTTAAAAGTGTTCTGAGACCTATTATAGAATTTCACGACAAATATTTTCGCAGAATATTTCAACTACATACAATCCTGTTTTAAATGTAATTTTAAGTTTTTTCAAAAATTTTGCAAAAACGGCCCATTTCCAGAAGAGTTAAAGGGTTAATGCATACCAATAAAATGTTGCTTGTAATGTTGTAGATAAATGTTGTGAAGCTAGTATATACCAAAAACTTAAGTATCACACGATTTTCTACATTTTGTTTTACTACACAAGGTATAACTTTAAATAGGCCGTAAAATGGGTTTCAGATGTACACGTTTGAAAGGCTGATATACCTACATATATCTTTTTTTTTCCCTCTAAAGAAATAAGTTGAAAGTACATTGATTTTTTTCGTATATTGTTCAGTGTAATAAAAGCTTTCATTGATTTAAACTTTTCTTCTACCCGAAATAGGCTATTTGGGCCCAATGTGACTCTGCCCCCTCAGAAAAATGAGGTCCAAGATCAAGATTTAAGCTGTACTTATACTATACTTTTTCTTAGATTGTGTGCAGCTTTAATTAAATATGCGTTTTAAAACTGCATATTTATTTCCACTTAATTTTTTAATTCCCCAACTGGGCTGCGCACAGTGTCTTGAGTTCATATAACGAGCGACCAAAAATGTAAAGAGTTATCGTAAAGAAATGAAATTTGGAACACATGTTTTAATTGCTAAAATACAATCACGCCTAAAATTTGGCAAATTTTAATTTTTTTTAAATTTCAAGGATTCGTGTCCTGAAATAAAAAAAAATTACCATAACAGCTAGAAAAAATAATTGTAACTTAATGAAATTTTGTACAGACATTAATTTTAACATATTAACTACTTCGTCAAATTTTCATGCAATTTAGAGGCATGCGTATCCTATGCCTCAAAAATGTCCTTTTTCAAAAAAGTTAAAAGGAGCAAAAAAATTTATTTAATTTAACTTATAATGAGTAAAATTTTTAATATAGAAGGAGTTATCGTAAAGAAATGAAATTTGGGACACTTGTTTTAATTGCTATAATATAATCACACCTAAAATTTGGCAATTTAAATTTCAAGGATTCATGTCCTTCTTATATATCTTGAAATAAAAAATTACCATAACAGGGAAAGAAATGGTTGTAACTTAATGCAATTTCGCACAGACATTACTTTTAACATATTTAATGCTTCGTCAAATTTTCATGCAATGTAGAGTAAGGATTCACATGCCTCAAAAATGTCCTTTTTAAAGAAGTAAAAAGGAGCAAAAAAATTCATTTCATTCAACTTGTAGTGAGATAAATTTTTAACTTTATATAATATATAATAAAAATCACATCTACAATTCGGTTATTTAAATTTCTAGGAGTTGTGTCCTTTGCATATATCCTGGAACTAAATAATGTACTGAAAATATGCAAACTCTAACTTAAAAAATATTGTGAAATTAAATTGTAAGGGGAAAAAGCTGGTGGACAGGAGTACAAAAAAATTTAAATCAACTAAATTGCAGAAAAATAGTGTGAACGTATGAAAAATATATTTTTCAATGTTTTTTTCTTCTAGGCCACTTAACTTGTACTTCTTCACTTACATTTGTCTTTCTTGCCATTTTCATTATATCTAAGTAACTGTACGGATATGAGTTACAAAATATATACAAATATAATCCAACCATATTATAAAAATATTCCACTTATATTTTATTGTAAGTTTTGCTATAATATCAACACTTTTTTAAATTAACCTGTTAAAGTTTGCATATGTTCTTGCCATATTTCGCAATAGTTGCATACTGACCTAAAACTGTTGACTTTGAATCATCTAAACATTAAAAAAAAATCAACCTTTTTCAATATCGCACACAAAGTAAAACAATATTTTAATATTTAACCGACTTCGCGACAGTGTGCGGGAGCTTGTTGAAACCACATGTTGTCATTGATGTCAATTCTGGCCGAGATGTTTGCAGTATACGTAGATGGCCTAGCCAAAGTCATTTTAAAATAAATATGAACACTTGATGTCGTCAGCCCGGATTCCACATCAAATAGTGACTTTTTTTGGATGCATGGGATGATCTTGGATCTCGATAAGGATTAGTATCATACCAAATTCGACAAATTTATTTCTTTACGCAGTCATTCACCTAGAAATGGATAAAATGCCTTTAGATAAGTTTTCGATAAAAATTAGGGTCAGTTGATAATTTTTTCCAGAGCCCATTAAGGGAATATACGTTATTGTGTATGGTCGCTTACCTTTGGCCCCTGGGTTCTCGACAGATCTTGCATTTCGTTGATGTAGGGGTAATGGTTGATGGTTTACTGAACTAGTGGACTAAAACTTATCTATCACTCTGCAAATAGTCTTCTCTGTAGGATGAATATAGTGACCGCAAAATGGGAAAAGCGAGCAACAATCTTAACATTTGTATGAGCTTTTGAAAACTATACCCATCTTTATTAAAACAGACTGAATAAATGTTAGCCAATTCGACAGTTGTTGTTCTAACACTATGGTCACTCTTACTAACTGTCAAAGTGCGAAAGTCCTTGATAAAAGACCCTTTATATTTTATTTTGATATGTGAACATTTTAGTGTAAGTTTATAAGTGTGTGCGTGTGCGCTTGAGACATGTTGTAGGCACTATACTACTAAGCAGTTGTATTAGTAGTTGTTGCAGAAGTACTTACTTTACTTTGTATGCACAATGTTTAATTTAAGGTGGGTGTTCATTCCTGGCACTAATACAAATTAATTCAGAAGGATTTCTTTTTTTTTAAGAAAATAATTTTCATTAAGATAAACTATATAAAATATATAAAAAAAAATATATTACATACGTTTGTATTTGCATTTTGTTGAGATATGAGAATTTTGTAAATATTTGGCTGAGCACCCTACTGCACTGCTATACTGCTGTACTGCGAAATATGACAGTTTAAGCCAATTGCTTGTTCTTTGGTGTGTTTTTTCGCTTTTAATATTTATTCACTTTTTACTTTGGTTTTTGTGTATTTCCTGCAAACTTTTGCTTATACACTGACAGTGTATCCTTTGCTTCACTTCAGATTGCATATGCGAGTATCCATATGCATGCAAGACAAATATGTGTGTGTATGTGTGTATGTGTATGTATGGGAGTGTGTGGTACCTTTAATAAAATGCAAATTACAGACAACAATTTTACTGTGCATAAATTGTGTGGCTTTCTCCTCTTTTTTTATGCATGGCAGTGTGTGTGAGTTTGTGTGTGCGTGTGTGTTTGTCTTTATTCTTTTGTGAATTATTTATAACTGTATTAAAGGACTTTTCACGATAACACAATAGCTAGCAGTCGTAGAAGAAGGTGCTGCTCCACTTACAGTGCAATCATGCCAATCATTATATCCCTCTTTTGTTGAACCGCACTGAATACATTATACGTCCATTGATTTTCGTAATCATTTGCAAAATTTTAAGTATTATCAATTATCCAAACAAGCGGGATTGTTGCAATTTTGTTTCATTTAATTTGTTTTAGTAAAGTAATTGTGTTTTATTTCTTTTTTTTTTCATTTTATTATTTTCTTCATGGGGGAGTAACTTTAATTGGCTTTCTTTTTGTGTGGGTGGACTAAACGGATATCTTTTATGGTATTATGCGGATTGCTGAGATTCTCTTTATGTGTATATTCTATATAAGCATGTTGTTGGCTATAAAATACAATATAAAAATTTTATATAAAAGAAATATATAAGCTAAAGCTGCAACAGCTTATAAACCATTCTTTAATAAGCTGTATGATTTTTTTGTTACTATAATCATATATTTTTTTCTACTCGTTTACTACTACGATTAAACTTTTGCTTAATTAATTAAAAAGTTTAATTGATATAATTAAATTTTTAGGAGTTTTTTTATAATTGATGCTGTTGGTTGGAGAAATATTTTTTATGTTTAGAAGAGGTGATATAAATTAGTTTTTCTTATGCGGGTGTTGCCTCAAATCCAATATTCGTGAAAAAACTGACAGCAACGGAATTCTTCACAATCGAATCATCGAATGATTCTTTCAAACATAGTCGAGCATCAAAATTTATGCACAATAATTTTGGCATGAGCCAGTCAGTCGAGGCTTTTTTTGTTGCATAAATTTATTTATTTATTAAAGCTATGCTATTTATGTCACGACGCAGCAGCTGAGACTTGATTTTTGTAACAAAAATAGTCGACGCTATTACAGTTATGAATTTATTTTTGTTTTGATTTCTTTGTACTTAAAACCAGAGTACGAAAATAAACGAACCAAACTATTTGATTGTGTTTTTTTTTATTGGTCTTTAAAGTGATTGAAACAAAAACAAAACAAAAACAATGATAAATATTGCTCAATTTGTTTTTGTATTGTTTTTGCACATGATTACAAATCAGAGAACACAGCCGACCGGCTGTAAGCCGGCTATAAAAGCAAATACTGGGAAATAAATGGAAACGTTTTAAAATATATGTGCGGCGAATTTGACATCATCATATAATATAATTTTATTGCATTGTTATTTAACACATTAAGTTTGTTTTATATAGCTAAGCAGCATAGCTATGCTGCTATGTCCTAAGACACCTCTCTTCTTTTGTAATGTAAAGAACTGGCGGAATGAGTAAATGAAATGATCGTTTTAAGTACTCTTTGAGTATTAGTTGTCAAAGAACTATGAATGTATACGGTTAAAAATTAAAAATACGGTCGTGTGCAAACATACTCATTATTTTTAATCAGAATACGTATAACTATAAACACATTTTTTAAATTACGCAGCACAAACGACAGCAACTAAAATTTATAGACTGTATAAACTACACTCGTGCGCATGAGTATAAAAATACTCTGACTGCTAATCGGCTACACATGTATATATACAGGGCTATTTTATTTAAACACACACATAAAACATGTTTTCTAATAGAGCCACAGACACACATTCACATACACAAATGTGTTTATATGGTGGCAAATAATGAATAAATATCCCGAATATCATGCGTATATTTTTTGTCCGACTAAATATCCCTACTCTTGAGTAGAAGCACACCCCGACTAAAAAGAATGACAGAGACTCAATACGCTTGACACGCATGTGCCGTTTTACTTTTAGTTGTATCGTATTTCACTTTTTCGCATAAACGAAGTAGAGGTGCTCTTGTATGTTGGAATCGGCCTTAGTCATAGTTGCTTGAGAGAAAAAAATGTGCTACAATTATGATTATACGCAGCTACTAAAATTTAAACTTTTTAATTAAGTATATTTTTTGAATGAGTACTCATTGTCATTCTTCGATGTCAATCCGTATCGTACAAACTTATTTTATATCTTATTTTTTATTTTTATTTTTTAAGCCTTCGTGGCATAAAATGAGTTTTCTCCAACTCACTTGGCCTTGAATTTACAAACCAACAGCACCACAATACATAACTTATTCAATTTAAGATTTGGTCTCAATAAGCATTTTTATTTCTCAATTAATTTATCTGCACATTTATATAATTTTATACTGAACAAACCATTACAACTACAAAAGACTTATACAGAGAATCAAACGCACACGTCTACATTCAAACCATCACCTCATATATTTATACATGGTCCTTCGAGTCGGATTTAAAATGTCGCAGGTCAGAGTGCATAAATCAATTTTACGGGTCTGGTACATTCTTAAAAGCAAAGACAATTGAAGGCAGTTCTCAGGCATAGATTCCAGCTTTCATGTTCTTCTATATCAAACAGAATTCTGCTTCTAATTATGAAATTCTTTCAATATTAATACATGTTTCTTATTAAAAGTTAATGGTGCTTTAGTTTTATTATTTCTATTATTCTATCTATGTATTATTCTAATAGATGCTAAAAAAAATTCAGGAAAATAAAACATTGCCAGTAATATTAATAATAATAATACTTAAATATTCACATCTACTCTGTCTGTTTGTTACATCGTGTTAAATACCCATTTGATTTTGTGGAAAATTAAAGAACATAAGCAAATGGCCTTTAAAACATTTGCTTATCTTTTATTATAAATACTTTAGGTCTCTGCTTTGTTTCATTGTGTATTATTTGTTTTCAAAAATATTTTATGTTACAAGGACCCTTTCTTAGGAAAATACAAAGACATTATTTTTCTTTTTTTTTCTTATTAACTTCTCTGGTTCGATTGTTGGGTTATTCTGTTTACTGTTGGCAGGTGTTAATGCCCTCAACTTTACTTTGAATATGTGTGAACTCCTTAAAATAAAGCTCTCACATGTTTCAACATAAATTTAATGCATACACATATTTAGGTGTGAAAGCATTCTTAAAATGCTCGTGAAGTTGTTATTTTCTTTTCTTTTCTATTGTTTCGGTCTAGTGACCTGCTTTTTTCAAGAGATTCTCTAATTGCAAGAAGCAGGAAACTCCAAAACGTGTTAACCAGTAAAAGTTATAGGAGTTGTGGTGGTAAAGGACTGGCTGGCTTAAGTTGCAGCACAGTGTGCTTTGTTTAATTGCCCCTAACTAAACTTTTATTTTTAGGATTTTTGTTCTTTCAAGGAACATCTTCAAAGGGGATGGTGGGAGGGGGTGGGAAAGAAGATAAACAAGAAGAGCTTACTAAATGTCATTAATATTTTCTATAAGAACAAAATCAAGCATATTTTCTATAAGAAGATTGTGCAACCAGATACTCAATATTATTTTCTCTAAGAGGAACCTGCCATTTCATAGTCAATAATTTTTTTAAACCAGATATTCACTAATATCTTATAAAAAAAGATTGTGACATCACAAAACCAACCACCTTTTTTTATAGAAAGATTACGTGATTCGAGCAACTTTTCTGTAAGAAAATAAGAAAATTGTATAATCAAATAGTCAACCATGTTTTCTATAAAAAGGTTGTGTAATCAAATAGTCACTAATTTTTCTCTATAACAAGATTGTGTAATCACATGGTTAGGAAGCAGGCCCAATTGGGTCCATTGTGATTAATTTGTAATCACATAGTCAGCCATCTTTTCTATAATAATATGATTTAAGCAGTTAGTCAACCACCTTTTCTGTAAAGAGAAACATGTCATTCCATAAGCCAATCATCTCTTTTATTAGATATCATGATTGTATCATGATTGTATCATGATTGTATCACCATGTAGCAAACCATCTTTTCTATTAAAAGATTGTGCAAGCATAAAGTCCACCGCATTTTCTGTAAGAAAATTGTTTAATAAAATAGTCAACCGTCTTTTCTCTAAGAGGATTGTGTAACCACATAGTCAATCGTATTTTCTGCAAGACAATTGTTTAATAAATAGTCAACCATTTTTTCTGTAAGAATATTGTACAATCACATAGTCGAACATCTTTTCTATAAGAAGATTTTGTAGCCACATAGTGAACCATATTGTGCAACCACATAGTCAACCATCTTTTCTATATGAAGAGTGTGCCATCACTAGTCACCCATGTTTTCTATTAAAGGGGTGGACCATCATACATTCAACAATATCTTCTATAAGAAGATTGTGCAACAGGACCAACCATATTTTCTATAAGAAGAGTGTGCTATCAGATCGATAACAATCTTTTCTATGAGAAAAATGTGCCATATTTTCTATAATAAGAGTATGACATCACTCAGCCAAACATTTTTCTACAAGAAGAGTATGGCATCACATAGTCTCCCATTGACTAGTAAGCCGCCTTTCCCATAAGAATATTGTACAATCTCAAAGTGAAGCAGTTTTTCTTTGAGAAGAATATGCTATCACACAGTTCACCCTATTTTCTATAAAAAGAGTCACATAATCAATTATCTTTTCTGTAAAAAAGGTTTGCCATCATTTAGTCCTTATATTTTCTATAAGAAGAGTGGGCCATAACAAAGTCAACCAGTTTTTTTTAATAAGAAAAGCGATAGAAAAAATTATTGATTAAGTGATAACACAACCTTCTTACAGAAAAGAATTATTGACTATGTAATGGCACATGGTTATAGAAAAGATGGTTGACTCTCTTGTTACAGAAAATATGTTGAATATGTGCCGGAACATTCTTCTTTTAGAAAAGATGGCTGACTATGTGATGACATATTCTTCTTATAGAAACGATAGTTGACTATTCGTTGGCACACTCTTTTTATAGAAAATACTTTTGACCACACACACTTTTCTCATATAAAGGCTAATTTGCGATGTAATGGCACACTCGCCTTACAGAAAATTTAGTTGTCTATTTGATTATGATATACTCTTCTTATAGAAAAGATGGTTGACTATATGATGATATACTCTTCTTATAGAAAAATTGTTGGCTGTGTGATGGCGTAGTCTTCTTATGTAGATGATGGTTGTCTACGTGACAACACACTCTTCTTGTTGAAGATGGGATCCTGTTTCCTAAATGACATAAGGATACTAATAACCATACTTTCATGCAAAATGCATATTTGTAGTCATCAAATGAAAATTAATCTAGATAATTTAGCATTCCGAATTGAAGAATTTGCAAAAAAATTGCATCGATTTGTTAGTGCATATATTTTAATAACTACATATTTTTGCATATTTTATAATAATCAAATATGTTTTTGTACGTAAATTGTCGCTTACGATAAAATTATGCAGCCTGTATCTTAGAAGTTATCATTTTGATAATTCTAAACTAAAAACATAAAATTTTAATTTCAATAAAAAATTTTATTTTCCACAATGTCCTTGATAAAATTTTTTTTTTATCTATTTCAAATATCTATTTTAATAGCTTATGCTAGCCAAAATGAAATGCAACAGCTGCATAAAACAACATTTACATTTAATAAATTCTTTTCTTTATTTAAATGAAATTATTCTATTATGAAGATTTCAACTGACCTGCTATCAAATGTAATGTATGTCATAATTACTCTAGTATAATTTTATTAATTAATATTTTACTCATACACTGTCAATTCGCTCAGAATATTTGTTACACTCTAGAGTTTAAGTGGTATTTTTATTTAATTTTCTTTACTGTGTATTCTAAGAAATTCTATGGCTCTATAATTTCAATTTACTTAAAGTCATCATAAGCATTCGCATATAAACGCATACACACAGATACTCAGGCACACTTTCGCTTAAAGCACGTGATAGGAAGTACATACATACAATTATCTAACCAATGTCAAATGGAAAACTACACTTTTGTGTGAGTGAGTGTGCTTATTGCATTTGAAGAAGAAAAAAAAAATGCTTTCATTATAATTAAATTTCTTACACCGCCCAAACATTTTCTCTAATGCATGCATTAATACAAAAAATTACACGCACATGTATGTAGGTTGTCTAAAGCATGCACAAACCTGCAAACACATACAAATACACACACACACACGCACACATCTAGACAAGTAGACTTAAATGCATTAGAAATCTCTTCAAACACTTCAATGTCTACAAGCGCTTGTGCTGGTGGTGTGTTTATGCGTGTGTGTGTGTGCAATAAGAGTAAATTAAATTAAAACATTCATTTGAAATAATGAAGAAGAAAGACATTGCAAAATATAGTTGTATGTAGAAGTAGAGCGAGCGGCGGATGGAGCGGAGCGGGAGAAGCAAAAGTAAAACCAGAAGTCATCATGTTTTTAAGTTGTGATTTCTACTAGATTTAATGGTATACGCTCGTCGTATGCATCATAAAGTTTTATGTATGCAATATTTTATAGTTTTATAGTGGAAATTAAATCTAGGCCGACGTTTTACAGTGGCGGTTAAAATAAAGTAAATTTTTTTACTTTTACGGCCCTTTCTATAATGTACAATTAAAAGCCAACAGGGATATTAACGGCAACTTTTCTTTGAAGGACTTTTAGTTAAAGTTCACCACATTAACTATTAACCACACATTGTGAAAAGCGACATTAGTTGATTATAATTTTATAGCCTGCAGTAGGAGTTTGAGTAGTTGTTCATATGAAAAGAATCCTACAAGATATAGAACACTCTTCATTAAGGGCCTTGATACATTATCACACAGAGTCGTGTGATTTTTGAGTTTATGAAAATTTTCAAATGACAATAACAATTCATCAGACCAGGGTTGTATTTTTTCGTTTATCGTACTATTGTGTAAGATAGTGAGTCATGGCCTTAATTGTAGAAAAATTTAATTAATAATTTAAAATAAGAAAGATCTAATTTTCGGGCCTTTTCTAAAAATCACGATGATTTCAAATCACTTCATTTCAAAAATGAACTATTAATGGTTGATTTTTTAGTAGATTTTTATTATATTTTAAGTTTTTGTCATTTCTAATAGAATATTTTATTCTAACTTCCAGCGCTGTAAGTTGTGCAGTTTACAAATCAGATTTTAAGCTTTTGTTAATTTTTTGAAATTACCATGATTTGACATTTCGTGATTTGTAATGGCCTTTTGCTTTGTTTTGTTTCTCACTGTAAATGAAAATTAAATTTTCTGCTTTTATTTATTTTTTCAAATTGAGAATCATTAAAGAATATAACTACATTAAACATATTTTGTAATGCAATACTTTCAGGAAATAATTTAATTGTATCAGAGTTATTTAAAAAAAAAATTATTAAGGCTTAATGAAGGATTTATAAAAAATATTTTCATATAAAATTGTTCTTTACTAATCCTTTATAAAGCCTTAATATTTTTTTTTAAATAAAATCTTTAGTATTTAAGATGTGCTGTAATTGAAATTAAAGTTGAACGCTGATACTTTCATAAAATTATATTATTTGTTAAATCATGAATAATAATAAAATCGAAATGAAAATTCTAGCAATTCATATTTAAGGCTGTTGAATTGGCCAAAGGTGTCTATTAGGCATTTCAACTTTGCTATACGAAAAGAAATTAGAGAAAAGTAATTTAAAATTAATTTGAGAATTGCTCTGTCATGTTATCGATTTGATGACATGATTTATCCAGTTTAATTTAAAAAAAAATAAAAAAATAAAAAAACGTTTTAGAAAACCATTAATAAAAAATTATATAATTTAAGTTCTATATATATAATAATAATGCATACATACATATCGTTAGCTGAAATGCAAAGTCACGTAACTACAAAATTTTGTATTTTATAGGAGAGAGCAGAGCTGTGAAATTTCGATTACGATTAGTAATCAATTCGATTACATTTTAAAAATAATTGTAATGATTATATAATTGCCTTCAAAAAAATTGCTGATAAATAATTGATTACGATTACTAATAATGGAAAAGTAATCTGAATTACTTAAAATTACTAAAGATAATCAAAAAGAATCAAAAGTAATCAAAAAGTAATACGACTACTTTCTTACTTTTGATTCTTAATAAATAATCGAAAAGAATCAAAAGTAATCCTTAGAAGTAATCGGATTACTTTTTGATTACTTTTGATTCTTTTTAATTATTTTTAGTAATTTTAAGTAATTCAGATTACTTTTCCATTATTAGTAATCGTAATCAATTAATAATCGTGCGAAACTGAATATAATCGTAATTTAATTATTACTTCACCTTAAAAAAAAGTAATCAAATAAGTAATCATTGCGATTACTAATCATTACTTAACAGCTATGGGAGAGAGAAAAACCTAAGCAAAATTATTTAAGTGAGTGAAGTTAAGTTTCTTTATTTAAATTTTTAATTAGGCTGATTATTATGACAAAGGATTGAACATTTGTAGGGGCATGTGTTTCGATGTAATACCCAGTAATTAATTTAAAATAGGATTTTACGTCGTTTTGCTTTAGTTAAGTAGTTTTGAATTTCAGATGAAGATATATTAAAGGTAAATGCAGAGCCAAGTGCATTAATGTAGAAACAACAAATTAAAAATATTACTTTGAAAATTGAATTTTAGTACAGAATAATCATTAAAAGAATCGTTTGACAGCTTGTTTCCAATTTTATTTAAAAAAAAAACCTGCCAATGAAAAACACGTTCACTCTCTATGGATGCACACTTTTGATGGATGGGAACTTTTGCAAAATAAATGCTAAAAAAGAAGAGAGGTGTCTTAGGACACCCGGCTATAGCTATGCTGCTTAGCTATATAAAATAAACTTAATGTGTTAAATAACAATGCAATCAAATTATATTATATGATGATGTCAAATTCCCCGCAAATAATTCAAAACTTTCCTATTTATTTCCCATTATTTTATTTTCTAACTGCGTGGGATTAATGTATAGTTTGTGGCCGGCTCACAGCCAATCGGCTTCATTCTCTGGTTTGTGCTCGTATGCAAAAATAATACAAAAACAAATTGAGCAATCGTTATCATTGTTTTTGTTTCACTCACTTCAAAGAAAGAAACAAGACAAAATCTGTACAAAGAAATCAAAACAAAAATAAATTTATAAATGTAATAGTTTCGATTATTTTTATGACAAGAATCACGTTCTAACTCCTGTAACGCGCTGTAAAGAGCATAGCTACAAAAATCCAGAACTTCTAAAGAAAAAAATTTTTTTGCCTTGATTTTTTATAATTTCATCCATAACATAAATCGGATAATTTTTAAAAAAGTTACAAGCCTCATAAGTTTTTTTTGAGTCCCAGGTGGTCAACTTTGGCCCGCTGTAACTCCTGTCCTGCTTAAGCCAAAAAGGCTCACAAGATTTATTATAAGGCTTAAGTACTCCTCTAAAGAAGTTCGGAATTTCAGACAGTAGTTTATAGTTTACAGATTTATTACCATTTGTTTTGCAAAAGTCTTACTGTCAGATGTTGGTTTGATAGTCAAAACAGCTTAATATAATCTTTAGAAACTTTCAGTTTTGCCACCATATATTTCAAATAATTTAAATTTCTTTTTAATCGAAAACGATTTACTTTACTAATTTTGATGTAATAAAAGTTTTATCAAATTCTAATTTTTCACTTTTGTCATCATTTTTTGCATCAACAGTATTTCCGAAGTTTCAGAATCCAATCAAAAAGTTTGTTATAAAAAATGTCGTTTCTTAACGTTTCAAATTTCTATGGGTGGGAAAAAAAACGAAAATTTACATCAAAAATATTTTTTCCATACAAATTTCAAAACGTAAATATTTTTTGTACCTACAAAATTTACCCTTAAAACTATATTGATATAAAATAAATTTATGAAGAGAAAGATTTATATAAAAATATGTACCCTCATATTCACAAAATTTTAAATTAATTTGAAATGTATTTTATTTAAAATTTTTCATACAAAATTTTCCTAAAAAGGATTTCAAATTCACTTTTAATTTTTTATGAATATAGTGGGTAAAATATAAATTAACAAATAAAAATTATTTGTATACTTATGTTTATGTATAGGAGCGCTGTAGTAATTGTCTGCAAGTTTATCAAAATAATGAAGTTTACGTTGGACTGTGCAGGACATTCTATTTTCACATGAACATGGAAATGTTTATTGCGTTTGTGGCCTAGAGAGAAACAGTGCGGATATGTTAATAACTCTATGAAGGCAATGAAAAATAAACTTATTTTCACTTATTAAAACGAAATAAGAAAATAAAATTCACTTAACATTATAAAAATTATTTCTGATTAACTGATCATGTATAAAAAAATTAAACTCACACGAATGGATAATTTGCTCCTTGTTTTGAAGTCGGTTGAAAAGAAAAATTCTTGCAATTGCAACCCTATATAAAAATCATTAGAATTGATCCAAATTCTCATTACTTCCGGATCACAAGTTTGGGATATTATTGATTTCCTTGCAAGCTCTTTTTTTTGGGTTTTTGTCGTTGCTATTTTTATTTCTTTCAATTGTGCTCATGAACAAAGCGATTGCAGATATATGAAAAGGTTTTATCTTTGTCGGAAACATTCTCGAAATGTTTTCTTTATTTTTATATCTTGATTTAGACAGCTTTAATGAACTGGCCAAAATAGCTTGATCTACCAGATTATTTAAAAATGGTTGAAAAAGCTTAAAGTTTTTAAGAAATGTTCTAATCTTTCAATTTTTTAAACAGTTTAAGAAACTTTCACAGATGCCAACAATAACATTTATTTTAATATAAATACATACGAGGGCGGTTCGGAAACTTCTTAGCCTAGCACAAAAAGCGCGGTATAAACAGAAAAAAGTTAAGTGTTTTGGAAATTTCCATCTCTGCTATGAACACATGTTAAATTTTGTTTCGATCTGGCAACTCCTTCATATAGAAACAGGTGTTCACAAAAGACGCATCCGCGATTTTTTAACAATGGAAAAATTAGAAATGCGTGGTGTCATTAAATATTTACATAAAAAAGGTTTATCGGGACAAGAAATTCATAATTATATGGTGAATGTGTTAGGTGAAAGTGCTCCTTCATATGCAATTTAAACGTGGTCGTACAAGCATTGAAGATGAACCACGTAGTGGACGTCGAAAAACAGCAACAACAACAGAAATTGTAGCCAAAGTGCATGATATGGTATTAAATGATCGACGAATAAAAGTGCGTGAAATAGCTAATATCATGGGCATCTCAAATGATCGAGTCCATTTAATTTTGCATGAAGAATAACAGATGAAAAAGCTTTCTGCAAGATGGGTGCCGCATTGGTTAACAGTCGACCAAAAACGCATAAGAATGAACATTTCTCAAGCTTGTTTGGATCGTTTTAAGCGAAATAAAATGGATTTTAAGCGTCGTTTCATAACTGTTGATGAGACATGGATCCACCACTATACTCCAGAGACAAAAGAACAATCCAAACAATGGACTGAAGCTGGAGGAAGTGCCCTAAAGAAGGCGAAAACAATTCAATCGGCTGGTAAGGTTATGGCAACGGTTTTTTGGGACTTCAAAGGTATTTTATTGATTGACTATCTGCAAAAGGGTAAAACAATAAATTCAGAGTACTATTGCAACCTTTTGGATCAATTAAATGTACAAATTCGAGAAAAACGTCCTGGCTTACAACACAAAAAAATTGTTTTTCATCAAGACAACGCACCAGCGCACAAGAGTGTTTTAACAATGGCTAAAATCAACGAATTAAAGTACGAGTTGCTTGACCACCCACCTTATTCTCCTGATTTGGCTCCCAGTGACTTTTACATGTTCCCAAATCTAAAAAAATTCCTTGCTGGCAAGCGTTTTACCTCAAATGCAGATGCAATTACAGTTGTAAACCACTATTTTGAAGACCTTGAGGAAAACTATTTTAATCAAGGGATAGAATTGCTAGAAAAGCGTTGGACTAAGTGTATTGAAGTTTCAGGAGATTATATTGAAAAATAAAAATATTTTTGAAAAACTAACTATTCTCTTTCATTGATAGGCTAAGAAGTTTCCGAACCGCCCTCGTACAATAAGTATTCATAAATATACACACAAACATACAAAAACATATCAAGCCTTTATTGCAATATAGTTATAACTCAAAAATTGCATTTTTTACACATAATACTCATAATTTGTTTAATGTTCTCATAAGAAAAATATGTTGCTTCTTTATTGCAACATAGTCATAACTCAAAAATTGCATTTTTTATACTTAATAAGGTAGAAAACTTTGCCATAATTTATTTTAAGTTGTGTAAAAATTTCGTAAAAACGGATTCTACACTCATGTCCTTTTTTTATATCTTCCTTGACCTAAATATACATTAAAGCTTTAAAATCACTTACTGCCACTTTTTGACATAATACTATTTTCCAATTAAGAAGCGTTATGTTGTAGAGGAAGTAATTAAAATGCTTTTAGAAGTCATTTACATGAAATAACATTAAACAAAACATCAAGCACTAATTGAATGAAGGAATACATTTTTACCATCATCATAGTCGTATCAGTATCATCATGAGTGATCAGTGACAACATACACACACAAATATACAGAGCAACCACAACAACAACAACAACATGTTTATCGTCATCCTGTAGTCAAGAAACAATTACACACACACCATTTCATTTGCTCTTCCCATCACTCATTCATTTATGCATTTCGTTTACATTTATACTCCGTAATGAAATTGGAAATTATTTGATTTATAAATTAGTAAGTGAGCTCACAGATGTTTAAATGTTTATGACTAAGTGAATGTTCCTATTTGTGTGGATATTTCTTGTTCATTATAAAGTAGATAGTGGAAAACGTTTCATTATGGTAGGATGGTGTCAAAATCTTTTGGTTTAGAAAAAAAAATACAAATAAGGTTGAAATAGAAGTCCTATTTACGAGGACATACAATATTCTTTAAGTGCTATTAACATACTCGAATTCGAGCAGTGTTATACTTATGCTAAAGTCCTATGAACCTGGATCTCACATCCTGGTCACTTTGGTGTTGCCAGTTTCCAGATAAAATATAAGCTAAATCGAAAAGTTTCAAATAAGTTAAGAACAAGTTGCCGTCATTGCTACAAGCTCATGCAAACGATCTTACCTCCAAGGCAAACTACTTCCAAGCATGCCTATTAAACTCTTAACACATGCTGGAAGTGCTGAGTTTCAAATGACTCTAAAATACCCTGGAGACGACCAAATAAATCTGTCAGTTTATATAAGTAAGTGTTTTTTGCTAGTCTCTTAAAGCGAGACTAAAAAATAAATACGTCAATCGTCATTTGTATTTGGACTTTTTAGCGTTCGAATCAGTGAAACAGATATAGAAAAGAATAACGTAGCAGGACAATATCAATAATATTGTGATAGAATAAAGAATCGAGCTTAGAACTGCCATACCAGCGTAACAAGATAGATCGATGTGTCAAGGTCTTTGCCAAAAAAACTCTACACTGCAAGATAGACTGAATAAGTAAGTAAGTAAGATTTCGTACCAAAGCAGAGTTTAAATAATTTTTATTAAGCAATAAAATGCAATATAAACTTTTGTTCGTCCGCACCCTTCTCCCTCATTAAGAAGATTCACAAAGAAATTAGTGTTTTTTGTTTTGTTCAGCAGAGTTGGAGATGATCAATTAATCAGCTGTCAAATAAAAAGAGTCGAAAAACGAACTAACGACAATGGCAATACTCTTGTAAATTTCGAGTTGGTAAAATTGAGCTTTCATTACAAAAAAGCTTTCAGCAAAATGTAATACGATGAATCAAAACAATTCACATATTCCATTTGCAATAAAAAGCTGAGTGTAAAAAGCAGAAATCTACATAAACTGACACCACACACAGTGGACCAAACACAAAAGAACGTTGATGACCAGAGCAAGTTTTTGCGGCACGAGGGGCGCTTTTAAATGGCTGGCAGTAATCTCTGATACATAAAAATCTGTTCTACTTTGCAAAAAGGCTATTTGATTTTAAAGTGGACTAATAATAGCTTTTTGTGTCAATGATTGAAGGAATGGCTAATACGAAAAAAGTTGCATATGCCACAAAAAACTTGCCCTGCTGATGACTTTCGAAAACAGCTCGTTGTTCCGCTTTACTAAGTGTTTGGATTTAGCAGTTCATTAATAATTATCACATGTAATTTGGCTAACAAAGCGATACGAACTTTAGCCTAATCAAAGCATTAATATAAAAGTAAAAATTTTTTAATTTTCATCAGTCACTGCCAGAAGAAAACACTTTCAGTAAAGTGTGACTGTGACTCGCATACATAGGGTTCCGTACGGCCGCTACATATGTAATAATATACGAACTTTAGCCTATATAATTGAATATCTTACCTGATGTAGACATTTTTTTGAAAACTTTAAGTACCCGTTAAATTTTTTTTCGGTTTTAGGCGATTTTATTTAGCTGTGACGCTTTTTTTTAGCTTTGGTGCTTTTTGTTTCTGAGATTTTTTAGATTTTGTGCGTCTTTTAAGTTAGGTGTTTTTTTAATTTTTGGTGATTTTTTTTGGTTTTTGGCGATTAAGTTCTGTTTAATTCTGTTGAGTTTAGTTTTTTAGCTTTGGCGCATCTTTTCGTTTTGAGATTTTTTTCGATTTTTGGCAATGTTTGGTTTTTCAGTTTTGGCGTTTTTTCGTTTTGCTGATTTTTTCAGTTTTTGGCGATTTATTTTAGTTTTAGCGTTTTTTAGTCTTGGCGATTTTTTTCAGTTATGACAATTTTTTTAGTTTAGGCAATTTTTTCATTTTGGCGAGTTTTTATTTTGGGATATTTTCGAATCTATTCGTTTTGAGATTTTTTTCGATTTCTGGCGCTTTTTTATTTTTGGCTTTTTTTCGCTTTCGGTGATTTTTTCAGTTTTTGATTTTAGGGATTTTTTTAAGTTTTGGCGCTTTTTTTCCTCTGGCGATTTTTTCAGTTTTGGCGATTTTTTAGTTTCGGTGTTTTTTTCGTTATGCCGATTTTTTCATTTTGGCGATTTTTTCGTTTTGGCGCTTTTTATTTTGAAATTTTTTAGTTTTAGCGTTTTTGAAAATTTCAAGAGTTTGCCTCTTACGGTTTCCAAGATAAAGCAAGTTGTCTAAATTTCATTAACTGACAGAATAGCCTTTAATTTTTATTCTTTAAATTTCAGTGTTGTTGTTACATAAAAATGTACTAACTTTGAACATTTTAAGTGTCTGTATATTACAGTAGGATTTCGAAAATTTTCCTTGCTCGCCTTACATTAAATTTTTAACTGCCAATATTATAGCATATTCTGTGAAAATTTCAAGTCCGTAGCTCTCACGGTTCTCGAGAAAACAGCCTGTGATGGACAAACTGACATCCTAGCGAAAACAATAGGGTTCCTTTTCACCTTTGGTGTACGGTACCCCAAAAGCATGACTGCCTTCACACAACTGCGTGATTGATGAGTTTATTTTGAGCGTCTGCAGAGGGCACTTAAAACGAAGTTATCTTCCAAACTCTGTTAAAGATCAAAAGCATGCAAGATAAAATTATTTGAACAGGAAATTTATGCATATTTTTTAATAATTGAAATAAATTTCTGTGAGAAATCTTAACACTAAATAATTAAATTTTATTTCATCGTGCAAAAGATTAAGACAAGAAATAGATTTTTTTTTTCAAACTAAAACGAATACTAGAGAAAGAAGAATATTTTCCATAAGACAACTCATCAGCGAGTGTAGATAATGAAAACTTTACGCTAAATAAAGTTTAATTGTGCCACCAACGAAATATTTTTGCGCTATATACTCCACTTTGCACTTTGATTTTTTAGTTTCCTCTTTACTCTGCCACACCCTTGGACCTTAAACTTGCATATTGCTCCGTTATTTTTTTTCCAGTGATCCTTTTGGCCTTGTTAGCAGTGAGCATTAAGATTGTATGATTTTGACTGGTTAATTAAAATAAACATTTCCGTACGTTTATTTTTCTCATTCGGTGGAATTTCTGTTTAATTTTAGTCCTTTTTTGTGTGTTTGTGTTATTTTTGCTGAAGTTTTTCTTTCCTTCTGGGCCACAAGCATACATACGAGTATAAAATTTGTAGGTAAATACGAGCGAGCAGCAGAGCAAGGAAGCTGTGTACCAGCAGAGGGGCAGATGGAATTTGGACAAATGTTTTCTTTCCTTAATAGCTCAAGTATTTTTCTTCCTTTAACTTTTCCTTTTCTTTGGTGCTCCTTTTTGCTGCTTGCAATTGTTTTCTGTTAATATTTCCTTTAGTGGTTTTATTAAATAAATGAAGCAGCAGTTGTTAGTGGGGAAAGAAAAAACATTTCACTTGAAAGCACAATAAGACTTAGAAAAAGAAATTTGTTTGCTTAAAGGCAAAGTAGCCAAATGAAGTTGTTGCTTGGGCAAAATATATAGTTTTTTGCTCTAGTAGTTGTGTGTAGCAGTTTGTATTTTTTTTTTTTTTTTGGTATTTGCCGCTCGAAGCTTTTAAGTCAATTATAATGTTTTAAAGAAAAGCGCAACAGCTGCAGGAGCAACTTAAGCACTTTGTTACTTTTATTTTTTAATATTCTAAACGAAATTGCTAAACCCTACGCTAACTATATGTGTAAACAAGGATTTATTATTTGTTTGTTTGTTTGCAGTAAAACGCAATAGTACTCCTTCGTATAGCGTGCAATAGAAAGCGTCTACTTACCTATAGTTTTTTTGTATTTTATTTTTAGTTCGAGTGGCACTTCTTGTTTCAATTCTTGTGTGAATAATTTCACTCCAAATAAGAAGAATCTTATATTTCTTAAAGCACTTTTCACTTGGCATAAAAAAAATAAACCAGCAGCTACTAAATAAAGTTTGCCAAGTGTTATTTTCACGTAAATATTTCAATTGTTAGAAGTTTCTTGTTTTTTTTTTTTGGTTTGAAGCATAATTGTGTAAGGAAAGTTATTTTTTTGTTACACTTTCATATATTTATATTTTTATTGCCCAACACAATGACTGATAGTTAGATGGTAATTTACCAAAAAAAAGAAAAAAGAAAAAACTTTAAAGGAAAAGAGTTTGTGAAGCAAGCATAGTCACTTCAGACAGAACTTTTTAAATAAGAAAAGAAATATTATGATGCTTTCAAATTGATGCCAGAATTGTAAATGGTTTTCCAGAGCAGTTTATTTTATTTTTTTACTTTTTGTGCAAAAATAAATATGAAAGTGATGAAATAGAGAGTAATTACTGAAGCTGAAGAGTTTTTATTTTAGTTGCAGTTTTGTAATAATTTATATAAAAATTATTCTCGATTTTAATGGCAAAATTTTTTTATTTTAAAGGCCGTTTTTTTTTACTGAAAAAAGTTAAAATTTTTTTAAAGATTAGAGAGAGTGATGGCCTTGGATATCATAAAGTTTCACTTTCAAATGATACTGAAATTTATTTTCTTCTCTTTGAAAGAGCGAGAGATATATTTTTAACCCCTGACCAAAAAAGGGGTGTTATAAGTTTGTAGTGTGTGCCTGTGTATCAGTGTGTCTGTCTGTGTGATTTAGTTTCCTCTGTTTGAAAGGTGACTTGATCGAGATGGTTCTTAACGATGTTTGAAGAAAGTCCGTCCAGCCGTTTAGAAGATGTCACATCCTTTTCTACATATATCGGGGGTTTCTAAAATTTTTAATTTTTCTCTTAATTTTGTGAATGGAAACTACACAGAAAAAAATAAATTTAATTTTAAAAAACCAAGTTCATAAAAGCGGTAAATGAACGTGGACCTACAAAAAAATTTGTAGATTCTGATAACAATTTTGTAAAAATTTGAGTTTAACAGAGTTCGGCTAAACGAATTTTTTATTTAAGTGTCTTGGTGTTTATCTTGCTTGTTGATAGGCACAACGCACTGTTGTGCTCTTGTTGTTGTTTATTTTTATTGATCGTGTTGTATCCATGTAAATGCCGACAAGTAGCCGACAAACTACAAATAAAATTAGAACAAACAATTTACTGGAAACTCAATTTTATTTCAAACAAACATTTGTTTGAAAATTTTTTGGGTATGCGCGAAATTTTGATCTTGAAACTTATGTATCATTTTAAGGGTTTCGTACACCAAAGGTAAAAAGGATCCTATTGTTTTCGCTATGGTGCTTGCCTGTCCGTTTGACTGTCTGTCCGTCTGTCCGTCTTTCGGTCTTTAAGTCACAGGTTGTCTTTTCAAAAACGGTAAGAGCTACGGACCTGCAATTTTCACACAATATGTAAAACTTTGTCCGCTACACCAAATATAGCAAAGGCTATTCTATCAGTTAATGTTATTTTGAAATTTTGATAACTTGCTGTATCTTGGAAACCGTAAAAGGCAAACTCTTGAAATTTTCAAAAACACAAAAGCAAAAGAAAACCCAAAATAAAAAAAATCACTAAAACGAAAAAATTGCCAAAATAAAAAAAGCGCTTAAATGAAAAATATCACCAAAAATAATATAAATCGATTAAATGGAAAAATAAACCATAAGTAAAAAAGTCTTAAAAAAAACTAAAAAAATCAAAAAAAAAAAACACAAAAACTGAAAAATCGCTAGAAGTAAAAAAATTCCCTAAAACCGAAAAAAGAGATAAACCATAAAAAAGCGCCAAAACTAAGAAAAAGCTAAAAGAATTGCCATAAGCCGAAAAAAGTTTACCGGGTACTTAAATTTCTAAAAATTTAGATATTCGATTAAATAGGCTATAGTTATTATTAACAGGGCAAGTTTTTTGTGGCACGAAATTTGGTTTAAATTGGCTGGAAAAAAGCTCAGACATATAAAAATTAGTTCTAGGTTGCAACGAAGGTATATGGCATAAGGTATATAATGGCATATGCCACAAAAAATTGCCCTGATTATTACATTTCGTTAATATAGAAAGGCCCTAATTCATAAATTTTTTTAAATCGAAATTTTTGCATTTATCGATTCATTGGATGACATTCTTCTATCAAAATAACAAAAAACTTGATTTAAAAAAAATAATTAGTTAGCGCCTTTTAGTATTGAGGCAACAATATGTAGTGTCGGTACAGAACCCTTCCTGAGCGAGTAAAAGGCGCACTTTACTGAATTTGTTTTATTTTAATGGACAACTTCAAAAAACTTATTTCAAATATTATAAAGTTTTACTTCCAAATGACAAAGAAATTAATTTCTTTCTCTTTGAAAGAGCGAGCGAAAAATTTTGCACTTACTTTTAAAAATGGACCCTATGCACTAAATTTTGATCACAAAAGTTAATGTGTCATTTTTCTTATTAATTAAATTATTAGTGTTTTTTAATTTATTTCTTTTAATCCTTTTCCATGACAACATTTGCTTAAATACTCCCATCTTAAGCTGTTAATGGCAGCTGCTATAAAATTGCTATTAAATTTTACAACTATTAATCATATCAACTGTTGACTTTGATTAATCATATCAATTCTAATTCAATATCACTCTACGCTTCTCTGCACAACTCTACACTACACTCCACTCCACTCAACTCCACTTCAGTGCACAGCACTTTAAATGGAATAAATTCCACATACTTGCTGTTAAAGTTATTGAGGCAACAAACATACATATCTACAATATATTTCCTAATGCAAATCAACATTTCTTCATAGAGCGAACGTTCTTTGAACAATATTGTAGCAAAAACATACATATGTATGTATATTTAAAAAAAAAGAATTTTTTCATTATTGGCAAAATATAAGTACGAGTATGTATGCATATGCATATCTTTTTCTGGTTGTTGCAGCTATTTATTTATTTTTTATTTCAAGTCTTTATTCCAGTTATGATTTGCTCTACTTTCTTTTATATGAATTCTATCATGAATTTCTATTTAAACTTGACATATGCATCTCATAGATACATGTTGTTATAAATAATATCGAGTGTTTGTATTTATGCGATACTTAAAATGAATTTCAACTAAAAATGCTAAAATCGGCAGCAGCAGCATAAAAGGCTACGAGAAAGCGTTGTGTTAGAGGAAAACTAATTTTTTTTATTTTCTTTAAATCGCTTTAAAATTCATGGCATACGTGTGCAAATCTTCTTTAGTAAATTGAATTTCTCACGCATTCTTATTATACACTTTTACATTTAAAAAAAAACCTACACCAGCAAACATGTGTAGAGGGCACAAGCACGCACACACTTACACACTTGCACACTTACAGATACAATTTTAAACGAATACTGTTACAGACAGCGAGATGCTAACAGAGCGCAGCCATAAACTATTTTTAAGATTTATTGCAAAAGTTTAGAGCGTGTAACAGGAAAATTGCTATTGCTTCTGCTGATGGTGGATGCTGCTGCTACAGTGGCTTATACTTTTGCCTTTACACAAACAGTGGGATTAAAGAAAGTGAATATTTGCGAATAAGCCACAGTCCATAGCCACACTCAAAGCCAAAAATAAACCATTCCATTAATTAAAATTCAGTCTAATTTATGCACTTGAGCCATCGAAAATTTGTTTTTTTTTCGGTATCGATTTGCCTTTCAAACAAATAAAAAATGTCGATGATATCTCACGACAGTTATTCCTTTTCAAACCAAAAAATAAAAAGAAAGAATTTTCAAATTAAGACCTATTTTCGATTTAACCGTAAGTGACATTTAGTACAAAATTAACCGTTTTTAATCAAAATTTATGGACTTATTTGAATAGTATAAGAAAACCTTCCCCTGAAAACTTTAATTTTTCGAAAATAGCCTGCAAAATAATGTAGTCATGACCTACAGAAACATAAATAAAATCAGTAAAGTGCGACTTTGACTAGTTCACAAAGGGTTCCGCACGGTCACCACATCTGTAATACTATACAAACTTTAGTAATACTATACAAACGAAAACCTAACCTGATGTAGAAATTTTTTAAAAGCATTTTCTATTTTGGCGTTTTTTTTAAGTTTTAGCGCTTTTTTTCGATTTGCCGATTTTTTTATTTGGTTTTTAGTGATTTTGTTTAGTTTTAGCACTTTTTTAGTTTTGGCGCTTTTTTCATTTTGGGTTTTTCGATTCACAGATTTTTTTCGGTCTTGGCGTTTTTTGTTATTTATCATGATTTTTTTTGGTTTTTGGCGTTTTTTTATTTATGACGAATTTTCTCGGTTTTGGGCGATTATTTTTATTCTAGAAATTTTTAAGTTTTGACGCTTTTCTGGTTTTGGCGATTTTCAAATCTTGGTGCTTTTTCTTAGCTTTGGCGCTTTTTTTCTTTTTGCCGATTTTATTTTTGGTTCTTAGTAACTTATTTAAGTTTTAGCGATTTTTTTAGTTTTGGCGATTTTTTTGTTTTTGGCGCTTTTTTCGTTTTGGCGATTATCTAATTTTGATGGCGCTTTTTTCATTTTGCCGATTTTATTTTTGGTTTCTAGTTATTTTTTTTTTTTAGTTTTAGCGATTTTTTTTAGTTTTAGCGCTTTTTTCGTTTTGGCGCTTTTTTTCGCCGACTATTTTCTTTTTTTTTGGGATTTTGTATTTATGCCGATTTTATTCTTATTTTATTATTTTATTATTTATTTTAGCAATTTTTTTTAGTTTTGGCGCTCTTTTCTTGTTTTTGCGATTTTTGGCGTTTTTTAGTTTTGAAGTTATTTTCGTTTTTCTGATTTTTTTAAGTTCTTGATTTTTTTTTTAATTTTAGTGCTTTTTTCGTTTGTAGTTTTGTTTTTGTTTTGGCGATTAATTTTATTTTTGGTGATATTTTTCATATACGCGCTTTTTTATTTTGGCGATTTTTCGTTTTTTGTAAATATCAAGAGTTTGCATCTTACAGTCTCCAAGATACGAGTACAACAAATTGTAAAAATTACATTAACTGATAGAATACCCTTTAATATTGATTTTTTTAAATTTAAAAATATACTAACTTTAAAAATTTCAAGTGTCTTTACTATATATGTATAATTGTCTGTGAATTATATTAGGATTTCAACATGTTTCGTTGCTCGATTTAGAACGCCTTTTAAATTTAAGCTATCATATATTTGTTGTTGTAGCGGCAAAAGTTTAACATATTCTGTGAATATGTAGGTTCCTATTGTTCTCGAGAAAGCATCCTGTGATAGACAGATGGACAGCCAGACATTGTAGCGAAAACAATAGGATTCCTTTTCAACTGTTTTCAAAACTTCCACCTTTTTTTTGATGTCGGTTAAAAAGAAACTTTTAACCAATGTTAAGTTTGATATTAAAAAAATTTTTAAATACAAATATTATCTTTGGTAATGGTGCTGTCACCATAAGAAATCTTTTAATCAGTGCGAAATTTCATGAATGTTTTATTAGCCCACTGTTTGAACTGTTAGCGCGCGTTGTGCTGCTGCTGCTGTTATGCTGGCTGTGCCTTATATTCCCAGCATTCAGCAGAAACATAATCCTAGAGTAAATACTTTCAAATAAGCTACACGATGTTCCAAAGTTAAATGAAAAAGTTTTAAAGAACTTTTTATTCGCAGGATTTAAATTTAATTTTCTTTTGCTCATATCCCCTTGCATTCAGATTCTTTTTTCTTTTTTTTTTTTTTTTTGCAATATTTAAATCCAATTATTTTCTACTCGAAATATAAATAAATATAATTTTTATAAAAGCGTGAGTTTAATGTTGTAACAAACTTGGAAGCACACACACATGGATAACTAAATAGAAATATGTCACTATAATTATAACAATAAGTACGAGAAATGTATTTGTTATTTATGTATGTTTGATCTTGCCTCTTAAGGCGTTTGCGTGTTTAACCTCAATGGTTGCCATTTAGGAAAACTTCCGCTTTTGCGCTAGCGCGCCTGCTTCTTTGCAATTTTAATGTTTCCGTTTCTTAAGTTTTAAAACACATTTAGCTAAGCAAATGGCAGCAACATTTTAAAACAACCAACACTGAAAAAGACCTCTTTAGTTGCAACCACTACTTATAGATACAAACTGCATGCAGCACACTGCACAGCAAAATATTTATGTTTGCAATGAAACGAAGTTTTCGTTTGTTTAAACCAAACCAACTCTTGATTGAACGGAAGTCAGTTGGCTTTTATAGCCCAGAAAAGTTTAACTTGCAATTGCGATATTGTGTTGCAACTTAAATACTTTGTAGCTGTAATGTGCTGCATTTAACCGGTTTGTTTGGCACATAAACACAAATACATCCGCAGATACTTGTGCTTACATGTAAATGAACATTTAAGGCTAAAGTTTAGGTTATGGACGAGACTGGTTGTGTGTGTGCAAATTTATGTGGTCTTTATTTAAATATATAAAGTTTGTATTAATGCGGAGAGGCATTCATGTTGCGATTGACATGTATGTGTGTGTGAGAGATAGATCCTTAGTACTTAGATTTTTATTCCTAAGAGGTGTTTAAAATAAATACTGATGTAATTTGACCATAGCATATTTACAACATATGTGCCATGGCCGCCGTATCAGGTCAATATCTTCGACTTTTTTGGACTATGCGAAGCTGTAGCAGAGTACTAAAAATATATATTCCTAAGTAAATAGTCTTAATTTAAGTAACTGCGTATAATCATAGTTATAGATCATACAATGCGTACGCTCAAATATTTTCTCTCAAGCGACTAGGACTACAGTCAATTCCAATATACTTTGCTTCTTTTATGTGAAAAACTAAAATATGCTACAACTAAAAATAAAAAGGCTTGTGCATTTCAAGCGCATTGACCCTCTCTCATACCTACAGTCTGAGCATACTTATACTCAGAGTATGGCTATTTAGTCGGACACAAAAAAAATACTCGGGATATTTATACATCATTCGCCTTTTTGGGCGATTATTCATTTTACACTTTTGGTTTATTGTTAAAATTTTTTTTTGGGTGATCGGACACTGTCTTTTGGGAATTTCTTCACAACGACTAATCACCCAAAAATTTTGGGCGTTGCTTCATTTAGCTGTTTTGGGCAATAGTAACTTGGGCGATAGTTCGTACAGCCAAATTTAACTCTATAAATTGAAAACAACTTAACTGTTGCGTTAAGATACTTCTGCCATAAAGGAACGTAATATTTATATATTTAAATGAATACAACAAATGTCCTAATGTTTCCCGGAAGACATTGACACACACTAATGTTCCTATAGATACAAATATATCCGTATGTATGTAAATGTATATGTATCAAATTATATACATAAGAGTAGGTATGTGTGTGTGTGTGTCTTAGAAAGTTGACTTGCTTATAACATCAATGTTATTATATTTTATAGTTCCGTTCACTTCTTGCACTTCAACTTAAGCACATGCGACTCCTACAGAGTTTTATTTATAACTGTGTGTGTGTGTGTCAGTGTGTTTGTGTATGTGTGGCTAAGATATACTCAATTTGCACTTGTATGTGTTAATGTCTATGAGAAAACTAAGTTTTAAAGTCCATTTACATTTCTTTTGCTGTATTTGCTCTATTTATATGTTGAACTATTTGAATGTCTGCTGATCAAGTATCTGTTGTTGGAAAATCCATAGACAAATTCTAGCTGCACACATAAATATTTGCACAAATAAACACTTGAATGCTAAAACCCAACAAAATTTTATATAAACATATATAAAAATAGTACATAAATGTATGTATATATATATATATATATATATATATGTTTGTGTGTGTATGGGCAATTCCTTAAGTTTATTTATTTGTGTGTCGGGGAGAGGCTTCATTTTAATAAACCAAAGTTTTGTTGCCATTTAAGTTGCTGTTGTGCTGTTGTTTTTGTTTTTTGCTTTTGCTTTATTGCTTATTGAGTCATAAAAATAGCTCGTTAAATGTTTATTTCTTATTCACTGATAAACGAAAAAGGAAAAAAAAATAACTCAACATCCAGCGGCGGCCAACGACCAAAACTGAGTTTGATTGTTTGTGTGCAGCTGTGTGCTTCAATTTGGTTAACAATTCTGGGTTTTCTTATATTCCTGCTACCATTATTTATAGCCAGAATTGAAATATTTATTTTATTAGGACTTCTTGTTTTGCTCTCTTTTAATAGATTCAAATACGTATACTTTTTTTGCGAATTGCTTTATTCTTTTAACATCTAAGATATTCGTTTGGTGTTTTTAAGTAGATAAATTAAATAAAAGAAGGAAAGAAAAATGTTCTTTTAAGAAGATAACATAAAAGTAAAACGGTTTTATTTTGAGTAAAGAAAAAATTGCTTACGAGTAGAAAAAAGAAATGTTTTTCTTTTTTAAAATAAATTTATGTTTAACAGAGCTTGAGATGCGAGTATCTTTGGAAAATATAAAAATAATAAATATGTACATTAGGGCGGGTCGATTTGTATGGAGGCAAAAAAATCGCTCAAATTACAAGGAAAATCGTATTCTAGGGATCAAAATAAGAAACTTTGCCGAAGGAACCATAACTCTAAAATGAATTTTGATGTCCCGACTTTTGATCAAATTTTGAAAAATCTCACTTTGACCCATTTAGAGTGCCAAATCGAGTCAAAATGTATGACCGACCCCCACTAATTTTGAAGGAGTCATGCCTCTAAAATGTATTTGGATGTCCCGAATTTTGATCAAATTTTGAAAAATCTCACTTTGACCCATTTAGAGTTCCAAATCGAGTCAAAATGTATGACCGACCCCCACTAATTTTGAAGGAGCCATGCCTCTAAAATGTATTTTTATGTCTCGACTTTTGATCAAATATTGAAAAATCTCACTTTGACCCATTTACAGTTCCTCAATCGAGTCAAAATGTATGACCGACCCCCACTAATTTTGGAGGGCCGACCCACATGTGCCAGTAGGACACACCCCCGGGAACCACCCCCGGGGGGTTCGCCTTACAAACATTTGAAGAAATCACCATTTTAGTGCGTATGAGTGATACTGATGAAGAATAATATATTACTCATACGTATTTTATACCCTTTACCAAAATATGGAAAAGAATATACATACATATATGTATGTGTTCTGGCTTTCACATCGTTTTCACATTTTTTCTTGTGAAATCGGATGTTAAAGCACATCCTATGGCAAAAAAAGCTAAAAATTTGAAATCGTCCATTTAAAAATCGTTTCCATCTAAAATCGGATGCAAGAACACATACTATTAATTTTTATTTTCTAAATTTCAACCTAAACAGGCGTAGGATGTGCTTTAACATCCGATTGCACAAGAAAAAATGTGAAAACAATGTGGAAGCCAGAACACACACAATAATATATACCCTTTTCCATTTTCGACTACGATTCGAATTGCTGTTTATCAATGTTGTTTGATGATAGCAAAGAAAAGCGAGACTGTGCTATAAAGAAAATTCTAATTTTCTAAATTTCACTAGATTGAGGAACTCTAAATTTTGAAAAATCTCAATTTGACCCTTCGGATCAAAAGTCGGGACATCAAAATGTATTTTAGAGGTATGGTTCCCTCGGCAAAGTTTCTTATTTTGATCCCTAGAATACTATTTTTCTTGTAATTTGAGCGATTTTTAAATCGAAACGCCCTAATGTACGTATATATGTATTTATGTGTTTTTTTTTTGCATAAACAAGCCTTTAAGCCAATATATTTAAATTGCTTATAATCAAATTCTGCAAAAGCAGAAGAGAATTCGCCAAAACCGATATCAATTTAAATTTTTATGCTTTAGTATTAAACGGTTTGCTGTAAAGCTTTTTTTCAATTTCCTTGATTTATTTTTAAGTTATTTTTGTATTTTTTTTTTCATGAAATTATGCCACTATTATTTTAACTTATTAAATAAACATCATTTTGCTCTATACTGCAAAAGAATAGTTGTTATTAAGCAGCGATGAAAGCTAAAAATCTCATCTAAAGGTCAGAGGAATTGTAACTCATCAATTTGAAGTTGTGTTTTACTACTTGGGTTGAAGATGTGAAATATACAGCGACTTGCTTTGCTTTAATGTTGAGAACATTGAAAATTGTTGACTTTTAACACTAACTAATTTGTAATTGTAGGCTGCTGCTACAGGAAGCGACAGATACTGTTACAGTCCTTAAGTCTTTGTAAGGATTACTGTTCAAAAATAATTAGCGTTTATAATTAGTTTGACGACCTCTCATAAAATTCGTATTAAATCTTTTCGCTATCAAATATGCACCACAATGGTTACGCAGATATACTTTAAACCATTTCGATAAAACATCCACAATAACTATAACAATCCAGTTACTATTCTCGTGGAATATAATGCACAAGCCTGCAAAGATACAAAACCATGTTGATGATAAGGAAGTTAGCATCCAAAGCATAACAATGATTATAATGTTATACTTTTAAGTATTAAAAATATGCAACCACACAAACTTAAAAATTAATATAGTCTCTACACACTTACATAATTGTTAACAGACATGCACACAAACCAAAAGTACGAATTCTAACACAAAGTCAAGGTCAAGACGTAACGATCAAAAGTTATTATTGAGAGGCTATTGAATATGGTGACAATATCTGGATACTTTATGTTAAGTATAAAAAAGGTGATGCATCAGTTGAGCTGTTAGTGTTGTGTTAAGAACAGCGATGTTAACATCGTGGTATTGTGACAGTTAATGATCAAACAGAATTGAGGCATAAACACATTTTCCATACAAATTGACACAAAAAATTACATCCAGAAAGCAGTCGAGACCATGATATAAATATAGAAGGTACTTCCATTCTCTCTTTGTTTTTAAAAAATAAGTATTTTTGAAGTTTGTTTTTTGAGAAAAATAAAAAAAATGTTCCCATATCGTAAGAAATATAAGTCTTCCCCATAAAATTTTTACAAAAATTTTTAATTATCTTAACAAAAGTTGCACAACAATACATTTACAATGCATTTCATTGCATTTCAAGATAATAAAACATTTATCAAGATTTTTTTTTTTTTTTTTTTTTTTTTTTTAAAGAGAAGTAACACTCAGGCAATTAATGCCTACTACTATTACTAGGTGTTACCTTCTTTAGGAAAGGGATAGTGAGAGAGAAGACAGGTGGTGAAGGAAGTGATAGAGGAAAGCTTCATTCTTTTACAAATTTGCTTTTTCGCACGATTTTAATAATGCAGTGTTGCAGCGCCTCTCTGATGTTAAATGAGACGTATTAATTTTTTGAAGCTGTGTTTTGTAGCCATTTCATTGATTATTTTACTTCGCCGATGACTTTGCTACACAACGAAGGAGGGCGCTTTGATGTTACATTAGGATTAGTATCTGCTGAAGTCGGTATAGTTCAGTGACCAGTGACTATGCCTTCATCACTTGAACTTCCCTACAACAACTGACACAAAGGGACACTAATGCACATCAGAAAAATGCGTGGTGTTGTTATTTTTAATGACTGTCGGATACAGGGATTGATCCCAGGACCATCGGTTTTGTAGTCAACGTGCTAACTACTTCAGCCAACGCCACCCTTTATAAATTGTTTGAATTTATAAAAAAAAACTTCTGAAATAATTTTTCAATAAAATTTTCAAACAAACAGGAAACAGAGGGGAAATATTAAATTAATACGGTAGCACGATTTTACTGGAAACTTCAGAATACCTATCCTTGTCAGAAGGTGAATGTCAAGAAAAAATGAGAGAATGGAAGTACCTTCTATATTTATATCATGGTCGAGACATAGAATCTATTTTATTTTGACAGCGTTTTTTCTTATGTTCTCACATATACATAAATTAATATTCTCTCAATAATGCTACCATACTTTCAATAAATTTCATACATTTTGTGAACAAAACTACAAAGAAATATAAGCACAAAAGAAAATGAAACAAAACTTAGAGAGCATTTGAAGTTACTGCCGTAGTTTTTATTATGGGCTTTGTTAATTTGACAGCGATTTTTCCTGAAGTTACGGATTTATTCTGTTTAATCATTTAAAAATTTACATTGCATTTAACATTAACATTACATTTAACAGCTTTTAATAACAGTGTTGAGTAAATAAAGTGTTCTGTTCAATTTCGAAACTCCAAAAATAATATTTTTTTAACGAATAAAAAAGTATCAGTATGGATAAATCAAAGAACGTCGTCAACAGTTGTTGCGAAATCTTGCAGTATTTTCAAGATCAAGAGGTTATATTAATGGATTATTAAGTATTAATTTCAAACCTCACATGGTGGCAGCGAATTCTTAAAGTTTTCCATTAAATAAAAGAGTAACCAAAATCTAAAATATCATTTCTTAGAATCGTTTTTTATTTGACTCCCCCGATATACATGAGTAGTATAATTGGGGAGTTCAAACTACAGTCTTAATTGTTACGGTGTCGTAATATTTTCAATCCCCAATTATCTACTCGTATATCACGGAGGATACCAGAGATGTCACGAGACGGAACATAATTGTGCATTCAATTGGTCTCGCTCACTTAGCCACTGCGTTTTCTTTAAAACTTCTTTTGTTGTGGAATTTATTTCAAGTATTTCCATTTTATACTTTACGACCTCATTCGCTGTGTGGATTTTTGTAAATAAAAGTTAAAAAATAATTTGGCTTATAGAGCGATATGAACTGTAGCTCAATTAAAACATAAATACGAGGGTGGATCAATAAGTTCGTGACTTTTTGAATGAAGCACAGTTTTTTTTTTAACAGAAATTTATTTCGCAACATAACCTCCAACGTTTCCTCAGTTTTTGTATGCCTTCCGAAAAATAGGATTTTTCGAGGTCCTTAAAATAGGCCTTTGTTTGTGGAATGATTAGTTGTTGGAGTCAAATCTCTTTGCAACGAGCCATTTCTTCAAGTTTGGGAGTAAGAAGTAGTAACTCGGTGCTAAATCTGAAGAAAAGAGCGGATGAGGGAGCAATATTTAGCCCACTTCATGGATTTTCGCCATGGAAACTGATCATTTAAAATCGAAGCCACACTGTCATATGCCTATGGCATCAACAATTTCACACACTTTTACTATTCGATCGGCCAACACTATATCGTGTATTTTTTCGACATTTTCGGGTGTACTGACCTCAATTGCCCGTCCAGAATGTTGAGCGTCATTTGAACTTGTGCGACCACAATGAAAATCAATAAACCACTTTTTTAACATTGAAATCGACGGTTCAGAGTACCCATCGAGTTTTTTCTTGGTTTGCTTGACGGTTTTTTTTTCGCAAAAAAAAAATGTTTAATGCAGAGCTGTTAAATTTCGATTACGATTAGTAATCAATTACATTACATTTTAAAAAGAATTGTAATGATTATATAATTGCCTTCAAAAGAAGTGCTGATAATTAATTGATTACGATTACTAATAATGGAAAAGTAATCTGAATTACTTAAAATTACTAAGAGTAATCAAAAAGAATCAAAAGTAATCAAAAAGTAATCCGACTACTTCCAAAGATTACTTTTGATCAGAGCTGTTAAATTTCGATTACCATTAGTAATCAATTAGATTACATTTTAAAATGAATCGTAATGATTATATAGTTGCCTTTAAAAGAATTGCTGATAAATAATTGATTACGATTACTGATAATCGCAAAGTAATATGAATTACTTAAAATTACTAAAAATAATCAAAAAGAATCAAAAGTAGTCAAAAAATAATCCGATTACTTCTAAGGATTACTTTTGATTCTTTTTGATTATTTATTAAGGATCAAAAGTAATCTATGAAAGTAGTTGGATTACTTTTTGATTACTTTTGATTCTTTTTGATTATTTTTAGTAATTCAGATTACTTTTCCATTATTAGTAATCGTAATCACGATTACTAAGTACGAAACTAAATGTAATCGTAATTTAAACATTACTTCACCTTTAAAAAAAGTAATCAAATTAGTAATCATTACGATTACTAATCATTACTTAACAGCTATGGTTTAATGAGCCCTCAAAATTCACTTTTTAAAATTTTTAGAAATATACACGAGGTTGTATGTTTTGAACAGCTGTTAAATGCAAAGTAAATGACGACACTTGTTCAAAATTTGACAGTAATCTATTAACAGGTGGTACTTGATGGGAACAGTGTTGCATTTTATATAACTACGCGGGAAGTTCGAAAAGTCATGGACTTATTGATCTGCCCCCGCATAGTTAAAAAATTATATTTTTGAATGAAAACGCTTAAAATCAAATTTTAAAACAAATTTTAAGAAATTCTTGCATTTGGTTTTGTCCAAAAAAATTTCACTTCTTCATTTCACAAAGTATAAATGTTCTCTTGTTTGTTTTGATTATTTTGTTAAATATAAAAAAATTTAATGAACAATATTCTCCATTTCTCCCTTTTTAGCAGTTTTTGCGTTACAGCGTGTTCTAGTGTTCTTCATACTTAATTTTTTTTGGTATCCGCTGTGATCTATATGGAAATATAGGCCCCTATCATGGTTGGCGTATTTCGACTTTGACTAACTATGACAATTTCACAAAGTATTAAAGAAAAAACTCTTAAGGTGTGTGTTAATCTATTACAAAAACATCACAGTTGAAGTAAAAATACGTCAAATACGATAAGGGGGATGATTAAAAGAGAATCTGATTGCTTGCTTGAAATAATAAAATTTAATTCATGGTAAAATGTCAAAAATTTCACTAAGCATTTTTGTCATCATTGCTACATTCACTATACTTTTTTTTAACTGGAAAAATAAATGGCAAAATATCACCCGATATTTAAAAAAGCAGAATATTTTAAGAAATTAATCTAACAAGATTAATCGATTAATTTGCATAAATTGTTTGGGTGAATCGTTAAACAAAATGAGTTATTTTCATTGTTAAATCAAATAACAAAAAAATAATCGATTAATCCAACAACGATTAATCGAGTAGATGCTCTAGTACGAGTATCCACTTACAACTATTAATTCTTTATTTTCACTAATCCTTGAATCATCAAACCAATTTTTCATATTTGTTTACCATCTTTAATACGAACAACTTGCCGCAAGCTTAAAACAAAAAACCGTACTATATAAATACATATGTGCATTAACACATATTCATATTAACTCCCTCTCTCTCTCACACACACACGCACGCAATTACACACACACACACACACACACAAAAAACAATTTAAATTTGAAGCGATAACCACAAATTAGTTACATGGCCAGAGTTTATCTGCAAATAAATATGAAAATTTTAGATTTATTATTATCAGCGATTAAGCCAAAAATAGCGGTACTAAAACGAGAGAAAGAGAGCAAATGAGAAATAGGGAGTTACAAAGTTAACGGTTGTTTTGTGCATGCACAGGTATTAACTTGAGCAAAAAAAACAAAACAAAACAAAATAATGAAGCTGGTACGTGAGCAAAAACATAATTAAACACACATCAACACACACACACACACATGTTTACGGTTTCTATTATTTTATTGCATGCACGAGAGTCTGTGTACGAGTGTATGTGTGTGTGTATGTGTACGCTGTAGTGTGATTATTCCGCTTGCTGGTGAGATTGTATGAGTGCATAACAGTGTGTAATTTAATTACTTGTTTGATATTTTGTGGCTTATGTGGCATCTTAATTTGTGGTCAATGTGTAATTTCACAAAAACTATTTCGCTGTAATTTTTGTTTGACCCTAAAGCAAAAACAGAATACTTACATAATAGCTACACACACACACACAAATACATGTTAAAATAAGCATTATTTTGAAGGCCTTTAAAGCTGAGATCAATAAGTCAAGTATTTTATTATTTCTAATTTAAAGTATCAATGAGACAGAAACAATGCAAGCAAGTGTTTAACAAATAACGCTTATGTACATACACTTGGCTTGTCTGGTCTGGTCTGGTCTGGTCTGGTCTGGTCTTGTCTTGTCTCAACCTGTTTGCCAAAAACAACTAAACAAGTTCAATACAGTTTTCTTATTTTATTTATTTATTTTTTCGTTAGCAAACTGAAAGTATTAAATTTTCAAGTAAACATTAGCACTTAAACACTTAAGTTAATTTGTTTACTTTAACTTGAAGTTTTCGTTTCTCGTACTCTCTTCCCGTTAAAAGATTGATTACTTTGGCTAATGGAAAAATCTGTTGTAATGATTTCATTATGGTGCACAAAAGATTTTATATCGACGCACATACACACATTAAATCTGAAACATTTTTATTTTGGGTATGAAATATTTGCCAATTTTTTTTTCGTTATTTCGACAAAGTTAAAAATCAATTTCATTTTAAGCAGCTGCTAAACTCAAATGTTAAAAAGGACATGTGTCATTTGACACTTAATATGAAACTAATATGTGTTTATTGTTGTTGCTGTAATTTCTTTGCATATCAAGGATTTTTGGGGTTAAAATAAAAAAAAAAAATGGCGGAAAGGAAACAAAGATTTCAGCAAGTCTTTTACTGCTTTTCTCTTAAACTCATATTTCATCAAATAGCAAAATATATCAAATACTTCATGAAATATTGCCAACATGAAAAATTACTTTCAATATACGTTTAAATTGACACTGACATTAGTCCGTGATGTTGTTATAAGCTTATGATTTTAGTTTTTTTTTTTGAATATTACAACACTTTTAATGAGGGTTGAATTTAGCACGAGTGTGGGCATCTGTTTTTGAAGAAGGTCACAAATATATTTTAAGTTAACAGTAGATTTAAGGCTTTAAAAGGGAAATTGTGAATGTGCTTGATAAAACCACAAATGCGGTGTGAAAAATCATTTATAAGCTCACACAGACGATGTGGCAGACAATCGCTTATCTCAAAAGAATGGCAAAGTTAATGCTAATATCTGTGGTAGTCAAGAATAATCGATAAGGGATTTTATTTTTTCATTACAAATTGCTTTGCTCTTTCCATGACTGCAAACTTTGTTAGACTAGACTAATAATGGCCTGTTTCACAATAACGAAATGAAATTTTCAGTCGAAAGTTTCGTTTCGTTATTGTGAAATAGGCCATAATTTCGCCATTTTATTTTTGTGTTAAGAACTTTGATATTCATTCAGATAGCCATGAAATTTTGCTTACTTATAGTCTTCAGAAAGTTGAAGCCAGGCGTTGCTAAGCTTGAGAAATAACCAAACGAGATAATCCGTTTTATTCGAGTTGCCAACGTCAATGTAACGTCAATAGAATACCAAATCATTGGGACTTGTCTATTCGCTTTAATAGACCTAATTTTGTGCTATTGACAATCTATTTCTGTTCCTTTAGGTCTAGAAAATAGCACGAGCCTGTTAATAGCAGTCAGTTAATTTCGACAACTGGCAGACAAGCCTCCATTTTTTTACTATTGTATTTACGTGACGTCGACTTTTTAATATGCAATATTATTGTGCAATGTTATTGTGCAATAAATTATATTGAGCAATAAAATTGTCTGCGTGTATATTATATTATCATATGGCACAATATATTGAAAAATATGAAGTCTCTTTATTTATATTGCGCAATATTTTGTAATGTGTTGACAAATTTTGTACAATAATTATATAATTGGACATCACTAATTATTATTTTTCTGTTTTTTTGTTTAGGATTTTATATGTATGTATCCTAGTATGTATCACAAATAATGTATTTTAAAATTTCTTAAACGCTTGTGTAGCTTTATGTGTGTAGCTTTTGTTTATATTTACATATGTATTGTAAAAAATTTGCATTATATATATTTTTTTAATACCGTGCAATTTAATGTATATTGAGTAGCAAACAGTAATAATAACAGTTAATTGCTCAATAATATTGCATAGTCTACGGGTACTTTTAAGCAATTTGTTCAGTTTTATAGCATAATTGCAGCGCCTCTGGTGTTAAGTAGGCGCATTATTTTTAAACTATAAAACCATCTTATTAGTTAAAAAATCAAAACCGCAAAAATGATCCGTACCAAATATAAAACACCGGTTCCGACCTGGATAAAAAATATTTTGTATTTGACGCTGGCAAACTAGCTTTCGATTGCTGAAAAAACTTTCAAAATTGAAAGCATCACAAGGAAACAAATTCGCTTTCATTTTTATGTATACTATTTTTAAGGATAATTAATTAAAATTAAGCCTGTTTTCATGAAATTTCTTGCACGAAACTTTTTTTATGTAATTATTGCAGCGCTATAGGAGAGAAAGATATATTAATATAAAATACAATGTAGGACGAAAGCTGACTACAAAGCGACAAATGCAGCTGACGGCATTTGAAGTTGTGTGTTCGTGTAGCCTGCTGCAGTGAATGTGTTTAAACATTAAGCTGTACAAATTATTTTGAATATAAAAAATGGTTCATATAATTGTTCAGTTGAATGCTCATATTATTTAGAATTGTATATCCTTAACCGGTGCCTGGCAACTCCAGTTACTACACTCAAGCCATAGCAACTTATTAGCAAAGAAAAAACTATTGCCAAGCACAGCAAATAAAATATAATAAAGCGTTAATAAAATGACAAACATAGAAGACGACAGCGAAAACATGCTGCTGTTTTCACAAGAATAATAGTTTCTTGTTTTGTTGATGTTTTTTTGGGTTATTTTCCTCCTTCTGAAGAGAAAAAAAAAATAGCAGAAAAATTAATGTATATACATATATACAGAGTTATGTGTCCACATATGTACATATATGTGTGTATGTATATTCAAAAGTGTGCGTGTTGTGTGTGTGTGTGAATTGCTTAAATGTTGCTAAAAGTCTTGATGAATTACCATTAATTTGCGCTGTTGATGACAATGTCCTTGTTAATAATGAGGATGTCTAAAAGATGTATGTGAAGAATAAACACACATAAAAAACATAGTTAATAAATATCAACCAACTGTTGTCATCTTAACAAAATGTTGTGGCAGATATTGTTAAGAAAACAAATCAGTAAACATTTTTATATTTACAAGAGCGTGGGTTTATTACATAAGTATAACAAAAAATTTAACGAAACATTTTAGTGATTTTCACTTCTTAAACTTTGTATAAAAACTGAAAATTTATGTTTCTTTCTAGGGTTCCGCATAAAACTTAATAAAAGTTTTCTTGTTTTATTTCTATATTAGAAAACTTAAGCCTTACAGGTTTTTTTTTTAATTAGAAATACTGGGGTCTAATCGTCACTTTCTAAAACAAACTGATTCGATCAAGTTTTTTCAGTTTGAGATTCTGGCATTCGATATCGTACTATATTATTACATTGTTCGATAGCCAATACCATAATCTCAAAGTAAAAAACACGATCGAATCAGCTCGTTATCGAAAGCGACGATTAGGCCCCAGGGGTCTCGATCTCGTTTTTTTAGTTTGAGATTGTGGCATTCGCTATCGAACAATGTAATAATATGGTTGGATATCGAATGTCATAAAATCAAACCTGGATTTTATTTAGTTTTCAGTCTTCGCTTCTATTGTATCTTCGAAAAACATAAAATTATTCACCCGCACTTATTATGTGAACGAGCTACAGAAGCTACCAGAATTTATAACTTTGCCATAAAACGAGGACCCGGTGTTAATCCGGAAAAAGCATAATTTTTTTTTGTTCAAGAGGAAGCTGAAAATTCCTACTCTTGTATAGTCCATATCTTAAATCTTTAGAAAAAAAAAATAACAATTGATTAAAGACTATCCTGGCAAGAAATATGGAGCTCGAAGAGTTTAGAGCTTCTGTTGCAGAGCAATTGGTTCGAAATCCGTTATATATAAAAATAAATTCAGTAAAGTGCGACTTTGATTTGCTCACGAAAGGTTTTGTAGGGACATTGCACATGTAATACTATATAACAGAAAATCTTACGTGACATTTTTAGGTTTCTGGGTTTTTTTACCGATTTTGTTCGGCTTTTGGCGTTTTTTTGTTGTTTTTTTTTTTTAGCGAGTTGTTCAGTTTTAGTGCTTTTTTATTCTTTTTGGTGACTTTTTCGGTTTTAGGCGATTTTTTAGTTGTTTTTTAACTAAGCGATTTTTTTAATTTTAGCGATGTTTTTCGTATTGGCGACTTTTTTTCGTTTTGGCCCCTTTTTTTCGTTTGGCTTTTTTTGCCCGTTTTTGGCGATTTTCTTTGGCGACATTTTTGCTTTTGCTGATTTTTTTGCACTTGAATTATTTATTTTATTTTTGGTGATATTTTTCATTTAAGCGTTTTTTTATTATCCTCTCGGTTTTTATAGTTTTATTGTTTATGAAAATTTCAAGAGTTTGCCTTTTATGGTACCTTGGAAACGGTGCAGTAAGTTCTCAAAATTACATTAAAATTAAAGGGTATTCTATGTCCTCGACCAGACGTGCAAATTTTTTTTGCAGCAATTCTTGAGTTTATCGGTGAGAGGGGTGAAAAGATTGGGGAGGGGTACACAGTTTCATGTGCTGTGCAATTCTCTTTTGTTTTGAAATTCGCAGTTTTTAATTTAAAGTTTGTAGGTGGATTTGACGTTTTATTTTATTTTATTTGTTCAGTTGTATGAAAAACACAAAATGTAACCAAAAGTAAAAATAATTGTTAATTGTTAATACTTAATTGCAAAACTAGAATTTCCTAATGTGGACACTTATGCAATTTCAAAGCAGAATTTTAAAAAATTTCAAGCAAAAAAAAAATTGCAAGTCTGGACGAGGACTATCACTCTTTAATTTTGATTTATTAAATGTTATTGTTAATTGGTATAGTCTATATATTATATTACATTAATTTAATTATTATTTATTTGTTGTTGTAGCACTCAAAGTTTTACATATTCTGTGAAAATTTCTCGAGAAAACAGCTTTTGGCGGACAGACAGACATCATTTTTTACAAAACCCTCAAAAACATAGGACCATAAACGAAAAAAAATATCATTTGGCTTTTTATAAAATTTTACGAAAAAAAGAATTCTAAAATTAAAAAAAAAATTAACAGATTTATTTTTAAAAATTATTAAGGCTTCATAAAGGCTTTTTAAGAAAAATTCTTTATGAAAATTTATGTTAAAAACCCTTTATAAAGCCTTAATAACTTTTATAAATAAGGCTGTAAATATTTAAGATACTTTTTTTTAAAGATTTTCAGTTTACTTTTCTCTTTGACTGTACTAAACAGCTTCAGCAGAGATAATAGCAAATACTTAAATGAAACTCATACACGTAAAGTTTATATATGTAGAAGGAAACGCACAAGATTTCTAAATTAAATCTGGCCATAACAAAAGTAAACAAAAGGTTTGGCTAAAAAGCCAAACAAACAAAAAGAAAGAGGGGGAAAAATTAATATAATAAAACGAATTAAGCATTTATTGTAGCTACGGTCATTTGTAAGCGGAACACGGACGCGCGTATCAGTTGCTTCGTTAGTGAGTCCTTTTAAGACTCCTTACTAAAATAGAACGCAATGAAAAGGAAAATTATTATAATACTCGTTTGAGGGAATAAATAATAAAAAAAGGGGTAAATATGAGTAAGAAATTATTAACAACTATACTAAAGAAAGCAAGACGAAGAAGAAGAACAAGAATAAGAAGAGAAAATATATTAAAAATAAAAGTACAAGTTAATGCAAGCGTGAGTTTGGCGTATTTATGCCACCGAAGATGGAATAAAGAAGCTGGATTTTTATTTAAAGAGATATATTGGCAAACTGCTTTTGTAATTAAGTTAAATAAACTTTTTCTTTTCTTAAGCTTCAGGTAATACATATACTTAGTTTATTACGAATAATGAAGGTATTTATATCTTATAAAATGGGAATAAAAAATAAATTTATTTATTGTTTATAAAGTAGGAACACACTTTATTTATTAATTTCACTTTCAGCAGCTGCGAAAAACACTTTTTTTTTTGTTTTTGTTTTTGCAAATAAAAGAAAATCTGAGTTATGCAAGTGTGAATCTAAAGTTCTTCGAGTTGAAATGGTAAGGGCGAGCCCATCAACGGTGCAATGTATCGACTTTTTGGTGCTCACAGGTGGTAAACCAATATGGCCTTCTTTCTCAATTAAGTTTTGAAGAAGTCTATATGGCTTTATTACCCCTGGCGTGTAGTGCAATCATGTTCTTATCCTTCAATTAGTTAAGAAATAAGGCCATTTGGGTCTTCTTTTTAAGGATTTTGTTGCGGGGAGCCAACAAAAATTGGTGCATTCCGCCGATAGTTAGATCTCGGCTTAAGTCAATACCTTTCCTAACCTCACCGAACCTAATCAGGGTGCGGATCAACTGGTCGAAATTTCATTGAAACGCTGCATATCTCAAACAGAGAGTAAAGTCCTTAACAGCAATTAAATTAAATTAGAGAGATAGAGAGAGAGAGAGACAGAGAGAGATAAAGAGATTTAGTCATCCTAGATAGTTTATGCATTTTGAAAGGAATCACAAAGGATTTGCTTCGTACAATGGTGGCTGCACTAACATTCAGCTTTTATATAAGTCTGTATACTAGAAGATTAAATCTACAGTATAGCTTCCTCAAAAGAAGGCGTCATAATAAAGGAGAGGAGAAGACTATTGAGTAACTTTTTTTAAATAGAGATTTTAATGAGCAATCGCTTTCTAGGAAATCTTGGAACAATATTGAAATACGATATAAGAAAAGTCAACGTTTTAATTGAAAATTCAGCTTGGTTCACTTATTGGATGATAAAGTAAATCTTATATTCCACCCAGTTACCATAATGTAACCCAATATGACCCAATGAACTGGCCCTCACGGAACTGGCAACTTTCGTCAGCCGCTACATAAAATTGCCCCAAATCGTCTTTTAGCACAGCCCATCATATAAGCAGGGCTTATTTAAAACAATGTGGGAGAGTTCCACATAAAGATAAAGTTTGCCGAATATGTAAAGGGTCTTTCATTGAGCACTTGCTATCTTTAAATTTAATGAAGCCGTCACTCGAACATCTATGCCCAACAGTGACTTTTTCGAAAGGCATTGCGCGCTCCTGGTTCTCATGTAAATTCGTATAGTCCTAAACTCGAAAATTTTATTTATTGATATACCCATTCATCCAGAATATGATTTATTGGTAAAAATTAGGGTGACTTTGCAGGTCCTCCAGAGTCAATTCAGCGAACACACGTCATTAGCTCATAGGTCTGTTCTACTTTGTACGGTTCCAGCCCCAAGTTACGATGCGGAGTTTGCAAAGTTTTAGTCTGCAAAAGGCAGAGGTTTTGTCAGTCACACGAGTCCTTTGCTTTGAATTCTCTGTAGACTCTAGCAGAGAGCAGCGATGTTTTCGGCAGATCTTGTGTTTTGTCGACGAACGGATGTTGGTTGGTTGTTTACTGAGCCTCTCCATCCTCTGGGTAGACGATTGTCACCACAATTTTATAATTTGCATGTGTTATAGAGCGTTTTATCCATCCATGGTGGTTTGAAAAACTGACTGAATATATGACAACCCATTCGATAGATTGTCAAAGTTCGAAATTCTCTATTGGAAACCCATTATATTTTCTATTTTATTCACCAGACTGTAAGAACTATATTTCAGATCGTAATCCAACAAATCAGCAAGTTTATATAAAATAAAATATTTTCTTAAACATATTTCTGATAACTCAAAAATAAGGATAAAACCCCCAGTAAAAAAAGACACTCCAAAAAAGTCATGAAAATTTAGAGTTTGCGATCTGAAAGTAGTGCAAATTTCGATCCGATCTAATGATTTTTACACAGGGTTGTCATTGCAAGAAGTTCTCTTTTTCGATGCCTGGTCACCGAATTGGAAGCGAGTTTAAGAAAAATTTCCTTTTTTTTTGTGTTCTATGATAGTATTTTCATCTAGGAAAAATGGTTAATAGTTACCTATTTTAACAATTAGTTTCCTTTTATAGGAATTTAAACGCGAAACAGTATTTTCATGTAAATTTAAGCAAATAACTTCAAAAAATTTAGACCAAAATTAATTCATAAGTTTCTTCAACGAAATCGATTTTTTAAAAATTCTGGTGAGTAATTTCTAAAACTATTGAGGAATTACAAGGTTTTGTATGACTAGAATAAACTTCTACTTGGTTTTCTGCTAACTATCGGCAAATTAAAAATATCGATTTCTTGGAAGCAATGAAAATGTAGTTCCTTTAGAATGACTTCCAATTTTTTTTACTGGGGCCGGTAAAGAAAATTGACATTTTCAAAAAAAAAAAAAAATCAAAAGCTTGTAGGCAATCTTACACTTTATTTTTACTTTGCTGATAAAAAAGACTATTTTTTAAATTTGAATTTATTAAATTCAAAACATATTTATTTAACAACATCATCAACAGTAATTATTATTTTTTTTCTAATTTGCTTAACTAACTGGAAAATTCACTTAGTAATTTTCTTTTTTTTTTGTCAACTGCAAAATTTATTTCCTTGGCACTTTCCTTTTGTTATTTATTTAATTTTGCTAAAATTTTCAATTACACTGCAAATCAAAACAAATTAAATAGTAAAGAACCTTGAATTGAAATGAATCCAAAAACAGGGGAAGTTTAGATGAGGGTCCAGTTAAATTATTTAGCAATTATCTGGTAAAACTTGTATTGCAAGGAAACTATTTGGAAAGTGCAACTTAAGGATTTTAATTAAATTAAATTAGCTTGAAGGACTAAGCAAAGGAATTTCCTTTACTGACAGATTAACTAATAAGATGAGCAAACAACTGCAGTAAGCAGCTCATGGCATTTAAAATGGGAATATTTAATAAATAAGGACGTCGCAAAACAAAGTTAATATATTAGGTATAGATTAAACAATTATTTTTTTTTAATTATAAAACACATAGCTTGCCAAAATGCAAACCCTTGCTTTGGCGGCAATCTTTTAAGCGCGTAATACAATTTCTTATGACGGTTCGGTAGCAAATTTCTCTAAAAATTCCAAAAAAGTTGATTTATTGGCGTAAGATTTAGATAAGTGGGGAGCCCACTTACTGGCCTACGGACATACAAAAAATTCCGGATGTTATAGATTTTGGAGTCATGAAAAATATTTCTAGGGAATTAGTTCATGTTGAAGCGTCTCAAGATCTTTCCTCCGATCACTCTCCCACGATCTTTACAATTTGTAGCCCACTAAGTAGTGACTTACCTCACCCGTATGTGAAGACGATCAACCGTGTTAATTGGCTGGGGTTCAGAAAATATCTCAGTACTCATTGTACGGAAAACATTACGCTAAGAACATCCGAAGATATTGAATTTAACATTGGCAATCTTATCAAAAATATAAAACAGGCTGCTGAACATGCGACTACCTCCTACCCGCAGACTGGATTTAATAGAATTTATTCTACGGATATTGAACGTCTTGTAAGTGAAAAAAGAAGAGCTAGAAGGGAATGGCAACAGCGCAGATCGCCCCAACATAAAATCAGATTTAAAGAGTGCACTAAACGACTCCAAGACTTGCTTGCATTTGAAAAAACTGCATCTTTTAAAAACTATCTGGAAGGTCTTGATGCCACACCAGCATCTAATTACTCCTTGTGGCGCGCTGCTAGAAAGCTTAAAACACCTGTTGCGTTTAAACCACCTCTGCGTACATCTACAGGGGGTTGGGCAAGAAGCGATACTGAAAAAGGTAAACTATTTGCTGAGCATTTAAAATCAGTATTTATACCTAACTCATGTACTGCTGTTATTGATTTGCCGAATGTAGTGGCGCTACCCCCTCGACTCATAAAATTTAGAACGTGTGATGTACAAAAAGTAATTGCTGAACTTAACCCGAAGAAAGCTCCGGGTATTGATGGAATTAGTAACCAGATGCTAATAAAGTTGCCTCGTATTGCAATTAGAATCCTGTTATTTATTTTTAACGCCATTTTACGACTGGAGTATTATCCAAATAGCTGGAAGCTTGCCAAAGTTAAAATGATTCCAAAGCCGGGTAAAGACCTTACCAAGGCTGAATCATACAGGCCAATAAGTCTGCTATCAACAATGTCAAAACTTTTCGAAAAACTGCTCATGACAAAATTGTCCCCAATTCTAATTAGTAGTGGGTGCATACCGGACCATCAATTAGGTTTTAGAAGTCAGCATAGCACTATCGAACAAACTCATAGATTGGTTCAATTTATAAGAAGAACATTTGAAGAAAATAAGTATTGTTCTGCGCTGTTTATCGACGTTTCTCAGACATTTGATAAAGTGTGGCATGAAGGTCTTATTTTAAAATTGAAATCATATTTACCAATAAATTTTCTGAAACTATTAGAAAGTTATATTATTACCCGGAAGTTTACGGTTGTGGAAGGAGACTTCATGAGTGTGCCTGAATCTATATCATCCGGTGTGCCACAGGGGAGCATACTGGGGCCGGTTTTGTATTTGATTTACACTTGTGATATGCCTTTGAGCAGCAATATTCATACATCTACGTTTGCGGATGATACAGCCTGCCTTAGTATGCACGAAAACCCTCACGAGGCTTCTCGATATCTACAAGAACATGTTACACAACTGGAACTATGGTTAAATTTATGGAGAATCAAAGTAAACGAGCAAAAGTGTGTCCAGGTAACATTTACCCTGCGAAGAGATACTTGTTCCCCATTCGGATTAACAATCCAGTTGTTTCTCAACATTCACATGTGAAATATCTTGGTATACACCTTGACCGACGACTTACATGGAAACACCATATTGACTCTAAGTTAACTCAAATGAAACTTAAATTAACTCAGGTACATTCGCTGATTGGTCGAAATTCAACACTTAGCCTAGACTGTAAACTTTTAATATACAAGTCGCTTTTAAAGCCAATATGGTGCTATGGAATTCAACTATGGGGCACTGCTTCAGCTTCAAATGTAGAGAAAATTCAACGCAGGCAAAACAAAATTTTACGCATGATAACATCGGCTCCATGGTATATAAAAAATTCAAATATACATCGTGATTTAAATATGCCACTAGTGACTGAAGAAATTGCAAAATACGCAGGCAAATATTTAACAAAACTCGAGTCACATCCTAATCCGCTTGCTCGTAATATTTTGAACTTTACTGGACACGTCCGCCTAAAAAAGAGGGATACAAGGGCTCTTATTCATAGCACTCCAGATGGGACTTCTTGAAAATACTTTTATTTTTTCCTTTTGACTATCACTACTTATGTATTATATATAACTATTACTAAGCTTATGTCCGACACTGGTCGGGCCTAATTATATTTTTTTATTTAAGATTTGAATACTTATTGTTAGTTCATATATGAAGATACAATAAATAAAAACATGCATTAAAAAAAAAATAGATAAAACCACGAGAAAAGGATGCAAGTGCCTGGAGTGCATTTATTATTTTTTCTTATTTTTTAACCCCCGACCAAAAAAAGGGTTGTTATAAGTGTGTAGTGTGTGTCTGTGTAGCTGTGTATCTGTGTATCTGTGTGTCTGTCCGTGTCCACGTATAGACCAAACGGCTGGACCGATTTTGATTTAGTTTTTTCTGTTTGATAGGTGACTTGATCGAGATGGTTTGAAGAAAATTGGTTTAGCCGTTTAGGTGATGTAACATCTTCTCTAGATATATCAGGAATTCTTAAAATTTTTAATTTTTGTTATTAGGAGAATCCAGTCTTTTTTTTGGAAGAAAATACAAAAGATTTTTTCGTTTTGAAATTTTTATGAAAATAATTATTTTTGAAACGAATTTTGTTTTTTTTTTCATACAAATTTGACACATTTAGAAACTAAATTTTTACAAAATCTGCCAATAAATTTTTTTTTCTAAAATTAAAAAAAAAACATTAAACACTACTGTTGGCAACCTGATTGTGTTTATTTGTATAAGTAAACCATGACAAAATATATAAATCAGCATAGCAAATTTTAAACAAAAGCTATTTTATAATATTCAAAATAAAAATCATAAATAAATAATAGATTTTAAATTTAATGATTATAAACATTTGAAGTGGAAACAAACTAAATGCCAGCCAAACAATGGCAAATATATAAAGAAGCAGGGAAAATATTTAATTGTTTTTGTTGTGCAATGTTTGCTGTTGTCTAAATGTCAATTAAATAAGTGAACAGTCAAATGCACACACGCACACACATACACACATACAACAAAAAGCAGAGGGAGTGAAATATAAAAACATATTTGGCAATAATTGTTATTGTTATTTGCTTAATTTAACCTCATTTGCAATAAAATCAAATAGTGTCAACTAAATTAAATGATGCATAATTAAAAGCATCACAGCAATAAGTGAAATCACACACACACACACACATACAAACACAAAAAACACACATACATACACACATACACCCATATGCACTCAATTTACAAAATAAACAATTGAATAAAATAAAGCATAATTCTAGGCATACAACTAATACAGGGTGTATGCAATTGAACATAAAATTATCTCTCTCTCTCTCTCTCACCCCAGCTCTTTGTATGATGTGTGTGATTGGGGCAAAATAAGAGCGAAACATAATAAAATAACATTTAAATTAAGCACAAATATTTATTTATTTATTTTATTATAATATATTTTAGCAAATATAGATTTCACCAAAAGTTAAAATGAACATTTATTTTATTAGTGTTTGTTTTATTTTTTACTCTTGGTAAATTGTTTCCTTCTCGTTTGCATTTATTTAACACGAACGAAGAATCACTCAGTTCATTTAATATTCATACTCTTTTAACTCTATTCTTTGGCTTGTATTTAAATTAAACTTTTACTGATTATTATTTTTGTGAAGGAAATCTATAATCTTATTTGTTCTTTAATCAAATTTATTGTAAAAATAAAATATTTCGCAAACAATTGAGTTCTCACACTCAGTAAGAGCATTATAATCCAGAAGGAATAAAAAGAAAAGTGTATGTGTATAAAAATCAATTCATGTGTAAAACTACAAAGAATATAAACGTAAGGGATGTTGAAAAAATATTATTCGTAGTCGCAGGAGCAAAAAAAAAAAGAAAATGCATATTTTCGAAGCAGCATTAAAAGTGAAGGAAAGAAAGAAAGCCTTTGAATTTTTTGAATTTCCGCCCATTGAACGCAGTCAATTGCAAACCATATTTCAATAATAAAAATTAAAATATTTTATAAAGTTTATGCTCAAATAAAATAAGGGAACGTGTTCGAAGGCCAAAACGAAAGTAGAATGGTAAACTGAAAGTTTTAGTAGAGCTCATTTTTTAAAATTAAAAATTAGTTTTATAAACTAATATATTCATATTTAAAACAAGTTATTTACCAGCTCAGGGTAACTAAAGGGTTAAACAGATTATTTTTTATTTCTCAAATTTTATAACCAACCAAGTATGATTTCTTTATTATTTGCATATGCTACAAAATATGAGAAAAAGAAAAAGGCAGTGAGTTTTCAAAAGCATAAAGAGTAGACAAAAATTCTTTGCAAGCAGTAAAAAATGTTTAAAAATAAAAAAACTTGTCAAAATTTATAGTAAAAGTTATTGTTGCGAATAAAGAAATAAACTACTCAAATATTCACTCTTTTTGCTCTCAAATATGCAGCTATAAATAAATAATAAATGTCTTTTTTTTGGCATAAAATTAACTTAAATGAATTTGAATAAATTATTTTTTGGTAGAAAGAAATCTGCAGACTTTAATAAGTTAGAAGAAATATGATGAAATATTATTTTTGTTATAACATTCCATTAAGGAGCCTCCCCCATTTTATATACGAAATAAATGTTTACAAGCCAAAGTTCACGGCCTGTCTGTCTAAATGCAAAGGACCTTCCTTTCGATCGAACATTGTTATTGGAAATTTAAGCTTTTTGTTTCTGTTTTGAATATAAATATTCGATCTAAGCGTTCACTCGTATTTAGACAAACAGGCCCTCAATTTTTTTGACTTAATATTTTATATTTCAGTATTAAATAATTTTTACTAAAACTCGCTTTGAAAACTTACATAAAAATTTATAAATTTGCTAGTTTGCAGTTTGTAAAATATAAACAAAAGGAAATAAAAATTTTGTTTTAACCACTGCAAAAGAGCGGAACAAAACAAAAGCAAACATGTCCTTTCCTTATCGAACAAACGTAAATATTATTTCCATACTGTGTTTTAAGTTGCCCTTTACCATCCTCTCCATTCTAGTTTTGAAAAAGTATATAACCATTGTGTCCATTTGGACGCATATACATATATCTGCATTTTAGATTTCATAAAAATCGTTTCAATATTTTGGGAGAAGATGAACTTCCCCTGCTCCCACACCCTTCTTTTAATCCTGGTTTTAAAAGTATATTAAGGGTGTGGCATAGGTGGGTCAGCCCTCCAAAATTAGTGGGAGTCGGTCATACCTTTTTGGCTCGATTGAGGAACTCTAAATGGGTCAAAGTGAGATTTTTCAAAATTTGACTTTTCGGACCAAAAGTTTGGACATCAAAATACATTTTAGAGGTGTGGTTCCTTCGGCAAAGTTTCTTATTTTGATCCCTAGAATACGATTTTCCTTGTAATTTGAGCGATTTTTTTGCCTCCATAAAAATCGACCCGCCATAGTGTATATCCTCTGGACGCATCTATTTTTAAGTTTCATAAAAAATCGGTTGGATAGTTTAGGTGGGTCAGAAATTGTCTTCTGTTTCCTTTCTTGGTCCTAGTTTTAGAAAAGCATGAAACATATGCCTCCTCTTAGAGACAGAAATATCTACGTTTGAATTTTATAAAAAAACGGTTGAAAAGTTTTTGAAAGCAAATATTGGCTCTTGGCCCCTCTCAGTGCTACCTTAAGAAACCATACAAAACCTATGTGTTCTTTAAAATATAGATTTATGTACGTTTTCAATTTCATGAAAATCGATTCATCCAATCAATTCACGAATTGACCTTGCAGGCCAACCCTGAAACTTCCCAGCAAAAACTTTTGGAGATTTTGTAATGGCTAGTATTCTTTTGATGGCCGACAAATGTATGTGTATACTAATGACTGCCCCGCAAAGAAATAAGCATTTATTTATATCGCAAATTAAAAGTGCTTATTTTAGTATATTCCAGTTACAAAATATATATAGACACAAATTTATTTATATATTTATTGCTTTGTAAGCCAAATGCGATAATTTTTAATAAAACAAATAACACCAAAGTTAATTGTAAATATATTGACTGAACGGAACAACTAGCTGTTTGCGAAGTTCGCCACAACTTCGTCATCAGTGCTCCTTATGTTTCGTCCACTGTGAGAGGTGTCAGCTGATATACGATCAAAACAATCAAAACAATTCACATATTCCATTTGCACTGAAAATTTAGTATATAAATCAATTTTTGGCATTCTAGCAAGCAAAGTTTTTGCTGGGTTCCCACTAAGCTGCAGGTTTTGGCCAAATTTGTGGCGTCAATACAAGTTTGCAGTTTTTAAAAATAAGTGGGGATTTTTGTTTCGACTTTTTGCAGCAATATCTCTCAAATTGGAAGTGCTATGTTTTTTGACGTTGAGGGCTGATTTGAGTAAAAAAACTAGAATTTGTAAAAAACAGCTTTGTAAAAAATTTATTTGCGAACGACTTATAAAGCAGCTCAACACCTTTCCAATGCAAAAAAATTTGCTTCCGATCCGTTGACCCGTTCTTAAGATATGATAGCTTTTATATCACACACACACATAAATATGTACATGCTTGCGAAAATAGTCAGAATCAACTTCAGAACGTTGAAATATGATAAAAGGTCAATTTACTAAAATTTATAAAAAACAAGAGAAAATTAATTTCAAAATAATTTAACTTCGTCAAGTGTCATTTTGTTAAATATTACCTTTCCCATGAGATATATGACTTAATTTTGTACGACGATTCCCAGTAAAAAAAATTGGAAGTCATTCTATAGGAACTACATTTTCATTGCTTCGAAGAAATCGATATTTTTAATTTGCCGATAGTTAGTAGAAAACCAAGTAGAAGTTTATTTTAGTTATACAAAACATTGTAATTCCTCTATAGTTTTAGAAATTACTCAGCAGAATTTTAAAAAAATAGATTTTTTTGAAGAAATATATGAACTAATTTTAATCTAAAATGTTGAAGTTATTTGCTTAAATTTACATGAAAATACTGTTTCGCGTTTAAATTCCTATAAAAAGAAACTACTTGTTAAAATAGGTAACTATTAACCATTTTTCCTAGATGAAAATATTATCATAGAACACAAAAAAGGAAATTTTTCTTAAAATCGCTTCCAATTCGGTGACCAGGCATCGAAAAAGAGAACTTCTTGCAATGACAACCCTATGTAAAAATCATTAGATCGGATCGCAAACTCTACATTTTCATGACTTTTTTGGAGTGTCTTTTTTTACTGGGTTGTGTCGTCTTGTCTGTGTACTTAAAAAAATCGCAGTTGTGAATCTTTAGGACAGTTAGTCCTCGTCCAAACAGTGAAACATTTGCTGCGAAACATTTTTGATTTCTCTTTTGAAACTGCATTCGTGTCCACACTGTGAAGTTTTTGTTTTGCAGCTTAATACATTTTCTCATATATTTCTCATGAGAATGAGACGAGAATGACTTACTCCACTTCGAACTTCATGTAGATGAAACAAAGTACACTTTTCCATTCATCTTTCCCCGTTCATCGACAAACGCAAAAGTTGTCTATGCTAGAAGGTTCGTGCATTTGCTTTATGAGTTTGGTACAAACATTATATCCAATACATATTTTTTCATAGATTTTCCAAACAATCGTATAATAGATCATTTATATTATCTCAAAATCTAGTACTTACGAGATTTCGAGCTAAATCTATTTGCTTTTTACTAGATTCCCCATACAAAACGAAATCTAATTTGTCAGTAGATTTATAGAAAATCTACTCAAATTCTAATATTTTTATTTATTTTTAACTATCCTGTACAAAATATTAATATGAGAGGTGAGTGAATTAGCTGAGCTCTACAAAATTGTCTGCTGATGGTGTGTGAATAAGCTAGGACGGCGCTTTTTGGGTTACATCTCGCTATTGGCTATTGATTTCAAAATACATTGTGTCTACAGCAAACTAATAACCAACCGACGAGCTAGAGACGAAATTTTATACACAGAATTTTGTCTTGGATACGAAATTATGAAAAATGTCAAAAAAGCTAATTCTACACGATATAGATTTCTATAATAATTCCAAATCAAATATACTAGATTCCGAGACAATTTAAATTAAGTATAATGTTTAATTTAATTTTTGGGCTTTAAAAAACGGTAATAATATTTTTATTTTTCATTATCAAAGCCAACAACCACTTCTGATGCAAATGATTTAGAGAATTTAAAAGCAAACATTTTTTCAAACAAAACCGGACTAACTCTTCTAACTGTATTGAGACAATAGAGCTCTGGGGTTCGATTTTCCCAAAATACTCCTCTTTGCACACAAAAAAAGCTTCGAAGTTCATGCTTGCTTGCTTTCAAAAAAAAAAAAAAAAAAAAAACAGAAAACCAAAACAAAATTGATTTCGCTCTGCCGATTTTGTTAATTTATTTCGCTTTGTGCTGTTATTACTTTTGTCAAATTAATAAATTGTGGTTTTTAACATTGAACAACAACCAATTTGTGAGTAAATAAAATAAATTTATGTAGTTAACATGTATTTTTTTTATTATATTATATTTTTTTCAATATCTCGTAAATTCAACAAAATAAACTTATTTAATGCAGAGAAAAAAAGAGTGTAAATAAATATTCAAAATCCACTTGCTGACTTGCAACTAACAACTGAGTAAAACTAAAGCCACGCACACACACACACACACACACACACACTACACAGTTGCTCCACAACAAAGCTAAAACAGCAACAAAAGCCTTAACTTTGCGCTACCAGTTATTCACACACATGACACATACCAAATGCGACCGCTAGGAGTGCAACAACTACCAAAATTACTTGCCACTGCAGCCTGAGCACTAACACCAACAGCCGCCACTCGTTCGCGCCATTTTTGTGTAAGTCCGCTGCATAAACTAATCCGCAACAGCAATATCTAAATGCCACATACCAATACGCTTTGTATAACTGCACAACCATTTGGTTGTTGTTTATGATTATTTTGTGGCTGCAAATGAATTTGAATTCAAAACCGCAAAAAAAAAAAAAAATAAAAATAAAACAAGCACCAGCAAACGAAATAAAGGCAAATATTTAAAAAGTACATTCGCTTTATCACACAATCAAATACTTACACACACACACACACACACACGCGCGCGCGAACTGCAACTAAAAACCCAAAAAATAAAAATAAAATAAAAAAAGCCAACTATATGAGAAAAAAACATTTAAAACTTTTCTGAATAAAAAATAAAAAATGGAGAAACAAGCAGTTTGTTCTGTTTTTTTACTTTTTCGCTTTTGTTTTTGGTCATAAATTTAAAACGGAAATACGGCGAAAATTGAATTTTATTTGCAGTGGCAGCGGCAGCGGCAGCAGCAGCAGCAGCAGCAACAGGAGAAGCAGTTACATCGAAAAGCTTGAATGCAGCTGTGGCATTTGTGTGTGTCGAATATACATATATTTTGGAATATATTAAAGCAAAGCTGTGTGTTTATGTGGGAGCTTAGAATGATAACGACGACGACGACGATCATGATGATTGAGATACTGCATATGCATGTTGCATGAATGATTTTGTTTCTATGTGTGTGTGTGCAACAGTATTCACTATTTGCCTGCTGCTGCTGCTACTGTGTGTGCTTGTGTGAAGCTACGATTTAACGAAGCGTAAATGCTCTTTTCACGCTTGTTTTACGTATTTCATATTTTTTCCCCTGTTCATATTCATTTTGTGTTTCTTGCAATTATTTTTTATATTCAGTTATCGTGCTGGTATTTGTATTTCACTAGTGGGGCTGCCATCTGCATTAAACTGAGTTGGTTACAGATTATGCTCGCTCGTATCTCCATTCAAACATTCAAACTAATAAATAAAATCTAATGCTTGATTTTTCTTTTCGTTCTTTTTTATTGTATCTTATGGAAACTTGTTTCATTTATAATCGTCAGAGTTTTCAAAGGAAAAAATGAGAAAAATCGTACAGTTTGTTTGTTAAAATATTAAAGAATTTTTTATCATATCCATTGTATTTAAATGAATTTTTTCATTAACCTGATTTACAAATACAGTTAGTAAAAAGATATTTATGCACAACTGCTGCCATAAGTTTCTTACCTGATTAGAAAATGTTAATAAAAAATATCAACGTATTTTGGAAATCACAATATTCCCCATATCCATGAAAAGCGTTTGCATAATAAAAAAGAAAAGAAAATTAGCAGTTTCCTAAGCAATCATTAAAACTTTTTTGCAAAGCTTTAAAAATATACAGAGAAAAAAAAGCGCAAATTTAATTTTTTTGAGACAGCTTTAAAAAAAAATTTAAATAAATTTGAATCATTAAAATTATAGAATAAATAAATTCAGTAAAGTGCAACCTTTTGACTCGCCCACAAAGCGTTACGTACGTACAATACTTATACGAACTTATATATAAACGAATATCTTACCTGATGAGGACATTTTGAAAAAATTTTTAAGTACAGGGAAAACTTTTTCTCTTTTCGGCGATCTTTTTTTAGTTTTAGGGATTTTTCTTATGCCCTAATTCAATAAGAAGATTTAGGACGTTTTTGTTTGAAAATACTTTTGAGTTCTTGTTTTTGAATTCTCTAAATTATTTTCTTCAAAAATGGTTGTTGTCTTTGATAATGAAAATAATAAATATTATTGTCATGTTTTTAAAACATAAAAATTCAATTAAAGTATTATACAATAGTTTTAAAAATATATGAAAAATTATGTGTTGGATATAATGTTTGGAATAAAATCATAAAGCAAATACACGAACCTTCTAGCATAGACAATAAATAATAATCGTAGAGAACCAAAACTGCTTCTTTTTTTCGTCCATAGACAAGACGGATAGAATTTTTTTGTTTGTTTTTGGGATTTTTTTGATTGCGATTTTGTTTGTAATATTGGGGGTTTTTTCGTTTTGGCATTTTTTTTCGGTTTTTGGCGATTTATATTAGATTCAGCGATTTTTTTAGTTTTGGCGATGTGGCAATTGTTTCATCCTGTGGGCCGCTGATTTCAAGTAGCCCGTTCTAGTACTAACCTGCCACACAATAGTTTCTACCACCCTAATGTACCATACCAATGTCAGAAAAATAAAGCTAAGGAGCAAATTTAAAAACGAAAATTATTAATGAATCTTGCTGAAGTAAAATCCACTAATAATCCTAAATTATTATTTTATTTATTTAGAAAAATATTTTTTTGTTAAAAATTCTTTGAGACTAATTATTTTTGATAGCTGGATCTAGTCCTTGTAGAAAGGAAATACAATTAATCACCAACAGTAATCTGTTATTGGTGATTAGTGTGTTCTCATCATATGTGTGACAATAAGGAAGAATTGCTTAAGTCATATTTTACTGTTTTGCAGTAGAGCACTTTTAAACTTTCAAGTCGATTTCCAGAAATTTATTTCTTTTACAGATAAATAAGGAAAGTCGGTGTTCACTTAAATTTCTGTTCGAAAGTTTCATTTTAAACACTATAAATAATACATTTGATTTGAAATACCCGTATACCAAAGTTTAAGCTAAATTAAGCTATTATTCCATGTGAAATTATAAAAAGAAAAAAGATAAGAAGCAAGTCATTGCGCTATAACTTCCTGAAAAAGCGCACAAAATAAATAAAATTTTTTCCAAAGTACCTCTTCAAATATGGATATTAAAAGGGTATCGTTTACTAAAAAACAGCTTTTTGCTACAGATGTAGGCAGCTAAAATTTAGTTCTATCCCCGGAACCGTAATTTTTATTTTTTAAAAGCAATCTTATTTTTCCTCAAAGTAAAATAGGTTTAATTACAAAAAAAAAATAGATTTCAGATAATTGCTTTCATTTAACAAAAATTTAGTTTTCCAGCCCCGGCACCGTCTTTTTGATTTTTAGGTTTGAGCTTTTCACTTTTTTGTACCAAAAAAAAAATTAAATTTTCCAACTCTGGATCCATATTTATGATTTTTTTTTAATTTACAATACCAATCCTTAAAATAAAATAGGTTTAATTAACAAAGAAAAGAAAAACAACCACATTTTAGTTAATTGCTTTCATGTAACAAAAATTCAGCTTTCCAGCCCTGGAAACGTCTTTTTGATTTTTGTCATTTTCCATACCAAACTCATTCTTCCTAAAATACAAAACAGGTTTAATTAATAAAAAAAAATAACAATTAGGTTTTAGCTAGCTACTTTTTTATACTAAAAAGGTTAAAAATTTCCAACTCTGGAAGCAAGTTAATGATTTTTTTTTTAATTTTCAATACCAATCTTATTCTTCTTTCCAATTAAATAGGTTTAGTTGAAAAACAAATCAACAATTAGGTTTTAGCTAATTGCTTTCATATAACAAAAATTCAGTTTTCCGGCCCCGGAACCATCTTTTTGATTTCATTGATTTTCTATAACAAAATCATTTTTCCTAAAATACAAATAAGGTTTAATTAATAAAGAAAAAAACAATTAGATTTCAGTTAGTTACTGTTTTATACAAAAAAAATTTTAATTTCCAGCTCTGGAGCCGTGCTTATGATTTTTTTTTTTTATTTTTCAATACCAATCTTAATCTTCTTTGAAATTAAATAGGTTTAATTGAAAAAAATCAACAATTAGATTTTAGCTAATTGCTACTATTTATATACAAAAAAAATTTACTTTCCAACCCTGAAAACATATTTTTGATTTTCTTGATTTTATTTACCAATCCCATCTTTTTAAAATACAAAATAGGTTTTGTTAATAAAAGAATTTAGTTTTAGCTTATTATTTGTATATGCCAAATAAAAATTAAGTTTTCCAGCCCTGGTGACGTCTTTTTAATTATTCTGACTTTCTATGCCATCTTTTTGATTTTACTGACTTCCAATACCAATCTATTTATTACCAATTCTGACAAATCAATCCAACACCGAAGTCCGCAGCTTTACTGGGAGTTGAAGAGCAAAATCGGTTTCAGATATAGACAGATGGATATCATTTATTCGACTTCCCTATTCATTAAATCGCCTTTCCACTTTCTCTTAAATACTGTTTTGCAACAAATAAAAAAATAATTAAACATAAAATTTGCCAGTGATAAAAACCTTTTATGTCGCTACTGAAACATAAATAATTTTTTTTGTAACAAATTAAAATATGCAAAATGTTTTAAAATATTTATGTGTGTATGTATGTGTGTATATTATTATTTTTATTTTATTTTTTTTGCAATTCCGGCAAATGAAAATTTACAGTTACAGCGGCAAACACATTCGTTTGTGCAAATGTTCTTGCATCATACAGTTAAATGGAAGCGCTAAATGATGCCAAGAATTTATGATACATTTACAGTGTGGATTAAAATTCCTTATAAGGATTCTGTTGACGAAAAATATCATTTCAGTTTTTAAGGATGCCTTGTCACACAATAACGAATCTATTATACAAATGTACAGGTGTTATTTTGAAATTCATTATGAGTGACAATTATTATTTTAAATGTGTAATAAAAACAAAATTTGTGAAAATTTCCCAAATATTTCCAATTAACAGTTCACTAAACTTTCACCTGTCAGTGTTCAAACGATTTTATTATTAATATTATTGTTATGGGACTAATGCTGATGTTGTTGGTGTTGTTGTTGCTATTGTTATTGTTATTGTTGAGGATGATGATCTTGTTGTCATTGCTGTTTGTAAATATATTTGGTGCTGATGCTTTTCTATTGCCTTTCGCACTGAAGACATTCACACAAACAATGATTGATGTTTGCTTAACGCGGCTTAGCCCACACACAGCAAATCAACTTACACTACATGCATATAAACCATTCACGTGTGTTATCCTGTTGGCAAGTATGTGTGAGTGAATACCTAGCGGGAACAAGAAAAAGTAAGTATGCCTTCTGGAAGGCCTCTATACTGCTTCCATACTCATATCTTTTTGACACGGGTTGTTATTGCGGGGTAGGACTTCCGCTCACACTTCTTTAGACAGAGATACTGGAAGGCCTTTAAATTAAAGGATTATTCTTTTGCTTTGGTAAAAAAAAACAGAGCAAAACATATTACTCCTTCTTTTCTCCCTTCTCATAGAAGGGAGTGTGGAATGTGTATTTTATCTTTTATGCGAAAGAGTCAACCCCTTTTATAAGGCCTTTTATAAGGCATTCCTTAGCAGTTGAATAAGAATAGTAACTGAATCAAGAAAATTCCTAAGCAGGCCTTTAATAACGCCAAGAAGGTCCTTTTAGTTTTACCGCTTGCTATGTTCAAATGTATCTCTGTGTGTATGTGTGTGTGCTTAGGTTGGTTTTATTTTAGGGGAAAACAATCATCATCATCAACAACAACAACAACAACACGGTTGTTACCATTTTCCTTATCATCTATGTATCTGCGTATCATGCTGTATCAAAACAAAATTTCACACTCACTCCCCCTTCCTCAGTGACGGACGGACCGAGTTATTCAAATATTCCGACATTCGTTATGTGTTTTCATGTGTGAAATTTCATTATACAAGTTGTGAGTATTTAAATTTTAGTTACAAGTTGATTTTATATTTAAAATGTATTTATTTGAAACGGTGCTTAACTGTCTGGAATGAAAATATTTAAATATGTATGTAGGTATGCATACAGTGAAACACACACATACACACACACACACACTCAAACACATCCTTTTACATACATTTTACATAAAATGACAAATAAAATTTAGTTGTGAACATGTAAAATAACACGTTGTTCACCGACGTTCCATAAAACTATAGATAGAAATAATAAAAATAGACTCGTTTGTTTATTCAGATTTATTAATTTATAATTCTGTTTAGTAGAGAGGAATTTTTGGAAATATAAAAACAAAATATATGTATATGTATGATGAATTATTAAATGTATAAATCATTCAAATGTTTTATTTTAAATTAAAACAAATGTTTATTTTATATACAAAATATTGCTGCTATTTATTTAAATTAAAATGTCAGCGATATTTCACCGAAATCAAATTCTTAACATACATACATATTTATTTTGTATTAAAAATTAAATACTTGAAATAATATTTTACATTTCAACTATTATTTTAATATGGCAAATTCCTTTGAAAAAGTTGAAGCTTACATTAGACTTTAATATTTGTTTTGGTGCTTTTAATGAGTAAAGACCAGACTTGGCAATAGCCAAAAAGGTCTGTAGAAATGAATGCAAGTTTTAAGTTTAATTTGATGTTTCCTGCAAATGGTGATAACCCAAGAATAGTAATTTTTTACATTGGACGTGGATCGCCGCTCTCATTACTAAAAAGTATTTCAAAAGAAGTGCAAATATTTTTTCATGGCCATGTCTTGCCATAACCACCAAAAAAGCTTAAGCGACATAATTTTTAAGCTAAAATCTATTATTAATGATTGAAGAAAATCGATGTTCGTTAAAAAACGAAGTTAAAAATATATTTTTTTCAGTTATGGCTAGATATTTGTTAAAAAAAATTAATTTTGTAACTGTGGAAGGTCATAAATGCGCTTATCATTTAGTAAATAATATTGAAATAACACTTAGGGCACTGCTACACGTTCAATATACATATATTGTGATATTTGTATCGCGATCCATTCCAATAAATTGACGAATCACGAGCGCATGCTATATGTTCAATATTTATCGCGTGAGTATTTACGTTATTTTTGTGCTGTGCGGATCGTTTATTAAAAATAAATTTATTAATAAGCCTTAGCCGCCGAGTCCCACAACTCCGGCAATGCCTCCAAATTAAAAATAAAGTCTGAAAATAATTTTTTCGGTCGTTAATTCCGATTCTACCGGCAGAACCCACTCGCTTTCATTATCTTCTTCCATTACCCTTTATTAAAACAAACTTTACACAAATGTAATAAACTTTTTCACTTTTTATTTTTTAAATTTCTTGCACCTCGTCTTTTACTTTATTTGTTTTACTTCAATTCTTATTAACGTATCGCGATCTAATATCATGAAAATGCTACACGTTCAATAAATATCACGATACTGGATCGCGTGCAATATATATTGAACGTGTAGCAGTGCCCTTAAGGGAGCTGTTTATTCTCTCGAAAACTTGTTTCCTAGAGTTCTGGCATAATGATTGCTAAAAAATTATAATGATATCCTAGACGATTCCATGACATTTCGAAAAAGAATTCCATTCTTTTTTAGTTCTATTTGCAAATAAAAAATTATACTTCACGTCTAATAGAAGCTAGCAAATACTTCCTTTGCATACTTTAAGGACAGCCAAATTAATATTTTCGAAATTAAAGCCTGTGGCGCTATTCAGTAACTTTTAACGATTCGATAATCCTAATTTTTGTCTATACATTTTGTCGGTTGCAGTAACGATTGTGTGATTTTGCGACTTCTTTTTAACGATAGTACGCAGCTGATATTTTCTGTTGATTTTTGTCGATAAAATTAACAGCACATAAATTATTCTCGCTGAAATAACGACACAGCTGACATTTACCTTCAGCGATTATCGTAAAAAATGTTGTTGAATATCAAATTTAATAAATTTTCGTTATAATTATTTTCATGCGATTATCGTTAAAAAAATTGAGTGAATCGCACGACGAAATTTCAAGTTCTCATACAAACTGTATGTAAAAAAAATACGGAAATTCAGGTTGGTAAATTTCATAAAGGAATTTCCATTTGCTAGTACGGACTTTCAAATGAAAAATACACAAAATTTTGTAAATTTATTGCCTATCTTAGGGATGTTATAAATATAAGTGGATACTTTTTCAGTCAGCTGAAACAAAAATTAGTGTTCATACAACTGTTCGTTCACGGAATTTTTAACAAAGAAAAATAAGCACAAAAGAAAATGTGACAGCAATTTTTCCGGCAGTTGCGGACTTATTCTGCTTGATAATTAAAAGGCCTCAAAAGTTTCTTTTAATAATCCAAAATATATAAATAAATACAAATTTACTTTGTAGAGTATGTACCAATTAATAAATAAATAAAAATAAATATGTATCTATGTATATAAAACAAGGTTAACATGTTAAATATTATAAACTATTAAAATTACTACACTTTCACATCACACTGATAATTTTTGATGTCATCCTTTTTTTATATTAATTTTGTTGTTTATTAAAGAAAAGAATAAAAAAGAAATATTTCTATCAAATTAAAGTTGTTTGCAATTGAAAGTTGTTCACTTGTTTGCATTCATCTCTCATTCAACACTGACACTTTTTGCCTTTGTATTTGTTGAACAAGTTTTCAAGCGTGTTTGTGTATGCACATGTGTGTGTGTGTGTGTGTGTGTGTGTGTGTATGTGAGTGTTTAAGTGCGAGTTTGTTTGTTTGTTCATGCACATGTCAGTGCTAAATATTCTTTTGCGTTTTTCCCCTACACTTGCACGTGTTGAAACATAAATTAACACTCTACTCTGACGATGATGGCTGACAAGAGCAAGAGCAAGAGCGTTGATGAATTCAGATTTTTATTTTATTTCAAACATTTTGTTCTTTTTATTATAATTGTTTTTTCGTACATAAATTTCATACGAGCATATGAACAAAATTTTTACAGGTGATTATTACATTTTAACATACGTTTGCATTTGAAGGGACGAACAGTAAAAGTTTTTGAGCGTGTGTGTCTGGGTGCGTGTGTGTAATTAACGCTCAAATCTTGTGTTATATACATACATACATATTTTTCGTGTGTGTAAGTAGTTTGTTGCAAACACAAACACATGTGTGTATTATGTTGATGCATGCTTTTGGTGTTAAAAGTTAAAAGTAAAACAAATGCGTTAAGCAGTAACTGTTCATTTACAGTGGAATAAACTGTTGCAAAAAAAAAGTTTTACTACTTCAAGGATTATTTTAAGTATTTTAATAAAATTTTCAAAAGCGATTACTATAAACTTTTTTAACATTAAGAATTTAATTTCTTAGAAATTGTCCATTTTTCAAAAATAACTTCTTCAGAAGGACACTTTTTTCAAAGGGTCTTATCTCTAGCAGAATGCTTCTATATTTAAAATTTTTTTTATTGTTGGTTGAGCAACAAAGTACATCTAGATATGCTTAACCAACAATAAATAATTTTTTTACATTAGTATTATGTTCTTAAATAATTTTTTCCTAAATATAATATAAAGATGATTTAAGCCGAAAGAATAAAAAACCTCAATAAATTAACATTGTAAATTTTTTTTATGAAAATTCATAAGATTCATTGCAGCGCTATGTAAGGAAGTGATATACGATGAAGCATGATGAAGCATGGATCTCTGAAGTATTTTTAAGAACTTTTTTGATCTAATTTGCTTTTCCAAGCCCCCTTGATATTGAAAAAGAACTAAATTTTCAATTAACTAGTTTCATGAAAAAGCGCTATTGGAATTGTATTCCCTAAAAATATTTTTTTTTATCAAACTACAACAAAGTAGAATCGAATAAAATATAATAAAAAATGTTTAGAGGTTCTTTTAAGCCTTGGTCTAAATTAAGTAGAAATGAAACACGTATTTGCATTGTTTGCCGCACTCGAGCCAATTATTTCTCTCTAAAGGAAGTTTCGGTGATGTTTTGGAGGCACAGCTCCCAGCAATTGGACAATAATGAATTTGGTAAAGTCTTTCGCTTGCCATGATACAATTTCTTGAAGGCCTTACAACTGGAGTCCCACTAGTAGGACATGCTTGCTGTAGCAGCAAGCGTTGCAATAAGACATTCAACTGATCAGTCGAGAGCCTCTGCAGAGTATACAGAACAAAAATTATAATTTAATTCTGTAGAAGGTTGAAATCACAAGTATATTAAACCTCGCGGATTTGCCTAGCAGCTTCAAATTTTACAAGAGGATTTCACGAAAGCTAGAAGAAAACAAAACCATACTCAGCCATATTTTAATATCAAAGGAAGCCCATTTCACTCTAAAATGCAATATTATATTTTGACTGTAATAATCTACAAATTCTTCAAAAGAGAGACAGAGATAGAGAATCGTACAGAAAAAAATATTCCTGCAATAGACAACTTCAATTGAAAATAAAACAAAAAACCAATTAAAAGTGTATTTAAGTCAATTAAACTTTTGTTGAAAAATAAAATATTCCTGCAATAAACAACTTTAATTGAGAATGAAACTAAAATTCAATTAAAAATGTATTTAAGTCAATTACACTTTTGCATAAAATTTTAATTTACTACAAGGTTTAATTGACTCAATAAAATTTTTAATTGATTTTTGATTTTACTTTCAACTAAAGTTTATTTATTGCAGGAATATTTTATTTTTAAACAAAAGTTTACTTGACTTAAGTACATTTTTAATTGATTTTTTGTTCCATTTTCAATTAAAGTAATTTATTGCAGGAATATTTTTTTGTGTGTACCCAGCTCGAGTTTCAGTGTGGTGTGCCGTTTCATCGATCTTTTAAAGAAAGCAGTTGCAATGTAACGATCACTTGAGATCATTATTTAAAATTTGACATCAATTTTGTAATTTTGCTGAATTACAATGGACCCAATTGGATTTCCGAATAGAGGTGCGGTATAGCACCACCCTTTCTAGCCTAATCTTCTCTCTGCTGAACTCCCTCAAAGGAGAATTGGTTTCAGTTTTGCCTGGTTCACACATAGTCACACCCATTATGGCAAAATTCCCTAACATCTTAATAATTTTAAAGAACATGGAAAACACATGTTAAAATGGAAACTATTGAAGTGTTTTATGCAAATTTTTGCAATAAAAAAATATATAAAATCACGAGAGATTTGATATATTTTTTGTGAACAAGAAATTTTTAAAATATTTGATTAAAATATTTTTTTTTTTGCACTTCAGGTAAGGATATGTATGTACTTAAAAATTATAAAAAAAGTGATTTGAGTTTCTTTATGTAGCGTAAAATTTATCAGCCATCCGGTACATAAAATAAAAACATAGTAGTGTTAATAAAAATCAGTCAGCACATTTATATGCATATTTTATGCGCTTAAGTCCCACTGTGCATACGTATGAAGGATTTCACTTAACACGCTAGATGAAAAAAGTTGATGCTGCTGCAAGTTTATACTAATTAGTCAAATAGGACATAATAAGACAAATTATATGATGCTCCATTAAAATTGCGTACAAGTTTCACGCTTTGGAGGGAAAAGATTTAATGTATGAAATAATTTCTGCAAAATGGTTTAAACAAATGGTTTGAGAAAATATGAAAAATATTTAAAATCTGAGTTTTGTATACTAAATACATGTAACAATTTAGTCTAAAGAGGTAATGAGTCAACAAATTATTAAAATGTACAGGAAGCACAGAACACAGTGGGCCTTTAAAATACAATTGAAACAATTTTATGGTTTTCAATACTTAGTTTTTATTATTTTTTTTCAAGCTTTACTTGTTTCTATTTATATATGATTCGATTAGGCTAAGGTTAGTATCGCTTTGTAAGCAAAAGAATATGTGATTATTTTTAAGCATATATTTTTTTGGTGATGTTCACAAAATTATCATTACAATGAAAGTAAAATTTTAGTATATAATATTTATTATATTAATCATTCGATGGGGAGTGTATACATTTATTTATATATGCCAAAAGAAATATTAGTATAAATTAAATTTTAAACAAAACTAATTATAAGTACGAACTAATTACACAACTATTATCCTTAACAAGGTATGGTAATAAACTTATATGTTAATAATAATTATAAGGATTTATGTACATATGTATTCCAACAGCCCTAGGGACAATAAAATATAAAAACTTATATTTGTCCTGAGATATCTTGGATATAATACATATGTAGAGCTATTAAGATAGCAAAGCATACGTACAAACATTTAACATTAAGCAAATCTATTTATATATAAATATAAAATAAACATATTAAGCAATCCAGCATGAATGCAAATATACAAAGAAATACAACAACTCATATTTTATCAATGTTCATGTTTTTGCTATTATCTAGTTCTAATGGGTGTAAAATTAAATGTCTGTATGTGTGTGTGTGTGCATATGTTTGTTATATTTTATTACATTCCTGCCAGAACGCCATTAGAACTGAATATTTGTAGTATTTCATATTTATCTAAGCAAAATTATCAACGTCATTATCATTAGGAGTTATTATTAAACACTTGCAACTTTAAACAAAATACAAACAACATAAATAACATTTATCATTTTGTTGGTTTGCTTACCAGAGTGTTTCTTTGTGTGTGTGTGAGCCTGCATATGTATTTGTTAAATATCCCTTCTTTGTAAATTACAAAAACTACATTATACTCTATATATTTTACATAAAACGAACAATAAAATTTAAATACTTTTATAAATGTTATATGTCATTCTCTTTATTTGAAATACTCATGTCCGTACCACACACACACACACACATTTTGCACAAATAATTAATCATCGGCCCCATGGACAACAAAATTAAATAAATAAGATACATCCATTAACTTGCTTTCTTCCACATGTTTAAGCCTTATTAATAACTTGGTCTCACATTTTACTTTTATAATTGGTATAATCAACATTTGGCTTAAAATTAATGATCTTTAACATGAAAATGTTGACAAAGATAATGAGCCACGTTACACAATGTTGTTATTAGCTTTGGTTGTTGGCCTTATCACTATTTAATTATTCAATGCCCAAGTGTGAAGCTTGTTCTCCATTTAGTTGTTTTAAGTTTGTATACAAAACGTCTAGATTTTAGAAGAGAATATTTTAAATATACGATTAGCAGGGAAAGTAAAAAAAATGCGTGCATGTTTTATAATTTTCAATATTCTCAAACAGCTTTTATTCTTCAGCTGCCCATATATCTGACTACTCAGCTTGATGATTAAAAAATTAATAAAGCCAATTAAAATTTTTATTTAATTAAATTTTTAAGCAACAGTTTAATTATTTCAATTAAATTTTTAATTAAAATTTGTATCATTTAAACTTCTAGACAAAAGCTTCAGTATTTCAATTAAATTTTTAATTAATTAATTGTTTGAAAATGCTTCTGAGTTCTTGTCTTTGAATTCTCTAAATTATTTTCTACAAAAATGGTTGTTGTCTTTAATAATGAAAAATATAAATATTATTGCCATGTTTTTTAAAACATAGACAATAAATAATAATTCTTTTAAAGAATCACAACTGCTGCTTTTTTTCATCCATAGACAAGACGTTACAATCGTCGAATAGAATTAGGCCATAAATCTTCTCACTGAATTAGGGCATAAAGCAGAAAAGTTCGTCGTTTAAAATTTTTATCGTCTGTAAAAGTACAATAGAAAAATTTTGTACACTAAGTTGTAGATAAATTTACAACTTTAAGCTAATTCAAGCTGCAAAACTACTTCTTTTATTTATCACTATTATTATATTTGAACAAAGTTATTATTAATGTGTTGAATGTGTTTCAATATTTAAGCTAAAGACAATAAATAAAATCCCAAAAGCCATCACTTACTTTGATTTTTAGTTAATAGAATTTTAAAATTTAACATCTGTTGGCATTATTTCATTTTGAAGTAAAACAATTTACAACCAGAAGTACATATGCAAATATTTACATAATTACCACAATAAATAAATAGAATATTTATTTTTTTTTATTAACATTAATTCAGTTTTCATTTACACACCAACCAGCTATACGAATTTCCCAAGTCCAATTTACTAGCTACTGGATTTTTTTTTGTTTTAAACCACAAAACGAAATATTTCTGTTGAGTTTGCCACTGAATCAGTATTAAATTTATATTCTATTCTCTTGTTTATTTGAAGCTAAACGATAAAATAAAAGAAAAGAAAAATAAAAAATATGTATTAAACACGAGCTGTTTTCAACATTGTTGCAACAACGAAACAACATTAGAACGTAATAAATGGTGAAACAAATAAACAAACAAACTAATGTAAGAACGAAAGATAACAAAAGTACCCCCAGAGTGATAAATGTACTGTACAGCTGACAACTAGAAAACCAATTTGTATTTATAAAATAAATAGAAAAAATTCACTCACCAACACACAAACACAAATACACTCACACCCATACGAACACAGAAAATTCATAAAAACGAGAAAATATTCGAAAAACTACAAGCGTACAAAATAAAAGTGAAACCACAGAGTCTTTTATTTAAATAAACCATAAAATATGTGTTTCTGTTAGTGTTTTTTTTTTGGAAGAAATATGTACAAGAAAATTTTACAAATACACTAAATTTATAAAAAAAAGAAAACCTAAAACTATATACAATATTTTTGTAAATACTTTCGTACATGTGTATTTCAACAGAAGCGTCTATACGAACAGATACAACAAATTCCCAAACGTTATGATATTGAAACTATTTATATTTGTTGAATGCTTGTAGTCTACAAATTAATATACACTTACACACACGCACACACTTCAACGCATATGTACACACACACACACACACATACTGACGCACACTCAAACAGTCACATATTCAAGCCCAACAAACAAATAAAGGCTAAAACGTTTTATATATTATAATGCCCTGATTCTGTTCGACGATTGTATCGTGTTGTCTATGGACGAAAAAAAGCCGAAGTTGTGATTCTTTAAAAGAAATATTATTTGTTGTCTATGCTGGAAGGTTTGTGTATTTACTTTATGATTACTGCTCGAATTCAGTAAGAAGTTTTAGGACGTTTTTGCTTGAAAACACTTTTGAGTTTTTGTTTTTGAATTCTATAAATTATTTTCTTCAAAAATGGTTGTTGCCTTTGATAAAGAAAAATATAAATATTATTGCCATGTTTTTAAAACATAAAAATTAAATTAAAGTATTGTACAATAGTTTGAAAAATATATGAAACAATATGTGTTGGATATAATATTTGGAATAAACTCATGAAGCAAATACACGAACCTTCTAGCATAGACAACTGCGCCTTTTTTCATCCATAGGCAAGATGATAAAACCGTCGAACAGAATTAGGGTATTTGTTCCAAAACATTATATTCAACTTATATTTTTTTTTGTATATTTTTAAAACTATTGTATAATACTTTAATTTAATTTTTAAGTTTTAAGTGCATGGCAATAATATTTTTATTTTTCGTTACCAAAGACAGCAACCATTTTTGAAGAAAATAGTATAAAGAATTCAAAAACAAGAACTCAAGAGCATTTTCAAACAAAAACTTGCTGAATTAGGGCACAAGTCCGTGTTTGAAAACGAACAAACCATTGATAAAATGTTTTAATTTTTAAATGATGCTCCTTATAAGCAATAAATAACCCAGCAAAACATTTTACACATTACCATCAGAACTTTTTGCCACATGATGGCTTACTTTTCTAAATGCCAAATTTCATTTCATTATATTACAAATCACATTACAAAAAATTTTAAAAAATGATCTACAAATTGATAAATGAGGATGAGGATGAGAATGATTTTTTAAGATATAATAGATAACGTGAACATGTTGTTAAATAAAAAAAGTAAAAGTACTTCTCAAGAATCGATTATTTTAGTCTCACGCTTTGGTAAAATCATTAAGGTGGTAATGCAGTAGGGAAGAGCTTCTACCAAAAAAGCTTAATTCCAAAACCGATTACCTTTTATGAATTTATTTTTTTTTTTTTGCTGGGAAGTTGTTTCAAACAAATGTTGTTTTGTTAAGAATTTTGTTTCGATTTTTCTGAAAAGGCTGAAAAGGTCGCTCAAGATTTTTTGCCAAAAATCTAATTTGCCGGCCGTTTTTATGTTTGCTTCATAACTTTATCACAGCCATGATATTCTTCCCATTTTGGAAATTTTTTTTATTAAATTCATACGCTTATGTTTGCTGGGCAGTAAATTTATTCTAACTTACTGATACTGTGCAAATTTACTTGTAAACATTGTAAATTATATGACGATTTATTTATTCTTTTACTTATTTACTTACGAGATTTACAATTAAACATGCAACAGTAAATATTTAAAATACTATACATCAGAGATTGCCATTTTTCAATTACAAAAACAGAAGGGAAATGTAGTTTTTCTTTTTTATTTTTGTTTTAATTGTAGAGCAAAAGGAGTAGGAATACTTTAGCAATAAATGGTTTCAAGGTAAACTTGTAGCTTCAGGCACATATAAAGAAAAATTTAAATTTAAGGAATATATTTAGTGGCATAAATTGCTACAAATAAAATGGAAGTGATAGAGACAAAATGATGAATAGTTTTTAAAAGAATTTTGTCAATTTAACCAATATCCTTAAAATTAAAATTCATGCTCGCCTTTGATGGTGATGGCTCTGCTGAGGTCATTCTCAAAGAAATATGCACCAATGACGCTGCCAGCCTAAAATCCACACCAAACACTAGCTTTTTCGGAATGCATTGGAAGCTCTGGGGTCTCATCTGGATTGATGTTGTCCAAACTTGAACCATTTCTCGCTTAAAATGATTTTTCAATGAAAATTAGGAAACGTTGCCCGAACAGAACATCCATTTTGATAAAGAAATCTTTATCAATGGAAAGTGTTGTTGAAGGCTATGTCCGCCCATGGTTGTTTGACAAAATAGCCTAAATATTTTTCTTAGCCGCAAAATATGCAACATGTTTTGAAAAAATCTCAATATCAATTTATTTAAATAAAAAATGTTCACTCCAAACAGAGAAGTTTTTTTATAATAAAATGTGTTTTCAATTATACTTCCTTTACGGCTTAACCATATTACCAAGATTTTTTTTTAACTTTGTAATTTAATCATATATAGTTTTATTTTATCTGAAACAAAATCATAAATGTTTCTTCGTTTGTTCAATTAAAAATTATTTAAAAATTGTAAATTTAATGTGCATGATAAACACGATGTTGTTTCGAACAAAACAAAAGTTCAAACTGCCATAAAAATATGAAAAATTTTAAACAACAAACAATAAAAGATACAAGGCAAAAAATTTATAGAAAAAAAGTATGTCAAAAACACACATAAGGGTGTGCATATATATTTTTGTATTCATATGTATATATGTATATATATGCACATTAGGGAGGATCGAAATGATGTGACGAAGTACTAGTGTTCTAAGCAAACTTTGCTTTAGAAACCAAGGGTCTAAAATTAATTTAAAGGCTCCATGAACTCTTAGACGATTTACGCGCCCGCTGCCTACTGTGCCACCCAGGCTAATTCATAAATTCTTAAATATGTTAGAACGCCACTAGCAATCTTTACATATATATTTCTACTGTACGTGTGTATGTCACAGAACTCCTTCTAAATCTATATATACTGCATGTATGCATCCAAGTGGATCCGTAATCCAAGTGGATCGGTAAGACAAAGTTTGCCATGCTCAGCTAGTAAATTATATATTTTTATAATTTTTGCAAGTTCTAAAATCGTTTTTATGGTTCTTTGGCCAATATTTCTTAAAACCGTTTGTAGCAACATATTGCCAATATTATATTGTTGCCAATATTCTATTGAACCACCCTACTGTATGCACATACCCATCCACACAAAACTAATTGTATTTCTAATCTACTGCTGGCACTACCAGCACACATTTGAGTGTTTATGTGTATTTGTTTCATAAAATTTTTTTATGTAAAATTCAAATTTCCAATTGATCAATTTTATCACTCCAATATTTCAATAAATTTTCTTTTTATTTGCATTAAAATATAATTTTAAATACATAAAGTTTGCACACTCATGCATATATGTAAATGGTATTATGTATTGTGTGTTTTTGTCGGAGTGCAGATGTTGCGAAGTTTAACTTTAGAAAAAAGAGATGAAACATCGATATAAAATAAAACCATAATTTTATTAAATTTTTTTTCTCTAAATACTTAAAAGTTTAAATAGAAGATGTTATTGATTGATACATATTCCCCCCCTATTCGTAAAAAAATAAAATGAATTTGAAATCCATTTTAGGAAAATTTTGCATGAAAAATTTGAAATAAAATACATTCCAAATTCGCTTTAAATTGTATGAATATGGGGGATTGAATTAAATTGAACTATAGTGAAATTTAATTAGAAATAATTTCTTAATCGGGCTTAAGTTCAGTATTTTCAATTCTTATTGACTGAAATATTTTTATTAATTAAAAATTTCTTTTCTAGAGAAAAAAAAAAATTAAAATTTTTAAAAAGGGAATCAAAACAAAAAATATGAAATAGAAGAGGCTTGAAAAATATTTTTTTTTGAGGACAACGAATGTTTTTTCTCTCTCTCCTTGCAGACAAGTGCAAGGAATTTTTTTTAAATGTTATATAAAATTTAACTGCCGTATTTATAAAAAAAATATTACGGCTTTATAAAGGCTTCACAAGCAAAATTTTGTATGGAGATCTGTTTTATAAACCACTTATTAAGACTTAATAATTTTAATAAATAAGGATGTTATAATTGTAGCTCTGATATTATTTTTTTTAATTGAAAAAGTCTAACAATAAAGCTAATCTTTGAGGAACTTGATGTGTTCAATATCATGCTGAATTAGATTAAGCTGTTTAATTAATCCATAAGGAATGTATATTTAGATTCATTTATTTCTTTTTTATAATATGTGTATTCCATTTATTCAATTCATTTATGTTGATCCGTTTATTTGATGGTTTTGTACATATTTTATGTTAAAAAGGAGAATTCTTTCCTAACCAGTCACCACACCAGGCACATACAATCAATACCACGGTATGTTTTATACATGTGTATGTGTTGGTGATGTAGTATACCAGCAAACATTTTTTTGTCGATATATTTAACATCAAGAACTTTTTGCGAAAACCCACTGAATTTCCTCAAATTCTGGTCTTCACATTATATTTTTTCCTGCCGATAATTGATAAAGATTTTATTGAGCACCAGGCATATATGTATGTATATTTTCATTTTCATATTTCCATATTAATCGGAAAGTAAGGCGAAAATAAGGTGGTGGCTCTAGATATCTCCAAGGCGTTAAATAGAGTGTGACATGGTGCACTTTTATCAAAATGTATTGCCCTTGTTGTCGGTGATAACTTCTCTCCATTTTTGTCGAGTTTCTTCAGGGATAGCACTACAAAAGTTGTCATAGATGTCCAGCCAAAAATTTCAAAAAACGTAATCGGGTTTGGAATTAAGCATTTTTGGTGGAAGCTGTTCCTTACTGGATTACCAACTTAATGATTTTAACAAGACGTGAGCCTAAAATAATCGATTCTTGAGAAGTACTTACTTTTGTTTTATTTGGAAACTTGTTCACGTAATCTATTAAATCTAAAAAAATTATTCTCCTCATTTAGCAACTTGTACATAAATTTTTTAAATTTTAGGTAATGTGATTTGTAAGCGAGTAGTGAAATTTGGTAATGAGAAAAGTAAGTCAGTATATGGCAAGTAGTACTGATGGTAATGTGTAATTTTTGGCTGGGTGGTATCTCATCAAATGAGTTCAAGTTTAATTCAGCGGTACCGCAAGGTTCCGTTCTTTCACCAACTCTATTCCTTATCTTTCTAAATGACCTGCTATGTAAAACTTTCAACCCTATCTATTTTTTTGCGGACGACAGCAACATCTGCCATTTCTTCTCATTCTGCAAAAGACCTAGCCTGCCGAAGGTTGAGGCTATGCCACAAACAATGATCAAAACTAAGATCAAAAATTTCTGAATGAGATCATGCAAAAATAGGGTCGATTTTAACGCCTATAAGACCCAATGTTGTATGATTACTCATATACGCATGACCGAAAATGCTGCTGCCTCTGTAACTATGGGGGGGGGGGAGTGTATAAATATTAAGGAATCGGAAGCAATTGATGTTCTTGGAATGAAAATTCAATGTGATGTTCGATCTAGTGCCTAGGATTTTTGAAACGGTGCACCCCATCTAATCTTCTTACTATTTATACCACTTTTATCCGACCGAAAATGGAATACAACTCCCATGCATGGGCCGGAGCTTAGAAGTCTATTTTTGGGTTGCTCGATCGCATACAGGAGAGGGCGAAGAAACTCATCGGTGACAGTAAGGTATCCAACTGTATTGATTCATTGTAGCATCGACGCAATGTGGGGTGAATTTCCTTATTCTATCGTTACTAAAATGGAATATATTCTAAATGAAATTAGGGAACTTGTTCCTGAAATCCTAACATTGTTACTCATAACACGTGCTTCATTTACGGCACATACTTTTGTGGTCGATTGGTCAATAAATCGCACTACACATTACAGAGAGAATTCCTTTTTTAGCCATACTATTCGTATGTGGAATAAACTACTTGCGGAGGTCTTTCCTGTCACTTTCAACGTGGGAAAGTTTAAATCGAATCTCCTCCTCTCCATAACCTATATTCCTAGTTCTAACACAATACATTGCCTGAGTAGGGTTTATAGCCTGAGTGCTGGTCCTAATTAAAAAAAATTATTAAAGTGGGACTATTTTTATTATAAATTTCTGTTCATTCTCTGGAAAAATAGACGCCTTTAATATAACATTTAGTCATATATTTGTCATTTGAGGTGTTGCTTGATCAGCAACCAAATGCTGAACCAACAACAAATAAATTTTTTAAATTGGTATACAATTTGACTCGCGTTAAGTAAAAATAAAATATTATGTGTAGTTTCCAATGCAATGAATTTGTTTAGAAAATTTGCATAGAAAACAATGACAAATTTAAATGGTTTTTATATATTTTTTCTAAACAATACGTTTGCTCGCATTGTGAAAACTAGACCTTAATATACGGCTTTAATGATAGAAATTTGTCTGGATTTTGTCGAACAACATTTCTATGTATATGTTCTGAAAAACTTTAAGAGAATATGGTGCACTTTTTACCTAATTTGTTCTAATTATCTCAGAGTATTTGTTTTACGAATTTCATCAGACAAAGAGAATTTTCATTTAAATTTCTTAAAGACTCTGAAAGAATTCTGCCCGAATTTGGTAAAAAATGTTCCCTGAGATATTTACAGCTTCACACATAACTGTGTGTATTTCATTTCCTTTGTTTGTGTGAATCATACTTAAACCATTTATGCTCGCAATGATAATAGTGGGGAAAACTTTTATGGTCAATACCAGAAAAATAAAAATAAAAATAAAAAATAAAATCAATTCAATCATAAAATTATTTATGCATACACAGAAAATTTAAGCTGAGGTTAATATTTAATATTTTATCCTTTTAATATCGACTTGGCTGTACATGTGTTGTGTATAGTTTTTTTTTTCAGTGCATGTATTAATGTTTTTTCCGTTTTAATTTTTGTTTCAATAAATTAATTTTTAATAAATATGAATGATACGAATGGTTAAATGGTAGACAGATTTAAAAAAAAAATATGTATATTATTTGGAGCATGAAGTTTGAATGTTTTTTTTGAAATTTAAACCAATATTAAACACTTTCACAAAGAAACTGGGATTTTTTATGCTAGTTGCTGAGATAATTTAAAATATTGAACCATGATCTTATTATTAAATTAATATAACTCATATTTTTTATATCAAAATTATTTTTGTATTAAGAAAAATTAAATAAATAAATTTTAGATTGTGATTTTGTTTTTTTACTTCAACCGACAACGAATATCCAGTAACATATTTTAATGTAACTGGATAGCAAAGTTGATAAATTTTTGTTATACTTATTAAAGTGATGCGATTATCGTAACAAGAGTTAATGAATAAAGCTACTGATAATTTTCTAGTTATTTAAAACTTTTCGTCGACTAAAGAAAACAACCTTTAACCCTTTGGAAAATTTTGATGCAACAAGAGAAAATTGCCGCATTTTGACCGTTGAATAATATAGGCCACAAAGTTGAAGTTATATTTCTCGGATTGGCTGTCATTTATTATTTTCAAAATGTGCGGTTAAAACCACCATTCAACCATTATTTCTAATCTGCGATCGCGATTGCTATAGATCCATGATTAGCATTTTATTTCGACCAAAATTAGATGAAAGAGACATTAGCGTTGGTGTAGTTTCAACACGTGCCACACAGCTCATGTCATATTGGACATTCTACACGAGCGATTCGGGGAACTGGTCATCCCACACGGAGGCGACGTGAACTAAACATTTCAGAGGCATCCTACACATGAAGCGGTAGCCGTTTCAAAAAAGGTAATACAAGAGAAAAATAGTTTGTTCAATTTCTCGAAAAAGAAACAGTTGTTTTTATTAAATTTTAATATGTTGGCTTTTTCTGAAAATTAATATTTAACTTGTTCATACTCGTATAAGAAATTCCGAAGAATATTTATTCGACACACAGTATTTTTTTTATTTTTTTTTGGATGGCGTGGGAAAAGCAAAAAGTATTTTTGTATATGAAGCACAATATCTCTGAAACTAGAAGTGCTAAAAAAATAACAAAGCTATTTTTCCAAGTTAAAACAATATAATTACAAATATTTTAAGGACTAAATGAAAAACGCAGAGTTTTTAAAATCCTTGCAAAAACAGTAAGATATCCTGATATACTTATCAATGTGACTCTATATAAATAAAAAAGCTTTTTGTGTAGACTATAATCCAAAAAGAATTTTAATGTTCGGAGGAACCTTAGTGAAATATTAAGCGAATAATACAAAAAGTGATCTACAGTATGCAAATGCTAAATGTCCCTATATCTTTTAAACTACAGCTGCTACAGAAAAACTAATGATGCCATTTGAATCAGCAGATGAAAATACATAAGGATCGACTATTTTTATATTAAAAACGAAACCACTGTTCCCGCTGTGCTAATTAAGCATTCACATCAAACGCTAGAAAGAATGCTTTAATTTTTGAGATACTGAAACGGATTGAAATTTGTGTGTTAAATAAATTAATCATACGCTCTGGGTTGCTTCACTCTCAACAAAAAACCAAGTAAGTAGGCAATAGTTTTCAAGGATAACTTTATTAATACGTATGAGTGATATTTAATTAGAAAACTTAATGATACGACGACATTTTTTTTTAATAATTTGTTGATAACTTGTAAATTATAGAACGGATTTGAGTGCAATTTGGCAAATTTATTGCAAAGAAGTTGGAATTTCATAATATTATAAACAAAGAAGTTTAACTACAGTGCAGAGGGTAAAAAACACACTCTGTTCATGTTGCAGTTTTTAACATTTATTTTCAATTACACACTTTTAACAGCTACAATTCGAGCTGAAAGAAAGTCAGTGAATGTCGTAAGTTCATTATTGAGTTCTTGTTTCAACTATTAATTAATTAATTAAATGGGAGTTTAACATAATATCTCTAGTTGTTCCAAAGGATTTTTGAGTAATAGTTGCCTGATGATCTGGATTAGCAGTGAAATAGGCATAGGATCTATGTAACCCTTAAATAATTACTTTCAATATTAGAAACAATTAATATTTTACAGAACAAGTTAGATATTGATAATGGGAAAAAGTGCGATAAAAATATTAAAGCGAAATAAATATAAGCGTTTTGTAAAACCATTTTCCATAAAAAATTTGTAATATAAAGCCTTTACAAAACAAAAATTTTTTTAATGAATAAGGGGACTTTTAACAATGTCTGATTTAAAAATTAAATCAAATTTAACTGTAAGTTAGTTTTAAAACTGCCTTTCAGAATGTATTATTAACTTTTAGTTTGCACCATTTAATAGAATATTATATTTTTAAATTAACGAAAGAAACGTTGTCGGTTCAAATACTTATAGTAATACAAATTAAAAAAAAAAACAAAATAAGTTGCTTGTTGATTTAAAAAATTTTTCTAAGCAAACAGAGACAGCATTTCTATATTTTCTATCTTATGTTTTTGTTAAGTAGCAGACGGATGTTGAAGTGGAATGGAAATTGCATGAGCTTCCTGCATGTTCTTTGACACTTTAATAAAAAATTTTCTCCTTCAATGTCGCACGTGACATTGAAATATGCAATTTTGCTAAGAAATTATTTTTTTTGCAATCGCATAGCTGCTTATCCACTCTCTTTTTACTCAGAAAGATCATGTAGAGCATAAGTCCATGGATAATATCACTCTCTAAGAACGTTTTTCAAAACGAAAATTGTAAAGAAATATCCAGGTCAAAAAAGCTACACGTTATGTTTAAACGAACATAATTGTTTTTTAAAAGAAACACCGAACTGCATTTGACATAGCCTTTATTTTATTTGAAATTTTGCTTGTTTTTTATTAAACATTATCTATATGCACTTCTGCTCCGCTTATAGAACTCAGCAAAATTTTACTGTTGCTATATGAAAAACTTTAAAATAAACTTTTTTTCAAGAACGGTGTACTTCTTAGTATAAATGCCCATATATTTTATCTGCAATTATATTGGCATTCGTGGGCAAAGAAGCTTGATAGCTTGAGGCAGAAATATTTAAATGCATTTGTTATTAGTCTGTCTGGCAACAACTTCTAAATGTGGGTAACATATTTAAATCTGTTTTACTCGTACTTCAGAGAAACTTTTAAATTTTGTCCACCCATTTGGGTGGCCGATTGCATTCATGAATTGATATCGGCTTCTTTTTTAAATCTGAAAATGTTATGTTAAAAATTATTTAAACCAGCAAAATCTTATTAGCAAACATTCTAAATTGATTTGTACATTAAACAAATGTACTTAAGATTATTTATCTCTCGCCCTTAACTAAATTGGAGACTAACTGTCAGTAACAAAGTTTCCCAAGAACATCAAAATGATAATATTTGTTCTAATCTTTTTGCACAACAGGTGAAATAAAAGCAAAGAGATGAATTTCCTTGAAATGAAATTAAATAAAATTTCATGTAAAACAAAATAAATGTAAAGGATTGCTTCTGGCTTTCATATGCGTATTCGTTTAAAGTATTTAGAAAATATGACAGCAACAAGCATAAGTTGAAGATAAATGTATGAATACTAATGCAAATTTGTTGTGTGTGTATGTGTAGTTACTTGTTTTACATATACTTAAACATACACTTGAGCATATCTGTTCAAGGATAGAAATCCAAACATGTCTTCCTAGTCTACTTTATAAATTGAAAGATAGCAATGAGTTGTAGGTAACAGTTGTAGACAAAGGCAACACACGATGACCCAACAAGCACAAACGATTGAAAAATGTTTCGTAAGCAAAAAGAAATAGCTTCAGGAATTTTTCTTATATCGTTTCTGTAACTAATGTGAGAGCTTTTCGAGTCGAAAAATATGTTTTTTTAACTTGTGAAAAAACTATAACACATATTGGGACTTATTTTGGTTCTCGAATTTTTAGATTCGATTTTAAGTTGCTGTACTAGATTAAAGAAACATACAACATTTTCTTTAATCTGGTACAAACTCTCGAAGTCGAATAGAAAAATTTGAGAACCGTAATAATTATGTTGATATATTTTCTTGGTTTATTTAAGTTTTTATATGAACAACGATGTGGAAAATAGGACAACTGATATAATTTTTTAATTTTTTTCGATGTAAAAACTTCTTACAAGTTAAAAACTAGGTACAGAATAGAAAAGCAAAATATTTAAGTAGGTTATTCTCAGAAACATGAAAATAAAAATTCTCTATCAATTTTCTCACAGTGCATGGACGTAATAGAAGGCAATTGCTGAGGCTCTTTTATCAATATCAATTATCACTTTGCTTGAGGATTTTTATTAATTTTAAATTTGCGATGAAGCCTGAGTGTCTGCTTGATCTACAATCTGTATAGAATGCCTTTTGATATACGTTTCATAATGCATTTAATGTCATGGTTAAGGATTTTTAATTGCAAAACACTTAAGATAGAAAGAGAAATTATAAGAATTTAAATTTATATACATAAATATGAATGTATGAAGCACACATACTCACAGACTTAAATAGATTTATATTCAGTTGTATTTGTATGGAAATAAGACAAGCTTATGCTTGCAATGAAACACATTAAATAAGTGCAGAATTGAAGTTACAAATGCATCTAACATCTGTATGTTTAAATAAATATATTTGTATGCTTTTAGATGAGAGGTAAAATGTCGCATATACATACATGCATACACACACACACTCACATATATATGCATACTTTGGCATATTTATTACAGAATAAATAAGTGTTTGTATTTGTATGTTTAGTTATATTCACATGTGTATATTAGATTGTTTAAAGTTTGTGTTTGCATTTACTATGCAAATACAATCTACACGCAATGCTGCACTTTGCTTACTTTCAAGACATGCATTTGTGTATGAGTGAAGTTATATTAGAGCGGGTGCATTTATTGAAGTTGAATTAAAATAAGAACAGTGAAAAAGATCCGGCCTCTGGTGCTACATAATCATGCTCTCTGCATGTAGCTGCGACTCATTTGAGCAACTCTAGAGCACATTTTCGATATTGTAGTCAGTCAGTTTTGATCTCTTGCTGCTCATTAAATATAAATTTTTTACTTTTATATGCTTACTTAGACCAATAAAAAAGTTTTTACTTTCGCCTTGTTTGCAATTGTATAATTGTAAAATTAGTAGCAGCCAGATGATGAGTGAAAAACCAATCTTACCTTTGTTATATAACAAAAGAAAATGCTTTCATTCTTATGAATTGTAAATATTCTGACAACAACACACAGTTGAACGGAACAGCCAGCCGTTTTCGAAGGCCACTAAACCTTCCTCATCAGCGTTCTTCTGTGTTTTTATTCCACTGTGTGTGGTGTCAGTTGATGAAGATGTTTGCCTTATATACGAAACTTTATTGCAAATGGAATATGTGAATTGGTTTGATTCATTGCATTTTTCAATTTGCTCATATATATGTTTGGTAATGAAGGCTCAAAATTTACCATCTTCCATATATATTACAACAGTCTTATCATTGTCGTTTGTTCTTTACTAACTATGCACGTTTTTTTTACAACTAACTTTGATGTTATTTGTTCATTAATAATTATCACATGTAATTTGGCTTAAAAAGTGATACGAACAGGCTAATGTTCGTTCAATGTTCAATTCATAAGAATATAGAAACAAATACAGTTTGAAAAATAATAATTAGATTAACTAAAATGCTTTCAAATTAACATTTAAATTCGAATTACAAAATACATCCTCAGAATTTACTTACGGATTAACAAACCTTAAGTAAGAACTCTATTTATTTACCCTTTAAAATAAAATAATTTTTATGCTCATTTAAAATTTTAATAAAGTAAGATATAATATCGGTTTATGGAACAATAGCTACAATGAAGATAAAATTGAAATAAAACTGAAAATATAGATGAAAGCTTCATTCTTTTACAACTCTGCTTTTTAGCACGTTTTTAATAATGCAGTGTTGCAGCGCCTCTGGTGTGAATGAAGAATATTGCATTTTCAAAGCTGTGCTTAGTAGCCACTTTGTTGGTTATTTTACTTACTTTGGTTCTGCCACACAATACCGACGAAGGATTAGTTTCGCCTGAAGCCCAATCAATATGAATATTAGACCCACAATGGTCAATGTATTTACCGACAATAAGTCGGCAATTAGGGCAATCACGCGGTACATGGCAATATTCGGCTTGCACCGCTGCCAGCCTACTACGGCGTAACCGGAAATGAACAAGCAAATGAACTGGTGCAAAAGGCCATAACGTTACGGAGAGTAACTTTGACTAACGTGAAGCCTTTCAAGGCAACGAAGATTGAGTTACAAAATTGGGCAAAGATGGCCCACAGGACACGATAGGATTGTGATACTATGGGTAATCTAAACAAGGTTCTATGGGGCGACCCGGACGAAGACAAAACAAGGAGACTGTTGAAACTTAACAAGCCCGAGCTAGGAAAGTTGACCGGCATCTTATTGGGACACTCTAATATACGAGAGCATTTGTACCGGATTGGAGCCACGAATAACAGTGAATTCAGGACATGCATGGCAGACATGGAGACAATGACACACGTCCTTTGTCATTGTCTAGCTTTCGCCCAGCCGAGATCCCGTTATTTTTTGGATGACACCTTACCAGACATTACCAACCTTAAACGATACTGAGCACAACAGACATATAGTGGCTAATGTGTATGTCCCCGGACATGAGCTTAATATCAGCTAGCCTAAGCTATCCATTGAAGCCGGGGTAGTTCAGTGACCAGTGACTATGCCTTCATCAATTGAACTTTTCTACAACATTTGATACAAACAAACAATTTACTAGAATATTAAAAAATATTTACTGCAACTAATGGCCATAATTTTGTAAAACGAAAACGTTAAGCGTTGACAAATTTCATATGTATTTTGTTTTTATAATTTATATTTTTGCGTATAAAATTTTTCATCGATTAACGTTTTTGTTTTACAAAATAATAATTTTTAATAATAAATAATTCTTTCTGTGTGGTCATTACATATTTTTTTTAATGTTATGTTAAATATAATGAAGGTATTTATTTCATATAATTAACTTACAAGTTTAGCAAAAAGTTGTTTCCATTAATTAAAATAGAGCATAAAATTACACAAGAGTTTCTGACTATATTTATCTCAAAATTTGCAGTTGTTCTAATTATTTAGAGTTCAGCAATTCCTTTCCTTGTTCATAAGAAACCAAAATCAAAAAAAAATTAAACCTCATCTTACTGCATGCCGTTCTTTTTTTTTTGATATTTAGAAGTTTGTGTTCTTGTGCTAGGCAGGCATGCATTACTTATGCATATTTTAAAAAAATATTGTTCACTTATATAGAGTTTGTTCTTCTGCTTTTCTTCTAACCCAGATTTTTCCTGCCACCAATGCCACAATAAGCCGATGCAAAAGTAAGTTTTCATGTTGTATGTCACACTTTTTGGCGATGTTTGTGAGCTTATGAAGATACAAAATATGTACAAAAATGCCAGGACAAACATCGAAACAACGATTGAAGGTAATACCCAAGTGTGAGTGTATATGTGTGTAAGGGTGCGTGTGCGTACGTTTGTGTGTGTGTGATTACAAAGGCAGCTACAAGCGTAAGTGTGTTGTTTGAGCAACTATGACTGTGACTGTGGCATTCTGTTTAGTGCCTCTGTAAATGTTGAGCATTTGAAGCAGACAATGTTGTTAATACATATACATATGTATATGTACGATGTATGTATGTACATCTGTGCATATTTACAGGCATTCACGTATCTATGCTTGTATGTGTGTAGAAATGTATGATTTGTATAATTTTCGTTCTGTTGTATGTCATCCAGGTGCATGCATAAACATGTGTTGTTGATGTTTCATGCATCCTTGTTTTTGTTAGTTTTATACGTTTGAAAATACTTACATACAGCAGCACCAGCAAACCAGCCATACATGTGCATATCCACATAAATATGTATGTGTGTATGTATGAATGTATGTGTATTTATTTTTGTTCAAAAAATATGTGTGAAAGCACTGGGATATAATCATATTTAACGATTATGGTTTCTAATTTAAATGTTTTTGTTGTTGCCACTTGTTTTAATGTTTTGTTTTATCGGTTTTTTGTCAGTTAAAGTTTTTATTAACAATTCTGGGTGCACCCACAAAAATAATTTGCCATGCGGTGCTCACGAACCAAAGAAAGTACGAATTTAAATTCTTACAGCAAACATAGGAATATAATAGAATAGAATAAAATAGAATAGGGGAAGATCTGGTTCAAAGATAGGCACTGCGACACCTGATGGATCTTTTGTGCCATAGATGTGTAAATTAAATTAAATAAATCTCTGTACGACTCTCCTTATGAAAGTTGGCACAGATAGTGAAGAATACCGCCCAGAAACTCAGAATAAAAAACACGCCTTCTACTGTTACATAAGACGATATATGTATGTTTATTTATATTTCGTTTTTATTTGACAATTAAAAATTAAAGGGAGCCATAGCCGCCAAAAACAGCTTAAGCTACATATTTTTTGAACTTCGCTTTTTATAGTTTAAATCGATTACAACCGATTATTGTACGTGTGTAAACGATTTTCGTAAAAAATAAAAATCAAAAATTTTGTCGCTTTTGCTTTTTTTTGGGCAGTTGTGATACGATATACTATTTATTTATCGTTGTAACTGGAAAAATTCTGCATATTCTGTGAAAATTTCAGGTACGTAGTACTAGAGGTTCTGGTGAAGACATTCTGTGGCAGACAGATGGACAGACAGACTTCATGGGGAGAACAATAGGGGTCCTTTCACCTTTGGTGTACGGAACTCTAAAAACCCGTTGTACCCTCACGTATACACCGTGGTTCTAAATTTAGTAGCGAGTGGTACAGCAGAAGTTATATAAATAAAAAAAAATTTATTGTGGGCCATTTATTAGCTAGAACGTGTGGTCCAAAAAAAAATTAAAATTTTTCAAAAACTAAAAAATGGTAGTTGTTAAAAAAAATGCACAAAATGATCAGCCGGAATTTCATTCGAATTTTGAAGCGGTGGAAATCAGATGGCTGGAATCAATGGCACGGAACGTTTCAGTAGGCATTTTCATTGACAGAATGTGTGTGTAAGAAGGTCTATGAAAATCGCTCGATTAAAAAACCAAGAACACATAATTTTATTTTAATAACATCATCCTCAAAGCAAATCAAATTATATCACCTGTTGAGATCTTTCACAGAAAACGTTTCGTTTTCAGATTGATGAAGACCTTTTAAAGACAAACAAAGCGATTAATTAATTGCCAAGCGATGTGAATAATAATAATGCAAAAAGTAAAAGTGAAAAAAATGTTCCATAAACACATTCATAAACTCACTTTTTTTTATTATTTAACGTAATTAAACAGAAATTATATCAGGTTAATGAGTGAAATGCAATTAACATGATGCAAGTGTACATGAAATGCGAATAATAAAAAGTGAAAATTTTTATGGTCGCACATTAATTGGGGCAACATATGTGTGTATGCGTGGCTGAAGTGGAGCAACCTGAATAAAAGTGATGTTTTTACTTGGGCTAAAAAAATATGAAGATAATTCATTAAATAAAGAAATCTTACATATTTTATTTTTTTTATAATCATAATAATAAAAGGGCGAAGAAAATAAGTGTAAATTAAAATATTTGTCTGTGGAATAAAATGTACTCTCAATATTTTTAAAAAGAAGAACTGGTAAAAGAAATTGTGAGAATAAGTAACTATATCAAATTTAATTGTTTCGACGAAACCTTAATGCATAATATAAATATTTAAGAAATATCCATTTGCATACTTTGAAAACATTTGTCTGTTACAATGTCTTTCAGACAAGAGAAAAACTATTTATCTTTGATATGAAGAAAATGGTCGTAAGGTCGTAAATGTGTATTTAAATCAGCTACGTGCAAACACACATTGGACTTGAGGTGAAAGCTTTGAAAGCTCTTAAATTTGTTCTTGTTTCTTTGCAAAATAAGAGCAAGCATTGTGGTCGCCAGGATCTGGTTGACTGTTCTGCTCTCGTCAGTATGAAAGCACAAAAGCTGCTTTGTAAAAGTTAGCATATTTTGGATATGGCTTGGACGAGAGAAGTATATACGCGAATGTGTATTCATTTGTATAAAAACCCGATTGATGTTTGGCACTCTGGTGCCAGTTTGAACAGTCTTGCTTTAGATCATATGGCATCTGATTTTTACTACTTATAACTTACTTTTTACTGTCACACTGGAGTCAATCCGAGTTCTTCTTGTTGTCGACAATAGATAATCATGCGAGTAACTCCAGTCCAATTTTCTATAGGGGTTTTTTTTAATTACAGCGCTTGTTGTATTACAATTTATAAAAACCAATGTGGATGTGTGATGTATCATTGATATTTTTATATGTTTTAAGTCCTGCCATTGGTGGGTGTGCTTGAGAACACGACCAATCCAACTCCATTTATAATTAATGAATTAGAATTAGAGTTATAATTTAATTTTAATTTGAAATTTATTTGCTGGTGATTTAGTTTTGTCTATATGCATTTCATTGTTGATGTAACAAATTATCAGCAACAATGAAATACATATAGACCAAGCTGAACCACCAGCAAATAAATTTTAAATTAAAATAAACTTATTTCGAATAATAAATTTCTTGAATATTATAAGCCATTTACATTTCCTCGAGATCTAGTGCTTAAGAGATTTCAAGCTAAGCCCAGCTGTTTTTTACTAGATTTTCTATGCAAATCGAAATCTAATTTGTAAGTAGATTTGCAGGAAATCTACTCAAAATTTCAATTTTTATTTTAGTTTTACTACCCTGTGCAATACATTTATATAAAAGGTAATTGAATAAGCTAAGGCTTGCTTAAAAGGGTGTGTGAATTGGCTACATTACAGTTGTTTGGTCGTAGTTTTGGAAAATGTGCAGTTATAGGTCATTTACATCAGCACAAAATCTAGCATATTTTGATTAAAATCTTTATGGAAATATATACCCTTTACACCAGGTTTTTTGACATTAAATGAATTTGATCAAGATTTTTTTTATCCAAAACAAGACCCATCAACTGATTTGTTTCCAAAACTGCAACCAAACAAATACATTCTAGCCAATTCACACACTTTTTTAAGCATACTCACTTACCTTTTGTTGTACAGGCTAGTAAAGAATAAATAATAAATTCAGTAAAGTGCGACTTTGACTCGCGCACGAAGGGTTCCGTACGTTGGGCTTTGAGCATTTTTTAATACAGTGTTTTTTACGTTTTTTCAGCTGAAATAGTGTTTTTTTTATTATTTTTCTCTTTTTTCTCGTTTTAACGATTTTTTAAATTTTGGCGATTTTTTTTTTAATTTTGGCGATTTTTTTCATTTTGGCGATTTTTTTCATTTAGGCGATTTTTTTTTCATTTTGGCGATTTTTTCATTTTGACGATTTTTTCATTTTGGCGATTTTTTCGGTTTTTCGCGATTTATTTTCGATTTAGAAATTTTTTTTAATATGGTGCTTTTTTTCGTTTTGGCGATTTTTTTTTTATTTTGGCGATTTTTTTCGGTTTGGCGATTTTATAATTTTGAGATTTTTTTGTTTTACCGTTTTTGAAAATTTCAGGAAGTTTGTTCTTACGGTTTCCAAGATACAGCAAGTTTTCAAAATTACATAGTCGAAATTACATTAACTGATGGTACACCCTTTAATTAAATTTTTTTAAATTTTAGTGTTAATTGTTGTAGTGTGTATAAAAATACACGAACTTTACAAATTTCAAGTGCATATATGTACATACAAATGGGATTTTAAAATTTTTCGTTGCTCGTTTTGGCACACCCTTTAATTTCCAACTCTCATGTATTTGTTGTTGTAGCGGCCAAGGATCCCATGTAATATACTTACGATTGTATGTATGTATATTAGATGGGATTTTAAAATTTTTCGATGCTCGTTTTGGCACACCCTTTAATTTCCAACTCTCATGTATTTGTTGTTGTAGCGGCCAAGGGTCCCATGTAATATACATACATACATACAATTGTATGTATATTACATGGGATTTTAAAATTTTTCGTTGCTCGTTTTGGCACACCCTTTAATTTCCAACTCTCATGTATTTGTTGTTGTAGCGGCCAAGGGTCCCATGTAATATACATACATACAATTGTATGTATATTACATGGAATTTTAAAATTTTTCATTGCTCGTTTTGGCACACCCTTTAATTTCCAACTCTCATGTATTTGTTGTTGTAGCGGCCAAGGGTCCCATGTAATATACATACATACAATTGTATGTATATTACATGGGATTTTAAAATTTTTCGTTGCTCGTTTTGGCACACCCTTTAATTTCTAACTCTCATGTATTTGTTGTTGTAGCGGCCAAGGGTCCCATGTAATATACATACATACAATTGTATGTATATTACATGGGATTTTAACATTTTTCGTTGCTCGTTTTGGAACACCCTTTAATTTCCAACTCTCATGTATTTGTTGTTGTAGCGGCCAAGGGTCTACACACTGTGTCCAAATTTCAGGTCCGTAGCTCTTACGGTTCTCGAGAAAATACCCTGTGACGGACAGACGGACGGACGGACAGACGGACAGACGGACAGACGGACAGCGTAGCGAAAACAATAGGGTTCCATTTCACCTTTGGTGTACGGAACCCTAAAAACATTGGCTTTTTATTAGATTTCCTACAAATCTACTGAAAAATTAGATTTCGTTTTGTATGGGAAATGTGGAAAAAAGCAGCTTGACTTAGCTCGAAATCTCGAAAGTAGTAGATTTCGAGACAGTGTAAATGCACTATTAGTGGGTATTTTTTTTTTTATAAAAAAGTCTTGACAAGTGTAAAAAAAAAACTTGGTGTATACAGATTTTCATAAAGACTTTAAAAGGGCATTTACATCAGCAAAAAATCTAGAATATTTTGAGTAAAATTTTTATGAAAATCTATACCGTTTACACCGGCTTTTTTTACATTTATTAAGATTTTTGAATCCAAAACAAAACCCATCAACTGATTTCTTTCCAAAACTACAACCAAACAACTGCATTGTAGCCAATTCGCACACTTTTTTAAGCAGACCGCAGCTAATTCACTCACCTTTTGTTGTGCAGGGTAATAAAGAATAAATAAAAACATTAGATTTTTATTAGATTTCCTACAAATCTACTGAAAAATTAGATTTCGTTTGGTATGGGAAATATGGAAAAAGCAGCTTGATTTAGTTCGAAATCTCGAAAGTAGTAGATTTCGAGACAGTGTACATGTATTATAATTAATAATTTTAATTTAATAATTAATAAATTTAATTATGCTGGATTACAGACAATTTAACACACCTGCCACACCCTCTCATAAATGCTAAAGTTTTAAGACAGAAAGTGAGTTCTTGCAGCGTGTTTCGTATGTGTGTGTGTGGCTGTGTGTGTGTCTGTGCGTGTGATGTGTAAACTTTGACATATTTTTAACAAGTTTGTTGTCTCATTTTTTTTCTTTCTATTAAATATAACAAAACCAATATTGTTACTGTTGCTGGCCTTTTTTTTAATCTACATATTTCATGTTAATATTATTTTTGTTTTATGCTTCAGGCACGTAGTGCTTGTTTTTATTTAAATGTTTTAAAAAGTTTTTTATTAAATTATTTTTTTGGCAACTTTTTTCCTTTGAGCTGAAAATATAAAATAATAATAATTTTGCAAGTAAAATAATAAAATGCTAATTACAACAACATGTTACATCTGTTTTAAATCTTTGAGTGAGACAAAAACTTTTAACAGCGCGCAGTAAAAACGTTTTAATTTCGGCATAAGAAAAAAAAAGTTACAAATAAAAAAAACACACAAACATTTATAAATTCACATTCATTTGTATGTCTGCTTGATGATAAGTAAATAAAAGTTGCGAATGTTTCATTAGCAAACAGACATAAATACATTCATATGTCCTCATGTATATACGAAAGGAAAAAAACCTTAAAGAAGATTAAATTAAAACGCTTTGAAAGTACAAAAAATAAAATTAATTTTTAAAGTACACATTGCTGTTTAATTTGAATTGATTAAAATGTATAAATGTAAAAATCCAAATGAAATGCTCGGGGCTAAATTATGAAAACTCAAATTTAAATATGAGGAATATTAAATGAGTTTTAATAATAGCAAAACAAAATATAAAAAAAATTCATTTAAATTTTAAAAAATGGAACAGACTTTTAACATATTTATTACAAATTAATTGAAGGACTTCGTGCGCTCACTACAAAGCAAATGGCAGTTTTCCACAGCCTGAGTTCAAACGCTAGCCTATCCCAGAGTGATATACACTACTGTCTATGCTACTGAATATACAAATGTAAATCTCAGTGCCTTATTTATTCAGCAGCCGCACTGGTTCACAGTCAATGATAATTCAATATAAAAAAATCTTTACAATCGGACTCTTCAAAAGCAAAACTAACCTGAAATGAGCGAAGCTGAAGAGGAGCAAATGAAAAGTACAGCATCATTGAATGGATGCAATATACCTTATTCGACCGATGTCAACTACGTGGGGATTACTCTTGATAGAAAGCTAACTTGGAAACGACATATTGAATGCGTAACACAGAAAGCCACTAGGGCGATATGGGGGGTGAAGAGTTGTGCTAGGTGCACCTGGAGCATGAGCCCGAAAATGGTTATGTGGATCTACACAATGATTGTTAGGCCAATCATAACGTACTGCGCGATTGTTTGGTGGCAAAAGACTCGCCAGGCTGTGACGACAATTAAACTCTGTTAAGTTCAGAGATTGGAATGCCTTCTTGCCACAGGCGCAATTAGGACATGTCTAACCTTAGCCATTGAGGCCTTGATTGGACTACCACCCATAAAAATCATTATTAGATCTTCTGCGTCAATGGTCCCTTATAGGATGGGTGTCGGGAGATCTGCTCATTGTATTGGCAACGGGCACTCGTCGATCCTGAGTACAATGCCCAGCTTAGGACTGTTAGGAATGCCCAGTGACAGGATAAACTGTGAACTGAGGTTTGACAAAAGATTCAATGTCACAATTCTACCAAGGGTAGTGTAAGACGAAAACGGCCCCAAAGTGGATTCCAGAAATTTATGTTGGTATACGGATGGATACAAAACGGAAGATGGGGTTTGTGCTGGAGTTGTTGGGCCCAACATAAAACTCTGTTTGTCCATGGGCACATGGCCTACGTTATTTAAGGCAGAAATACAGGCAATCACCAAATGTGTTGACATTAATTTAAATAGGGGCATTAGAGGTGCGCATACAGATATCTTTTAAGATAGTCGGGCAGCTCTTAAGTCTCTCCTTTAATGTGAATTCCGTTCCAGGCTAGTTTTAAAGTGCTTTGACTCATTACAAAAGCTATCCATACGGAACAAGGTTTCCATTTATTGGATACCACAGCGGTCATCCAGGGAATGAGGAAGCGGATGAACTGGCCAAGAGGACCTCTGCTACTCCTTTTATGGGCCCAGAGCCGTTTTGTGGCGTAAGTCGGTCGACTGTAACATCTCTGATCAAAGAAGATGACACTTCGATCGCTAAGGAAATATGACTGTCTTCTTCTGGTTTAAGGCAGGCCAAAGTATTGCTGCATCCTGAACCTCAGCAGGAATAATTTACGGCTTGTTACTGGTTTTCTTTCTGGTCACTTTGGACTGAACTATTCTCTGTGCAAAAGTAACCAAATTCGTTCACCCTTGTGTCATTTATGCTTGGAAGATGACGAGACGAAGTCACACATTCACTCCAATATCTGTGCTGACTTTCATTAGGAGAGATTGATTTAATTTCATTTACAGATCTATGGTACAAAAAATCCATTAGATGTCGCAGTGCCGGTCTTTGGACCAGATCTTTCCTCTGTTCTATTCTATGTATAAGTATACAAAAAAAGTAAATAAAAATTGAATTGTCGGATTCGTGCATCTTTATATCGAATATTTTATCGTATTATATACAATAGCGTAGTGGTTGTTGTCGGTAATTTTTATATAAAAAATAAATATAAGTTACACTTTCATTTCGTATGTTTTAAAAAAGTTGTATTGGCATTCCTGCTATCAATATAATGTTAATGATATTTTTTGAAATAAAGAAGAAAAATACAAGTAAGGACCTACACCAAACGGGAGGTAGATACGCCTGTTGATATACCACATAGAATTAAGAGAGCTAAAAGTGCTTTTGCTGGCTAGATGCACTTTAGAATATAAATATTAAAAATGGTGCCAATAAGTCAAAATCAGCTTATCTCAACTTAAGCACTTTTACCTTTTTCTGCCACAGAATTGTTGTGAATGAGGTAAAGGTGCTGTTTTACCCATTCATATACATTGATATTTAAATTCAAAATTAATTTCAATAAAAACTGTAATCGACATGATAATAAAATGCGTTTTATAAATAACTTTAAAAGAACTTATTAAATATACAAAAGAGAAATTTAAATAATTTTCTCATAAAAAATTATAATAATTGAAAATATAATAATAAAAAAAAACAAATTGTGTAATGCATGTGTGTTAAATAATTTGTATCTTGATTACCAAACGGCAAATTGTTATTATTGACGATCCTTTTATTTAGCGAGTAAAACTGAAAATTAAATTAAATTTAAATAAAAATAAAACATTTACATGCAATTAAATTCATGGCACGCATAGAAAACTCGATTGATTATTGATTTATAGATGAAAGTGATGCGTAGCAAATAAAAGTAGAAAAAAAAATTCATTTCTTTATTTGCGCTCGCTCAAGTCAATTTAAAAATAATCAATTGCATCGAATAAAAATAAATATTTAAATAATTTATGCAATTGGAAAATCTATCACAAACAAGTGCACGGACACACATACAAACATACACATACACACATAAACGCACACATGTAAAGAAAACAGCATGCATGGACATGCATTTGTGTGGTAGAGTATTTATTTATATATTTCTTTTTTTATATTTACATTTTTATAGAAAATTTACATAAATAAATTAAAATATATGCAAGTATGTGTGTAAACATGATTATTGAAAACAACTTTAAATATAAAGGGTGACTTCTTGTGTTTTAGGTCATGAAAATTAATTTATAATCGAAAGCCTTTAAGAAGTTTAAGGAGAGATTTGAGTAAAAGAAGCAAGTTGCGTTGCCTACCTCTAAGAATAATTTAGCATAATATAGACTAGAATGGTTTTGCTGAACTTAGCACCGATTGAACTAAATCATACGCCACTGCCACATTTTTTAATTGTATGTTCTTTCGTAATGGAAATTTAATAAAATATATTTGATGTTTTATTCTTCAGCTTGAATGTCGCTCATCCCTAAAATATTTTCGGTGGCACCATTAAAAAATTTTTGGCTACTGTTGTTTTTCTCCTTAAGATATATTCTAAAAATTATAATTTATAATAATATTTTCCAATAGAAAACTGCAAAAGAAATCGCCCTTTCTTGATATCAATGGGCGTGTGTGTTTTATGAAATAAAAATCATATTGAAATAAATATTAATGCATGACCTTTCAACTGCAATAAAATAACTAACAACTACAACGGAAAAAACAGGGACAATAACTAGCAGGAAACAGCAAATTAAATTACAAATAAATAAACTTTTACACATACACACACATAGTATATTGCTCATTTAGCTTAACAACGCCATAACTCGAAAAATAATGCTGGATTAATCCTCATCAGTGATCGGCAATGAATCGCTTTTTCACTATTCGTACTGACTCATGAAATTTTATACTCAACTACCCTGATTTATGCAGTATAAGTTTAAATAAATATGAATGCGACATCAATTTCATAGTCATACCACACTCACACTCATAAATCACAACAGTTTGATTTCTAATTTCAGGAAAATGATTATAGTACTCACATTGATTCACATTGATTGACTAAAGCTGACTCCTACATACAAGTGCATCTCTACTTCGTTTATGCGAAGAACTAAAATACGCTACAACTAAAAGTAAAAAGGCACATGCTTATCAAACGAATTGACTATATTGACTCTCTCTCTCTCTCTCTAATCTCTGTCTCGCATGATACTCGAAATATTTATTCATCATTCGTCACCGTATACATACATTTGTGTATATAAAATGTAATTGAAAATGCGTGGGTGTTTTTTGTGGAGGTTGGAAAACATGCTTTATGTGTGTGTGTCCACAAAATAGCCCTGTATATACGCATGTATAGCCTATTAATAGTTGGAGTATTTTTATACTCATGCTTATGTTTGTAGCTCATACAGTCTATAAGTTTTATTTAAAGTTCTTTGTGCTGCATAATTTAAAAAATGTATATAAACATAGTTGTTGGATGCTTATAGTTATACGTATTAGGTTTTTTATTTTTAGCTATACTCTTTCAGAGGTGTTTGACAGCCAATACTCAAAATCCATACCTTATGATACATAAATTTTGTTTTTACATATATTTAAATATGTTTTTAGTTTATTACAAATGATTTCAACTTTAATGAAAGAAAATTTAATTTTCCTAAAAGTCATTTCATTTTCTTGCAAATTTTCTTTATTTTAAACAGACCTTTACTGGTATTTAAATAAATTTATAGTTTTTAAGGAAATTTAAATTTTTTTATTTATGTTTGGCTGGTCATGATCCTTTATGCAAACATTTGCAGTTATAAAAATTCAAATTAAATGTGTATTTCTAAGTTTGCGTTTGTGTATGTATGTTTATTTAATTTGACCCATTTTTCACTCCTGCGGAATACGTACTCCTCTCAATTTACTGCCGTAAGGCTAACGCACTTTTACTCAAAATTAAAATAAAAATAGCAGCAACAAGAGCGAGCAGTAATGCATAGAAAAAGTGTTAAACAGAAAGTTGTATAAAATGAAAAGCATCATGCACAAGATAGATATGCACAAGTGTATGTGGGGCATCATTAAAATCAAATTTACGCTTGACATAATGGTTTTGCCTGGCTCTCGTACGTGGGGCCAGATGACATAATAAAAAATAAAATAGAATGGGAAGAGGTTCGTGGAGTACCACGAAAACAGTGCAAGCCAAAATGAAAATGAAAATGTTTGGCTTAGGGGAACATGCGAGGGCAGTTCCCAAACGATATCAATGTAATATCCTTTTAGAGCAATACACCTTTCTCCAGTGCTATTCATTAGTTTTGATACTCTGCTTACAGTAAAAACTGTCTAACTCCTCTTAAAATAACCATCAAGCGTAGTTATGCCAATAAATATTAACGATCTAAGGAACTATAAATGATATAATAAGCTTTTTATAAATTCACTTTTTATCCTTGTGTACTTAGATATGCATGGCTTAATTTTTCAGACACGCATATAACTACTGGCAGGATCAACCAGAATATGCTATAAGCATGTATGTATGTATGTACTAATATATTTGCTAAAGTAAATTTATATAAAACTTTTCTAGTGTTAAATGAGTGGGAGTGTATGTGCAAGTCTTTGTGTAATACAATTTTTTTTTCGCTTTTTATTGTAGAGAGTGGCTGTTACATACTTCGTATGCTATTTTTAGTTTTAATAGTGGCTGAAGATAACACATTTCACAGGTGTTTTATCTATTTTAATTTTATGTAGATATCATAATGAGCGCAAAGAGCTTAGAAACAAAGGCCAACTTAAACAAGGATAATACACTTTATAGACAAAAATAGAAAAATACAATATGAATTAGTTATAAATATACCTGTATATATATTTAGTTATACATTTATACCAACATAACCATGAGTGTTTCCACAATCATTTGCATATACACATACACATACACCTACACCTTTACACACACATACCGACACGCATTTTACCATATACAGAGTAGAAGAATGAGACTTTAAAATTAACATAATGACAGCTTCAACACATACTGTAGCAAAAACTTTGCCTTATTATCCATGAGTTTATTAGATAAATGTGTATATGTTTAGTATGAGAATGAATTCGCAGTATAAAAAATTAGTTTAATTCCAAAAACTTCACTAAATACACCTGTGGTCGTTCTAATGAAAAAACGAAAACACAACAAAAATCTGCATTAATAAATAAAAAATAAACCTAGAAGCAAAATAAGCAAATTTGTGTGGGAGTGTGAGCATTAGTTTTTATCCTTCTAACTTATAGAAACTAGCACATTCGAGCAATCGTTTAATTATAACCAGGGAAACCGCAAATATGCAATTGCATGTTTTTTCTTGCATCACGTATTAATGCGGGGACAAGGTATTTATCCGTTTCAGAACTTTTAATGAATTTTGGCATCGATTTGTTAGTGCATATTTTTGCATATTTTACCCTTTAAAGCATGTTTATGCATATATCAGTTTTACACGCATATTTTTAGCATATTTTTGAATTTTTAGAGCATAATTTACGTTTTCAGGGCATATTTTCATACTGTATAGAATTTATTTTATTTCAACCCCTTTAAAAAAACTCTCCATTCCGAAAAAAAAATTATGAAATTTTTTTCATAAAATTTATGAATTTTTTTTTTAACAACGCATTAAAATTTCATTTTCGAAATAAAAATTCAAGTTTTAAAGAAAATTTTTTTCCTGTGCTATCTGGGTTAATATGCTTACAAATTATTTTTAATTTTCGCCATCTAAATCTCTGTTCCAATGTTCCATGTAGTGTATAATTTTTTTTTATATATAACGCAGTTTTACGGACGTTAGTTGCAATACAAATTTAGCTATGTGTGATTTAGCTGTGTGTGATTTACTCTTCCCCGAAAAGACCTTGAAGGAACATTGTAAATGTATGAAAGTTCATTAAGACGGGACAGAAAAGATTTTTATTTGAAATTCTATTTTGTTATTTATTTCAATAAAAATTATAAATTAAAATATTGTCTTATTTATCCAAAATACAGTTCCAAAGCCTTAATTCTGATATCGTGATCTTTTGAAATTAAAGTTAAATTCTTATGCATCCAATAAAAATTAATTTGTTTTAGTAAAAATTTTTATAGTAATTTTGTTTTAACCTGCACTTCAAACCCAGTTATTCTTTGTTAATTATGTTTCCGTTTTTTGGTTATTTATTTTTTCTTATTTTATATGCAAATGTTGTTGAATTTTTGATTAAAAAATATATTTTCATTTACAAATAAACCAATTTATTCTATTTTTAAGAGCATATTTTTTGACTTTTAAGCGCATATTTACAAGTTTTTAGTGCATATTGAATGCGCATAAAACACTTTTTTTAGAGCATATTTGTGGTTTCCCTGATTATAACACTGTGCTACATAAAAACATTTTTTATTATTATCCTTAAAACTTTTTTCATTTGTGCTTATTATATGTTTCCTTTTTTGGTTGTAAATAACTTGAAATATATCGTCGGCTTAGAGTGTAAACCTGCTAGCTCACTTCCAGCAAATTTTACAGGAGAGACAAAATACTGTTAACGGTTTCTATACAAAGCTTAAGAAATAAGACTGAATCCTTAAGTTTCTTAGACATATAGAGCTTCAAATTAAAATAAATATTTTAGCAAGTCGATGAGACGTCTCTTTCTTTTTCGGACGGCATTAAAATTTCATATGTTACAAAAAGTGGATTTAGCGGGTTTACACTCTAAGTCGACGATATACTTCGCAAGTATTGAGGCACACACGATTAAATATTTGTTTGTCGCTCCTAAAGGTATGCACCCCAAAAGTTTTTAATATTTCGTTAAAAGCGAAAAATATAGATTTGAGTGCATTACAAAAATGAAACATTTCTCGTATTCCATTTCAAGATAAATAAATAATATTGTAAAAATTCAGCATTATCCTTAAAATGTTTTTTCTTCTTCAGAAAATGCTATTAATTAATGAAAATCATTTTTGTATGGATATCATTAAAATTATAAAGAGGTAAAGTTTATGTCATTGTATTTTTGTATGTTTGTGAGTTGTGTGTTTATAAGGGGTAATATCTCGAACTACCGTCTAAATTCCAGCTGGATTCCAGCATATAGTAAATTTTTAGATAACGAACAAGTAGACGAGCTGGCTAGAGCTGCTTCTGCTATGAATGCCTCCAATGCCGCATCAGTAGCCATGCCGTTTGGTGCTATTAGAATCTCTATAAGGTTGAATGTAGATAGCGCAATATAGTCACGTGAAAGGTTGTGGCCTTGCTACAATGATAGTCTCTCAATACAATTAACAAATAGGAACAGTAAGGAGATCCCAAGGCTCGTTGCAGTCTTGACGGGGCATTGGACGGTCGACAGATATGCTAGTAGGATAGGTCTGTCCTATAATGAGTTCTGACGGAGTTGTCGAGAAGAAAGCACAGAAGAGACAATCTTCCACTTTCTTTGCAAATGTCCAGCTTTGCATCTTTCGAGACACACTTTTTTGGGAATTAAGTACTAGACCATCTTTCAGATTTATCTGAGATTGGGTTGAGTGATCTTATCAGATATCTCACTGGATCACTGTATCAGAATACTGAGATACGGTTCTACACCGATGAGTGTAGTGGTTCTTTCGAAAAGGAATCATCTAGATTCAACTTGAATGCCTGCGTGTAGTAGGCAGCCACGTAAGCCAACCAATCGGCTAGATTTCTAAAACTCTGTAAAAAAATGTAGAATTAAGTTTTGCAACTAACATAAAATATTTATTTTCCCGTTTATATTAATACCAAATGGCCTTATCAGAGCGCCTGACTTTACCCTATCCGTCAAACACCATATAAAATACATAAAATCTTAACCCGAAATGTCAACATACAAATAAAAGTAATTCTACAGCAATTATGTATGTATGTTGTTGTAATGATAAGGGCACTTGGTATTAATATACTTTGCTAAGATCTAAGATCAATTAAATCTAATAATTAAATAAAAATCATTAAATAATACGTGTAAATTTCTACCCTTATACGAGGGCGGTTCGGAAACTTCTTAGCTTAGCACAAAAAGCGCGGTATAAACAGAAAAAAGTTAAGTGTTTTGGAAACTTCCATCTCTGCTATGAACATATGTTAAATTTTGTATCGATCTGGCAACTCCTTCATATAGAAACAGGTGTTCACAAAAGACGCATCCGCGATTTTTTAACAATGGAAAAATTAGAAATGCGTGGTTATCGGGACAAGAAATTCATAATGATATGGTGAATGTGTTAGGTGAAAGTGCTCCTTCATATGCAACAGTAAAAAATTGGGTTGCTGAATTTAAACGTGGTCGTACAAGCATTGAAGATGAACCACGTAGTGGACGTCCAAAAACAGCAACAACAACAGAAATTGTAGCCAAAGTGCATGATATGGTATTAAATGATCGACGAATAAAAGTGCGTGAAATAGCTAATATCATGGTCATCTCAAATGATCGAGTCCATTTAATTTTGCATGAAGAACTACAGATGAAAAAGCTTTCTGCAAGATGGGTGCCGCATTTGTTAACAGTCGACCAAAAACGCATAAGAATGAACATTTCTCAAGCTTGTTTGGATCGTTTTAAGCGAAATAAAATGGATTTTAAGCGTCGTTTCATAACTGTTTATGAGACATGGATCCACCACTATATTCCAGAGACAAAAGAACAATCCAAACAATGGACTGAAGCTGGAGGAAGTGCCCCAAAGAAGGCAAAAACAATTCAATCGGCTGGTAAGGTTATGGCAACGGTTTTTTGGGATTTCAAAGGTATTTTATTGATTGACTATCTGCAAAAGGGTAAAACAATAAATTCAGAGTACTATTGCAACCTTTTGGATCAATTAAATGTACAAATTCGAGAAAAACGTCCTGGCTTATAACACAAAAAAATTATTTTTCATCAAGACAACGCACCAGCGCACAAAAGTATTTTAACAATGGCTAAAATAAATGAATTAAAGTACGAGTTGCTTGACCACCCACCTTATTCTCCTGATTTGGCTCCCAGTGACTTTTACATGTTCCCAAATCTAAAAAAAATTCCTTGCTGGCAAGCGTTTTACCTCAAATGAAGATGCAATTACACACGCAAAGAAAAAATATGGTTGAGGTAACCATAATCAAACAGCAACATACTATGATTGAATTATATGGTTGCAGTCAAATCATATTATTGTCAATGGAAAAGCAAAGTTTAAATAATATTATTTTCTGAGTTAATAATAATATTATCCACGAAAACAATTAACTTTGTTATACCTAATCTTAGTATTGTAAATATGACAACACTATTGTTAGATGCGACTAAAATATAATTGAGACTTACCATACCATGTTCTAATATTATAATAATATTGTTAAATATGACCATAGTATTATTTTATGTAAAAATAATATTTTGTTTTTTAATCATATATTGGCAAATCTGTTGTTTAAAACAGCTGTGAGTAAATCCGATATAAAAATTAATTAATATTGTTGAAAGAAAATGTATGAATGTGTAGAAATGTATACTTACATAAACGTGTATACACGAAATACAGACATATCTGTATAAAGAGATATACATACATACATATGTACATATTATTTTTTTATCTACCCTTTTTTTATAGTTTTTTTTATTTATTTAATACCACGCGTGCACTACCGATAACTTACAAACGAAACACTGAACTGACAGAAGATGTTTCTGAAAAAGATTTTTTTAAAAACTTAACAGTATGGTTTTGGATAACATTATATTGTTATTTACATCATATTATTTTTACACAATAATACAAATTATATTGTAGTCATACATTTTTAACAAAACTGTATAGTTAAACTCTAACCATATCGCACTTTCTATGAATATAACAATGTAATTATTAAATTCAAATATTACTGTGTTTATCGTAACGAAATAAATGTTTAAAATAACAATAACTAGTTTTCAACGACCACACATTTGTTTCAGAAAACATAATATTGTTTTCTCAACCATTTTACAACCATATATTTTCCTTGCATGCAGTTGTAAACCACTATTTTGAAGACCTTGAGGAAAACTATTTTAATCAAGGGATATAATTGCTAGAAAAGCATTGGACTAAGTGTATTGAAGTTTCAGGAGATTATACTGAAAAATAAAAATATTTTTGAAAAACTAACTATTCTCTTTCATTGATAGGTTAAGAAGTTTCTGAACCGCCCTCGTAAGTAAGAAAAACATAATGAATTATAATAGTTCTTTGGTTATCTTCTTTAATTTTTTTTAATAATTAAGGATTCACTAAAATATATTATGAAAATAAATTTGTGAGAGGCTTTTTCACTTGAGGAAAAATTGTAACAAAAAAGAACCTCTCACTAACTTATTCTCCTAAGATGTTGTTGTTCAATTATAATTAAAAAAAAGTTTAGAAAAGCTAATAAAATAACTAACATTTTATTTCAGAAATGAAATGCATAGAAATAAAACTTTATCATTATATTCTTCTTACTTACATTGGTAAACCTTTGCACGTATTATTCATGATTTAAGCCATAATAAGCTAAAAAAATGTATAAAGATATAAAAATATCTGTATACGTATGTACTGTGTGTAAAGTGTAAAAATTGTGTTACACCAGCGCTTTGTGGCTTAATTATATTTTATTTTCGGTTTACAGGTGTTTTTACAAGTTGGCACATGCATTAATATGCTTAAAGCTAATTATAATAAATGTAAATGAATGAGTGTGTGCATATTTCATTTTAAAGTGTGAATAAATATACAAATCTGCAACAAAATATTTAATAAAAAGTTTATAATTACAAACAGTAAGGGAAATAAATATAAGTAGCTACAAGTAGCAAATATTTGGTTGATGAACCTGAAAGTATGCTCTAAATAGTCTAAATTGTATTACTTATTATGCCCATACTTGAAACTATCAGTCTCTATTGTAATAAAAGCATAAATTGAAGGAAAATGTTTAAACTAAAATATGTAAATGATATCCTATAATATTTAAATTTTATTTTAGCTATAGGTCTTTTTGTAATAGATTTACAATTTTATTTATTTTTCTCGATATTTCGCTTCAACTTTGTGTAGCTTCTTCAGGAAATAAAATTATTCTAAATTTACTAATACATAGATATATAAAATGAAAAATATTTGTCACAAGGCACATTCACAAGGTAGTAGCGGAAATTCAGCTGAGCTATTTTTTTTTCAAATTAAAGTTCATCGGAAACTTCAAAAATTTTTTACGAAAGAGAAATTAAAAGAAAATGTTAAAAAATTCAATATGAAAAATATTTTATTAAAAAAAAATCTGTGAAAACAAATTTATAAATATGAAAAAACTATTAAAAAATTGTGAGAAGTGCTAAACGTTGCAAATCTTGTTAGTGGTAGCTGCCGCGGAGAAATATTTTCAAAGTTATGTGAATAATTTTTATTATTGTTATGTTAAACAAATTCTATTTTTGAATTTGTTGATGAACTACAACCCATGTTGTTTTTTTCATTGTTGTATTTTTTCATTGTTTTTGTAATCCTGATACTACCTGGAAATGAATCTGCCTTGATTTGTCATAAATTGAAAAAATTCAAAAGTTCAAAAAGCTTTTTCCATACAAAAAGATATTTAAAAGAATTAAAAATATTAAAATAAATACATATGTCCATAATTATAATTATTAATTAAATATATATATATATATATATATATATATATATATGTACTCATTCACATATGTAGTACATATACATGCATAAATATATATATACACACCACTACATGATCATATACACATACATGTCCACATCCATCTACATATGTAAAACATACACAATCTTAAATATACATACATACATATGTTCATGTGAATACACGCGTACACTTACAAATATCCATGCAAATATTCTAACATATATGTATATGTACATGCATGCATATCCATCCATACATAGACACAAAGAAAAATTACATTAGATTCTAAATATAATGTAGTTAACTCACTTCAGTTTAGAGATAAAGTAAAACATTTAAAAGTTAATGAAAATGAAAAATTAATTTCACTTGATGTTGTTTCCTTATTTCCCAGTATCCCAGTAGATCTGGCTATAGATACTATAGATGAAAAATGGGATTTAATAAAAAGATATACAAATATTAGAAAAGAATTATTTTTACGAATAATAAAATATTGCATAATGGATAATAGATATTTTCAATATAATGATAAAGTATATTCACAACTTAAAGGTCTACCAATGGGATCTCCAGCCTCACCAATAATAGCTGATATTGTAATGGAAAAGTTAATTGACGATTGCATTACAAAGCTAACAATAAAACCAAAAATTTTAACTAAATATGTTGATGACTTATTTTGTATTATTTCAGATAATGAAATTGAAAATTTGTTATCAACTTTCAACTCTTTTCACCAGGATATAAAATTTACAATAGAAAAGGAATGTAATTCAAAGATTTCTTATCTAGATACATTAGTAGTAAGAAGGAATAACAATTTATTAATTGATTGGTATCAAAAACCAACATCTTCAGGTAGAATAATTAATTTTTACTCTAAACATCCAAAAAGAATTATTATTAATACTGCAAAAAATCTAATAGAAAGAGTATTAACAATTAGTGATAATGTATTTCATGAGAAAAATAGAAATTTAATCAGAAATATTTTAATTAATAACGATTTCCCCGTTAATATAATTAGTAAATTAATAAGACAATATAAGAACAAACATATTAACAGAATCTCAAATATAGTGTCTGAACCAAAAATATATAAATCATTAACTTATGTACCAGAAATGTCAGAAAGATTAGAAAATTCAAATATATATGATAAAAATAAATATAGAATGGCACACAAAATTTATAACACAGTCGGTCAATTATTTAGCAAACCTAAGGATAAAATACATAAACTAGATAAGTCGAATTTAGTTTATAAGATACCGTGTAATGGTAATAATAACGAAAACTGTGATAAGGTGTATATAGGTACAACCAAGAATAAATTGAAAACAGGAATAGCTGGTCATAAATCTGATCAAAAATATAGGAACATCAATTCACAAAGAACAGCATTATCATCTCATTGTGCCAATTTAAATCATAATCCTGATTTTGATAACGTATCAGTACTAAATACAGAAAGTAATTACAGAAGACGTTATATGTTAGAGATGTTACAGATTAATAATGTTAAAACAGATAAAAGAATTAATTTTAGAGTAGATACAGCTAATCTTGCTCATTCCTACAGATATTTGTTATATAAAAACATAAAACGATAAAAAAATGTTAAAGTTTATAATATTTAAAAAAAAAGATTTAAAAGTTGTTTTTTGATGTACCTGTTAATGTATATATGTATTTACGTATATATACATATGTTTGCTCGTGCATATGTATGGGTGTGTGTGCATGTATGAATGTATCTTTACGAATATGAATTTGTTTATACATGCATGTGTCTTTGTGTCTATGTATGGATGGATATGCATGCATGTACATATACATATATGTTAGAATATTTGCATGGATATTTTTTGTAAGTGTACGCGTGTATTCACATGAACATATGTATGTATGTATATTTAAGATTGTGTATGTTTTACATATGTAGATGGATGTGGACATGTATGTGTATATGATCATGTAGTGGTGTGTATATATATATTTATGCATGTATATGTACTACATATGTGAATGAGTACATATATATATATATATATATTTAATTAATAATTATAATTATGGACATATGTATTTATTTTAATATTTTTAATTCTTTTAAATATCTTTTTGTATGGAAAAAGCTTTTTGAACTTTTGAATTTTTTCAATTTATGACAAATATTTTTCATTTTATATATCTATGTATTAGTAAATTTAGAATAATTTTATTTCCTGAAGAAGCTACACAAAGTTGAAGCGAAATATCGAGAAAAATAAATAAAATTGTAAATCTATTACAAAAAGACCTATAGCTAAAATAAAATTTAAATATAATTAAAAAAGGTCGAATAAATTATTATAATATTTAAGATATCCTATAATTGTAATAGAGAATGCTAGTTTCAATTATAACCAAAACCTTATTACCTTTCAATGCATGCATATGTACACAACTAATGTTTAAATAACTATATATTTTTATACTTTGAGTACTTTAATTAACTATTATTTTTTTCTCATGTGTACATACGAGTATGCAACTACACTAGTAAATACAACCACTTCAATTCAAAGTGTTGAAGTTGTTTCTTTTTGCCAAAACAAAAACTACTCTTTATAAATGTCACAAGCAGAATAGCTTTTTTTTTAACTAATACAACTTTATTGTTGTTAATTTACTAAGAACATGATATTTACTAAAATGACATTTTGCCTTTTAAGGAAAAAAAAAACGTTTTTCTGTCACTAGCAGCGTTGTCAGTTTAGCTTTTTGGAACATTAAACTGAATTGCAGGACTAAAAGGGTAGTCGGAAGTGTCCTAGAGTCATAATGTTTTAGAATTTTTGCTGGTAGGATAAAATTAAAGCAAAAACAATTATACACGATATATTTTTCACCTGTCAGTCTGGGTATTTTGATATTATATTTTGTGGCTTGGAAGAACTAATCTATTCATCGAGTTTTAAGGACATGGGTTCAACGTTTTTATTATGTGGCTCCGTTTTCTCCAAAGAAACAATGTAGTTGTTCTTAAATATCTATTTTCTTTTCAGACATCCACTTGTAATACATATATGACCAAAGTCAATATATCGGTTGACAATCAAAGATTCCCCTTTAGATTTTGTTAGAGCATCTAAGTCAAGCATTTTTTGAAAGTAAAATCTTCGTATCTTTCTTTAAAAAGGACCTTCCTCCTTCTTTAGAATTGTCGACATTCACAATAGGGAGTGTATTCTTTATATTTAAATTGTAGATAAAATCTTTTAAATTATAGACAATAATGATGAATACAATTAGGGTATTAAAATGGTACTTTTAAGGTAATAACACAAAAAAATATGACTGCTGTGAGCCACCCTTCATAATTTGCAATTATAAATATTAGCCCAATTCACAAATTTGTGCAAATGGTCTTGCATTGTAGCATGTGCAAAAAGGTATAGTATGTTGATACTCACCACTTAACAATTCTTAGTGGTGAGTATGTATATACTATACCATTTTGCACATGCTACGATGCAAGACCATTTGCACAAGATTGTTAAATGGGCTATTGTGCTTATTTGTATTTTGGTTTAAGCAGCTTTGTACATTGATTACTCTCTCTCACCTCTCACTATCTCTCTCTTTCTCTCTCTCAGTTCCTTTGGTAAACTCTCAAGCATTTCGACATGTAGTTATGACAAACAATAAACATTGCTGAGAAAGTGTTATTACTTTATGACCGTTTTGTTTGAGCCACAACAACAAGTTTTTTAAAGTATGTTAAAATGTTAAGTCATTATAACGCTTAGGACACTTAAGATACTGGTGTGAATACCCCAAATATTACACCATTCCATTTAACTTTTCTGGTTATGTATCATTAATGACGTCAATGTAATTTTCAGGTCAAAGCAATTTATATATTTGGGTTGGCAACTCTCATGTTATGCATACCAAATACATAGAAATGGTAGAAAAATCCTTGATACAATATAATAAAGTTAGATCCACTTATGACAAAAATTACTTTTACTTTACTTTTTGTAGCATGAGAGAAAAGCGTTATCAAAAAATAAAAAAAAAGATGTATGGAAACCGGTTGAACTTGCAGGATGTCCCTGAAATTTTCCGTGTAGCTACAGAGTTTGATCAAATTACTGCCATTCGATACAATTTTTAAGTCTTTCAAAGTCCATTTGTACAGGACTTTTAAACTTTTTTTGAAAATGATTCTTCGAGAACGAGTCACAGAAGTTTAGTTAAAATTACATCACTCGAAGTGTGTTTTTTTTGAAGAAAACAGCTGATTTGACTTAGAACTAGATGGGCTAAGCAATTTAAAAAATAAAAAAAAAATTTAATTAAAAAAAGTTTTGTTAAAATATTATTTTAGATAATATTTGAAAATTTTCAAAACTTACCATTCCATATCGATTCAATTTCCTGCGGCGACATATAAGTGAGCTCAACATCAATCGAGTGCTGCAAATTTGCTTCTTAAGTTATGAGATGTTTACATACATACTTAGACACATATTAACACACACATACATACATGCATTCATATGGACATTATTGCGAAAATAGTTAGAGTCGGCTCCCAGGACCTCAAAACTTCGAAATATGATACAAAGGAAAGTATCCAAACAACATTCATTAACTGACTACTACTTTCTTTCTCCTTGTTAGCCATAATGCCATAGTCCTAGTCAAACCAAAATTCAATTGATTTCTATGGCAATGGCTATGGTGTTATGGCGAGCCACCTATAATCAAATACAGTGTTGCCCATAAGTTTGGTTCGAACAGCTGTTTTGTTTGGTTATGGATATGTCACGTCTAATTTAAGCTGTACCTGGCAACGCTGCACAATAAATGCAGTATAAAATTGTTACAAACAACAAAGTGAAAAAGTAAACAACTTTTAAGTATCTAATAGATTGTTGAATTCAACAACTAAAGTAATTATTTTTTTGCAAGAACAACTGAAACTATTACATAAATAAAACAATAGTTTTAAACATAGAACTTGCAATAATGAAAGCAAAAATACTTGAGTTTTTTCTTGACTTTTAAAAAGAGAAAAACTTAATTGTTTTTTTATTAAAAATATAATATAAAAAAATACTACTACATTTGTTTTGGCTAAAGACAGAGAAATAAAATTGTTACAAACTTATTTGTGTGATCATGTTTTAGATGCTTAATATTATTTTTTTAATATCAATCATAAAATATAAACTGTTTTATGTTTCCTTAAAAATAAACAAAATTTCTTTATTTATTTTTATATTCTCCATTGAGCACGTACAAATGCATAACTTGCGGTTAAGAGTTTTATTTTCTGTTGCAGAAAGGTTTCCAAAAAAAATTACATTTAACCCTTTAAAATATGCAGTGCATGCATTGCAATAAAAAAAACGATATTCCAGTACTGCTAAAAAACTGTAAGAGAACTAAAATTCTGAAAATCGACTTGAACGCTTAAAAGTGCTCTCCTGCAAAACAACCAAATATGACTTAAGCAATTTTTGCTTATTGCTATAGAATTATGTATATTAGCTCCTTATTATGAACTTGTGAAGTACTTCTCGTATTCCATTTCCTTATAAGTTTATGTTTAATAGCTGACGTTTGTAACTAAAGTTTCTGTAAAATCATTATTGCTTTTACGAAAACTCATTTTGAATTTTTTTTTGATTTATAGTTTGAATAAAAAATTAAAAATTTGTGCAAGATTTATGCCCTAATTCAGTAAGAAGATTTAGGAGGTTTTTGTTTGAAAATCCTTCTGAGTTCTTGTCTTTGAGTTCTATAAATTATTTTCTTCAAACATGGTTGTTGTCTTTGATAATGAAAAATATAAATATTATTGCCATGTTTTTAAAACATAAAAATTCAATTAAATTATTATACAATAGTTTGAAAAATATACGAAAAAATATGAGTTGGATATAATGTTTAGAACCAAATCATAAAGCAAATACACGAACCTTCTAGGTTAGGTTAGGTTAGCAGGCTGCTAGTGAAGAATGAAAAATTTAGGTGTCTAGCTCACTTGGGTCCAATACGATGATCCCTTTGTGCTGCCTGTAAGTTGAAAGTGTAAGGATAAGGGGGACACCGGGAGTATAGGGAGGATATAGATGGAGAGGGTATAAATGGAGAGTTTCTGTATAATAAGAGTGAGTAAAGGAGAGAAGCAGTGGGACAGGAGAGGGTCTAGTACATACACATGCCATAGAGGAAGGCTAGCGGCCATACCAGCCGCTGCTCCTAATGTATAGACTTAGGTTTCTAAGTCCTGTTTCCTTCAATAGATATTCTGCCAAGGAAGTGCAGACGGAGATCCTCCAAAGCAGGGCAGAAGCAGAGAAGATGCGAAATGCTTTCCTCCTCTTCCTCATCATTGCAGCTGTAACAGTAATCATTATACGGGAGACCCATACGTTTAGCGTGGGTTCCGAAAGTGCAGTGGCCTTTAAGTGTGGCCAGGAGATTCCTCAGGTGCTTCCTGGTGAAGCTAATGACACGAACCTTCTAGCATAGACAATAAATAATAATCGTTTTAAAGAATCAAAACTGCTTCTTTTTTTCATCCATAGACAAGGCGATACATTCGTCGAACAGAATTAGGGCATTAGTTTTTTAGTAAATTCTGGCTTAAGAAATGATTAATTTTTTTTAAGAAATAATGGACTTTTTTAAGAGTTTAAGGCAGGATAAATTAGACTGGTTTGGGGATATGCTAGGCATAGATGAACTGTGAACATCAAGCGTTAAATAAAAATGAATTAAAATGCCAGTAATTAATGCGGCTGGAATAGCGTTAAGAGTGCGAAAAAGGTTCGCTCAACTTTAAAATTTGTTTGGCTTAACTTCCTGCTATTGCACAATGGGTTAATAAATATGTTTATATGTATGTACATACATATAAATAAAATAACATATGTATACATTTTAACTTGGAAAATTGATAAGAAATAACTTAAACGTTTTGCTCAATTAAAAGAAATAAATGAAATTCATTTGTTTCTGCATCTCCTTCATAAACAAGTACTTTTTGCTGCATAACACAGAAGGATATTGAAGTGACAACTTGATTTTTACCATTTTAAACTAATCTTGTATTTTAATTCTTCACAGCAAAAAGCAAAATATAGAAAAGCATAAAATATAAGAAATTTTTCACTTTTCATTATTTGAGTTGAAATGTTTTGGGTGTCCCAAAAGTTATGAAAAGACTTATGAAAAATTTTAATAAATACTGTTATCAACACTAAAGTTTAGTGAAAGTGGGGACAGCCTTTTAAGTATAAAGCAATAAAATTAAATTTTATTTATTTCAAATAAAGAGATAAAATTCTACATAAATATATTTGCAGAAATGTACTCGTATGTAAGTGTGTGTTCACATGCAGGCTTCAGAATCTTTTTGAAATATCAATTCTAATTACGTAACAACTGTGTATCTTACTTCTCTTTTTGTCTAGTTGTCGAGCATGAAAAATATATAAATTTGAAAGAAATTGAAGAAACTTATTGTGGGTAATGGTTTGATAAATAATTTGATTAGAAATAATTAATTTTTTTTAATTTCAATTTAGCTTTAACTGCTGGATACGAGATAATATTTCAAAGTGATTAGATTTGTATATCTTTAAATTAGAGTTGTTGGTTGTGAGAAAAATAAAGAACAATTTTCAAACACGTTTTTTTTTTGTTGGATTTGAAATAAAAAAGGAATTAGAGATGACTTCAAATATAATTTAGAAAATTTGCAAATTTCTTAAAAATTAAACTGCTGGATACGAGATAATATTTCAAAGTGATTAGATTTATATAGAGATGTTTGTTACCTGTGAGAAAAATTAGAAAAAAGAATTGTAACTGACTACATATCGCTCCTTTATTGCATCATGGTCATAACTCAAAAAGCTAGTTTTGCAGCAAATAATTTTAAGGTTTTCAATTTACATACACTTAAATAAAAATAAAAAAATAATTTCTGTTCCTCTAGACGTGAGTGTAAAAGCCTTTTGTATGCAATTTTTACACAAGATTAAATGTGATATTTTTTTTAAAGAAAATGATTGCAATGAATGCCTACTAGAGATAGAGATAGAGAAGACAATTGATGAGGGAAGAGATAGAGGACAGTTCATTCTTTTACAACTCTGCTTTTTGCAGTGTTGCAACGCCTCTGGTGTTAAAGAAGGCGTATTAAATTCTTTACAACGAAGCAGGGCGCTCTGATGTTACATTACGATCAGTGTCTGCTGAAGTCGCTATAATTCAGTGACCAGTAACTATGCCTTCATCACTTCAACTTTCCTACAACAACTGATATAAAGGGACACTAATGCAAATTCATGGTGTTGTTATTTAAAGACTGTTGGATACCGGGCTCGAATCCAGGACCTTCGGTTTGGTAGTCAATGTGCTATTACTACTTCAGCCAACGCCACCCTCATATGATATAATGAATTTTTCTGCATTATTAACTTCAAAAATGCATTATTTGAGATATGGCTGTCTTGCAATAAAGGAGCGATATAAGTCATTTAGACAATTTAAAAAAAATTCTTAAAAATTAAACTGCTGGATACGAGAAAATATTTAAAATTTATTAGATTTGTAAATTTCTAAATTAGTGTTATTGTTAAGAATATAAAATATAAATAAATATAAATAAATATTTAAAAGTTTTTATAAAACAATAAACAATTAACAATATTAATTTTATTTCGGTTTTTTTTACAATTAGTTTATCTTAATTTAATTATTTTATTTGGTTTAAATTCTTCAGGGATTTTTTTTAAAAAAGCTTGATATTCTACACTGTAAACAATTTTCGAACAGGCCTATTATTTACTATTTAAAAGTTGTAAAAATCGTACTTAAAAATGTAAATGAATAAGTTACGACAAAATTTCATAGAAAATTGTCTACACTAAGAGAAAAATTACGATCTTAATTTAAAAACAAAATTCTTGAATTCCTGGCTTTTTCTTTTCTAGAAAAAAATGTTGCATTTATTGCACTTTTCATTAAAAATTCACAATAAAATGGTTTTTTGAAATATACAGTTTATTAGAAAATATTGTATCATTCCATACGTTTAATTAGATTGTATTTTTTTCAATAAAAAGCTAAAAAATTTTGCACTTTTCCGAGAAAAGAAAAAAAACGGCATTAGGCTGTAGAAATCTTCAGATTTGAATCTTGAAATTTGGTCCGTAAGATTGACGTTCGCAAATTTAAGCTTAAATTTTTAATTTTTATAATGAATTCTACAAATCAATACTGTGATCTTAATTTTAAGATCGTAATCTTCAATTTAACAATGTAATTCTAAACTTTAAGAACGCATTCTTTAAATGAAGAACGTAAACTCAGTTTTAAAAATTAAAGAATGCGATATTAATTTAAGGTTTTTATTAAAAAGAAAATCTTGAATCCGACATTCAAGACTATAATCTTAAATGCCACATTAAAAAATTAAGATTTTATTCTTGAATCAAGAATTTTCGCATTTAGCAGACAATGAAGATTGAAATGATTTGATTTCGAGCATAAAATCTTGATTTAAACAAATTTTTTTCCCTTAGTGTAGATTTCTTGTATTTGGTAGCAATTAAATAAACTCACATTGAATTAATTAAATATATTTAATTAGCGGTTTATATAAATGAAATATTTACTTAGAGAAACTCCTTTATTTCTGTGCTTCTTTCTAATAAATTGTTGTATAACCCTATTCTAAAGCAATTCAGTCTTTAAATTTTTATTGCTGATATTAAATGGAAATTCAAAATTATGCTGACATAAATTTATAGTTTACTTTTCAATAAATCCATACTCTAACCCTGTGTGTATTGAGCAGGTGGCTTTGTTCACAGCCATAACATGAATGCATGTTTTTACTTAGAAAAAAAAATAATTGAGAACGATTATGGTTAAATATGTGGCAAAAAGTAAAAATAAAATAATATAAATATTTTATTTAGTTGCATGTATGCAAATAACAAGAAAGAAAGCCATGTTAGTTGCTTATTTGCTCACTCGTTGAATAAAAAATAACTTTCAATGATAATTCGCTTTTAAACGCTTTCGTTGAAATAATTTTCCCAACTTTCGCTTTATAACAAATTATTCATTTAAAATGTTTTATCTATATATATTTTTTATGTTAAAGTGTGTCAGCCTCAACCCTTTTATAGGGAAATAATAGTATTTTAATACTATATAAAAGTTGTATGGTCGGGGCTTGCTTCCAGCCAAGAGGCTCCGGGTTGTTGGTGCAAAGAGTTAGTTAGTTTCGCAGTTTTTGTGTTTGTTAAAAATAGAAATATCAATAAAAGTCAAAGTATTTCTTAGACAAAATATAAAATGCATATCAGTTAAATTGAAAAACAGACAACATTCCAGGTTTCTTAGAAATACATTGATATACAAATTAATTTATTTCAAACCCTTAAATTGCTCTTTAACAATAGTATTTTCATTAAATTCTAGTGGATATCATCAAATATGTTGAGCTTAATTGCCATGCAATCGTTTCTATTATGGAAACAAACAATTATGCATACATTCGTGTATTTCAAATGCGATTTAATTTGTATTTTGCAAAAAAATATTTTACGTTAACCCATTTATGCGGCATAGTAAACATTTACTATTTTCTATAAACGGTTTTTTTTCATATAAAAGTGGTAGAAAATATTTGAGACCCTAATGAGACAAGTCCCAAATGTTAGCGAAAATGAAACAAGTATTTATACAAAAAAAAGATCAAAATCCCGACTGCGACCTACTTTGAAACGTGAAATATCCTAAATGGTATTAAGAGAAACCTAAAGATGATTTTAAAATACCTGTCGAATGATACCCATTTTGATATACTTCGCCGACTTTTTATTTCTCCTTCGTGGTTACAAAATGGCATCTGTTGGCCGCCAGATTGAATTTTGATAACTGACATATCTTTAGTGGCACTCCCGGGATTAAGACAAATGCATTGATGTAAGAGTTATGAAAATCAGTCCACGCGTTCGGTTTATATAGTGCTGCAAACATACATAGACTGATAAACACAATAACCTTCTTTGCCTTGCGAAGTCGGGTAAAAATAATCGCCTGATTAGTTAAATGGATGATTCTTTCAACCGAGTCAGTAGCTAGTATAGACAACATGTAATTTTAAGGTTTGAGATTTCCACTCCCTCTAACGGCACTGCTACAAGTTCAATATATATGAATGCGATCTATTATCGCGATATTTATTGAACGTGTTGAACGTTGTATTGATGGATCGCGATCCATATCGCAGAATAGCCTAAATTATTGAATGCAGATCGCGAATCGCAGATTGCGTGATAAATATCGAATGTGTAGCATTTTCATGATATTAGATCGCGATACGTTAATAAGAAGTAAAATAAAACAAATAAAATAAAAGACCCAGTGCAAAAAATTTAACAAATAAAAGGTAAAAAAGTTTATTACATTTGTGTGAAGTTTGTTTTAATAAAGGTTAATGGCAGAAGATAGTGAAAGCGAGTGGGTTCTGCCGGTGGAATCGGAGTTAACGACCGAAAAAAATTATTTTGAAAGGCTTTATCCGGTCCGCACAGCACAAAAATAACGTAAATACTGACGCGATAAATATTGAACATGTAGCATGCGCTCGTCATCCATCAATCCATTAAAATGGATCGCGATCCAAATATCACAATATATATCGAACGTGTAGCAGTGCCCTAAATTATTACCGAGTGTTTCTTTTTTAATTATTAACAAATTATTAAAAAAATATTAATATTTTACATAAAAGTTGGGTTCCCGCCAGAAAAGTGTTAATCCATCGAATATAGAGCTTGTTCTTTTTAAAGCCCGATAGAACTTTAAATTATAAAAAATAATACATAAAATGTTTTTTATTAATTTTATTCATCATTTATATTTAAAAATTATTTCGCGCACGGCATTTGCTCTTGACAATCTAGACGTCCAATTCAGGACAAAATTTTCGTGCATTTCCGGCCATGTGTCATAAATAACACGAACAATTCTGGTCTAAAAAAAGTCAGTTGTTGCTGTAGTATCAGCATAAGTCAGTGACTTCAAGTGATGCCACACAGTGGGCCATAATTTGCTTCTGAGTTTCCGGCAATTCCTAAGGAAATTTCGCAAAATCCCAAAAATGGGATTTTTTCAGTATTTTTGCTGTATTTTTTTTTCATATTTTTCGCTGTGAGCAGATAATTTGTTTGAAAATATTTATTGGTATGATAAAATTTTTGTTTCCAGCTTGAAAATTCGAGAAAAAAAGATATCAAATTCGATATTTATAACAAAAATAAGTCTATTTCTAAACGATCTGGGGGCAAATCACGGCATTTGATACGATTCGTAATTTAAAAATATTTCCATATAAACTCTATTCGTATCGAATGCCGTGGTTTGCCCCTGGTTCCTTTACTAATTTTGTACAAAAGATTTCTTTGCAATATTTCTTATAGTTTTGCCTTTAAAATTAGTTTAAATAAAGGGTTGGTACATTTGCAAAAAAAAATTACAATTGCGATAAAATAAATACACTTTTTTGTACAAAAAAAAAATAAAACTCCAGTAAATCGACTTTTTAAAAAATTTCAAGTTCAATTGTGTATAACTTTTGACTAAATTGCGCATGTGAAACAACGTATATCACGTTGAACAAAGTTTTTTTTCCGAAAAAGTTTCAATGAATTTGGATAAATTAACGAGAGTTCGTTGATTTTAGGTAAAAATGTTTTTCCAATGTATTCTATGCCACATCAAAAAGCAGCATGCCACAGTTCGTTTGACAACTAACCATTTCGCCAAATTTATTAGGCTTTAAAAAAAAACACCCTTTCAAAAAAATTGCTTTATATGGTATACAATTTTTCCTAGAAAAAAACAAACAAACAATTGCGTACATAATTAATAATTATTTGCAAATTGTCTTTTAAGAGCCGGATGTTTAATTATTGAAATAAGCTTCTAAGAAATATTCACTAATCGAACATTCATAAAAACGCAATTGTATCTATTAAATATATTGATTAAGAATATTTGATTATTAGTTCATAGAAGTTAATTGATGAATTAGCTTTAATCGCAGCAGAAATTAATTTGATATATGTATATATATTTTTTTAAAGATAAGTTTTTGTTTAATAAAATGAGGAAAATAATAACTTTTCCCACAAACACTAATTAAAGTGAACAACATGTTGTTTTGAAAGGCTGCTACAACTTTAGTAATGTAAATTTTTGTAGGCTACTCATTTGCAATAATTAGAATGGTCTCCTTATTATTTATTGATTATATTATATATTATTTGATATTTATGCAAAGCACAGGATTGTGCATACTGTTCTGAAAATATTGAAATCTTGATGTCGCAAGATAATAGTTTTTTTTTACTATTACCTGCGATTTTTAGCGTTATTGCTAATCAATATTAATCACAAAACAGTGAAGTGTGTCATTGCAATGCATACAGCATTCACGCAAAATACTCAGCTGTATAATAAGGTACGTCATTTTAAGGCGCTTTAGAACACAGAAAAATTGTCATTGAACGAATGTGAATAGAGTCGAATCCGCTTTAGCGCGACACGTTTTACTGAAAAAAATCGCATTACTGAAAGTGATACAAATCCCCGCACTGATATTAAACGCAGCTACTCTTATTCACTTTGCTTTAGCGAAACATCGCTTTACTGAAAATATCGTATTACCGAAAACCAAAAGCAAGCCCACAACTACGTTTTATATGAAGCTTATAGTTCGCTTTAGTGAAAAAATAAACAATGACAAATTTATTTATTAGAAATCGATTGCATAACTTAAGGCTGAAAAAATGTTGCATGTTTTGTCTGTAAAAAAATTAAATGGCAAAATGTATTTATCGTTTTCGCTCTTACGTACTTTATTGTATTTTTCTGTTATATTGTCAATGCAAGTGGATAGACATTTTCGAGGAATATTGTTTTACTGATTTTAAGCAGTACGCTTAACTGTAAAAAATTTCAGTAACCCGAGCTACGTTTTAGAGAAAAAATTTGATAACTGAAAAAAACTGTGTTTTGGTTATTTCCAGTAAACCGGAGTCGACTAAGTAGCATCTGGATAACTTTTGAATATCCAGTAGCAGATAGAAAAACGAACACACACGAGTAATTTTTGGTTTAATATTAGTATGATAAATAAATAATAAATGCTATTGCTCAAATATTATAATCTCAGTCATATTATAAAGGTTGATTTTTAGCAACTTTCTTTTTGTCAAAACTTCTCTTGGCAACTGAACTATTTTCGTGCATCATGTTACTGTTAAACATGTTCAGTTTAGTCTGTAATTTAACCATGAATCGACTTACATATTATTAAATTTTATTTTGGAAATTCATGCTCGGTTATGGTCAGTTGGGGCGACCTTCTGAGGCGACTATTTGGAATCTTGTGATTAAATTTCACCAAAATTACTTTATTGAACATTAAATCACCAACACGCATACGTAGAGTCGGGCAAGAGGTAAATATCGCAGCTGTATCCGCCAGTGTTGTTGATAACCGTGAATTATCGATTCGGCATCAGTCGCAGCAATTGGGACTCTATAACTTTTTGTTTTGCCTAAAATGGAAGAGCTGGACTTGGCTGACATGTAAGGTCAGTTTGTTTCAACTGGCCGCCTACATCGTACGATTTAACACTTTTATATCTATAAGGACAAGAACGCAACGGTTGCAGCACTGGAAGACAATACTAAAGAACTTATTCCTGAGATATCGGTCAACATCAAATCATCTATTAACATTGAATTATATAGATCCAAATTGAATAAAGATTTCATACATTTCTCTAAATTTTATGTTTTTTTTAATAAAACCCAAACGCGCTTAAAAGATAACCCTTCATTTTTTTTATAAAAACAGATTAATAATAGATATATAAAAAATCATTTTCATGCCTACAATCAAACACTTTAGAAGTGGTGAAAACAAATGCCCAATACACTTAGGCAAATTATGAAAAAGTTTCAAACAAACATTTTAAATTAAATTAAGCTTGTAATTATAAACTTGCAACTACTTTAAAAAGCCAAACATGCGCTGCTACTTGAGCACACACCTGCACAAGCACTTTATAAAAACAATCATGAAAACACACTGTACCCAGTTGATGGTGGGATTGATGTCTGACTGCCTCCAAGACAGTTACACAGACAGTTGGCAGACAGACTGATACGTCAAAATGTTGGCAGCAACTGTTTGCTGGGAAAAGTTTTAAATGTATAATTTTGAACTTAAATAAATTAATCCTCAGCGTTCACAAGGTGTCAAAGTTTGTAAGAACTGTGTAAAATTTACGCATTTCGTAGAAACTTCAACACTTCGCTTCTCTTCTCTTAACCATCAGCAATAACAACAAAAATGATAAATGAACAAATTTGCACGCACACATGCTACAAAAACCACAGGCCTGGAAAGTTGGGACAACAAAAGTATCCCTGCAAACATTTTGTATTGCAGAATTCTTTAGGCTACTTTTTTATGATTAAATTGCTAGTGAGAGACTGGGTACGAGTACTGCATAAGGCTGAATAGTTACTCAACACCCATAATTAATTATCTCAAATAATAGCACTTATTGTTTGTTTTGATGTTTAAGCAACGTCTATAAGCATTTCGTGCCTACTTAAGGAACTCATCAGTAGACTGTATAGAATAGGATAAAAATAATAATGCAGCAGTATTTTTTATTTTTCTTTTACTTTATATAAACCCAAAGAGGCTTTCACATTAATGATAATCTTCCAAATGCTTGCAGGGTAATATTTGCAGGTGTTGATATTTATGCCGGCCAAATTTCTGCATTTGTGTTCCAGTACATGTACAAATATTTCCATATTGGTTGCGTGTATAATTTTGATATCTTTTCGTTTCTTTATCTCTTTTGTTTTTGCTTCACAAGTTTGCAACTGAAAGAGGTTAAACCACAAAAAATATGTTTCCAGGGAACATAATAAATGGTGGCGTCCTTAAAATTAAACTCATGGTGCTGTTGCTGCTTTCGCTGATGTTGAACATAATAATGATATTTGTAAATGAGTAAAAGGTGAGCTGGTGTTCTTTTTCAGCCTTCGCCTACGCCTTTTGGAAACCACATCGATATGCCTGAGGTTACTTACGCCAGGCGTTTGTTGCTGCCTAGCGGTTTATATGTTCATTTTAATGACGATTACGAGTATATACAGTGGCAGATTGTTATGCAGAGATTTTAAATCAAGATCTCTGCTGAAGTTTAAGCAGTTATTTTACAGTAAAGATATTAAGTTGCCTTGAAAATGAAATTAGAGTTGTTTCGAAGTTTTATGTTGATTTAAAAACTTATAAACAACAAATATGGGACTTTCATAATGAGAATTTAATGATTTAAGTTATGAACTAAATCAATGTTATTTTAATTTACGAGTACTTTGCTGGTATAAGGCTGATGCATGTTTTTAGGATTCCAATGAGTTGAGGAAGTGTTAGCATTGACTGAAGTTAATTATCTTTATGAGCTGAAGAAGAAAAAGTTTCAATGCATTTAATATTATAATTGTATAACACTCATACGCTCTGTAGCACAGCAAGGAAATTGCCCTTAATAGTAAGTCATTTGCTCATACGCGTCGTCGTTCTTAATGTTTTTTATGTATAAACATCTATACGCTAGGGAGTAAAAATCTTTTTCACAATACAATCACACATTTTGCGTAAGATGTACGATGTAATCGTTAAACAATCGTAAGGCGTTATCAAATCGGTGTGATCATACGGACAACAAGAAGTACAGAGAAACCTAACAGCTGCATAGAAATACACTCAACCGTATTTTAAAGCATACCTTAAGGAGCAATGTTAATTTTAATAGAAATTGCTTGTGAAGTGTAATAGTGTTGTCAGTGGGGATAGTTTTGTTAAAAAGTTGAAAAATATAAAATAAGTGTAAACTTTTAAATAAAAGAGCGTTTTAAATGACAAATATTAGTTTAAAAGATATATAGCAGTCCTTATAAAAAATTTATAATATTATATTATAACATATCTTCATTGCTGTTGCCTTACACTGAAGCTGGTGCACGACAATTGGGTAACAATCTCCATCTCATGCCAATTATTATGGAGGTGGAGATTTTAATACAAATTTTGCAAACCCACAGTCGCAAGCTTTATCAAAATTTTTATTTGACGTTTTCCACTTGCATATGAGCAATTCTCCACAAACCCCCATAACTAATAATTCCATATACTCACAAGAAAAATCAATCCATCCGTACTTAAATTAATGTCATAAGTACGGTAAGTACGGATTTACTTGAATCAAGTACAGAAAGATTGATTCAAGTACGGATTATTTAAGTGCTAAATACTTAATTTTATCCATACCTAATCCTGAATCCGTACTTGAAATAAACCCAAAGTGAGATTGATTTCAGGACACCTGAGATTGAATTAATTTCAAAATGCGTTTGATTCAAGAATTTCCTAGTTAGTTGATTTAGTAGCGAATCCATACTTGAAATACTCCCAAAACGAAATTGATTTAAGAAAATATAATATTGAATTATTCTACAAATGGGGCTGATTTAATCACGAATCTCTACTTGAAATATAATTCAAAAACAAGATTCCCAAAGTAATCCTGTTTTCGGGTTGTTTTCAGTAAATGTTAGTGCTATTCGTACTTAAGTTTTTAAGTACAATTCGTAGTAAAAGTAAGTAGAAAAAACTTGAATTTAGTATGGCTTTTTTCTTTCTGTGTAGTGTGTTGGGAAAGTATATTGTATGGTATGAATTATTCTTACAGATCTGGAGGGACTTGAGGTTTAAATTAAAAAAAGGTTGCAAGTAAAGCTGAGTGCGAAGCAAATGGAGGCGGGCTATATAAACATTTAGTACTAAGCTTCTTGGTGGAAGCTCTAATTTCCAATAAACGTTGACATGATACGTTTTTTTTTTTCAAAATTAGGCTCTATTGTATCCAATACATCCCAGCAAAACAAATTCTGATTTGGAAGCACTAATAACTGAGAGAAGCAATACGAGTATGTTGCTTACTTTATCACAAAAGCTTTGAAAAATGCTTCTGAAAAGCACTAATTTAAGGCGAGCTCTCAAAAAAATTATGTATTATTACTTGTGTGAAGCAGTTTAGTAAGGCAAAAAAATGCATCACTTTTTGGAAATTAATTGTATTGCTTCTAGTTGGCTCATCTCGAATAAAAAAATGCCTTATTCATGTGATTCTGTAATGTTACAGACAATGTGTCTCCCTTAAAAAAACGCTTCTGGAAAACAGTAATTTTACTGGGATGCCTTAATGATGTTTTATTCAGTGGAATATAACCTTAAAACATTAAAAATATGAACAAATATTACTCAACATTTTCCAAAGATATTACTTTATCAGTTAACATACATCCAGTAACTGGCAAATAACTATATGACTTTTTTCTGCACGCAAAGAAAAAATATGGTTGAGGTAACCATAATCAAACAGCAACATACTATGATTGAATTATATGGTTGCAGTCAAATCATATTATTGTTAATGGAAGAGCAAAGTTTAAATAATATTATTTTCGGAGTCAATAATAATATTATCTACAAAAACAATTAACTTTTTTATACCTAATCTTATTATTGTAAACAAGACAACACTATTGTTAGATGTCACTGATGTGACTAAAATATAATTGACACTTACCATACCATGTTCTAATATTATAATAATATTGTTAAATACGACCATAGTATTATTTTATGTAATAATAATATTTTGTTTTTTAATCATATATTTATTGGCAAATCTTTTATTTGAAACAGCTGTGCGGTAAATCCGAAATAAAAATAAATTAATATTGTTGAAATAAAATGTGTGTATGTAGGTATGTATAGAAATGTATACTTACATATATGTGTATACACGAAATACAGACACATATGTGTAAAGAGATATACATACATACATATGTACATATTATTTTTATTTATCTACCCTCTTGTTTATAATTTTTTTAATTTATTTAACACCACGCGTGCACTACAGATAGCTTACAAACGAAACACTGAACTGACAGAAGATGTTTTCGAAAAATATTTTTTTTTAAAACTTAACATATTATGGTTTTGGATAACATTATATTGTTATTTACATCATACTATTTTTACACAATAATACAAATTATATTGTAGTCATAAATTTTTAACAAAACTGTATTGTTAAAATCTCACCATATCGCACTTTCTATGAATATAATAATGTAACTATTAAATTCAAACATTACTCTGTTTATCGTAACGAAATTAATGTTTAAAATAACAATAACTAGTTTTCAACGACCACACATTTGTTACAGAGAACATAATATTGTTTTCTCAACCATTTTACAACCATATCTTTTCTTTGCGTGTGAGAAGTCTTCTTTTCATTTTATTCATCTTTTATTTATTCAAAAACACTTTTACACAAAAAATAGTAAACAAAATGAATTAGCTGACTCAAATATTAGATACGTGTATTCTATTTATTATTATAAACAATGTTAGGGAGGGAATACAAAGTTAGCATTGATGTTGTCTTATAGTGATGTTGTTTCAAAATTGACGATGATATTGCTGATGAAATATAATAAGGGTGATTATTTGGGGAAAACTTGTAGGCCCTTACTATGAGCAACTTTCGACTTTCGATTTTCGACTGTAGTCGAAAGTACTTCCATTCCACAAAGAATGTCCTTACAGTGAAAAACACTCAAAGTGGTTTTTAAAAATTGGCAACCACTTTAACTAAAAATAAAAAACAATAGTTTATAATAATTTTTTATACTAAACAAATTCATCGAAAGCTAAATTCTGTTCGATAGGAAATTCGTTGCTCAACGAAATTTTCGATGCTTACAATATGAATTGATTACTCATAATAAGGGCCGTAATACCGATTTTAGTTTGTTCAAACAATATAAATTAAATTTTCCTATTTCCAGTAGAAATCCTTGAAGATTTTCTTTAATTACCAAAAAATAAATAAATAAAGTAAATATTGCATCTAATCAGTTTGTCTCTTGTAAAAAAAATAAAAAGATTCAAGTCGCCGTATAAAGTTTTTATTTTTATACAATTAGGAAAACGAAAAAAAAATTTCTTTAAATTATTATTCATCTAAGCGAGTTTTGCAAACATTTATTTTCTCTATGCTTGTGTGTTATTTCCTTAATTTCAGTAATTTGAAATAATTTTATTCTTTCCACTTTCCTTAAAACTTTTCTATGTTTTGCAAAATGTTTATACTTTAAGCGTAATTTTTTTATATTTCTTTTCTTTAGTGGTGTGCGTGTGTGTATGTGTGTGTGAGTTTGTGTTTGTTTCTGTACGTGTTGGTGTCAGTGCTAAAAGAGTTTTTAAATTTTATGATGACACTTTAGCTAAGCACTAAAGTGTATACGAATTAAGTGCGTTTTTATCTCGTTATTAGTGAAACGTGATTCAAATATAAAAAAAAACATTGTGTAGGGGGAGAACCCAATGGCAGACTATTATGTATGCATGCATATCTTAAACCTTTTTTTTTACACACATTTAGTTCTTTAACCATAATTTTGTGTTATAATTATGAAAATTTTTATATAATTTAGGGAGCAAACATTTAAAAAAGAAAATAAAACTGGGGTTTAAATCATTTGTTAAGTTGAACTCTCACAATTTCAAGTGCAAACAAATTACTTTTTTTTTGTAGAACATTTTTTTAACTATTTTTCCTAATAAATTTATCTAAAATAAAATCATAATAAGAAATACAGATCATTTTTTTTGTATATTCATAGTGTTGAATATAACCGATTACATGCAAGGTTTTTCAAACTTAAAACTAAGTTAATAAAACATAAATATATATGCATGTATCAGAAAACAGCAATGAGTAGTGAAAAAAGGAGTAGAGGTGAATTATGACTTATAATTTCTTGGATTTATGCCCACTCATACTTATTGCAATGTTGTCTATGAATCATATTCACTCGAAAGTTTGAAGTGTGCATCGAACTCATACTTAGCAATATTTATGACGTTGTTAATTTCGACTCACCTTAAATCAATGGCTATGGACGATGCAAAATAAGTATGATTCACAATGCGAACTTCGCATACGAACATTAAAAGGTTATGTGTTTCGCTGTTGGTTTTTTTTATTTGTATACTACTTGCAAATGCCTAAAGTTTTAAATAAACATACTACATGCATGAGTTGAGTGAGTTGAATCAATGTGAGTAGTAAAAGTATTTTCATGAAATTAGAAATCAAACTGAGGTGATTAATGAGTGTGAGTGTAGTTTGACTACCCTGCGGGAACCAGAAGGAGTAAGGATATCTTCTAGAAGGCCTCTGTATGCCTTCTTTTGCATGTAGAAGGCCTGCCCGCTCCATTCCATACTCATATCTTTTTTACACGCGTTGTCATTGCGGAGCAGGTCTTCTATTCTTGCTTCCTTCGCCATAGGTTCTGGAAGGCCTTCAAGTTAATGGATTTTGATTTTGCTTTGATAAAAAAACAAAACAAAACATGTTACTGCTTCTCTTCTCCATTCTCATAGAAGGGAGTATGGAATGCGTATCGTATCCTTTATTCGAAAGAGTCCTTTAATAAGGCCTGCACCAAGAAGGACTTCTGAGTTTTACCGCTGGGTATGATATCGACGTCGCATTCATATTTCAACTTATACTTATAAATCAATGTCATAGTGAGTATGAGTTAATCAGTGTAGTTGAGTTTTCTACTCACTTATATTTCAAATTTCATGAGTCAGTATGATAAGCGAAAAAAACAATTTATTGCCGATCACTGGTATATACATACATATATATATATATATATATATATATATATATATATATATATATATATAGTAAAAATATAAATTAAAATATGTATAACTTGTAATATATTGCTTATGATTTGAGCAAAAGTATTTGTATTTCTCGCAGTATAAACTAGTTCCTCAATGGTTCTCAAACAAGTCCAATTTCTAATGTTTCTCAACAACTGCTTTTGTTTTCTTCCAAAGCTTCTTCTTCTTCTATACGACCTTGTACGATCAGTTGCAACAAATTTTTCAAGAATTTTCAAAGCAAATGTTTCCATTTGAAATAACTATATTTCACGTTGATTTAACATTTACATACTGTTCAAATCAAAATGAAGAATCATGCTGAATCAAAATTATTTCAACTTGGAACCACATGAATTTAATTTAATGCAGTAATTGTATTTTATTAATTAATTAACTTACGTGTGGTTGACATAGACATTAGAAATTTTTTTTGTGTATAAATTGGCTTCCCTGGCCAAGATTTGAACTTGGAACTCGTCGCGTGGTAGTCAACGTGCTTACTTACCCCTTTGTATGTACCATCATGAATAAAATATTAATTCAACATTATTTCATTGATCATTTAACATAAAATTTATTTGGAAAGTTTTAGTTAAAATAAAAAATACAAAATACTTTGACTTGACTCGAGGATTCGAACCTCTGATCCTCCGACTGCAAGACTAGTACGCTGCCTACCAGCCAGCAGCAGTTTGTCGGCTATTTACAAACACCAAAAAAACAACAACAATACAAAAACAACTCCCACAACTAAGCAAAAAAATATAATGCAGCAAATAAACAGCAACACACTTAAACAAGATATTATTTCTTGCAAATTTAATGTGATTCAAATGAATTTGAATCAAACTTTTTGCATGGTGAGTTTACATTGGTATTTGTTTTCTATGTGGAGAGTTTAAAGTATACTTGGCTGGCAGTATTTATATATTCGAAAAAGTCCTTACATCTAAATTAAAATAGACATGTGATTGATTCCACTTCTTGACGACATGAAATTTGAATAATTTCACTACAAAAAAAAAAAAAAAAACAAAAGAAAAAAATTTAAGCCTCTTTCAATTCGCATAACTTTAGCTCATAAAGCCAAGTGATATTTTTCTACAGGGATGTACACAGCTGCCTGCTGAAGTGAATCAAAATATTTGAGAAAAGTTTATTGCCTTATTTTAGTCATTGCTCAATAATGTCGTTAAGCAAGTTAAATAAAGTCAGACAGCCAGTTTGCTGTTATAGGCAAATCTTATAAAAATTGTTTACATTTTTTTTTTGCTTTAATCTATAAATACCTACATTACAAAGTAAAGAAGAGAAAAGTGAAGATTAGTCGTCTTAGAAGTCATTTGTCAAAGACACAACATGTTGTTGACACAATAAAACGAAAAAGAAAAAAAGAAAAATATAATATGAAATAGAAAAGGCAACAGTCATGTACTTCAACACTTAACTCTTTGCTTTGTGAAGCCTCGCTAAAGAAAAGAAACAAGCAACTCTTTGCATTTGGAAAGGCCTGGCACATGGAATTTTCAAAAGCCACAATTTGATTGTATTTAAAGTAGTTCCTCTATTGCTTTCGTTTGATGATGTCAATGTCGATCATGCTGATTTGACAGTTTTCTTTTCCCACATATAAGTTCTCTTTAGTGTTTCTTTCTTCAGCTTTTGTCAATGATTTGCGGTAAAATTCAAAAGAAATATTAAAAATACAAACATACATAAGCAAAAACCATACATACATACACATAGCATATGTATGTATGCCGCAGACGAGCTGCCAGCAAATAAAAAGTATAGAGTATAAATTTTTAAGCTTTATTTGACACACTCTCTTTTTTTCAGACACGAATGTGCTGTAGTTAAAAGTAGCAACGTTTAGCGGCAAGGATTAACCACCATCCATCCAGCCGCCTTCCATTCAACTCCAACTAGCAGGCAACTTAATATTTTATTATTAGAAATTGTTTGAACATGTATCCACAGGCTTATATAACTGCATGTATGTATGTAAGTATTTAAAGTGAATGATTCATGGATGGTGTTGTTTGAGGGTGTTCTATTACTATCGAGGCTGTGGCTGTAGCAGCTCTTTTTCCTTTTGGATTTTGTGTTTTACTTGCAGCTTTAGCTGCTGCTGCCACTGTATGTTGCTCCAACTGTTTGTGTTATTTTAAGTCATCTAAAAATGCAAATTTGACACGCTTGTCACATTTTACTGAATTGAATCGATTTGAAATCGAATTGAAATGAAAATGTTTCATATTATTGAATTGATTTAGATGCAAAAAAAAATAAAAAATAAGCAGGAAAAGAATGAAAAGAATTTTTACTACAAATCCTGTTTAGATTGTATTTTGCATAACGCACACAGCCTTATCTTGGCAAAAGAGTGTATGTATGTATGTATGCGGGGGTTTGTTGGTGTTAGTAAGTGTGACTGTGTCATGTCCTAACTGATTGTTTGCTTGTTTGCTTGCTGGTGTGCATGTGTGCATACATTATTGATGATGTTACTGTATGTGTGCCATTTGTGTCTCTTTATGCTGTTATTTTTTTGTAGTTTTTTTTTTACTTTTCAATAAAATATTTTTCTAGGTGATTTATTCATAAAATAGAAAAATAGCAATAGGAGGAATAAATTGTGTCAAAGTTGTTACTTAAGCCATCAATCTCTAGACTAAAAGAGTTTTAATCATATATTTTATTGTTTTGTTTTTTATTTTATTTTTTGATTTCATTTCCGCTCTTTGTTCGTTTTACTGCTCTCATGTCATGTTAAAATCAATAAAACATTTCAATAATATGCATATTAACTTAACAAATTGAAAATTGATGGACATGATATGAAAGAGATTTGTAAATGTTTTCATCAAATCTGCTTTTAATTTTTGCTGAAAAATAAATTATTTTTTAGTTAAATCTGATTAATGGCAAAGTCAATGTGATGAATTGAATTTGTAAAAAAATATGGTTCTAAATATTTGTTTACTCTTTCTAAAAAATATCCTCGTATATCGTCACCTTAAATACAAATGGACGTAACTGCACAAAAATTCGAAATTGAGTTTTTGATTGATTATTGTTAATTTTATTTAACTACATGTTCATGCAAATATTTAGACCTCTGCGATTAAAAATGACGACTTTATTAAAGAGATTCAAATGGCCGTCATTACGCATGCACCTTTCTTTATTACAAGGAGCGTAACGAACACAAAAGCTTAAATATATATATAAGTATATAAGTATATAAGTATATAAGTATCCATACTACAAGTAAATTTCGAAGATAATTTTCAAGAATACTTTATTATTTTGTATTGATTTGATAACGTTTTTTGTATGTAAACATTGTTTGATAAGAAACTCTTCACCCGCACACTTTTGAATACATATTTTAATATTTCTTCAAATTTGTATCTAACTTATCGACCTTTGTGAAATATTTCTTCCCAGTATTTCGCTAAAAGAATTTTTTGGCAAAATTTCCACTCGGAGAATTTCCGGGATATTCAATAATTTTCTTTTGCCGTCTTTTAATTGTAAATGTAAACCAATTTTTTTTGCTAATGGCAACTAATTGCAATTAGTTTTACCATTGGAATAAAAATTTCAATTATCTAATGGGAATTAGTTGAACTTATTCTAATTGTTTGATGAATTAGAGAATATAAACCAATTGCATCAATTGCTAATTCTAATTGGAATTTAACATGTATGGAACAAATACAGGATAATGTCCTCTAGTTGTGACTAATACACATTTGTTATAAATTTTTTGTTTTGTTTTCTTGTTTGCTTGTATAATTTCGGGTCTTCTCTTATGAACTTCCAACCCTTGCCAGCGGCCCTATTGCTGTCGAAATTAGCTGACTTTTTGCCAAATCATCGTCCCTACATTAAACGTTCAGTGCCACGTGCAATTTATAAAGTTGTTTTATCAAAATTGGTGTTTTGTTCAGACAACGTTCCGCGCGCTTCTTCCATACCATAGGGTTTATTCTTAGTGTTGTAAATAAATTTAAGTCCACTGATTTAATAAACAATACAGGAATACCCGTATCTTGACGAAACGTACTATTTGCCACAAATATCGCTGCTGTCCATAAGAGTGTGCATAAGAATCCAAGGCAATTGGTTACACCTCCTCGCTTGCAAGAACTCTGCTCTTCTCACATCACAACTTTACGACTTTCACCTCGAGAGTTGGGCTTGCATCCGAGCAGAATTCAACTAATACAGGAGCTGAAAGCAAGCGATCATAGAGAATGATGAGTGTTCGCTGATTAGACTCTGCGATAAGGCCCATTCATTTCTGGATGAATGGGTACGTCAACAAATAAATTTAACGAATTCGCAAAGATAACAAGCCACATGAGATCCATAAGCGCCCAATGCATACCGAAAAATTTTATACATGCTACCGAAGTCATTAATTCATATTTATATGAGAACGAGGTTTTTCAGGTGATCACCGTCAACAGCGCTGATTACTTACGAGTACTTTTTTGAACAAAATTTGATGATATAGACACCAACGATATGTTGTTTCAGCACCAGCGCATTAGGGTCCACACAGCACATGGCACATTGGACATTATGCATAAGCGGTTTCAGAGCCTGCTTATGTAAGATGGCCACAGAAAAATTGCATATTAAAATCTAATAAAACCCTGTTAATTTAAAATTTTTTCGGCAATGATTTTGCTTCGTATACCATTTCCTAACTCATTATTTTTTTGAAATCGAGTTTTCTTTTGTATATTTCGATAGAAGAAGATAATGTATCGAAAAATTAAAACGCACATGTTTCATGTTAATTTATTATGATTTACGGTAATCTTCGAAGAAATTTTTCTGTTTCTAAATAAATTTATTTCATGTTGATTTAACATGCTAGTACTCTTTAATCAAAATGAAGAATCATGTTGAATCAAAGTTATTTTAAGTTGAAATAACGTGAACTTGATACTGAAGAAAGAAGAATGATTGATTTTTTTAGAATTTATCAAACAAGGCACCTTTGATCTGTTTTTTACCTGCACTGATTGATGAAATCAAAGCGCCCTAAAGTTAGCATTATTATTAAAAAAATGGCTTGCTTATTGACTTGATAGTTTTCTTTTTTTCTCTTTTTGTTACTTCCTTTATTATAATATTTAAAAAATATTTGCAAATACTTTCTTTCATACGCATAATAAATTTCCCGAATTTCAACGACTTTATTTGCCACAACTCATTTTTATTTTATGCCATAAAATTATTAATGAATTATGAATGGGAGAAGAAGATTTCTTTTATCACATACTCTCGTGAAAGGTACTGCTGCTGCTTATAAATGTATTTATGTCAAGGCAGGAGTTTCAACATTGTAAATATTTGGTAAATGTATTGGTAAATTGCCATTAAATGTGCTACTTAAATATTTAAGTGCTTCTTCTAAGTGGGTGAATATCTCATAAAATTAAAAAGATATTTAACCGAAACTGTGTGGGTGGTGCAAAGATGTAAATGTTGTGATATAAACATAAAGTGTGGCTAAAGAGCAAATACATAATAAATGTTAATTAATGTCAATAAAATATTAATAGTTTATGTAGCAGCAAATGGTAAGTTTGTTATAATTTGATACAAGTTGTTACAACAGCTCGTATGTACTTTGCACATACATTCTTAAAGGCGTCCATATTAGTAAAGCAGGCAGGCAGGCAGCGAAGCAGGCTTTTATGCTTAAGTGAACAATAGTCTAATCATAAAGAGAACATTAATGAATGTTGTGTTGCTTTAGTAAAAGGCTGACTGATGTGTTAATCACAATATAAGCAATTTATTTGCCATAAGGCTGTAAATAACTTCTTTATTGAATTAGAGACAAAAATAAATTATTTTATATGGAAATTGAAAGAGAATACTTAAATTTTAGAGCTTTTGTTCTAACTAAAAAGACAGCCATATTTTTAAATAAGACTAAAAATAGTTTATTCAACTTTGTAAAGTCTTATACTCGGAACTTGTAATTTGAATCTCCTTTAGATGTCAACACACCTTTTTTAGGGAGTTTTTTAATATCCTAAGGATGCATTTTGTAAGGCGAATAAGGGGCGATTACATCTGCAATTAAAAGGTTATTTAACAAATTGTATTTGTATATGAATTTATATTTAAAAGTTGTTTTCCATATATATTATTTTTTTGATAAGTAAACCTATATGCCAGGGGGTAAAAATCCTTTTCACAATACCATCACAAATTTTGAGTAAGATGTGCGATGCGTTATCAAATCGGTGTGAGCTATGTATGAGTGTAATCATACGAACAACAAGAAGTACAGAGAAACTTAGCAGCTGCATAGAATTTTAAAGCATACCTTCAGGAGCAATGTTAATTTTAATAGAAATTGCTTGTAAAGCGTAATAGTGTTGCCAAAGGAGATAATTTTGTTAAAAAGTTGAAAAATATAAAATAAATATAAACTTTTAAATAAAAGAACGCTTTAAATGTCAAATATTTGTTTAAAAGATATATAGCAATATTTATAAAAAATGTATAATATTGTATTATAACATATTTTCATTACGTACTGTTGCCTTACACTGAAGCTGATGCACGACAATTGGGTAACAATCTCCATCTCATGCCAATTATTGTGGGTGGAGATTTTAATACAAATTTTGCAAATCCACAGTCGCAAGCTTTATCAAAATTTTTATTTGACGTTTTCCACTTGCATATGAGCAATTCTCCATAGACCCACGCAACTAATAATTCCACTACTATAGATGCAGTTTTCCATAGATTTTTAAATACAGTAGAGTCAAAAATGTATATGTCTTATTTTAGTTGCCATAAGCCAATATTAAAAAAAAATTATTACTGGATGTTTACACATCTCCCCTGTGATCGGACTCACGTTGTTTTTTTTTCCAATGAAAATCAACTTTTAAAAATAAATTGATATTTAAATAACAATTGGTGAGATAGGCTCTAAAAAATTTTGATGGCCTGTTTCACAATAACTAACGAATACTTTCGACTGAAAGTTTATATTGAAAATAACAATAAAATATAAAAATTTATATATTTTTTTCGTTATTGTGAAATAGGCCATGACTTTGAGCATTCACTGCCTAAAAATTTCGAGTAAACAAATAATTATTATTTAAAGTTTTTGAGTGAAATAAAGAACTTTTCCTGCCAACCACCAACATTTCAATAAAACTCAACAACGTTAAGCTATTTTCTTTTGTTAACCAAAATTAATTGTTTAACATAAATTTGCTGTTGCCATTTTAATTTTCATCACTGTGGCATTGAAATTTCATTTTATATATATTTCTTGAGTTTTAATTAGTTTCGGTTTATTTTTTATTTTTTGTATTTTTTGGCTAAAAGCCAAAGCCAAAGCCAAGGACTCATCTTCCCCAGCGAGAAAGAAAGAAGGAAAAAAAAAGATATTGCACATAAATAAATACCCAAAGTATTAGGCTTAATTAAATATTGATAAACATGTGTTCACACTTTTTCCATAGTTATTTGTTGTTAACCATTTTTGTTTTAGAAACGAATCTAATTGCCGGAGTAATTTTAACACATTTCGACAGACAAACATGCAGACAAGAGTTTTTTTTTTTTTTTTGCCATAAAACATTTATTAAATAAATGGATGGATGGGCTGAGGCCTAGCAAGGGAAATATTTTCTATATGGCAAAAAGGAAGTAAGGGAAGTTATTTGTTCTTACTTCTCCTCCTCCTCCTTCTCCTCCTTTGATTCACTTCAAGTCAACTCAGAATTTTCTAGGAAAAAAATTTGGCAGCAGCAAAACATTTAAGTGGCTGCAAACTTAGCATCTGCTGTAATTTCAAATGTGGTGGGGAAAAAAGACCAAGCAACAAGGAAGAAGAAATTTAATAAGGAATAATGAAAAAATAAAAACAATAAATGCGTTCAACAAGATCTATGGTTACATTTGTTAAATTGCCAAGTTCACTATATTTTCTTTCTTTTACTTGAAACATTTTATTGGTTTTTAATGTAATAAATTTATGTGAGCAAAATAGATTTTTTATTGTTTCTTTTATAAACATTAATTTCCTTTAGAGTTGCTGGTTGTCATTGTGCTCGTGCAGTAGTTGTTGCTTAATACTTTATCTGGCCACAAAAAGCTTTTGAGTGTTCAAGTTATTTGTGTGTCTTTGTGTGTGTGTTTGTACTATGTTGCAAGCAACTTAATCAATAATATAAAATGTAATAAAATGTAATAAAATCCATTGAGTGGGTGTCTCCAAGGAGGTAAGGGAGAAAAAAATGTGCAATTTATTGTACATTTTATTTCTAGTTTTTTCTCTAACGATTTTTATAATTAAAGGACAATTTTAATAAAGGAAAATCCCTAATGATTATTTTATTTGTTTCTTAAGTGTTAATAAATGGTAAAATATATTTCGCTTAAGTCTTGTTCTGGTGTCACAATTTGGACATTAAATAGCTTGATGAAAGTAGTTTGAATATATAAAAAAACAATTAGGTTAATATGAAAAAAAATCCAGTTAATATCTATAGTTTGCAATGTTTTAAAGAAAGAAAATCAGTTTGTGCATGAAAAAACTGAAACAAACAGAATATTAAATAAAGCAAACAAGACCATTGGCTTTTCACTTATTTTACTGAAAGGTAGTTTTTGAAAAATTAATTAATGCAATTAGTCATATAAGAATAATAATAATAACAAGTTCAAAATCCATTTAAGACTTTTAAACAACATCTCAGCATCTCAAGATCTTAGCATATAATCCCAAATTTAATGAATTGCTAAAAAAAATTTATAATACCCAATTTTTTTCTAGTAGAATTGTAAAGGTACGTTAACACTTGTACAAACAATTGAACTGAAATACCCTGCAGGAAGTTGAACTGACACAAGACTAGTCACGTGACCGGTCCCCAAGTAATAGGGACCAGTCCGAGTTCTAACACTTCCTATGAAGCGGACTAAATACTTTTACATGGGCATGGCCTAGGATGGCGTCAATTTATACTTTTTATGCAGTTTGTGACTTGTCACTGAACTATCCCATAGGGACCTAGTCGTTGTGGAATAATATAAGTTATATATAAATGTCATTCCGACATTTAACTGTTCAAATTACGCTTATAAATTTTTTGTTGTTACAAATGCAATGACATTTTATTTTTAATCTGAAAATTTTTTGAGATTCGAACCGACAAGCTCGTGCATGACAGTGTTGCATACTACCCATTCGACAACAGGCCACTCATATTTCAAAAGTATAAATATCACTTAAGCTAAGGTTAATATTTAAGTATAGTTACGGGACTGGTTCCAGAGTCACATTGTAGGGAGCAATTAACATTATATGTTACAATATTTGATATGTCCTGTATTCAACCACATCGAACATGTTCAGTGCTGTTTAATACAAAAACTAGACCAAGTCCGAGTTAAATTAGCTCAAGATCAAGCCAAGACATCACGAAAATAGTGAATATGTAACCATTTAAACGATATGTCTTTTTTCACCATACTCAACTCCGATAACACTCCCATTTTCTCAAGTCATATAACAAGTACGTTTGGATCAATTGTTACCAAAATTTCTGCAGGGTACTAATGAAAAACCTTTTGATTCAGAAGCGTGTTTATAATGTTACATAGTTTCCAATAATGTTGCCTTCGATGGCACAGTATATTAGTTATGATTGAAACTGTTTAACTCCAAAAAAAAGTGTCTGAATCAAAAGCTTTTTCATAAGAAAATAGTAGTACGATTTTTCTGTTTTATTATTTAATCACGTGTGATCGTACATTAAGAAGTGTTTTAAATATTTTCTAATTCCTTTTTTTTCTGGTGATTTGGTAAGTAAAGACTTTGCTGGACTATAAAACTATTTAAACCAAAGAGAATAATTTCCCTATTAAATTTAAACAACAAAAATAAATTATTTGTTAGCTTATTTGCATTTTCTTTAAGATACACCGCACAAAAGAAGTTTTCTTGCACTCCACTCTTACAAAAAATTTTTACAAAACATACCAAGTCCTTAACAAAAGACACTTGCAGCTGTCTAGCTCCAAAAAATATTTTGCATGTATTAAAAAGTATTTGAAATACATTAGTAAGACACTGTTAATGTTGACACTTGCCACATAATAAAATCAACATCGATATACGAATAAATTTTAAAATTTATAACGTTGTATGCAATAACATCCAGACAACCGTTTTAAGAAAGAGTACATACAACTTTAGTTTTTATTTTTTTATAGTAAGTATTTACGAATATTTATGCAGCGTACATAAAGCAAACAAAAAATTGAGTGCCTTTTAGCATAAAGTATGTCAGAGTATAGACTATTGCATGCGAGTATGATGCCAAGTTAATGGCAGCCGCAACAATACAACATTATAAAACGTGTTAATGATGTGCAAAATATGTTGTTTCTTAAATACAAATACTTGCACATTAATATATTTAGATGCATGTTCTATATAGAAACTTTTTAGAAATAGTTGGGCGACTTGCAATCAGTTGCCTAAAAACTGACTACTCTAAGGTCTCAATACTAATTAGGAAAAAGGCGTACTGCTAGTAAAAACATATCTTATGGTCCTATGTATAATAAAAAATTGGCATGAAGTTAGCATAAATGCCAAAATTTGGCATGGTGTTAACGTGTTTTACCACATTAAAATCATGCTAGGATGTAATCGTGTGTTAAAACTACATTATGCGGTGATTTTTAATGTCAAATGGTATATAGAAAACTCGTCAACACATATGTAGTTAAATTTTTTCACTTGTGCTAACTGGTACTCTTTAAGGGCCACTCAGACTATTATACATGACATTTTATGTTCACACCATCACACCTCATATTACATTAAAAACACGAGTATAAAGCAAACAGCTGTTGAGGATTAACATGCCTACATTAATCTTTGACTTCCGGCGGTAAAGCAGTTTCATGTACGCTGTGGTCGTGCCGGCCTCTGAAAATAGACGGCGGTTAAAGTAGTTGATTTAAATAAGATAAATAAAAAGAAAATACGATAGTTTCGTTAACTTTCAGACATGTCTTACACGAAAAATTATTCAATACGATAAGCACATTCAATATTTATATCCGTTTTAATACAAAGACATATAACATAAACGACGGCACGGCATCGGCGTCGAAACAGACGGCTTGTTAGTTTGGATTTTGTAATAATGCAACCCTGATCAGATGAAAAGTATTATCGTTTAGAAAATTTTCAAAAAATGGTCAAGTATTATGGGATGTCAAATTTTTATCGTATTATTTACCATTCGTTATGACATTTTGCATTCACAATATCGCACTTGCACGTATTATTTGAATTTTTGACATGTATTAATACAAAGTATAATAGTCTGAGTGGCCCTTTAGTAATATAACGTTAAGTCTCGTCTCCGTTTGCTAGAAATTTCCTATATGGATTTCTACCAATAAAGTCCATAGCTTTTAGCCGATTTTAATTACATTTAGCTTATTTTATTCTTAACACATTTGACTTTACACACAATGGCCAAAAGTTTATTATTTTGCCATTTTGAATTTTTTATAAGCTTTTAGAAAAAAAAACATTGCAAAATTAAAAAAAAAAAATTAAATTTTAAATTTTTTTTAACTTACTATCTTAAAATGATTTAAAGCAAATTTTGTTCGTTACGCGGTGTTTTAGTATCCGACTTCGGACACGCTACCTTCGAGTTATGGTGAATTATAGTGAAAATATTAGTTATGCTCATAAAAAAATATTGCGATGTGATGAAAAAAACCCATGATGTAGTGCGTTTTAGAAATATGAAAAAGTGGAATGAACTTTTGAAGGGGATACAAAAAGTTGGCTTTCGTGGAGTTGTGTTATTCTTAATTATTTTAATTTAATTTAACTTAATTTATTTTATGAATTGAATTAGGCTACTGTTCGTAACGCTTTTTAAGCCAAATTACATGTGATAATTATTAATGAACAAATAACATCAAGTTAGTTGCAAATATTCCGACAACAACACATAGTTGAACGTTAAAAAGCGTTACGAACAGTAGCCTAATTCAATTCATAAGAATTTAAGAAACAAATACAGTTCGAAAAATAATAATTAACTTTAATTTATTTTATTTGTAAATTTATATTAAATTTATTTTAGTTTTGTATGAAATCCAATTTATTGAAATATCACTCATACGTTTGGATTTTTGTAAAAACTATAGCATACTTATTCGTACTTCCTTCCGTTTAGTGATATTTGTTATTAAGGGCGAATGAGCAATTTTTGAAATATCATAAATTCTCATACGCAGTGTACAAAGTTGTCATTAGGGAAAAATACTCGTACAGGCAAATCTCGGTATAACGAGCGATATAATGTCGCAAAGTTTTTTTCAAGTGTTATTTTAATTATTATTTATATTACCGTGCCATAACCGCCAAAATTGCTTAAGCGACATAATTTTCGAACTTCCATTTTTGGCCAAAATCAATTATTTGCGATCGTAAGTAGTCGATTTTCGTCAAAAAAACGAACACCAAAAAATGTGTCGCTTAAGCTATTTTAGCGTTACTGTAGACATGATTCAATACAAAAAAAAAGAATGAGGACAATTTGTTTTTAAATGAGCTATCACTTTTTTTTTTAATTTACATTGAACCTGTAGATTTTGTTTAATATTTTTTTGCCGTTCGTTATACAGAGCACAACTTTTATCAAAACATTCGCTAGTTTTCATTTTTTATTTTGCAATTTTTCCGCATCATTCGTTATAGCCAGTATAAAATTAAGATATTATTCACTATATAGGGTTTTTAATGTAAAAAATTTGGACGTTCGTTATATCAGATTTTCGTTAAAGCGGGATTCGTTACACCGGGATTTGCATGTACTTGCAAAATTGGATTTTGCCACAGAAATAACTAACAACGCCAAATTTAACTTAATTATATCGATTAGATAATACAAGTTCAAATACGTAAAAAATTCCCTGGTACTCATACATTTTGCGTGGGGGGTTTTGATATAATCAAATTATCAGTTAATAAAAAAATCGCCCTCATTGTAAATAAGAAGTGAAATTTTCAGCTTAAAGGTTAAACTGGCATTGTGAGGTTTTTGCGAAATGTTCCTTCTGATCTTATTTCTAGTGAATATAAAAAAGAAAAGAAGATTTGTAAAGCTTAGAATGTTATAAAATATCAAACAAAATTACTTTTAATAATAAAGCAATAAGTATAAAATTTCTTTAGTATGCCACCGCCATAAAATTTAATGCAGGTGAACTAAAAAGATGTGACTTGGAACTATTATGAAGAAAAGTGAGAGTTATTTGCTGACCTTGTACTCGAAATATTAAATTGGAAGAAAAATAATGCGAAAATAAAATTAACACAAAGGAGGGAAAAATGAGAAAAAGTCTTACGAAATGTATAATTCATTTTGAGGATGAAAAACGAAACAACTTTCACGACAATGTTTTTTATTATTATTTTATGAATTCTCATATAGTTTTTGAAAGTCTGTGCATAAAGTAAGAGGTTTGTGACTGTTAAGAATTGTGGTTGAAGTCTACTGATGATTTGGTTCAAGCGCCAATGAAATACGTATATAGACATGCTAAACTACCAGCAAATAAATTTCAATTATTGCATGTATACTTCTGATAATATGTCAAATAATAAATTTCTTTAAGTTTCATTACTTCCAACTCAAATTCAAATTTTTTATTTCTGCAAGGGAACATCAATACAATTATCGGTGATCTTTGAGCAAAGATTTTATATTAACACATTTCTTGCTTGGGCTATCTATGCAACTTCAACTTAAGTTTTCAAAAGATTTCCACTGATAGAACTCGCAGTATACAAAAAGTTCTTCATATGGAATTTAACCTAATTTAAAACTTTACCATGCAAGTTATAGTTACTACTACTGCTGCTAATAAAATTATATATATGTGAACGCTTATAATCTTTTATATACGAGTACTAAAATAGCATAAAGTTTTTCTCTCTTCAACAAATACACACATACATACATAAAACTTTGTTTGCTTCCTTTTCATTGTTTCGTTTAAAACACACATATAGACACATAAACACACTTATAGTTACCCTGAAGGAAATGTCGATGGTGAAAATGTACTGAGTCGCTTTTGACTTTGTCACCACCCTGAAGGAAATGTCGATGGTGAAAATGTACTGAGTCGCTTTTGACTTTGTCACCAGTACTACTCTCTAATTAATCCCCATACAATACTTTGTGCTATAGACATTTAGCATGTGCTTGTCATTGAAAATCTACTAGTAACACTAAAACAATTGACTAGATAGTGACTACGTAGTTCTTATGGGAACATGGAGACATACCAACCAGACATTTAGTGGTACATTTCCATACCTTACGTACATACAATTATATGAATATTGACAAGTTGTTGCAAAAGCCACCAGAAATACACCACATTTGTTTTCTCTATTTCTTTTATACTGACGAATAGAAAAGAAATTGTAGACAATGTACCTACTACTAGAGTTTTAGTGTTGACATAGAGACATTTGGCCCCAGTCTGACTGCAGGGCAGTACTACTCTCTAATTAATCCCCATACAATACTTTGTGCTATAGACATTTAGCATGTGCTTGTCATTGAAAATCTACTAGTAACACTAAAACAATTGACTAGGTAGTGATTACATAGTTCTTATGGGAACATGGAGACATACCAACCAGACATTTAGTGGTACATTTCTATACCTTACGTACATACAATTATATGAATATTGACAAGTTGTTGCAAAAGCCACCAGAAATAGACCACATTTGTTGTCTCTCTTTCTTTTATACTGACGAATAGAAAAGAAATTGTAGACAATGTACCTACTACTAGAAATTTAGTGTTGACATAGAGACATTTGGCCCCAGTCTGACTGCAGGGTAGTTATAGACACATACATGCACTCACACATACTCGCTCACAAGCAGTTGAAATCGCATGTGTGTGTTTTTGCGAGTTCATGCAGGGTACGTGCTTCATGCACAAAATTGCATTGATTTCGTGATGCCTTAATTAAACAACAACAAAACTTAGGAGAGTTTTTTAAAGTTTTTAAAGGTTATTCATTTGAAACTAAGAAACAGTGCAGGCAATATACTCACATATGCAAGAGTAAAGCAAATATAGTAAACGAACAACTATATCCTTGCATGAATTGAGATTCCAAGAATAATTAAAATAACAAATTTAAATGGATATTACATCATACTTTGTCTGAAAAGTGTTGGGTGGGGATTGTTGTGTATGTAGTTCTAAATAATTGTATATACCGTAAATTTAACCCATACACAGTAGCGTATTATTAGCAAATAGTTCAAATCATCAAATGAAAATGATTGGAAAACTGTTTGCATCAAGAATTTTAAATAAGAAATCTCTGCACAAAAGGAAAAACATTGGGTCTAATGCATAAAAACTGAGCTTTAACTGAAGTTAAGTCTGCTGAGTACGATCTCAAGCAATGAGCACAAGTATACCACCTAGAGCTACAAAAATTATTTTTATGCATACAAAATGTACCTTTTGCTCAAAATTTTAGAGTCGAAGCAAATGCTCAGGTTTTATGCATTAGACCCAATGTCATTAACATGTTTGAATAGAGCTTTTGATGATATGTAATACAATAAGGTAGAGTTTTTGCTTCGATGTGCAACCATGCCTGAGCCTTTGGTCCACCACTTCATGCACTCGAGACTACAAAGCAGTCAAAGCAGTGGTCGCGAATGGAAAAATAGTGTCCAAAGAAGACGAGCACAGTTCAATCTACAAGCGAAATCATAGCGTCTGTTTTTTGTATGTCCACATGCATTTTTATTGTTACCTTCAAAAGGTAAAATAAAATCAACGGCCAGTATTATGCTCACTCATTGCAGGGTGTAGGTGATAAAATTTGTAAACAAAAGGCCGAATTTGTTGGAAAAACGTTGTTTCCAGTTCACACATTCACTATTGCTATGTGGCCAACATTAATAATTTAAATTTCGAGTTGCTTCATATCGCACTTTATTCGCCAGATTGAGCTTCTTCAGATTGTTTTGTAAAGGACTTGCCAACAATGCAGAAGTCAAGTCTGTGGTTGATGGTTATTTTAGGGAGCTATAACGGGGTACTGAAGCTATTGAATATTGCTGGGAAGAGTTGTTCAATGGTCAGAAATAAAGAAACTTTTTCAAAATTTATTTTTTTTCTTTGCTAAGGGTGGTATTCACTATCCTAAATAATCGTTCGACTTTTCAGAAAATGTAGTCCTTTATCGAATGGAATTTATCAAAATTTTCAAAGTGCAATAATAGCTGATTAGGCCAGCAGTATATTTGCTCAAAGAGGGAACGATTATGTAGGAAAGCATAAACCAGACTTTAGGTCGATATGATTAGAAATTTTAAAATATTTCCACATAAACTCTATTGAAATATTTCGTAATTTCCCCTTGCCCCTTGATTTTTTATGGACCTCGTATCACCCTGTCTGGGTCACGAAAAAACCACCAAAACTTCAACCTTCAAACTTTTTGTTTGTTGGTTTCAAATGTTATTTGATTTGCTCATGAATTAATTTGGAAGGTACAAAAACTTTTGTCAACTCTTATGCAAGAACTTTGCTTTGCAACTAATGCCTGCCAGCTGCATAAAACTTTTCGCCATTTTGTTAATGACGACGATGATGATGATGATGATGATGATGAGGATTGTGTGGTTTAGTGGTGGTAAATGCCACAATTAAGTTCATGGCCAACACAATTAATAGCAACAAAAATTTTAAATTGTTCACATTTTGATGACTGTTGTTTCATGTTGCCAGTTTGCATGTTTGCATTGCAACGTATTAAACAGTTTAGCACACACTCATACATACTCGTATGTATGTATATTATTTACCGGTTAGTTGCAGTTATAAGCACGTTGAATGTGATAATTGTTGTTCTTATTGCTGCTCTCGCTATCACAAGCAACAATGTTGCACTCACTTAATATGTCACGCACGAAAATTCAATATGGTAGCAAGAAGTAATTCCATTTAAAAGTACTTGCAAAAATTACAAGACTTAAGAACAATATGGTTTGAACTGAAATGTAGCAGATAATTGAAAATTAACATACTTGTAGCAAGTGCTTAAGATAAGTTCGCTAAAGTTTGTGCTAAACGTGAGCGATAAGTTCTGCAATTCAACAAATCAGCTACTTTCGAGACAAATACTCATGCTTAAAAAAAATATTTTAAAATAATTTTCATATGAAAAATAATTATGCTAATTTGAAAAGGGTTGGCTTTATCAGAATTTTAAAGTAGCTAATATTGTTGCTTTTTTTTTGTAAAATAATTATTATACTGTTTGCATAATTTCTTTTCTTTGTTTTTAATTACAAAACTTTTTAAAGCGGAATTGTAAAGGACACACAAATTTTCCTAAGGCTTAATATTTAAAAGGAAAGGTAATCATCAACAATATGGTTTTTATTTGCTAATCAAGAAACCTTTGCAAACAAATAATTACGCTCTTTTATTCATATTTTTGCAGCCAAGTTATTGTCTTAATTAGCATTTTATTAGGCAAATGTTAATTTTCTCAAGAAACTCTTTAATAAAGTATAGATTTTTTAAAGTTAAGCATAAAATCATACTTTAAATTTTTAATAAATGCCACGGCCAAGCCTTAAAATTATTATTTTTAATCTGGTAAGTTAAATTAAATTTATAATAATGAATAGCGTTTTATACGTCCGACAAAATACTACTTTTAACTATCCTTAAGTTGTAGTAATGAGCGACCTTCCTCTGTTAAATATTTTAATATAATTCGGTAACCCTGGATATTATTATTCCAAAAATGGTATCGGTTTTTTTTTCATTTATTTTTTAAATTCAGTTTTTTTCAATCGAACAAAATTTCAGTTTTTATATCAAAATAATAATTTTAATATATTTATTATTCAGATATATCTCTTACTATGCATATATTGACATATACTCTTCTTTTTGTTGGACATATAAGATGACAATAATCGGGCATATTCCGCAAACCGAATCAGGGTGAATTTCTCGTTAATTTCAGATATGATATTTTAAGCTCTAAAAAATAGAAAACTAAAAAAACCTGGAAAAAATTCGCTATTAGTGGATTTAATTTTTCTAAATCGACCGTTTTTTAAATCGACTCGATTTACAGAACAGGCAGGATTGTAAATTTTATTAGTTATTCGAATAAAAAATTTTAATCGGCATTTATTCGAATAAATTTCAGCGTTTATAGCTCAAACAAAAAAGTTTATATGCGTTTTTCGAGGGTTATTTTCTAATCGAATAAACTCGTAATAAAAAAAATAAAAGTCGTTTTTCGCATATAAATTTTTAATTGACATTCATTCGAATAAAGCTAAGCATTTAAAGCTCGAATAAATATCATTTTTATTCGTTTTTGTGAGTAGAATTTTCTTATCAAATACATTTTTTATTTTATTCGTTTATTCGAATAAAATTCCAAAGAAATTCCTTTTTTATTTTGTATAGGGATACTATTTTTTATTTGATATTCCAGTAATTGTTTATACATCATTAGTTCCAAAGGGAAACAGAAATATCCTCAAGAGATCCTTGAACCAAAAGTTGATGGCAGCTGCTGGGTTAATACTTAATACAAATTTCTTATTCAGGAATCGGATAAAATTATTGTACACAATTTCTAATTCGCTACGAATAAGATTCTAAACTTCACTATACTGCGTTTTATCATTTGCATACAAGTTTAATTTTAATACTTGGTGTTCAGCAAATATTTAATCATTTAATCATATTAAAACGATTAAATATGAATTGTTGGCAATTTTATATCTCAGGCTATAAAATCTTGTAAATTTTATTGTTGTAGCGTTATTGTGCTAAAATTTATAAATTGGGTATTATCCTTCCTACGTCCTTCTAACAAACTTAATGCGATTCAATTGAAAAGTAATGCTAATAAAATAAAAAAGTGAATGAGAAAAGACTTAAAGCTTATTTAAGTAAGCTGTTTTAAAAGCTGATGTTGGTGCGTAGGCGCCGAAAAGGAATTTGCATTAGTGTTGGTGAGGACCACGAGATACTACTCGTACACTGAAAGAAAAAATTAAACATTTGAGTCATATATTTATCATTTATAAAAAGAAAATGAAATATTCTGCAAAATACTTTAAAAAATTTTCCAATAGTGGATCAAATACAAGAAAGTTTATGATTATTCTGGGCTGGTAGTTCCACTATTTTATAACTTTCCTTATTTCTCTCGATTCTTTTGTTAATAAAAAAAAAAAATCACAATGTTTTTCACTGTTTTACTCTTGATAAACCAAATATCAATTCACATTTCATAAACGAAAGCTCAATTCACAGTCTATTGTGAGAGTTGCAGTTCAATGTTTATAAACATTGTTTATAAACAAATGTTTACATAGAATTTACCAACAACGTTTATACGAACTACGACTACTACAATAGGTTGTGAATTGCGTAATTATGAATTTGTTTCAAGCGTTTCTTTCAGTGCGATAAGAAACAACTTGTACTTTTTTGAGCTTAAATATTTTTTTGTATTTTTTGTTGTGTAATTTTTATATTCAAAATTATTTTTATGTGTCTATTTATTTTATTTAGTTAATTTTTTTTTATTTTTTTTCGTAATTGCAAATCCCTTGTCTATAATTGGTCGTAGGTTTTTTTAATCTGTTTGTTTTGTTAAATTTATTTGGAAGCCAATTTTAAATTGAGCCTAAAAAGTATCTGCTGTGAGAGTTTGTATGTAATTGAGTGTAGGGAAAGTGTGTAAATTTAATTTAAATTTTTGTTTTAAGATGCAGTAAAATCTGTATAATTGGTATACAATGATTTTAAATTTCTTGAGGTCCTTACAAGCAGCGATTTCTTAGGCATTAACTGCCACTAAAAGTGTGAATGGAACCGGAAATTTACACTTATCATGCTAGACAGCCAAGCAGGTTACATATATGTATGTATATCGGTATTGCATCCCTGAGTTTAGAAAAATCTTTATTCTCTCCCAGTTTTTTTTTATAAAAAATTTTAAAAGCAATTTTTATAATATTTAATTTGTTTTTGCAACAGTTTCGAAAGCCTCATGTGGACTGTAAGTCCCCTTTTGGTACAAGTTTTGCAAATATAAAAATATTTTCCCTCCAATTAATGACTGAGTGAATGTAAAAGTAATTGCTTTTTTTATTGCTGCTGTACGAATTTACAACAATTCCGTCTGCATTTGACCTGAGAGTCAATTAAAAAAGTTGAAATGAAATGAACGAAAAATTGCCAATCAATAAGTAATTAAGTATAAAAATAACTACAAAGCTTGATTATGCGGCAAAAAAATTATATTATTTTCCAGTTATTTGTTTTTTTTTTGTTAACAATGTGAGGTGCTTAATTGCCAAAGAGATTCGTGTAACAAATATTAGACTAAAAAATAAATTTCTATTGAAGTCAGAAATATTTTTGTAAATGCCCGTATATTTAAATTTTTACATGCTCCAGGCATTTAGAGTTTTCGTACCCGTATTTCGTATTGATTTCAATAATATTCGGCCCTGTTCTGTAAGCCGAATCCGAGTAAATTTATCGTTTTCAAAAAATTAATAATGGTCCTGCAGACGTGTTTAAAATCATACAGGATCATTTTCTTTCAGATATGATATTTGGTAATCTACACAATAAAAAAACTTTAAAAAAATCTAAAAAAATATTTCTTTTGTCGGAGTTAGTTTTCTAAAATCGTGCAAATTCAAATCGATCGATTTACAGAACAGTACCAATTGTTTTTAAAATATTGTTGATTTATTTTCTTATATTTTTATAAGATTCTTTAAATTTAGTTTTATCAGACTGCAAGTTCTCTTCTATTCAAAATTCCTTAATACATATATGGAAAAAAGAAAATAGTTTAAGAGCTAAAGAAACTACCCAAACATATTTCTGGCTTAGTTTTACACACTAAAAGATAAAAAGCAGTATTTTTCTCTTAGAAGGAAAAAATAAAATAAAAATAACTACTAAAGTGAACGAACACTTAACATGCATCATTACCTGCAGACAAGCTAAAGTTGGCCGCAACACCGCAAGCACTTCAATGAATGAGCCAAAAATCTGACGCTCAATGGAAATATAAAAGATTCAAAAAAAAAAAAACAAACAAACAAGCAGTTGTGTGTTGCAAGCACACTTGAACAACGCTACTCGGGTAACATGTGTTGCAACTTTTAGTAGAGTTATAAAATAATATAAAAAAAAGAAACATATACGCCTTCTTAAGACAAGGCTCTCGTATGAAAAAAAGTATAGCTATAGCAAAAAATTTTCTAAAAGTGAAAACGAGGAAATGCAACAACAAAAATATAAATAATTATAACACAACTTGCTGCAAAGTATCATGTTCTATTGCAACATAGAAATATATATATATATTTTTTTTTATTTGGATGAGTAGAAAATGAAGTGAACTTTTTCATTTAAACTTCAAAAGCTGATATGTTTATGCTGTGTGGTTAAGAACAGAGATAGAAACGTGAGTAGTTTTTCACTCATAATTATGCTAAAAACGAGATGCGGAGGAAAAGTAAATTTATCTTGAATGATGCTAAAGGAGTTTCGTTTATATCTTGTTTTAATTGCAAGACTCACGCATGTTAATTATATAATAAAAGTCTTTATATATCAATTTTAGCAATTAATTTCTTAATTATAAGCATTAATATCATGCCAGGCAATAATCACATTAAATTACAAGTATTTATCTCTCCGAAAATTTCAATCAATCATGAAAAAAGTGTTTCCAGCTCTTGTTTAGGCTAAGTCACGCATGACCATGCCTTATTTCAAGCACTCACGTTAGCATATTGTCTTCATCTTGCTTCTTTCAAATAATATTTTTAGCTCACTGTTTGCTACTGCTGTTAACAGTAAATTACTTGTGTCTTTATTCCGCTTTTGACTCCTTCGCTTGTTACAAGTATAAATAGAAATTTATAACAAAATGCTTGACATGTGTTATTTTTTTTTTTAAATTTTAAGAGGTAAATACAACAATTGGACTAAGAGAGATATATGTTGTATATATATCTTACCATCTTCGTGGAGAAAACATAAGGGCTTTTGGCAGGAAGGCCTTTTACTGTTACTAAGGACAAGTGAAATTTTTAAAATGTTCCTGCAAAACTCAGCAATATTTGATATATATAGTTTTTGTTTGATTTAAAACGTGTGGTGAAAGGAATTCAAAGACAAATCTTCGAAGTATTTGTGGATAGCAGTGCTACCATTTTCAACGTCTCCCTAGTACTCTTAGAGTATTACAACTATGAATGCATGCAGCCAAAAATAAAAGACAAGCTCATATGCAAACACACAAATTAATTTTAAACCAACAACGTACACATATAAACAACCAACAACTATATCCAAACGACTATAAATAAAATATATAGCCTGCATGAGCCACAATCATATGCATGAGAATAAAACTACTCTGAGTATTAATCGGCTACACATGAGTATATATAGGGCTATAATATTTACACACACATATAAAGCATATTTTCAAACAGCCAAAAAACATTTTCCAACCCATTTTATATAAAGAGATGTATATAAAATGGAATGGAAATGGTGGCGAATGATGAATAAATATCCCGAATATCATACATATATTTTTTTGTCCGACTAAATATCCATGCTATGAGTATAAGCATGCTCCGGCTATAAGTATGACTGAGAGTCAATATGTTGGAATCGGCTATAGTAATAGTTGCTTGAGAGAAAATATGTGTGCGTACGAATTGTTCGCGCTACAATTACGATTACACGCAGTTACGAAAATTAAGACTATTTACTTAAGTATATTTTTTTTAGTACTCATTGTGATTCTCTGATTTTAATAACCGGTTCGCTTTGAGTAGATAAAAGGGCCTAGCGCTAGGCCTTTTCTTTTAGCACTTCAAAGCAATACATGTTTGCATACAAAAAAAAAAACTTGCAGATTTAAAAAATCTTCTTTCTATTATATACTTCTGTTATATATAATTTTTTTTATGTAGCATTTGTTGTACAAGGAAAAAGAAAAATTATATGAAATATTTTGAAAAAAAGAAAATCCATGTTCATCTAACAATTGTTTGTGGTTTCTGGTTTAGAGTTTTAAGGAAGTTGGCATAAACTTTAACTACTGCACGACACATTTTTTTTTATTCTTCTTTATTTGTATAGTATTTTTGCAGCAAGTACTCATACTTCAAGCTTTGTAACATGGATTTTCAATTGCTTATTTGCCAATGGCGATTTTATTGTACGTTTCTTCTGTGGGGGTGAGTAAAAAAGTTTGTGTTTGCATTAAGTATTTTGTCTACTCTGCTCTCACATTGTAGGTTAAGTAGCCAACCAGACAAAACTATAAAGTATTTTTACGGAAGTTGTTGGCAAAATTGTATTTTAAAATAGTAGCAACCATTTTTATTTTTTATTTTTTGATTTCCTGTTTGAGAAAGCAAATACATTTTAAAGTTAGAGGAGTTAGGATTAGAAGAAATCAATGTTATATGAGTAACTCAGGAAAATAATGTACTCAAACCCAAATATTTTTTAAAGTCTACTGATGAGTTTCAGAAACGGGAATTAAACGCATTAAGACACTGAATGCAGTGTTTTTCAGGCTGAGATTTTGGCGATCCTCAGGCCCACGTAGCCTGGTGGCCAGGAATGTAGCTGAAGCTGAGAGGGTAACCTTCTACGTCGACAGCCAGGCAGCGCTAAAGCTTTGACGGAACACAATGTCAAATCGAAACTTGTTAGTGACTGTAGGAAAGCCCTCGACTTGCTTATGGATAAATATAGTGTCAGACTGGGCAAAAATTGGTTCGGCATTAGATGAGGAAATGACGGACAGATCGGTGAAATTACCGACAGGTCATTACTATAGAGAACTGAGTAATTGGGTAGGAAGCAGGACCAACAGTTCATGACGAAGAAGGGAGGATTGTAGAGTCTCAAGGGGTTTTTGGCAAAAACTTGCCTCAGGAAGATCCAAACTGCTACTGGACATGAATAGGAAGGCGATGCGACAGGTCACTGCTCGGTTAGAGTAAGAACCAGCATTTGGGAAACTGGCACTCCAGTTTTTTGTAGGATGTGCGGGGATGAAGAAGAACCAGAAACCATTGAACATATTATCTGTCACTGCCCGAAGCTGCAACGTCATAGGCTTCGATGGCTGAGCAGAGGTTTCCATGAAAGCATTAGTGATGTCGGGAAGTGTAAACTAGAGGACATCAGGGGTTTCATCATGCGAATTCGGTGGCTCAGTGATGGATAATAGGGTCACTTCTAGCTATAAATGGTAGGGTAAATATTACTTTTAATGGGCAATAGAAGGGAATCACAATGGACCTAATTGGGTCTACAAGTGCTGGTGCGGTATATCACCACCCTTCCTATCCTTACTTAACCTAAAACATTGTTTAAGAAAAAAAAAATACAAACAAAAGTTTCCGGTAAAGACTAAGGCCCCTTTCAGATTAGGCAACTTTACTTGCGCAAGCCTTGTGTTTGTGGGTGTGACAGGAAAGGTCGGTTTGAAGGGGAAAGAATTGCCGAGATTTGAGTACAGACTTGCTTATACTTGGCAATTCTGTACTTGTACTTGGCAATTATGTATATTCAAGTATATCTTTAACTAAATAATTTTTTTCTTAAACTTCCATTGTATACACCAAATTTCAAATCACTTTCACAATTACAATGAATACAGAAATGAAACAAAACGTCAACAAATTAAAAAAATTCGAGCATAAGAAAATTAAACTTTCTCAACAAAGTTGCTGAATGTGAACATAAAAGCAAGTTCAAAAGATAATAAATAAAAATTAAAATTATACTTGCGCAATTAAAGTTGCTTAATCTGAAAGGGGCTTAACTTGTTTGCGTTTCTACAATGCATACAATCGACTTGAGTATAAAATTTGGGTGGAAAGCAGTCATCTTTTTGAATGATTTTCTGGACGAGTCACCTGTTTGTGCCCTTCATTATGAAAGTGGTCTAAGTCATATCGCTCATTTACTCAAAGAACATCATAACTCAAAAAATTTAATTTTTGAGTTAATGATGCACAATTAACCGTTATAGTGTTCTTCATATTGTGTAAAAATTTCATACAAATGGTTATGCAACTCTTGAGAGAAAAATTTAATTTTCTTTTTGCATTAAGTTGTGGGTAAATTGAAAACTTTAAACTCATTTGCTGGCAAACAAATTTTTTTGGGTTATGACGTTCTTTGTGTAAATGAGCGATATGCATTTTTGCCTCGAAATAAATCTTAAAAAAACTTCAATAAATATTTAATAAATATTAGATAAATTTGTAATAAACGAGACAAGTACAACTTACAATTAAAATGATGCTTAATAAAAAAAAATATCTTTTGATTTGTTCAAATGTAATCAACTAAATATCTCGACCAGAAAAATATATGACTAAAACTACTTTCACAATTAAGGGCACATATGCATTCTTATATTTAACAAAAATTTTTCTACCGGAAATGCCAGGATTTAAATAAGCATTTAAACAAAAAGAAAAAAGTTTTGGCCTCTGTTTTATAAAAACCAGTTCATTATTTCTTCATTCAATTAAAAACGTTGAAAAGGGCACTGATGAAAAAATGAAATTAAATTGTATGTTGCATTGAAAAAATATTAGAACTAGCTTGCTCATGTACTCGTACGTATTGTGGCAGCTGTGTTTTGTTTTTTATTTCACTTTTATTTTATTTTTATTAAATTTCACCACATGGATGTAGATCAATGGCATTATTTCTAGTTGTGTTTTTATTTTTATTTTTTTATTTTTCACTTTTGATGCCCTCTAAGGCCTGTAAAAAGAGCCAAAATATCATTCGGCTTGCTGACCCTCAATATATGCTGGCATTTTATTGAAGTATTTTTATATTTGCGTGTTTGTGTGAGTGTGTGTGTATGTGTGTTTTATAGTGCAGGCGGAAGTCATGCCATGATGTCATTTTTCTGGTCAAACTATAAATTTTTGAAAAAAAAATATAATAAAATTGTGAGTAAAAAAAATATATGTACGAGTATGTATACAACAATTTGATGCAATTTCATAGTGTGACTGAAAAAAGTTCCAATACAATTTTTATTCCCAATATCGATACAAAAACTATTGATAGTATTCAAAAAAAAAAAGCAACAAAACGCCAAACAACGTGGTCAGTCTTGCTTTTTTTCTAGAAAACTTCGTCGCCAATGGATACAACTGATATTTTGGTAAATGAAAATTTTATAACTACAAGCAACGCCAGAGCAGCAGAAAATAGAGCAACTAAAATAAAAGTTGCATGTTGTAAAATAATATATTGAGTGACTTCATATATTTTTTTCTTCTTCATTTTATTATTCCCCTAGCAATGGCATTGTAATATATATTTCTGTATTTTTTTCCTTATTTAATTTTTAACCCAACTCTGGTGTGCTGGTATTTTCATTCGTTGCTCGTATTGATGAAAGCAAGTCCTTTTATTTCATAATATTTTTTTAACCTTTGTTAAGAAAATTAATTTAATTAGTTTATTACATTGCTAATTAAGGAAAACTGTTTATTTTTTTTTATAAATTTTATTATTTAACCAAGATGTTTTTTTTAAACAAATGCTTAATACCCTCTGCAATATTTATAAATTTTTTATATACTTTTTTTATGGCAGTTTAGTGTAATGTTTGTGCGTGTGTGTGTGTATTTGTTTTAATATTTGTTATAAATTAATATATAAAAAAAATACCAGAGTAATTCATGAGATTTTATGGCTTTATTACCCCCGTGTTGTGTGTTTCTTTTTTTTTTAATTGCTGGAGTAATAACAATTGCTTTTTGTCTGCTTTTAAGTGTCCAGTGGTAATAAAAATAAAAATTGAAACACTTGATAAAATAAATATAAAATTATGCTTTTAGGCTCAAGGTTTAATGATATTCAAGGCCAGTGAATAAATAATTTTATTGCCATATAAATTGTATTGTAAAAGGAAAAAAATTAAAATGCAATGAGAAATAAAAATTGATTAAATGCCTGTGAGGCTTTAATTAATATAAGAAAATTATATGATACTTTTTTATAAGTAAAAAAACAGCAATTAAACACAACAAAACATACAACTTTAATATCTTACACAGAAAAAAATTTTGAATTAATTAATATTAAAAAACTCAAATAGCACTATTCGACACTGAAAAATAAATGCCTATATAATGGGCCACGTTAAACAATATAAACGGATTCATTAAATTGTTTACAAGATGTCACAATTCGCAGTTATATTCACTTTTTTACTCTTAGCTAAGAAAGTTCACTATTTTGACATTTCAGACAACGCTGAACCACCAGCAAATAAATTTCAAATTGAAATGGTCAAATGTTTTCATAGATTCTTAATCTACGTAAAATTTCTTGTCACTTGAGTTTGATTTTCTTTAAAGATTGTGTCAAGGATATCTGAGCTTTACCCCAAGGAAACTATAAACGTCCTTTTTTCAATTAGTTCAGCTTTGACCCTATATATTTTATATTCCCAAATAACTTAAAAAAAAACTTTAAACAAACCACAACATCAACCTTTTACACCTAACACAGAAAAAAAAAATAAACAAACTAAATATTTAATTATGAATTAAGATAATTGATTCAATAAAATTTTTTGTTCAAAAATTCAAAAAATCAATTAAAGGTTTGTTCAAATATTTCGTTTAATCAAGAAGAATGTTGTTAAGTCAATGTACCCTTTGTTTGACAGTTTAATTATTTAATAAATTTAATGGATCCTATTACATTTTTAGTTGATTTTTGGTTTTTTTTAATTAAAAGTATTGATTAGAGAAAATTGTTTATAGCTATGCTATTTATGGCGCGATGCAGGAGTTAGGACCTTGATATTTGCAACAAAAATAATCGACACTATTACACTTATAAATTTATCTTTGTTTTGTTTCTTTGCACTTAAAAGCAGATTACGAAAATAAACGAAACAAGTTGTTTGATTTTGTTTTGGTTCGTGTTCTGTGAAGTGAGTAAATCAAAAACAAAACAAAATCAATGACCAGGATTGCTCAGTTTGTTTTTGTATTATTTTTGCACATGAGCACAAGCCAGAGAACACAGCCGATCGAGTGTAAGCCGGCTAAGAACCGCCGCCAATCACAAACAATACATTAATTTAATCGTGCGCCGCTACAAAAGAAAATAATGGAAAATAAATGGAAACTTTTTGAAATATTTGCGGTAAATTTTACATCATAACATAATATAATTTTATTGCATTGTTATTTAATACATTGAGTTTGTTTTATATCGCTAAGCAGCATAGCTATAACCTGATGTCCTAAAACACCTCCTTTTTTTTCTGTGTATTGAGTTTGCTCTACGGGTATCTCCAACATTTTATTATCATTAAAATATAAAAGAATATTTTACATTTTAACATTGATGAATAAAGATATAAATTAAAGCTGCTGTTACAGCAGTTCATTTCCTGCCAAATCACATCGTGTATCCTTGTAAAGTGTAATGAAACAGTAATTATTATCTTCAAATAATTCCATTCACCTTTCATTCATTTTAATTAATTTATGCGAATTATAACACCAAAATGGGCAAATGAATACCTTTTTTAATTATCATTAAAATGTCATTACAAAAATTTCGACTAAATTTTTTCGTCTGTTTGTTGGTTGCTTTTGTAAAAGCAAAATGAAGAGTCCTGTTTGGTGCGCTAGACAAACATTAACAACAACAATGACAGCAGTTTGTAAAGTATGATGATAAAGTTATAGGTTTGAGTTGAGTTGTTTGCCCGCCCACCTTGTTGGTATACTACACACATATCTTTCTTATTTTTAAAATTATTTGGGCAAATAAGTCTTATTTTAATGCATCTATAAACATTAATTCAAATATCATTAAGAACATTTACTATACTGATGGACCTTATATATGTAAAGGGTGTTTTTTTAGAGGTATAGAACTTCGAATTGAAATAAAACACAAGAAAATCGTTTTAATGTCCATCAATTTGGCTTTATTGGAAGGATAATTTTATGCCATTAATGTTTAAATATGATTTCGGGCATGTGGCCGCCGCGGCTGGCTCGAATAAAGCCAATTCTACAGGTCCAATTTTCAACCACTTTTTCGAGCATATGGGGCCGTATGTTGGCAATAACGCCACGAATGTTGGCTTCCAAGTCCCCTAACGTTTCTGGTTTGTTGGCGTAGACGAGCGACTTCACATATCCCCAAAGAAAATAATCCAATGGTGTCAAATCACACGATCTTGGTGGCCAATTGACAGGTCCATTCCGCGAAATTATGCGCTCATCGAATGTTTCCTTCAATAAATCGATTGTGACGTGCGCTGTGTGGCATGTAGCGCCGTCTTGTTGGAACCACAACTCATCCACATTCAAAATCTTCAAAATCTTCCATAAAGTTGATGGACAAAGCTTCAATTGCTGTGCACGGTGGCGAATCGATTCATTCGGGTCCTCTTCAACACTTTGCTCTACAGCGGCAATTGTTTCTTCGGTGCGCACTGTTCGACGTCTCTGCGGATGCGTATTATCACATAGAGTAAACGTAGTGCGAAAACGATCCATGGTTAACCGAATTAATTGCTCTGATGGACGATTATGTCGACCATAAAATGGACGGAGCTTGCGGTAAACTTCGCGAACTGAACCATTATTTTCGAAATAAATTTGCACGATTTGCAAACGTTGTTCTTTTGTCAACCTGTTCATGATGAAATGGCAAACCAAACTAAATATTAATCACTTGACAGCTGACAAAATGGCCGCCAGTTAAAAAAGTGATGCCAACTTAAAGTTCTATACCTCAATAAAAAACACCCTTTATATGTAGTATAAAGTTGTTAAAAATAATGGCTGCAAAAGAAAAATACGAGTATGTATGACAGAAGTTTAGCAATTTTGATGGCTTGGCTTGTTTTTGTCGTTTTTGTTGGTTTATTTTTTTTTTAGTTCTGATGTCCTCAATTTGGCGTTGGTTTTCTACTTCAGTGTTTTATAATTAAATGTAATTAATTTTAACTATTTAAATGTCACTTCTTCTACTAAATACTACAGACAACATGAACATTATGGGCCTCTTTTTATTCGTATAATTACTTTAAAAATTACACAAATACTTACAAGCACATTTACAAGTGCACACACACACACATACATAGACATAAAGATATTCGTATTTACATGAAGAGATTCAAAGGACAGCACAATGTTTCCTATTGCAATCTAGAAGGTACAATTGATAGTGACGAAAAGTTAAATTTAAAGTTATGATTTTATAATTACCATTTATATTTAGGTATATAATTTATATCTATAATTTGTGTTTATACTTATGTAATTTATATAATTACCCAGCAACAAAAGTCGAACCAAATGTCCAAAGTTTATCCATTTCATTGCATAAGAATCACTGCAGGCACTGAATTTAATGTTCTTAGGATATTGTTTATGTCAAAAATATTTCTAGGCAACCTTTTAAGGACATACCATTTAGTTTTTGTACCACTTTTGTCCTATGACAATTATGTTTTATTGATGTTTCAGCAGAAATAGGACTACTTGGAACTGAGTTCACCAACGCTGTAACTAATGATTTATATGTTAAATTTTTTGTTTTGTTCATATAAGAAAATTCTTCAATGTAATGACTAACTCTTATCTATCGATTTAGGCTTGATAGTAATATTAATAGTCGTGTTACATCAATCCTGCCCATATTACAACTATTCTTCATGAAGCGAACTCTGGACGTCCCATTGTAAGTCACTTCTTCGAGCGTTTCTTGCCATATGACATGAATAATACAAGTATTATAGTCCTCCCAGGAGTCAATTGTTGCTGCTTTAGTAGCACAAAATAGTGACTTCACGTGCCCCCATAGCAAATAATCGAGAGGTATCAAATCGCACGACCTAGGAAGCCAATTGGCAGGCAAATTTATCGCAACAAATTTATCTCCTAACATTGATTTCAAGAAGTCAATGGTTGTAGTCGCTGTATGGTTAGGGCCATCATATTGAAACCACATCTAACCGAGATCGATGTCATCCATATCTTCAAAAAAAATAAGTTCATTGATTATGTTGAGGTGACGATCTGTATTGGGCGTTATGCAGCCTCCAGCATTATGTTTGAAGTAGTTTCCAATAATATTGGATTCTTTGACTTTGTCTATTAATTATGTACGAAACTATTTAACTTTTAAAAACGTGTCTGAATCAAAAGGGGTTTTAATAGTACTTAGTGGTTACGTTTTTTTTTGTGTAAATGTTTCATGTGGATGGATTTTATATTAAATCCATCCACAGTTCGACGTATAGCTTGCTCAGATGAACGATTATGTGCGCCATAAAACTACGAAGTGGTCTGTAAGTTGCGCGAATTAATAAATGATTTTCAAAGTAAATCTGGATAATTTGATAGCGTTGCTCAAGCGTCATTCCGAGTATTCATGGTCATTGAGACAATTTACTTATCATAAATGTCAATAAATTCAATAAATAACGCCTTTAAGTCGCACATGAAGGGGGTCCCGTATAGACACTACATATGGGCACTTCCACAGGAATGTCAACTTTTTATAGCGTGCGACACCAAGCAAATATGCTTCTCTATATATTTATGTAGGCCGTCAGCAGCTCTACGTTAGGTAAAATTAAAAAAAAAGTCGAGTCAAGTTGTTCAAAAATACAAGGTTAATTGTTTGCTGTCGCACGCGACAAAAAAGTGGAATTTCTCGGAAAAATGCCCATATGTAAGATTACTCGTATACAAACCTTAGCCTCTATACCATCGAATATTTTACTGGATATAGAAATTTAAAAAAAAATCAAGTACCCGGTAAACTTCTTTTCGAAGTTTTTGGTATTTTTTTCGCTTTTTGGCGTTTTTCTCGCTTCTAGCATTTTTTTGGTTATAGCGATTTTTTAGTTCTGGAGCTTTTTTTTTGACGTTTCTTTCGTTTTTGGAAATTTTTACGGGTTTTGGTGATTTAATTTAGTTTTAGTGATTTTTTATTTCTTTCGCTTTTTTCCGTTTTGGAGATTTTTCCGCTTTTTGGAAATTTTTGTTTTAAATGACGGTAACTTTAACAGCTAACCTATCAAAATTACTATCGAGTTAAAAAAAACACCTAAGAATCTGACACTATACGTTTAAAGCCTTTAAATAAAATTTGTACAACATAACCTTAAGTTTAAATTCTGCACGTGGAAACAGTGTAACAAGAACAGTGACATGAAATTCATGCCCATATTTTCACAGAAAAAAAACAAGAAAATAAACGAGAACATTGACATGATGATGTTGTAAAAAATTACTGTAGTTAAATTTTATTTTAGAGCATTTTTGTTCCAACAATTGTTTTTATGTTATTTATTTTAGTCCTTTCGGCTGCCAAAGCTTTTGCAGTGTAATATCCCCCAAAGAGTGTGTCCTTTGTTTAAAATATTTGTTATGCAAAAGAAAAATTATGTTGACAAAGTAAATTTCTTGTAAAATTTTTAAGAAAATAAAACAAACAGCATTTAGCAAATGAATTTTAAAATAAATCTTTAGCTACGAGACACTTTGCTTTGCTGCTGCCATTTGAATACTCTTAAGACCACCGACCCTATCCGAGCCGACCCCGGCAAGTGTTTTATTACTCTTTTTATTTTATTTTGTTTTATTTTGTTTTTTGGCAGCCTGCTCATGTGAGCTTTTAGAACATTATTTCCATACTTTGTTGTTAGCTTGTTTTAAATTGAATACGTACTTAGTGTGAAGTCAGTTTGTTTTTATCATTTTAAAATGTTGTAATTTTAATGGACTATTCCTTACAAAAAAAAAAAGAAAAAAAGATATAGGCATAAAATTTATTTATATTGCGGTTATTTTGGTTGGCATGTGAAAAATATTGTGAAAAAAATTTCGGGCAACATATTGTTGCAAAGTTAAAAATAGTGTAAAAACCTTAAAAATATATATAAAAATTAAATAAACATCCGGATAACATATCGTCATTTCCACGAGAAAGTTCACTTTTTTGTCACGTGCGACGGCAAGCAATTAATCTTGTATTTCAGAATAATAGCGCTCGATTTGTTTTAAAAATTTAGCTTATGTAGAACTACTCACGGCCTACATAAATATATAAAAAGTAAACAAGAAGTCAGTCGTTAAGCAGCTCTGGGTTGGAGAACATTTCTCGCGTCATCGTAATTATTTCTTAAGTGCGGTCAGGCTTGTGTGTGTTGTTTGGATAACCGTATATTCTTGCGGTTCTTTTGTGGAATTTCGTTGACAACCACGTTGCTACTTCCTATGTGAAGGCATAGGTCGGGTATAGTCAGTCACAAAAACTTTTTTAAAAATACTGTTAATAACATAATGGACATACATATGGTCTTAGTCACCCGTTCATTTTTCTGCAACCAAATTCTACAAATTTACTTTTTAGAGTATGTACCAAGGCACATGCACAAGGTAGTAGCGGAAATGCAGCTGAGCTATTTTTTTTTTCAAACTAAAGTTCATCAGAAACTTCAAAAAGTTTTTACGAAAGAGAAATTAAAAGAAAATGTTAAAAAAAATTCAGTATGAAAAATATTTTATTAAAAAAAATCTGTGAAAACAAATTTAAAAATATGAAAAAACTATTAAAAAATTGTGAGAAGTGCTAAACGTTGCAAATTTTGTTAGTGGTAGCTGCCGTGGAGAAATATTTTCAAATTTATGTGAATAATATTTATTATTATTGTGTTAAACAAATTCTATTTGTGAAGTTTTGGATGAACTAAAACCCATGTTGTTTTTTTCATTGTTGTATTTTTTCATTGTTTTTGTAATCCTGATATTACCTGGAAATGAATTTGCCTTGGTATGTACCAATAAATAAAATAAATAAAAAAGAAAATTCGTTTGCTGTCGCATGCTTCAAAAAGTTGACAGTCAGTTGAAAATGCCAATATTCTAAATTTTCATGACTTCTTTGTATTGAATCAGAAGTATTGCCATTGAATGCGTAGCTTAGAGTTCCACTGTGCTGGCAACTGAAAAGCTGAAGATAAAAAACTAATTCATTGGAATACTATTAACAAAAATACACAAACTTTTATAATAAATAAAATTATTGCGAGCACCATATTTTAGTAAAAAAAAATCATTTGAAAAAGAGGGAAAATTATGTACAATATTTTATTTTTAAATAAAGTTGGTTATTATTTAAATTTGCTTGGCTTTAATATGGCGTTGCAATAAAATTCTATAGACATTAGTTCTGGCAAATGTGTTTAAATATTCTATTTTCGTTTCGCTAATCAGCTAAACTGTTAAAACTTTAGCTGTAAGCATAAATAAACAAAAATACAAATAAACGGGTAGTTATTTTTGGCAACTAAGGGTTTGTGGCACTTTTGCGGTAGTCATTGCACAACTCTTTTGAACACACACACACACATCCCAGATCACATTGAAATCACTAAAAGTTGAACGTAATTCACTAGCAACTTTAATTAGTTGCTATAGTTAGTCTTTTTTCCTTGTAGCATTTACAATTTTCACTTGCAACAACTAAAGCGAGAACCCTCACGTTCACGTTGGAAGGAAATTCAACCAACTAAATGCAGTTGTAATTGTAGCTTTAGTTGTTGCACTAGTTATAGTTTTATATTTGAGTTTTAAGCAACAACAAGTAAAAGGAATCAAAAATTTCATTCGCCACTTTAATCAAAATCTAATTTAGCTGAAATAATTTGAAACCGAAAAACTTTTGTGGCAAAATCAAACCAAAAACTAAACACATTTATACATGTTTTATTTTTTATTTTATATTTTGTTTTCTGTAAACAAAAATAAGCAATTTTTTTTTTTTGCTTCTCATCTTTAAACAGACACATGCATCCGTAAAACATGCAGCCGGCTGAGTTGAAAACTTTATTAAATTTCTGCAAAAATTTTGTGTCCATAGTAATTGTCAGCAACTGGAGAAAACGAAACGGGAGCTAAATTAAATAATCACTAGAAAACATTAAACAAAACTCAACAACTAACATAATTCGTATTGCAATGGCAGCGTGATGATGTTTAAGCACAAAAAGCTCAAAACTAAAGCAATCTCGACTTTTATGTGCAACACAGAAAATAAATTTTATAAAATGATTTTTTAGAAACTTTATTTATTTTATAATAAAATTTGTGAATTTTTCCTGCACGTTCTACTATTTGTTTAATTACTGGTAAACAGTCGCTGCTGTTGCTTAGTAGACAAATTAAGCTCTGGAGAAATAAAAGTTAAAGTTTTGTTTAGTGGGTGGTGGCGTTGGCTGAAGTCGCTAGCACATTGATTACAAAACGAAAGATTTTGAGTTTGAGCTCAAATATTGATATATAATATATATGTCTCTATATCAGTCAGAAATCTAAAGTGCTGAAGACATAGTCACTGGCTTCAATTGCCACTAAGCGTAGTAATATATGGGAATACTTCCCTTGGACGCTAGTGTGTAGCAGAGTGAAAAGCATAGTTATAAAGCTAATGAAATTTTGCTTTGCTTATACCTGCACCACTTATCTTCATTCTTACTATCCTGTTCGTATAGAAAATAACAACTAGCATAAGAAGTAGGCATAATTTCCTAAGTATTACTTCTCTTAAAAAATCATGCCATTTTTATAGCTATGCTATTTGTGGCGCGCTGCAGTAGTCTGGACGTGATTTTCGTAACAAACATAATCGACACAATTGCAATTATAAATCTATTTTTTGTTTTGATTTCTTTGTACTTAAAAGCAGAGTACGAAAATAAACGAAACAAATTGTTTGATTTTGTTTTTTTTTGTCGTTCTTTAAAGTGAGTGAAATAAAAACAAAACAATAACAATGACAAAAATTGCTCAATTTGTTTTTGTATTGTTTTTGCACATGAGCACAAACCAGAGAATATAGACGCCTTCGACCACAAGCAAGACATTAATTTAGTCGTGTGCTCCTAGAAATGAAAATAATAGGAAATAAATGCAAACATTTTGAAATATTTACGGCGAATTTGACATAATCGTATAAATAATTTTAATGGATTGTTATTGAACACATTAAGTTTGTTTTCTATATTTAAGCAGCATAGCTGTAAGCGAGTGTCCCAGGGAATTTTTTTTTTCATAATTGAGCTGATTATTTCGCATGAAAACTTAAAATGTTGCAGATGCATTTCATATGCTTTTCCCAAGATGAACAAAGTACTATTTCGGCAACATTTTTTCAATGCCACCTTTTTTATACATATTTTGAAAGTATTTCTCGTGATATGTTGAATAGAATAACAAGCTTTAAGCTATAACGAATTGGTGGAATCAAAATTTTTGTAAACAATTTTCTTTTTAATAATAACACAAATAGTTTTCCTTTGAATAATCCCATAAAAAAATTGCCTATTTGCTGTTTTTCAGTTTTATCCTCTATTGAGCTGTTTCTAAGAAAAATATTAAAACTAAATAGCAAAAGCTTAGCAAAAATTCCATGAAATTGTGCGAAACTATTTTAGTTGTTTTATATTTTGTTTTCGCTCTCTCAAATACATTATAATGAATATTGTATAAGTAGCTATTCACAAAACTATAGTAAGCTTTGCTGTTGCAACATGTTGCTAAGCAGTAAATGTTATTAAATCTGTCTGGCTATAAGGAAAAAGTGTTTAAGTCATATTTTACTGTTGTGCAGCAGAGCACTTTTAAGCGTTCAAGTCGATTTTCAGAAATGTATTTCTTTTACAGTTAAATTGAGAAATTTTCTGTTAAGTCTTATTTTTTTCAAGCATACATCGTTCTACACACTATAAGTAATACATTTAAGTTGAAATATACCAAAGTATAGCCTAAATTAAGCGATTATTCCAAATGAGATTATAAGTCTAAAAAAGATAAGTCGCAAGTTATAGTGCTATAACTTCCTGAAAAATCACACAAATTAATTGAGATTTTGACCAGAGCAGATTACGGAGGTACCATTAACTCAAAATCAGCTTATCTCGACTTAAGCACTTTTTCCTTTTTGCCACAGAAATTAAAAGGTTCTTAATGCTCGTATCTTATTAAATGAAGTTAAAATGTAATTACATAAAAGTGATACAGATATGATAACATTTTGTTGCGATAGCAAATTTATTAACTTTATTTTTTGTAAAACTTTTTATAACTTTATATTAACATAAGCAATAATAAGATGATCATGCGCAGAAAAAAAGCTCTTAGGTTAATTAAATAAATTTAAATTGTCAAGTTTGCATTTAACATAAATTATTAAGCTTAAAATATAACAATTTTGGATTTGTTATATTTAACTTGAAATATTTAATTGAAAAAATCTAAAAAAATTTCCTCTATTTGGAGTTAATAGTACAACTTTTGTGATTGGTTGAAAACTAGTTAATTTTTTAATTCAATCTAATTTTTATTTTTTTTATGTTACATAATATTTACTACAAAAATACTGACATCTATGTATACTGCCCCACCCACCGAAAATTATTGGTTATATTTCCTTATAATTTCTTTTAGATATAGCTACAGAAAATTCTGACTGCTTCTTTTTAGTTTGTTTAACCAATTCTGTTGGTTGTTGTAATCTCAATCGGCAAAATTATTTAGATTTACTTTAATATAGTTTCTATATACAGTGAAAGAATTTTCTTCATTAATTCTATGAATTTCGACATTAATCTAATGAAAAAATTCATTAAAATTCAACCAACTTCATGCTTCGTTGGATTAATGAAATCAGTTTCGTCAAAATTATTTGATTTAAAACTTCGTAAAATTTATTTAAAAGTATCATTAATGCAATGAAATAACTTCATCGAAACAACAAAATAATTTCATGAAGACAATGAAATAACTTCAATATAATGCTAGAAACACAACTGGGACGAACGACGAATATTTTGGGTGCTAACTTTCGTCATAAAAAATAAAACACATTTGCGCATATGAAAATAAACACAACACCACCGTAGAACGAATTCGTCGTGTGTAACGAACTCTGAGATAGGTTAATTTCTATTTTGTACCCAGACGAACGGCAAAAAAACAATTTTCTCTCTCTCTCTCTCTCTCTCTTTGCATACACAATAACCAACTTTATCAATTATGACAGCAGAATTCGGTGAGTAAATTCGTCGTTATTGTGCTTCATACGACGAATTTACTCAGCGAATTCTTATCGGCGAATTCGTCACGTGAACGAAATTCGTCGTTTGTCCCAATTGTGTTCCTAGCGTGGGTGCAAAAACTTGCAAAAACTTTACAACAGACAAGACTATGGACGTATAAAGGCATTCCTGTTAACTTTATGGATGTGTCATTGTAATTTTTTTTATACTATGTATACATACAACGTACATTAAAGCATCGCATCGTTTAAAATGCTACAAAGTTTACCCGCTCCGCATTACCAGCAACATGATACATTTTTTGCTATATCACATATAAAACTTAAACTATTTTATAGTTAATTAAAAAATTGTTTTACTATGAGACCAAAAGTAAAACTGAACTGACTGAAGGCAAAATTAACAATCAAGCGACGCAAATGAAATTTAAAGCAAAAATTAATTAAAAAAGTCATTTGTCAATGACAAATAACAGCAGAAAAGTTTCAAATAAAATATGTATGTACGTAACTTATTTAAGAAAGTCAAGTTGATTTTATAAGCGGACAGAAAAAGTTTTTAAATTATAATAATAATTAATAATTTTGTTTAATAAACTTAAGACGACGACAAGGACAACGACTACGAAAGCGAAACTTTAATGAAAAATTGTTGTTAACTAAATGAATTGTAATTCAAGTTTACATACATACATACATACATACATACATAATTCTTTGCAACATTTCTTTGACCTGAGTCGGAGAAAATTTAGTTCCAGACTATTTAAATAAACGTTTATGAATGACAGTTGCTGCTCATTCCATTTGCTATTTAATTGGCTATACCGCATTTCCTTAAGGAAAAAATGGGTTTGTTTCTTATGTTTTAGAAAAACAAAATTTTTTATATAAAAAAAGCGTTAAATCTTTAATGAATAAATTTTCGTTCGTTCGGCTAAGCACGTTAATTAGTATTATACAATTCCCAATAACATTTTAAGAGTTTTTCTAGGCGCACATAACATAAAAAATAAATTTAAGAAAATATGCCTGCAGTGTTTTTTTTTAAGTGAATTTTCAGTATACATTAGCGGTTTAAATACGATCACATTTTGGCGCTTTATTTCAAAGTGAAAATGCAAATTTTAAGTGATAGTTAGTATTTGAAGCAAAACATCCCTGCAGGAAATGGTACTGATACGTGACTAGTCATGTGATCGGTCCCCAAGTGATAGGGACCAGACCGAGTCCTAAAAGTTCATATGAAGCGGACCAGTCACTTTTACATGAGGATGGCCTAGGAGGGGGTTATTTGATACTTCGTATGCACCTTGTGACTTGTCACTGAACTATCTTCTCATGGCGACCTAATCGGTGTAGGATAATATAAATGATTTAAAAATGTCATTCCGACTCTTAACTGTAACAATGAAAACTTATAATTTTTTTTGTTAGTCCCAGTCCAGACTTGCAATTTTTGTTGCAGCAATTCTTGAATATGTGTGAGAGTATTGCAACAGAAATATATATTTTTTATGCCTCTCTCGCTCTTTTGCACTAAAAAATAAAAATTTGCTGCAACAAAAATTGCAAGTCTGGACCGGCACTTACTTGCATTATATTTTTTTAACCATATAGTTTTTTGGAATTCGAACCGACAACATCCGTCACGACAGGCTTGCACAGTATCCACTCGACAGGGGAACTAATATTTTATAAGTATAAACACAAGTTACTGACTGGTTCCAGAGTGGCTTGGCGGTATTATTATGGGAGGGAACAATTTACATTATATTTATACTATTTGATAGGTTCTGGATCCAACCACATCGAACTAGTTAAGCGCCGTTTAATACTAGACCGATTCCCAATTAAATTGGCAAAAGACCAATTTATACTTATCATAAATATCCTGGAGGATTTAGCACAACTTTTCAAAATGTTATATTTCCGTAATTTACAATGCCAAGCACACGTTGCAGGCAATTTTATTTTTGTTAAACTAAGGGCCAATTTCATCAACGCTATTTAAATATCAATTCATATTTAAATGTCGATTTTCATTAATTTTTGTATTTAAATAAGTTGGTGAAATTGGCTCTAAGAACTACATTTTTAATTTCGTTATAATATAAAATAAAAACCTTTCAGGATACGGTGTAATTGATTTTTTTTTTCTACGAAAAACGAAAGAAAAATCATTGTTGTATGTTTATTGTTAATTCGTTTTTGTTTTTCATTCATTTCGTCTTCATTCGTTCATCTACATACACATACACATACATATACATTCTCATTCATTTAATTTCTCATCTTGGTTGCTATTTTTTGCTCCTTATAATGACTGTTAGTATTTGAAGCAAAACTTTCCTAATGAAATATGAATCTCATGATTAATGACGCAGCAATGATGTGGTCCTTGTTCAATGTCGGCCAATAAATTGTAAAAAAAAAATATAACAATAATAACATAAATAACAAATACTTTATAAAAAAAAAACTTATTGAAACCGAATGGCACAGATATGATTTGGAACTAGAGCAATAATGAAAATAATTTCATTGTAGCCTGGAGCTACAGACGCACGAACCAAAAATACAAGCCATGAAATTGGCTACAAAATTGTGTATGTATGTATTTGAAGTGGCAGCAGGATGGAAGGTTATAATTGTGTGATTGCAAGGAGTAAATTCTCTTAGAAAATTTCAACTATTCAATAATTGGTTTATGTTTTACATATAGAAGAAAATTAAAGCAATCGATATCATTAGAAATTTTAGAATGTTTCCATTTAAATAGCATTGAAATATTTTTAAGTGTCGTACGATATGGAATGTAGTAACTGGCACCCCGGTATGTCTGCTGGGTTGGTTGGTTGGCCGTCGAGTACACTGGAGCCTGCAGTATAACGCCATCTTGGCCTTGTGGATACAAAGACACAATAAAACAGCTACGTCCAAACACACATACACTGACATTTGCATTTGAGGTAAACAGCTTTGAAAGCTCTTAAATTTGTTCTTGTTTCTTTGCAAAGTAAGAGCAAGCATTGGTGTCTGCTGTGTTGTTGTTGTGTATGTTGTATTCTAGTCGGTGTGAAAGCACAAAAAACTCTTTATAAAAGTTTGCACATTGTGCATATGGGCTGGACGTAGCTGCAATAAAATAATAATATTATTGCAAAGAGTTTATGAGAATTTTCATGTTTTAAAAGTCAAAATAAGTTTGGCTACAGCATAAGAATTTATTCGGAATTAAAACTTTTCCGATTTTTAAGACCTTTTCGAGTTTCTATAATTTTAATGGTATAAATTATTATTTTTGTTTTGCCTCAAGAGCTTTTCATTAAATGACCAAATGTTTAAATTTAGAAACCAATCCAATTTGATTTTCAGTACACAAACTGCCTTTAGAATCCTTTGGGGAAAATAAGTCATTTGCTGTCAGAAAACAATTTCCTTATCCATTTATTTGGCATTTTTCTTATTTGTATATAATTGTAATTAACAACATGACAGCACACTTTTTAACTTCTGCCCCGCTGCCAGAGTCGTCTAACAAGAGCCTCAATAAACAAACATTATGCTGCACTCGTTGAAATATCAATAATAATGAAAAGTATTTACAAAATATTAAATGTTAAATATCTTCTAACTGAAAGTGGGTAATGTGGAGAGAATAAAGGAAAAATAAGTATAACGAACAAAAATCAATTAATTAAAACACAATTAAACATTATAACGCACAGTTGTTGCCGCTTTGTTTTGGTGTATATTCTGATTTGTGGCTAAAATCAGGCAGCACATGCTACTCAAATTGTTTTCCATATTAAATATTGCTAAAATATTTTTTAATCAAATTACAGAAAATTTTTTATAAAGAAGAAAAAAAAAACAACAAATGTTTTACATAAAATTTTATTTTATTTTTTCTGTGACAGAATTGAAAATTTATGCTAATTAATTTAATGGCCTTGTGATGTGGGACGTGTTGTAGTAAATATTAAACAAAATTATAATAGTATAATGATTTAAATTTTTGTCATCTGCCAACAACCAGCCATTTAATCTCTTATGAATGCAGATGAAGCGAAAAAATTGTCTAAATCCTAAAAGTAGATATGCAAATTTTTATGTCAGACAATAATTTTGTATGTGATTAATTATTAAAAAAAAATACGCAAAATACATGAGTTAGGTAAATATAACTGATGTGTCCACGCCAGAAACGGTTAAGAATATACACAACACTCGTATAATATTGGATAATCATTGAATGAAGGTGTGTGAGCTATCTCAAAAGAAATGCACTTCAAAAACTGCTATACATCGCATTTTGGCCGATAACTTTTAGATGAAAAAGCTGTGCGAAGAATGGGTGCCGCGTTAGCCTACAATAAAACAAAAACCGAGTCTTGAAAATGTTTCAATAAAGTGATGGCTGATGAGATATGTGAGTCCACCTGACTTAAAGGAAGAACCAAAACAGTGGACTAGAATAGCCGATACGTCCTCCATTTTTCATACAAAAAATTAAATAGGCTATACATAGTCCACTTTACATACGGAAAATTAAATGGACTATAATACATCATTCATTTTCAATGCAACAAATTAAATGAACTAAAGATCTTGCATTGTTTATGCAAAGTTTACATACAGACAATTAAATGGGCTATAATAAAGCATTCACAAAAAATATAATGGACTATACATCGTCCATTTTTCATGCAATAAATTAAATGGACTATACATCCTCCTTTTTTCATTAAAAAAATTATTTCATGCAAAAAGATAAATATATTAATCATCGTCCATTTTTCACTAAAAAAATTATTTCATGCAAAAAATATATTGGAATATACATCGTCCATTTTTCATGCAACAAATTAAATGGGCTATACATCATTAATTTTTCAAGCAAAAACTTAAATGGACTATAAAAAAATTAAATGAACTATACATCGTTAATTTTTCAATTAAAAAATTATTTCATGCAAAAAATATTATGGACTATACATCGTTAATTTTTCATAAAAAAAAGAAATGGGCTATACATCGTAAATTGTTAATATAACAAATTAAATGGACTATACTGTTCCAGTTTTCATGCAGAAAATTAAATGAACTATAACATCAACCATATTTCTTTCAACAAATATAATGGACTATATATCGTACATTTTTCATGCCAAAAATTAAATGGACTATACCTCGTTCATTTTTCACTAAAAAAATTATTTCATACAAAAATTAAAAGGACTATATATCGTCCATTTTTCATGCAAAAAATTAAATGGACTATAGGTCGGTCATTAATTTTTTGAACAAAAAATTAAATGGACTATACATTGTCCATTTTTCATTAAAACAATTATTTCATTCAAGAAATATAATGGACTATACATCGTCATTAAAAAACTTATTTCATGCAAAAATTAAATGAACTATAAATCGTCCATTTTTAATTCAAAAAATATAACGGACTATACATCGTCCATTTTTCATGGAAAAATTTAAATGGACTATACATCGTCCATTTTTCATTAAAAAATTAAATGGACTATACATCGTCCATTTTTCATTAAAATATATTTTTCATGCAGAAAATGAAATGGGCTGTACATCATCCATTTTTCATTACAAAAATTATTTCATGCAAAAATTTAATGGACTATACATGGTCCATTTTTCATTAAAAAAATTATTTCATGCAAAAATTAAATGAACTATATATCGTCCATTTTTCATGCAGAAAATAAAATGGGCTATACATCGTTCATTTTTCATTAAAAAAATTATTTCATGCAAAAAATATAATGGACCATACATCGTCCATTTTTCGTGCAAAAAATTAACTGGACTATATATACATCGTCCATTTTTCATACAGAAAATGAAATGGGCTATACTTCGTCCATTTTCTGTTTGTTCTATTTAAATACTTAACGAACAATATAATGCTTCGGATATTATTTGACTAAGTACGCTTCGGTTTAAATATGCAACGAGCAATAAAATACTTCATCAGGTATTGTTCGATTTACTACGGTTCGATAAACAAAGAACAATATAATTTTTTGGATATTGAGGTTCAGTTTTAATATACAACGAATATAATACTTTATATCGTCACTGAACTACACCGAGTTCAGTGGATCATAGTCCTAATGTAACATCAGAGTGCTCTCTTTTGTCGGTATTGTGTAGCAAAATAATTTGCTAAGTAAAATAAGTAATAAAATTGCTAATAAGCTAAGCTACAGCTTCGAAAACTTTATACGCCTCATTGACACTAGAGACGCTGGAACAACGTTAAAAAAATAACGTGCAAAAAGCAGAATTGTAAAAGAATGAAGATTTCCTTTACCTTTTTTTCGCCAGCTGTCTTTTGTTACCACTATACCTTTCCCAGAGAATGTAACACATTGTAATTTTAATAGGGATTCGTTGCCTGAGTGTTACTTCTCTAAAAAAAAATTTATGTGTATATATGTATGTTCAACATGTGTGTTTATAATTTGGCTGGGCACACACATCTATTTTCATTGCACAATCATTGACTTCATTCCAACTCCAATAGAACTGAGGCCGTGTCAGCTGATTGATGAGGTCTTCTCTAGGAGGATAAGCGGAGTTTGTTTGTACATTTCCGAGTATGAGAATAAATGGCTATAAGTACGTGTAAGTACCAAAAAGATACGAAATTGATTTTTCCTCATAAATTATACTTTTAGTACACAGCCTAAATATTAATACTTCGCGGGAAATAATACCCAGAGAACAGACTACGATAGAAATAATAAAAAGCGAGAGAGAATTTTGAATTTTCGAGTTCAGCTATTTTATTTCCAGCTATTTTATTTTACCTGAATAATTATAAAGTTTTTTTTTAAATAGGAGAACTACGAAAGTTAAACAACTCAATAGTGCTGATAAATCTTTTGGAGTTATTTATAATAATTTTCGAAGTTGTTAGTATTAGTATTTATGATTTTTGATTTTTAAATTTGACGATTACTCACATTTTTTTTGTTAATTTAAATATTCGAGATGTTTTATGTTAAATTCGCATATATGTTTTATTGTTGTAAATACGAGAGAAACAATCAAGGATGCTGTGCTTTCTGTTAACCATTTTGTAAGTTTTAATTAACTTTTGCACTAAAAATATCAAGGAGAATAAAAAAAGTACTAAATGAATTTGAAAAATTTTACTGGTGCGCACAGTATACAACTATATTTATATAACACCCACACACACACACACACACACACACACATACATACATGCCAAGTACAATACTAATACTAACACACATCTGCATGCATGAGCAAAAAAAAAAAAATAGAGACAAAATAACTCTATCATCGAATACTAAAATTCAATTTGTAGTGGCTAATCAAATGAAGTGCGCCAAAGGTAAAAGTGATACAAATTAAATAAAATGGATATGGACAGAAAAAGTTTATAACAGAAACACAAAAATGCTCAACAATGCCCAAGAGATGTTATTTCGGTATAAAACTAACGAAACTTTAAAATATGTTGCAGGATTTACAGAAAAAAAAAATAAAATAAAAAATAATCATATAGAAGTGGTTACTGCCATGAGAATAACAACAATAAATGCTAAATTTTGTAGAATAAAATGTTTTTTATTTCACTTAGAAACTTTCAATTCAATTTTCCATCGAATAATATCATTTGAGACACACACACACACACTTGGCGTATGATTAATTTTCATTTTCCAAGCCATGAATTGTCGATATTATCAATCATACATCTTGTGTTTATTACTTGGCACTTGAAAATTGTTTAATACTCTTATACAATCAATTTTGTGTTAAAATTTCTTTCGCCCTAATACACTGGATATGAATTTAATTTTATTTCTCGTTAAGGACAACTTTTGAATTTATTTTTATTTTCTAGCTTTAGGTTTTTTTAGGTAAATCCAAAAACTATTGCACATAAAATAAAAATGGAAGTAAACTTATTTATTACATGTGTAAGTATTTTACACAAGTGTGTACTTTCGTTACAAGAAAGAATGTGAAAATAAGTATATTTTTTTTATATTAAACGAATTACTTACACACATATGTACAATATTACTGTGCTATAAAAATAATATGTACGAGTATTAAGTAAATAAAAGATATATTACTACAAATTTTTATGTTTCCAAAAAGAAAAATGTTTTATATTGCTTTAGAAGGTGGTGGAAAACACAAGGAAAAGGACTTTTAGAAAAGAAAGTTATTCGGCGGTACAAAGTGTCAAAGCGTTTCGAAGTGTTTGGGAAAAATTTGAAACTTTTGTGTGCAGCTTTAAGAAACAATGTTTAATTTATTTTAATTTAAGCATTTAATTCGAAAGTTTACTCTTCTATTCAAGCAGTAGCAGACAACTACAGTAGTGCCTCCTTTAATGGGAAGAGAGGAAAATGTTCTAGATCTTAAAGCTATTGGGTACTGAGAATAAAGCATCTATTAGTCTTCCCTCAGATTTTAACACAGCTTTAGAACTAGATATATTTGAAAAGTTCCTATTTGCTTTTTAATTACCATTGCCATTTTAGATTGCTTTTGAAGGAAAGGGAAGAGAATTTCGTGATCTTTATATAACTTATGAAAATTTCTCAGCAAGGAGCACTATATTATGTTAAGTGGATTATAAAATAAATCTAATGGATTTATCTAAAGGTAACTGGCAACACAACCGAAATTTTAAATAAGTGTTTGGTATGACAACTTTCTCTAGCTGGAGTTAAAGAAAATATGATTAGGACATGTCAGCAATTAAAAATGATGTAAACCAAGCTTTAAAATATATGTACAAAAAAATAATAAAGATAAAGTTGTTTTTGGACGAAGACAACAGAGCACAAAATGTGGCATATATTAGACGGCGCTTAAAGGACAATTTAAATCCTTTAGACCTTTTGCCTCTACTCAGCGAAATTAATATTGCTTAATCTAATTTTTAGCAAACAATACTTTCTTTATCTTTAAGGCATATGTTCGTTCGCCTTACCAAAGAAGGAGTCGTTTATTTAATAAAATAAAATTTTTTTAATTTTAACCCTTTTTGGTTCTGAAACAATGCATCAACTATTTGTGTTTGCCAATATAATTGCAAGTTGGCAACTGAAATTAATATCAGCAGTTGTCAGCTGGCGCACGTTATAACATTTTGGCAATTGGCAACGCAACTAAAGTTCCGTTGCCATCCATAATCAAATCATGAGTTTTCAGCTCACTTGTGGTTGCAGAGTACAGGTTCGTTTACCTGAGAGAAGGAAAGTTAAAAAGCTAATACAGATAGAGATAAGAGAAGCTTAATTGAAACTGATTATTTGCGGTTTTGCAACTCTACTATTGTACGTCTTGTTAATTTTTAACCGACTTCAAAACGAGGAGGAGGTTAACAATTCGTCTCAATTTTTTTTGGCGTGTTACTTCATAACTCTGTACATTTTAATCCGATTGTCTGAGAGGGTATAGCTTCCCATGGGTTCCATTGCAAAAAAGTGGGCGGGACACACCCACAATTTTTTAATTTAATTTTATGATATTCTACTTATTTGATTGCTGCGAAACACATTTGGTTCTTGTAATTGCAAAATTCGAAAGTTGAACAAATGGGCGGGGTTACGCCCATTAAAATTTATTATAATATTTCACGCGGTTCTACTTAACCGATTTTTACGAAACTTATCACACACCTTGAAATCTAAAAAAACACAATCTTCTATTAAAAAATGGGCGGAGTCGTGCCCATTAAAATTTAATATTTTATTTTAAGTGGTGCTACTATACCGATTTTTACAATTCTTAACACGCATCCTGAGCTCTTAAAAACACACAAGCACAATCTTGCATTTAAAAAATGGGCGGAGGCACACCCATTAAAATTTAATTTTATATTTCACGTACTTCTTCTTATCTTCTGCTATCAGATTTTTGCATTGAAGTCGGTTTTTTTTTGGCAGAAAGAATTATTAAAGCATCATTGCAGCGCCTCTGGTGCTAAGTAGGCGCATACTTTAAGGCTATGTTGTAACAATAAAATCTCAAATCATTTAATAAATATAGTTTCATTTTGCCAATATATGGACTATTCAATGTATTGTTTTTTCAACACACAGAATAAATAGCACAATAGTAAGTAATAAGTAGTAAATAAAATAATAATAGTGTCATTATCATAAAAAGTAATTTACACTTAAAGAGAACTCAAAACACACACACAATCATTCTCATACATTTTGAAACATTTGGCGACAAATTTCGTTAACGCACTTTCTACAAAATGACCATAAGGACGAGCTGTGTACATAAAACTAAACTCTAGTGCTTTTCTTCGCATATTGTTTTTATTTGCTTTAAACATTTCGCCTGTATTAGAAGCAACAACACCAAACACATTTCCATTTTATATGATCTCGACTTTGTATGTGTCAATAGAGAATAAAAAATTACCAACAACACAGATTTACTCATATAAACACACACACCATCACATACACACATACTTTTTAAATCTTACACACACACACTCGCACAAGGACATTTTTACTGACATATAAATAAAGCGGTAATTTCATTTAATGTCAACTGCGAACTACTCTCACCAACACATGTGATGAACGTAAATATGGGAAAAAAATTTTGAAAATAGTAAAAATATAATAATAACACAAGCGACATATTGAAACCATCTCATCAACGTTATTTTATTGAATAAAGTTTAGTTGGTTGGTTGTTTGGACGGACGGTCGTTCAGTGGGTTGATGGGTCGTAGTTTTAATATATTTTTGTTGATATAAAAAGGCAGCCAAAGTAAACAGAAACTAAAATGGGAAAAAAGTGATGGAAGAAGACAAACTTCCAACGGGAGCCAAGACATCTGTGTCTCAACATTATCGATAAGTGTCATCTTATACGCTCTCATGTCACTTAAATGTGTTTATATGAAAACGTATGAAATTAGGGCGCATTTCCCCCCCCCCCCCACCGCCCGGAAATATATTTATTTAATTTGTTTTTGTTTTATGTTTTTTCTTAAATATAACTTAACAGTTGTTGTTATTAATATATTTTATTATTTATATCATTCTTTTGGGACACTTTTTTGTTTTCTTTATTATTATTATTTTGGTCATTTACGACACAAAGCGATGCAGCAAAACAACGCCTTCTATTTACGTTTTTCTTAAGTTGAAGTGGGTCAAAATAAATCCTTATTTATAGATGAAAACAAAACATATGCTGTTATTCTTACAACGAAAAAAAAACAAAATAAATACTTAAAATGAAATAAATCAAAGAATTATATAAAAACAATGAATAGTTCCAAGTTAAGGAAATCAACTTAAGCTTAATTGGGCCTAATATTTCAATGCAAATAAAAATCCATTTATTTACAGTTTTTCCCGACGTTTCGTAGATTTTTGTCTACTTTTTCAAGGGATCGTCTATTTAAATAATAAAAAACAATTATAAAAAACAATTTTGCTTTGAGTCATTTTAACTTACAATTCATGGAATAATTAATTACATAGGTACATATACATATTTTGCATATTGAATCACAGTACTCAACATTAAAACATATATAAACAAATATAACATTTTTTAAACACAACTTAACTTAATATCACAGATCTGTTTCGTTTAAAGCTACTTTGTAGTTTGTGTTTATGTTTGCTGTATCTTCTTTTAGATTCATTGTTTTGTTTATTTTTTGCTGTATTCTTAATGTTTCAATAGTGTATCTTTTTCTTTCCATTTTTTCTATATGAAATGCATAGTTCCAGTCAGGAAACCAATAAATGGCCGGTAGTCATAGTCCTAATTTACACCATGATTACTAAGCTGGTTAGTTTGAGTGAAGCAGCGTCGTTATATTTTATTTTTAAATTTGGAAATCCAAAGGCTGCTTTAACATTCCACCGAGCATTTAGGCGAATAGCCCATTCTGACCAGACATTGAATAAGTTTCTAGTTCTAGTTTAAATACCCTTGTAGAAAAGTATTATGCGTTATGAGATGTGCAAATTTTAAAACATAAGTGGCAGCAACATCTTTGATATGAAGACATTATCATTAATTTAAAGAACATGCAGAAAAATTTTATATTAAAATCTATGAAGAGCAAGTAAATGTAAACATTTTCAGTAATGAGTTTGCTATATATGTGTTTCATGTTAATTCAACATGATTTCCTTTTGAAATAACCTTATTTCATGTTAATTAAGCGTTCTAGTACATATTGTAAAATCAAAATCATTAATCGTGTCGAATCAAAGTTATTTCAAGTTGAATTAACATGAATTTAATGCAAAATAGTAGTTTTTTATATTAATTATTAAACTGAAATGTGTGTAATGGCATCAGGCATCGGAAAAATCTTTGGCTTCTCCGGAAAATATTTAAACACACTAAATAAATAATTAAGCATTTAAAATAAAATTTATTTGAAATTTAAGTCAGATTTAAAAAACACACAAACTCCGAAGCTATTTTGGCTTGTCTGCAGTATTCGAACCTGTGACCCTCCGACTGCAATACTAATATAAAACACGAACATCACAACAAACAACAACGAAACAAGAACTAGTCACACGCCTGAGCACACTCCAACAACTTATTTTTTCTAGTAAATTTAATATGATTTCAAATCAATATTTTTTCATTATGATTTTACATTTGTATTTTTTTCTGGGTAAATATTCTAGAAGGGCACCCTTTCCACTTCTATGGAAACTAGTAGGCGATTGACTTCCAAACCGACTAACGAACCTTGAATGTGAAGCATATGTCAATGACATCTTTATCATGGCAAGTGTAAAGTTTGAAGAGACTTTGGGTGACGTTATACATATGGTGAAGGGATGGTGCTTATCTTTAATGTTTAAAATTAACCCTACAATGATCATTACTTGAAGGCTTCGTACACATTTAATGATAAATAATTACTTAATTTGTTATTGCTTTTAGCGAAGAATTGAAAGGATTCCAGCAATCCCCGATTTTCATATCTATATATATAAAATCGTAGTGTGTGTTTGTTCCTAACGCATGATCTCTGAAACTATAAAAGCTGCGGAACTGAAATTTTCAACACAGGTTGAGGTCAGTACCCGAAAGGTTTTCGTTTTATTTTTGACCCAGCAAGTGATGACTACGTGGAGTAATTTGCCATTAAAAAAAATATAATTGAGGGTAAGGCAACGTTTGCCAAGCTCACCTAGTATAAATATATAATTTTATTTTTTTTTTGTAATTAAAACCATATTATACGAATATATGTATAACCCAATTTATCGAAATTACTATTAACCATAAAGTCAGCCCTATAGTTACTGTTTAACTTTTCACCTTACTGCAGTAAAAGGACACAAAAATAAATCTAACATGGTGTCACAGGAAAATGTCAAGCAAAACAGCGAAAAATGGTCAGAGTTTAAACGATACGCTTGTAACATTTTGTAATTAGTTTCATTTCCTAACACCAACTGTTTTGATAGACCACAAAAAAGGCACTAAAAAAGTCCTGTTTATGCAGGACTATGACACAAAAAAAACTCATTTTAATAATTAATCACAATTCAACAAGTAAAAGTAACAAACTGTTCAAACGGAAGGAAGGAAATAACAAAATGAAAGAAAAAACCAAAAAAAAAAAAAAAACAAATTCTTCAATGTATTTAATCACTGTCTGCTGGAAACGTTGTTAAACAAAGAGACTGAAATTAAACCACTTGAAATGTAATGGTCAATTGTATAGAAAAAAAGTTGGGGGAAACAACAAGAGCGTGAAAAAACTAATGGTATTTACAATTCATGCTAGGAAACACACATTCATGCACACAACAGCAGGTGGTTGCTAAAGAGTGCAAATGAAAATAAAAACACACAATTATTTCAAAATATAAAAAATAATATTTAAGCTGGTAATAAAATTACATTTATACACCAACAACTGCAATAGATAATACAAATGTAATATATTGTTTTAAAATAAATGTTTAAAACTAACAGGACACACTCACACATACACACACGCGCACACACTCACTCACTCACCCTTTCCTACAAATCCACTTGAAAGTGTAATATTTCACTCTGTGTTTGTATTGGAAAACTCAGCATGTAAAATACGACGTACTTGTCTTTGCCAAAGATGACGAAGAAATTTTAAATGTAATTTGCAACAGAAACTTGAGTAAAAAGTAAAAAAAAGTACAAAGAATATATATAGAGAATTAAAAACAAAAGTAAACAGAAATTTTTCACCTTCAGCAATCCAAGATGAAACATTTTACAAGACAATGTCAAAGATGATCTCGAAACTACCGACATTGACAAAGAGAAATTGTTGTGCAAACAATGAGTATTAAGAATTATTTTCATTTATTGCATGAAAAAGTGCAGTTGTAGTTATAATACAAGCACATCCCAGCGGTAAATACAAGGAGTATATAGGCCTTCTATAAGGCCTTATTTAGCAGACACAAGGACTGCGTAATAATTTCTTTTTTACACACTATGTCATTGGAGATCAAGGCTTTCCACGCTTCCTTAATCAAAAGGCCTTATTGTAGGCCTCCTTTACGGTGTTAACGCAGTTTAGCAATTGTTGCTAACATCATAAATTGCGAGTATAAAATCTATAACTTCTGTGCCCTTTCCAAAAGAAGCAAATGGGCCTGTGTATCAAATTTTTTAGAAGGAAGAATGAAAGCCTTATAGAAAGCCTTGCTGAGAAGGCAGCGAAGCATGAGTATCGAATCTTAAAGAAGGTCTAAGAAGTCCTTCAGAAAGGCCTGCTTGGTGCAGGCCTCGTGAGTTTTACCGCTGGGATGTGTGCACGTACGTGTGTGTGTGTGTTTGTATGTGTCTGGGTATATTTCACTTCTGTACTCTATCGTTAGCAGAGGGTGTTAAGCATATTGGCGCAGCGAAACTTTTATTTCTTCAACTTTGGGTGCACTGACATAAAGCTGAACATTTTGTTTTTCGAATAAAGCTTTTCGTCATTTGAAAAGAAATTTTATTGTAAATAAAATAAATAAGTAAATAAATAAAAAATTATAAAATAAATTTCTTATTTATTGTTCGAAAATTATTTTATTCGTTGCTCCAATTAATACCTTGTTCTTTGATCGAATACAATTTTTATTCGTTGCTCGAATAAAAGTGTTTATTCGTTGCTGGAATAAATGTTTTTCTTCGTTATAGCGATAAGTTTTTCTCATTACTTAAATACAATTTCTCATTTAATATTTAAAAATATTTTAATCGTTAATCCAATAAATTTTATTTATTCGAATGAGTTTCTTTGTTATTAGATAAATAATTAATAATATTAATAGTTCGTCATTCGCTTTTAGAAAAAATATTTTTATTCGCTGCTAGAATTTTTTTTATTCGTTGACCGACTAAATTTCTTATTATTTGCTCGAATTTTTTTTTATTCATTGCTTGAAAGTTTTTTTTTATTTGTTACTCCAATAAATTTCTTATTCGTTGGTCGAATAAAATTTTTACATGCTGCTCGAATACATTTTTTTTTGTTTTTTATTTGAATAAATTTTTTTTTATTTTTTAAAAATTTTTAGTGATTAATTAAATATGCATATGGGTAATTCCGCAGAATGTCACGTACTACGTTACGTACGAATACCAATCAATTAAGCTAATATTTCAGATACAATTTATATTTTTCTTTACTTCTTTATGTAGTTTTGAGGAGCCAAAGTAGGTCTGCCTTTGGTAAAAATTTAAGGAAAAATCTACCCGCATTGGTCTGAAATACAAGCTTACTTTATTGGTATTCGTACGTGACATAGTACGTGACATTCTGTGGAATTGCCCATATTTAATTTTAATCGAATAAATTTTTGTTTTTAAAACTAAATGCTACTTACTCACTCCAATAATTTTTTGGTTATGAAAATGCATTTTTATACTTTTCTTATGTTATTCGAATAAAATTTTTAATTCGTTATTCGAATATTTTTTTGTGTTATCAAAATTATTTACTCTTCTTTAAAAAAAAATTGGCTATTCACTGTACGAATAAGGTTATAATTATCTTCTCTTCTTATCGGAATACATTTTTTATTCGTTGTATAAACTTTTTTCATTTCTCGAATATATTCTTCTATTTGTTGTATTAATAATTTTTTGTCATTATTCGAATACAATTTTATTTTATTTATAATTTGGAAAAAAATTTAGTCGTTTGCTGTTTATAAAATAAATTTTCTTTATGCTTCATTTGCATATCTGGTATTCGAATAAAATTTTTTATTTGTTATTCGAATATTTTTTTAATTCGTTGCTTTACTAAATTTCTATTCATAGAATTCTCAATTTTCTTATGCGTTGCTCTCATAAAATTTTTATTCTTTTTTTATTTTGTATATATTACCTGCAGTTTGTCGCCAGTCTTAAGTGTAGATCAGGGTCAGCCTAAGACTAGCGAATAACCACTGGCACTTGCACATCTCTTGGAACCCTTACGGCCGTTCTTTTTATTTCACAGCTCAAACCAAAACCTGCTTCGTTGTGTAATTATTCCTCCTACTTATTTCCTTTGGTTTTGTTTTATTTTTGTTTATTTTGGGCTACAACTCTCTGGCTGACTTTTCTTAAATAACATTTGTAGTTACACATTGTTTTTCTTATTTTGTTGCATTTTTCTTTAGTTTCTCCCTGGGCATTAAAGTTATGGTGACAATTTTTCTCTTTTGTTTTTTGCTAAACTGTTTTTGTTTTCATGATTTTGACAAAGTTCTGTGGCAGTGTGGTTTTTTTGCGCTTCCTTTCGTCCTTGTCGTAATAAGTAGCTCATTCGTACAATCATTTGTTGTCCTTGTAGTTGGAAGTTTTTGTTTCTTGTTTCCCATTTTTTGATAAAAGTAATAAAACATGTTGTTTATTCGTAAGAATGCGAACTAAAAAGAAATAAAAATAAAAATTTAAACTATTTATCTGCAGCAGGCGTCTTGTGTTAAAGATAGAAAAAATAATAAAACTAAAAATATCTCACAAGGACTAAGGGAGATCTTTGAGATTTAAATTTGAATTTTAAAGTAAATTCTTTAAAAAAATTTGCTTAAAAATGCTTATAAACTTCAATTTGGGAGGTTGCTATAAGTAAATTTTTTATGTACTATAATATATTGAAATCCCTCCCGGCAAGGTTAGAAGTTTTTCGGGGAAAAAAAAGAAATTATACAAATAAGTCTTAAAAAGCATAAAATAATTTTCTGCATAATTTGTTAACTCATTCATATTCATTATTATTCCTTATCCTTTATGTATTTCGTTTAAAAAAAGAATTTTTGCTTAACTACAAGTGCATTGTGTTTACATTATTCACTCGACCAGACATCCAAATTATACAAAAGTGTATTTAATACGATTTTAATACCATTATGTTATGGATAATTATCTCGCACGACAATAATTGAAACCACATTACAACGCAACCACCTGCTGTGAACAAAAATCATAAAATCTGATTTTAATTTTTCACTTCATTTTTTTACACGTTAAAACCCTGCTAAATACTTTTTTCAATGCATGCAGATTTGTACAATTACCCAATATGAGTGTGTTTGATGAGAGTGTGTAAAAGCCCTGTTGACTGTTATTGGTATAACGCACAATCAGTTTAACAAACTATGTGGCCGAAAGCGTTGGTATTTGTATGTGAGCCTGGTTATTTGGCAATTGTTTGCACGTGTTTTTTGTGGTCATTTGGTCATCATGCACAATATTGTGTATTTCAAATAGAAAAACATGCCTGAGTATCTGCTAAGTTTATTTAATATTTTTTTTTGTACTTTACACCTTCATGATAATAAGTTTGCAGTAATATTCTTTTAGTAGTGAAATCATTACACAAATGTTTGCTGAATTTGTAAAACTATTTTGGAACACCCATTGAGCTGAGAACACATGCTTGAAGGAATGTTTTCTTTTAAATTTTAAAATTTTCTTTGATTTAGTAAACCATAAAAGCAAAATTTTTAATAAAAATAAACTTGATAACACAATTTTAATTTCCTAACTTGGGTGCCACACGTTCAATTTTCGCCTTTCAATTCCATTCAATTGTCAATACACTCACACTTTTTAAATTGAAAACTAGATTGATATCAATTTCACCTATCCATTTAAATGGCAATTTAATTTTCAATTTGAACGGCTGGTCACAGCACACATTGATTGAAGCTACAAATTTGAGTTGTTTCTTCGTCGGTGGCATTTAAAAAATGAATTTGACTATCAATTTGTGCAACAGCTATCAATTTAAAGGAATTTTGACAAACAGTATATGTGATGAAATTGAAAGCTATTTATTGAACATGTGGCTGCAGCGTAAGCTAGGCGTCAGAGAATGACAAAAGTCTGTTTTTAAGTACTTTTTGAGTATTGGCCATCAAGCAGCTATGAACGAGTACAGCTAGAAATAAAAAACACACTCAATGGAAAACAACATTTAACTATAAACATCCAACAACTATGTTTGTACACATTTTCTATATTACGCATCACAAACAACTATAACTAAAATTTAGAGTAGCAGAAGTATAGAAATACTCGGCTACACAAGCGTATATACAGAGCTATTTTATTTACACATACATAAAGTATGTTTTCAAATACCCACACACACGCACACACACATTTTCCATTCCATTTTATTCACACAAATGTTTGTGTGCGGTGGCGAAATGAATATATATTTCTAGTATCATGCGTATTCGGTTCGATTAAATATTCATAGTCTGAGTATAAACATACTCAGACTGTAAGTATGAGAGAGAGTCAATGCGTTTGATACGTATGTGCCTTTTTATTTTTAGTTGAAACATATTTTAGTTTTTGCATAAACGAAGTAGATCTGCTATTGTATGTTGGAATCGGCTATAATCTGTATTTTCTATTGAATTTTTAAATACCAATAAACCGGGAAATGTAGGTCGTAGCAACATTTTTTTCTTATTTTTTAATGTTCTATCAGATAAGCTATTTAAAATAGTTTTTTTTTATATATTCTTCACAGTTTCCAATGAAAAGTTCAGAGCCGTATAACGCGAAATATAAGGGTCGCCGCCAACTTTTTATTTAACTATTTGCTTTATTGTTTTAATTTTGTATAGGCTTCGTTTTATATAATTTTGGAGCTGATTCACTAAACTGCATTGGTTGCAAATACTTATTTTCTTTTGGTGTACTTCAGAGCCAAATGAGACAACTTTTCTCTCACATACAACTAGTGTGACCGTTTGACCGACTAAAGTGGCAAATTGCCATTTTTTCGACTGCCTTGCCACTTTTTGTCCCTCTTTTTTTAGAGTGAATTTTATAATAATACATTGAAAATAAAAATTTTAGTGTAGTTTTCTCGTTTTTTTTATTTCGCTCCTTTTTTTTTTTGATAAATCCCCTATTTTCGCCACTTTTTGAAAAATGTAATCGGTCACCATGCATTCAACTATAGTTTTATTTTTGACATCACTGATTTGGAAATAGAGAGACTCTCTGAGAGTATTTGTATGTAGCTTGCTCTTCTTTTGTCATTTAAAATACAAAATACATTAATACACTTCACACTGGGTGTTAACAATCAAAAAAATTAAAGTGTATTTGATACAAAATAAAGGATACTAACTGTTGTGAAATCAGCAAATGTATAAAATTACAAAGTATTTTATATAAAGATTCAGTTAAAAAAAATGCTTTAATGTGCTTCTAAGAATATTTTATAAATGATAAATTTGTATCCCTTCTAAAATTATTTTTCGCTCCGAGAAGTATGCACCGAATAATTTAGAATCTTCTTATATTTTATAGAATTTCACAAGGGAATTATTTTTAGCACTGAACATAATTGAAGTTTGCATTGCAAAGGGCCTATGGGCTCTTCTTTAATTTCAAAGAAATTCATGTAATTTGTTAAACTACATTTGAAATTATTTAATTGAAATTATAAAATGTTACTCAAGCATACTTTTAGATAACTGAAAACATCAGGTATTGTGTAAAAAAATTGCACGGAAATTCCTAACACGTTATATTTTTTTCCATAATCAGGTACATAAACAGCAAAATAACGTTTGAAATCACATAAGATCTACAACAAAGACCTCCACGAAAATGTTGCAATCTCGTGTGCCGCGTACAATAATTTTTATTTTATTAACTCTACATGCAGTGAAAGAACAGTAAGTAGACATAATTTCTGATATTGTTAACCGCTTGTTTATATTATAGCAATACTTGTGAGAGAACACATTGAGACATAGATGCCAAAAACGTTTAAGCGACATATTTTTCAAACTTCATTTTTATGACAAAAATCGATCAGTTACGTTTGCAGATAATCAATTTTTATTAAAAAAAGAGGTTCGACAATTAGGTCGCTTAAGCTTTTTTTTTGGCGTTTATGGTTTGATTTGAAGGAATTCTGTATAACTTTCCTCAACCTGATGAATTATTTGAAGGAAGGAGCAGGAAGTTGGCTTTGGGATACAAAGTTTCTCGAAGATCTAGTGATTTAACACCCATAGCTTTTTACTTTGGAGCTCTACGTGAAAGATAATCTCCCTTATAGCGAATAGCGTCGTCGACGTCACATCAAGACGACAAGAATTGACTACTATTAACATGCTAGATTAATTAACAAAGTCTTAGAGATTAGTAAGCTATTGTCAATAAAAGCCAATTGTTGCCGATAAATAGTAGACAAGTGACAATATTTACTGTCGCCTTGATGTAACGTCGACGACGCCATTCACAATAAAGGAGAATATATTTGTCAATGGCATACAATCGATAGAATACCGAAAGGAGCGAATCGGTGATTTAAAGATTTCATGAAAAGAATATGGTCTTGCAGGCGTAGCCATTTGTCCGATATTATTTTCCATTGCTACGAACTAAGAAAAGAGCTTCCAAGGAAGTCAATAAAAACCTGAAATTGTGATCTAGAAGTAATGAAAATTTGGATAATTTATAATGATTTTTACATTGGATTGTCATTACAAGAAGTTCTCTTTTTTTTATCCATATTCAGTGAATCCGAAGTCATATTCATGATGTTGAGTAAATGTGATTTTTCGTATGTTATTTGTTTTAATTTTTCAAATTTCTTGTAAATTAATATTCATACATATGTAATTATTTTCATAAATAAAAATATAATACTTCATGACATGGATTTCATTTTCTTAAAAAATCTAGACATATCGCAAGTATATGAGAAAACTACAAATGATTTTTAATTTGGAGAAATTGAAATAGCTTCTTAATTTATTATTTGGATGTTGTTAATAATCGATTCCTGAAAAGTAAAAAATACACACATAATGATGTTTTGGAAGTAAAGAAGAAATAGTTCCTGAACAATTACTGCCAAAGGCAAAGCCTCCCCTTTACATTAAATAAACGTTCGAAGTTTTCGCTTAAAAATACTCGATTTTTTACAAATCAAATTAGAACTTCTTATTTAAATACCTTATATTAAAGAAATGCTTAATTTATTTGCGTATTATTGTCAGTGTAAAATAATGCTATTTGGCTTTTAGAAAAGCTGAATTTTAAATACATTTTCTAGAATTCAGTGAGCTTAGTTAGTGCTCAGCTCTTTGTCGTAATTAAAATTATTCAGTACGTTTTTACAATAAAACGAAAGTATTGCAAGTGTTAAAATATTTCGGTTAATTATACGTAACACAATTATAATTGTGGTTCATAGTTGTGACCTTGATTATGCATGTGGCCAACGTCTTAAATTTCTTTGGTCCAAATATTTAGTAGTTTATATTTGACCAATTCAAAAAATATTTTTATATTATGCAACATTTAATTTTAGAGTTACACTACACTCGATTAATATAAGTTCATTAACAGCTTTATTTATAAAAAATTATTGGGGCTTTATAAGGGATTTTTAAGAAAAATTTTTTCGGCAAATTTGTTTTAAAATAAATAAGGCTGTAAATATTTAGTAATATTTTTTTTAGATTTATTTAATATTTCAAAGTAAATATGCATATGACTTGGAACACTATGAACACTATGATCTAAAAATGTATCTTATCGCTAAATATTACAAATTTACACGTGCCCATACATTCTTCTAAACATTTTGATACAACATTTTGTGATAATTACACTAATCCACACTGTTTAACAAATATATTTTTAAATGTCAATTATTTGTCGTATTTTATTGATATTTAATATAGTCCAATGAGAACAGCAACAACACCATAAACACCAGCAACAACAATATACCAACAATTATATACATATTTGTAACAATACCCATGAGGGAGTACATTATAACGGTCATTAACTTCCACTTGTTCGATATCGAACGCATTTGTCGAAACAAAAACAACAACAACAACAATAACAACAGCAATAACAAATAATACAACCATAAGTAATTTAAGTTTAATGTACAGAAATACATACATATTTTGTACATTTAAAAATCTGTCTATAATTTGTGCTTGTCTACTACAACACGAACGAACACTTTTAATAATCACACCTGTTCACCGGCAAATAGACACTCGAAAACCTGCCTGCCTGCCTGCCGGCCTGCCAAACGCTTGTATTCTATTCAAACAAATTTCAATTCCAGCAGGTACATTTAAATGGAAATTAAGTGCAAAAAAATATAATATGATACGACCGACCACTACTTAAAGCTCACACACACACACACACACACACGTTCAATGTGGAAAACAAATAATTTTCGAAATTAAACTGTTTATATTAAATTTAAAGATAATTTAAGTGTATAATTAAAAAAAACAACTTTATAAAAGTTTACCCTCCAGAGAACAATTGTATGAAAATTTATTGATATTTTGTAGTAAATTTAATTGAAATGATGTCTACTTTTATGTGAAGCATGTGGGGATTAAATTAATATCTGTCATTATCGTGGTAAATTTTGTAGTTGTGTTAAGCAATTAGTTCATGTATCGTTATAAGCTTTATAGAGTCATTTTAGTTGGGTGGTCTGAACTATTTTTTTATAATTAAATATTTAAAGAACTAGCCCCATATTTATAGAAAATAAAATGTGTTGTAAGTCCATTTTAAGAAAATTTTGTGTGAAAAATTTTAAATAAAATACATTTCAAACTAATTTTAAATTTTATGAATTTTATGGAGTTGTATTCATTAACTATTAGTCATAGGGTGCCCCTGCGGTTGAGTGGCACCGATGCTAGCCTCTCAGTCCAGAGGTCGTGGGTTCGATTCCCACCATAGACCCTGGGTGTTTTCCGCAGACAAGCTAATCGCTTTGCGGGTTGTGTTTGTTCTTAAAAAATTTGCCATACTTGTCTGTCATATATATTATATATTTACAGAAGTACTTTAAATATTTTAATTTATATTTCAAGTTTGCTTTACTCAGTTTTAGCATGAAAATTATATACTAGACTTCTTAAAAAGAGATCAGTGATTAATAGTAAGTATTCAAAATTAAAAATAGTTCAATATTTATCGCTTTATTTAAAAAAAAAAACTTATCGTAATAATACTTTGCTTTTAAGCATTTTAACAGACTCGAAAACAATTTTTTACTAAAAAATATACTATGGAACCAAAAAGTTGTGTTGAATTTGCTTGGGTGCCGACAAAAATAAAAAAAAATGCAGCGAAATTTAAAAAGGGGCACCAGGCATCAATCAAAACATTTATCGCACAACAAATTTAAAAAAGCACAAAAAAGACACTATGAAATAATACCAAAGAAAGTAATTAAACCCTACGAGAAAATTTATTTAAAAAAAAAAAACACCCAATAAAAACGAAATAAAGTTTAATTAAAAACCCAATGAAAGCAAACTCAAGAAGAAATAAAGCCAAATACAAATGAAGCAAAGCCCAATTAACAACTCCGTAATTTTATTGAGTCTTATTTCATTTTCTTATTTGGGCGTTATTTTTTTGGGCTTTATTTCATAGCGCCTACAAAAAATGGTGTGAAACGCACCGAGTTGGCAACGCTGCTCATCAGTGGCGATCTCCATTGACTTTAACGCAGCTTCCGGCTTCATTTTTGAAGAAATTACATCCAATGATCCCTTCAGCGCTTAAAATGCAGCAAACAATGCATTTTTCTGGTTGTAATGCAGTCTGTTGGGTCTGTTGTGGATTAGTTTCACTCCATGTGACGCAATTTTGTTTAGCAACAAACTCGTTTAGCAAAAATGAGCCCCATCGCTGAGCACAATTTTGCTTTAAGATATCGGATTAATTTCCAACTGCTCTAGAACACAATCAGCGAAAAAAGAAGGAGGCATATGAAGGTCTTATGTATTTACTTTCTACAGCAGCTCGATCTTAGAAGGGTGTAGGGCAAGATTTTAACGGAAAATATTCCACGTAGTGGGCGGGCAGAGGAGACTCAAATTTCTGTGACCGACGACGAATATCGATAAGTTTGACCTCCTTTCACATTTTAATTTAAAGCGAAGATATTCCCCCTTATTGTGATTGGCGATTTTCAAGCGAAAGTTAGGCGTTTTGTACTAGATTAAAGAACAACTACAAATAGTCGAATTTGAAGTCAAAACAAACGCCAACCACGATAAGGGGGAATGTCTGCAGTACGCAAATTTCTTCAAATTTCTTGCTTTTTGACAAAATTTTTCCACAAATCCATGGACCATATCACGAAGTCATCTATAAGTTGTCAAAATAAATCTGATTAATTTTGTAGCTTTATTTAAGTGGTAATCTATTCATGATGCTTGCCAGAGTATACGCAACAAAATCGTTAAAAAGTGAGCGCATTATGAAAGGTTTTAACTTTTCGCAGATTCTATTAGAATAAATAAAAATTCCTTCTATTTGGGCGAACAATTTCTTGAGAATATTTACAATTGCTTGGGATATATTTCTCTATGTTATTCTATCTGCTGCTTAAGTTTTGGTTTTTTTTAAATGACCCCTAGCAAACACTTTAAACGAAATTTATAAATTGCAAATTATAAACTATATCTCATTTTGTCGCTTCCAAAGTAACCACAAATATAATCCTTAAAAGGAATAAGAAACTGATTTCCGTTTTATTTCCCCTTTAATTTGTAGTTTTTTTTTCTCGCAACAATTCTGTAAGTGACATTTTTTGTTTTACGTCCCAAAAAAAAGCACTTTAAGGGAAAATTATGCGCATAACAAGTGGCTTTAAAGGAATAATACACAGCTTATGGATAACTGCCGCTGCTGGCAAATGCTGCTACCGTTTGCCACAACTGCTGCTCTTGTTGTCTCCAACTACTTAAGGATACCTCAAGTGTGAGTGAGGAGGACACACAGTTTAAACTTCAGTAGCATGGAAAATAAAACAAAATAGAAAGACAAAAAATTGCAAGACATTAACATTTTTAAACGGTTTAATACGCTTAAGATCAGCAACTAAATAGAACCAATTTATTTCATCCACACATTCTGCTTTCCTGCCTATTAATGCGAAATAATGCTTTTGTTAAGGTTGTGCAATGAAACTGAAATTTAAAACAAAGGACTTTATTTTTTATTATTGTTGTATGTGTGGAAGATATACAATTTATTTTCATCATTTCTTTTGTCTTCTGCTGCTTAGTGAAAATGTTTATGAGTTTTCTTGACTTCTCAGCTGCTACACTCGAGCTACACTCCATGTTAACATTAAGATGAGTTAATGGGGGTCTATAAAATGATAATGAAAGCGCCAACAATAGCAGCAGCGTTACTAAAGCCAGTCGCAGCATCCATTTAAAAGGACTTTAACAACACGATTATAAAATAATGTTGATAATAATCACAATATTTTAAACAGCAGCATTAATTTTCGTCCACTCAATATAAGTAATAATAAAACCAAACTCTAGCACTTTATGGCAGTGACTATGACAGTAGCAAAAAAAAAACTCTTTAATATGATTTGAGGAGCTTAAGAAGAAGCAAAAATAAAAAACAAAAACCTTCCAAATAATCTTAAGGCTAAGTGTGGTATTTGTATAAAATAAAGCAATATTTCATAAAATTATGTGAGAGTAGTGGAGCCGAGCCACTGTGTGTCTAAATATTAAAGCAGGAATGAAGAAAAATTATTGTTGCAAACACTCACATAAATTATAATGCGAGTAGAACAGTGCATGTAAAAAGAATTATAGCGCTGCTTTTTTAGGCAATTATGCGTGTCAAATATAAATGACTGTTGAAATTCCGCTTTTACATTTAATTAAAAACTCAATTGAATTAAATGAGAGATAAGTAAAACAGCCATGACTGATTAAGCACATTTGCTTTAGCTTTAATATCGCATATTAAGGCTTCTTGTGAGCTTGAATTGTTGTTCAACATAATAATTATATATATTTTTTTTTTGTATCAATTTTGCTTTAAAATTTTTCTTAATTAGCTCATTAAATGCCTTCATGGCAGGAAGTCACAACACTTAAGTGTTGAAACAAGTTATTAAGTACAAGCAGTTAACAAAAGCACACACGCAGTTAATGTTCAACAAAAAAATAGTTAAGGCCTGGCTCACGATGTCGACAAGAAACTTTTTAGCGCTTACAACAACAAAAACAAATTATCTTATTTTGTTGTTGTTTGCAATACAAGTTGTCCATCAAAAGTTCCTTATCGATATCTTAGTCCGGTATAAGTTTCCTAGACATTTGTATCACGTAGTGCCAGAACATTCGCAGAGCAGGTGACACACTGCCTCTTCTTTGCTTTGTAATTCTTGTTAAAAATAGAGAAATTCGCGGACGAACAAATATATATATTGCACTAAGAAGGCAAAATGACGCTCACACATATTTACTGATTGACGGGTTTATTTGATCGTCTGCAGGGCATTTAACCTCTTCTTTCCTTCTATAAGCTCGATGTTAGTAAAGTGCCAAATAACAATTTTTGATATTCGCGAATACTAATAGTGTAAGTAAAGGGTGTTTTTTTTATAGTCTCACAGCTTTTGGTGTGCGAAAAGTTGTTGAAAATTTCTGTTACACATTGCACCTTTTACGCGCCAGCTGTGGCGGTCACATGGCAGAAATCATATTTCAACATTAATTGCATAAACCTTTCTTTCCAATAAATCCCATTTCATTGATATTAAAAATATATTACTTGTCTTATTATGATTTAAACTTGTGTCACTCTATAACAAGTAAGAGTGCTATATTAGGTTAGGTTAGGTTGAGGTGGCAGTTAGAAAGCCGGACTCACTTAGACCGTTTTGGTCCATTGTGATGCCACGGAGACTCTGCTTATGCGGAGTCCCCACCGTCGAACCATCCAGAGCTCAGTATAAAGCTACTAATACGTTGAAGTTCAACACTAGCAACGTCAGAAAGTTCCCGGAATTCAAGCGCGCCCATTGTGGCCATTCTCTTTCCTGCAAGTCCAGGACAGTGACAAATAAAATGTTCTATGCTTTCCTCTTCATCGATGTCTTGGCAGCTGCGGCAAAAGTCGCTGTATTCAACCCTAAGCCTTTGTGCATGCCTACCTATGAGACAGTGTCCGGTTAACACGGATACTAGAACCGATATTTGTTTCATATTCTTCGAAATTAGGTAATCCGTACCTCCTCTATTTAGGTGAGTCCATAACTGCCTTGTGATCACGCAATCTTTTCTAGTGACCCACCTTCTATTCGTTTCGTCCTCTGTCTTGCGCCTAAGTCTGAGTTTGCAAGAGAGTAGGGGTAGACCTACACATTCCAAATCCGGTGGAACCTGTAAGGTTGTCCCAATTCTAGCAAGCTCGTCAGCCCTAGACTTCCCCTGGAAGCCTCTATGCCCCGGGATCCAGATGATCCTAATATCAAACTGCTCTGCCATCTCATTTAGAGATGATCGGCAGTCGAGGGCTGTTGTTGTTCTTAGAAGCTGGGATTCTAGGGCCATAATAGCTGCTCGACTATCGGTGTAAATGTTAATCAAAGTCGTTGAAGTGACATTCACTCTCAACCAATTCGCAACTTCTCTTATAGCAAGGATCTCTGCCTGAAAGACACTGCAGTGGTCCGGAAGTCGCCTTGCAATACGAAGACCTAAAGCCCTCGAAAAGACCCCATAGCCCACACCTTCCTGGGTTTTGGAGCCGTCCGTATAAAAATCAACACTTTTTCTTCTACCTGGAGTTCCATTCATCCACATTTCTGTGGATGGTATCCAGGTTTTATAAAGACGTTCGTGTAGTAGAGCAGGGGAGGTTTGGTCAATCCTCCATCCCCTAACTTCATTATGGAGTATTCTGCAGTGGCCGGTTTCATTTCTGTTCCACAGAGAGGTACATCGAAGACGGATTGCCGAGGACGTTGCCATCTCCTTCCCTACTAGATCTAATGGTAGTAGATGAAGAAACATCCCCAGTGCATCCGTAGGAGTGGTGCGAATAGCACTGGTTACATACAAGGATGCAACTCTTTGCACCTTTGTATAGATCCAGTGAAAAATTTTTGGGGTAAGACCCCAATTCTTCCCAATGGAAGTGCTATATTCGGCTGCGCCGAATCTTATATACCCTTTACCAACATATGTATATGTAGTATGCAGTTACATACATAAGTACATACATATGTATGTTCATATTTGTTTGGTATAAAATTTAAAAAAAAATTTTGTTATAGTGCAATTTTTAGTAAGTGACCTCTCTCTCGGTTTTTTCGACTAAAGAATTTGCTTGATTAAAGATCTTCCTAAAACTTGAAATATGTTTAACTGAAAAAAAATTATTTTTGGTTCTTTACTTTTTACTCCAATTTTTTTTTAATTTCCAACCCTGGAACCATATGTTAAATTATTAAAACACTAATTTATTTCTTCCTAAAATATAGAATATATTTAATTATCTAAGAAATAAATAGCTTTATTTAATTAGTTTTAATTGAAAATAAAGGCCAGATTCAATTAAAATATGTATTCAAGTCTATTAAATTTTTGTTTCAAAATTTACTTAATTACAAGGTTTGTTAGACTTAATTAAATTTTTTACTCGTAATATAGAGACTATACTTAAAGATAATATTTTCCATTTAATTTGTAAGGCGTTAGAAGCAAAATAAAATATTTGGTGGAGCTACATCAAAATTAAATTAGAATATGTTTAAAACATATAATCTGAAAATGTGTTTTTTGATTTTTATGAGTAATAGTTCGTTGGGAAAAATTTATGTTTTTGACGGAATGCGTCGTCCCATTGTGTGTATTGAATTCATAAACATACTCACAACTATGTACATATATGATATTTATAGTAAATATATGTAAACATATTTAATTATTTATATTTGTATGTGTGTGTGTTTGCTTTTAAGCAAAAACTGTAGATGTCTGGAAAAATATGTTCTGTTCTATTGTTAACTCTGCAGCCAAAAGACTAATTAAAATGACGCCCTATTAACAACAACAATTCACATGTCTGTCCTTTTTCGGTCTTTCCCCATTAAACTTCAATAAAAGATATTTATGCTTGTGTACGCAAGTTCACATATAAAATATCAGTTTGTAATTGTATGGGTACGTTTGCAAAATAATTTTCGTCCAAGGCCGTATAAAAGACATTGAAGTTATTTTTTTGATACACGTATTTCAATATAAGACAATAGTAAGCAAGAAAAATAAAGAAACACAAAAAAAAAAAAGAAAAGGAAACAAATGATTCCTATTAGCAAAGAATACTCGTATCTTGTTTCAGGGAATTATCATCAAGCATTTACCAACAATACCCCAAGGCTCCAAGACTCCTGCACCTACACACACACACACACACACACACACACAGACACCTCCCACCTTAAAACAGAAATCTCTGTGCTGAACATTTGCTCTGCCTTCTGCTTATCTGTCTGTGATTTCTTCGTATTCCCCGATGTTGCTTTAGTTGTGTGTGCAAATTAATTTTATATTTTTTTCTGTTCTTCTTTTTTGGTTGAAGTTTTTTTGTTTGTTTGCTTGTGTTGTATTTTGTGTTGATAGTCCCAACAAAAGGTTTCATTTTCGTTCTTGCTGTATTATAGTAATTGTGGCCATACATACTCGTACACACACATACGTATATAAACTTCATTGGCATTGTTGTATTTATTTTCTCTTCCTTCAAAGTTAAATGGAGCTCTAAGTCCTTGAGAAAAGTGAACGAACAAACGGGAGTATAGATTTCAGCTGGAAAGCGATTTCTTTTTGTATGGTTTGGTTTCGTTTCTCTTGACATTATGAAGGTTTTATTTTGGCGATTGTGTGGAAAACTATTTGCTTGCAATAAATCTTTTGCGTTTTCTTGCTTGTGTTGACGTTGTGAAAATCAGCGTGAAATTCCAGGGGATTTTCTGATTAACCACACTAGTTTTTATATAAAGAACACACATTCACACACGCACACGCACAAGCCAGACAAACGGTTGGTGTGTGTTTTATACCATTTACTCGAGCTTATGTATTAGAGATGGCCATTGCTCATGTGAGTGATCGCGAGTAAACCTGAACATAAATACAGTCACCATGACTGAAAATACATTAAACAAATGTTTAATAGATTATTATATCTATTGATTTTGATCCCATTCAGTAAACAGAAAAATATTTCTAATTCGACTTTAATTAAAAAAATCAAAAATCAATGACAAATTTGATTCTGTCAATTAAATTTTTAACTAACTGAATTTTTAATAAAAATAGTTTTTTAACAAAAATCTAATTGACTGAATAAAATCTGAAATAATTTATTAACCAAATAAATTTAATTATTAATTAAAAATTTAATTGACTAAGCTTTTAACTGATTAAATAAAAAATTTGTAATTAATTTTTTAATCAATTAAATTATTTAATAAAAATTTAATTGACTCATTTAAGTCATTTATTCAAATTTTAATCAATTTAATTCTTTAACAAAAGTTTAATTGATTATTTGTATTTCTTTTTTTTTTCAGTGTAGCCATGAAAATAGTATAATTTCATTGTTTTCAAATAGCAAAATGTTTATGTGCACTTTGTGACAATGAGTCTTTGTGGTTAGGAAGTGTGGTGCTATACCGCACCACCACTCGGAGACCCAATTGAGTCCATTGTGATTATGTTCTTCGTGATGGTTAGTAAATTTTCGGAACATGTGTAAAAGTCTGAAATAAAGAGAGGCGTGCATGAGCTTCACGCCAAAAAAAATTTTGTCATCGTGAGCGTGCATGATAGCGAGTAAAAAGTTCCTCACGATACCATCTTTAATATATGTATTTGAATTCAATTATTTTGTTTAGTTCTTGGCACCAAGAAATTGAAATTCTTATGAAAATTTAAAGTAAATTTTCAAAGACATTCATCCCTGCATTTTACTTAAGGTGCTTTACCTCAAAACTTATACAAAAAAATATCATTTAATTCGATGCTTTGTTTCTAGCAAAAATATTAATTTGTGAAGATTCTATTGAGAAACAGCCCGATAAATTTATTATTTTTTTCCAATTTGTTATCAAATTATAATGAAAAGTTAATAGTAATTTGGAAGCTGAATAATATTATGAGCACATGTGAGGCTCGTTCAACTATGTTTGGTATTTTGTCTTGGTAAACTAAATTCAGACTTTTCACTATTAAAATACAAAAATATGCCTACAACAGATAATTTAAGTTACTGCAGTTAAATTTCATTGCTTTCAGCATTATTCTATACCGAAATATATTTGTCACCACTCCAGGCCACTAGCGGCTGCTGCCACCTTTCCATATATTTCCGCAAAACTAATTGTTATAAAAAAATTTTAAATTCCTTTAGCGATGAACTTAAGAAAAATTCGTTGCCAAACTTGCCCCCAAAAAAAAATATAAGCCAAATGTGTGTTTCTTCTGCATCAGAATTGCAAGCAAAAGCAAATACAAATAACTTGTCCCAGACACATGTAAATTTTTTATACATTTGAGACATTCAAATGTGTATACTTGCCTTAAATTCCAAAAATTTTGTTAAAATGCGATTAAAGTATGCAGCAAAAGTATTTGATATAGTGAAATGGGGAATAAAATTTCATTATATGCCAGAAGCCAAAGACTAAAATCAAATATTCTTAAATGTCTGTTTCCAACTTCATAACAAAGCAGTACGTGCTAACAATGTGAAATAAAGAAAGTTTTTTAAATGGTAAAACATTGTCATTGTAGTTGTGTACTGCGTACAGTGTTTTAGGTATCACACGATATAATTCTCATTTAGTTACTATAAAAGTTATTTTATGTATTTAAATTTTTCAGTTACTTGAAGGCTCACTATAGAATAATAACAACAATTTAAAATTTTGAAAAATCCCAACATCTAGAAAAGATGTGATATCTTCTTAAAGGCTAAACCGATTTTCTTCAAACATAGTTTAAAAAAACCCTTAATCAGAAATCGGTTCAGTCGTTTTGTCTGTCCTTTTTTTTTTTTTTGAAAGGAGTTACATTCAGGCAATGAATGCCTGCTACTATTACTAATTGTTATCTTCTTCAAGAAAGAAATAGTGATAGAGAAGACAGGAAGTGAACAACTCTGCTTTTTCCACGTTTTTAATAATGCAGTGTTGCAGTGCCTCTGGTGTCAATGAGGTGTATTAAATTTTCAAAACTGTGTCTAGTAGCCATTTTATTGGTTATTTGACTTCGCCGATGATTCTGCCACACAATACCGACGAAGGAGGGCGCTCTGATGTTACGTTAGGACTAGTATGCGGTGAAGCCGGTTTAGTTCAGTGATCAGTGTCTGCGCCTTTCATTACTTGAGCTTTCCTACAGCAACTGATATGAATGGACACTAATGCACATCAGAAAAATACTTGGTGTTGTTATTTTATGACTGCCAGAGTCCAAGCTCGAACCCGGGACCATCGGTTTTGTAATCAACGTGCTAAATACTTCAGCCATGTCTTCTTACTTTCAAGCACTTTTATTTAAAATGCATAGAATTTATTTGCTTGTCCTTTAGTTGAAAGACTCTCAATTAAAAGCATATCCTTTATAAATATCAACATTGTTTGTTCTATTTAGATAACATGTTGCCATATTTGTAACCAAAACAAATAGTCTGAAAACTGAATACACTTTTCAGTACACAAACACTTGCATAAAATTTACATTACAAACTTGAATTAAACAGTTTTAGCAATGTCCAAATCCATTAAAAGTGTTATGGAAACATATATATATACCGTCATCTTAAATGCAAACGGACGTAACTAAACAAAAATTTTATATCGAGTTTTTTATTGATTAGGGTTCATTTTATCAAACTACATGTTCATGTAATTTTTGATCGCCGACCTCTGTGATCAAAAATTACGACTTTATTAAAGAAATTCAAACGGATTTAATTACGAATGCAACTATTTTTTATTGCAAGGAACGTAGCTAACATAAAACTTTAGATAACATAAAAACTAAATTTCGAAGATAATTTTCATGAATACTTTATTTTTACTGAGTTTGTAACGTTTTTTGTTTCTCATGTAAAAAAAGTGTAGTTATGTCCTTTTGCATTTAGGGTGACGATATGTAAAGTTGTACATACAAAAAAGGATTTAAATGCATGTATGTATAAGTAATTAATTTCAAGTACTTGGCGAAACTATTATTGTGGCTCAAATGATGCGTGCCAGTCAAACTGTTAGTCTCCCAAAACACACGCACCCATGTACAAACACACACACACATACTAATATACATACATATGCAAATACACACATATACCAAAAATATTAAATTTGTAAGTATAAGCATGATTATATTTCAGTCTTTATAGCAGATATTTAGGGAACTTAAATAACATCAAAGTTAATATGTATAAAGCACATATTTTAAAATTATGAATAAAATTCTGTGAGAAATTTTTCCCTTTTCCAATTAGAATTTTTTTGTTTTCCCTATTACTTGCTATTGCTTGCCGGGAAAAATTTCTCCGGGAATTTTATTGACAATTGGCCTGAATATCTCCAAAAAATATTTGAGGAAAGTTAAGATTTAGCTGAAAACCCTGTTAGATAAACTTATAACATTTAGAAATCATTCTGCTCTATGACTGTCTTAGGTCTTTCCAATCGGAGTTTCTGAGACTTTCCACGTCCGAAACTTTGTACGTGCTATGCAGAATTTGTATTATCTCACTTAATGCTGGGCAATGACACTGGTGTATAGTTCTAATGTTTATTCCTCCTTGTCGCATGCTCTGAATGAGATGTCCTTTATCATTCCAATGCAAGATAGATGATACCTCATGTCCTTTTAGTTTTAAAATAAGTCTCCTGAGTGTGGTCCTTTTTAAGCTTATAATCTCTTTCTACTTCTCTAGATTCGGATTATCTAAAGCAATATTTTGCCAAACTATCTCAATTTCTCTCATTGTCAAGTGTTTTACTTTGGTTTTGAGTCTCTTAAAAAATATACAATGTTCTGCAGTGTGATGCTAACATCTGTGCAAGGACACCAACCTATTTGTTTCATGTTATTTCTTGGTGTCTCGGTCAGAGAATGGCAAAACTATCGTTTTAAGTACTTTTTTAGTAGTTGCCGTCAAAGCACTATGAATTCGTACAACTAAAAATAAAAACCACGCTCATATGCAAACAAACGCATTAATTTTTAATTAATTTTATACAGAATAGTTTTAACTATAAACATTCAACAACTATATTTACACACATCTTTTAAACAAAACAACTATAGCTAAAATTTATAGACTGTGTGAGCTACAATCACACACATGAGTATAAAAATAATCTGACTATTAATCGGCTACACGTGCGTATATACAGGGCTATTTTATTTACATATATAAAGCATGGTTTCAAACAGCCAAAATACATTTTCCATTCTATTTAATATACAGAAATAAATGTATAAGGTGGCGAATGATGAATAAATATCCCGAATATCATGCTTTTATTTTATTTGTCCGACTAAATATCCATACTTTGGAGTAGCGATTCTTGTTTTTTGCAGAAACGAAGTAGATATGCTCTGGTATGTTGGAATCGGCTATCCGAATTAGAGAAAATATATGAGCGTACGAATTGTTATTATACGCAGTTATTAAAATTAAAACTATTTACGTATGTATTTTTTTTGAGTACTCATTGTAATTCTCTGGTCCTGGTATCCATATCATCTTTGTACTTATACATCATGCATATAAGTTTATTTAATTTTTAAATTAAAGAACGTTCCAAAATTTAACTTCCTCCTTCCTTAAGGCTTTCACAACAACTTTATTATCCTATTATAAATTTCCTTTCAATGAGGAATCCAGATCACAATGTTTTCACTAGTACGCAGGCTACCAGCCAAAGGAGCTTCTAAAAGATTCTTGTTCTATCTCTGGTCTAAAATTCATGAGATACCAAATAGTTTGCATTTTTTGGTTTATATTGATATTTTTGAAAGTTGAAAATGGGGATAAATGCGGGAAAAGTTATCTCTCTCAGAAAAATATAATAAAAAAAAAAATTTTAAAATTTTTCTCTAAATTTTTTTTTTTAATTTTTACTTAAAACGCTGGTGTGAAGCACTCATCTGCTTTCTGCTTCAAAGAGTGACTGTTGTTTTAAAACGTTTAGCAAAGTTATAGTAACATTTGACTTGATATATTTACCCTTATTGCTGTTGTCAACATCGACGTCACAATGCCGAAAAATTGGGGGAGTATGCAACTCGATTTCGAGAACAATATTGTGTCCATTTCTGTTTACTAAGGTCTAGAAGATAGCATGAGCCTTTCACTAGCAATCAGTTGCTTTAGACAGCGGGTAGTAAAGCACCAAGGTTTTGGTGATGATTAAAGGATGATTAAAGTTGACATGAGCTAAGCCTAAGCCAGTATTTGATCTTCAACGCCGCCACTAAAATATGTAATTGAAGGCAGCTTTAAACTTTTTATTCATTTTGTTATAAATTATTATTAGGTAAAAGGTTTACAAAAGTTAAGCCTTTAATTAAGCCAATTAAACTTTTGTTTAAGAATTTCAATGATTAACAATTTATTATTTAATTTAATTTTTGTTTTAAATTTAAATGAATTTATAAGTTTAATTGACACAATAAAATGTTTCATTGATAATTTTTATTTGATTTCAATTGTGTTAATAGGCGAAAATTTATTTTTATTCTGTGTAATTTTGCTCTGATACAGAAAAATTTATATGAATATTTATAAAATTATGCTAGAGGAATAAAAAAATGTACACTTATCCCTCGATTTAAACGATGCTTTTTTACACGATTTCACTTTTACACGATTAATTTGGTATTTCATAAATCTCTCAATTTACACGCTTTTTTGTGTGTTTTATTGAATATTTTATGAATTACATTAATTTTGTTTTTGTTTTTATGAATATTATTTATTTTGTTTAATGAATAAAGATTTATTTTTATGTGTTTTGAGTAAACGCTTCTGATATTTTAAAAACTAAGTTAAAATACATATATAATTTCTTAATAAAATAAATTTTTTACGCCATTCGGTCTTTATTTTCGATTTACACGATTTTTTATACAAAAATTTAAAATTTCGATTACGATTTTCTCAGGAACGTATCTATGGTGTAAATCGAGGGGTAGGTGTATTTAATATTTTACAAAATATTTGTTTGGTTTTTTTTTTACCAATTTTCAGCTTTATTTCTTTTATGTTTGTCTAAATTTTTTGCTCGCTAATAAAAAAACTTCAAAGAGGAAACATTAAAATAAAAACTGGCAGTAAAAGTCATATTTTAAATGATCAAGGATACCATTAAAATTAGAATTATTACTTGTTATATACATATGTATGTACGTATGAGTACATAAAAGTACTACGCACAACAGTCTACATAAAAAGCCATTAAAGTCGCAAGTAGTTGTTAAAATTCAACAAAATTAGCTAATAAATAACTTATAATCAATAGCAGTCAGAAACCTTTTATTTAACAGGACTTCATTGCCAAGTCATTAATTGCAATTATATGGTTGTATTTTCACAACATATAATTGAAATGTGTACGTGTCAATAAGCGATTTCAAGTTTTGGTGTTACGAAAGGGTCGGCCTAATAAATTGAGCCATTTTGAAAACATTTTAATGTCTGTATTTAAGGATTCCCTCTATGTCATTGACTTAAACTTTTAGTAGTTTACGGGCTTGTTAAGAAAATATATTGTGGAAAAACCCACAGAATTTATGTGCGTTTTCACGAAGCCATTAGCACAACTCATATTTATATTTGCCTTATTTTTTCTTTTTCTTTTTTTACTTAATGTGAACGACTGCCTTTTGGGTTCATTTAATTGTAAGTAAATTACAACAGAAAACAAAATGTTTACAACAGCCAAACCCCTTAATAGTATGTGTGTGTGTGTGTGTGTGTGTGTGTGGGCCTTTAAAGGCAGCTAAAGCAAAGATTATACTTTTAGGCTGAAAATTGAAACAATTTATGTCTCAAGACATTTATGCAAGTTCAACGCAGGCCGTTAAATGCTGGAGCGTGCGTTAAAACACTTTAATGTTAGATGAACGGACAACAATTTTATATGCCAGGCTTTCTGATGTTTTTAGTTTTATTGTGTGTGCGTGTGCGTGTGTGTGTGTGAGAGTGTGAGTATGCTGGTAGTTTATGTTACGACTGGTATTAAGTGTGTAAATCACTGGCTTTAAAGTCTTTATAACTTTTTCACTTGCAACATCTCTATTTATAATGATTTATTTTAATGGAAAATACTTTTTAGTATGACTGTTTTGTGTACGGACACAAAATTAATATATTCAAAGGTTTTTATTGTTAAATTTTTACATAAAACAATTGAAATAAATTGCGTGGCATAATTTTCGGGGTCTCATCATACAATAATAATAAAATGAGATATAAATGAATTTTTTATGTTTGAAAGATGCTGCAGCAAATCTAATTTAAATAATTTTTACTTTTGTTTAAGATAAACACCTATTAATTTTATGTACTCTTCCTTTAATGAGGGAAAGTGAAGATAGTACTTTTTTTTAATATAAATTAAGCGTTTGCTTAAAAAAGTTAGATATTTAGAATTTTTAAGGCCTTATTAATAAAGAAATATTTTTTTGATTTATAAGAGGTTTATAAACCATTTTTTCAATAAACGCTTTATAAACCAAAAGAATCACTCAAGTTCAATTAAATTTAATATGTATCACTCAACGTCACATCAAGACGACAGTAAATATTGTCACTTCTCTACTCTTGATCAGCGGCAATTGGCTCCTACTGGCAATCTCTAACTTATCTCGAAGACTTTGTAAATTATTGTACCATGTTAATAGTAGTCAATTCTTGTAGACAGAGGGTAGACAAGTGAAAATTGTCACTGTCGTCTTGACGTCGACGACGCCATTCGCAATAAGGGGGAATATTTTAAAATACAAGTCTTGACAGCTGCAGCTCTCGAGTCATGAAAGGCACTACATTTTGAAAGTTTTTAGACATAAAAAAGTGCTTTATAATTAAGAGGTGTTGTTATCTGAATTGCCAAATAGATAGGCATATATTGCTGAGGAAGATGTATCGGATCGGTGTACGAGGACAAGCATTGAAATGGTTTGAGAACTATTTGACAAACAGAAAACAAAGAACAATGGTTGGAAATATAACTTCATCAGAACGGAGAATAGACATTGGTCTGCCACAGGGGTCGGTTTTAGCACCATTACTTTTTTTAATTTATATTAATGATATACAAAACTGTTTAAAATTTTGTAAAATAGTTTTATTTGCTGATGATTCTCTTTTATATTTTAATCACTTATATTTGTATGATGCAATGAATGCTGTTCAGACAGACATGGACGAGTTATATGTATGGTTATGTAGGAATAAGTTAAAATTGAATTGTGAAAAAACTAAATACATGATATTAAATCGGGATCATGAGAACTGTGATAGTGTGAAGCTAAAAATCAAAGACTACGAAATTGAAAATGTTATGCAGATAAAATATCTGGGTATAATTATTGATAATAAACTTAAGTGGGAGGAACATGTAAATTATATTGAGAATAAAATAGCAAAAAAAATAGGTTTTATGTACCGAACCTGCAAATATATTGGTAAGCAATACAAACTAACTATATATAAGTCAACAATAGAACCTTATTTTACCTATAACCCCACAATAACTTTTATGTTAAAGGATATGCAAATTAGAAGATTACAAATACAGCAAAACAAAGTAATGAGGTTTATTCTAAACAAAAGGTACGATACATCAATTTCGGAGATGATACGAAACTTAGATTGGCTTAATATAAAACAATTAATAGCATACCACACTCTAAAATTTGTTCATAAGCTAAGATTAGGGCAATTACCAAATTATCTTTATGAGAGAAGGCAATATAATTTTGAAATTCATAGTTATAATACGAGACATAGAAATAACATAAGACTGCCTAAAATTAAGACTGATCTTCAAAACAAAACTGTATTTTTTGAGGGATTCAGAATGTATAATGAATTGCCAACAGAAATTAAAGACTGTCAGAATGAGTACATATACAATAGATTAATAAAAACATATTGTAAAACATTATTTGTTATAGAATAATGAAAATTAATTGTAAAATTTACATTAAGATTGATACTATATCTAGGTCATAAAGACCGTAATAATAATAATAATAATAATAATAATAATAATAATAATAAAAATTAATAATTCAAAATATAAAATTTTTCGGTCATTTTAAAGGCTTGTGTATATTTCCAAAAAATACAGAAAAACATTCCTTCTATTGTTGAATAGAGCAATAATAGAGACATTTTGCTTCTGAAATTTATTAAAAGAACATTCATGAAAACATATATAAAAACCAATTTATTCAATGACAAAAAAAAAAGGAAACGATTTTGCAACTCTTCTGGGGAGATATACATATTATAATATAAAGACTGGAAAAAGGCAGCCATTAAATTTCGAACTTGTTTTCATTGCATTTAAGTAAGTTCCTAGATCCCTTAACATTTTTTCAATTAAGTAAAGAGTTAATGTGAGTTCTTGAGTTTATCTTTATGCTCGGTGACTACTTTTTGGCGAAACAGTTGGAGGACCTTTAATTTGTTTTAACAATTTAAATATTGTGTAACTTCATTTGTTATTATAGGAGCCCGATTCAACATGGTTAGCATTTATTAAAAAATTCAATCTGTCACTATTTTGAAAGAAGTTTTCCTTACATTTAAATCTTCTAATTTTCTTCCGAATTCTAAATAAAAGTTTATGATATTTTTAATTTTTCGTAGAGTTATATTTTCATAAAATAATATTTTATTTTAAGAACTTTTACGTTACATTTTAAATTTCTTAATTTCTTCGGAATTCTGAATAATAGCTTAAGCTACTCGTTATTTATTTTTTCGAAATCATTTAAAAATTGTTTTAGGTTAAGCCTTAACAACTGAATAAAATGTTGTATATCACTTTTCTTCTAGTTAATTTCGCAAACTATTTCCAGTTCATATAAATTTGTTTTCCATTTAAAAATTAATTGCAAATCCAGTTAGAAATACTCGCAAATAAAGTAATTGTGCATGACCTTTTAACCCTTTCGGGAACGAGTTTTTTTTTGAAAACTGAAATATTTATGGTCAAAATTTTCTGTGTGGCATGTGTCCAAAAAGCGTAACCACTATTTAGTAATGAAAAACTGTTTGATTCCGACATGTATTTATTGGTTTAAACAGTTTCCAATCATGTTGGATTCTATAAAATTGTCTATTAGTTATGTATGAAACTGTTTAACTTAACAAATACGTGGCTGAATCAGACAGTTTTTCATTAGTAATTAGTTGTTACGCTTTTTTAGGCACATGGCACACATGAAATGGGAGATGTAAACACAGCCTTATTCTGCTGGTCCTGAAAGGTTCAGGCAATATTAAACCCTACCGCCCATGCGTATGAATGATATAAAAACTATTCCAACCAACATCACTCATACGCCTCAATTAGTAAATTTTCTGAGAGTGAATATTTGACACCTTTGAACATTTCAATTTATTTACTTTTAAAAATGTTATTTTATATTTTTTGCACTATTTCCAAATAGCTTCTTCAAAAAAATCCTGGTGCTATTGATTGTTTTCTGTTGAAAAAAAATTAAATAAAAATACTAAAAACTACAAAATTGCTATGAAAAATTTATGGTTAACTTTTAAACTATATTTAGGTCAATACTGAAATATACACATACACATAAGCACTAGCCAAAATATATTTTCTATGTATCAATTTTATCGATTCAAATTCAGTGCAAATTAAATAAAAATGTATTTGAAAAAAAAACAAATTTAAAGCCAACCCCTTCAAATAATCCCTGGCGTTTGCAAGGTGAGCGCCCGCAGCCAGAAACGGTATGGAATGTTGTGGCAGGAAGTTTGTAAAATGTAAATATTTTTGTGTTGTTGTAGTACAACATGTTAAATTTAATTTTTTATTGTCACTTTATTTTGCACTTTTTTTTACCTCCTTTGAAAATTGCATTGTCAGCACTTGTAACTTTATTATTTGCTCTACAGCAATTTAAACAAAAAAACAAACTATAATAAAGACCAGTAAATTTTTCTTCGCATTATTAAAGCTTTAGAGAAAAAGAGAGGGAAAATAAAGCTTAAGACAACTTTGTGTAAAGAAAACAAATTCAAATGATATTAAACACACAAGGATTCAAGACAAGGGCTTGTGTAACAGTAAAAGAAAACAAGTGTCAATCGATTTAAAAAAAAAAATACTTTGTTTTTCTTAAGGATTTTCTTTCTTAAGCCATAAAGAAAAGTTTTTCAATAATGGTTCCTAACGCTCAAAGTCCTGGCTGTAAAGGTTACGAAATGACACAAGAAAAACAGCAGAGACATTTTTATATGAATTTTAATTGTCTGTTTATAAGCAATAAAAATAAATTTTTCTAACACCAGCCAGACATGTTTGGTTACGTTTTTTGTTAAGCAAGTTTTTAAAGAAGTTTAAGCAAACTTTTCGGTTATATCTGGAGGCTTAAGATATTTCTACAAACGAACTAAGGCGAGTAAATTGTTAATGTAAAATCACTTCATTATTTAAACGGAAGAGGTTTATGGAAAGGTAAGACATGGTTACTTGAAAAATCGCTGTGGCCACTCCAACATGGTCAAAAGTCCTATATAAGAAAAGGAGCAGGAGCTTATCCTTCTAGAAAAGATGTATGAGTATTCTTATGGCACACTGCTTTAAAAAAAAAGATGGTTGACTTTACGACAGCACCCTGTCCTAGTGGGAAAATATCTGACTAGTTTTCAACACATTATTTTTTTTATAGAAAATATGTGTATTTCTGTAACGGCACTGGAGCAGAGTGTAATAAAAGGAAAAGTAGCTGGTTGTGTGGCATACAGAACAGATGGTTGACTCCGTAACGGCACACTGTTTCATAGAAAAGATGGATGACTTTGTGCCAGCACACTGTTAATATAAAAAAATATAGGTGACTGCGACATTGCAATGATCTTTAAAAATATCCTTCAATCTGCGATAGAGCACTATTCTTATCGAAGATATGGTTGACTGTATGCAGCACTTTTTTTATGGAAAATATACCTGACTAGTCTTTTACACAGAAAAGATGAATACCTCTGTGAAAACACACTGTTTTATATAAAATTTTCTTTACTGTATGGCAGCATACTGTTCATATAAAAAGTGGTTAACTGTGTGACAGCACCCTCTTCTTGTGGAAAAGATAGCTGACTGCGTTGCAACACTCTTTTTTAATTGAAAACAAAAATGGATGAATCTGTGAGAGCACAACGTTTTTATAGAACACATGGCTAGCTATGTAGCAGCAAATTTTTATTAAAGAAAATATGAATGAACTTATAGAACGATGGTTGGCTATATGACAGCACACTGTTCTTTAAGAAACGATGTATAAATCTAGCACAGCACAATGTTCTTACAGAAAATATGGTTGACTGTTTTAGTGCACACATCTCTTATAAAAAGAAATTAATGACTGTGTGATAGTACGGTGTTCAAATAAAAATATGTTTGACTATGTGCCAGAACATTGTTTTTATAGAAAACATAACTGACATTGTGACACTACAATAATCCTGTGGAAAAGATAGCTGATTGTTTGGAAGTATTTTTGTTATAGAAAATATAGAAAACTCTATGGCGACAGACTGTTCTTATAGAATATATGTTTAACTGTGTGACAGTACACTGATAAAAAACTATTTTATTATAATCCACTATAAGCATTTAAGAAAAACCCATATGGAAAAGAGTCAGAAATTTATTTTTTTTCATAAAAAATCTTCGTATGATTTTATGTAAAAATTACATAAAACGTTAGTGTGAATAAACTTATAGGTTTTGACTAATTTAATGATGATTAAATTGGCTAAATTTTACGATATATAAAAGATTTAAAGGCAACTTTTTTTTAAATCATTTCAACCCATTTAAGAGTATATTTTTTCTAACAGAAAAAAGACCCATTGTGAGAAGAGCAAGCTGTTTTCAATATTTCACAAAAATGTCCTTCGCAGTATTTTACAAAAAAAAGGTACTCAACATGTATTTCTATATCGTGCCATAACCGCCAAAAAACCTTAAGCGACAAAATTTTCAAGCTTAATTTTTTTAACGTAAATCGATTATTAACCATCTTTAATAATAGGTTTTCGTCAAAACACTAAGTTCAAAAAATAAGTTGCTAAAGCTTTTTTGACGGTTAATAATCTTGACCTATTGCTCAATTAAGAGTATGTAGATTACAAAAGTAATAACAAATAAATGAATCAAAAGAAAAATACGTTTGAGCTTTAGAATTGTATACAATGTATGATTATATTGGTAAATATATCAAAGTAATCACATTTGTAAGAAGTCACTTGCAAAAGTATGTATTTGATTTTTGTTCATGCACAAAACTATTTAAAATTGTTCTGCTTTACTTGAAATGTTTTCGAAATATATTATTTATTTTCATTAGCTGGTTTATTAATATATAGTTTCGCACTGTAAAATTATTTTCTGGATTACTGTGCCTTCATTTTTATTTTTTTTTTTTACTCATAGTCCTAAAATATTGGACTTCAGATCTTTCAACTCGATTGCACAGTTCAACTGTGCGTTCGTTATCAGTTGACAATTTTGATTTCAAATTGCTGGAAATATTTTTAAACATTTTAATAGTATTTTTTGATTTAAACATTTAGCATGTTCTACAGTAATCATAAACTTAAAACAGACAACTTTAATAATACATACACTCATAGCATACCTAGTGATGTTCTTACGAACAAAACAGCTAACAAAACTAACAAAAACTATTAGAAACACTTTACGACAACACTAAAATATGAAATACAGACAAAGTGGGAAAGTACGACAAGCGCTAATAATCACACTTGCATTCAGTAAATCATGTTTAGTGTGTAGTTGCTTCTCATTTATTTTTTGTTTTCGTTATTATTTCTTTTAAATGTTCTTTATAGTTGTTTTTGTTGCATTTGTGGCAACAACAAAATAAACAACAACATGCAGTCTGTAATTTAAAAACGGCAACTAGATTAACATGCAAACAGGCGTACATGCTCACACACACACACAGACACATTCTCTCTCCCTCTCACACAAGTGTAGACAAAAACAACAATATGGTTCTATACACTTTGAGGTTTGTGTTTGTGTGTGTGTGAATGACTGAGTTGGCATTTTGTTTATTTTATGGTTGATTGTTTATGCTTTTGTATGCATGAGTATGCATGCTCATGTGTGTGTGTTTGCGTGTGTGTGTGTGTTTTACAAATAGTAAGAACCTTTAAAACACATTAGTTATTGTTATTTTTGCTTTGTGTGGCTGTGCGACTTACATGTATTTCCCATTCACTCGTGTGTGTTTGTGTGTGTTTGCGTGTGTTTTTGTATTACTGTTGTTTTTGTTGTTATTAAAACTCTTTATTTTTTGAGGCCTTATGACAAGTTTCTCAACATTAGCATTTTGACTGCAGGCGAACTGCAGTTCTTTTCTTTCTTCTTTTTCTGCACGTTCTATTTATATGTGTGTGTGTGTGTGGCTTAGTTTTTTATGTAGCTTTAATATATTTGCCAGTTGCCATTGTTGTGTCGTTTGTGGCTCAAGGGAGGCCAACAAAGAGCAGAAATGCAAAAAAGCCGTTTATACCTAAATAAACAACATTTTTATATGTACATATGTCGTACAAATATGAAGTATCTACTAAACATGGTTTAAACTCAACACAAATGACATTTATGACTAAAGCCTTTTGTCAAGGGTTATGTTGTATTTCTACTTTATACTTGTGCATTTTCTATTCCCTCTAATATTTCAAAAAACTTGACTGGCTATTGGACTTTGTTTTTTTTTTTTGCTCCTTTTGTATTCCTTAAGCAGAGAGTATATTTTAGATTGTTAGAAAAGCTTATGGAATTCATAAAAGTCTACTGGCAAAACAAATGGGGATTTATATTTTTTGTCATTTCATTTTTTGCAACATTTGTTCAATAATAACAAGTTAAAATAAATAAAAGAAAATTGTTATTAAGAGCCATTATTAATATGATTTAGTGAAGTGTGTAAGATTTTCTTTATATTTTTCAATTTTATTGACGTCTTTGATAGCACTTAATCGCCTTGAATGGCCGGGATGGGGAAAATGGATGAATTGAGTGAACAGGCTTTATAGTTGTGTAGCATAACATAAAATATAATTTAAATGATTTTATTTGCCAAAGGCAGCTGTTACTACTTAACCATTAAAAAATAAAGATATGAGTGAAGATTTGCAACATATTGTACGTAAAAAGCTTATTTAAGTTTACAAAAACTAAAGTATAATTCGCAGTTAATACCTCTAGTATAAAAGTATAAAGCTTCATTTCTAGGTTCCAGGGAAAAATCAGTTGAAACGAAGTCATATTTCAAAAGTTCAAGCTGTATAATTGAGTAATATTAATAACCTTTTTTTGGAAGAAGCTAAGATTACCAAATCAAACAATTAAACTTTCCAGGAAAAACAATAAAACTATTGCTTTTTGATATTTTTTTTCTGCCACTTATGCTAATTTCATGTCTGTTTTGTGTCAGATTAAATGTCAAAAGCTGTATGTAGAAAAGCATTATAAAAGTTATATAAACTTAATTATTATTTTATATTTAATTTTACATTTTTTGACTAGATTGGGAATAAGATAAAGAGAAGGCTGCGGAAAACCTGCATTCATAAAACGCAAAGGCATCGGTTTTCAGATGCCGGGTAGACACACAATATATGAATTATTTTCAAAATAACATACACCAAATTTTATCGCTCTTGTGAACACTGAAGATGGCATATAGCTGAAACCGGTATGGCAATAAATCAAATTTGACATGAGATGATGAAACTGAGTTCCCAATGAAAGAAAACTCCTTCGAAAGAAAAATACATCAGTGTAATTGATTCATCTCCCCAGATGCAGATAACCTGATCCTCCTTTTAATCTGTAATTTTTCTTCTTGACTAGACTCATTATCTTCAAAGTGACGCTTAAAAATTTCGAGATTATTTTTACAGAGGAAAAGCTAGTTTTCCAATTCAAGCACAAAATTCTCTGCATCAGATATTAATTTAATAAATTTAGGTCCTATAAAGAAAGTTGTAAGTTCAAATGCATAAATTTTTAATAATTTGTTTAAAGAAAAGTAAACTGATTTTTTTAATTAAACAAATCATTTTAATGAGAATTTTTTTTACAGAAATTAAAAACTAAACCCATACAAATAATCTTACCTAAAGCTTCCCTGAGCAATCTTTTTACAATTTAAAACAATTTGCTGAAACAGTAAAAAATATGTACTGAAAGTAAATTTTAGTTCGAACAAAATTATACGTTTGAAAATATTTTGGGAATAGGTTTTTCTGTGTGTTGTAGTTGTCTAGATATAGGATAATATGACGACTGCTTCATATGAGGCTTCCAATTTGCACGCTTCATTAAAAAAACGATTAGACAAATTTACTCTCTATAGCATTGGTTTTCTGCCAGTGAGAATCCCTTCAAAATCGGACTAGACTTTTCTGAGATTAAGCGGAACAAACAGACGGACGCACGCACAGACAAAATTGTTAAAAATTAAATTGTTATAAGTATCCTTGTAGGAAATACATTAAGTTAAAAAATAATATTTTAGCATTACAACCCAGCAAAAAATCACAATACAAATCATTAGTTGCTGCCTTGGTGAACTCAGCTTTAAGTAGTTCCATTTGTGGTGAATCATCAATGAATTTAACACATATTTCTCATAGGACGTAAGTCATCCAAATAACGGAATGGCATTCGCTTAAAAGATTGTCTCGAACAATTTTTTATACAACAACAGCCTTAGAATTTTAGATTCAGTACTTGTAGTGATTGGTATGCAATGAAAATGGTAAAATTTTGAAACTAGTTCCGATTTTTGTTTTGCTGGGAAACAGTCACTTGAATTTTATTTATTTGCTTAGATACATATATATTTACTAATTTAAGCATATCAAATAAAACATCTCTACATTCTAATAGCTAATGTTTTTTTTTTGTAACTTTTTAAAATTGCAACCTAAATAAAATACTCATAAATCTTTATAGCTTATGCCACATATTTCATCAATTAAAACCAAACCTTAAAACTAAACATTTTTCAAATAACTTTCTATCAAAATTTAATGCAAATATTTAAATTAATTGATAAACAAATTTATATTACTGCTCACGTTACCATGGCCTACATACAGTACGCTTAAATTAAAATGAAAAAATAGCAAAACTATGAAAACATGTATCTAAAATCTAAATTTTAATAAACAAATTTATTCATCCATTCACTGCAAAAAAAAATAAATTATTTGTCATTTATTTAAAATAAAATGTGTAACACTATATCAACATGTGTAAATATTTTGTTTGTTGTTTTTCCAATCAAAAACTTTGTAGAATATTTTGCATTTATTTTGATTTTATGGCTGAACGACATCAGCAGAATTTTACTTAATTAATTTATATACAGCGTGATTTTTTTAAAATACATTACTTTGAATTAAAATATGTAATTGTTTTACATATTTAAAATAAAAAATATTTTTAATAGATAATTTGTTCGCAACTCCTAGTGGATACAAGCCATAATTTGGAGCCGCAATTATTAGACAGCAATTGCCGTCGTATTTTCCAGAGGACTCGTCAAATGTTAATTTACAGATATTCAGTTTTTGTTTGGTTCGTCAGAGTAGATGAGTGACTTAGTGACATAGTCCTGAAAATAATCCAAGACGGTTAAGTCACACGTTCTTGGTGACCCATAAGAAGCACTTTTACTTATTATCAGAGCAAATTTTTTTAGCATCTGCTATTTTTATAGCTATGCTATTTATTGCGCGATACAGGAGTTAAGATATGATTTTCCTAACAAAAATAATCAACACTATTACAGTTATAAATTTATTTTTGTTTTGATTTCCTTGTACTTAAAATTATAGTACGAAAATAATCCAAGCAAATTGTTGGATTTTGTTTTGTTTCATTCTTTGAAGTGAGTGAAACAAAAACAAAACAAAAACCATGAGCATAAACCAGTCGATCGGCTGTAATCCTGTTGATAGCCGCCACCGGCCACAACCAATACATTAATTTAAGCGTACGCCGTTAGAAAAGAAAATAATGGGTAATAAATACAAACGTTTTGAAATATTTGCAGAGAATTTGACATCATAATATAATATAATTTTATTGCATTGAAATTTTTTTTTATAACTAAGCAGCATAGCTATAACCGGGTGTCCTAAAACACCTCCTCTTCTTTTTTTAATTTAACCATTTCTTCAATTATTGACAGAAAAAGCCATTTTTAGTCTACCTTGCCACAAAATATCTTCTTTGCAACCTAGAAGGAATTTTTATATGTCTGATTTTTTTGAACTATTCGTCTTGCCACAAAAAACTTGCACTGCTTATTATTATTATTGAATGATTTAATTATGACATGCACAGTAGAGGGGTTCGAAAAAAAAAGTTGTACCAGTCACCCCCTAGGATTAAATATAATGCAAAAACAATTCCAAAAATATATTTTTTATTTTTTTGCCACACGTACAAAATATTATTAAAGACATATATGTAGCCCTTACCGAGCCATGAACACCGGTATACAAAATGTTATGATCGGACTAAAAATAGCGACACAGTGATGAAAATACTAAAAGGGCGGTATTTGTAGGTGTGGCAAAAAATAAAATATATTTTTGGATTTGTTTTTACATTATCTTTAATCCTAGGGGATGACTGGCACATTATTTTTTTTTATGGAAGGCGAACCACTCTAATGCACAGTGTCGCTTGCGACTTCGTCCTATTGAAACCACAAGCCTACAAGATTAATAAGACAACAAATTCACAAGTTCTAATTAAATATTTATTCAATGAAAAATGAACTTCGTCACTGAACAATATTTTGTATGGAAAACAAAGGCAATATAAATTTGTACTCCAGCTCTAGCCAAATTAGCGGGCAGTACGATAGTACTGTTAGCTTTAACTGTTAAGCAAGTTCTTAAAAGCTCGCTACCCGAAATGCTTTTGTAAAATATTTCATAAGGTAGATGGACGCTGAGAACGGAGCCGAATTGCATGATGTGGACCTTCTTCCGTGCTTTGCAGTACAGCGGCTATTCCTTATCATTAAGAGTACACGTGGGTTAAAATCGATCCAAAGTTATTTTAATTAGTCGCTTTGATGGACGATCATGGTCACCATAAAACAAACGAAGTGCACGATAATTTTAACAAACAGAAAATTTCAACAATTTGCAATCGTTGCTCTGTCATAACAAACAAAGAAACAACAACAACAACAACAAAAACAAAAATCACAATATCAGCTGTTAAATGAGTTGTCAAAAAAAAAAGCAGTGTTACCAACTCAAATTTAAGAAAAAAAACACCCTTTATTTTTGCTAAATTTCATAGATTAACAAATATCGTAGTATTTTAGCTACAAATTATTAAAGCTGAGTATAACCGACTACTCGACTTTCAAACACCACCAATTCCAGGTGTAAAAAACCGATTTCCAATATCATTGCAGGTGCCAGCCATAGCACAATGGAACTATAGTTTAGTTTAAGTTTTAGGACAACGTTCAATAAAAAAAAATATCCTTGTGCCATAGTGCAATACCCCAATCATAACGACATGAATAATAAAAAAATTATACCCTGTATTTTTTCAACTGTCTTTCGAACAATAAATGTAATCTTATCGCTAAGTTAATTTTTCTAATTTTTAAATGGCTGCATGTAATTCAACAAGGGAATTTTTAAACGTCAGTTCTATGGCAGTGGTAGAGAAAGGAAGGTATAAAAGAAATATGAAATATAAAAATTAAAAATCAGAAACAATTCCCTGCTTTGTAAGCACATAAAAAGCAAGTAGTTAGCAAACTCCAGCATATGAACTTTATGTTGAAAAAAATATAAAAAATAAGAGAAATTAAAAAAATATTGTTCATTTTGTAATTATAAATATTGCGTGCTGGCGTACACTGAAAAAATAAAGCAATGAAGATGAATGTTCCGAGTTTTACTGCTGCAAATGACACTTGATTATTTTCCATAAATCATAAGAAAGTAAAAAATTAATCCAAAAATATCTTATGGGCATTGGTTAGATACATTTTTCACAAGAATCAATTTTCTCTCAGCGTCTGCCATGTTTTAAATTTATATAAAGAGATGCGTGCCTTGACTACATTTCCATGGAGTTTTACACACGTTTATTTTAAATTTTTTTTTGTACGAAATGATTTTTAAAAATTTATCTTTACATGGAAATCATTTTGTGTGTACATGAATTATAAACGATAAGTTTAAGTTTTGGCCAGACAAATTTTGGTTGCTTTAAAAGGAATAATATTTGAATTATTTTAAAGGCTTCAATATGTGTATGCTTTTTACTTCTTAAGAATTTTATTAGCAATAATTTATAATATGTTTATTGCACACTAAAAGTGCAATAGTATGCCTTATAATTCTCATTTAGTCTCTACAAAAAAAAATTTTAATAATGTTGCTTCCTTAACGATTCTTTCAAACACAAATGTCTGACTTTCTGTTTGTCATTCCATTAGGCTAAAGTTCGTTTAGCTCTGTAAGCCAAATTATATATAATAGTTTTTAAAGAGCAAATTATATTAAAAATAATAATAAACTATTATGACAAACACTAGCAGAACGGAACAACATGCCGTTTTTCGAAGGTCACCCAGTCTGATGTCAACTTCAGCTCTATATAGATATTTTGCAATTCAAATAGAATATATGAATTATTTTGATTCATCGTACTGCAACTTTATGAAAGCTTTTTATGTAATGAAAGCTCAAATTCCAACAGTATTGCCGTTGGGTTTGTTTGTCTCTTATAAATCATGCACATGTTTGTTAATTTGCTTATTTTTGTTCTACTTAAGACAACAATTTTTTAGGTTGGTACTTTTAAGTATAATTGTTTTTAATTTAGCTGTAAGCTTTTAGCTATTTTCTATTTTTATAATGAAACGAAAATAATGTTCAGTTGTTACCTTCTTTAGGAAAATGTTATGGAAAAAAAAACGCGATGAAAGAAGAGAAAAGAAGAGCAGTATTTCAGGGTGTCTGATATCAATTAGGCGCATTTAATTTTTGAAGCTGAGGGTGCTCTTATATTGCAGTAAGGTTAGTATCCGGTGAAAATGGGCTGTTCTGTGACTAGTGGCTGTGCTTTCGTCTCTTAAACTTTCCGACAACATCTAACCTAGAAGCAAGCTAATGTACATCAGAAGATTATGAGAGACTGGGCTCGAATCCAGAATCTGCGGTTTTTTAGTAATACGCTAACTACTTCAGCCAACTTCACCCTCAGTACAGTGGACTCTTGATAATACGAAATTAGTTAATGGGCCTTATCACGGGTGTAGTATCACGACTTTGACTACGACGATTTTGTATTAGACTAATGGACATTGAAACACTTTTTCTTTAATCTATTACAAAATCGTCGCAGTCGTAGTCGAAATACGACAGTCGTAATTAGGCCCAATATGAATTTCTTGATACTTTTTTCTCACCTCCATTGGAAAAGCATTCAATTAATTGAAAAAACAATCGATATAATTTCGTGCTTTCTGTAATTTAAAATTATTTTAATGGCATTTTGATTGCCGTCTCGATATAATTTGAGTTTTTTATGAGCTCCTCACTCTGCAACTTAGATTATTTTAATGTTATGTGTTCTGGTTTTTTTATATACATTGCTCTATACACATGAGTGTCATTTTGCTCGCCGACGTTCTATAATTTAAAGTTTGGCTTAGCTACACTCTATAACTTGAATTGATAGTTTGATTGTGGACTTGTTTTTGAACCAACCAAGATTTGATATCGTTTGCTTTAGTTTCCATTTAATGACCTTAGGCTTCGAAACAGACACAAGTGATTTATTCTTCTCATTTCTCAGCTCAATTGGTGGTACATTAAACAAAAAGGCACTGAACTTAACTTCTCAAAAGGAAATGGCGAATTTGTTTATAATAATTATATATCACAATTAGATTATAAATAAACAATTAAAAATTCTCTCATTAATTTTAACTCTGGATTATTTGAACTTTTTCTTTGCTCCCCACAATTTTAAATATCGAGGGTCTACTGTAGGCCTAAATTTTTAACTCCCATTTTAATGTTTTATTTAAATTTAAAGCTTGTCAAAATGAATACGTATGATATAAAGTTATTTTTTTGATGGTTAAGCACATTCACATAAATTACTTGAGCAGCCACAAAATGCAGCTGGACGTGCTTAACCAGCAACAAATAAATTTTTAACTCCCTGTTTGTGACGTTAGAAATCTTGGAATTTTTTGTAATAGATTAACGGAAACTTGTACAACTTTTCGAAATATAAAAATTTCCCTATTCGATGTCTTACACAAACAGGCTGTTAGACCTGTTTTCCTTATCACACACGTTAAAAGAAAAAAAAAACATTAAAACGAGAGATCAAACATTTACACATATCAATATTTCAATATTTTGAAATTCTGAGGATAAAAGAAAAGGTTCAAATAATGGAGAATTAAAATTAAGAAAATATAATTTTTGATTAATTATTATTTTTTAATTTTTGACCTCTTATTTCGCGATATACTTCTCATTTAGTCTATACAAAAAAAAAATATTGTTGAGGGGCTGACAACACAGAGTTAACAATTCCTAATAACCCAATCTCTGTTTGCCTAATTATCATAATCAGCTTGATTTACGCGAATCGTAATCAGGCGGAATATTTCGACAATTATTCAAATATAAACTGCTTAATTTATAAATAAAAAAATTACGAAAATCATGTAAATCAGTTTTATGTTTTCTATCAAGTAGTCATATTATATTACGAATAAAGAGAAATAACTTTAATGCTTTACTTCATAGAAGTATTTGCAATACTAATGATCTTAAATAAAAAAGGTTTTTAAAACAAATTTTCATACGAAATATTTCTTATAAACTCTTTACAAGCATTAGTGTTTTTATATGTTTCTTTTTTTATAATTTAAGCAATATAAAAATAAAGCATAACATAAAACAAACCACTTAAATATTAATTCATATTTCAAACTAGAAACTTTTGACCATATTTAAAATATTTGCTTAAGTTATTTGCTATAAAATAAAATTTTACTATCTACATTTTACAAAACATTTCTCATAACTCTCTTTAAGGCCAAATACAGCAAAACTGCTTGAAGGCAATTACCCCAACAAATGGCTTTTTGCCCCTTTTTAGTTTATTATAAAATAAAAATAAAAAATATATAAATTTTCACTTTATAGACATTTCTGTGCCTTTAAAAAGTTTAATAGTTCATTTGGACAAGATTAAGTTCAGCCAGACAAGCGCTATAAAAAACAAGCCAAAACATGCAAACTATAATTTTAGTTCTTAGTTTGCATTTATTTTTTTATTTTTTTTTTTAATATTTTTTACATGTTTGAGTTGAATTTTCTCGGAAAAACACAAAACGGCTGTTAATTCTAATAACTTAATTGGTGGTAGCGCGCAACTAAACTAAACTTGAAATAACATTAAGGCCCAAAGGGAGGCAACATCTCGTTAACGTGCAGTCAATGTTAAAATGTCTACCATTACATTTACAAAATTTTTGACAAGTTTACAACAAAAATGAACTTGCGCCAAATTACATTTCAGACCAAGGAAAAGGCAAAACGGGAAAAAAGGGGAGAAAATGTTCTGCAAGTTTTACTAATCTGGCTATAAAATCTTAAGTTATGCGTTAAAAATAATAACGAAAATTGCATTAAATTCGTAGCATTAAAATGAAATGATTGTGGTGCGAAAATTAGCATATCAAAATGCTAAGGACTATTATTAGTTATTGAGTTAAAGCTTAAAAGGTGTTATTGCTAAGTACAACATATTAAATGGTAATACAAAATTTTTTTTCTTCAAATGCATTATTGTTAACACGAATATTTGGTTTGTGTGCGTGTGTCTGTGTATGCATGTGTATGTGTGAAATAAATGCTATTCAAACACTGGTGGGAAGAGAAAAACTTTAATTCCAAAACGAGCTGTTTTTCCGTTCTATTACAAAAATATTGCTTTGTTCCTTCACTCTTTGCTTATCACATCCATATTGAATTAATATATATTTTTCTAAATATTCAGCTAATTATTTAATTTGAATAAATAAGATTTGGTTAATACTAGAATAAATTAAGTTTGTGGTCTAATTCAATATAGTTTTCGAACTAAAGACTTAACCCATTATGCAAAAAAATTATTAATTTATATTAGAAGTGTGCGTACTCAAAACTACATGACCTTACAAAGAAAACCATTTTTTTTGGTTTGCAAGTTAAATTTATTTGCTGGTGGTGAAGCAATTTCTATATGCATTTAATTTTGAACAGTCACAAACCTCTTATCTTATGCACAGACTTCCAAGACCCATTTTAGAATTCACAAATAATAACATTGTTGAAAATCACAAAAGAAAAGTTAGCCTCGGTAAAGACTTGCAACTTATGTTGCAGCAATTCTTGGATATGTATGGGATCGTTGTATTCCTCTCTTGCACTAAAAAAATAAAAAGTTGCTGCAACAAAAATGCAACTCTGGACCTGCACTAAGCATTGTAGGCTTTTGAGATTTTCAGAAATATTATTATTTATGAATTCTCATATCGGTTTTGAAAGTATGTATGTACATAAGACAAGCTGATACTGTTCAAAATATGTGGTAGAAGTTTACTTTCGATTTGCTATAGACAATGCTTAACCACCACTAAGTACATTTCAATCAAAATAGAATTATGATAATATGTCATATTATAACTTTTTTGAATTTTTTTTTTGTTTCTTAACATAATCTCTTTTAAACTCATGACCCTTTTTGTAGTAATATTCAATAGCGTCAACCGCAGATGGTGCAGAGACATCCTACATGATGGACTCTCTTGCCTATTCATAAGGGTTAAGAAGCTTGAGCCTTTAATCAAAAAAAAAAAAAAAGGGATTATTTCTTTTCTTGAGGAAGCTTAAGATATCTGATTTTCGATCCATTATACTCAACAAAATGAAGAATAACTTGGATACTTTTTTGTACACTGCAAAATATATCGGTATCAGTCATGACTGTAACTGAAGTTTTACAATTAATATTCTAGACAGCGTGAAGAGATGGCCTTCCATAATAAAAAGACGGTATGTTTCTATAGATATTGCATAAGGTTAAAATACTTCACTAACTGTATATAACTAGTGTTCTACGCGCTACTCCGGCATGATGCTACGTCTGCTACCGTTGGTTTAAGTAGGAGAAGGGATAGTAAAAATTTCTGCTATCCGTCTTCCTAATTTTTCTTATTAATTGGAAACAACATCGGCCACTGCAGATGAAGGATTGGCCAAACATCCCCTGTTTCACCGCATTAACGTTTTTACATAACCTGGATACCATCCTGAGAAGTGGAGTAATGGCACTCCAGATACATGAAGAAATTACATTTACATAAATGGTTTCAAAGCCCAAGTAGGTTGACCTCGTAGCCTACTCAGAGACATTAGGTCTTAGTTTTGCAAAGCGCCTTCCAGATAACTGCAGTGTGAGAGCGACTGTCACTTCAACGTCGGTTCTAGAACCCCCGCAGCCTTCTAATGACCATCATCTCTAAACAAGATCGTAGAGCAGTTTAGTATTAGGATAATCGAAGTCCGAACTGATGCAACCCTACAGTTTGCACTGCATGTGGAATGTGTGGGCGTAACCTGTATCTCGTACTAATGCAAACTTAGGCGCCAGACTAAAAAAGGAATCAAATGATCACCAGCAGTTAAAAAAATTCGACTTCTTTAGTTCCATGAAATAGTGTCCGTGTTAACCGGATGCTTTCTTATAGCCAGCCATGCAGATGGGTTAAAGGTTGCCGCATCTAGCAAGAGATTGATGAAGAGAACGTAGAGGATTTTCTGTTCTGCTAGAAAGAGAGTGGCGGTACTAGGCGTTCTTGACTTTCGATATTCCACTGTAGTTCAAAGTACAGAACGAACGAATTTTCATTTGGTATTATGAAGCGCATTCGATAAAGAATATCGCTATTGTGAACTTCACAAAGAAGATCGAAAATAATAAGGACCTTGGGGAACGGACATTGCTAAGATTAAAATGTAACATCTTAGTAGCTCTATAATGAGTTCTGTTGATTTGACTGTAAGGACTCGTCTTAAAAAGAATCTTCATGGTATCACAATAAACCAGAAGGGCCTAACTGAGTACGGGATTCTGATTGTCATCCTTAACTAACCTAAGATGACCTTTAAACTAAAAAATTTCAGCAAAATATTGAAAGATATATACTTCACACTCTAATATACATAAAAGTTCAGAAATTTTATTAAAATGATTACTTAACGAGTTCACCTTATATTAGTTAAATTTGAATAGCATAGAAAAAACTGCGTGACACTAAACATAATTTAAAGCTTAAAATTATATCTAAAATGTCTCATTTGATTTATGATTGATGACTTGTTAGAGATTCATAAGAACGCAAAAATTCAAATTTCAAGCCAGCATAAGGCGTCATTTATTTTTTAAATTTATGAATTTCAAACCCTTTCTGCAGTCAACAACCATTTCGAACATTAAAAACAAACCATAGGAGCCAAGAAATATAAAAAGAAATAACAAAAAAAAAAAAAAAAAAAATATAAAGTAAGAAAAAAGACCTAAAAACCAAGAAGTTGTTCATAATATTTTCTAAATTTCTTCTATTTACATTAAATAGAAAATTATTTAATGCCATTATGCTATCGCTCCTAACGTTGCGGCCCTGAAAACAAGTGCTTGCTGCATAAAAGAAACGTTTTAAGTCTTCACCTTTTGCAACATGTTGACACACAATGTCAACGCCATATACTTGGATATCTAGAATATCCCATTCACCAGCAGCAGCAGCAGCAGCAGAATGGTTTTTCCCCTCTCACTTTGTGCCAACATCAAAGCCAACGACAGCAACAAATCAATTTCAATGTCCTTAAGGAAAGAAATTATATACAAAATGAATAAAAGAAACGTATAAAAATGAATGGGCAAATGAAAAGGATGCATTCTTATAAAATTACTTTCAATTCCTTATTTCATTATAATCACAGGATTTGTATGGGTTTTATCTTTGCTGGGACGAGCTGAGCCAGCGTGAGAGTATTTGTGTCTTCCCTCAATTCCAAGAAATTATTTTACAAAATAGACTTTATTTCCAATTGTATTTAGCATGTAAATTTAAATTTTTATGGGCTTTAAATACATGCTAAATTGACATTTTGCATTAATTTTTAGTCTAATAATATGGCGTTTGTGAATTACTCAAAGCTAGGTAAAATCAATTATTTTGTTTTCAACGTGATTGACGACAAAAAAATAAAAGAAAATCCTTTTAATCACCTGCGGCGAGGGATATATTTTCGAAATGTACTTTGACCTTTATAAATTTAAATATTTATTCTAAATTTAAGCTTTTGTGATTTCGAATATAATGAATGTTTTTACATCAGCTCGTTTTTCTTGCTGTCACATTTCAGCTTTTAGTATATATTTTTTTTTTTTTTAATTCTTGTTGTTTATCAAAAACATTGAAAACATGTGTAAACACATTAGCGACACTAATCTCTAAATAAAATATAATTAACACATTTATGCTGCTAACACACACACACACACACACAAAGTATACTATGAGTGTGTGTGTGTACTTTAAAGGATTATGTACCTATATACATATCACTCATTTACCACAATAACGTTATAACTCAAAAAATGCGTTTTATTGAAAACAAGTTTAAAGTTTTGTGTAACTGAATGGAAACTGAAAACTTAAACTTTTCTCTTAAAGTTTGAGTTACACAATATTCACAGTGATATGAGGATTAGGTTAGGTTAGCTTGTCAATACTGACCCAATGCATTTCCGTTTACACTTATGCTTTTGCAGTGGTGCGCTATTAATAAGAGATAAGGATTAACTCTGCTTTATTATTTCAAACATAACATTTTTTGAGTTATGACATTATTGAAGTAAATGAGCGATATGCACAATAAAATATGTCTGTCTATTACACTTGCATAATTTAAATTCCATTAACTGCGTACGTAGAAAAATAAATTGATAAATAAAAAAGAAACGATTGAACAAATTTATATAATTTATATGAAAACTGGATTTTGGCTTTGGCAGCTGTCATGCACATTAAAGGAGTGTCTTCCCCTGACTGGGTTAAATATTGCAATACTAAAGTTTTTTAATGCAATAAGGGAAAGGTTTTATATTTTCTGAACACAAGATCTCTCAAAATAAAGTTGATACCTATCCCACTGCGTAATTGTACAGAATCGGAGAGGCGAGCGGGGTACCAGAATCGCGGTAGCATGGCTCTTGGATACGAGGCCTTTTCCAGTGCTGTAAACCCTGATATGGCAACCATGAAGCGTACAAGAATCTGCGAATTCTATAATTTCCACTATCCAAATGATGCGAAGACCTCTCACTAAAACATGAATTGAAAGCTTTGAATAAACTTTTACCAAACTGAACAAGCTTATCACAAACAGTAAAAAATGTAGAAAGTGCTAATTAGACTATAAGGAACGATCCTTGTCTTACAACACGACGACTTTGAGATGTTTTTACCATACATTAACTCGTTTTGTTAAACTTCTCAAAAGAGATGTTTTAGATTCAAGCACTTCGTTAAACACATAAATAGCGTATGTTCAATACGTTTTTGATAACTCTGGCAACTTTGTGTTGTTATTAAATGGCGCCACATGAAAAAAAATATTTGGTACACAAGTGATCAGTTAAAAAATATTAAATTATTTACAAAACATGTGTTAATTAAAAATAATAAAACAAATAAAAAACATAATTGTTAGGAATTTTTTTGCTGACAAAACGTCAATCTTAAACATCAGAAATGTAATGTGAACGGATGTGTTTAGTTTTTTAAAACACTTGCCATAAACATGTTTAAGCACATAAGTCTGAAAAATAGTATTAGGGTCCCGTACACCAAAGGTGAAAATTAACATTATTGTTTTCTCTAAAATGTCCATCTGCCCGTATGTTCGATCAGTTAATGTTTTTTTTTAACTGGCTTGGAATCCGCAAGAGACAAACTCTTAAAATTTTCAAAAACGGTAAAACTAAAAAATCCCAAAATAAAACCAATCGCCAAAACGAAAAATCGCTATAATTTGAAAAAATGCTAAAACTTAAATAAATGTTAAAACTAAAAAATTCGCTTAAACTAAAATAAATCGCCAAAACCGAAAAAATTCGTCAAAACTAAAAAAACGTCAAGAATCGAAAAAGTCCAAAAATCGAAAAAAGCTGTCAAAGCTAAAAATAATTACCAAAACGAAAAAATCGCCAAACCAAAAAAAAAAGTGGCAAAACAAAAAAATCGCCCAGAACGAAAAAACATGGCAAAGCTAAAAACTTGAAATGAGTCCCAAATAAAAAAAGAGCTAAGACTAAGAAAAAATGCCACAAAATTAAAAAAATTTACCGCGTACTTAAAGTTTTAAAAAAATTTTTTTGCATCAGGTAAAATATTGGATTATATAGGCTAAGGATCGTAAAGTATTACATATGTATGTAGTGCCTGTATGGAAGCCTTTACAGATTTTAATTTTTAATTTACAACTTATAAAAACATTAAAAATCAATTAAAATTGTTAATAACAAAAATTAAAAATTTAAAAAACCCACGATATATCTAGAAAAGATGTGATATCTTCTAAACGGCTGGACCGATTTTCTTCAAACATAGTCAAGAACCTTCTGGATCAAGTCACCTTTCAAACAAAAAAAAAACAATCGGTCCAGCCGTTTGGGCTGTACGTGGACACGGACAGACACACATATACACAGCTACACAGACACACACTATAAACTTATAACACACCTTTTTTTTGGTCGGGGGTTAAAAGAATTTTGTAACCAAACAATTGAATAATCATTAATTTTTAATTCAGTGGACTGAAAAAAGTCTCCACTTATAGTTTTAAAACGTTTTTAATAGACAAAAAAAAGATAAAAGGCGTCTTAGGACAAACGGTTATAGCTATGCTGCTTAGCTATATAAAACAAAATTAATGTGTGTGCAATAAAATTATATTATATGATGATGTCAAATTGGCCGAAAACCAAAAAGTTTCCATTTATTTCCCATTATTTTATTTTCCAGGGGCGTACGATTAAATTTATGTGTTGTTTGTGGCCGGTGGCGGCTGTTATCCGGCTTCCAACCGATAGGCTCTGTTTTCCGGTTTGCGCTCATGTGCAAAAACAGTACAAATTGAGTAATCCTTCTCATTGTTTTTGTTTCACTCACTTAAAAGAACGAAAAAAAAAACAAAGTCAAACAACTTGTACAACTTCGTACTCTGGTTTTAAGTACAGAGAAATCAAAACAAAAATAAATTTATAACTGTAATAGTGTCGATTATTTTTGTTACGAAAATGAAGCACCTATGTCGTGACATGAATAGCATAGCGATAGAATTTTAAAAAATTCATGTAATTTTCTCTTGAAACTCCGTGCTTGCAAATGGAAATTTACCAACCTAAATTTCCGTAAGTTATTTCATACAGTTTTTATGGGAACTTGAATTTCCATAAGAATTTTGTACCAGTCTTTAAATGAAAAATCTCAGCTTTGACAAAATAATGAGCGACTTGTTGCAGCTTAGTCGAGTTTTCGATTGACATCGTGTGTTTGGCTGTTATTTTTTTTTTTGAGCGCTATTTTAACAATAACACCGAATTTTATTAAAGAAAACCCCTAATAAATTATAGTGGTGCAAATATTATCCCCTAAAAATTTTATTAATAACTTTTAAAACCATTACAAGTCTAATTAAGGTAATATCTATAATACTTGTAAATAAATGTAATAATTTTACATTTGAAGCAATAAAAATAACTACTTCTAACATTTATGGCAATCCAAAAGACACAAACACTTTATATTAAAAAAAAAGTTACCCAAATTTATGTAACATTTGTTTCATTTGATTATTTACTTGTTTGTCTTAAGACTGAAGTACACCTACACTCACAATACAATTTATTTACTCAAATATTTGCATTAAATGCAACAGCACCCAGTTGGCCGAATCGTCACAGACGACATTGTCTTCGACGATTAATGTACGACATGTCGCCTGTTCATTAGGTTTTCTAATCTACAATTTAAAGGAAATTGTCGTTCATGACTATCTCAGCGACAATATCCATCGTTTTGTCTCCAATAAAACTTTGTTGAGGACAATCTGAGCGACAGTGTCATACGTTTTGTCTTCAATAAGACTTTGTTGACGACAATCTGAGCGACATTGTCGCCCATCTCGTCTTGTGTGACCTCGGCGCCATTTGTATGCAAATTTCGTCGACAATTTGTATGGGGCTGTCTTCAATATGTCTTCTACGTCTTACCATTGTCTTGTACCCATCGTCGAAGATGTCTTAAAGACGTGGCCAACTGGGCATGCTCTAGCTTACAATAGTGTATATATGTGTGTGTAAAGCACACTTATACACACACCCAGACTCACCTAAATAGTTAATGCAATTCTTTAATAAGGCAACAGCTATACATTTTAATGAATACTAAATATTATTGTTAAACATTAGAGAGCACAAGGCGTTACGTTGGCTGTGTCCTTTGTTGTTATTGTTGGGTTTTTATTGTTACGCAATCGGGTGTTGTTGCCTAAGTGAATTATATGAAAGTAGGAAAAACAACATCATCAATTATTAAACACTTAATATTAAACTGAATTTAAATGTTTATATTACAAAATTACACATACAAGCTCGCTCATTGTGCAGCCTCTGCATTTTAAAGCTTTAAAATATACATGAGAACATCATTTTAGTTTAATTACATGTTGTATATTTAGATTTTAAACATTTAAATATATAAACTTACACACCCACACATAAGCAATCATTTATGCTAACGTTGCTAATAACTGTAGCACTACAACACTAACACAAAAGCCCCATCCCAGCTAGCATTTTGTATCACAATCGAATCTTTTCCGAATCAGCTTGACGGGAAAAATAACCGCATGTGAGCTCATTTTTCGATCATAAATGATACTCTCGTTGTGAGAAAATGGTACCCTACAGATGAATCATACCAAAGAATCATTTATGATACGATTTGCTGATTACTTTTTGAGCAATTTTCTGGTAGTATTAAATCATACAATCGCCTTTTTGCGATTTCTTTGCATTTTGTTCGTCTATTTTCAAGAAATCCTTACTTGATCATATAGATGAATCGTAAGTGAATCCTTTTTCAATCACCCAAGTGATTAATCATCAAAAGTGATCTGAGGAGAATCATATTAGAGATATCTGCAAAAACTAATCACCCAAATGCTAGCTGGGATTGCCCAAGTTGTATGTATGTAAATATGTATGAGTATGTGTTGTTATGAGTGTATGTGTACGTGTGACCATCTAGAGATGGCATTAGCAAATAAATATATAAAGTTGTTACATTTAGGTGGATTTGGTTACAAATAATTTCATTTCATTTTGTTTCATTTCAATAATGTTGTTAATACAATAATTGCATTTGCTAATAAAATAAACTGTTGGGCTTGAATTTGAGTGTAAGTGTGTGTGTGTGTGCGTGTGTGTAAGTTTTCTATTTAGGACATATACTAAACACATTCATTTACACATTTAAAGTGTCGTTTGTTGCCTTTCGGCCAAGAACAATTGTTAAAAATTTATACATTTGCATTAACATTTTAAAAGTGCACAAATAAAATAATTAAACAGACAGACAGAAACACAGATAAGAGGGCCGTTCTGAAAGAAAAACAAGCAAGCCCTGAAAAAAAAATTAAAAGAAGTTTTTAAGCAACTACATTGTTTTCATTGCTTCCAAAAAATCTATATTTTTAATATTCAAATAATTAGTTATTTTTTTCAAAATCGAAAAACAGAAACTGCCCCGTAATGCCTCGTATAAACATTCATTCATTTCAAATGTACCACAGTTACAATTAGGAGTACATGATCAGGAACACCCACACCAGCAAAATACACTCAGGCTCTTACAAATACACAAATAATTTTCTTTTATTTATACCCACCCAGCTAGCATTTGGGTGATCATTTTTTGCAGAAATCTCTTATAATGGGTGTTTTTTATTGAGGTATAGAACTTTAAGTTGGCATCACTTTTTTAACTGGCGCCCATTCTGTCAGCTGTCAAGTGATTAATATTTAGTTTGGTTTGCCATTTCATCATGAACATGTTGACAAAAGAACAACGCTTGCAAATCGTGCAAATTTATTTCGAAAATAATGGTTCAGTTCGCGAAGTTTACCGCAAGCTCCGTCCATTTTATGGTCGACATAATCGTCCATCAGAGCAATTAATTCGGTTAACCATGGATCGTTTTCGCACTACGTTTACTCTATGTGATAATACGCATCCGCAGAGACTTCGAACAGTGCGCACCGAAGAAACAATTGCCGCTGTAGAGCAAAGTGTTGAAGAGGACACGAATGAATCGATTCGCCACCGTGCACAGCAATTGGAGCTTTGTCCATCAACTTTATGGAAGATTTTGAAGATTTTGAATGTGGATGAGTTGTGGTTCCAACAAGACGGCGCTACATGCCACACAGCGCACGTCACAATCGATTTATTGAAGGAAACATTCGATGAGCGCATAATTTCGCGGAATGGACCTGTCAATTGGCCACCAAGATCGTGTGATTTGACACCATTGGATTATTTTCTACGCCAACAAACCAGAAACGTTAGGGGACTTGGAAGCCAACATTCGTGGCATTATTGCCAACATACGGCCCCATATGCTCGAAAAAGTGGTTGAAAATTGGACCTGTAGAATTGGCTTTATTCGAGCCAGCCGCGGCGGCTACATGCCCGAAATCATATTTAAACATTAATGGCATAAAATTATCCTTCCAATAAAGCCAAATTGATGGACATTAAAACGATTTTCTTGTGTTTTATTTCAATTCGAAGTTCTATACCTCTAAAAAAACACCCTGTATGATTCTCATTAGATCACTTTTGATGATTAACAACTAATTTATCACTTGGGTGATGGAAAAAGGATTCAGTTATGATTCATCTATATGATCAAATTTTGATTTATTGAAAATAGAGGAACAAAATACAAAGAAACCGCAAACAGGTGATTTAATGACTTAATACTACCAGAAAACTACTCAAAAATTAATCAGCAAATCGTATCATAAATGATTCCTTGGTATGATTCATCTGTATGCTACCATTTTCTCACAACGGGAGAATCATTTATGATCGAAAAATGAGCTCACATGCAGTTATTTTTCGCGTCAAGCTGATTCGGAAAAGATTCGATTGTGCTACAAAATGCTAGCTGGGTAAAATCATGTAACATTTTATTACTGTGTGTGTGTGTGTGTGTGTGTGTGCGTGTCGTAATAAACATTTTAAAATATTTCTATTTTTGTTTAGGCTTTAGTTATTGTGTGTTGTTGTTGTTGGCTGTTGCATAATTGTTACACAAATACAACAATTAAATATTTTCTTTTTGTATTTTATATAATCAGGATTTAATTATTTTGCTTAACATCCAATAAGTAAATAAAATTATGCAAAAAAAAAATTTGTTAGCTTACAATTTTATTCAAAATTCTTCATGTATAATTATTTTTACAACAAAATTTTGAATTTATAATCTCTTGTTATATGGTTGTATGTGTATCTGTAGGTGTAGCTGTGTGTGTCTGTGTGTCTGTGTGTTTGTAAATTTTCAATTCATCTAAAGCACACATAAATTATTCAATTTGATGAATTTTCCTTTTGTAATTGTCATTTAAAGACACCAAGTAAGTACGAGTGTAAAAGAAAGAAATTGAAAGCAAAAACAATGATAAATATGACAAAACTCTTGGCATTATTATGAGTAGCATCATCATTTCCATCATCTGTAATTAGTCATAAGAGTATCTATCTTATGCTCGCTCTTGCTCACGCTTTAAGAAGCCACAAATAGACAAAAGACATTTGAAAACTTTATAAAATATTACCTGCCATTACAAACAGCTTATGTAATCTTATGTTTGAAATACTCTTGAGGAAAATCTCAAGTAATCGTGTCTATGGTGAAGGAAAAGTTCAAACGTGAAAGGAAGACTTAAAATGTTTGTTTTAACAGTTTTCGTAGGCAATTAAGTACAAATAATGTCTTTACTGGAAATTTAATTACAACTATGATGAAAGATTGGTTTTAAGTTTTGATTTTTAGAAAGGGAAATTACAAAAGGAAGTTTAATGAACTCAAAGAAAATATGAAAATAATTAACAAAAAAAGCTTAAATATTTTAAAATAAATCGCTGTGAGCTTTAACTGTTGAGCGGATTGTGTCGATGTTTGCCACAAAGTGTTTTCAAAATCGTTAGGAACAACATTAATTATGACGTTGTTATGAAGGAAGCCCTGCTTTAATAAAGACAAAGTCAGAAAATATTATTGAAGAATTGCCAGGCGATTCAAAAAAAAAAAAAAAAAAAAAATTATTAAAAAAATGAATAAAATCAAGAGAACTTTTTTGTTGAATTTTTATTTTTCTTTTGATATGATGCATTTAACGAATTCTCGTATTCAATTTGTACTAAACTTTTATTACATGAGATTGAAGTTTGAATTAGCTGACATCACACACAATGGGCCAAATATGCTAACAAGGATGATGAAGCTGAAGCAGACTTCGAAAACAGTATATCTTTGCTTTATTCTAATATTTGTCAAACAAAAAATAATTTAATTTACTGTGGTGTAATTTGATTCTTTTAACTTATCACATATTTGCTGCAAACAGATGTTATCTACACATTGTTTAGCAAAGCATTTGACAAAACGTAAAAAGAAATTCTACAATATACGTCTGTTTCTGTGTGTGTCTCTCTATGTGTCTGTCTGTCACATGCAGTTTTGTCGAGAACCTTAAGAGCTACATAGCTGACATTTTTACAGAATATGTAAAACTTTGGTCGCTACAACAACAAATACATGACAGTTGAAAATTAAAGGCTGTTCTAAAGCGAGCTACGAAACATGTTGAAATCCTAATGTAATATATTTGAAATTTGCGAAGTCAGTGTAGTTTTATGCTGACTACACAAATTAAAACGGAAATTTCAAAATCAAAATTAAAGGGTATTCTATCAGTTAGAGTATTTTTGACAACTTTCTGTATCTTGAGAATCGATAAGAGGCACACTCTTCATATTTTCAAAAACTAAAAACAATTCCAAAATAAAAAGAAATCGACAAAATAAAAAAAGCGCCAAAATGAAAAAAATAACATTAATTCAAAAAAAAAGTATCAAAAGTAAAAAGGTTGCCAAAAACTAAAAAAAAGTCGCCAGAAACCGAAAAAATCGCCAGGACGAAAAAAAGCGCCAAAACTAAGAATAAGTGCTAAAATTAAAATAAATCGCCAACAACCGAAGAAAAACGTCAAAAACATATAAAATCCCAAGAAACGATTATTTTTGTTACAAAAATCTTGCCCTAGCTCCCGTGTTGTGACATAAATAGCATAGCTATACAAAAATTTAAAAATTTGATATACTTTTCTTTGGAAGTCCGTACTAGCAAACGGAAATTTCTTTAAGAAATTTACCAACCTTAATTTCCACAGGTTTTCTACATACAGTTTTTATGGGAACCTGCATTTTCATAAGAATTTCGTAACAGCCATGAAATATTTTTTTCAACCTATCACAAATTGTTTTTTTGGGTTTTTATATTTTTAGTGATTTATTAAGGAATTGAATTCTACAAACCAAAAATATTATATAAATAAACAACTTCTATCGCCAGAACATAAGGCGTATACTTGATATTAAATTAATTGTTGCAAAACACTCATACGCCCACTATTAGATTATTTATCTTATTTATTTATCGAAACATTTTATGAAGCGAAAACATTTAGCGTCTTAAATCAGATTACGCAAATAAATGCCTCTTATAATCAATAATGATTTCTACGAATATGCTCAAGAATTAAATTATAAGAAGTCTCACCTACACGAAACATTTGCCCAAATCTACTACAGAAAAATAAGTATTTTCTATAAATTCCCACACTTGGCGAAGCAGAAAGAGGAAAAAACTTGAAAAGGAGAATTAAAAGTAATAAGATTGATTTCGCTGTTATAAGAACTATAATACTAAATAAAATAAGAAAATTATTTTTTTTTGTAAAATTCTGTTATAGATAGACTATTATTAACTATGGACGGCTGCAGAGCATTATTACACTACGCACGAGCTGATTTGATAAAACACATGAAATGAACATTTTCCGCAGTAAAGTGATTTACTACTGTTCAACTAAAGAAAGTAGAAAGAATATGTGACTATAATTGAAAGATGAAAAAGGAATATCTTTATATAAATTAAAAAAAAATTGGTCGTTATACATTCCATCGATGTTCAAGTCAGTTAATAGAGTCACAAAAAAAAAACTGCCTTACCCCCGAGTTTTGTATTCCATGTACAAACGATCGCATGAAAAATTTGTCAGAGTATTTTAAAGACCTCGACAATTCTTTTTTTTTTTTTGGAAGGGATAAAAAAATGGAAGAAATTTAAAAACTAAAATAATTTTTATTCAAAACCGACACTTTCGATAGACAGAGAAAAAACTGCCTCATAGAATCAAGAAAATTTTCTCTCTGAAACGTTTTTAGGCTAAGGGTTATCCCAGCAGAAAGAAGCGAAGATTTTTTCATAGCGATTATTGTTTTTATGTGGTAAATCTTATTTATTTTATCAAGAAGAAACCCACATAAAATCAAGAAGAAATCTTATTATTCACAACTTTTTTTACTTAATTTCCGTTATTTTTGGCACCAAAAAAAGCAATCAATAGAGAACAACTTCTTGATTCTAATAGGTTTTCTTATAAATTGTAAACTATAGGGATTTCTTATTTTTTTTTCTTTTTTTTTCTGTTTTCTTTCTAGGACCAGCACTCAGGGGATAACCCCTACTCATGCAATGCATTGTGCTAGAACAAGGAAAATAGGTTATAGGGAAGGAGGATAGAGGGAGTAGTGTTTGTGGACATTTGATTTAAACTTTCCCACGCTGGTAGTGACAGGAAAGACCTCCGCAGGTAGTTGGTTCCACATACGTACAGTTCGGCTAAAGAAGGAATTCTCTCTGTAATGCGTAGTGCGATTCATTGGCCAATCGACCACAAAGGGATGTGCCCTGAGGCACGGGTTGTACGTATAAATGTGCGGGTTTCAGGAACAAGTTCCCTAATTTCATTAGAACACATTCCGTTGTAGTAACGATAGAACAATGAAATGCACCCCACATTGCGTCGATGCTCCAATGAATCAATAGAATTGGATATCCTACTGTCACCGATGAGCTTCTTCGCCCTCTCCTGTACGCGGTCGAGCAGCCCCAAAATAGACTTTGAAGCGCCGGCCCATACATGAGAGTTGTATTCCATTTTCGGTCGGATATAAGTGGTATAAATAGTAAGGAGATCAGATGGGGTGAAATATCGTTTGCACCGTTTCAAAAAGCCGAGGCACTTGAATGCTTCTTTTGCAATTTGAAAAATGTGGTCAGTCCATCGAACATCACACTGTATTTTCATGCCAAGAACATCAAGAGCGTCTGATTCCTTAATACTTATACCTCCCATAGTTACAGAGGCAGCAGCGTTTTCGGTCATGCGTCTATGTGTAACCATGCAACACTGGGTCTTACGGGCGTTAAAGTCGACCCTGTTCGCATGACCCCATTCAGAAATTTTTACTAAATCATGGTTTAAAGTCTCATTCATTATTTGTCGCATAGCCTCAACCTGCGGCAGGCTAGGTCTATTGCTGAATGAGAAAGAATGGCAAATGCTACTGTCATCCGCGAAAGAATAGATAGGGTTGAAAGTTTTACAGAGAAGGTCATTTAGAAAGATAAGAAATAGAGTCAGTGAAAGGACGGAACCTTGCGGTACCCCTGAATTTAACTTGAACTCGTTTGATGAGATCCCATCTATAACAACTTTTATAGTGCGATCCCTGAGGAAACTCGATAAGAATCGAGCGAAGTTATCACCGACACCAAAGGCAATACATTTTGACAAAAGTGCACCATGCCACACTTTATCAAACGCCTTGGAGATATCTAAAGCCACCACCTTACTTTCGCCAAAATGGTGGATTGAATTACACCATTTCTCCGAGAGGAGGGCAAGTAGGTCTCCCGTAGATCGGTCTCTTCGAAATCCATACTGCCGGTCGTTGAGTAAGCTGTTGGACTCCAGATACCTTACAAGATGGAAATTCACCATACTTTCCATTACTTTGGAAAGTGCAGAACATATTGCGATTGGGCGATAGTTTTCAGGGTTAGTAGCTTCTCCTTTTTTAGGGATTGGCGTAACATTAGCAATCTTCCAACACACTGGAAACTCACCAACATGGAACAACGTGCTGAAAAGGTTAGCTAATGGACGTGCTAGCGTCGAAGAGCACTGCTTCAAGACCAGTGCTGGAATGCCATCCGGCCCGGGAGACTTATTTATGTTGAGTTCCGACAAAACCATTTTTACTGCCCGAGCTCGAAAGAATATCTTAGGCATGGTAGTGGATACTCTCTCTAGCATAGGAAGAGGCTGATTGCTTTCCGTCAAGTAGGAATTACTTGCGAATATTTCAGCTAGTAGGTTAGCTTTATCAGCCGGGTCAGTGAATATTAGGTCATCCTTTAAAAGAGTCGGAATTGAGGAACTAGCATTATTCTTTACTCTTTTAACGAATGACCAGAAGCTTTTACTACCCCGAGGGGCAGCAAGAACTTTAGCACGGAGACGATTCTCGTAAAGAGCTTTTTCACGCCTCAGTACTTTGGCACACGAAGATCTCGCCCTTTTGCGTAGCAAGTCAGTATCGGCATTTTGATTACTTCGCCAAATACTGAATGCTTCCTCTCTAGATCTGACTGCATTTTTGCATGTCTGATTAAACCAGAGTTTCTCTTTGGGCTTAATCGGAATTTGTTTTGATGGTATGAAAGCTTTCATGCCCATCAAAATTATACTTTCGACCATTTTGGCCATGGCATTGACATCATTGTCTAGGAAACATAGCTTCCAATTAAAATGCCGAAAAAATTCATTGAGCTGAGCCCAACGGGCCTTTTCGTAGCTGTATTTTAGTCGTTTCGTAGCTGCAGATGAAACGCTATGAAGTGCTGAAAACGAAAAGGAGGCCGAAATGGTACAGTGATCTGAATTACCGAGAGGTGCATTAACATTTACTTCATACTTATCAGGGTGTGAAGTGAGAAAGAGGTCGAGTGTATTTTGTTGGTGCCCTTCAACACATGGAATGTGTGTTGGTTCATTCACTAGTTGCACTAGATGGTTATGTGCTGCGAACAACTCAACATATTGGCCTTCCGTAGTTGTACGGCTCGAATGGCGAAGCCAAGTTAAATTGTGAACATTGAAATCACCAGCAATAACGATTTCACTGTTCGGACAACTCTCTAGGATCTTCGATATGGAGTCAGAAATTGCATCGAAGCCAGAAATGGTAGTATCCCTTTCTGCGTTTGGACTTCTGTAAACAAATCCGAAATGCAAACAGTGTGCCCTGATTTGGAATTTAACCCAGAGACAGCTAAATTCAGCATCAGATATGCCTAGTGATTGCTGGCATTGGTACACAACTGTATTGCGAATGTACATTGCAAGTCCGCGATGAAAATTAAAAAGAGATAGTAGGTGATAACCAGGTATCTGAAAATCCTGTGGATCAGCATTCTCAGACACCTGGGTCTCACATAAGGCGAAAACATCCGGCCGATGGAGACAAATGTGTTCATACACAGAGAAAAAAATTCGATCTTAGACCCCGTATGTTGCAGAAATAAATTTTGAATTTATCTGTCATAGCAACACGGGAAAGTCCAAATCAAATGTTATATGTTATATCTGCGATACTGACTCCAGTCACGTTAATCACTGTTGTAATGACTGCCCAGTGATCAGTGTTATACCTTCATCACTAAGCAGTCCACCAGCAGCCAACGGAAAGGCGCCAGTATCACAGAATTACATTAGTTTTGTGATATGAGGGAGGATGTTGGAGGGGGGGAAACTAAATGTCATAAAAGGGTCATAAAAGCCCTGGTCTGGTCATTGCGGTGGGAACGGCAACACTGTGCCAGCACTGATATGAAGTGCCAACACTGATCTCTTTGCTTTTTTTTTTAATGATTTTTTTTTTTGTTTTGTTTTGTATCAGTAAATGCGTGCATGTATGTATGTATGTTTATTTTATTGTTCTGTATTTAATTTTGAGTTGGTATTGTTGATGTTGATATTGGTTGTTGGTTTGATGTGATAATCGTATGATTTTGTTTCTATGGATAACTGTTATATTATTTGTTATTTTTATTGCTCTGCTTATTAATTTTAATTTTTGTTTGGATGATTTGCACGCATATTTTTTATTTTTTTTTTTATTTATTTATTTATGTATGTATATTTATTTGAAAACGCGGACGGTAACAAAAAATTTTTATTTATCACGGAAGACAACAAATAAACACGTCTGAACATAACCGAGGACAACTACTCTTATTGATTTTATTAGGTTGCCTTCTTGATTTTTTTCTTGATTCTATTAGGTTTTCTTATAAATTGTAAACTATAGGGTCTTCTTCTTAATTTTATTAGGTTCCTATATGATTATGTGTAAAGCATCTTATTGATTTTTTTAATAAAGAAATCTACTTGATTTTATGAGGTGGCTTGTTATTTCATATCTATAAATAGACATAGAGACAATTTTTTCATGATCTTTTTCATTTTTGTATAAGAATGTATGCACAATAATTTTAATGGTTATTCAGGCTGCTTGTTAGCATATTGAGTGTTTGTCTATCAGTCAGAAGTTTGCTGGTTCAATACTTGGTGAGTAAGTTAGAATGCAATTTTTTTTTATTTTTTATGAGGTCGCCTAATAAAAACAAGAAGAAACCTTTATTGAAAAACTCAATAAGATAACCTTATAAAAACTAGAAGATTTTTTCTTGATTTTTTTAAAAAGTTTTTCCCTATGAAATTAATAAGAAAAAAGACATAGAGATTTCTTATTAATTTTATTCTATTTTATGAGGTATTTAGTTGGCACTGTTTTCTCTGTGTACCGAGCTGATGCCATCACATTTTTTTAGTATGAGACTATTGCATTCGCTATCGTAATGTAATAATATTGTTCGATATGGAATGCCATAATCTCAAACTGAAGAAAAGTGATCGAAACAGCGACACTAGGACCACTAGGACCACTAGGACCACTGTGTTTCATTTAAAAACTCTAGGACTTATTGACCTGCCTTCGACAAATAACTATTGCCATGAATATTTAAATTGTTGTAGTTTTTTGTTAATATAAAATAATTATATGTTAATATAAAATTTTTCTTTCTTTAAGATTCTAGAGAGATTATTGTACTTCATTATAATGAATAACATTTTTTTAAATGTATTTGTAATTTTGAAACTTTGTTGACAAATTATTTTTTCATTGGGCCTAATTACGAGAGTCGTATTTCGACTATGACTACGACGATTTTGTACTAGATTAAAGAAAAAATTTTGCAATGTTCTTTAGTCTAATACAAAATCATCGAAGGCGTGATACATCACTCCCCAGTAAAAAAAGACACTCCAAAAAAGTCATGAAAATTTAGAGTTTGCGATCTGGAAGTAGTGCAAATTTCGATCCGATCTAATGATTTTTACATAGGGTTGTCATTGCAAGAAGTTCTCTTTTTCGATGCCTGGTCACCGAATTGGAAGCGATTTTAAGAAAAATTTTTTGTTTTGTGTTCTATGATAATAGTTTCATCTAGAAAAAAAGGTTAATAGTTACTTATTTTAACAATTAGTTTCTTTTTATAGGAATTTAAAAGCGAAACAGTATTTTCATGTAAATTTAAGCAAATAACTTTAAAACTTTAGACCAAATTTATTTCATAAGTTTCTTCAAAAAAATCGATTTTTTTAAAATTCTGGTGAGTAATTTCTAAAACTATAGCGGAATTACAAGGTTTTGTATGACTAAAATAAACTTCTACTTGGGTTTTTGCTAACTATCGGCAAATTAAAAATATCGATTTTTTGGAAGCAATGAAAATGTAGTTCCTTTAGAATGACTTCCAATTTTTTTTACTGGGTCGTAATAAGGCCCATTATATTGTTGTTTCATAATTTTTATAAAAAATAATCAAACCAAAACAATTTCCTGAAGAAGCCACACAAAGGATTGACAAAATATGGAAATATAAAAAAATTTTTAAAAATTTATTACAAAATCAAGAGACCTTCAGCTTAATAAAATTAGAGAAAACTATAATAAAAAGATGCCAAAAAAATAGCAGAATTATAATAATATAATCCAAACAAAAATTTTACCTATGAAATGAGATGTTTTCTTTAAACTAAATTAGGGTTGCTGAATACGAATATGGCCTCCATTTATTTTTCTTAAAAACCGTTTTTGAGATATTCGTGAAACACGAATCATGTTTACTAAAATATTTCCAAGAATCTTCAGAACTGGTTATTTAAATAAAGCAAATTTCGCACCATTGAAAATATATGGTTTTCTTCTATCAGAACACTTTTAAAAGATGTTGGTCGGATAAAAATTCACTGAGTTGCGGCCCATTAGGTTTTTTTATTCCGTTTTAAGTTGCGCCCAAATCAAATGGTCTCTTTACGCGTAATCCTATTTCCATTAAAAGAATAAAGAACCAAAATTTGCTGAATTGGGATATTTTCACAAAGTATGTGGTAACTTTTTAATTTTTTTTCCGATGATAACAATTTAAGGCTTTAAACTTTTGAGACAAAATTGTAATTAAGATATACAAATTATGTATTCAAAACAATTTCAAATATTGAATTAAAAAAAGGACTAAAAGTTTAAATTTTTTAAATCTAAAGTACAGTAACTGAGTGATTTTTCATCTGATTATCACATTTTAAATATGTTCTGATAAAAGAAAAATATATCTTTTCAATAATGCAAAATTTGCTTAATGATGACATAATTTATGGAAATATCTTGGTAAACTGCAAAAAACGCAAATGAAGGCCATATTCGTAATCAGCAGCCCCAATTAAGTTAAAAAAAAGCAACTCATTTGGTAGGTTTATTTTCTTTTTCAAAAACGTAGCTAATCAAACTATTGAAAAATATTCCATACTAAACATTAAAAACTTAAAAGTTATTTTACAAAATGTAATGAATGGTTCCCTAACAATTTACGCTATTTCACTTTATTTTCACTTCAATTATATTTTTCTTTTTTTTTTGCTCAATGGAGGTTGAAATTATCTATACCGGCTTAAGTTCCCGCATTTGGAAGTCATTCGATTGCCACATTTTCGTGATGCTTGTTAAAATTTCAACAATTAATTAATAAAACGATAAAAAGCATGCAGAGAATTTGCGGCCTGGATATTTAAGTATGTTCGTACGCGTAACTGAATTGCAGCTATAATTTTCTATCATTATTGCAAACTGAGAAAAAAAAATAAAAAATGATGAACGGCATTTTACGCAATTCAAATGAAAACTATAGTGAAATGTTGTTTTAGAATTTTCCTTTTATTTAGGCTTGCCTACGTTTTTATTGTAAAGCGATGATTATGTAGAAGTAGTTTTAATTAGATGTGGGGACATTTAATTTTTAGTCTATTTTGCCCTTTAGTTTATTTAAAAGTATTAACAATTGTTCCATAAAAAATCATCTTATGGCACTTGTTTTTAGTTCTTTTAAAGAACGAAGAAATTGATGATTAAGAAGTTGCTTTATGTGTAATCTATGAACAGGGAATTTTGGGCTTCTCGTTTTGTTTATAAGACAAACTAACTACAAATCTTCTGTACCAGAAACCGCAGGGCAATATTTAGCAGAATAAAAATGTAATAAATACATCCCTTTTCTATTCCAGTAAAAAGCTACAAACAGACAGCTAGAGAGCTAAATTATATTTTCTGTGTGTTTAACTTTTGTAACACACTTCATTGAAAAGAAATAATTAACTCAATATCAATGTGCAAGGATGTTCAATAAATTTGAGCTGCTTGCAAATGTAATCCACCAAAAACTGTCATTATTGTGAAACTTTCAATTAAGCTTATATTTAAAACTTACCTTTTAGAATTTTAAAATACAACCTCCAACATTTCAGGGCTTCTCTTATTGTGTGAATGCATAAATGTATGTAAATATATTATCGTTTACGTTTTCCATCAAGCTCACTAGTAGAGTATGAAAAAAGGTCTGTTTTTCATTTTCCTAATTTTGTTTGTGTAGGAAATTTATTTTTGCTTCGGTTAAATGTAATTTGCATACTTGTGGTAGCCAAATAATTTATTGCCTCTGGAGCTGAAAAGAATAAAATTGCAAAAGTTGATGAGAAATGGGAGAATGATAATTAGGTTTATTATTATATATTCATAAAAAAAGTATTGATAAAGAGGCTTAAATAGTAAAATTAATAAAAATAAAATCTTGAATAATTTATTGCATTTTAATAACAATAATGTTAACAAATTCCCATCGATCCTATAAGCAGCAAAGGTAACTTCTTTATGAGGAGGCCAATCATGAATAAAATTCCGCAAAAACTTTTTCCCGGGGAATAATTTAAAACAATAGCAAGTAATAGAGACAACAAAAAAATTTATAATTGGAAAAGGGAGAAAATTCTCACGGAATAGTTTTAATTGTCACTTCAGGTTTCCCTAATCCTAAAACCTCAAGTGAGTAAATGATTAGTCTACTGCATCCCAGTGTAATGATGGGTCTGCCATCTAAGCTTACAAATACGAACTGTTGAATTAGCTTGTTTCATGCAAAATCTTATGATCAAACCCATTTAAATTATAAGGGTTCGATCATTACTTTGTGCCTATAACGAGCTCCTGAAAGAGTTCAATACAACTCTATTATATAACAAACCGCTTGATGTAACTACAGACCAGGTGAACAAATGCCAGTAGCTGTTGGCGTACATGTGGCGGTACCAAAAGACACATATCCCCTAATTGTGGGAGACTTTTTATTTATGGAGAGCCACATAGTCATACCTAACCCTTATATCTACAGGGCGTTCACTATATCCAATTTGTTAGCCGTCCGGTTGGTTGTCTTCCACTCGATACTTTTGGACTCTCATCACCATATTGGTTTTCCGTATTTCTGGCAATGAACGGTCAATTTCCAATCAAAATTGTCAGGATAGATTCGCATGACCTCAAAATGTCGAGATCTGATGAAAACTAAATTTTTGAAAATCAGAATGAAATCAGCAACTTCCCATTTCTAATAGCGGGAAGTTGAACAAACTTAAGAACTATAAAAACGTCAATTACAGGCCTTTTTAATATATAAATATTTTTTTTATTGCAATATCTTCAAATAACATTTTCAATTATAAGAACCCGTTTGTGTCCTAGAAACGGCATCATTTTGCCACTGCCAAAATTTTCAAAGTAGTGCTGATTAAGACTTGTTCCATAGCAAGATAAAAATAAATAAACTAATGACATTTCTTTAATTTATATCAACTTATTATCGCTCTCAAATTAATATTTTGTCAAAAGATCATCAATTCCCTTGCCCTATCTTATATTTTTAATAGAATAAAACCATTTTATAGTGTTTTCACACTGAATTGGTTTTAATAAAAGTTGGTTTTAATGTTAAAACCAACTGTTAAAACCTGGTTTTACCATACAAATTGTTTTTGTTTAATACAACTTAAAGCCATTTCTGAATAGGTTTTATGAAATGCAACCCTGTTTTCGCTGTGGTAAATTCAGTGCTGCCAAGTTAAAATGACCGGAAGCAGCTGATAATGTTTATGCCAGTGAATAACAAGAGATGTCGCTGGCAAGATTTGCAACTTAAAAATGGATGCAGCAGCAACAATAAGTAAAAAATTAAGGAAAAATAAGAGTTTTTTGAAAGGACAACAACAAAAATATTTTCATTGACCTCCTTAAAGTGAAAATAAACGATATGGCATATCGATCCACCGATAAACAAGTTTTATTTTGTGATTTATTTGTGAATAACTTGATTTCCAAGCACTTCTTTACTTTGTATTAATAGTGCCATAATTTTAAAATATTAACTTACAAAATATACAATAATTTCCATTTTAGAACGCATTGTAAAGTTTCTTAGTTTTTCATACAAACAAAAACCGTTGTACAGTTTGTCAAATAAGTGTTATAAAAAGCAGAAAAATATACAACAACAAACACACGCATTTCTGCAGGAGATTTATTTTATTTTGAGCAAAGTTATTAGACAGTCTGTGAGTTAAAACCTGAATTTAACAAACTTGCAGTGTGAATGCAAAATCAGCTGTTTATGGTTTTAACGTTAAAACCAGGTTTTAACTTGCAGTGTGAAAACACTATTATATATTTGTTTCCTTTGCACTCAAATGCCCATAATTAGAAGTAGATAGTGGCATTCTTCTCTGTGTTTTTGTTTTTCAATATAATGTTGCACATTATTTGCTGTATGCAGCAGGAATAACTTACAAATAAATACACTCATATTACACAGACTGGACTAGCAAAAGCTTAACTATACAGATATTAAGAAACATCAACATTCATGTCCTACAAATTGCAATTGCACATTAAATGACAAAAACGTTTGCCAGCAATAGCAAGCATAGCATTCAGCCACGAACACATACTTATGAGAATTATAACCGTGTTGCCACCACCACTTGCACACAAATCACTTACAAACCAACTCACTCACTCACATGCACTCTTGCTTATGCAAACCCTTTCACGTTTAAGTCTGTAAAATACAGGAAATAAAATAGGTTTTTTTATAAATAGAAAAATAAAGAAGCAGCCGTATGCGAGTTAAAATTGAACCTTGCTTTTTATTTTATTATTCACATAAAAAAGAAATATTGTTGTTGTTGTTGTTATTGTTGATGGTGGGTTAGTTGTTCGGTTTGTTGGCTTGTTTAGTTTGTCCAGATCCTTGCAATGAGAATTCATTGTTAGTTTTTATGCTTTTACTTATTTTATACTTATAAATGTTGGTTCCTACGTTCATGGCCAGCCATATCAGCAGCCACTCTTGGATGCTGGCGAATGTACGTACTATGAAAAGAAAATAGAAGAGAGAAGATTATGTGAAGCATTTAAGTTAAGTTCAAAGGTTTTTTGTGTAATAAAAATTGAACACAGTCCATTAAGATTTGTCGTACCTGAGTGCGCATATAATCTAGAGATTTTGTGGCATTGTAATGGGCGACCTCTTACCTGAAATGATGAACTTTTTATTTTATTCACTTTATATTGAACTTTAATGCACAATCGGTGGCATGCGAAAAAAAAGAAATTTCAGCCCATTATTTTTGTTAAAAATAGTAATAATTTTAAGTAATAATCAAAACAGGAAAATAAGGTGAAACAGGAACATTTGGTCATGAACTCCTTAAATGAGGCTATCTTTACAGTTGTCTGAGTTTAGACTGATTTCAAAAGCCAACTCTAGGATCTTATGTACCCTGTTTGCATAATACAGACGGTCGACTTGAGTAGAAAATTTAAATGAAAGAAACTAATTTTTCAGAGTGATTTTCATACAAACTTACTGCACGAGTCGACTGACTGTATGACTTGCTGCAACAGGCTGTTAATAGTTAACAATCTAATGCCGCTTTATGCAATAATTGTTTTACAATGTTTATTTTGCGAATTAGATTTGAGTAAAAAAAGTAAAAAAAATATATATACTTGGTATTCGATTACTTGAACATGTCAACACCTTGAAGCAAAAATTCCTGGACGATGGTATTCAAAAATATTTTTATTAATTATAATATTAGGAGTTTTTTCAAGATCCTATCTATTTCTTCAGACAGCTTCACTACATCCGATGAACCGTTTTAGTGCGTTCGAACTTATATAATTTAATTTTTAAATTTCGAACTTAATTTTTTTTTACATATTTGGAATATTTTCATACTGAAGATGTGTAAAATTCGAAAAATTTTAATTTCGAATTTATGTTGGAATTTTCGAACATGGTACAAAATTTTCAGCTTTATGAATTAGAATTAAAATTAATATATGGGCAATTCTCCGAGAAATTGCGCTGTTTTGTCGCGTGCGACAGCAAGCAATTAACCTTGTATTTCTGAACAACATGACTCGATTTTTCTTAAAATTTTAGCTAACGTAGATCTGCTGACGGCCTATACAAATATATAAAGAAGTAGAAAAAAAGTTTAGTTTTCTTAAAAAAACAAGCATATTTGCTCGGTGTCGCACGCTACTAAAAGTTGACATTCCTGTGGAAATGCCCATATGTAGCTTAAACTCGAAAATTCGCACATGATATTTTTACATATTTGAAATATTTTTATATAGAATATGTGTAATATTCGAAAATTTTTAATTTCGAATTTATATTCGAATTTTCGAAGATGGTAAAAATGTTCAGCTTTTTGAATAAAGTAAGAAGTATGTAGAAATAAAATATTTAAAAAAATTCAAACACGAAAACTTATATTCGATTTTTTTTAGTTTTATGGTACAAAATATCGAACCTCATATGTAGTATTTGGAATAAATGTATTTTAATTATGCTAAATAGAAACTAGAATTTAGAGTTGCACTTGTCAGCCGCAAAAAAATGCAAAAATGTTTCTTATATCTGAAAGAAAGAATCATAACATCCCTACTCCCTTCTTGGTGCATTATGCCGAGTACACTTTTGGCATTTCTTTTGTTGTCATTCTGGTATGTGATGGAAATCGATCTTCTATTCAAATATTTCACTAAAATATGATTTTGATATTATTTTGATTGCTTTTGAGGTTTCGAATATTTTATTCAAACTTAAATTCTTCAAAAACAATTGAAAAAAGTATCATTTGTTTGATTTCAGCGCAGATTTCGAATCGTTCGATTCTATCACATACCTAACATTAACATTATTGTTTACATTATTATGAAAAATACCGAAAATGGCCTGGGTCGAATCGTCACATCCGTGAATGTACTACAACTCGTCACGTAAAAACACCATTTTCGGATTATGACATACGTGGATGTACTCAAATCCCATTCATCTAACAATCACTTAATGTATTTTCGTACGATTGTCGATACGATCATAGATGTGACGATTTGAGCCCTGATGTGTACTCGGCATTATAATATAAGATTATATTAAATTTCGTACATACAAGAAAATGTATGGAAATTTATTTATTTCTTCATATAATATGCCGAATATCGTATAGACTTAAAATTTTCTAATTTCGAATTTATGTTCGAATTTTCGAACATGATAAAAATGTTCAGTTTTTTAAATACAGTACGTGATTTGATTGAATTGAAGCAAGAAATTAATTATTGAAGCACAATTCAAGCAAGTAACTGCATATGTATGTAATCGAAATTTTTTTTTAATTTTAAGGATCAAAATTTTGAATTTGGCATAAATTCTAAATTCCAAAATTTTGTTAAATACAACAAAAGTTTAAGAAATTTCAAAGGTTAGCTTGTCAATCCAAAAAATATCAATATATGATATGTATAGTATTAAAATATATATAATTAAATTTCGAACATACTAAAAAACATATGTATATATGTGACAGCGCATACAGAAAGGGAACTAAGTGTAAAAAAAAATCAATTTTCACTTTTTTTTGATGTGGACAACATCTGAGCATCGAATGAGACCGATCCCATGCCCAGAGATATGCGCGTTTTATGAAATTGAAGTCGACGATTCTAAGGTTATGTGAAAAAATTTTCGTACTAACAGAGTGATATTCACGATTTAAAAGAATTATAAATGAGTATTTATTATAATTCACAATTAATAATTTCTGAAAATAAACCTGGATTCGAAAAAACGCGAGCAAAATTGATATCAAACTCATGGAAACAGCGCGCTAGGTAGAAAACAGTAAAAACCAACTACACAAAACAAGAGGTAGGGACGACCTACAAGCGTTTTCAAGGTTGACCAACAATGACCTGACGTCATGAGATGTGTCGCTTTCAAATGAGACCAATACCAACACGCTCAGCGATGGTACACCAAAGATACACGTATTTAAATCTTTAAAATGGCTCTACTGAACAAAACCGGTTTTTACCCTTAGGTCCCTTTCTATTTTGCGCGTCACATATGTATATAATTGCAAATTTACGTACTGAATATGATAGATTTAAATTTTTTTTATATACGAATCTATGTTCGAAATTTTGAACTTTCTGAGAAAAAACGTTTTGGCCCATTGTGCAGGATAAACATATATTTTTATACTGCCACATTGTTGTTCATTTACTGTCATTTAACATTTTCTTTCTGTTGTCTTGATCTTCTTAAACTCGCTTTAAAAATTGGGTTTAACGTTTGTGCAACGTCGTCGTCGTCAGAAGCAATTGAAGTAGAAGGCGAAAAAGCGCAGCATCATTTTCATCATAGAGCAAAGTAGATTTTTTTTTATAATAAAATTACAAATAAAAAAGGAAGCGAAATGAATGGTTAAGATGCGCGTGGTATGATTACTTTTGCCACCGCTGTTTTATAATTCACGTACCTTGTTCTATCAGATTTTTCGTGAATTCCCTTTTATCACAAATTTTTTTTTAAGCAATTTGTAGTTAAATGGCTCACATTTGTCGTTTACTTACAAATAATGAAAATATTCTCTGCGCGTTGCAAACTGCTTTTGTGCTACATACTCCATTATTTGTGTGTTTGTGTGTGTGTGTTTTTTTTTTTTTGCATTACAGTAGGTCAGATTTTGGATAATAGAGATGTTTTATTTGCAGTTCTTTTCAAGATTTTTTTTCTGTTTGTAATTTTTTACTTGTGTCTGGTTTTGTAGTTTCATATTTTTCGTGTTGTTTGTTTGGCAATTCAATTCGCCACAAACGTAAGTTGAAGCTGAGTTATCAAAAGCGGAAAATGGCTGTAATTTTTCCTTTTTCATTTTGACATTATGTTTGTTGCTTGCTTGCTTACGATAACATATTGAAAGAAAAAAGTGAACTGAACTGAACTGAACTGAACCGAACTGTCTTTGGCAATGGTGTGTAATGAAATTAGAAATTATCCTAAGTTAAATATAACAATAATAAAAATAATAATAATAATTTTGTTTAACAAGATTACTAAAGAATGCACTTAATACTATTCTCGTTAGGAATACAAAACTTTGCCGCTTCGCATCGAATTTCATTAAATTTTAAACAACTCTCACAAAATGTTATTTAGCAAAATATTATCTTTAAAATAAGAATTCTCTAAAACTTTGATACTTAAACTAGAATATGTACTTACATTTTAAAGTTTTAATTTTCTTCCTTGCGAAACATTAATTTCCTAAAATGTATGAGTAGAAAAAAAATGTTTCACAAGAAAATGCGAAAGTAGATTTTGTTAGCAAATGTGCAAAGTTTTTCATACTAAATTTTTCTTTTTAAGTTCTCGGTTAGAATTAGTTTTAACAATACGCCAAACAATATACATTTGTTTTGCACGAGTGTGCCATTAGAAACTAATGATAATGATGACACTGATGATGATAATGAGAATGACACTAACAGCTTCTGAAACATGCTTGGCTGCAACCAGGCATTTCCTGCTGATACTCTACTCTGCTACTCAGAAGACACTCTTTAAATTTGCATTGTTCCACCAAAAAAAATCTAACCTTCATAGCATTGAGAAAATATGATTATGGGAAAGCTGCTCTGACAGTATTTTCTCGAAAAGTTAATACCTAAATACAAACAGACACACTGGCTTACTACTCTGCTTGTTGTAATTATGCACACAACAATAGTTTAACAAGTGCAACCAACAGCCAGTGTGGCACGTCACAGCAGCAGCAACATCTATGCCCCCTTACTCATAGAAAGTCTGTTAGAAGCAAAAAAAAAAAAAAAAAAAAAATCAGAAGAAACAGCTTTAATGTCAAAAAGTCAACGCAAATGAGTATAACTTCTCGGTGCAAATAAAGAAAAATTGCACAATTTTAAAGGTGTGTTTTGTATGTGCAGACACACATAAATACAGCAGTTTCTGCTTCTGCTTAACTAAAAATATAATACAACAAACTTCAAGTAAAACAATACCACAAGCAGCAGAGTAAGTGCACATTTTCCTAAGCATGGCACACACACGCACACACACACACACACACACACGCACGCACACACACACCACAGACATGCAGTTATATTTATTAATATTCTAAATTTGAGAGAGTGTGTGCGTGCGTGTGTGTGTGTTTTAATTTACCCACACACATTTGCTCAAATATTCCTTGAACTAAAAATTTAGAAAAAAGTTTTTTGCCTCATTAGAGTCTCTTAAGTAGAATTTTAAGAAGAGCAGCCACCATAAATGGAATAAAACTAAAACACACACACACACACACACACATACACACTCATACTCACTCATACTTTATACGTGCAAGCTCTTATGGAAAAGGAAATGCAATGGAGATAAATGTCAGAAGCTAGTTTTTTTTGTAATGCTGCTATTTTATGCAAAACAAAAAATTTGTTAAATCTATTTAAATTTAAGACTCACTTTTTTTACCAAAATTCCCACATTTACTCTCATAGTGAAGCTGCTACCACGAACTTAAACAGTGGAACAAAAGTCCTGAAACATTTTTCTTTATAGGAAAATAAATTTTGTAATAGCCTGAACATTTTTCGACGTTTTGGAATACAGAAATGTGTTATAAGGTTGTCCTTGGAGGCTGGAAAATAAAAAGATGTTTGAAGTTGCTTAAAAAATGTACGCAAATTTGGTTCCGATAAGTTAAGCCATTATTAATGGCGACGTTTACATACAGATATACAATAATATATACAAATATGCATGCACGCATACACACAACCAAGTATTTGCGGGTTATGATTGACAACAGACTAACCTTTAAGGAAGATTTGAATTATGTTAGAGAGAAAGGTGCATCAACCTGGGTGGACCGAAGCAGGGAAAATGCATGTTGCTCATGGGAGTAGTGAAATCGTTGGCCTATATGCATGGGATGATGCTATGAGTACGAAAACTTATAAAATAGGAATCGATGCAGCCTACAGAAGGTCGCTTCTGCCTTCAGCATAGTGTCGACAGATGCAGCATTGGTGATTGCGGGAATGATGCCACTGCTGCTGGTAGCGGATATGGAGAAGGAGTAGCATATTGTTACAAGAATTGAGTGCGCCCGGCAACCAGTTGATGCACAATGCGTTAAAAAGATGGCAATACGATTGGAAAAAAGCCACTTTTACAAAAGGAAGACGGACCAATAGACTCATCCCTACAAAAGCGGAGTGGGTAGAGAGGAAGCACAGACAAGTCAACTTTCATCTAACCCAGTTGTCAACCGAACACGAGTGCTACGAAGCACACCTTTTCAATTATTCATATGACAACAAAGATGTGACCCCAGAAAGTGTATATATATGGATACGACACCCAGAGAAACTGCCTAGAAAGAGCCATCCGATCGAAGATCATGCCCGAAAATCTTATTCACCTGATGCTGTCATCAATTGAGGCTCAGAAATATGTGTGTGCCTTCGCAAAAGAAGTCTTAATGCAGCAGAGAATATCAAAAAAAGATAGATCTAATTATTCGCTGAATTCTACATACATATATATTCACCATTAACATGAACAGTTTTTAACTCTAGATATTTTCCAATTTCTGCAAAATGGCAATCGTGAATATTTTTTGTAGAAATGTGTTCCTTTTTAACCGACTTCCAAAGAAGGAGGTTATCAATTCCTCTGTATTTTTTGTTTAATATTGTTATTTCATAATTCGGTACATTTTAGAGCGATTGTAAAAATTCTGAATCTGAGAGGGTATATCTGCCCATTGGTCCCACTGTAAGAAAAATGGGCGCGGACACACACAAATTTTATGATATCCTACTTATTTATCAAACACCAAATTTGTTGTCATTACACAATTAGTTAGTTGAAAAAATGGGCAGGGCTACGCCCATTTAAATTTATTATAATATTTCATTTTACCGATTTTTATGAAACTTTCCATATAGCTTGAGTTCTCAAATAGACACAGTCCTCTATTTAAAAAAATTGGCGGAGTCACACCCATTAAAATTTAATTTAATTTATTTTAAGCGGTTATACTTAACCGCGGATGGGCGGATGCACGCCCATTAAATTTTTATTTTGTACTCCACTGCTTCTTATCTTTTTCTATCAGATCTTTACATTGAAATCGGTTTTTTTTGGAGATTTATTTCGAAAGTTATGTCGCTTAAACTTTTTTTGGCGGCTATGGCACTAGTATATCGTATAATAATATTTTCTACTGCAGGTAAATTCTACTGCATGAAATTACCGAAAGCAAATTTCCCTTCACGTGGAATGAAAATTTCATGGGAACAAAATTTTCACGATTTTATTCACGATGGGGGTGACTGATTAGTTTTTTCTTATATGCTTTGAAAATTTGTGCTTTTAGCTAAAACGAACTTTAAAAACTTTAATTTCTGGTAAAAGCAAGCGCTTTAACACCTTTTCAATGATATTTTATTTAAATGATTTCCATTATTTACATTTATTAATACTGTTCGAACTTCTATTGTTTCATTATTTAGGCTAACGTTCGTAACGCTTTTTAAGCCAAATTACATGTGATAATTATTAATGAAAAAATAACACCAAAGTTAATTGTAAATATTCTGGCAAACTTTTAGTAGAACGGAACAACTAGCTGTTCTCGAAGGTTACTATTATTGCTGACCAGTTTTGCTGTAGTTTGTACTTGAAGGTTTTTAGCAGACAATTCAAAGATATTCCACCTGCAATTAATATTTAAATAATACCTTATATTTGCATTTTACGATGTCTCAATAAAAATTTCATTAATATACCCAACCAATCAACTATTCCAGTCATAAATATGGTCTATTAAAATATAAATAATTATTGATAATAATCAACAGCATGCAAGGAAGGTAAAGTATAATTTATACAACTGCAATCGCAAAGACCCATTTGCAATAAAATTATAACATTTTGAAGTGAATAAAAGCTTCTTTTACCTTTTAAGAAAAATAAATAAAATAAAAATACCTGCAAAACACATGAACCAGCCATTCATTGGTTGTTCATTGTATAGATCTTAACGGCTTGTGGAGAAATTTAATTGCGGTACATGCGGTTTATAAGTCCTTTGTTGCCCTTGCTGCACCCCTCACTCACGGTTCAATCATTTAGACCTGGCAAAGAGTAGACAGAATCAAATTTAATGCGATGTGCATAAATATCCTGCTATTCCACGTACAACATTTTATGTATGTGCTTCCCTAGACTTTTAAAAGTGTGAGTGTATTTTGCATATGACAGTTTATAAAATGAATTACAACTGTAATGATAACCAGCAAAAAACAACAAGCCACAGTGTAGTTAGTCAGTCATCAAGTGCCTTAACTGCTACTTGTTGTTAACGATATTTTTGTAAATGTCGCTGCTAGGAGTAACAGACGGCCAAATTGTATTCCACACACACTTCATTCAGCTCACACCACTACATTTACATATTAACTGTCAATGCTCTACAATAACTGTGACAACAACAACATGATAATCATAATGTTCAACAACATTTTCGCACAGTGTAATTATTGTCAGTGTTTAACGCGCATCCAATTATGTGGCCCTTGGAAACCGCGAAATACGTAATACTCGCCTGTTTTTTTTTGGTCCCCTCCAAAGGCTGCTCAATGACCGAATTTATTTGTGATGGCATGCATTCCTGCCCTTTATAACTTTTTCAATTGCAAAGTCAATCACACATGAGCACAGTGGAGATTTATAACATATAAATGAAATACGAGGGCGGTTCGGAAACTTCTTAGCCTATCAATGAAAGAGAATAGTAAGTTTTTCAAAAAAATTTTTATTTTTCAATATAATCTCCTGAAACTGCAATACACTTAGTCCAACGCTTTTCTAGCAATTATATCCCTTGATTAAAATAGTTTTTCTCAAGGTCTTCAAAATAATGGTTTACAACTGTAATTGCATCTTCATTTGAGGTAAAACGCTTACCAGCAAGGAATTTTTTTAGATTTGGGAACAGGTAAAAGTCACTGGGAGCCAAATCAGGAGAATAAGGTGGGTGGTCAAGCAACTCGTACTTTAATTCGTTTATTTTAGCCATTGTTAAAACACTCTTGTGCGCTGGTGCGTTGTCTTGATGAAAAATTATTTTTTGTGTTGTAAGCCAGGACGTTTTTCTAGAATTTGTACATGTAATTGATCCAAGAGGTTGCAGTAGTACTCTGAATTTATTGTTTTATCCTTTTGCAGATAGTCAATCAATAAAATACCTTTAAAGTCCCAAAAAACCGTTACCATAACCTTACCAGCCGATTGAATTGTTTTTGCCTTCTTTAGGGCACTTCCTCCAGCTTCAGTCCATTGTTTGGATTGTTCTTTTGTCTGTGGAGTATAGTGGTGGATCCATGTCTCATCAACAGTTATGAAACGACGCTTAAAATCCATTTTATTTCGCTTAAAACGATCCAAACAGGCTTGAGAAATGTTCATTCTTATGCGTTTTTGGTCGACTGTTAACAAATGCGGCACCCATCCTGCAGAAAGCTTTTTCATCTGTAGTTCTTCATGCAAAATTAAATGGACTCGATCATTTGAGATGCCCATGATATTAGCTATTTCACGCACTTTTATTCGTCGATCATTTAATACCATATCATGCACTTTGGCTACAATTTCTGTTGTTGTTGCTGTTTTTGGACGTCCACTACGTGGTTCATCTTCAATGCTTGTACGACCACGTTTAAATTCAGCAACCCAATTTTTTACTGTTGGATACGAAGGATCACTTTCACCTAACACATTCACCATATCATTATGAATTTCTTGTCCCGATAAACCTTTTTTATGTAAATATTTAATGACACCACGCATTTCTAATTTTTCCATTGTTTAAAAATCGCGGATGCGTCTTTTGTGAACACCTGTTTCTATATGAAGGAGTTGTCAGATCGAAACAAAATTTAACATGTGTTCATAGCAGAGATGGAAGTTTCCAAAACACTTAACTTTTTTCTGTTTATACCGCTCTTTTTGTGCTAGGCTAAGAAGTTTCCGAACCGCCCTCGTATGTTCAATATTTTCCTTTTCTACATCTCATAATTTTTCTATTTTAGGGAGCTTGAAAAATTATTGGCATGGGTGTGAGTAAGTCCTTTGCAATTATAGATTGCTTTTATGTATGTGTATGTCGATTTTGTATTACTTTTTGGTAAAATTTTATTACTGCGAATGGACGAATAAAATTTCAAAAAATTAAATTGAAGCTCAATTCGTACACTCAAAAAAAAAACTATAATTTAGGTACATTTTCTAAACTTGAGTAAAGCTGTTTTTTACTTGGAAGAACACAAATATTGAACCAGCAACTTTCTGACTAATAGACAAGCACTCTAACCAATAGGCCAACAAGGCACCCTGAATAAACATTAAAATTGTTTAGTTTTAATGTGCAGTTTCTACAAGACAGTTTCTACAAGGCAGACGACTCGCCTAGAAAATTTATATGAAAATTACTCAAAAAAAATTAGTGTTTTCCATATAAATTTTATACTCAAGTCAACCGTCTGGGTTGTAGAAACATGGGGTAAAATTACATTTTACTTACAAAAAAAATATACATATGTATTTCAAACTCAAATATTTCTCAAAAATATTAAAAAATTTACTAAAATTTTTTTTGCTAAATTAATAAAACTAATTGCTAAATTCAAAGAAAAAATTATATTCTATAACTTAAAGCAAAAATACTTATAAGTGATAAATAGTTTTTTAAATTTAGAATAGCTTTTTTCATCTTTTAAGGAAATCAAATTTTATGAACTAATTTTTTTATATTTTACCATTTTTGATTTCCTCAAGCTTATTTATTTTTATTTCCTATTAGTCGGTAAACATTTCCTTAAATGTAAAAAAAAAATTTTGTGTATTTTTTCAAACTATTTTTAGGGATATGAACTATTTATTTTTGACTATTATTAACTCTTTCGGCCCCGACCATAAATCAGCTGTCAGATTTTTTTTCATCATTTTCTTTCAGCCTTATTTATAAAACTTATTAAGGCTTTATAAACACTTTTAAAAACAAATTTTCATAAAAATTTTTTCTTAAAAATCCTTTATAAAGCATTAAAAAGTTTTATAAATAAGGCTGTTTATAATTAGTTGAAAATTAAGAAGTTTTAAAAATGTTAGACTTCTAGGGTTATCGGAAGTTGCATTTCGTAGCATTGAAAAATTAAAGCAAACTTTTATTTTTAATTTTTCCCTCAATAATATTTCTGTATTAAAATAAATGACGTATAAACACCACATTTCACACACTTTTTTATAGGGATAAGAAAATATATAGTGGAACTTCTCATTATATCCCTTCGAATCCAGCGGATTTCATATTAACATTACGTAGCTGGGAGCTGGAAATAGATGCAAAATTATACGAAAAATACGGTACTGAACTTATTTCATCTTGCTTCAAACTCTTTCCGCTGGATCGTTCTTTTTCTTTTGCCCTAAACTCAAGACGAAATGCTGCACCATTTAGCAACTTAATTGCTATTACTGTCTGAAATTTTATTCAGATAGATTTTATTATTTATTTCAATTTATTTATGAATTGGTTGAATGCCGATCCCAAAGCCCATGAAATAAAGTTATTTCAAAACCAAAAATTCTCTTTGAAGATTGCTGTTAATGATGTTGAATTAACATGAAACACATATGAAGCAAAATCATTTCTAAATATGTTAACTTAACCTTCTTTACATATATTTTAATATAAAATTTGTGTGTGTGAACATATGCTTGTAAAGACAATAAGACCTTGTTAAGAAAAAAATAAGTTTGGTTTACAAAATGTTTAACAAAAAAAATTCCATACAAAGCATGTTTTGTAAACCAAAATTATGTTTAAGTTAAACATTTGTTGCCAAAATTTTTTTTTTTTGAATACGGCAGATAATGTTGATTTATATACCAAATTAGATATCAATTCACAACCTATTTCCGGAGCCGTAGGACCTAAAACGTTGTCGATATTTTCTAAATAATTATTTATTTATAAACAGTTGCTCAATTCACAACCAACCAACGTTGTTGGTAATTTCTATAGAAACATTTGTTTATAAACAACGTTCATATTGAAATTATCAACAACTTATGTGCGAACTAAGACTCCTACAATAGTTTGTGAATTGAGCAAATGTTTTTATTGAAATTACCAACAATTCATGTACGACTCCGACAAAAGCTTGTGAATTGAGCAGTTTTTATTTTTACCATTTTCAAGGACATCAGAAAAATCTATTTTAGAAAAATTAATAAAAATACGAGATAGCTGTAGGTATAACCTAGCCATTCGTAAAGGGATCCCCAAAAAACATTAACAATGTAGATAGTTTAGAAGTTAAATATATAGTGCATTAAAAATACACGTACTTTTGGCAAATCTGAAGTTCAGCTTAAACATTTTGATCGGGTTTACCCATATACTAAAATATGCTAAAATTTGCTAAATTATGCTAAAAATACGTTACAGATGTGCTAAGTTTTCTAAGATGTTCTAAATAATGCTAAAGTATGGCTAAATTGTGCTAAAACATGCTACACATATGCCTAATATTTATAATATGTTCCCAAGCATGCTAAAATATGCTACAGTATGCTTAAATATGCTAAGTTAAGCTAAAATACTTTAAAGATATGCTAAGTTTTAATAAAAAATTCCAAACTATGTTTGAAAATGCTATGCTAAAATATGGTAAAGTATGCTAAAGTATGCTAAAGTATGCTAAATTATGCTAAAATATGCTAAATTATGCTAAAATATGCTAAAATATGGAAAACTTTGCATATACATATGTATATTTACTAAGAGATCGACCACGAAATTCCTAAATTTTGTAAATGTTAATGGCCTTATTTATAAAAATTATTAACGCTTAATAAAAGGTTTTTAAAACAAATTGTCATAGAAGTTTTTTTATTAAGCCTTTATTATGCCTGAATAATTTTTATAACTAAAAGGCTGTAAAAATATAAAACTTTTATTTTACAAAATTAAAAGTATTCGTTATGTTTTAAGGATTTAAAAATTTCTTTTCATACGTCAACACATCTGCGTTTACATAAATATACTTGTAAGAGTTTTTTTTTTATTTAAAATAAAATAATGTCACAAAAAAAAACTTTTCCGTTTATGACTTTTAGTGCATGAAAATATTTTGTTTTTTAGTGTTTTTTTTTTGGGAATTGTTGTTTTTTTTTGTTTTACTCGTACTTTGTTATATTTTTTAACTACTTTTTACATACTCATATCTTTATAATCCAGGATTTTTCTTATTACTATTTCTGTACGAACAATAGCAACAACAAAGAATTATTCAGCATCATGGTTTGAACAAATACAAAAATACATTTTGTGGCCGTTTTGTGATTGTTTTTTTTTCACTTCAATTTTTTAAATTTAATTCTAAGGACTTACTGCAATCTGCCCCATTTTAACCCTTAAAGCATTCCTGTTTTCTTCCTGGGCGTAGTAAATTTATAGAAAAAAAAAACAGGCTATTGTATTTTCATTGTTTGACAGTTATCCTGACATATTTAACATTTAACTGCAGGGTGCATGAAACAATTTTATTACGGATTGTTGATCATTGCTGGGTTTAATATTTTTCTTTTTATTTAAGATTCTTTAGTTTTTATTTTGTTATCTCTTTTCACTCTTTGGTTAGTTTTGTAGGAATTTCTTGCTTTTGTTTTCGTCGTTTGTTTCTTAATTTCCTTATGTAGCTTTCCTATGCTGTTGCTTTTTTATTTTTGCTGTGTTCCATATTTCGAATGTTCTCTGCTTTAGAAAATGAATAATATTTCTAGAAATTTGATTGCAAGTTTGATGATTAATAGTGTTTGCTTTGTGGCACAAAAAAAAAGTTTATGAACTGAATGGAAAAGTTATCATTTCCCTTTTTTTGTATTCTGCTTTGAGTATAAGTCGTGTGTGTGTGTATGTGTGCATATGAATTCATGCTGTGGCAAATGTTTTTGGTATCACCAACTTGGTGACCATTATTGGAAAAATATTTCAACTGATTTGAGAGCAAAAGATTTACATTTAAAATATAAAATATTGAAGTTCTTTTAAATGGGAAAATAAATGATTTGAAGGAGTTTGGCAATATTTTTTTATGCTCGAGAAAATAATAAAAAAAAGGGCTAAGGTTTTCATTATCTGAATTTCTTTCAAGTTATTAAATTAGTTAAGCAATCATTCGGATATTAAAATGTAGATCTTTTTTAAATGGAATCAATTCTGTGGCAATAAGGAAAAAGTGCTTAAGTCATATTTTACTTTGTTGCAGGAAAGCACTTTTAAGCTTTCAAGTCGATTTTCAGTTTTTATTTTGCAGTTAAATTGGGAAATTCTCTGTTAACATTTATTTTTTTAAGCGAACACCATTATACACTCTATAAGTAATACAATTAAGTTGAAATATATCAAGGTATAGACTAAATTAAGCTATTATTGTAAGTGCGATTAGAAGTCTAAGTAACAAAAATCAAAAATTTTAAAAACTTCCGTTATATCTAGAGAAGATGTGATATCTTTTAAACGGCTGGACCGAGTTTCTTGAAACATAGTTAAGAACCTTCTCGATCAAGTCACATTTCAAACAGAAAAAACTAAGTCAAAATCGGTTTAGCCGTTTGGTCTGTACGTGGACACGGACAGACACACATATACATAGATACACAGATACACACTACAAACTTTTGGTCGGGGGTTAAAAAGATGAGTCGCAAGTCGTAGTGCTATAACTTCCTGGAAAATCACACAAATTAATTGATATTTAGAGCAGGGGCAGATTATGGAGATACCATTAACGCAAAATCAGCTTATCTCGACTAAAGCATTTTTTCCTTTTTTCCACAGAATAGCTGACGAGCTATTTCAAAAAAAAACAGTGCTTAATTATTACTACAAAAAACTAGTCATTCATAATTAAGGCTATCAGCGCAGAAGTGGTGTAACCCACATTAATTTAAATAACTAGGTGTGGGTTACAACACTTCTGCGCTGATGGCCTCAATTAATTTAACAACGTGATCCACAGTTACCATACTCGTATGCTGTAATAAACGAATTTTCACCAAACAAGTATCCAGATACAATAAAAATTGCATGCTGACGCGCTAGTGAATTATTTATTTTAAAACACACAATATTCTGGAACAAAGCAACATACGAGTACATAGACAAAGTTTGCCACAGAAAGTTATTTGTTAGTTTTATAATGTAATTAAATTCCCACTACAGGTTTTATAGATTTACTAACTTAACCCGGTGTGCTTCGTTACCCGTCCCCAACCCGGAAAAAAAAATAAATATATATATGTATATGGCATTGGTGGTGCAATATGAAAATTGGATTTTGCCACGCCCCTTCGCCCGCAGACCGAAAATCAAAAATCAGACATCACAGTGTCACCCGCCTGAATATTCTGAAGATTCCTTGAACATTTCATCAAAATCGGCCCAGCCGTTTTGGACTTCATACGTTACATACATACACACATCCTGTTATATATACATATATGAGTATATAGATTTGTAAAATTTGTTTTTCCATTTTCAATTTCTTAGAAAGCAAGACAAAAAGTAATGAATGCTAGTTTTTGCCTTAGAAGCCTACAAAATTTAATTAGTTCTATAAAAGAAAGATAAATAAAAAAAATTATAATAGATAATAATAATAATAATCCCCTAACGCCTGTAGGTATGCTTTAATTTTCTCACTATTTTTCTTTAAAGAATTCTACTGTGAAAATCAATACTTAATTCTTCTTAATAATAATTTATGGTTTCCTCTAAACTAAAGGTCTATAATATCGCTAATAGAAATATAAACAAAAAATTATGATTTTTTTCATTTACTAACTGCCAGCGGATTTACATTTCTCAACATTTTATAAATAGAAAGTCTGGAATGACAGTAAATCTATCAGTTCATGACTAAAAACAAGTCACAAACATGACACGTGAGACAAAAATTCACTCACAATAACGTACGCATATTAATTTTTATTCATCCAATACTATTATGAAATACATACATATTTACATACATAATAAGTACTATGAAGTTAGAACACAATAAAATAGATTGAAAAGAAAATAGTGCCAAAAATGAAACGATACGAATGCTTGAACTTTAGACATCGCAAACAAACCATCGGTATAGTAAAATAAATTCACCAAGAGAAATAAGCAACATAAACTTTTTCACCACACACAGCATTAAATTTAAGGATTATGCAATACTAAAATTAGAGTAATAACGTCAGTTAATAATGAAACACCCTTAATTTGAAGAGTTCCCGCAAGTTTAACTCTCTTATACGAAAGTATTTTCAGTGAAGGAATCTTTAGGTTTCGTATAATGTTATTCTAAGACATTAAGTTAACTTTATAGTCAACAGTCCATAATTAAATGAATAATAGCAGTAATGATATTATCATTAAACGTAATTTCGATTAGCACGATAATTAGTCACAAGGACAGGGAAAGCGGAAATGGTTAAGCTGCAGGAATATATATTTTCTGTAATACTACACTCATAATTAGCAACCATATCTATCAACTACAGGCCACCTTCGGTTAGGTTAGGCTAGCAGGCTGCTGGTAAGGAGGGTTGAAATTTAGAGTCCAGCTCTCTTGGATTCAATACAATGATCACTTTGTGCTACCTGTGAGTAGAAGAGAAGATAGTGAAAGCGGGTAATAGGAAAGGCTGATAGTGACAGAGAAGAGGTGGCGAAAAAAGAGATAGAGGGAAAACTTCATTCTTTTACAACTCTGGTTTTTTAGCACGTTTTTTTTTTAATAAAGCAGTGTTGCAGCGCCTCTAGTGTCAATGAGGCGTATTAATGTTTTGAAGCTGTGTTTAGTAATCATTTAATTGATTATTTTACTTCGCTGATGATTTCGATACACAATACTGATGAAGGAGAGCATTAGAACTAGTATCCACTGAAGCCGGTGTAGTTCAGTGACCAGTGCCTATACCTTCATCGCTCGAAATTCCCTACACTAACTGATACCAAGGGACACTAATGCTTATCAGAAAAATGCGTGGTGTTGTTATTTAATGACTGTCGGAGACCGGGCTCGAACCAAGGACTTTCGGTGTCGTAGCAAAAGTGCTAACTACCTCAGCCAACGCCACCCTCTACAGGACGTCTTATTGGGCCTTATTTCATAATAATTCGTGTTCTTTTAAAAGATAAACTTTTTCAAAAATAATTTTTCAGAATATTTTTTTTATAAGAAGAGACTTTTTCCCAAAGGTACTTTTTCCCCCGAAGTTAATATTTGCAAAAATTACTGTTTCCTAAAATGTCCTTTTCTCAAATCGTACTTTTTCCCAAAGATACTTTTTCCAATAACTTCTTTTTTTTTAATTATAATTTATAAGTGTATTACTTATCATAATAATATTTTAAATTAAATTAAATTAAATTTATTTAAATTAAAGATTTTTTGTACTTTTAAGTAAACTTATACCACTTGCAAAACATGTATGTAATGTAAAAAAAATATTTGTTACAAAATCTTCTTTTTCATAAAATAATTTTTAAAGGCTACCTTTTACAAAGGGTAGAAAATGTACTCTTTTAAAGGGTACTTTTTGTAAAATGTACTTTTTTTGTACATGTAATAAAGCGTTACATATTTACCCCCATATTCATAAAAAAAATAAAATGAATTTGAATTTAATTTTAGGAAAATTTTGTATGAAATATTTGGAAAAAATATACACTTCAAATTCATTTTAAATTTTATGAATATGGGGGTTAGCATGATACAATAATATAAAGGTACAACCGTTCTCTCTTTTCGTCGCCATATTAACCTTCTGACGTTTGTGCCGACAATTTTTTACTCTCAAAATTAATGCTACCTTATTAATTTATGAAATCCGAGTTTTTGATTAATGATTTTGACGTTCTTTTTTATTTATTGAAAAATATTGAAGAATATGTATTTAAATTATAATTATAAAAAAAATTTACATCAGCATAAACAATTCAAGGGAAATTACCAACGGAAAAGCCTCTGAATCAAGGGTGGGACTTTCTCTTCGTACTACTCTGGCTTATTGCTTTACATCAGGTGCGTCCAAGTGATATGCACAATGTGCAAACTTTTTTAAAAGAGCGAGAGCACAATTGCCAATCAGATCTCGGCGAGAACAATGCTTCCTCTTAATTTGCAAGGAAACAACAGCACACTTAACAGCTTTCAAAGCTGTTTGCCTCAAATACAATCATCAGAGTATGCCTGCTTAGAGCCTAAAATTATAAGCAAAAGGCCACCCGCGGGCACTTCGTTATGCTCTGTTTTAAACATACATATGTATGTATATATAAACGAATAAACGTATCATGGGTTCTAAGCACTCATTGGAATGATGAGCAGTTTTGCTAAATGTTAGCCCATGCTCGTCAATGACACGCCTGTGTTAAAATCATGCGTTCTGCACCTAAATTGAACGAATTCATTAGCAACAAATCCCATGCATTAACTATTTCTTTTGCATGTCTTTTTGTGTTCAGATTATTCAGATGTAGCCCATCAAAAAAGCATTAATTCTTACTGTAAGCTGCAATAAATTTGCACACGAAGTGTATGCAAATGTGTATTATATGCATGAAACACGCTCATCCATTCTACATCATATTATACACATGCATATTTCGTTATCCACGTATCCAATTAATACAACATTTAAAAAAGTGTGTATTAAACCATAATTTCTAAACTTAAAATTACACATTTCCAAAAACATTCCTAAAAAAAAGTTCCCCGTAATTTCGTGTGGCAACGTTTTCCTCTCTCTTTACAAAAAAACAGTAATCAAACAATTTTGGTAAAAGTCAAAATTAATTTTATACGTCAAATGTGGTTGTACCTTTATATTATTGTATCATGGGGGTTAGTATATTAATTGAACTTTAAAAAATTTGTAATCAAATAATAATTTCTTTATTTTGCTCAAATTCTTTTTTTTTTAATTATAGAATGAAGTATGTATTTTATTATTTAATGTGGTTTCCTTAATAGGCCAATAGATATATTTAATGAAAAGACAGTAAAATAATTCATTGTTTTGCCAAGTAAATGGTTTGATTTTTATTTATTTTTTGTTAATAAGAGCAATAATTTTTTTTATTATTGTATTAAATTACCACCAGCTAACAATAATGATGATGATTTTAAGTAGCAAAGGAAACGTTACCGAATGCCGGTATAAAGTGCGTTTAAACAATATCAAATTAAATCGTTTAATGTCACAAACAAAATAAAGTCACTATAAGTGTAACGAATACTCCATTAGAACTTTTTCTCATTTTTTGCAACGGAAAACTCTTATACAAGCAAGTTTTCGTTTTGAAATGCTCCCATTTCCAAAAATCCACCACTGAGAGAGTGCAAGCTCTCTCTGTGAGCAAGAATAGTGGTTGCAAAAGCCAGTATTTTTGTCGTTTTTCATTCACTGAGTTGAACTTTATGACGACAACTAAATTCCTTTGGATGGCGATGATGTTTTGTGCCAAACGAACTTTTACCGTTCCAAATCAGTTAACTCGGAAACGTGGTCATGTTAGTTGTAAACGAAACAACAAAGCGGCAAAATTAAATATTTTTGCAAAGAAAAAATAATTTTTTAAGGGGAAACTTTAATAATTATTAGAGAAAAAAAAAAAAACAATTGAAAAAAATGTAAGCACTTTATCTACCAGATTTTTAATAGAAATCTTTGAAGATTTGAAGTGAATGGAAATAAATTAATGAAAAAAAAGCATTTAAAACATATATAAGTTAATCGGTTTATTAGCTCAATCAGCATAAATTGTAAAAATGTTGCCCCAAAGAAGCTTTAGCAGTGATTCGTGTAACAATTTGCAGGCGCGCGCGTGTGTATGTGTGTAACATAAAACGAATGAATGTATGAATGAATAAATAAAAAAATTAAATAAAATACTTATAAAATGGCCAAATCACGATACTTGCTTGTACTTCAACAACACACGAACCACAACATATAATAAAAACCCCAATACAATTTGTTAGCAAAATTTTGCATTAAAAAAAATTCCAAAAGTGTGCAAAACGTAAATCCATCCAAAACCCCACAGTAGCACACACACATGCACACACACACACGTTCACACTCAAGCAGTCACATGCAAAATTTTCTAAAGAAAATGCAAAATAAATTGAAATAAATTTAAAAGAATTTGTTGCTGCACTTTTAAAATAAGTGCACAGTATAAACATTTGCTGAATATTTTTGCGTTTGTATGTGTGAATGTATGTATGTCTACAAATACATACCCTCACATACATACATACACACATAGAAGCATTTGTGCTGTTGTGATGTTGACGTGCATACGTGTGTGTGTGTGTGTGTGTGCAGTTATGTGCATGTTTGTTTGTTTGCGAGTGTGTACTTTTAAATAAATTGCAAAAAATGTGCAAATGTTAACCTGGTTTTTATGAAAATATTTTTTTTCTACGAAAATATGTATGTACATTTTTTTTTTTGTAAATGTTTCTCTGCATAAGTGTAGTGTGTGTTCCAAATACTAGACATCTTGCAACTTATACCTTATACGTGTAGATGTAGGTGTAAGTGCATGTATGTATGTATCTGCATAGATGTGTGATATTATTATTTGTACAAGTATGTTAACAGAGCTTTTTCGTGTGAAACACATGAGAATTGTATGTATGTACAACTGAATTAATAAAATAATGAATGAAAAATCTCCTAAAATAAAGTGCAGCAATCGAAAACGGGCAGAAGCAAGAAAAATCCAGTAGATGAATATTATTTTATTATCTCAATAAATCATTGTTTAATATAATATTTCTGACAAGCGAAAATATGTAATGTAATATAGAATATTCATAAATCACAATCATAAGAAATTTATTTATATAGGAAATGAATATTGTTCGCAACAGAAAACTATTTCAAACCACTTCTTCGACATAAGACAAATGGGGTAAGTTAAAGTAAGGTATTTTAATTTTCTTAGAATTACATATTTGCTGCCTTATTCATAAAAGGATTATAAAAATAATTTCTGCGGAAATTTGCTTAATAAATCTTTTATAAAATCAATGGAGTGTGGCGTTGGCTAAAGTACTTAGCACGCTGATTACAAAACCGAAGGTCCTGGGTTCGAACCCGGTCTCCGACAGTAATTATATAATAACACCACGCATTTTGCGTGCAGGCTACTAGTCACTAAAACTACATCGGCTTCAGCGGATGCTAATCCTAATGTAACATCGCAGCGCCCCCACTTCGTTGGCATTGTGTAGCAGACTCATCAGCGAAGCAAAATAACCCATAAAATGGCTACTAAACACAGTTTAAAAATTTAACTCGCCTAATTTGACACCAGGGGCGCTGTAACAAATACTGCATTATTAAAATAAAGCGTGCAAAAAAGCAGAGTTGTAAAATAATGAAGCTTTCCTCTATCTCTTCCTTCACCACCTGTCTTCTCTATATCTATCCCTTCCCTATCACCCTCTCTTCTATCATTATGATCTCTTCAACTCACAAGTAGCATAAAGGGATCATTGTATTGGACCCAAGTGAGCTATACTCTAAATTTCACCCTTCCTTACCCAGCAGCCTGCTGACCTAACCTAACATATACGATGAAAATATTTTTTTTTTTTGTAAAGGCCCTTAACAATTAACTGAGCAGCCGTTTTTATTACCAAAAGTAATTTTGAAGCTGCAAATGTTTTTGATAATGTAAGACTTCTATAAAATTTATATATTTTTTTAATATGATCCAAATTTTATACACTAACAGAAAAATCTTCATTCACATCCAAAAATTTTGTGCATTGGATCTATGAAATTTGTCACTGAAAGTGATCTTTATAAGTTGATGATAATCATTGCATTGTAATTTTGCACGAATTTTATTATTTCAATAAAATACTTTAATATATCCTTAAGAAAAAAATTATATATATAGTGCTCTAAGCGTGCTGGTCCCAGGACATGTAGGAAATGCATACCTTCTAAGGAATATATAATAATAATAACAATTCTTAAGGACTGAGATTTGTAAGGTCACACCCGTCACCACAGTATTTTGATGCTTATTCTAACTAAGCAAAAAACATATTCTTTCAGTGTCTACCTATTGTTAAATATTTTAAAGATTAACCGCAACGGTTTTTTTAATAATAAATTATATATATTTGAATTATAATAAAAAAAAAATGTGACTATCACGTTCACCACCGTCACAATGAAATTAGCCATCTACTTTTGATGAAAATTCGGATCAAAAAGTTTAAATATATGCCCACCTATGCAGGCGGGCACTTTCTTATTGAAATAAATTTTTACCCAAATACAAGTGTGAGCATTAATATTGCGAGATAAATCAGTTAACTAAACGAATCGATACCTTTTTAATTTGCATTACTAGCAAAAAACAAAATTGTTTAAATTGATCTTCTATATTATTATTTTTTTACTTGTATTTACTGTTAAATTAACCAAGAAAATGGTAAATTTTTCCATGCAACATTTTTCTTTAATCTAGTAAAAACTCCGGCCCTAATGTTCCCCTTTGGAACGACGGGAATAAATATATAATACGAACTCTCGAAGTCCAATAGAAAAATATGACAACCCTAATAAGCAGAATGACTTTCAGTTACCGAATTTGCGATTTGAACAAAGAAATTAGTCAGTTTTTTACGGCATTCCACGTAATGAATTGTAACAAATTTATATTGTTTGTTTTAACAAAAATATTCGTTTAAAATTTGTTAACGCACTAATAATAACAAATTATTCGGCCCTGTTCTGTAAACTAATCGATTTGAAATCGAACGAAAACTAGAAAACTAACTCTGGCAATAGAAATATTTTTTTAGATTTTTAAACCGACTTCAAAAAAAGCAGGAGGTTAACAATTCGTCTCTATTTTTTTTAGGTGTGTTACTTCATAACTCTGAATTTTTTTTTTTGTTGTCTGAGAGGGTATAGCTTCGCATTGGTCCCATTGTGAAAAAAGCGGGGATAAGCCCACAATTTTTTTTATAATTTTATGATATTCTAATATTGGTCCTTGTAATTACACAATTTGAAAGTTAAAAAAATTGGCGTTGTTACGCCCATTAAAATTTATTATAATATTTCACGCGGTTCTACTTAACCGATTTTTACGACACTTACCACTCACATTGAGCCTTAAATAGACAAAATCTTTTAATTAAAAAATGGGCGAAGTCACACTCATTTTCTTAATTTACGCATTTCTACTTTACCGATTTGTAAAAAACTTCACACACACCCTAAGCCTTCAAAAACACACAATCTTGCATTTAAGAAATGGGCGGAGGTACGCCCCTTAAAATTTAATTTTATATTTCACGTACTTCTTGTTATGTTCTTCTATCAGATTTGTGCATTGAAGTCGGTTTTTATGTTAGAAATAATTATTCAATATAAAGCTCTGTGTCCTTTTTGCTTTACTTCAAACTGTCTTTGTAAATTTGATCATAATCTAAAATAAATATTAAGAATGTAACCATCTAACAATTTATATACATATAAAAATGTTTCTCTTCAAAGTAGCAAGAGTCCTTTTAATAATAATCTTACTAAAAATAAATATCTTTATGAATACACAAAGTTCAAATTAGTCTTTGAGTTTCATATTTAAGAAATTAGGGAGACCACAGAACAAACGTTGCTTAGATTTTAAATATAATACAAAAATTTTAGCGAAAGAAGTATGAAAATCTATTTCGCTTTTACAAACTTATTTAACACGTAATATCTTAACAAAAGATATTTGCGAATTTTATTGAAGTATCTCAAATGGAATTTTTTCACAGAAACTCAAAAAATAAAATCATTTATTTACTTCAGCACATTAAGATTTTTTTTAATGTCTTGAAATATCAACTTCTCTTAGAATTTCTATCTTTTGAAAGCTTTTTACTTGTTTTAAAATTAAAATGATTTATTTATTATTGCCAAGTACTCGTATCTATTTCTTGCTGTTTATTTGGTTACCATTAAATAAATCTGTATATTTCTGAGCTTCCAATTAAAAAAATAGAAAATACCTTCACTGCTTAGCTGCAATGCTACTACTGTTCATTTAAAAAGTTTCTATTAATTTGCCTTTAAGCTGCTTTCGAGAGACTGAACTCTTAACTTGTAATTAAATTTAGAAATCCTTAACGAAAACAGTAGCAACAACACAACGTGTTATATTTATAAGAAATCTTGGAAAATAAACTTTTATGTTTTATTTTCTTTATCAAGAAGCTATTAGTTACCAACAAAAATTTAAGAAAAATCCTTTCAAGATTAAATTGTAACATTAAACATGCTGCCTATTAAACATATTATTAAGCACAAGAGAATGTTATAAAATGTTTGAATTTAACAAAAAGACAAAGGCTACACCGTAAAAATTTTCTGCTTGAAGATACTTATATATAAAAAAAGGATTCGAATTAAACATAAGCTAATGCAATGAATCATGGATAGGAATATTTTTATTACAAAATATTAATTCATAAAAAAGTAAAAGTTTTAGAGAGTTACAAAATAAATTAAAGTCCTTATTATGTGCTTTATATGAGCAAAAGGACTCAAAAAATAGCAACTATTTCAACTTAAATTCTAATAATTGATTTATTTATTAAATGTTACAAATACAATTACAAATTATAATACAATTACAAATTATATCATAACTTAATTTTAAACGAGAATAGTAACAAGGACCTTCACTCGTTGTAGTGAAACAGACCAGAGTCTATGGTGGGAAAGGTTGTGGTCAACTCTTTTTTTACTCAGCGGTTTTAATTATGGACTATTTTAATTAATTTTGAAATGGTTTAAATCGTTACATTGATATAGTAAGACCTTAACTCATAAATTTTTTCATTTAATTTTGTAAAACTTTCCAGAAGAATTAAGTCTTCAAATTTTATATATATTTTTTTTTTAATCTAACCATATTATTTTTTTGAGTGTATAATAATTTAAAGTATAGATTGTGTGTTCTTCTTTTAATTTTGTTTGCAAACAAAAGGTATTACAAAGTTTTGCAATTAAGATGAAATAAAAATGTTTATCTAAGATTTAAAAATTTAATTGAAATTGTTTTGAAAAGGATTAATTAGTGCGGCGGCACTAATTTTAAAGTAATGAAAATGTTTGTCTTTTTGTTGAAATAGGAATATCTTTTTTTTTAATTCATTAAAAAAACTCATAATTTCTCTGTTAACGCAAGAGAATTGCTTCTTATTGGAAATTTTAATATTATAATGAAATACGTAATTTATGATTGTCATAATATCCTCAAGGATTTTGTAACAATTCACGCTTTAATATTTATGATATGAAATATTAACAAATTTGAAGCGAATGCTTAATAAAATAGGGGAAAGAATGAAAACTGACAAGCGTTAAATTAAAAATGACTTTCAAGATTCTAAATTTGTTTTTACAAGCAAATGATTATGGAAAATTTCCTTTAACAGAAGCTTAGTTTCATGCAAATACTTTATCAAATATTCAAGAATATGAAAAATTGTTACTTATAGAATTTATCATATTTTGGATTATTTTTTAATTAAACAAAATTAACTTAAACTAAAGATTCAGACCTATTTCACAATAATGAAAGAAAATAGTTTTAGCGCCTAAAATAATGCTAAAATATGTTGTCATAATTTAATTTCTTAAAGAAATAAAAAGCTTTTGCTATACTAGGAAAACTATACAGATTCGCATGTGTACGTATGTGTAAATAAGTAACAACACAAATATTTTGCTTGCCTGGAAAATTAAAGTGTCTGTTTCGCGATATCAAAAGAAAACTTTCGACTTACAATATATATTGCAAACCGAAACAAATTTTCATATTTTAGTTTTTATTTCTAATATGAATTTTCTGTCCACTGTCCAAAACTTTCTTTCAATGCCGTGAAACAGACCATAATTTACAAAAATGTGCAGAGAAAATTGTAAAAATGAAAAATTTTTGGGCATACTTTTAGGAGCGAAAAGATAATATTTTCACATGGGCTTCCTTTTCACAATGTACAATTAAAAGCAAGCAGAGACTTTAAAACATCAAGTTTTTTATGAAGAACTAGGAGTTAAAGTTTACGTTAACTCTTAATCATACATTGTGAAAAGGCGTTTTAATCAAATAATTTATTTATTATATTTATTTATTTTTACTTCTAATTTATCAGTTAAAAAAATTATACTGATCTTATTAAAACGAAGAAAATCTTAAAAAGCAAAGCCATATTTAATAATAATTCTACTGCAAGTCAAAATGTAAATAATATATTTTATTTCTTCAAATAAAAAATATTCAAATAAATATTAAAATGAAGTACACATAATAAAAAAAATGCCGCCAAATGGTCGAAAATTTTTCTAAAATTGCTTCAAAATCATTTTATTTTTTTTATGAATATGGGGGTAAATATTTAATTATACAATTTTTTTTTCAAAATTATTAAAAACAATTCTTTTGCATATAAGAACCCTAAAAAATATATATTTTTCTAACAACTTGTTAAACTTTCATAAAACTGTTTCCAAACAGTCTTTTTTTAAATGAATGGCGAAGCAAAATCGTTTTTTGATTTTTTAATAAAAATACTTTATGACAAGAGTGCTGAAGCCATCTTAGACCAACAAAAGCTTTACTATTTACATTAAAAACCATGAGAAAGATTAAATATCATATTTAATATTTATATGCCCGACATAACAGAGCCGAAACAAAAATCAGGAAGTATGCAAATTTTAGAGAACAGGAGACGTGGAAATATAAAAAAACGCATCATTATGAACAACAATACATAGCAAAATACCCAAGAGATTTAAACACATGCCAACCTAAAACAAAAAAATATTTTTTTATAAAGAAGTACAGGATCTACACAAACATACTTGGAGAACACTGTGGTAATAAATAACAAAAATTGCTATTATAAATTTATAGACAACTCGAGAAGATTTTGAAGTAGCATTTTAAAATGCATGCTACACGGTTCTCTATAGCTCTCGCCAACAAGCCAATATAGTTTGACTCATCCAGCAAGGAAATACCTTATAAAAAAATTGCCTTTTTCACTATAAATACTGGATAAAATAAAGCCATCACAATTTTCTTTATTTGTTTTGTTTGTTTACACTGCAAAAAATTAGAAACCTTTGTGATTGCTTGACACACATAACTTTAATATCCTGTACTGCATTATAACTTAAGTCGTCTTCTAGCATCTTATAGGCTTTGCAGATAATGATTTATTGCCATTGACTTTCTCCCATGAAAATATTTTTTTAATTGATTTTCCATCATACCTGCTCAAATTTTATTGATAAATGCAGCACTTTCAGCTATGCGCCATCTTCTCTTCAATATAATTAAATTTGGCTTATCGCAAGAAGAAAATCATTCCAAATTAAAAGAAACTCCATCGAAAACAAATACATCACTCAATTTTTTGCTTACAAGATGAATTTTTTTTATCAATGTTTATTTTTTACATCCCACTGTTCATCATAAAGTCTTTCTTACTCTTACTTGAAATACAAATGACAAAAGCAGGAAAAAATAAGTAAAAACAACAGGAAACAAATAAACAAAATTAACAAACAAAAAAAATATATGAAAAAATAAGCAAATTAAATTAAAGAAAAACAGCCAGTATAAACGGAGATTTGTACAACACAAGTCTAGCAATAAAGTTGAAATATTTACTGTGTTAATTAAAAACCAAATGATGGCGCTCGAAAGCCCGACTTCAATCTCTTATATATCCTTTTTTTTAGCAAAAACTAAATTTTAGCTGCCTTTATTATGATGATAAACTAAAACTTTCTAAGTATTTCTAAAGCTATGCGTTTTAACTCTGTTGCAAATTTTATTTCATTCGGTGCAAATATATGAATAACTTCCATATATCCTTTTTCTCAAAAGAAAAATTTTAACTATATTTTTGATTATTAAGCGCTTAAAATTTATAAATGTTTCTGAAATTATGCGTTTTAGCTGTGTGGAAAATTTAGCTTCACTGGTGTGCAAGAACATAGGTACCTCCCATATATCCTTTTTCTCTAAGTTTGATTTAAGCTGTATTTATGATTATAATGCACAAAAATGTAACAAATGTTTTTTAAATTTTGCACTTAAGCCCTTTTATATATTTTGTTTTATTCAGGGCAAGGTCATCATAAACTCCCATTTATCCTTTTTCCCAAAAACTAAATTTTAGCTGCATTTATAATTAAAAAACTATATTAAGTACTTGCAAAATTATGCGGTAAAGTTCAGTAGCAAATTTTATGTTATTCCGCGCAAGGATATGGGTACCTCCCATATATCCTTTTTTTCATAATCTAAATTTTAACTATATATGTATGTATGTGATTCTAATGCACTAAAAATTTATAAATATTTCTTGATATATGGGATTAAGCTCTGTTGTGGATTTTTTTTCATTCCGTCCAAGAACATGAATACCTCCCATATATAATTTTTTTCAAAAACTTGATATCAGCTGCATTTATGATAACAATGCGCTAAAAATTTATAAATGTTTCTAAAATTATGCGTTTTAGCCCTGTTGTAAATTTTCAATAGGTGCAAGGACATGTGTACCTCCCATATATCCTTATGCTCAAAAACTAAATCTTAGCTGCATTTATGATTAGAATTCATTAAAAAATTAACAAATATTTGTAAGACTAGTCGTTATAGCTTTCTTGTGAAATTTGATTCATTCGGTGAAAGGCCATGCTCACCTCCCATATATCCTTTTGCTCAAAAGTTAAATTTAAGTTGTATCTATGTTTAAAAACTATTTTAAAAATTTTGCGGTTTAGCTAAGTTGCGAATTTAGTTTCATTCGGTGCGAGGATATGCTCACCTCCTATATAGCCCTTTTCTAAAAAAACTAAATTTAAGCTGCATTTATGATTATAATGCACTCAAACTAAAAAAAAATATTTGTAAAATTATGTACTTTAGCTTTGTTACAAATGTTGGTTCACTTGCTGCACGGAAATTTGTACTTCCCATATATCCTTTTCATCAAAAACTAAATTTTTTGACTAGAATTCAATAACTAATAAATAATTTTCAAATTATGCGTTTTAGCTCTGTTAAAAAATAAAGTTTCATTTGGCTCAAGGATCTCCCACATATCCTTTTGCTCAACAAGCTATTTTAGCTTTATGACATATCTCGTTTTATTTGTTCAAAATTTCATAGAATCCTCTAAATTCGAACTAAAACTTCGAGCGATCATTAATATTAAAAATAAAAATAAATTTGAGTTTTTTTTTTGTTTTTATTATAAGTATTTGATCGAATGTATGGATTGCATTTAGAGCAACAGACCTTTAATATTTTTTATCAGTATTAAAATATTGTATTTTAAAAAAATTTGCAGGGAAGTCAATCAATTATCGTCATAAATTTTGTGGTTGATCCAGAGCAACAACGTCTTTAATTTGTTAAAATCACTAATTCTCAAATAATAAACAGGAATTAACTTGCCGACAATTTCCATTTCCTTAAAAGTAACTGCAAGCAAAATAAACCGACAGAATATAACAAACCGAAAGCAAAGAGAAATAAATTTATTTTCTATTCGATAAAAGAAAAAAATTGAATTCTCAGCATGGTTGAGCTAATAGAAATTTATAAAAAATATTGTATAAAAAAAGAGAAAATACTGAAATTCTTTATACAAGTATTTATTGAGTTTTTGGTAAATTTTCTAAATAACTTGGCACGAACACACATAAACACACACACATACATTTCAAACATCCTCTTCCAGCTTAATAAGAAAAATTCCCTTTTTCTTTTGATATTTTATTAACAGTTCTCTGTGGTTCTGTTTTCAGTTTAAGTAAGTATGTCTTCCTTCCAAGGCCAAATCCATATAGCGGAGTAATTGCTAAAGAATGTGGCCTTAAACTTTGTTTTAATAACCAATTTATTGCTGTTCAGTAATTTTTATGATTTTCTTAACACAAAGAAAATTTATATATATATGTATGTATAAGAATATTTATGTAATGGAATATAAAAAATTAACAAGTACTTGGAGAAAGTATTTAGCTAAAAAAATTTCTATAACGATTTTGGAAAAGAAGAATGAGTAAAACAGCAGACTAACACTTTCTCACATAAAAGTATTTTATTCCATTTTATCACTGAAAACATTTTTTTGAATAAGGAAATAAATGAAGTTTGCTTCAAAGCAGGCAAATTTATGCCCTAATTCTGTTCGACGATTGTATCGTCTTGTCTATGGACGAAAAATAAGCCGCAGTTGTGATTCTTTAATACAATTATTATTTATTGTCTATGCTAGAAGGTTCGTGAGCAAATTGAAATGCAATGAATCAAACCAATTCACATATTCCATTTGCAATAAAGTTTCGTATATAAGACAGACATCTACATCAACTGACACCACACACAGTGGACCAAAACACAGAAGAACGCTGATGAGGAAGGTTTAGTGCCCTTCGAAAACGGCTGGCTGTTCCGTTCAGCTATGTGTTGTTGTCAGAATATTTACAACTAACTTTGATGTTATTTGTTCATTAATAATTATCACATGTAATTTGGCTTAAAAAGCGTTACGAACATTAGCCTATTCAATTCATAAGAATATGGAAGTCAATAAGCATAGTTATACTTGACAGACTGTATGTCGGACAAAATTATTCATTAAATATCTTTTATATTTCTGTACGTGCTGGAATGTTATAAGGCAGGCAAGCCCATGGAAAAAATATATGAAACAAAAATTAGTAGAGAAGATAACTAATAGAAATTGACACGACAATAGCCAAAGGGCGGTATAGAAATAAGAAATCTATTAAGACAATATTTACATTTTTATTATCAGACACATTTATATTTTCAAACTCTTTTACGTACTTGGACAGGCAGTCTGGCGCTGTTAATGTTAATGTTTCTTTGCAGCTTTTCTGCACGTTTTTCTTTTTGATACTTTTGCGCAACAATTTTTTTTTTTAAATATTGTTTATACAGTAATTAACCTTAAACAATAGCCCGCGGCAGGATAAAAAACAAAGCAAAAATCTAAATTCTATACTAAGCTTTATTTTTGGCATAAAAATTTCAGCTCGTTTGAGCAGAAAAATCAAATCAAATGCTACAAAAAAAAATTTTTAAAAATAATAAAACAAAAATTCAATCAATGTTTTAGAAGAAATGATAAATGACTGAAGGGTTTTATAATTTAATTGAGCGTATTTACAAGGGATTTATGCTTTGGAGTAGAGAAAGTTTGAGTGGCGGAAATTTTGTACCGCAGGCCAGGGAAAGGAGTATTAATAAATGTAATTTTTATTTATTGAAATGTTTACACTTCAATGTTGTAAAAGAGAAAGAGAAAAGTTTAAACAAAGAAAGTCAAATGATTATAAATAAGTATCAAAAGTTGATTGTAAGCTTCCAATTAAAATAGAGAGAGATAGACAAGGGTGCTGATGAAGTGCGTGGCTGCACAGAGAAATTTCGGTATTTCCTCCAGCCAACAAAAGTCAAGTTCAATTGTTCTTCTGTTCTTTGGAAACTCACATTAATTAATAAGAATTGAAAGTACTGAACTTAAGCCCGATTATGAAATTATTTCTTACAAAATATTTTTACTTTATTTTAATCAGAATTATTTCTTAATCAGGCTTAAGTTCAGTAATTTCAATTCTTACCGAATGAAATATTTTTATTAATTAATGTAATAAAAACTAGACTTTATTAGCTGGAGAAAATACTGATATTTTTCATTCGATAAGAATTGAAATTACTGAACTTAAGCCTGATTAAGAAATTATTTCTCATTAAAATTCAATGCCGTTAAATTTTTACTTTATGATAATATTTTTAAAATTAATTCGAATTCATTAAAAAGAATCGCCCAAAGTTAAGTTCTGACTATATGTGACGCACAAAATAGAGAGGGACCTAAGGGTAAAAACCGGTTTTGTTCAGGAGAGCCATTTTAAAGATTTAAATACGTGTATCTTTGGTGTACCATCACTGAGCGTATTGGTATTGGTCTCATTTGAAAGCGACACATCTCATGACGTCAGGAACGTGATGGTCAACCTTGAAAACGCTCGTAGGTCGTCCCTACCTCTTGTTTTGTGTAGTTGGTTTTTACTGTTTTCTACCTAGCGCGCTGTTTCCATGAAAATTTCTGAAATTATTAATTGTGAATTATAATAAATACTCATTTATAATTCTTTTAAATCGTGAATATCACTCTGTTAGTACGAAAATTTTTTCACATAACCTTAGAATCGTCGACTTCAATTTCATAAAACGCGGATATCTCTGGGAGGGAACACTTTTGGGGCATTGGATCGGTCTCATTCGATGCTCAGATGTTGTCCACATAAAAAAAAGTGAAAATTGATTTTTTTTTACCCCTAGGTCCCTTTCTCTATCGATGTCACATATTCATTTTATGAGGCAGTAAAATCTATAATGAAATCTTGACGGCGACGTGTCGTGACGTGGCGGTGGCTGTTAAACACAAACAAAATGACTCAGCTTGTTAAAATATTGACAGGAATCAACTGACAGTTGCCTGTTGACAGAGACAGTCTTGGTGTTATTGGTTCCTTACACCAAAGGTGATAAAGAACTCTATTGTTTTCACTACGATATCCGTCTGTCTTTCTGTCTGTTTGTCTGTCTGTCTGTCACAGGCTGTTTTCTCCAGAACCGCAAAAAAATCTTCAAAGAATATGCAAACATTTGGCCGCTATAATAACAAATGTATGACAGTTAAAAATTAGAGGATGTTCTAAAGCGAGCAACGAAAAATATTGAAATTGTAATTTAATACATAGACTACAATTGTCTAAGACACTTGAAATTTTCAACGTTAGTGTATTTTTATGCAGGCTACACCAATTAACACTGAAATAAAAAAAAAAACAAAATTAGATGGTAATCCATCAGTTAATGCAATTATAGCTATGCTATTTATTTCACACCGTGATTTTCCTAACAAAAATAATCATTAATATTACAGTTATAAATTTGTTTTTGATTTGATTTACACTTAGTTCAACGTTTCTACAGTTTTTGTATACTTTCAAAAAAAATTGGATTTTTCGAGGTCCTTAAAATAGGCATTTGTTAAGTCAATAATTTCATTGTTGGAGTTAAATCCCTTTCCACCGAGCCTTTTCTTTAGGTTTGGAAATAGTGAGTAGTCACTAGGGGCTAAATCCAGGGAATATGGCGGATGGGGTACCAATTCGTAGCTCAAATTATAGAGTTTTGCCATTGCGTGTGCACACGTGTACAGTCGTACATTATCTTGATGAAAAAGTACTTTTTTCTTGGCCATATGGGGTCGTTTTGTTTTTAAATCCTCATTAAATCGGTCTAATAACTTTGCGAAATATTCGCTGCTTATTGTTTTTCCTTTTTGAAGGTGGATTATCCCCCGTGCATTCCAAAAAAACTGTTGCCATCACCTTATTGGCCGACAAACTCACCTTGGCCTTCTTCGAAGCAGATTTAGACTGCTGCTTGGTCTCCGGAGTACAGTAATGGCTTCATGTTTCATCCACAGTTATAAAACGCCACAAACACTCATTCTGATTGCTGTAAAACAACTCCAAACAAACCTTTGAAGTTATCACAAGTTTACGTTTATGGTCAATTGAGAGCAAACGCGGCACCCATCTTGCAGTCAACTTTCATAAACCCAGCTAATCATTGAAATGCGAAAGCATACTGCCATATGAAATGCCTATGGCATTAATAATCGAACGCACTTTTACTCATCGATCAGCCAACACCATATCGTGGATTTTTTTTGACATTTTCGTGTGTACTGACCTCAATTGGCCGTCCAGAACGTTCAGCGTCATTTCTGTTTGCAGAGTCCCCATAGTATTTATCAAGCTTTTCCTAGGTTTGATTGACGGTTTAATGAGCACATGGAATTCACTTTTTTCTATTTTCTTCTCAAAAGGCGAGGTAGTCTGTTATCAACGACTGCCAAGCACAAACTAAATGACACAGCTTGTTCAAAATTTAGACAGGAGTCAACTGACAGTTGCCTCTTTACAGAAGCAGTGTTGCCATTTCAATCAAGAGGCGGGAAATTTAAAAATACACTTAGATAGTGATCCACCCTCGTATAAAACCTCCGTAAGTTAGTGTCTATATCTGATAAATTATATCGTGATCGTTGCGAAAATCTATGTTTAAAAAATTACGACTAAAAACTATATTTAGTTTTTTATACTAAATCTGATATCTAGTAAACAGTTTTTAAATTATTTACTTTAATTACAAAAAGAAATCAAGGCATTCTGTTGTAAATCACAATGTTGGAAAATAAAATTTAAAACGAATTTGAATGTTTTTTATTTAAAATTTTTCATAAAAAAATTTTACTATAACGAATTTAAAATTCATTTTTTTTTTTATGTATACGGGGGTTTGTATTTTGTTTTTATAATTTAAATTTTTTCAATATAAAATTTCGTTACATTTTGCCAAATAAGGCCCTAAATTTAAACTAATGCACTTACCAAAAATTTAATACTTTTTATTGTTAAGGACAATAAGAGTTTCTTATTTATTTATGGACAACTTTAAGATATATTTTGCGACATTATTGAGCATTTGAAAAAACCTCCTGACAAATAAATCCTTAAAACAACAAGAAAACATAGAATAAAATAACAACTTTCCCTAAATAATCTTAAATTTTATTATAAAATTATCTATTAACAGAAATAAATATAGAAATAAATTTTTATTGCATACATATAAATATATATTTTATTATTATAGTCGTATATATACCAAAAAACACTTTTCTTTTATTTAATAATAACAGTAGAAAAAAAAATAAATTAATAAGTTTTGTTTTGCCTTTAACATAAAAAATTATTAATATTTTTATTGCTATAAAATATATACAACTTAATATTGGAAACAAAAGGCGAGAATATTTTTTGTATCCTTTTTTTCATCTCCAAACAATGTGATAAGAAATAAAATCCTTTTTGTATCCCAAGAGAAAAAAAACTAAAGAAAATAAATATTGTTTTGGTCACCTGCCCCAGGCAAACGTCGCAGCTCAGGGAAACAGGTAAATTTTATTTAAAACAAATACATTTGTTATTATATCGATCCTTCTTTACGATTTTATCGTAAAGGACAAAAATTAAAGGTTTTTTTAACTATTTAAATATGTTTTACATACGTAAATTGTAGCTTACGATAAAATCATATAGCCCGTATCTTAAAAGTTAACAATAATTTTTTATGGCGTTTTGATAATTGTAGAGTATGGGCAGGTCCATAAAATTTTAATTTCAATAAAAAAAGTATATTTTTGATTATATGTCGCTTACGATAAAATCGAAAATAAGGCTCAATGTTTAACAACAAGAATTTCTTTTATCTTTGGACAACGTCTCAGGTACACCGAAAGAATTTTGCTTCATAAGTCCAATGAAACAATTTCATTAAAATTTTTTCACAAATCCAACGAAAATTTCATGAATATTGTGAAAGAATTTCATTGGAATTGCTTCGTTGGTATTCTGGTTTCGTAAGAATATTTTATTGGATTTGTGACAACAATATTTTCTAATTATTAAGATACCCCTTTACATTTAAGTTATTTCATTCTTTTCATGAAATTTTTTTATTGTTTCGATGAAGTTATAGCACTGCATTAATTACACTGTTAAATGAATTTGATGAAGTTTTCAGTAAAATAATTTTGACGAAACTGGTTTCGTTAATGCAACGAACCATGACGTTGGTTGAATTTTAATGAATTTTTCATTAGATTAATGTCGAAATTCATAGAATTTATGCTGAAAATTCTTTCAGTGTACTTCAGCTCTTTAATGGTTTAAAGTTGGTCTCTGATTTTAAAAATCTCTACTTGTTGCCATCTTATCTTACAATGAAAAACTATACACTTGTGTCTGATATTGCCCTACAGTTTGAAAATAGATAAATTTTAATGGAACAATTTTTGACTTTAGTATAAATTAAATATGCCTTTGTATTTAATATAACATTTAAACTGAAGTGTTGTAATACATTGTCAGTATTCTCTCTAACCTAAAAGTAAAACTATAGTTTTATAAAATTTTAAACTTTTGAAAAACCTCAGTAACTAACATAACGAACATTTTGTTTCTGTACTAAGCTTCATTGATACTATTGATTATTTTGAGAGGACTTAAAACAAAGTTTTCCCTTAAATGTTGTTTAATCCCACAACAGGACTTTTAACAATTACAAACAATTTTTATGTCCTAATTCATTTTTGTAGTAAATAGTTTTGTCTTCTCTCAATATCAAGGTTTACTAACAAACACACTTTGCCACAAAATGAAATAAAAACTTTTTCCCACCCCATTTGCTTTACACTCGCCCCAAATGTGCTCGATATAACAGCCAGGCAAAATACAAATGAAATCGATATTTTAAAAAGATTCAAGTACAAAGTGCCTAAAGTTGACAGCATGATGTTGATGATGATGTTCATGGTGATGATGATGATGATGATGATGATGGTAATAATGATGTCTTAGTTTATGTTACAACCATGAAATGGAACATTTGCTTGCAACTCCTGCATAGATACTCGCATATCACAAAAAAATATAAAATATGTATTATCACAGCTACTGTAACAACAATATTATTTCTTTTTTTTTAATTTTCTGTTAGGTTAAGAAACAAAATCTTAGGTGAAATATTTGGAGCTGCTGGTGTGAAACAACATGAAATAATTTAAAGTTTTAAAAGGCAAAAATTTAAATATTGCAACCCAGTGGCTGTTTCTTTTAGTGTCATACATCTAGCATGTGCTAGATTCAAACGTGTGAGCTCGAATCCTCAATTTTTACAGACTATTATTTATGCCTAAAAATATTCGGCCAATTCAATCAACCCTTAGAAAAGAAAACTAAAATAAGAAAATGTTTGAGGTGTGTCCAGACTGTTGGGGGGGGGGAGGGGGGCGCTGGTATGCTGGGGTATGCTCGGACTAGGGCTGGACATCTTAAAATGGATTCAATTCCATTTCCGAACAGAATTCAACTCTGTGACATGGCCTATTAAATTGTTTATCTAATTTTTCGAACTTTTTTGGCTGTTCAAGAAAACAATTTCTTTTAAAGCTCAATCAAATATGTAGCTTCATTGTCTAAAAATATTTTTCAGTAGTTAAAGATAGTATGTATTATCTTAGTATATATAACTTGGCTTTAGAAATATTTAATTAATCAATTGTGCTTTGATTTCTTTAAGCAAATTGCAGCCTAAAACTTTAATTCTAAATAGAAAACTTACATGACAAAACATTTGCTGGGAGACTGCAAAATGTCTCCCTATTTTGTACAACTGCATTTCCTGCCAAGATTAGAGTGTTTGAATGTACTTTAGTACAGGGGTTTTTTGCTGTCACATATTGACTTTAGTATAAGTAATTGTAAAACTTTGAGTTTTTGTTCTTTTTTTACATATTGAAAATATGTTTTGAGACTTTTTTTTTGTCACTTTATACCATATTTTTTTTTTTAGAAATTTTACAAGGCTTTTAACTTAAGCAGACTATAATAAATCAAGTTAGATCTTAATGCAGTTGAAATTTAAGAAATCATAAGAAAAAAATACAAACCAGAAACAAATTCAATTAAGACTTTAGTCATCACATTCCTTGTTTATATTGGCAATTGAAACAAAAAGATTCATGATGAACGTATAAAAATGAACGATCATAAGACTTGAAATGGAGAGACGTTCGAATTTTTGCAAGATATGGGAAAGAGAATTGGCGTAAAAAAACGATAACATAGAAAAAAAACTATTTCGTTAATCAACATCTTTACTTGTAAAAAACAATTCAAAAATCAATTAAAAATTTAAGTTTAATTGTGTCAATTCAACTTTTTAATTGATTAAATTTCCAAAATAGTTTAATTTACTCAATTACATTTTTAGTCAAACGTTTAATCAGTGAAATTTTTATAACAATATTTTAGTGGCTCAATAAAATTTGTAATTGATTATTTCTGCAGCACTAAGGAAAGAGTGCTTAAGTCATAGTCTAATTTTTTGTAGGATAAGTGATCTTTTAAATTTTTGAGTCAGTTTTCAGAAATTTATTTCTTTTGCGGTCAAATTGGAAAATTTGGAATTGTTCTACACCGAAAATATTTTGCTTCATAAGTCCAATGAAACAATTTCATTAAAATTTTTTCACAAATCTAATGATAATTTCACAAATCCAATGAAAATTTCATGAATATTGTGAAAGCATTTGATTAGAATTGCTTCGTTTTTATTCTGGTTTCGTAAGAATATTTTATTGGATTTATGACAACAATATTTTCTAATTATTAAGATACGTCTTTTTATTTAAGTTATTTCATTCTTTTTATGAAATTATTTTATTGTTTCGATGAAGTTATAGCACTGCATTAATTACACTGTTAAATAAATTTGATGAAGTTTTCAGTAAAATAATTTTGACGAAACTGGTTTCGTTAATGCAACGAACCATGACGTTGGTTGAATTTTAATGAATTTTTCATTAGATTAATGTCGAAATTCATAGAATTTATGCTGAAAATTCTTTCAGTGTACTTCAGCTCTTTAATGGTTTAAAGTTGGTCTCTGATTTTAAAAATCTCTACTTGTTGCCATCTTATCTTACAATGAAAAACTATACACTTGTGTCTGATATTGCCCTACAGTTTGAAAATAGATAAATTTTAATGGAACAATTTTTGACTTTAGTATAAATTAAATATGCCTTTGTATTTAATATAACATTTAAACTGAAGTGTTGTAATACATTGTCAGTATTCTCTCTAACCTAAAAGTAAAACTATAGTTTTATAAAATTTTAAACTTTTGAAAAACCTCAGTAACTAACATAACGAACATTTTGTTTCTGTACTAAACTTCATTGATACTATTGATTATTTTAAGAGGACTTAAAACAAAGTTTTCCCTTAAATGTTGTTTAATCCCACAACAGGACTTTTAACAATTACAAACAATTTTTATGTCCTAATTCATTTTTGTAGTAAATAGTTTTGTCTTCTCTCGATGTCAAGGTTTACTAACAAACACACTTTGCCACAAAATGAAATAAAAACTTTTTCCCACCCCATTTGCTTTACACTCGCCCCAAATGTGCTCGATATAACAGCCAGGCAAAATACAAATGAAATCGATATTTTAAAAATATTCAAGTACAAAGTGCCTAAAGTTGACAGCATGATGTTGATGATGATGTTCATGGTGATGATGATGATGATGATGATGGTAATAATGATGTCTTAGTTTATGTTACAACCATGACTTTTGCAGCAAATCCCTAGGAGACGGCAAAATTGTAACCATTATAAAAAAGGCCAGTCAGTCAGGCTTGTAAATGGATTTTGCAGAGAAATGGAACATTTGCTTGCAACTCCTGCATAGATACTCGCATATCACAAAAAAATATAAAATATGTATTATCACAGCTACTGTAACAATAATATTATTTCTTTTTTTTTAATTTTCTGTTAGGTTAAGAAACAAAATCTTAGGTGAAATACTTGGAGCTGCTGGTGTGAAACAACATGAAATAATTTAAAGTTTTAAAAGGCAAAAATTTAAATATTGCAATCCAGTGGCTGTTTCTTTTAGTGTCATACATCTAGCATGTGCTAGATTCAAACGTGTGAGCTCGAATCCTCAATTTTTACAGACTATTATTTATGCCTAAAAATATTCGGCCAGTTCAATCTTTAGAAAAGAAAAGTAAAATAATGAAATTTTTGAGGTGTGTCCTGAGGTATGCTGGGGAATGCTCGGACTATGGCTGGACATCTTGAGGTGGACTCAATTCCATTTCCGAATGGAATTGAACCCTGTGACATGGCCTATTAAATTGTTTATCTAATTTTTCGAACTTTTTTGGCTGTTCAAGGAAACAATTTCTTTTAAAGCTCAATCAAATATGTAGCTTCATTGTCTAAAAATATTTTTCAGTAGTTAAAGATAGTATGTATTATCTTAGTATATATAACTTGGCTTTAGAAATATTTAATTAATCAATTGTGTTTTGATTTCTTTAAGCAAATTGCAGCCTAAAACTTTAATTCTAAATAGAAAACTTACATGACAAAACATTTGCTGGGAGACTGCAAAATGTCTCCCTATTTTGTACAACTACATTTCCTGCCAAGATTAGAGTGTTTGAATGTACTTTAGTACAGGGGTTTTTTGCTGTCACATATTGACTTTAGTATAAGTAATTGTAAAACTTTGAGTTTTTGTTCTTTTTTTACATATTGAAAATATGTTTTGGGACTTTTTTTATCACTTTATACCATATTTCTTTTTAGAAATTGTACAAGGCTTTTAACTTAAGCAGACTATAATAAATCAAGTTAGATCTTAATGCAGTTGAAATTTAAGAAATCATAAGAAAAAAATACAAACCAGAAACAAATTCAATTAAGACTTTAGTCATCACATTCCTTGTTTATATTGGCAATTGAAACAAAAAGATTCATGATGAACGTATAAAAATGAACGATCATAAGACTTGAAATGGAGAGACGTTCGAATTTTTGCAAGATATGGGAAAGAGAATTGGCGTAAAAAAACGATAACATAGAAAAAAAACTATTTCGTTAATCAACATCTTTACTTGTAAAAAACAATTCAAAAATCAATTAAAAATTTAAGTTTAATTGTGTCAATTCAACTTTTTAATTGATTAAATTTCCAAAATAGTTTAATTTACTCAATTACATTTTTAGTCAAACGTTTAATCAGTGAAATTTTTATAACAATATTTTAGTGGCTCAATAAAATTTGTAATTGATTATTTCTGCAGCACTAAGGAAAGAGTGCTTAAGTCATAGTCTACTGTTTTGTAGGATAAGTGATCTTTTAAATTTTTGAGTCAGTTTTCAGAAATTTATTTCTTTTGCGGTCAAATTGGAAAATTTGGAATTGTTCTACACCGAAAATATTTTGCTTCATAAGTCCAATGAAACAATTTCATTAAAATTTTTTCACAAATCTAATGATAATTTCACAAATCCAATGAAAATTTCATGAATATTGTGAAAGCATTTCATTAGAATTTAAGTTATTTCATTCTTTTTATGAAATTATTTTATTGTTTCGAGGAAGTTATAGCACTGCATTAATTACACTGTTAAATAAATTTGATGAAGTTTTCAATAAAATAATTTTGACGAAACTGGTTTCATTAATCCAACGAAGCGTGACGTTGGTTGAATTTTAATGAAATTTTCATTAGATTAATGTCGAAATTCATAGAATTTAGGCCAAAAATTTTTTCAGAGTACACAATATTATAATTATTATTATTATTATTATTATTATTATTATTATTATTATTATTATTATTATTATTATTATTATTATTATTATTATTATTATTATTATTATTATTATTATTATTATTATTATTATTATTATTATTATTATTATTATTATTATTATTATTATTATTATTATTTATATTATTATATTATAATTTATTATTATTATTATTATTATTATTATTATTATTATTATTATTATTATTATTATTATTATTATTATTATTATTATTATTATTATTATTATTATTATTATTATTATTATTATATTCAGTTTTAAACATTCTTAAGTTTGGTCGAAGTTAAGCATTTATTCCACATGGGATTATAAGTCGAAAATAGATCCGCAGAACTTGCTGAAAAACTGCACACAACAATTAAGCTTGGGATACGATTTCGTACCCCAATATGGCAGATATTCTCCGTATTTAAGCCCTAGTGACTACTTCCTGTTCCCAAACTTAAAGAAATGGCTCGGTGGTAAGAGATTTAGCTCCAACGATAAAATTATTGACTAAACAAATGCATATTTTAAGAACTTCGAAAAATCCTACTTTTTGGAAAGGATCCAAAAAACTGTAGAAACGTTGAGCTAAGTCTATATGTTGAAAAATAAATTTTTGTTATGCAAAAACAACTGTGTGTCATTCAAGAAGTGACAAACTTATTGAACCGCCCTCCTATCTTAGCTTAAGCACTATTTTATTTCTGTCGCTAAATTCTAGTATTTTTTCAATTAAAGTTGTTATTTGTAGAAAACTCTTTCCCGTGAATAAAAAGTAGTATACTTTGTCTAAATTTGAGAAGAACTTTGGATTTGCTGTTTCTCTTAGCTACCCTGGTAGGATATAGATATTTGGGTGCATCAGTCCGGTGGTTGTGGTTTGTATTCTTACCAAAGACAATTTAGCCTGCATCACTTAAAGAAATTTTGTTTTTACTATGCGGTTTTAAACAGTATTAAAAAAAAGTCCTAGTGCTATTTCTCATATTTTTTTTTGACAGCCCAACTACAATCTGTTGCTTAAACTTCTGTTTCTTAAAATGCAAACATTCGTAGTCAAAGTTAAGGCAATAAACGGAAAGTTATGCACAACTTAGAACTTCAGAACGTCATTTTCGAACAGTTTTCGGTTTGACTGACTGCTGCTGCGCAATAAGTGCATCCTTAAAGCTAGATTTTATTGGATTAAGTTGAATTTCGAGCTTCGGTATATTTGAAGACATTTAATATAATTTAATGGCAAACATTTATGTGGAATATTTTAACCCTTTAATCGTTTTAGGGTTCTTAGTTTACAACTTCTTTTAAAAACTACTACAGATACTACAAATACAAAATACAAATTCTCTCTGTAATAACGCGATTCACTGGCCAATCGACTCGAAATGGATGTGCTATTAATATATAAGGTATTGAGGGAAATTATGAATAAAATTCCGCGAGAAATTTTTCCCGGTTAACAGTTCCAACTAATTGTATTAGAAAGTTTAAGGTTTTTAAGTTATAAACAATTTAATACATGTTTAGACCAACATTTATTGATTTTTCTTTTGCCAACAATAATAATAGCAAGTAATAAAGAAAACAAAAACTTCTAATTGGAAAAGTGAGACATTTCTCGCGGAATTTTATTCATAATTGCCCTGATTAGGTATTAAAATATACAAGCTTCGGGAATTGGTTCCCTGATTTCATTAGATTATACTCCATTTTATCGTTGCAGCAATGGTGTTAAAATAATATTAAAATAATAAATGCTCTGTTTTACTTATTGACCGTTTTAAAAAAATAGTTAATGGGTTCCATATAGAGAAAAGCTCCTCTAGCTTTAGTTAAAATGTTTGACAAAAAAAAATACATGCCAAATTGTGCATTAAAGTGCTCAACACTTTATTGCACTTTAAATTATACCCTATATTAAACTATAAAAAAGGCAGATATAAACATGATAAAATTTATATTTCCTCTGCCATAATTAGAGTTTAGAATAATGTGATTTAAAAAAAATCACTTTATTGTGTTTTTTTATCTAGTTTTTTTATAGTAAGGCTTTGCGATCTTAAGGTTGTTAAAATATGACTTTGGAAGCAGAAAAAGTGTTCTAATTAGAAAAAAGGATAATGAATCCTCAATGTGTTTAGAAATTTCTATTTCATATATGTTCCGATTTTTACTGCGGTTCAATATGGAGCCACACCATAACAAAGCTCGCACCCTACCGTGGCTCAAGTTTTCACTAAATAAATATCAAAGACCTTTACATGTTTCAGTAAAGCAGAGCCCTTGGATAGTAAAAAAAGGTTTAGGTTTTTTTTCCAAGAAGCCTGTATTTTGAACTGATTTTTAGTTAAATTATTGTCTATACTGCAGAATATTTTAATAAAGAAAAAATTTGTTTTTCTTTCTATTATAAATTTTTAATAATTGTTGCTATTAGTTTTATAAATTCTGTGGTAGGGTCTTTTTCATATCAAAGTATTAAGTGAATTTTTGAATTTAGTAATTTAATACAAAATAAATTTTTTTGGTCGGTATTTATTTGGATTAATAGGCTTAATTTATTAACCAAATTGAAATTGCACAATAGCCCTGAACAGGCATTACATCAAATTGAAAATAAACTTTGTGAAAGCAAGCTTAAGCGTGGAATTTTAATAACTTAGCATTCAGCGAAACGAAAAAGAAAAATCTATTTCGAAAGTATTTTTCTTCCGGCAAATTAATATAAACATAAGCAAGGCTTTCACTGTGTTAAACAAACAAAGTAAGTTATTTCCTTTGAAAAATAAAAGAGAAGCCAAAAAAAAAACAATTTTAGTTTATTCTTGTTCGCTTATTGTGCTGAAAATTTTTTTAATACTTGGGTAGAAGTTTTTTTTAAATTTCCAATAGATTTGATTACATAAATTGTTTCGAATGATTGAGTCTTGCTTAGAACACACAAAAATGGAAAATTTTTCCACTTGTTAACGTTAAAAATCCTGTTGATTAAACGTTTTTATTTTTGCTATACGCACACATTCTAATAAAAGCTACTACATGAATACTTACACATACACACATGCATGGGTACTTACATACATATAGACGAGCTTACTGTGAAATTATTGTTTGAGCATTTGGAGGTCATGTGAATAGGGCTGCCATAATTCACATAATTTCTATACTATTTATTTCTACTTATACAGAACTTGGACTATGACTTCATAGCGAGTTTTTAGCCAACTTCTAAAAATTTCAAATGGAAACTAATACCAGGAATTTTATTTTATCCTGGAATAAAGTCCTTCCGCTTTAAACAGATGGCGAGAAAAATTAAAAGTGAGAATTAATTTCAAAATATAGAAATCAACTATTTTGTTTCCAGTTAATTGTACCGACAAGCTCGAAAATAATTTTTTAAAATAAGGCAACAAGGAATAGGGAGAAACAGGACCGTTTTTCAGAACTACATTTCAAGGCACTCAGAAAATTAAAAACAAAATGGGAAACAATTTAGGGCTGCATACTTTATGCCACTGGAGTTTAATTACACTGTGCGACAGTAAAAAATCCACAAGCTCCTGACAGTAGAGGTTCGATAGTACTACTAAAAGGTAGTTTAGTCAGTTCTTACGATTTTGGTGGCCAATTTTTCTTATGGGCCTCCAAAGACTTCGAAAATCAGCTGTTAGGGTACCTAGACATGCTCAGATTGTATTAATATATTCACAAAATTAGTTCAACTTTACCGTAGGTACAACTTTTCTAAATATTGTTGGCAAAAGTTTAGGAGTCCCTTTAAGTTATTCTGGAAAAACTGAAAAAAAATTTTTTTCCTTAAGTTTTGCACAGATAAAGTACACGAAGAAATAATTTTTTTTTGGCATAAGATGTTAGCAAGATTTGCTCGGTAGACCCTTAGCTACATTATTGCTATATGTTGTTTAGCATTATAGCTAAATCTGAAATCTATTTTTTGAGGGTACACTGATTTTGGAAATCTTTGGAGGCCCCTAAAAAAAATTGGCCACCAAAATCGCCAAAGTGAGTATACAGTTTTACTACCGCTTAATAGTACTATCGAACTTATACAGTCAGGACCGTTTGTTTTTCCAAAAGTCTCAATTTTTTGCATAGTGTGATTTCTTTATGTTGATTCGTATCGGTCCTCTGCTTCTACAAGTAGCTTTATTATTTGATCGTAGGGCTTATCTTTGTTGTGTCGTGACCTCAGTACGGCAATTCCTCTTGGTGTTTTTCCGTTATTATAGCGGACATGCAAGACCTATAGCTTGTAGTTTTTAGGTATTTAGAACTGTATTTCGGCAGCATTTGACACAATCTTGCTTTGCAAGTTGTTTAAAGTCCTATTAGTTAACAGTTTAGCTAAATATTGAAGAAAACACCCCAAATGTCTAATGCATTTACATGCTATTAGGAATCAACGAAATGAATCATTTAAAAGAATAATATTTTCGACTAATTTCTTTATCTTCTCTTATATGCAGGACCTTGCTTTCAGTTCACATTTAATGCCAGTGGCTATTACGGCTTTATATAAATAAAATGTATTTAAAATTAAAAAAAAAATTATTTTCATTTACGTCCCTTTTCACAATGTATGGTTAAGAGTTAACTTGAGCTTTAACTGACAGTTCTTCATACAAAACTTGCAGATAAAGTCTCTGTTAACTTTTACCCATATATTGTGAAAAGGTACCTTAAAGTTTTATTAATATGGGAGTAAGCAATTTTATTTTAAATTGATTAATGCACTCATTTAAAAAATTAAAAATACAATAATAAAGATTTTTCGTTGATTATAAGAACTAATTATTTTTCTTATACTCAATGATAGGGATTTTTGAAATTTTTTTACAATTAAACTGTGAAAAATAAAGCAAAAATCATCGTAGAGAAAAGTCATTTACATTCGTCCCTTTACTTGAATTGTTTTGTAACTTAAAGTAGAAAATAAAAAATAAATATGTGGTTTTTTATGGTTTTAAGTCAGTTAACATTTTAACATTAAAAATTTAATGACAATTTCGTCAATTTCGAATTAAAAATAAGAAGACAGATTTTTAAAAATTTTCATTTGTTTTAGACAATAATTTTAGTTAATTTTACATAAAGAATTTTATAAGTGCAGGAAAATTTAAAGCTCTTTTGCTTTCATTCATATGAAAAGTTATCCAATGCTACAAAAAACGTAAACATTGTTTCGTTCGTTATTTTAATGAACGTACATATACATATTCCTATTCATTTTATAAAAACAGGCTATTAATCATGCAATCATTTAAAACGCTAAAAGTATGCTCTAATTTTCGAGTTACCGAATCAGTTTGAAGAAATAAATTCATGTATTAAATATATTAATCATACGCTCTGAGTTGCATCACGTTCTTTAAATATCCAATTAAGTATGCAACAGTATGAGTAAAAATTTTACGTATGAGTGATATTTGTTTTTATAAAATTAATTATTATTGATACGGAATTTTTTTTAAATGTAATACGTAGTAAAATATTGATAACTTGTAAACTACTAAATGGATTTCAGTGCAATTTGATTTATTCATTGAGAAGATTTTAGGCTTTAATAATATATAAAACAAAGAAAACTGTTTAAAGAGCAGTGGACACTATATAGAAAGTTTAAACTTTTTATCTATAGTTAATACATATTTTATTTGTTCAGTAAAACAGCAATTGATTTCTAAAACCATAATAGTTATTCCTAGATTTTTTTTATCCAATTCTAATAATAAAAAGTATTATTCAATGTTGGCAGCACAGCGCACATTACGAATATTGATTTTGATGAATTTCAAAAATGCTTATACATATTTGGTTCTATTGTTTGTTTTCCCATCTGATTATGACCACATCAATTAGTTTTAGCTTTGTGCTCATAATTTTATTAAACGTTGCTAATGCAACTTCTGTTATAACTCTACAATAATGGGCTTAATAATTCGTTGATAGTGATAAAAAAATCATGAAGCCAAAGCAAATGGAATTTCATTATGAAATATTTACTTTATTAAATTCTTTGCAGAGAAAAAGAAGAAACATTTCCAATAGAGATAAAAAAAACATATTATGCCCTTTTAATTTGCTTAATTTGATTTGGATTTAAATTATCATGCATACCTGGTGTAGCTATGTATGTTAAGTTGCGAGGTAATTTTTTCCCCTTAACCTGAAAATGAAATAGAAATGTTTTGCTATTAATAGTTAATTGAGTTATTTGTATTATAGTTTTGACAGAAAAAAGTATGTCATGAATTCTTTAGTGTTACAAAATAAATATAAAATAAAAATATTTTTTTATAGATTTAATTAAATTTTTTTAATCAAATTAAAGCTATTAAATTTTTTTAATCAAATTAAAGAATTAAGTATGTTTATTTATTGCGAATTTTTAAATGTAAAAATCGTCCTGCAAACTAAATTTGTATACATTCCTTATATTCTTGACGTGTTTAATACTAAAGCAAATCAAATTTCGATTATTTTCTGTGGCGCCTAGTGCAGTCTGTGGGTTGTGCTGATAAACTAGCATTAATTGATGCCTTGGAGGACAACATTGTTCCGGTTATTCTTGACAATGCTGGAAAAAGTGTACCAAAATTGGATGTCTACAAATAGGGAAAAATAGGCACAAAAAAAAGGCTTGAAAAACCAATATATATTTTCTAGTACGTTACCACTGTCTTTAAGAAACTAGGTAATAGAAAAAAAATTAATTACACATTTGATATGAAGGGATAATAACAAGGAGCATTACGAACGATTGATCAAGTGTCAATTGACTTTAATATACTAAAACTACAGTTTAAGTTGCTTCAACATCCAAAAAAAAAACAAGAAACTACAATAAGAATACTGGCAGCCAGATGTATACTGAAATAAAAAAATAATGTACAAATAAACATGCAAGCACATATGCTGGCAATTTACATAAATGTTTAATTTCATATATAAGCATACCTACATATACATATATGAGTACAAGCAAATCTCGGTAAAGCGAACGATATAATCAGGCATGTGATGTAAATCCTTTTCGATTTAAAAAAGAAGCGATGAAGCACATACATACATATTTATTTCGATTTTTTATTCTTTTACATTTTTCTCTGCTTTAGATTTTGTTTTATTTTCCTTACAAGCAAACAGTGCTGAAGTTTTCTTTTCTGATATGATTTTGATTATCTTTTGTAACTTATTTCTTCCACTATATAAGAGAGTCAATGTTGAAAAGTTTAATGTTCGTTATATTGGATTTAAGCTGGAGCCAGATACGTTATACCCAGACTTGTCTGTAAAAAGGCTTTAGTTTAAATAAATTGTCAAGGACACAAGTTTTCTCTTTTCATCATTTAGGTGCATGCATGTTGCTTGCTGTTGCTAACAATGACAACAACAATAATAACATCAACAACCTACATACTTCTACTTTCGTCGCTAACTTCTACCTAAGCTCTAGCTTTACCTTTCGTCTGAATAAGATATTTTAATTACTTAACTCTGCATTATTTCTTATATATTTTTTTAGGCAGTTGGCTTCATAAGAGGAGGTAGTTGTTCAAGAAAACATGTAGGCAACTGTTAGTTGCTTAAGTAAAGTTGTTGTTTAATGTGGGTTTAAGTGTGCGTGTATGTGTGTTTTCCTTAAGTTTCCATGCTTACATCTTCCTTGCCACAATCTTATATAAAAAAAGAAAGAAAACCACTATAAACCAGCTTAAATAAATCTTTTTCAGTATTAAAGCAAAACAAGTAAAATATTTAAGCAAGCAGGCAAAAAATATACAAAAGCTAGATTGCTTTTAAACACCCTTATGTCGCCTTTAAGTAAAAGAAAAACTCTCTCATGTTGATTTTTGCAAAAAAAAAAATTAAACAAGGAAACACTTACGTTTTTGTTAGGGTATGTATGTATGTATGTAACTGAGTGTAAGAATTTGTGTTTGTGTTAATAGAAGGAGTGTGTAAGTAAGTAAGTTCTTAAAACAAAAATACAGTCGTACACGCCTTAGCATAGTTATTAGAAATTTTAAGTTGTTATATCATACACATATTGTTGTTGTTGTTGTTACTTCTTAACTTTAGTCAGCAGATGTGAGATATTGTCGAATTAAAATTATGTCAAATACATCTCACAAGTTTAGTTACATTTACATTTAAATTAGATTATAAACTTTAGTTATTTACTTTAGTTTATATTTATTTGCAAAGATATAAAATTTTTACCAATGACATGTTGTTTTTAGAATATGCAGAAAATGTTGCTCGTAAATAAATTAAAGTTTAATATGTATTTTATATTAGGGTCTGCAAATATTAAAGCAAGTTTAGCCAGTTTTAGGCAAGAGCTTTGCGATATTTAATTTTTTTAAAAGAAATTCTGTAGAATTAGTAACAATTTCCTGTTGGCAACATTGAAAATAAAATTTATTTTTTTATATTATAATCAATTTAATATAATCATGACTTGCAAACCTTAAAGAAAATAATTTTTGAAAATTAATTATGTTATAATGTACCATTCGCACGCAAGGATTTCATTTAATAAAGAGTGGGCATTGAATCCTCTTGTTTGTATATACAAACATATGTATGTACATATGTACATATACACATATGCTTTTTTTCACTAGGCACAAATTCATTATATGAAAGGTCAGAAAAATCTGCTAATTATAGTAAAAGAAGATTTTTTTTTTAATTTTTGTGTGTCTTTTTAGTATGAACTTTTGACATACTATAGCCAATTATTAACTCGACCTCAGCATTAAGCAATTTTTTTATTATATTAAATATGTTTGCAAAAAAAACACAATAAAAATTCATAATTTTCATTAAATAATTACTTAAAATTGATCTGTTCTGGCACCACATCTATATAACATTTTCATTCATGATTTTCATGAATTTAACGAGTCGAGGAGCATACTTTATGCTGATGACTCACTTCTTTATGCTCATGATGAATCTCCTCGCGTTGCTCTTCAGCGTGTTTCATCACACCTAGAAAGGACGAATCAGTTTTATTCCAGTTGGGGTATAAAAATTAATGCCGCAAAGAGTAATGCAATTTGTATACGCAATGCCTCCGGGAAGTGCAAGTATACTGTTGTTCCGGAAAGCAAGTGTTTGAGACTTACGTTGAATGGCAACGAAATCGAATTTAAAAACAGTATTAAATATCTTGGAGTGAATTTTGATAAGCTTTTGAAGTTTAATAATCATGTTGTGTACAACTTGGCAAAGGCAAATCGTGTTAAGGGGGCCTTTGGAAGATTATTTAATAGTAAGTTTTTGCCAAAGAAAACTAAATTGCTTTTGTATAAAGTAAGCATCAGACCAATTCTTCTTTATGCATTTCCTATTTGGTTTAGTATTTCAAAAACGGCATTCAAGCGAATGGAAATTTTCGAACGTCATATTGTTCGGAAGTGCATAGAGAAGAATTATGAATCCTTGCACAAAAGATTTTCAAATAGATTCGTTTATGAAAAATCTAAATTGTCACCGATACCTTTTTATGGCCTGGATTTGATGAGAAAGTTTGTAGAAAAACTATCTTATTTTGAAGGGAGTGTTATTAAGGACATTTTAACTCATGAACAAGATTTTAGTTGGTCGAACACTGAATATATTTCCAGCATTGGAATATTAAAAGAACCTTGCAATACTTATCCTGGTCAAAACTTTTACTCACATGTTACTCCCGGCATACATAGAGGTTAACTTTTGTTTTTTGTTTTTTTTTATTAATTTTGTTTGTTTTTTTATGGATGTTTTTTTTTATTTATGTTTTTGTTTAATTTAGTGTAAGTCTTAGGTGTAAGATTTAGTTTTAATTTTTTATTAGTTTTAAGTTCTATTTTTGTAGATATAACTCTACTAATTTAGACAAGTGCTGGGAGCAGGCACTATATTAAAAAAAAAACTGATGTTAATTTATTATGTAAATGTTAATTCTTTTTATTCAAATAAGCAAGTTGCATTATCAGAAAATGTTATTAAAATAATACATAATAGTTTTAAGTTTCCTATAAAATTATGTTGGCTAATCTTGTTATGTAGAAAAAATGAAGTCTCTCTAAATAAATAATAAAAAAAAAAAAAAAAAAATAATTACTTAAAACGCTAAAAAGTATGCTTTAATTTTTGCGTTACTGCAGCGGATTGAAATTCGTGTATTAAAAAATTAATCATACGCTCTTAGTTTCATCGCCTCTTCAAAAATCCTACTAAGTATGCAATAGTTTGTGAAAACATTGTGTAAATACGTATGAGCAATATTTATTTATACATTTATATATTAATTGTACGAATTTTTTTTTAATATTTGTTCAAATAATGGTAAATTATTTATATAAATTTTATATAAAAAATGCACTACAAAAAAGTTGACTAGACATCAGGCAGTTTTCAAAAAAAAAAGAAAAATTATAATTAAAAACATTATATTCTTATTAACACTAACTGAATGAAAAGCTGTTAATAAATTAAATTATTTATATGTAATTGCTTATTGTTAGAATTAAAAATTTAAGAGCGAGATAAAATTAACTTTATATGCCCAAAGGAATTTAGTATTACAAGGCGCATAATTTAATATGCAAATATATCATATTTTGCTTAGTACTTGTAACAAGCATATTAAAATAACAACTAAGAAGGGAAATTTTATTTTAGTAATTAACTTAAAAGCAAAATGCATAAACAATGCTTAAGAAATATTAAATTAAAAATGAACTGCAAAAAGAAAATAAACAAAAAATTCATATTCTGTTAAAAACTTTCATATATTTGTTGTAATACGAGTACTCTTGCAATTATAATTAGCTTTACGGGCACAGAAACTGTATTTGTGAAGTAAGCATAAGAAAAGAACTTTATTAAAATTCAGTGTACTGACAGCCCTGGGGCAATTAATTTCATTTTTCAGCTCTTACACATTCTTAACGTTATGCCCCACAAAACAAAAACACTTTTTCAACAAGGCCAGTAAATAAAAGAAAGTCTATATTAAAATTACTGATAAATAAGATGAATAAAGAACCAAAAGAAAACAAATATGTACTTAAAAATAAACGCATATTTAAAACCGACACTCTATTAAAACACACACAAAAATGCTTTAAAATGAAAATGAAATAAATGTTTAACACATTTTTCATGCTTTAATTAACAGAGTTGGGAGCACACACATACCATTTGCACTTATGCATTTACACACAAATTTTATATCAAAATCAACATTAAAATACTTAAAAGCACACACGACTACAGCAGCAGCAGCCAGTCTGCATAAGCATTGTTTATGCCAGAGTGTGTGCAAACCAAGGTCTTGCAATGGTATAACATTAACACAAACGAGCAAAGGGAAGCCAGTGAGTACAAGATATGTGAGGATAGACTTATTTGAAGGATATGAGAAAAACAACTGCAAAAGAAGAAAAAGGAAGTGAAATGAAATATTAAAAATCTTTTGCATAAATACCAAAGAGAATACAATAATACAAATACAATTTCGCTTAAATGAATAAAATAATTATTGGGGTCCTTGTTTTAGCATATTTGTTTTATTGTGACATTTTATTTTATAACTTGAATTTAAGCTAATTTTTTTTTAATATTTTGTAGCTAAAACAACTTGAAAACAATTAATATTCTCAAAATATCTCCTCATGCATTATTGAACTTTGAATTTTTTATGCCAATGTTTGCGAAATTGTCTTGCTTCATTTGTAGTTTCCTATTAAATAACTTATTATTAAAATAAAAAGTTTTTTTTTGAGAAATTTGGATTTTTTAAACAAAGTCTCTTATTGCATTGTTTAGCTCAAAGGAGCTTTTGATTTATACGAGTATTATTCATTATTAGGTTTTGCATTATTTTCTATTTCTTTTAAATTCACTATCTGTTGGCACAGTTAATTCACATTTATTACATTCATTTGCAAACTTTAGTAAAATTACCAAGCCTGAATGGCTTTGAATTTATTGTGCAATTTAAGACTTAAACGCCCGCATATAAAAATCCTTGCACTACATTTTATTTAACTCGCTTTCCCGTTTTACCTTTCTGTAAGCAAATAAATAGTCTGGTGGTTTTATGCAAAAAAAAATAAAACAAAGAAGTTTTTTTATAAAAAAATAATAATTTTTTCTTCTTCTGTTGGCCTACCTACACTTTTAATGCAGGTTTGAAATGTAACTGAAAAGAGAATTAAAAGTGGTAAAAACTAGTTGACATTGCATATTTCTGCTGTACTGCCCTCATAATCAGGGTAGTGTTTTTCTTATTTATTTTTTATTAAATGTTTGCCCGAGTTTTTGTCTGTTTATTCATGCATGCATGTATGTTGGGTTTATTTTTTGCCATGTGTCACATGTGTGGGTTTATTAAAAAAAAGAAAAGAAATTACAACGACAAAAAAATCCTGTATACACAGAAACCATAAAATATGTCCTTGACTTAATAAGTATGATACTTTAGTTTATTAAGGGCAAATCTTTTTTATTTTATTTTTTCATTTGTTGCATTTGCAAAACTTTTCCATGCAAACTTTTTTATTTCTGTTAAACAAACTAATTTTTTCTCTTGTATTGTTGACTCAGTTTATTTTTAACCAGCATTTTTATGCTGCTATCAGCAAAAGATTTGAATTTCATAGAATAAATTTGCATTTCATTGTCGACTCAACAACAACAACAATCGCTTGTTACAACATAGTTTTTTTTGTTGAAATTTCCTAATTTTTCTTATTTTCAAACATTACAATTATTTGATTAAAATTTTCTCTATTCAATGGAGAATGTATGTGTAGGGTGGGTGGTTTAAAAAGTTATGGCAAAAATACCAATTTAAACAAATTACTGGAAATAAAACTAATTTTGATAAAGGAGTTACAAACGAGCACACTTATTATAAGTAAAAAGGAGCAACTTGGAGACTATTAGGTATATCGTGCCATCAGCGACAAAAAAGGTTAAGCAACTTAATTTTAGATTTTAAATTTTTAACAAAACTTGTTTATATGCAATCGTACATAATCGATTTTAGTCAAAAGACGAAGTTTTAGAAATTTGTCGCAAAAGCTTCTTTTTTGCAGTCATGGCGCGAATTATATTTCAAAAATTAAATAACTTACCCATTTTGAAAATAGTAAATATATTTTATAATTTTTTTTAATCACTATTTACTACTGGACTATGACTAAACTACGCGTTGGAACTAGCGGCTAAATTTCGAGCCAGATGGAATCACAGTTTAAGCTTGTAGCCTCAATTATGATATTTATCACTTTATTTTGTTTATCTCTCATTCCTTTCTATTTAATTCCAAATAGCTGCTTTTTGTTGAAGCCAGTCCTAAATAAACTTTCTACATCAATACATATTCAATTCCTAAAAACGAAACTTTTACTACTACAATAATATGGCAATATGTATTTTAACTAGATTATGATTTTGAAAATGACAATTACAATGACAGTGAGAATAATTATGACGATTACTCTGACAATGGCAACGACAATGAGAATGACAATGACAACAAAATTAAAAACTAAAATGACATGGATATCGCAGTGACAATGACAATGACAATAAAAATGGAAATGACATGGCAATAGCAGTGACAATGACAATGACAATAAAATAGAAAATAACATGACAATGAAAATGACAATGACAATGGCAATCGCAGTGACAGTGACAGTGACAGTTACAAAACAATGACAATGACAATCGCAGTGACAGTGACAGTTACAAAACAATGAAAATGACAATCGCAGTTACAGTGACAGTTACAAATCAATGACAATGACAATGGCAGTGACAATGACATTGGCAATGACAGTGACAACTACTATGACAATGACAATGACAAAATAATGACTATGACATGACAATGACAATAAAAATAAAAATTAAAATGACATGGCAATCGCAGTGACAATGACAGTTATCAGTAATGACAATAATAATGACAATGACAGTGATATGACAATGAAAATAAAAATTAAAATGCAAATGATAAAATGATAGTGCACTTAGCGAAAATGATAATAACAGTTACTATCAATAGTATGACAATTCTAGAATTCTGTGACAATGATAAAAATATGTACATATGTATATACATACATACATGCATACGAGTATGTATGCATATTAAAACTAAATTGAGAAACAAAATTTGAAATCTGACCCCTCCCCAATCTTCTCACCCCACTCACCATTAAACTCAAGAATTGCTGCAACTAAAATTGCAAGTCTGGACGAGGACTTGTTTTTGAATTCTCTAAGTTATTTTCTTCAAAAAATGGTTGTTGTCTTAGATAATGAAAAATAAAAATATTATTACCATGTTTTCAAAACATAAAAACTAGATTAAAGTATTAAGCTAGATTTACACTATTGAAATTTTCTTCAAAATTGCTCCCCAAATTGCTTTGAACTCGTGTAAACAGCAAAATTTTCAAGAAATTTTTAAGAAATTTTGCTGTTTACACGAGTTTAAAGCATTTTGAAGAACAATTTTGAAGAAAATTTCAATCGTGTAAGTCTAGCTTTATACAATAGTTTGAAAAATAGATGAAGAAATATGTGTTGGATATAATGTTTAGAAAAAATCACAATGCAAATACAAGAACCTTTTAGCATAGACAACAAATAATAATTATTTTAAAGAATCACAACTGCGGCATTTTTTTTCGTCCATAGACAAGACGATACAGTCGTAGAACAGAATTAGGGCATTATGTTGTAAAATTGTTTGAGTAACATTTTTTTAGAAAATTTCACTCCCGCCCTAAGCGGGTTAATATGTTCCACAAAAATATTTGCTTTAATATTTTCTACAAAGTTGCTGAAAATGTCCCTACAGTTCAAATGTAAAGAAAACATATTATCATATACCGATATGCTGGAAGAACAGGCCAAAGAGGTACATTTATTGCAAAAAACGTCAAGATTTCCATTGCCAACGCCTAACACAATCAGGCTAAATAAAACTAAAGTTCTTCAAAGACATGATTTTGGATGAAGTTGTGGATTATATTTGAACTTTTGATTTTAATTAGTAATATTTGACGACTAACAAACGTAACTTAATATTATCAGGTTTTTCAGTAATTTTAATTAATTCTATGAAGCTGAAGTATTCAACAACAAAACTTTAACAAAAATCCCTTAATATTTCTTTTACATACACACATGTATTTAAAAAATTTTCAATATAAAAATTTTAATTTCTCCAGAGCTTTTCAAACATTTACCTTCACTTCAAGGTCTGACGAGCTTAGACTGTATTTATGTCCTCAAATGTAAAGTTTGTAATCTGATATGATATAAAGTAATACACAGACATAATGTTTTTATTAATGTAGCTGGTGCTGGTGTACACTTTTGGTATAAAAGCACATTTCCCTTCACAAATGAACAGCCACCACATATGCAAGGAAAAAAGAAAGAAAAGAAAACTGATGTACAGACACACACATACACACACACACACACACACGAAAACAAGCATTCACATGACATTCCTTTACATACAAGAGGGGAAAAAACTTAGAAATAATAGCAAAAATTTACACACACAAAATAAAAAAGGATATAGAAAAAACATTAACGTTATATTCAGTCATATGAGTGGCCATTGTTATAGTTGTGTTGCTGTTCTTTTCTATTTTCTTTATGAATGCAAAAACATTCCATTTTTTAGTTTCTTTAGTTTTTCTTTTTTAATATTTTTATTTCCTCTTTCGCCAATGCATGTGTGCACTTGAGTATGACAACATTTGTTGAGCCAAACAATTTTGGTATGAAAAAACAAAAAAAAGATTTTCATTTCATGTAAAGGATATTTCATTAAATATGCCCTGTTTTTAAGTTTGAATGAAACAATGCGCGCGTGTGTAGGATACTACTGAAATTTTCTTATTCGCTTGAATTGTGTATCAATGCCTGCTCGATCCAGAGTATATTCGGCAAACACACGTCCTTTTCAGCAAAAACACGTTCTTTACATTCAATTCTTGGATCGGTTGAATTTTGTACGGCTTCAAGCCCAAGTCATGATGCACGATTCACCAAATTGTGGTCCGCTATAGCCAGAGTTCTTGTGAGATAAATGAACTGCTCCATATTTTCCTTCACACTCACACACAAACTTCACTTGTGGTCTACGAAAGCCAGAGTTCTTTGGAGCGAAATGTACTGCTTTATTTTTTCCGGCAGATCCCAAGTTCCTTCGACGAACTTGTATTAGTTGAGTATTTGTTAAAACAGTGGATTTAAATTTATTAAACAAACTCAAAATATTACTCTCCATAAAATGATAATAATGACCACAAGATGACACAAGAACTGGGAACACCATTGTCCTAATAAAACAGGGGTTTCGAACAAAAATAATTTTATTACTGGCAAGTATCCCTCCATGGTGATTTGGCAAAGGAGATTGAATAATTCTAAACATGCTCCGTCAACAAATGGCCGCTGTCGACTGACAAAAACCGGAGTTCTCTATTGGAAGACCCTTTAGCAGAAAAAAATTATACTTTTGTTGCTTTTACACGTTTGCCAGGGTGTGGGGTAACGAATGACAGTTTTACTTAAGTTTTAAAATATAAATTTTACATTTAATATTTCGAATTTCAGATTGATGTTGGACAGTTAGAAATTTTTTGTTAGACTTTCTAAACTCATAGTTGCTGCAAAAAATAGTTGTTTCTTTAGTTACAAATTGAGTTTATTTGAACAAAAGTTATACATCTTTAAAAATAGTATTTACTAAAAAAAAAAAATATTTCATTTTACAAATTGAAAATGACTAAACTTAAGGCCAAAAATTCATTATAATTGTATAAAAATATTAAGTAAGTATATAAAAATTTGAAATAAAAAAACTGATTGAAGCTAATACTACAACTGTTTAGAAAGTGAATCGAAATTGATCAGAAACGCGACTCGTAAAAGACTCGCGTCTAGGGTACCATTTTCTTCCAAATGAAGAGTTATTTTCGACTCGAAAACGAGCGCATAAATGCTTATTTTAATCGCGCGGAGCACTGAAGGGCAAAACTTGATCGTGCAACACCCAAGTTAGGAACAAAAAGTGTAATGCAGCCACTAAACATAAACATTGATAACGTAACATCGTGGTATTCCAGCTGTAAAAAATTTAACATTGTGTGTTTTAAAAGTTCTTAATAACAGTGTTGAGTAAATAAAGTGGGTTTGTTTTATAAGTCATGTGCACTGGAGGCTTTTTATTTAACTATAAGTCTTCGAAGTCACAAAAAAAAAACGATTTAAATTTTCAATAACGCACAGTGGCGTGAATTAAAAAAAAAGTGGTAAAAAGTCAGCAACTTTTGAACTAGTTAACCGATTTCGATGAAACCAACTGTTTTGGAAAGTAGAAGTGTTGAAATTTTTAGAAAGCATATTTTGAAGCACCCTGTTGTAAGACAGGGTAGCTCCAAACAGCCTCAAAGTGGGAAAGTGCGGGTATCGAAATTCTTTCGGAGCTTGTAACTTTTGTAAATAGGGACCGATTTCAATAATTTTTTCAGCGGGACAATCTACGTTAAGAAATAAAAATAAAACATGCTAAGAGTACCATTTTATCTCTTTCAGTTTCCAAGTTATTTGACTTGAAAAATTTATTTTTTAATTTTTGGCCCTGACTTTTTTTATTTGTTAGTACATAACTTCTTTATTACTTGGCAAAAATCAGTATGTTTTAATGTTTTCGAAAGAAAACTTCATCACAATTCATATATAAAAAATTTTTTTTGATATCTCAAAAATTGTAGCAATGAATAATTTTGCAATTTGGATTTTTAAAAATTATGAAAAAATTTGGTATATTTTGTGAAAAAAGTATTCTTAATTTTCTTGGAATATTTTAAAAAATTATTAAGTATTTGATAAAAACTTTGATTGTTTCTGAGAAAGGAGACATTGAGAAAGGTTGTGAAATAAATTTTGGAGATTGTTGTTGGTGCACCCTACATTCAGCATTGGTCGAAAACTAGCAATTTTTTTTCAAAAAATCCGATTTTCGGATGTGGCAAAAAAATTGCACGGTCGTTTTTGTAAATTTTTTGGTTTTTTATTATAAATAAATTTGTTGTAAGTAACCTGTAAGAAACTCTTGACATCCTACACATAAATGTAGGCAGGAGAGGAGATTTTCTAAAAATTCTAAAATTTTTCTAACACAATTTTTCCCAATAAGAAAAAAGTATTATAAAATTATAAATTGGGAATCATTTTAATTTTTATCAATAGTATACATTTAGCTTTGCAAACTGAAACAAAATTATTCTCCTACCTTCAATACTTTTTGAAATATTCGAAATCCAATTTTGATTAAAAATTTTAATTTTCCACATTTTTGTATTTTTGTCTAAATTATTGATCTTATTTTCTTTACTGCAAATGTTTTTTAATTTTTTCTATGTTATTACAATAGTAGATATAATTGTCTATTCAACGGTATATAATATGTATTCCTTTGCCATTATATCAGTCTTCAAATGTATACACAAATATAACACCTCAGGTAACAATTTACGTGTTTTATCTGATACTCAAACAAACCCACATTTTTTATGAACTCTTGAAGTATATTTATATACCTACAAGGACAAATAGATCGAGTTATTTATTTATTTAAAAATAATTAGTAGTTAATTAAACATTAGAACATTAAATTACGAACATTTTTTTATGTAGCTCCTTTTTAAACGCATATAAATTGCCTAAGTTTTGAATATAATTTGACAGAGAATTCCAGAGACTTTTTGCCATGATATCAGATATTTGTTTGTATGAATATAAATACTTATGTATCAATGTACATATGTATGAATGAGTATGAAAACTTACAACTAAATTTCTCGTTTTGATTCTGATAATTGTATTAAAAATATATTTAATAAGTTCAGTTTCATTTTCTTTATTACTCGTATCTAAGTGCATGCATACATACATATGTTGTTTTTAATTTATATTTGGGTTTTACTTCAAGAATTTGCTTTAAAATAATCTGAGACATCATGGCCTAGCAAGCTATTAATTTCCTCTGCTTCGGGATCGTCCTTCTCGATTTCAATACTAATTTTTGGCAACCATTTCATTCTTATGCCTTGTAGGACTGGATCTGAAGACAATAGCAAATGATGCATTAAATCATTATTTTGAGCAACTCTAGAGCATTTACGTGTATTGAAAAGTCGATATTGCTTAACATCTAGCTAGCTTCCTGCGCTTTTTCGGTTAGTTCCCCCAGAGGAAGAATGTTGTTTTCTATTATTTCTTTTGTATGTGCTAGCACTTTATGTACGGTTGGAGTTATTGATTTCCATGGATATAATTCATTTATTAGAATCAGAGTGTCTTTTACATACATATATTTCAAATTTGTCCTTATTAATTAACTTTTTGCTATTTATGATGGCCAGTATTATTTTGAAACGTCTTATGAGATTAAAGCTAATACCAGTTATAGAAGATGTGGTTTCAGGGTCATCAAAAAATCGCCTGGCAGTGTTGCCATTATTGCAGTTTCCATAGCCATATAAAGGTTTGTCAATGATTAAGCCACGTTTCATAAACTCATCTTGAATTCTTTTCTTCCAACCGTATCTGTTTTAAAGCAGAATTATTCGCAACTGGAACGTTCTGAAGTTCTGGTACACTGCGATATTTATTGTCGTAAGATAGATGTAAAATGTACTCCATGAATCGAATCCGAGCATGAAGTGGTGATATTCCAAGCTTAAGGGCATCTTCATTAGTTGGAGTATAATTGTCAATGTCCTTAAAATCGGAATTTTTCTTTCCGCATATATTACAAATCAAATAAGATTTTGTATCGGTTATTGCACTTGCAACTTTTCCATCTATCATTGTTAAATAAGGTCTAAAAGATACTGTTATTACTCGTCCTAATATATGAACGTCAATGGATTCCATATTAGAAATTTCATGTTTTATACCATCAATCAGATTTTGAGTTGTTTCTTTGTTTTCCTTGATGTATTCAAAACGTATTGGTCGGCATAAAAACTTTGAGCCTGGAGTAGTATTTACCCACATATCTTTAAATGCATTTTCACTTGTTGAAGGCATTTCATTATGTAGTCGAAGCATTAATAGTACTAACGATGCCATTAAAACTTTGGAAAAGTCATTATCGTATGTACTGGGCTGTCTATATTCTGAAAATCCAGATGATCCATCACATCCCCATTTGTATATTAGTGTTAGTTCAGAATTATTACATGTATCTAAGTCTCTTTCGTCAAAAGTAGCGATGAGTCTTGATGCTGTATTATGAAGAAGGTCTGACAAACTAATGACTGCATTCGGCTATCCAATGTTATCGGATGTGGCAAAATTTCCGATTTTCTTTTTAACAACAATGTACTTGATGGCAAAGCCCCACTTTTTTCTTTAAGCACCTTCCTTAAGATATCGTATTTATTTCTTGAAAGGCCCAAATTAAGAATGAGTGCTAGTGCATCTTCCACCGTAAAATGTTTACTATATTTTGGCGTTGGAATGCTTTCCACCATCCGTCTTAATCTTTTTGGAGAAGCACATCTACGATTTTGCCTGCTTCTTTAAGTTGAGTCTTCGCTAAAATCAATTTGAATGAATCTTTGATTTCATTTTCCGAATACATATTTATCAAGTCTTCTTGTTTAGTCCTTTTGCTCCTGCGTCGAACGTTATCGTAATCTTTATTTGGCCGACCGAACTTCTTTGGGTATATTTCCGTAGATAGTCCCATATCTAACCAATCCTGATTTTTATTCTGAAATTTAGAAATTGATTTATTACATTCACGTATCATCTTTTCATATAATTTAAAAAAAAAATTTCAAGTTTTTTCGATAAATCGGTGTTTACAGATAAACCATATGTAGTATATATTATGTAAATCATTTGGTCTACCTTGTCCAACCGAGTACTACCATCAGTGAGGTGTTCCCACATTAATTTGCAGAGCGATTTATTTTTAATTGTTATCTCCATGATAGCTATAACTGAAATAATGACATTAAATGCATCGCAGTTTAAATATGTAGCTATTTTACAAGCTACGATACAAAACCGATACAAATATCAGGTAAAACCATACCCATATTGGAGATGATGGCGCAGGTACCTTTGCCCTTGTGGGTATATAAATATACTTATATTTATGTATATAAATTCTTATATTTTATTGTATTTAAGTAAAGAAAGTATTTAATAACAGCTTCAAGAGTTCATAAAAAATGTGGGTTTGTTTGAGTATCAGATAAAACACGTAAATTGTTACCTGAGGTGTTATATTTGTGTATACATTTGAAGACTGATATAATGGCAAAGGAATACATATTATATACCGTTGAATAGACAATTATATCTACTATTGTAATAACATAGAAAAAATTAAAAAACATTTGCAGTAAAGAAAATAAGATCAATAATTTAGACAAAAATACAAAAATGTGGAAAATTAAAATTTTTAATCAAAATTGGATTTCGAATATTTCAAAAAGTATTGAAGGTAGGAGAATAATTTTTTTTCAGTTTTCAAAGCTAAATGTATACTATTGATAAAAATTAAAATGATTCCCAATTTATAATTTTATAATACTTTTTTCTTATTGGGAAAAATTGTGTTAGAAAAATTTTAGAATTTTTAGAAAATCTCCTCTCCTGCCTACATTTATGTGTAGGATGTCAAGAGTTTCTTACAGGTTACTTACAACAAATTTATTTATAATAAAAAACCAAAAAATTTACAAAAACGACCGTGCAATTTTTTTGCCACATCCGAAAATCGGATTTTTTGAAAAAAAATTGCTAGTTTTCGACCAATGCTGAATGTAGGGTGCACCAACAACAATCTCCAAAATTTATTTCACAACCTTTCTCAATGTCTCCTTTCTCAGAAACAATCAAAGTTTTTATCAAATACTTAATAATTTTTTAAAATATTCCAAGAAAATTAAGAATACTTTTTTCACAAAATATACCAAATTTTTTCATAATTTTTAAAAATCCAAATTGCAAAATTATTCATTGCTACAATTTTTGAGATATCAAAAAAAAATTTTTTATATATGAATTGTGATGAAGTTTTCTTTCGAAAACATTAAAACATACTGATTTTTGCCAAGTAATAAAGAAGTTATGTACTAACAAATAAAAAAAGTCAGGGCCAAAAATTAAAAAATAAATTTTTCAAGTCAAATAACTTGGAAACTGAAAGAGATAAAATGGTACTCTTAGCATGTTTTATTTTTATTTCTTAACGTAGATTGTCCCGCTGAAAAAATTATTGAAATCGGTCCCTATTTACAAAAGTTACAAGCTCCGAAAGAATTTCGATACCCGCACTTTCCCACTTTGAGGCTGTTTGGAGCTACCCTGTCTTACAACAGGGTGCTTCAAAATATGCTTTCTAAAAATTTCAACACTTCTACTTTCCAAAACAGTTGGTTTCATCGAAATCGGTTAACTAGTTCAAAAGTTGCTGACTTTTTACCACTTTTTTTTTAATTCACGCCACTGTGTAACGTAAAAGATAATGGGCATAAATAGGCCCATAATGGGCGTAATTAGTGTCTTATTTCGACTGCGACAGATTAGAGACTGCAATGGTCTTTAGTGTGGTACAAAATCATCGTAGTCGTAGTCGGAATACGACTAGGAATACATTACTAGGCCCTATATTTTATATAAAACACATTATTTTCTTAAGTTTTAAGACTCTATGACATCTAAAGCACTTACCTAATTATTAAAATTTTTCTTTCTACTTTAAGGCTAAAAATAACATCTAGATACATGGCTTTTAGTTTCAGCTAACGATAGCTATTCTATATTTTTGCTTGCAAACATTATTGAAATAACATCTTTAAATAATTAAAAAAAATACCAAAAATAATTTGGCTTAAGGTACTTTGCATAACTAATTTTTAATAAATTCTTTTAAAGCTTTTTACTAAAGCGTTCACTAACTGCCTTGTCTTTCAGCAGCAGACATGCTCCTGCTGCTCTTGCAGAGAACCAGACATTTACAGCATTTTACAGAGCCCGACAATCAAGTCTTGAATTAATCCAAGAATAGAAATTTATTAGCCCACAAAACTTATTTAAAAAGCTAAAGCTAATTTCATTGTCATTTATTGTTTTATTTCGTTTTATGCATTCTTTAATTTTACGTATTAAGGTTTGATATCAATAATTGAATTATACACATACATATATACTTTTATTTTTTGCTCATGTAACATGAATACTAAGCATAACAAATTCATAATAATTAATCAATTCAAAATCAATCAAATTCAATTCATATCAATTAAATATGCAAATCAATATTAAATAAATTCAATAAAATGTAAAATTTGTATTTGGGCAACCAGGCATAGATACACACACACAAATATAGACACCCATATACGTTCATACAAACTCACGTACTAATTTTTGTTTAAATTAATTTCCCCTCACGTATTTACTGCCAACTAACTAACCCCCTTGACACAATTGCCAATAATTTTTGATTGATTTCGTTGTTAAGCTTATTAAACACCTGCTCTAGTGGATAAAGTCAATTTGTTCGATAGAAAAAAAATCAGCAGCCAAAAAAAACAATCATAACTTATTTAAGCCTAATAAAATATTGACAGAAAACAATTGAAAATAAATGGCTAAACAATATATTCATTAAATATTATTTTCTCGCAGGAGCAAAGCGAACAAAATATAAGCAGTGCAAAATTGGTATTTTTTTTAGAATATTTTTGACCAACAGCTGTTATGATTGAGTACCATGTTATCATGAGTTGGAAGTGTTATATTTTTGTAGAAGTTTTTAGAGTTGCAGCAGCTTTTAAAGTGCTTCAATCCTGGGTTTTATGTCAGAAACAAAAGCAATTTGTTTTATTTAGCTGCAGATAAGTATCATGCTTCATCATGCATAATGTATGATAATTAAATGAGCGCTGTTCGCCTCCAGCGGATAAAAAATGCTTAAGAAGAATATGAACTTTATTCTGTTAATTACTCTCGTTATCACTATCGTTCTCCCCCCTCTGTCACTTTCTTTCAGCCACTATATCTCCCACCCTTGCTAAATATCACCAATTTTTTCGGCCTCTAAATACATAGATTACAGCAGGCTACACAACAACACAACTACAAACGTTAGTAACTGCTATCATCACACGGACGTCATCTACTTAATTATACTGATAACGACAGCAACGTAAAAAGAACCAGGTATTGAAAAATAAGTATTTATGTCTTTAAGAGCTGCCACTTTCAAATCTATTTTACATTTATAAAAATACAATAATTTATTTAGAAATTCTGCTGTCACGTAAAAATATAAAAACGCATATATATCATCTTACTGTTGAATAATATTCAGTAAAAATACTGAAGTATATTTATTTGACATAAAGTCTGTACTTTATTTGCTTTTATTTTGAATCTACTGATGAGTTACATAAAAGGAAGCGAAATGCATATAGAAAATGCTTAACCAAAGAAACAAACAAACAAAATTTACCAAAAATTTCAAATAATATACAATATTTTTATTATTTTTTTAACATTCATTTCACATTTTATTATATAAATATTGGCATTTTCATAGCCCCAGTGCACGCACCCATATACTCGTAGCTGTAATGACGTCAAAATGTGTTTTTGACTGATTGTGGCTTGCAGCTTGCTGTCGTTTATCCCCCCATTATCATATAATCAAAAGTGACTTTGACAGGTATTTAATTTAAAATTTTTTTTGCATAAAATTTTCTTAAAAATAGATAGATATACTCGTATGTAAGTATATTTATTTAGTGCTTATCTATCTCATTCTCTTTATAAGTTTCTATACACTTACCCCATAATGATAGACTACAAGATTATGCCATTACAAAAACATAGTAGACGTGTGACGTTAAGCACACTTTGTTCTTATTGGCTAATGATTTTAAGCCAGTATTGCCAACTTTTACACAAATGTATTGTGAAACCATAAAAAATCGCCAAAACGAAAAAAAAGCGCCAAATTAAAAAAAACTCTAAATCTAAAGTAAATCGCGAAAAACCATTAAAATCGTCGAAATAAAAAAAAAATCGCCATAATAAAAAAAGCCAAAATGAAAAAAATCGCCAAAATGAAAAAAATCGCCAAAATGAAAAAAAATCGCCAAAATGAAAAAGATCGTCAAAATTAAAAAAAAAATCGCCAAAATTAAAAAAATCGCCCAAATGAAAAAAATCGTCATATATGGAAAAAACGCCAAAAATTGAAAAAATTGCCAAAACGAGAAAAAAGCGATAAACAAAAAAAATCGCTGAAAAACGCAAAAAAAAACTCCATATTAAAAAAAAAATCAAAACCAAACGTACGGAACCCTTGGCGCGAGCTAAAGTCGCACTTTACTGAATTTATTTTCTTTCACAAATAATTAACGGCCCTATGTATAAGCAAAACTTGGAATGAAGTTAGCATAAGTGGCAAAATTGAACATGATCTTAAAGAGTTTTGCGATCAAATTTCACATTAAAAATCATGCTAGGACTAGCAGTGTGCTAAAACTAGGTAATGCGACCATTTTTAATGTCAAATTGTATGGAGGAACTCGTTAACACCTAATTCAATTTCGTCACTTATGCTAACTTCATGCCAATTTTTGCTTATACATAGGGCCGTAAGTATGCAAATAAAATAAGAAAAATTAAAAGAAATTAATATAAATAAATAAAAAATAAGATAATTAAGACTTTATAAAGCCATAAAATTTTCCATAAACACAAACATATTCAATTAAAATTTATAGACTGTATAAGCTAAAAACACACGCATGAGTAAAAAAAATATACTCGACCACATATGCGCATACAAAGGACTATTTTATTTAAGTCCACATAAAGCATATTCTCAAATAGCCACACACACATTCACGCATTTTCCATTCCATTTTATATATACAAATGTATGCATACGGTGGCGAATGATAAATAAATATCCCGACTATCATGCATGTATTTTTCTTTTGTCCAATTAAATATCCATAGCCTGAGTATACGCATACTTGTACTTTAAGTATGACAGAGAGTCAATGCGCTTGATACGCATGTACCTTTTTACTTGCAGTTGTAGCGTATTTTAAGTTTAAAGATGTTCTTGGATGTTGGATTCCACTACAGTAGTAGTCGCTTGAGAGAAAATATGTGAGCGTAAGAAGTGTTTACACTGCAACTGGGATTATACGCGGTTACTAACATTAATACTATTTACTTATGGGAATGTTGCAGTGTGGAGATGCTTTTCTTTCCACTGAAACGGACCAATTCATAGAGTAAGTAGCATAATGGATAGCTGCGTGCATAAAGATATCCTAGTAAATGTTATGCTAGTATACGCTGAGGAGGAGTGCAGGTGTAAATACCACAATGATCCAAAACACACAGCTTAATGTATAAAAGAGTGGTTAGTAAGCAATACGAGTAAGATCAACGTTTTGATAATGGCCTTACACCCATAGCAATCCTTATGACAGTGTAGATCGTAAAAAAATTGCGATGATTGTAAAAATATGAATGTTCTTTTCCAGAAATTACAAATCGTATATCCCCATCCATACAGTGAAACATTTGCTGCAAAGCTTTAGAAGTTGTTGATGAACGGGGAAAGAGGAATGGAAAAAGGTACTTTGTTTCATGTACATGCAACTCTTGTTGAGTACGTCATTCTCGTCTCATTCTCATGAGAAATATATGAATGAAATGAAATTTTTCCAAATCTGTTACCATCCCTACCACGCAGCTGTAAGGAAGTTATAAAAATTAAGGAACCATGCAACATAATGCTAAAGAAATTTAAATTTGAAAATGTGCTATTTTTTTATCGCATATACGAGTAAGAAAGTATGCTGAAGATTAATTGCGATTTTAAATCATGTTTGAAAAGAATCCGTTTATTTTATTTTGTTTGAGTAAATTTTGTTTATTAGTTTTGTAAATAAATGAAATAATTAAAAATTCAAATCTGTTTTCATATGTTGTTATAATATACTAAATTCAGCACAAGTTCGTGCATATTTTTTGTCGCACACTGTATGTAAAACCACTAGCATTTTCGCAAAACTGTTGCCACTTTTTACCTCCTTAAATAGTATATATGTATATTTGCCCTTCCATTGTAATTTCTGTAATACACCCGAAAGGATGTTATGTCAACACGAACTTATGAATGGTTAATTAAAGATCTATCTTATTTAAAATCCTGAGTTTTGGTATATCGCCAGCCCATTATTGGTTTGAAGCATACGCCAAAAACTCAGAGTGAAGAAAAACTACAAAACAATATTTATTAAACCTTAAAGTAGTTGATATGGAGCAAAATTAATTCTAATTATCTCGGAAACCATAATTAAGTTCGCAAAACCTATTTTGAATTCAGAAAGGGGATACTTAAAATATATACACCCCATACCTAACTCATTTATTTTTTTAAATGGTCGGTGGATCAAACCAATAATGGGCTGACGATATGTCGATTCGGTTATATATATTAAAGTAAAATGTTGGAAAAATGTCCACGTTTGGTGAGGAATCGCCATATCTGACAGGCCTCACCGGCAAACGAATTTTGATTTAATTTATTTTCCCTTTTGGGGACCTGTTTGTTGGAAAAATGGTAAAAAAAATGTTCGATTCAATTTTCATTCAATATATATATATATTTTTTTTTTATCGCCAACAAACACAATTATGTAACAAAAGCATTAAACTACATATAAAAGTTTTATTTTTTTTTGTACCAAATTATTGTATTTAAGCTAATACCAATCAAAGTGTTATTGGCACCATACAAATTTAATTGATAACTAAATATATGTATGTAGTAAAATCAAAACTAATTCGTATATAAAGTTTCAAATAGAAATAACAAAAGCATTTTGTATTACAATTCTAATGACAATGGCATAAAATTACGTTATTTAATAGAAAATAAAATAGATTACTAATGAATGCCTAGTTTTATATAATTGAAACAATATTTTCATAAAAACAACTTTGAGTAAAATAAAAAAAAGTAAAATCATTTTGCTGACATTAAACTAAATTAAGCAATTTATTATTTAAATAATAAACTTAAATGAATATCATCAGATAGGAATGTTTAGTGGAGATATACAAACTAAAAATTCACAACGAATATTGCCGTGATATATTATAAATGAGCATTACTTTTCTGCGATATATCTCTAGTGTCTAATAAAAATTATGCTGCTTTTGTAGCGGGACAAAGCCTTTATGAAAGTGCTCAAGGACCTTCGTTACTCTGAGACTCCTACTAAACATTGCCTTAAAAAACACATACAATTTATTAGCACTTTAATCAACTTCTTATACTTTATAAAGTTGTAATTTACTAATATCTTTATTTCGAGCATTTTATTGCCATTTATGAAAGCAATATTTAGCAACATAAGCTTTAGGTTAATAAAGAAATTCATTATAAAAAAAGTTTTACTACATTTCAATAAAACACAATAAAGAGTTTTTCTAATCAAATCTTTAAACTCATTAAAAACTTTGCACATTTCACTTGCAATCATTTCAAAAGATTTTAATTTATTTAACAATTTTGATTAAATGATTATGGCGGATTTGAGCAGTATATTTTATTTGAAAAAGTTTCCCAAACTAATTAAGTTTGTTGGGAAAAATGTTGATGAATTTTTATCAAAAAAAAAAAAAAAAAACAATTAACATTCCTTTTCTTAAAAAAAAAAATATAAAATAAAAAAATATATTTCAAACATTTGCTCTACAAAATGAAAGGACCTTTAACTTAAAAGAATGTTAATTAATGTGGAATTTTTGCAAGGAATTCCAATAATAGTTTTCAATACAGATTTTAGCAGAATGTATTGAGTGTATAACAAGAGTTATAAGCAAATATTTGAAAACGATTAATGGAATTTATGTGTCATAATTAAATAAATGCCAGTTTATAGAAGACAAGTAAAAATTCTCATCTGCGTAATTATATTGAAAACATTAAAAAAAGCACTCAAATTTGTTTTTGTTTTCAATACGATTAGACAGACGAGAATTTTTACTTGTCTTCTATAAACTGGCAGTAAATATATTTTGGAATTTTTTTAATTTACATTTTTGAAACAAAAACATCTCAAGCATTTTATTAAATGAATAATAAATGAAATAATAACAAAAATTAAAAATTTTAAACCCCTCCCCCCCAATATATCTAGAAAATATGTGATATCTTCTAAACTTCTGGATCGATTTTCTTCAAACATAGTTAAGAACCTTCTCGATCAAGTCACCTTTCAAACAGAAAAAACTAAATCCAAATCGGTCCAGCCGTTTGGGCTGTACGTGGACACGGACAGACACACAGATACACAGACACACAGACACACATTACAAACTTATAACAGCCTTTTTTTGGTCGTGGGTTAAAAATATACTGCCTTATTTATTCGACGATTGTATCGTCTTGTCTATGGACGAAAAAAAGCAGCAGTTGTGATTCTTTAAAACAATTATTATTTATTGTCTGTGCTAGAAGGTTCGTGTATTTACTTTATGATTTTGTTACAAACATTATATCCAACACATATTTTTTTAATATATTTTTCAAACTATTGTATAATATTTTAATTTAATTTTATGTTTTAAAAATATATTTTTATTATTATTTTTCATTATCAAAGACAACAACCATTTTTGAAGAAGATAGTTTAGAGAATTCAAACACAAGAACTCGAAAGTATTTTCAAACAAAAACGTCCTAAATCTTCCTACTGAATAAGGGCATAAGGCTTTATAAAAGCTTAATAGGAAAAATTTTGTATGAACATTTGTTCTATAAACCTTTTATAAATCAAAAATCTTATTTATAAATAAGGCTATATTATTACATTTTAAAAAGATTATTTTTGTGGGTTCAAGTATTTTCCAATAAGCAATTTTATTTGAAATCAAGTATAAAACAATTGTTTTTTTAGTCACACATTCAATTGTCCAGGCTTGAATTATGCTTGTTTTACAGTTTATTGCAATATCACTCTCCAGTGAAAAGATAATGTAAGTTCAATTCGAGCAATTCAGTTGTAGCGCAGTTCAATTCAAGCTTTGGATTATATTTTAATTAAGCTTTTGTATTATCATTAAATTTCAGAATATTTCCAACTTCCAGAAAAATGCTTTGGAAATAGAAAGAAAAGATCAATTCCTTTGTTTTCCGATAACAACTTTCACTGTACATCTGCCTTTGCTGTTGTTTTCACGTGGGTAACTTTTTGTTTTTAAAGATTCACTTTTTTAACCCTAGACCTAAAAAAGGGGTGTTGTAAGTTTATAGTATGTGTCTGTGTATCTGTAAGGATGTACGAGTAAACGTAAAGAACGGCTGAACCGATTTTGATTTAGCTCTTTGTTCAAAAGGTCAAGAGTGTTTTGAGCTATGTTTGAAGGAAATCGGTTGAGCCGTTTAGAAGATATCACGTATTATCTAGATATATCGGAGGTTTTTACAATTTTTAACTTTTGTTATTATTTATTTATTTTTGCTACTTTTCACCACAATTTGAGTTTTATTAATAAATTAATTATGTATTTGACAAGGTTTGAATATATCGTGCCGTAACATAATTTCAGAACTGCATTTTTTTTTACCAAAATCGATTATTTGCGATCGTAAATAGTTATTTATAATTATAATAATATTGTTATAATAAATAGTTATATAAATAATTATTATAATAAATTTTCGTCAAAAAATGCGTCGCTTAAGCTTTTTTACAGGTTATGGCTCGATATATTGTATGTATGTATTTTGTCATTTTTATTTAAATATATTTTCAAATTTGTCAATAATATGTATACAAGCTTGAATTGAACTTTGTTTCTAGTTAAATTTCAAATGCTTGAGTTTTAATTTTTTTTAATGCTTATTGAGTTGCAATTTAATAAACAGTCCCCCCACTATACAATTTTTTTTACAAAACAAAGACAATTTATTAACTCAATACTGATATTAACAAATTTTAAGACACCATATGTTAAATTATTCACAAATAAAATACCACGATGTTAAATTCTCCTTAAGACTATGCTTAGCAGATGTCTAACCCTTTATATATTTAACAGAAAGTCTCAGCACATTCTCAATGCCAATTTATTTAATCAACACTGATATTAACAACTTTTACGATATGCGATGTTAAATTATTCACAAATAGAATACCACGATATTAACTTCGCTGTTATTTGCCTTAAAACTATGCTTAACAGACGTTTAACCCCTTATATATTTAACATTAAGCCTCCAGAATAATGTTAGGAACATGCAGAAAGTGTAGCACATTATCAATATCAACTTTTGATCCAACATTAGTTCGTTTTACTGTGGTTTATGTCTGACATCTGGATTGGCTTATGTTTTTGTGTGTTTGTATATTTCTTAATAAGCAGAAGGTATAATATTGAAGTTATTGTTATAACTTGAATGTTAACTTTAACATCATGGTGCCTGTTTGTGTGCTCATGTATTAAATTATTTGGTTAACAATAACTGGATTATTCGGGTTTTGTGGTTACAAGTCATTGCATTTCTAACACAAAAAAAGATTATTTATTTGTTAAAAATATTATTAATTATTTAAATATTAATAAAGCAAAAGAACAAAGTCATTATTTTATTATTAACTATCACATTAAACTTAATGTTTATTTTTCTGATTCATTAATTTATAAAATGTGCAATTGACTCAATTATTTCTACTTAAAAAAAAACAGAAGTTTGTACATACAAATAAACTAACAATTTTTAATGTTTGTATAGATTATTTCGTAAGTTTTATTAAGTAAATTATCCTTGCTATATGATCCTTTATCCTTTATAATGGAATAAAGAAGACCCATGCGAGTACGTAGAAGAGAAGGGGGAGTGAATTGTTTTACAAAAGTTTTCCTTTTGAATTTTTATATAAGGTTTAAATTCAAGTATTTAATGGTTTTTTATTTTAATTCACCATAAGAATATTCAAAAGAGTACAAGAAGAAATCTTCCTTTTTATATAACAAGTTTACATGTAAGTTTTTTGGAAGCTTGTTTTTTTGGAAACTTTTGATTTCATTGTGTGAATATCTTGCTATTTTAGTTTAAGAAAATATTAAATAGATTCCCCAAAAACTGGTAAACATACATATTCATATAAATTGCTACGAAATATACTCGTACAAGTTTTTAATTGGAAATATATTCCAATATATATCAAACACACTCTCATTAATCAAATTAATTGCCATTTGTAAACACGTGCACTAAAAATACACATTTTATGGCAGAAGTTTATTATGGTATATTTTTATATTTCTCTTATTTAATTCAAAAAAAAAAAAAATTCGAAAAGTTCCTCAGAAAAAAAAGAAAGGTCATCCATACTTCTTTTATAATTTGATTAATGTGATACATGGAATGTTTGTAATATTTATTGCGGAATAAAGTTAGATTCTAGATAATAATAAATCATTTTATTTTCCTTCTTCGTTATGTGTTAAATTTATAGACCAGCAATAGAAATAAATATCACACCTTGGGTTAGAAAAATTAATGATTTCTCAAGGGACCACATATTTTCAAGTATTAACAACTAGAGCAAAGATTTGTGAATTTAAGAAAAGTATATATTTAAAGCTGTTGTAGATATTTTTACAATACAGACTTTCGAACTCTTAAGCAGCAAAAAATTGGTCTATACGAAAATTATTCACTGTGTAGAATATCGTGCACACCAAACACATTCGTTAAGACAACAGAAAATCCTTAAAATAGTATAAAATGCAAATCACAAGGATATATCAAGCAATTCTTCTTGATAAAAATGCATTATTCAAAGCTTTATCCAATAGGGACTTTCCAACTTTGACAGCTAATAATTGCTAGTTTGTTGAAGCTGTATTTACCGCATTGACTGGCATATATTCAGTTTGTCTTGGCAAAACACCATAGAAGGATATAAAACGCAACAAGTCAGCAACATTATGAAATGTGTTCGCATGCTTTATGATCACCATAATCGTGCTAGCGGAAGATGTATTAGCTGTATGGTGGATAAATTTAAGTCCACTGGCTCAGTAAATAATCAACTAACACCAGCACGTCAAGGAGATGCAAAATCTAGCGAATCTTGAGAATGTGCAGAATAATCGAAGACAGAGAAAAATTTCGTGAATTTTGCATTATGACTTGAGCTTGCAACCATGCGAAATTCAACCTACTCAAGAGCTGAAACCAAACAACGAAATAAAAGGACGTGTCTTTACTCATTGCACAATAAAACAAAACTGAGCCTAATTTTCACCAAAAAAATCTTCTTCAGGCATTAGGACCATTTCTTTAGCGAATTAAGGACAATACTAGTCCACATGAGATCCCGTTGCAGCGAATGTATCCCAGAAAAGTCACTGGTTTGTCTGAATTTTCAGCTGGCGGTGTCATTATTCTAAAATCTTTGTTCAAAATTTACATTTAAGATAGATAAACTAAGGACGGTGCACTTTGTTCGTAAATCCTTTGTCAAAATCCATACTCAAGAGTCCATTGAATGTGCTGAGATACTATGGATGCTGCTACTCATTAACTGGAAGGTTTATGTTGAGTAGAAAAAGAATGATGATTCAGTTAGCCAATCAATATTATGTTAAGTTAAAAAAGTTAACATCGTGGTATGTCTGCAGTGAAAAATTTAACATTATGTGTTTAAAAGCTCTTAATAAAATATAGTGTATTCTAATTTACACTGGCGTCTTTTTATTTAATTGCAAATTAAAATATATATAAATAAAGTATAAAAAGTAAAAAACATAACAATATGTATATTATATACATATGTATTACGAAATTCAAATATTTTTTAAATGCGAAACTCCTTGCAATTTGACATTAGAAATCATCTAACAATGTAGTTTTAACTCCTTTTTAAGCATCAGTCCGATTTTTAATGTACAATTGCAAAGCAAAGCTCGTTAAGAACATGTTAAATTTTGCCTTGTATGATAACTTCATGCCAGTTTTTCGTTATACAAGTACATAAGGCTGTATATTTTTTGAACAATTTGTTACACATACTATAACATATGAAATATTCTCCCTTTTCAAAAACTAGTAGCATGAGTTTGTATTCGTATATATAATAAATAATATGTGCTACTGCTATTCTAACTATCCTAATACAATATTTAATTTAAATTCATTTAAACATAATTATTTATATATATTATGTATATATTCTGTAAATATATGCGTGCATGTATCTGTAAATACGTGCGTAACAAATATTTTTCCTTCCCTTTTCTTTTTTGATGAAAGATTCATTTATATATATATATATTTTTTTTTTTATTGAAACATGAGAAGCAGGGAGAATATTAAAAGGAACGATTAGAAATTTAATGATGTAGAAATTCCTTGCTTTTCTTGGGACATCCAGTAAAATTTAATGTGCGCCAGGTGTTGCGTAAGTTTTTGGCAAAACTTTTGCTAAAAGGAAAAAAATGTAAATCCAAAACTTACAATACTTATTAACATAAATTTGCAATAAGTTTTAGTGACCTGAGCGTAGAAGAAATTATGTTTAATTTCTGAGAAAATTAGGGAAAAAAAGTCTTACATAGAACACCTATATTTGTATGTTATTTCTCGACCTTAGTTTTAATATCAATCAATGTGGTTCTACAGATATTGCATCTATTAAGGCTTTTAAGGTCATTCAATTTCTACAAAATGTAAATGACAGACGTTTTTTATTTCATTTTTAATGTATCCGAAGTTTCGTTGGGATTTTCCGACATCTTCAAGGATAATTATTTTTATTAAAATCTGGCAACACCTCCAAAAGACATTTATAATATACAGCCTTATCATGAATACCGCATAAGAAAATTTCCGAATAAATTTTGTTCTTCACTTAGATTTTAATTTTGCACTATCAATTCCAGCATAATTAGAAACTTACACAATTCCACCTTTTCCGACAGACAAATGTTTGTGAATAATTTTCTTTAAAAGTTGTGAAAATATTTCACAAGCGTATGAAGATTTTGGAGAGCAAACAAATTCACCAGCAGTTTTTTTTCGAAGTTTAAAAATGGAAACATTCGGAAATTTTCACAACACATTTTATTTATGATACCAACTGTTTCCACGTGCGGAAATTTCCATGTGAAATAAATTTTATTTATGATAATAGGGCATTTACACCTGCTCCATATCAAGCAGATTTTAATTAAATAAAATCCTTATGAAAATATATACCATTTACACTAACTTTTTTTTGACATTTATCCGGATTTTTTATCAAAAAAATACCCATTAACGAAAAAAGTTCTAGGACTAAAACCAAACAACTGCAATGTAGCCAATTCACACACCTTTCAAGACAGACCGCAGCTAATTCACTCATCTTTTTTAGGAAAAAAGTTAATAAAAATATTACATTGTAGGAAACAAATCTACTGACAAAATAGATTTTGTTTTGTATGGGAAATCTATTAAAAAGCAGCAAGATTTAGCTCGAAATACTAGATTTCGAGACAATGCAAATGCCCTACAAGCCTGATTGTTAAAAACGTTATATTTGTAGGTTCGAATATTTCTAATTAAATAGAAAATGACGAGTGTACAATTTGTATCAAATCACAACACTTTATTTACTAAACACTGATATTAAGAGCTTTTAAGCTCACAATGTTAAATTATCCACTGCTAAAAACACCACGATGTTAACTTTATTGTCTTTTGCACAAGACTGACTGACTGTTTACGGGATGTAATGCTTCTTTTATATTCATTATGAAACTTCCAACAGAAGGTAATAAAATATACAGAAAGTCTTAGCACATTCAACATACTCCCAATTTTTAGATTTCGATCACATCATTACGTTACAATTCGTTCTAATTGGTTTGTGTGTGAGTGCATTGACAATAAAACATCATTGTAGAAGCATTATTGTTGTTGTTTTTGCCTTTCGTCTGCCTTGGCTTATGGGCTTATGTAGTTGTATATTTCTTAATAAGCAGAAATCAGAGCACTACAGTTGTTCTTGTTTGCGCCTTTTGTATTCACCATTTGGTATGTTAGTGTTCATTTTATATTTTATTATTAAGCTAATACTAGTTAGATCTTTGTTTTTGTAGAAAAAATTTGTATTAGGTCAGTGTCACGGTAATTTTCGCAATAATATTTTCCTATTAAACTGCAGCAGAAAACAAAGTTTTTATTTTATTAATCGAAAACATTTTTGTTAAAAATAAAAAGTTTTAGGCTTATATTCATACATATTAAATACTTAAAATGTATTTGAAATATACATATTTTAAGAAAATTTTACATCATATATTTTAAATATCTAAAATACATTTCAAATTAATTTTATATTTTATGAATATGAGGGTTAATATTTATATAAGAACAAAAATTATTCCTTATTACCTTACGGCCTGTCCCACTGTATCACCAGCAAACGTTCCATCGACAAGTTGTATTGCAAACAACAATCACATTAGCAAATTTGTTGTTGTTTTCAATGCAAGTATTCGATCAAACGATTTCTGGTGACATCGTGAAACAGGCCGTTAAATATGAAAAAAATTTGGCATAATTTTAGGCGCTGAAACAAATTTTTTTTATTATTGTAAAACAGGTGTCTTTACTTTAGGGTTAATCTTTTTAATTTAAAAAAGTCCAAAAGACTATACATTCTATCAGTATAAATTTTTTTGGTTAGTTGACTTCTCTAAAACGATAATGCCATGTAAAACTGCCTGGCATTTTTCATATCAAGTGAGTTCTATCAGTACGCAAAAGCAGTTTTTGTTAAGTAAGGCATACTTACTTTCTTTAATCACATAAGTATTGCAAAAATACTTACTTACAAATAGGAAATTTCTTTTACTAAAGTTATTAAAGTTTGTAAAATTAAAAGCACTATGGCTGAGCACAGCAGACATTATTACAAAGGCAAGACTTCTTAACTGCACTGTTGGATCGTATAGTCTTTCTAATAATATTCATGATGATACTTAAAATTTAATTAGCATATACTAGACTTCCATTTGCCTTCAAAAAGCCCAAGGGTTTAATATTTAAAATTACTTATTTATATTGCTTTACCTATACAATATATGCCTTAAGTCCCTGTGGCCCTCTAAAACAACCCTCGCATGTACATATATAAATCAATATGTAAATGAAGGTGTATGTTTGTTTTCCTTCCAGTTCTCTTATGTTTCCCACTACCTACAATGTTCATAATGCTATTAAGGTATGATTTCATTATATTTTGATACACTTCCCTAATTTCTTTTACTGCGGCGCCTCATGCTCAGAAATGGGGGGTAAAAAAGAATTCAACCTAAATTCATTTATAAGTAATATTACATGTATACAATTTTAATTCTCGTCAGTAAATAGGACAAGTGTGTGGGTACGTACGTGTGAGTGTGTGTATGTATGTGTGTGTGTGTGTGTGAACATCATATAAGAATTACATTATGTAACCTGTATCTAGCTTCATGTGTACACTAGAGCCCCATTTTACGCCGTTTGAATTTGCCTTACTTTTTCATTGCCATTTGCACTGTGATATTCGATTGGATTCAGTGGGCAGGTTAAACTTTTTCACTGAACTTATAATAACACACAGGAAAAAATATTCACCAATTAATGTTTTCAATTGAGAATTTAATTGATTCAATTACATTTTCAATTGTATTAATTAATTTAAGTGGAAAAACTTATACCCTGTTTCCAGAAGTCAGGCAGGCGACTCGCAAAGAAAATTTCTATGGAAATCACTTAAAAAAACTGAGAGCTTTTCATATAAGTTTTACACTCAAGTTGACTGTGCGTGTTGTGGAAACAGGGTGTTAATTAATGGCAAATTATTTAAAGGTGAACATTTAATTAATTTTTAAATTGATATTATAAATATTTTAATTGATAACATTATTCGTATTGATTTTTTGTGTGCAATAGACGAGAAAAGTCTGCCTTAAAAGAAATTCAAAGAGAAAACTGTTTGAGATAAAAAAAAACTTAGAACATTTCAACTACGAGACCTCATAGGAAAGAAATACCGACCACTGTGCATTCAGAGTGTATGCCTAAAGGCGTGTCAGCGTGAATTAAAGGAAGAAACTATAGAACACCTCTTTAGTCACTGATTAGAGTTATTTGGAGCTAAAACGTTTCTCAGCTTTAGACAGGCTTCATAATTTGTTTAAACAAACTGAGTGACTTGAGAAGAAAGACAACTCAATGGTTAATTTAAATTGCTGGTATCACAATGAGACCCACATAACCTCGTCAATAATCTTAAAGGAAGAACCCAGCAAAAAATTTCAAAGAGGGTAATCGAGTTTGGAATTGAGCATTTTTGGTGGAAGCTGTTCCTTACTGGATTACCAACTTAATGATTTTAACAAGGCGTGAGACTAAAATAATCGATTCTTGAGAAGTGCTTACTCTTTTTATTTGGTAACTTTTTCACGTAATCTATTTAATCTAAAAAAATTATTCTCCTCATTTAGCAACTTGTAGATAATTTTTTTAAATTTTAGGTAATGTGATTTGTAAGCGAGTAATGAAATTTGGTAATCAGAAAAGTAAGTCATTATATGGCAAGTAGTTCTGATGGTAATGTGTAATTTTTCGCTGGAAATTTTCAAATTGGCTTTAAAAAAATTTAATTTCTTTTTTATGCTGTTAAGACTGCTTTGCGCAAGGGTTATCGCTGTTATTGCTAATGGTCACCGATATGTTGTCCCACTGTGCAAGTTTTATATATACAGAATAGTCGGCCAAAGCGGCCAAACTTTAATCGCCTTTTTATACAAATGAACACACATACTAGAATACATTTCTTTCTGTGGCCACAACTGATGTAAGGCAATTTCATCTGAGAGAACAAACTATGACCGAAAAATATGAAATTTATATTTTCTTTTTATAATAACAGTTTTATTTTAAATCCTATATTTTTGTTTTTAAATTAAAGTTAACCTAGTTTCATAATTATACTTTTTCCTTTAAAACATTTCGCATCGCATTATCTCTATTCGTTTTGCAACTGTTAACCCACAAAAAACTTTGCCTACTGCTAATTTAAAATTACAAATGGCATTAAGCATAAGTAGTTTGAAACAAACACAAATGCCAACTAGAAAAAAAAAATACCAATCATATCGCTAAACGCAAGACTTCTTTTTCTCTTAACGCAATTGGGGAAACATTTTTGTTGCTTTTTCTTTGCCTTCGTGCTAATTATGCGCACAAAATCTACTTAAAAACTTTAAATTCTGGTAAAAAAAAAATAATAAAAACGAACTTAGGCAACTAGAATCAACTATTAATACTAACACAAATGAGTGGGAGAGCTGTGTGGGCCTGTGTGGGCCTGTGTGTGTTTCCGTGTGTGTGTGTGTGTGTGTGCCTGTTAAGGTGTATGCGGGCCTTAAACCTGAACCTTAATTGTGTTGTTTTGGCACGCAACGACGACGAAACTAATCATTGTTAAAAAGTTAAAAGTCTCAGAAATATTATGATAAAAAAGACTGATAAACTGAAAACAAAATGAAACGATTCTTTTTTTTTGTAGCAAAAGGATTTTTAAATAAATGAAAAAAAATCGCTTAATGCTTTTATTTCCAACATATTTACAAAGAAAGAAAAAAATGGAAACAGCTGGAGAGTTGTAATTAAGGTCAATAAAAATTTTAAATTAGTGAACCAGTTTAAAGCAGCTAAAGTACACATGTTAAAACTCTTCAAGTAGAGAAATATATACTCGAAGAATTTTTTGAAGCATAGTTTCTTTCACAAAAAAATACAAGCTTTGTTTGCTTTTTAAGTGAAAAAAGTCTTTGAGAAAATGTCGAATAAAATAAGTAAAAGTGTATATATCTTTTACATCGGGGATTTATTTTATTAGATTACATACAGGGTATTCCAATTAAAAATTTCTTTTTCAATAGCCCGTCATTTTAATAGTTATCACGACTCAACTTGCAACTACTTGACAGATAACAAGTTACAACTACGCCATTAATAAAACTTTTACCAAATACGCTTCAAAAAAAAAAGCACTGAAATTATAAAAATGTACTACAAAAATTTTGAAAATAAGCTCAAGTAACGATAAAATCGCTACTTTTGAGTGTGATTTTTCGAAGAGTATCGGCCACGGAAATTGTATGATTAAAAACTTTAGCCTTTTTTTTAGAGCTACGTAAAAGATAAGGTCACTGCAAGGGCCCACAATTGATTCAAGGCCTCAAAGCTGGAATTCGTGAAGTCATTGGGGATGGAGCAGGCATGGTCCTGGCAGGCCTTGGGCGAAATTTTCTTGCCATTATTAATGAAGTGGTCTCATCTTTATACTCGTATCAGGAAAAAGTGTAAAATTTTTTAACTTTTTATTAAAAAAAAAAATATAATTTAACGTTGATTCAAAGAAAAAATTTAAGTTCACAGGCCATGGTACAATAGTTTCTAATAAAATGTATATTTCAGAAAATCATTTTATTGCGAATTTTCATTGAAAAGTGTAACAAGTGTAATATTTTTTTTTTTTTGCAGAATAGAAAATGCCATAAATTCATACTTCATATTGGAGATCCCTATTAAATATTTTTACATATATCTGTAGTTTTATATATAGCTTTGCAGTAGATAACGACACAAACATTTAATGCATAAATAAATTCAGTAGAGTGCGACTTTGACTCGCACACGAATGTTTCCATAAGTGGTTTATTTCTTTCTGGCGATATTTTTGGTTTTTGGTGATTTTTTATTATTGACTCTTTTCTAGTTTTGGCGATTTTTTTCGATTCTTGGCAAATTTTTTTTTCACATTATATATTTTATACTTATTGATTTTTTTTTGTTTTTTGGTACTTTTTTGATTTAAATTTTTTTTTAGTTTTGTGGCAACCTTTTTAATTTTGTTGTTTTTTTCACTTTAGCGATTTGCTTTATTTTTGGTGATATTTTTTATATAAGCACTTTTTCATTTTGTCGATTTTATGTACTTGGCGATTTTGTCTGTTTTTTGGCGATCTCTTAATTTTTGTTATTGTTTTTTTCATTTTAGCGATATACTTATTTTTTGGTTTTGTGGGTTTTTATGGTGTTTTTTCGGTTGCTTTTAATTTTTGGCGATTTTTTTTCGTTTTTGGCAATTTTTTAGCTTTTAGGCTTTCTTTTTATTTTTGGTGATTTTTTTTTTAATTTTGGCACTTTTTTTTAGTTTTGGCACTTTTTAATCGTTTTTGGAATTGTTTTCTGATTTTGGTGTTTTTTTTTCGTTTCTAGCGATTTTTTGGGTTCTTGGCGATTTATTTTAGATTTAGCCGTTTTTCCATTTCGGCATTTTTTAATTTTGGGATCTTTTAGTTTTAGAGTTTGCCTCTAACTGTTTTCAAGATGCACCAATTTGTCAAAATTACATTAACTGATAGAATAACCTTGAATTTTAATTTTTTAAATTTTAGTGTCAGCATAAAAATACACTAACTGTAAGCATTTAAAGTGTCTACATATAAATGTCTGTATATTAAATTAGGATTTCAACATTTTTTATTACTCGCTTTGGCGCACCCTTTAGTTTTTTTTCTATCATACATTTGCTATTGTAGCTTGCACATATTCTGCGAAAATTTCAGTTTTATAGCTCTTACGTTTCTCGAGAAAACAGCGTATGACCAAGAGATAGGAGGACAGACGGACATCGTAGCGAAAACAATAGGATTACTGTTCACTTTAAAAATTTATATATTGCTGACAGAAAAAAGAATGCCTTCCATTACCATTAACAAATTTGCAAGCGTTTTAGTAGACAAACAGATGTTTTGCTTCCCATTAACAATTATTAGCACAAAAAGTCAAACGAAAGCCGTACAGAATCAAAAACTTACGGCCTGTCCCACGATGTCACCAGAATTCGTTCGATCGACAACTTGTATTGCAAACAACAATAAGATTAGAAAATTTGTTCTTATTTGCAATATAAGTTCTCGATCGAACGAATTCTGGTGACATCGTGGGACAGGCAGTTACACATTTTAATATGAAATTGGGTCCCACTATCATTGTTGCAGCAGAAACAAATCTCTAAATTAATGACTCACATCCTGCTTGCCCATTCCAATGAAAAATTTAATAATTTGCTTCAATGTTTGTAAGTTATTTTTTATAACACAAAAAGTAATTAAAATAAATAATAAAATTCGAAGAAAAATTATAAGCACACTTCCTGTCTATGGACAGAAAAAAGTCACAGTTGAGATACTTTAAGACAATTATCATTTATTGTCTATGCTAGAAGGTTCGTGTGTATGCTTTCCACTGTTGTTCCAAACCATTATATTCAATACATATTTTTTCATATATTTTTCTAACTATTGTATGACACTTTAATTTAATTTTTGTGTTTTAAAATATAAAATAATAATTTTATTTTTCATTATCAAAGACAACAACCATTTTTGAAGAAACTCATTTAGAGACTTTAAAAACACCGACTAAAAACCACACATATTTTCAAACAAAAACGTCCGAAATCTTCTTAGTTCCAAAATCACAGTCTACAGTTAACCAACGCCAATGGTTTAACTGAATATTTGTTTTTATCAATTTCATTGGTTAAACCATCTTCATTAGTTTACTAAAGACTGTGAATTTGAGCCTTAATGAATTATGAATGACTGTCGCTGAACACAACAAGTATGAGTTAATTATGAGCACAATAAATGTCAATATATTTCTTTGTAATTTTTTTATTTAGCACCCAATTGTCAGGTGCAAGCACGCACTAGAAAATAAGACAATAGGTAGAAAGTTTCTCTTTTGTACTAGCAGCTTGAGTAAATAGTTTGCAAAATTGGGTTGCCAGTCATAGAGATACAAAGCTTGTTAGCAACACATACAAACTTATACAAAAGTATTGTTTCAATTGTCTTCGAAAAGCTTCTCTTCTAAGAAATGCCTTTTAATCTACATAATGTTTGATAACCTTTTGTTTCGAACACAATAATAATATGCTGCAACATTGTTTGAAAGTTAAATAGCTTGAGTAAAAGTTGTACCGCAAAATCAATGTTAATATTAACACCGCTGATCATTTGAAAAAGGGCGAATTTTTTTTTTAAATCCAAAGATATGAGTGTTGCCGGTTCTATCTCTCTGTCTCTCTACATATGAGACTAACTTTAAAGCTGAAGAGTTTTTAACATACAAATTTAAATTTTTTAGCTAATTTTAGCCCAAAAGTTTTTAATTTATTTAAAGATTTTTTAAAGTTTTCGCCATTTTTAATCCATTCGTTAATGTAATAGCAGCATTTATACGTACGTGAGACGTAATGCTTTAATAAAAGCTTAAGTAGTATTAAGCCATAGTACTCTGGTATTGTAGTTATCAGCAAAACACTGCGGTTAAACTTTAAATTTAATACGAACCAAATGAGACTTCGATCATATTAAATTATATACATTAGACATTTTAGAGCGAATAATGCGAAATTTAAAAAAGTTCAAGGCATTTTGATTTTTTGTTTGTTTTACAATAACATGCACTATTTAAAAAACAAAGAGTTGGAAAAAAATTTTTAAAATATATATTTTAAAAATTTCTTGCAATAAAACTTAAAATTATCAAGAGATCATCTCTATTTTATTTCTGTAAAAAAATTACTCAGTTTTCTTTTTTTAATGCCCTAATTGACTTAAAAGATTTAGGACGTTTTTTGTTTGAAAATACTTTTCAGTTCTTGTTTTTGAATTCTCTAAATTATTTTCTTCAAAAATGGTTGTTGTCTTTGATAATGAAGAATAATATTTTTAATCCATTTTTTAAAACATAAAAATTAAATTAAAGTATTATACAATAGTTTAAAAAATATGTGTTGGATATAATGATTGGAACAAAATCATAAAGCAAATACACAAACCTTCTAGCAAAGACAATAAATAATAATTGTTTTAAGGAATCAAAAAACGACAAGACGATACAATCATCGAACTGAATTAGGGCATATGCCTTTTTTAATTTTGTTTTTAGCAATTTTAGTTTACAATTTCAATAAAAATTATTTCCGTATTTTAATGAGGCGTAGTCTGCAGTAAATACATGTGTACCTGTACATATACATATGTATGTATGTATGTATGTATGTGTATATATGTATATCTATGTAAATAGAATCAAAAGTTTTAAGAATCATGAATTTGTTTGTAGACCTTTAGCTTATTAATTTTCATTTAGTTTGAAGCAATAATACTGTATACGAAATTATTAAATATAATTCTTATTAATTTGAAGTCTCTTAGGAGCTTTCAAATCTTTCACAAACATACATACATACTTATATATACTTACATATATCTACTCCTCTAAATGTTTAATAAAACACGAGACCTTCCATTATCTCCATTCAACAGCCAACGAATGAGAAATGAACAGCGTAACAAATTGTTGAAAAGTTCGCTGCACTCGCTCTCTCTCTCTCTCTCTAAGCAGCTTAAAATCTTGGCAAAACTTTTTGTTTTTTTCCACATGAGTTTTGAATAATTTATAAAAATTTTTTAATTCTGCTTGATAAATAATAAGTTTATATGTTTAATGACATCTAGACGGTAAAACTAAGCGACTGAAGAGCTCAGGAAGCAAATTGATTAATTAGATAAATATTCTAAAAGTTTGTTAACAAAAAAAGTTTGCTTTTCTCACAAGTGTAGTTTTAATTTAATTTAAAAGCTTTTAAGCAGACATTAAACTGTTGAAACTGAAATGCTGAAAGCTTTGAATGACAGCTCAGCTTTGAAGATTTTTATTTTTAATATACTAAAGTTTTTGTTTAGAAACTTAAAGTAAACTTGATTTATTTTGACATTAATGTTGCATTTTATTTAAGTAAATCATTTAAAGTAAACTTTTTCAATTTAAGCTCTTCAAAGTTAATTGAAATTAATTTTAATGTTAAGTTAATGTATTTGACATGACAGTTTTTAAAAGCAGTTTAATTTTTAAGCTCTTCTAGCTAAAGAAATAAATTATATAATAAGCTTGAACAAAATCACTATGGTTGTGAAATATTTTATTAAAGTAAAAATTTCATATAAAAAATACCGAAATATTTTCACTTGATACTTACCCGCTTAAGCAAAAAAAAAAAATTATTTGAGCTTGAAGTGCACGTTAAAACAAAACTTTCACACAAATTTTGACTGAAGCATACTTGAAGTACAAGTTAATTTTTTTTGGCATAAGGGGGTTGTCTCTAAAGCAGCTACGTACTCTGTTATTTGCATTTGAGGTTAAAATCTTTAAAAGCTCTTAAATTTTTTATTGTTTCTTTGCAAAGTAGGCGGAGCAAGCATTGTTGTCGCCGACATTAGATTGGCTGCTGTGCTCTCGTCGCTGTGAAAGCGTAAAAGCTCTTTTATAAAAGCTTATACATTAAGCATATGGCAAAAACGCAACTGCCTTAAAGTATTGGACATATTTGCTTCTTTTTTTTTTTTGTTAAGCAACGTCCATATGTATTTCGTTCCTGCTTATAGAACTCATGTGAAGACTTTAAGCAAAAAAAAATATGTTCTTTTTTGCAAAATTTTTACATTTTTCGTAAACTTTGAAGCATCTGTTTGAAGAATTTTTGTTGCTCATACAATTAAAAGGGAAAGTTTGAAATAATTTGAATGTTTTTTACAGAGTAAATAATGTTTTTTAAATCAAACTTTTGTCTTATTTTTTCATTGCAGTAGTCAACCAATTTTCATTGGGCACATGGAGAAACAAAACCATAGAAAATCACAAAATTTATCCAGACTAAATAAATTAAAATTGTTTAGTGATTCTCAAGGTAAGTACGAGTATTTGAAAAAAAGAAAGAAAGAAAGCACAAAGCTGTCTGCTAAATTGCCAGACATTAAAGAAAATAATAAAATATAAAATGTACTTAACGCTTATATAATTTTAAAATTATACTGAGTCATTAAAAGCTTAAGTCATATTTTTCTTTTATATTTTGTAAACTTACAAGTGAAATCTCTTCACTAAAGTAATGAAACAAAACTCGAAACTGGAAATATGGAACTCTTTATTTTAAAATAATAAAAAATATTTTTTACCAAGATATATCAAGAGCATTAGGAAAGCAAAAATTTATTGAGCTTTTATTAAAAATAAGGAAGTTATATTTCACCATGTATTATATTAGAGAATTTTTAAAGTTAATACGTTCTATAAAACACTTTGCTCTTGAATTTAGCTTGACAGGGGAATTAAATGTTGAAGTATTTTTTTTTATTAGAGAGACATTTGCCATGTCTCTTCTATCAAACAATGCTAATGAAATAATAAAGAAGCAGACAAGTAATGTTGCTGACTGTCACACTTTGTTTCATATTATTTTAAAATATTTTGATATTCTCTGTTAAAAGCCTCGATACGAGTAGTTACATAAACTCTATTTTATTGATTTACTTCGTTAAAGTACAACGTTTTGAGAATTAACAGATATTTTAGTAGCTACATAAGTAATAATAACTTTGAACTGTGACATTTTATTTGTATAGCTATGCTATTTATGCCACGACACAGGAGCTAGGACATGTTATTGATTGATTTGATTTTGTTTTGTTTCGTTCTTTGAAGTGAGTGAAAACAAAACAAAAAAAAATTAATATGACAGCTCCATTTATTTTTGTATAGTTTCTGCACGTGAGCCGGCTAACAGCCGTAGTCGCTCACAGTCAATACATTAATTTAATCGTACGTCTCTAGAAACAAATTATTATTATATAATATAATTTTATTGCATTGTTATTTAACACATTAAGTTTGTTGTATATAGCTAAGCAGCATAGCTATAACTGGGTGCCCTAAGACACCTCTCTTCTTTTTGTATCTTTTAAGCTTCTATTAAATTAAAACGTGGGGGAAAACTTTATTTAACTTGAGTGACAGCTAAAACTATTTACTTTTATACTATTTTGTATTCAACATGATATGCCACAGTGTAGTTACAGTTTATCTAATCAATTATTTTTGAATTCTTAATATTCCATTCAGCTACATAAAACCAACAAATATGTTCAAACTTGTGAGAATTAAATAATTTCACTTTGTTTTCTATTTTTATGTGCTGAAATTTTTTTACCTTTAAAATTTATCAAATATTGAACATTTTAATTAAAAAAAATGTTTATTTATTAAAAATAATTTAAGTTATATCCATAAATCACTATTTAATAATCCTCCATTAAAATTTCAGGTAAAAATAAATTTTTTTTGTTCAAGTAACAACTTATGTATAAATTTATTATAAAGTTCAACAAAATGGGATTAATCTCTTGTTCATATATTATTATGTGAACTCGTATATTTTTTTTTAAAAAATTTATAAAAAATATTTTAATATTAAAGCTTAAAATAAAATAACAAAGATTTTTGTGGCAGGACTAAAAAATGCTTTAAGTCGGATAAAAGTGTTGAGGGAAAAAATGTATTAATGCTTAGCACCACAGGGTTTTAAATATACAATGATATTAAAATGAATATAAAAAGTAATTCTTTTATCTGAAGAGCACGTTCAATTGTTGGGACTATAACAGAAGTTTTTCATTATTATTAAAATTAGCATTTATCAAAAAATTGCAATTTTTTAATAAACATTTTCATCAAGAAATATTTATTTTTTAGACAAATTGGTTAACGATATATTTTAATTTGAAATCTATTTGCTGGTGGTTCAGCGTTGTCTACATGCATTTCATTGTTGCTGTAACAAATCATCAGTAGACTGCAAAATGTGTGGTTGAAGTTTACACCGAAAGAATTTTGCTTCATAAGTCTAATGAAACAATTTAATTAAAATTCTTTCACAAATCTAATGATAATTTCACAAATCCAATGAAAATTTCATGAATATTGTGAAAGAATTTCATTGGAATTGCTTCGTTGGTATTCTGGTTTCGTAAGAATATTTTATTGGATTTATGACAACAATATTTTCTAATTATTACGAAACCCCTTTATATTTAAGTTATTTCATTCTTTTCATGAAATTATTTTATTGTTTCGATGAAGTTATCGCACTGCGTTATTAACACTGTTAAATAAATTTGATGAAGTTTTCAATAAAATAATTTTGACGAAACTGGTTTCATTAATCCAACGAAGCGTGACGTTGGTTGAATTTTAATGAATTTTTCATTATATCAATGTCGAAATTCATAGAATTTATGCCGAAAATTCTTTCAGTGTACTGATGATTTGTTACAGTAACAATGGAATGGATATAGACAACGCTGAACCACTAAATACATTTAGGTATTAGAAAGAAAAATAGTTCTTGGTATTATTGTTATTACAAAAAAAAAAATAATTTTCCAACCCTGAAACCATATTTAAGATCTTGTTGATTTTTAAAACAAGTCTATGTCTTCTAAAATATAAAGTATACTCAAGTAACAAAGAGAGAAACAATCAGTTTAAGTAAGTTACTTTTATATACAAAAAAAAAATAAGTTTTCCATCCCTGAAACAATATTTTTTAGTTTTCACTATTTTCTATCTTTCTGATATATGAAATATATCTAATTAACAAAGAGAGAAATAATTAGTTTTACTAAGTTGCTTTTATATGCCAAAAAGAGTTTGAGTTTTCCAACACTGGAACGTCCTCTGATTTCCAATACGAATCTATTACTTTCTAAAATGCAAAATATATTAAACTAGCAAAGAGAGCATACATTAGTTTTCGTAAGTTACTTTAATAAACCAAAAAAAAAATGAGTTTTCCAACCCTGACTTGTCTGACTTTCAGTAACAAAGGATTTATTTCCTAAATATAAAATATGTTTAACTAACAAAGAGAGTTAAAACAAGCTTAAGTCAGTTACTTCTATATAACAAAAAAAATTTAATTTTCGAACTCTGCAATCATATTTTTGATTATGCTGATTTTCAAAATCAAACCATTTCTTTCTAACAAAGAGAGAAAAAAGTTGTGTATTTTAGTTACTTCTATATATTATTCAAAAAAAATTTTTTAATATTTTAAACTAGTAAAAAAATTAACATTTGAATCTAGTTTCTTTGGGTGATTCGGAAAATTGATTTCGCGTGCAGACAGACCAACGGTATTCGACTTCCCTATTCATAAGGACCCAGGACCCAGGTCGGCCATTATTGGTTAATTTAAAATAAAAAAGGATACATGTTTTCATGCTCTCGCATTTAGTGCCGAATGATATTCAAACAATATTCTATGACAACACTGCTTCAAATATATTTTTTTATATTACCAGTTTCTTCTTCAGAATGCCCTTTCTTTGCTTTTGTGGGTGAGTGGTAGCGATACTAGCCTGTTAGTTTAAAGGTCGTGGGTCCCGCCATAGACCGTGGGTGGTTTCGCAGCCAATCTAATGGCTTCGCGGGGTTGTGTTTGTTTTTTTTTTTTTTTTTTTTTGATCAAGCTCTGCTTCCAGCTACAATGAAGATTTCTTTAGAATTACATATTTTTCTAATAAATTATTTATACAATTAAACCGCTATTTTCAGTCAGCCAGTAGACTGGTTTAGAAAAAAAAATTATTTATTTAAATCATTCAAAAGTCACTCATCAGGAAATTTTATAAAAAGTTATGAAAATAAAATATTCATGACTTGTATCGTTTTAATAGTTAAAGTAAATTTGTCAGCCGTTTAAACAGCCTTTAACAGAACCATTACAAATAGACTTCATCCATCATCAAACGTTGGACAACAAGATTCACAACAAAATTGGAGACGGGATTAAAATTCAGTTCACAAAGCTTAAGTTATAAAAAAACATTATAGCGAAAACCTTTGAATGTATATTAATTTTAAATTCTGTTTCATCACTCGCATATTTATTTATATAACATCATCACCTTGGATAAAATAATATCTTGTTCTTGGGGAAAAAAACAAAAAAAACAAACTCATGTAAACAGAGATGCAGAAAAAATGTTGTTTCCATAAATTTTTGTCATACAAATACACTGAAATAATCCATGATTTAAAAGGTTTTCCTTTTTTCTTTATTTCGATAGATACACTCGCAACAAATACATACGAATATTACAATAAATATTTTGTTTTTCCTTAAAAAGAATAATACTGAATTCATTTTGATTGTAACTTTTGAGTTTTTCTCTCTCTCTCTTATGGCTTTCAATAAATATGTAACAATACATATGTAACAAGGTACACACAAACACATACAAACACACACACACTCACACACACTCATACACTGTCATTGTCTGCCTGTCCATGCATGTCTGTAGAGTAAGTAACCTAAGTCTTTTCACAGAAAACAAAAGCAAATGAGAATTTTTAATTCCTTGTTTCATCCATCCATCCATCATTTATATGCGCTCTTGCTCATACTTATGTATGTGTATACATATGCACGTGTATGTATGCGTGAGTGCATAAATGCTTGCAAAAAACTTTCATTTTTCTTTCCTTGTTTTTTTTAATGCAACACAATGATGTATTTATGCTTGTTTTCATTTAAATATTTTATTTTCCTTTTTTTTGTGGACGAAATAAAATTATAATGATGCTGTGTTGTTGCATAACAACGGGAAGCAGCCAGACAGAGACACACACAGACAGAGACAGATAGACACCAGCAAGGACTTGTTTTACAACTTTTATACTTTTTGGAAAATATTTATATGAAAAACATACATACTATTTTTGTATGATTATGCACAATATTGATTTTATTTATTAAATGTGTTATACCTACATTGTATAATATTTTCATATGTATGTATGTATAACAAATATGTAATCGGTTTAAAGGATTATAAGATTATTTGCTTTAAAACAAACTATAATATATTTTATTAACAATCTCATTTTTATATGTTTAAGTCGTTTGCAAAACAGCAACAACTTTGGTTTAAAATAAAATATTTTTATATACTCGTATTAATTCATTAATTGTGGGTTCAATTCCCGCCATATACCGTGGGTGTTTTCCACAGACAAGCTAATCGCTTCACAGGTTTTGTTGTGTTTGTTAAAAAAAATATAAAAATAACTCCAAAGCCATTATGTGAAATTATTTTTTCATCCAAAGTTTGTTTGGGTAAATCAATTGCAGCGCCCGCTGTGCGGCATGTGGCTCCGTTCTGTTAGAACCACATATCAGCAATATTAATGCCCCGTAATTGTGGTACGAAAAAATTTCGAATTATGTTCCTATACCGTTCACCATTGACAGTAACATTCTGACCATCATCGTTTTTGAAGACTTATGGGCCAATGACTCCGCCAGCCTATAAAGCGCACTAAACAGTAATTTTCTGTGAATACGAGTATAATTGTGTTTCGACAAAAGATTGTGGATTCTCCTCACTCCAAATGCGACAATTTTACTTATTTACGTACCCATTCAACCAGAAATGAGCTTCATCGGAAAATGGAAGAAGTGCACGATGAGTTTGACAAATAGAACAATTATTTTGATTCAAAATGTCATTATTTGCACGCGTTGCTCTGTTGTAAATCGATTCATAATGAAATTTCACAGTAAACTTAGCAAAAAGCAATTATCAGCTGTTAAATGGGTGCTCAAATAAAGCCGTGATGCCAACTAATATTTGTGACACTCTAAAGAAAAACACCCTTAACAAACTGGTGGTGGCACAGTTTTATTTTTGATTTTCCAATTTTTTTACATTTCTAATGTACAGTATAAAATAAATATATAGCATTCGCTATAGAAGGATGTTAAGGTAAAAATGTTGAACGTTCGTTTAATCGGAATTTCGTCAAAGCACCACGACTTTTAAAAACTTTAACATAAAATTTCATATACTTCCATTAAACCAATTACATACATACATATTTTTTTTACCTAATAAAATCTTATTTTAGAGAAATTTTGCAATAAAGTTAATTTTACACTATAGCAAATGGGACTTAAATATTACCGTTCGTTATACCGAGACTTGCCTGTATTTAACTTAGTTGCACACAAGCGACATCAATATTTTGCATTTGTTGATCTTAAATGATTAAGTTTTCCGAATAAGAAAAGTAGTCAGGTATGGGAGTTCGGGATATATCATCAGTGTTGCCAGATGTTTGTTTTAACCATTTCAATAAATTTTGTAAAAAATGTGGCCAAAGCTACCAAGTATCTTTTGTTATTAAAAATATTAATAAAAAAATATATAAAACTTATAAAGAAATTAAATTGAGTTCAAAAATAAGCACTAAGTGTAAAAAAATAATTTAGATTCAGTTAAATTAAATATTTGTATGTTTCTTATAAGGATATTCAAAGTCGATGTCAATCAATATAGCAAATTCTATATTCAGTTATTATTGTCACCGATATTAAAATCATTTTGAATAACACATATAAAATTATTTTAAGTGATACAGAATAAATTTAATTGCACCAGAATGAATTTTAATTACGAATAATTGCTTAATCAGACTTAAGAGCGTGGCTGCACAGAAAAATGTCAGCATTTCCACCCAGCTGAAGTCTAGTTTAATGTTTCTTTTATTCTTTAGACAATCACATTAAATAATATTAAGCACTGTCTATATGCATTTTATTGTTGCTCTAACAAATCGTCAGTAGACTTCAACACACATTTGAACAGTCACAAGCCTCTTATCTTATGCGCAGACTTTCAAAAACTATTTCAGAATTCATAAATAATAATATAATAATAAGCGTAGTAGGCTTAGAAACTTATACAAAAAGCAGCAAATAGCTTTTATTCGATATGAAGCTAAAAAATTTCACTTATAATATATAGAATTATAACAAGAGTTCGAATAATAAATCTCTTAATTTGAATCTAAATTATTTTTAGCTTTTTAGTGCTTATTTTTGAAGTCGGTTTAATTTATTTTGTATTATTTTTAAAATGTTAATGCCGAGTTTAAATTTTATGGTGCGTGGTCACGTTCAATTTAGCATATATTAGTGTCCTCCCACTTTTCTAAACTCAACATCGCGTCACTTTTATAGCTCAAGGTGTGTGCCAAGTTTCGTAAAAATTGTTCTGGTAGATATTCTTTGCCAAGCTTAGTGTGTATGGAATAAACAAAAGTATATATAATTTAATACTAACCTTGCATGGGCTTAGCCCCGCCCCCTATTTGAACACGAGATTAAGTATTTTACAGAGTTCAAGGTATGAGCCGTTTGGTAAAATTCGATAAAGTAAAAGATATAATACAAAATTAAAATACGCGTGGCCCGCCTACTTTTTTTAAAACAAGATTAGGAATGTTCCAGAGTTTTTGGTTAAGTACAAACACATGAAATATAATATTAAAATTCATTAGGCGTGCCCCCGCCCAATTTTTTCGAATGTAAGATTGTGTCTTTTTTTGAGCTTATAGTGTGTGCTAAGTTTCGTCAAAATCAGTCAAATAAAAGCAGGTGAATAAAAATATTACGTTTTATTGGTCTCCTCCCATTTTTTCAACTTTGAGAGTGTGTCGTTACGAGATTACAATAACTTGTTTAAGTTTCGTAGCAATCGAATAAGAAAAATATCACAAAATCAAATAAATAAAATTAGTGGGCATATCCCCGACCACTTTGTTACAAGGGGACCAAATGGAAGCTATGGACTCTCAAACAAAAAAAAAAAAGAATTTCTACAATCGGTCTATACTGTAACGAGTTATGAAGTAGCAATGCCAAAAAAATATATATTTAGATGAATTGTCAACCTCCTTTTTTTTGAAGTCGGTTAAAACTAGATCAAGGCAGCTCAATCAGTTACCTGATTGGAACTTTGTAGTTTTAGAAGAAACTCTCAGCTCTCTCAATAAAAATTCAGTGTTTTGAAATTCTAAGACAACATTTGTTCATGAGTATTAAATAATTATTAAAAAAAAGACAATTTTTGCAATCGGTATAAAATATAGGCGTATAAATGCTATTCCGAGGGTGCATTGTCCCCACCCCCAAGTTCCACCAAAAATTTCTGTTGTCACCCACTAGAATTATTAAAAATTACAGGGAATATTTTTTTTATAACTGCTCATGCAAATCACCAGTCATAATGCCTCCCCCCCCCCAAAGAAAAAGTGTATAGCTACACCAATGGGGTATAAAATATAAAGAGTTATCACTTAACAAACAATTGATAGCCTCCTCCTTTTTTTAGACGGTTAATAGTAAACTAAAACAAATCGCTCTCAAATATATTCGAAAAAAAAAATCTCATAAAAATAAAATAAAAGAGGTGTCTTAGGACAGCCGGTTATAGCTATGCTGCTTAGTTATATAAAATAAATTTCATGTGTGAAATAACATGCAATAATATTATATTATATGATGATGTCAAATTCTTTGCAAATATTTCAAAACGTTTCCATTTATTTCCCATTATTTTTTTTTTCTAGCGGCATACGGTTAAATTAATGTATTGTTTGTGGCCAGTAGCCAGCCATGGCGGTTGTTAGCAAACACAAAACAAAAGCAATCATTCTCATTGTTTTTGTTTTATTTTACTCACTTCAAAGAACGAAAAAAAACAAAATCAACCATTTGTTTAGTTTATTTTCGTACTCTGCTTTTACGCACAAAGAAATCAAAACAGAAATAAATTTATAACTGTAATAGAGTTGATTATTTTTCTTACGAAAATCGCGTCCTAACGAAATAAATAGCATAGTTATAAAATTTACAAAATAAACAGTCTTATTTTTTTTTTCTTGAAAGGATATTTTAGTAAAAATTTAAATAAAAATTAAACAAACAAAGAAATTTTATTTTGTGCTCTAGAAGGATAATCTAAATTTAAGTTCATCTCTTTAAGATTATGATATAAATGTAAAATCCCTGCTTGATACTGTGTCATGCTTTTGAAATTATGACAATGAAACTAAAAAATTTAACTGATGCAAAAGTGTACACAAACAAAAAGGAATACCAAAATAAGTAGCCATCTTGATCAATGAATTCTTACCGTACCGGAAACACTTATTTCGAGAATGAAAATATGAAATCGGATTAACACATACATACACACAATGTCTGAACTTATATTTGAGCATGTATTTATGTGTGTGACATGCAGACTGCTAAGGCCAACTCTCTGGTAGATTGACAATTTTTCATATTGCTGTGTCAACAAACACAAACAGAAATGCAAAATTTTTGTATTTCTCTTTTTTTTACCTTAATTCTATATATACTCCACTCCTTCCTTTTGATTTTTTTTTTTGTATAAAGTTGGCTTCACTACTTGCCATTTAGTTTCCATTTATTTCCCTTTCAAGTTGATAAACCAGCCTGTTTACATACTTAACCTATTTTTTTTTTATTTATTTATTTTTTTTTAGTTTTTTTACTCCACGAAATATAAAGAAAAGATAAGGATATTATTAGATTTCCTCAGGATATTTGTTATACACATGAAAACATGCCTTTAACAAAAATTTTATTCGAATCCTGAAGGAAAGCAAAAAAAAAAAAAAATAAAAAAATAAACATCATGCATGATAAAATAATAAAAATATAATAACCGGAAAGATGAAAAAAAGTATTAGAAAGACCTCAGTGATGTTATGAGGCCTTAAGGCAGTACCATGTAGTTCGTGGAGTTGCTCACTAAATAGTGCACAGTCAACACAAAATAGACTTTAATGTCCTGCACAAGACCTTTCAAGATATGAGAGATTTTTCAACTGCTTTACTACAGCGAAATATTCTAAAACAAACGCTCAACAACACTGTGCAGGACTTGAATAGACTTCCTAGATGCTTCAAGCTGGAAAAGCCATATAAATAAAGTTTTATATAGGAAATCGAAAACTAGTGATTGCTGGATTAGCGTAATCCAGCAGGCAAATAAAGAAATAAAATTAAATTCCAACAAAAATTAAAAATTAATTAGAAAATAAAGGCCGTAAATTTGTATACTTCTTGGGAGCGAAAAGCCTAAAATTTCCCAGTATGCACAAGTTTGTAATTGAAATATATATCTATTTGATTAAAGGCCTATGAAAGCAAAATTCATTACTTGGCTTTTGTCTTTAAGTTGGCTAAAAAAAAGAACTACGGGGTATCTAAATAATACATTAAAATGCCAAAAAAAAAATTATATTTGAATCACCACAACTGCCAAAGCAAGATATGAAAATAATTTCATTTATGAATATTTAAAACATTAAGTTATACATTTTTCAAATATTTGTTATAAACTACAATTTTTGAAGAAATTCCATTAGAGAAGTGGTCTTATGGAAATTGAAGTGTGCAGCTGCTGCTGCACGACCGAAACCAACAAACTTGAAATTATAATTTTCAAATTTACATTTTAATTTCATATTTATTTTTATGCATATTTGCTGTTTAGTGTTGTTTGTTACTTCCGTTGCTATTTGCCTCTTAGGAATCCTTTACCCTAAACTCACTCCCTTTCACTTCCTTTCACTCTCTCTCTCTCTCTCATCCCTGCCTCATTACACCTTTTTAGTTCTTTTGTATTCGTATTGTAGTTGAAATCCTGTTACATATTTGCATTTGTGACAAAAGATGATATAAACAAAAACGAAATTAAAATTAAAAAATACTGAATGTAAATAGTTTTATTTGCGCTAGATTTTTTCGTCGCTGTTGTTGTTTAAACTCCTGTTTTCTATTTTTCGCCTTTGTTTTGTTTTTTTTTATCATTATTTACACAATAGTTGTTACTGTAAGTATTCAGTTTAATTTTATTGTTTCCATTTCTGTTCTATTCTATTGTTTGCATTTTTTTTGTTGTTTACCCAACGTTCTTTTATAAATTTTTTGTTTTATATGAAAAACAAAAATTAAAAATATTATTTAATGAATACAAGTATTATATACAACCTCAACAATTATTTTGACCCATATCTAACCTTTTTTTCTACTTCTAATAAGCCAACAAATAAATAAACAGAGAGCTCCACTAACTTCAGTTAACCTAAATATTCTAAATATTATGTTATTACGTTTCCTTTTTTAACAAAAAACAAACAAAAAAATATGGTTTAGAATTTTTTTTTAGATATACAGAAAGTAAAATTAAAATGTTTAAATTTTATGAAATTTGAGGAAGTGACAGATAAAGTTTAGATTTAAGAAAGAAAAAATTCAAGCTTCATTTAAAACAAAAGCTCTAACTTAGAAGGACATTAGTTGGGCGTAGTTGAAAAAATTTAAAACATTTTTATTCAAACCGCGTTTCCAAACAGTAAATCTGCAACAAAATGCTGCTAGACGTGCTAATGAAACATAGAGAAAAAACTGCCTCATAGAATCAAGAAGATTTTCGCTATGAACCGTTTTTAGGCTAAGGGGTATCCCAGCAGAAAGGAGCGAAGATTTTTTCATATAAATTCCTTATTGTTTTTATGTGGTAAATCTTATTAATTTTATCAAGAAGAAAACCACATAAAATCAAGAAGAAATCTTATTATTCACAACTCTTTTTTACTCAATTTCCGTTATTTTTGGCACCAAAAAAACAATCCATAGAGAAAAACTTCTTGATTCTATTAGGTTTTTTTATAAATTGTAAACTATAGGGATTTCTTATTGATTTTATTAGGTTGCCTTCTTGATTTTTTTAAAGAGGTTTTCTTCTTGATTTTTTCAATAAGGTCTTCTTCTTGATTTTAGTAGGTTCCTATATGACTATGTGTAAGGCATCTTATTGATTATTTTAATAAGGAAATCTTCTTGATTTTATGAGGTGTCTTGTTATTTTATATCTATAAATAGACATAGATATTTTCATTTTTGTATAAGAATATATGCACAATAATTTCAATTGCTATTCAGGCTGCTTGTTAGCATATTGGTTAGAGTGCTCGTCTATCAGGTAGAAGTTTGCTGGTTCAATACTTGGTGAGTAAGTTAGTTAAGAAAATAATATATGTATAAATAAATAACATCTACAATATACTACAAACATATGTATATGGTATAGAATTTAAATGAAAATACATAAGTACAGAGAATAAAGACGCAATTTTTATATTTTTTTGTTAAAAAAAATCAATAAGATAACCTCATAAGAACTACAAGATTTCTTCTTGATTTTTTCAAAAAGGTTTTTTCTATGAAATTAATAAGATTTCCTTATTAAAAAAAAACATAGAGATTTCTTATTAATTTTGTTCTATTTTATGAGGTATTTAGTATGAACTGTTTTCTCAGTGAATAACAAATAATTTTCTGTCTTAAGTTTTTAATATTATGAAATTTTAAGGAGGTATCACGGTATGTAATACCGGTGGTTTTCATGAAGAACAACGCAAGTAAAAAAATCGATTTTTTCAGTACAACCAAAAATATCTATTTGAAGATTGTTTAAAATAGTTAGAAGAGGTTCCGTTGTTGTTTTAGAAATAATTCTGCCCACAAAAAAACCGACTTTAATGCAAATATCTAATAGAACATTTTCGAAAAAATAAAACTGGAAGTAATCGTAAAGCGTTATCAAATAGGTGTGTGCTATGTATGAGTGTATTAGTGTAATCATAAGGGCAACAAGAAGTACAGAAAAACTTAACAGCTCCATAGAAATACACTCAACCGAATTTTAAAGCATACCTTCAGGAGCAATGTTGATTTTAATAGAAATCGCTTGTGAAGTGTAATAGTGTTGCCAATGGGGATAATTTTGTTGAAAAGTTGAAAAATATAAAATAAATAAAATAGATTTAAACTTTTAAATAAAAGAGCGTTTTAAATGTCAAATAATTGTTTAAAAGATATATAGCAGTCTTTATAAAGAATTTATAATATTATATCATATATATATTATAAATATATGATATCTTCATTACGTACTGTTGCCTTACACTGACTCTGGTGCACGACAATTGGGTAACAATCTCCATCTCATGCCAATTATTATGGGTGAAGATTTTAATAATAAGCTTCATCAAAATTTTTATTTGACATTTTCCACTTGCATATGAACAATTCTCCACAAACCCCCACACAACTAATAATTCCACTACTATAGATGCAGTTTTCCATAGATTTCTAAATACAGTAGAGTCAAAAACTTATATATCTTATTTTAGTTACCATAAGCCAATATTAAAAAAACATTTTCATTACTTGATGTTTACACATCTCCCCAGTGATCGGACTCACATTGCTTTTTTTTATTACAAATTTCAACAATTTGCAGTCTATTCATAATGAAATTTCAAAGCAAACGAAACAAAAAGCAATTATCAGCTGTTAAAGAGGCGCTCAAATAAAGCAGCGATACCAACTCAAGGTTGTAACACTCTAAAAAAAAAACACTCAAAATTTGTCAAATCTGGCAACTATGTATATTATCATTTATGATCAGTTTGGTGTTGCCAGTTTATGAAGAAGAGGCAACGTACCAAACGATCGCCTGCAAAATGTTTAAATTCTTGTCGAAAGTCTCTCACAAGTAATTGTTGGTTATATGAAACATTTTGGTTGGAAATTCAAAAAAGCTTAAGCAACGTTTATATAGATTTCGTTCCTGCTCATAGAACTCGTCAGTTGACTTCAACCCAAAACATTTTAAAATTAGCTAAAAAAAAACCTCGTTTGTTTATAGTAAAACTTTTAACACATTATTGAGAATCACAATATACAAACGTAATAAATTCAAAAGCCTCAAACGAAAATCTTTACAAAACAAGCATCTTCAATCTATTTTATTTTTCACCACCTTTTTGCATTTAATTAAGAGGCTTGCTATAAGCATACGAAATTTGTTTCAACTAATTTCTAAATCCTTGGTGTTGAACTCTACTGACGACTTCCACGAGGAGGAATGAGAAATGCATACAGACATTGCTTAACCAAAAAAAAAAGAGCTAAAATTCCAAATAAAATAAAGACTTTATGTCAAATAAATATTCTTCGTTCGGTATTTCTTACGTTTTTTCTTCATGAACGATTTACTAATGAAAACAAAAAGTGCACACTTTCCTTCTCTGCAGTAAAAAAAGAGGATTACAAAAAAAGTATTCACTAGTACAGACGCAGTGGTATGATAAATTGCGCCTACACTAACCAATCCAGCCCTAAAAAATCCAGCAATTAGTTTATGTACACACAGAAAAATTCCATATTAAAATCTACGAAAACAAGCTGAATTTAACAGTTTTTGACAGTGATTTTGCTTCATATATCGTCGCTGTTTTAACTAACTGACCTAACTGACATTTTGTAAATTTTACAGGAGAGGAGCCTTTATGATTGTTTTCTACATTCTTATGGAAACGTCTGAAATATTTTTACTGTTTTAGGCCCGACAGTAATGTTAGCAGTCATAAAAATTGTGGACAAGGTCTATTATGACTCATAAAGTCTAATAGTGGACTTAACTAATTCTTCAAAATGATGTCAGTTAGGTCAGTTAGTTAAAACAGCGACAATATGTTTCAGGTTAATTCAACATGATTTACAGTGAATGAATAAATTAAGTCAAAAGGGAAACACAGGACACTGCGACCAAAATAGATATATTGTATTCCCTGCCAGGTGCTAGAGCACTTCATTTCCTCATGAATCTCAGGATTGCCAGTGGATCTAGAGTTGGCAGTTCCCAATCCTACAATATGTGCTTATCCAATTGCGTGGTTTACAGTAATTTTCAAAGAAAATATTTTCTTTAGAAATAACTTTATTTCATGTTGATTTAACATTTCAGTACAGTTAAATTAAAATGAAGAATCATATTAAACCAAAATTTTTCGATATCTAAAAAAGTGCATTGAATACTGAAATAATTAATACGATGAACCGAATGTAACCAAAGTTATTTTACTTCGAAAAAAATATGAATTTAATTTAAAGTAGTTATTTTATTTGATGAATTACATACATATTTAACTTAAAAATTATTGCAATGAAAAATTTAAAGAAAGTCTAAATAGTTCCTTAGCAAAAGCCAAAATAAAACTAACACATACATACATACATACATGTATGCATCTTTAAATATACACACAGCTATATTTGAACAAATATCTTTACAGCTTTTAAGGTCCTTATTACACATTTTAAAAGTCTTAAGGAAAAAAAAAGGATGACAGAAAAATGTTTCAAACAAACACTTACAACATTAAGAAGGAAAAATAAAAAAATGAGGTTAGTAGCATTAAGTTTAGTACAGATACTTGAAACAAATTATAGCTTTAAAAGGATTTGTAAGAAAAATCGTCCTCGTCGCATTCACACTTATAAACATTAACTAAAGTCAACTATTTCGACAGTTACATTGAAAGCAAAAAAAAAAAAAAAAAAGAAATAAAAATGTAAAAATAAAATAAAATAAAACAAAATTGCCAACACAAAAAAAAGTAATAGTACAGGTGGTTAAGAACGACTAGAGCATAAAAGATAGTGAGAAAGGCGACAAGCTTTAGCACAAGGTCCTGCCACTGCTGCAGCCAAGGGAAAGAAAAAAGGGAAAGTTTTCTTATAACATAAATACAGAAAGAAAACAGCATGACAGTTTAATGAAAATAAGAAAATTCTTTTGGCTGCTTGGTAAAACAGAAAAACTTTGCTAAAGGAAATAATTTGCAGAAAAGATATATATTTTTTTGTATTATTTTTCCTTTAAAAAGTTCTGTTTGATATTAAAGCTGCGGACTCTGGACAGACATACACGCCATCCTACATTTTTTTAAATAATGAGAAAGGTAGAAAAGTTGTCATCACGTTACATTTGCAAATATTAATAATGATGACAAGAAGATTTAAGTTTCATCTCAGATTTTCTTGTATACATAAATTTATGTAAATACAAGAAAAGTAACTGCATGAACGAATTTCAAATAAAAATTTATGAGTACTCTGGATTTTTGGTTTGTTTTGTTATGCCTTAATAAGACAAACTGCTTTTGAAGTTTATACATTTTAAATGTATATTTCAACAGTTTCATTTCCTAGTGAAGAGTATCTATGGCATGAAAGAAAGTGTTATGAAGATCAAGGCGAATTCAGTATCAGGTGAGCTTTTCTACCCGGCTGATTATCAGCTGTTGATGCCGAATTGAGCCAAAATGTCAAAATTTGCTTAGAAATCTTCTCACAGATTGGTTTTGTGGCACAACAAACTACATGTTGTTTTTTTTTTTTTGTTTAATTGTTGTAGGAAAGAGTTCACCTGATACTGAATTCGCCTTGATTTAGGTTATGAGACTCACAGCCTTGGCATTTTAAAAAGATGCACCCATGTTTAAACACATCTAAACAAAATATTACATTCTTTTGTCATGTCAATATGTTAAGTACTCAAAAAAAATGATTCGATAAGATACGGTTTAAATTGTAGTTCCGGTTGTTGTTGCCATTGAAATTTTAGTTACAGATACGCTTGTAGTTGCGGTTGCGGTTGCGTTTGTCATGACCGTTGTAGCTGCGATTGTGGAAATAGTTGCCGCTAAGTTTGTGGTATTGGTTGCGGGTGTAGTAGTGGTTGCTGATAAGATTGCGGTTGCGCTTTTAATACCTGTCGCGTTTCTAGTTTGCGGTTAAAGTTGCGGTTGTGATTGTAGTTTTAACTACGCTTGCGATAGCGATTGCAGTTGAAGCGGCAGTTGCGATTGGAGTTGCCATTGCAATTTAAGTTGTTTTTGTGGTTGTAGTAGCGGTTGCGATTGTAGTTACTTCAGTATTAGATATTGTAGTTGCTGTAAGGATTGAAATTGTATTTGCGGTTTTCGTTGTGGTAGCGGTTATGGTTGAGGTTACAGTAACGATTGCAGTTGCCGTCAGGATTGTAGCTGCGAATGTGGTTGTGCGGCTACGCTTGTTATTACTATTAAGTATTCACTTGTAATTGCATTAGCAGTTGCAGTTGTAGTTGCAGCTGTGAATATGATTGTGTGGCTACGCTTGTTGAAGCGATTAAGGTTGTCTTTGTCATTGCGCTTGTAGTTGCCTTAGAAGTTGGAGTTGCGGTTGTGGTTGTGGTTAGAGTTGTGGTTACGGTTCTGGTTGTGGTTGTAGTTTCAGATGCTGTTGTAGCAGTGATTGTTATTGTAGTTGGGGTTACACATGAAGTATGGGTTGCGGTTACAATTGTGTTACTAATTGTGGCTGCGGATATAGTTGGGATTGCGTTTGTAATAACGTTTGTGCTTGTATTTCGCGGTAGCGGTTGTAAATTCGGCCGATAGCGGTTGCGCTTGAAGCCGCCGATGCGATTGTATTTTCAGTTTCGGTTTAAGCTGTTTTTGCTATTGCGATTGTAGTTGCTTCACCGTTTGATATTGTAGTTGCGGTAAGGGTGGCAATTGTATTTGCTTTTAAAGTTATGGTTGCGGTTGTGGTTGCGGTTGAGGTTGTAGTAAGGATTGCAGTTGTAGCTGCGAATGTGGTTGTGCTGCTGTACTTGTTGTAGCCATTGAGGTTGTATTTGTCATAGCGCTTGTAGTTGCATAAGCGGTTGTATTTACGGTTGCCGTTTCGTTTGTATATTCGGATGCTCTTGTAGCTGCATTGTTTTTTTAGTTGCGGTTATGCATGGAGTAAAGATTGCGGTTATAGTTGTGCATGGAGATGTAGTTGTGGTTGGAATTGTATTTGCAGTTGCACTTATAGTTGTGTTTGTGGCTGTAGTTTTGATTAGTCCTATTTTACACTATACAAGTCTTATTGCTAAGCTGATTAGTTTGTAGGGGACAGAAACGAAGGGAAAACAAACGAGTATTCACCTTCATGTACTGTCGATACGTTTTGCTTTCTCCTTCGTAATGTTAAAAACTCACACATGCATACACAAAACTATGCATAAAAAATATTAGCTGAAAATAAGAACTGCATTGTGTGAACGCCGATGAAAGTTTAAAGAAGAAAAGGTGATAAGTTTGGCAATAAGACTTGACTAGTTTGAACTGGGACTTATGGTTTCAGTTAGTGATTTAGACTTCGCTGCCGTTGGGGTTGCAGTTGAAGTCGCAACTGTATTTGTGGTTGAAATTATAACTTTGGATCAGCTTGTAGCTTTGCAACTAGAGTTTTTGAAATGTGATTGTTTGGTGGAGCACAGAGAGAAAAAAATACGCTTAAAAATTCAAAAAAATTAAAAAATTTTGAGAATATCTGTTTTTTTTTAACATATTTCTTATCACAAATAGCTTACGATAATTGTCAGATCTCTTTTTATTAAAAAACTGAAAAAATTTTGCTTAAATTTTTTACATCTCAACTTTCGAAAACAAAGTGGATAAGTCAGCAGTTTTGTACATAAAATTTTAATTAAGTATAGTGATAGAACTTTTCCTACTGGTATTTCTGCCTTTTAAGGAAAACTCTTGCATAGCGAATTTATTTTATCTTTTAACTTTCTTTTACTTTAGAAAATCTTCTTTTTTTCAAGTAAAAAGTTATGCTTCTTTATAAGTAAATACTTCAGTAATTCTTCCAACTACAAGCTGTAGTGGTATTAAGAGAATAATATCAAGAAAGTAGCAGTAGAGTGCGTGCTAACATTTTGATTAAACGTGACGTGCAAGAGGTTCATCGCTCTACGGATTAATTTCCCTGATTGAGATTATATGCCAATCAAAGAAAGGATATGATGCGTGAATCGTTTCACGAACAGAACATTATACTCTGAATTAATCTTCAAAATCTACCCAAAAAATATATCTCTTAAGAGTCAGTCAATTATTCATGGCATTCATTATTTAATGGCAGACAAAATTTGATATAATTTACGTGACAGCCTTCAAAATGACTACCAGCTGGAATATACAATGTTTGAAAATTTAAGGTTTCATGTTACAGTTTAAAAACACGCATACAAATATATATGCATACATACATACATACACACACAGAAACACATACATACATGCACATACTAAATTATTTACTTACTGACAACATGGACTATATTTCAAGTTTAGGGAAAAAATAATTTTAAAATGTAATAAAGTTGTTTTCTTGCTGTACAGACCTTAAGTTTTTAAGAGCAAATAAATTTAATGTAAGACTGTATTCGCACTATAAATTTTATATACAGAAAACTGTTTGACATTGCTCTTTATAGTAATGCAAGGAAAGAGAATATACAAGAAGGATGAAATAAGACTACAGCTGTTAGAATATCCTGAGTATAAAATATTCGACTCTCTAATGCAACTGGACTTATCAGACTGGACTCAAAAGATTTCCTTAGAAAGATTTTACTTAGAAAGTTGTCTATAATAAAATTTCCTAATATTTTAGTTTGTTCTGAAGATATTTTAAAGGTCTGGTCATGTTGATCATCCTGGGTATTTCTGCTTAAGGTTTGTGGCGACTAGTTAGATTATTTCTAAGATTTTCACTTAAGAAACCGCCTTCCCATTACTTCATGTAGAAAAAAACTGAATAAAATTAAATGCCAGCAAATTTGCTCAAGACAAAAATTATCCACTAAAAATGCAATAACTCAAGTCATCGACCACAACTCACACTTACTTACACAAAATCGTTATCCTGCAGCCAAAAACTCAGCAACAAAAAGAAATCAACTATTATAATATTTGAAAAATATCACTTTATAGTTTGACAAATAAAATCATTGTTGGAAACATATTTTCGTACTTTATTTTTAAGCGTCATTCAATTGGGATTTTTATTTAGTGGTGACGAAAAAAAAAACAAATTCAAGTGTTATTCGATTGCTTAAACATTTCTATGTTCAGGCTATTTTTCTTTGCTCCCCTTCTTCTCCGTTCTAGCACATTTAATGGCCTTTGAATTTACTGTCAATAGCACACGGTGCCATTATGTTGCACAAAATAATATTCCAAAAGAAAAAACTGTTTCTTTAATGTTGAAAACAAACATTTATTTTGGCCAAATAAACCAGGGAACAAAAAAATAAAGAGAAAAACAGAAAAACTCATAAATTTTAAAGTCAATGAACCAAAGTTCATATAATTTTTTAACCATCATGTTCATTTAACCAACAGCGAAAGAATTGTATAAAAATTCAAGAGAAAAACAGAAAAATAAGGAAAATAACCAAACTTATGTTTTTTTTTTTTGCTAATGCGGGAGATGGCATTTGTTTTTAAAGAAAAACATCAAAATCTAAAACGTAAGAAGGGAAAAGAAAAAGGGTCAGAGAAAACAAAGACCGTCTTTTTTTCTCGGCAACTACAAGACACTTATTTCAAGAGTGATTTTTTTTTTCTAAAAACCCTTCTTTTTTTTGGCTCCTTATTTTCCATTTAGCGTTTAGCATATTTTTGTTTTCTCACTCGCAATTTGGCTTTTTATATTTCAAACCTTATTTTTTGTAATTATTATATTTCTTTTTGCTTTCCAAATTTGTTTATTTTTTCTAACTACATTTAAAATTTATCGACCATTTTCCAAAAAAAAAAAATTTTCATTGCTTATGGTGAATGGAGTAAGACAACGTATAAGAGGCTTGGAAATCTATAGTCTGGTCTGGAGTTTGTGTGGCAGCATAATAATGATCGAATTTGTTTGTTTTTTCTTTAGTGCACTGGATTGCTATTGCACAAAAGCATCGTTTCGAACAAAAAATAGACTTTAACATATAAGAAAAAAATAAAAAATAATGTGTCACTTACCAAGACATGTTTTGAATTTGAGTGGCAGCGACTGGCCTTTTTAAGGACAACAGAAAAATAGTAATTTTTAAACAATGTCTCTTTTAAAGTGTCCTTATTGCCACAAAAATATTATAAACAAGTTCTAGTTGTTCAATAAAAATATTCTTTTATAGCTGTGGACTACTTAACGTTTTAAATAAACCTGGTATAATTTGATTAAGATTTTGACAATTGTTTTCTCTATCGCAGTATATTGTGGCAGAATTATAATAAAATTTTACAATTTGTCCAAGTGTCTGCAAATTTTGCATAAGCTTAATTTAAACTATATTCGTGAGACAACAAATAAAAAAGTAAAGAAACCTTTTTTGTTCAATTTATTCAGAATAAGTTACAGGTGGACTCCTGATTTTGGCAAAGTTGTAGCAAAACTGAACAAATTGTGTGAATAGCTCAATATTGTTACGTTTTGCAAATGCACAAAAGACCCCAGTGTACTAATTAGGCTTAAGAATGACACTTTATTTACTAAATGAATACACTAATACTATGCAAGAGCTTAAATACACACACACACACACAACTTCAATCACTTAATTGATACACAACTGGATACCACTACGTCTACTTCGCTGTTGTGTATAAACGTCTTACAAATCAGCTAGCATTTGGGTGATCATTTTTGGCAGAAATATCTTATATGATTCTCTACAGATCGCTTTTAATGATTAAAAAGTGATTTATCACTTGGGCGATTGAAAGAGGATTCACTTATGATTCATCTATATGATCAAATAATGATTTCTTGAAAATAGAGGAACATCATGAAAACTGCAAAAAGGTGATTTAAATGATTTAATATGAAAATTGCTCAAAAATAATCAGCAAATCGTATCATAACTGATTCTTTGGTATGATTCATCTGTAGGGTACCATTTTCTCACAACGGGAGTATCATTTATGATCGAAAAATAAGCTCATATACGGTTATTTTTCCCGTCAAGCGGATTCGGAAACGATTGGATTATGATACAAAATGCTACCTGGGAACAATGGCTGCGCTGGTATTGAGGCAATACACCCCATCTGCTGTTCGTCACACACAAGACACACTCTGCCGACGCTCACTGTTTGTACAACAATAATGACTCACTGACTTTACTTTTACACACCCATGTACTATTATCAACCACTTTCAACTGTGATTTTTACTCTTTCTTCACAATAATGAACTGAAAAACAACTCTGTTCAATAAACAACTGAACTTCAGACTGACTTTATGATAGACTGAATCGATTATCTTTACAATAAACAATTTTATGATCGACTAATTGGCAACTAAACTGCCAGCAGATGCGTCGCCCTTTTTATACTTCACACTAGGTTTCCAGAACGTGACAGCAAGGTCTAAACAATCTCAGCAGTGCTTTCATTGCTTGTTTTCCATTTCGTCATTGGTTTATGCATTAAAATGTGTGTTGTTGTCATTATGGTTGTTTACTGGTGCATATTTTTTTTTAATTTTTGTCTTCCATGTATGTGTGTCTGTATGTATGTATTTGTATCTTCTTAACAAGCAGAAGCAATACAATTATTGTTGTTGCTATAGTTTTTTGTGTCCGCTTGTATCAGCGCACGCAGGTGTAGCTAGATAATTCTGGATAGTTCTTGTTGTTTACCAAATATTTGTTTTTATGAAAGCGTTTAAAAGGTATGTTCGAAGCAATTTCCATAACAATATAATCTGAACGTGTCTAGGCATTCTAAATACCTTATTAAGATCACTTTGTAGCTTTAGAAATTTACGTTTTTTACTAGTTAGACTATACATTTATTACATTTTTTTAACTTTCTTTGTTACTGTTGCATTTCTGGTGTTGCAAATTTTATTAGTTACTATTTTAAGGCTTTGTTGTTGTTGTTGTGCCAAGTATTCTTAGGGAAAAAATATTACTCCTTGCAAGTTGTGCTGAAAAGTAAAATAAAACAAAATACTATTTTCTTTATTTAAAAAAAAAGAAAGGTGCACAAATTGTTACTGAAACTACCCAGTAAAAAAAATTGAAAGTCATTCTAAAGGAAGTACATTTTCATTGCTTCCAAAAAATCGATATTTTTAATTTGCCGATAGTTAGCAGAAAACCAAGTAGAAGTTTATTTTAGTGTTACAAAACCTTGTAATTCCTCCATAGTTTTAGAAAATACTCTCCAGAATTTTTAAAAAATCGATTTTTTTAAAGAAATTTATGAACTAATTTTAGTCTAAAATTTAAAAGTAATTTACTTAAATTTAAATGAAAACACTGTTTCGGGCTTAAATTCGTATAAAAAGAAACGAATTGTTAAAACAGGTAAGTATTTACCATTTTTTCTAGATGAAAATATTATCATAGAACACAAAAAAGGGAAAATTTTCTTAAAATCACTTCCAATTCGGTGACCAGGCATAGAAAAAGAAAACTTCTTGCAATGACAACCCCATGTAAAAATCATTAGAATGGACCGAAATTTGCACTACTTCCAGATCGCAAACTCTACATCTTCATGACTTTTTTGGAGTGCCTTTTTTTAGTGGGTTAGATTATACTTTTATTAAATTTTTTTTACTTTCTTTGTTATTGTTGCGTTTCTGGCATTGCAAGTTTTATTAGTTCCTATTTTAAGGCTTTGTTGTTGTTGTGCCAAGTATTCTTAGAGAAAAAATATTACTCCTTGCAAGTTATGCTGAAAAATATCTAAAACAAAATATTTATTATTCCCTTTATTAAAAAAAAAAAAAGGTGCAGGAAAATTTATTTTTTCCCGCACATTGTTACTGAAACTAAACAAAGAAAGAAGTGGAGTGCATTTGATTACACGATTTTAATTTATGGCCGAAAAATGATGAAAATCGAAAAAATTTTAAGGTCAAAAGTGGTCTGTATGTGCTTTTAGGCGGCCTAGACATCTTCAAATTATATTGATATGTTCACAAAAGTTTTTCAGTTTTACCGTAGCTACAACTTTGCCAAATATTGTTAGCAAAAAATCAGGAGTCCTTGGAAATTATTCTTAAAAAAACTGAAAAAAATGTTTTCCTTAATTTTTGCAACAAAAAGTGCACGAAGGAATTTGTTTTTTGACATAAGATGTTAATAAGATTTATTTGGTAGACCCTTAGCTACATTATTGCCACACATAGTTTAGAGCAGTCACCAAGTCTGAATAAGCTGTTGCCCAAAAACTGAAGACACAATTTTTTGAGGGCGCACTGATTTTCGAAATCTTTGTAGGCTTGTAAAAAAAATTGGTCACCAAAATCGTTAAAATGAGTAAAGGGTTTTACTACCCTTTGGTAGTACAATCGAACCTGTGCTAATCAGTCGGTGCGTTTTTCCAAAATAAACTAACTTTCTTACTTTATTTTCAGTGCAAGTTGAGCCAGACCGTTTATTTGCACTGAAAGTAATCGATCAAACGTTTACTTTCGACATCGTAGGCCAAGCTCTTAATGTAACTAAAACGCGGCTTAACCATGAAGAAATCATTAGAGTTATAAAAATTTTATTATTCTAAATCTTTTTTACATTTTGTAATCCTACTTAATTTTGTTGCTTTAGAATTTAAATGCAAAACAATATAAAAATAAATATCACAACAAACACAAAAAAAATATGCTACATTAAGTTGCAAAAAAAAAGAACTAATTATGAAACTTCAAAATTCATTATCATGCATGAGTTGTGTTTGGCAACATGATATAAATAAATGAATTCGGTTTCTTGTTGTTATTGCTTTTAATGCACTATGGGTAAAAAATAATCACGCTTATTCAAGTTGTCACATTCAACACAATACAAAAAAATGGAGGCTTCTAGAGCCTTTGTCTGAAACAACTGACTCGTGACTGTTGTTGGCTATTCTTCCCACCTTATGGAAGGGAAATAGATTGTCGGCAAGTAAACAAGGCCCAATTTTTTGGTATTGTGTTAAAGTGACATCAATGTCGACAACTGCAATAAGGGTGAATATCTTAAAATTATTATAACATTTTATTTAATTTATTTACTGCACTATGGGCAAAAAAAAAATATTTTAAAATAATATAAAATTTTATTTCACTAAATTTTGAATTCACAACTTTAATGTAATAAAAACATATGCAAGAAATGATAAAATTTCTTGCATAAAACTATTTCTATTTGCTATCCAAAGGGATCAAGAAGAGAAGAAATAAATATAAAAAAGTAGAATACATCTCTTTTTTCTTAGCTATAAATTGTACTCACAGGGAATGTGAACGGTTTCGCTTAAATCCGAAAGTTGTCGCGAAATTATGAAATCAAAAACTAAGAATTTTATTGGACTTTCTTATCCAACTGTTAAGTAACTTATAAGTAGAAATATATGTTTATACTCACAAATGTTTATCTTATTTCAATAATGATGGCGTAGCAGAGCTCACCGATCCTACTTTATATATATTTAATATATAAAACTAATTTTGCCATAATATTTTAGCCACAGTGCAATAATAAAATTAGTACATGCATTTTTAAAAGTACTCGTAGTTGCAGTTGTGGTAGCAGAAATGGAAGTGGAAGTAATAACATTATAAAAGCTTTATTTATTATAAAACATCTAGGGAACTGCAACCAAAAATCATAAAGTATAATATATACATATTTCGTACATTAGGTATATGTATACCACATTCAAAGCAAAGTGTAACACAAATGGAATAAAATTTAAACAAACCAGTCAAAAGTGTTCACAAAATTTAAAATTAGCTCTAAAACACATGGACAAATAAAATCAAATATAGCACGATACAACATGAAATATAAGGTTAGCTTAAATTGCTCATGAGATAAGCACATACATACATACATTTTTTTTGGCGCAACCAAAATAGCTTTTGTGAAATATTAAATTATTTCATGGTGAATTTGAAGCAATCACAATATTCAACTTTGAGTTAATTTAACGGTTAAGCAATTTACCGGAACCTCCCTAATATAAAAATTCATGCTGCTAACAACTCCCTACTCCATTTAGCTACCAGCAATTTTTCTACTGCTGTTGGTTGGCATACAACGTTTTAAAGAAACAAAACCCACAAATCTCATAAAAAAAAATTTTCTTTTTTTGTTTTTGCCTTGATTGTTGTTCGTTTCTGTAACTCTATAATGCACAAAGTTTATGGCTGGAGCAACAAAAGCAACAGCAACAATCGCAAGTTTTGAAATTTACAACAAGATTAAGAGAAGATTTCAAAGGTAGCTGCAACAAAAAACAAATTCTGGCAACTATATAACATAAAACAACAAAAACTGCATAAAACAATTGAACACACACACTCACACAAGGAGAAAGAGCGAGACAGAGAGAAAGAGAGCAACGAAAGCATCTTCAAATTGTTATGTGGATTTCAAAGGATTTAAGCAACAAAACTTGCCAAGATTTATTTTAAAATTAAACTACAAAGTGCACAAACAATGAAAAATTTAAACCGACATTGTTGCAGCTAAAAGAATATACTTATGTGCAACTAAAATTAGTGGAAAATAAAATAAAGAGAGGATTTTTATTTCAATTATAAAACAAAATTACAACATAAAGTTGTCATTTGTAATAACCATACAAACAATTTCGGAGCAGAATAGATGTCAGATCATTTAAAAATTCCTTTTCTCTTCTCTGTCACTGCAGACAGAGATGATGGCAAACGTAAGACTTGGGGTGAAGTAATTAACGTTGCTGTCCCGGACATTTGCAGCTTAAAAGAATTAAAGCAAAAAAAAAACATAAAGGAAACAGATTTAAAATTGCATTGTGTGATTTCTGTAGCTGAAATGCTTTTCAGGATTTTAATATTTAACAACTATTAACTTAAAGGAGTGAAGTCTGCATTGTCATAAATATAAATTAATATCTATTATATACTTCGTACAACTACAATTCGAGTTGAAATAAAAGCAGCCAATGTAGTAATGGAAAAGTAAGAATATTAAAAATATGTTGATTATTGAGTTTTTGTTTCAGCTAGGATATAAGTTGAGCTTCTCATTTTTAACACAATGGGTCTAATGCATAAAACCTGTGCATTTGCTTCGACTCAAAAATTTTGAGCCAAAGTTACGTTTTGTATGCATGAAAATATTTCGTGTAGCTCTAGGTGGTATACTTGTGCTCATTGCTTGAAGTTGTACTCAGCAAACTTAACTTGAGTTAAGGCTCAGTTTTTATGCATTAGACCCAATATCTCTGGATGTTCTAAGATATTTTTTTGGGATAAAGGTTCCCTCATTATCAGCACTAGCAACATTCAAATGCGCATAGGATCCACCTAACCCCTACACGCAAAGAAAAAATATGGTTGAGGTAACCATAATCAAACAGCAACATACTCTGATTGAATTATATGGTTGCAGTCAAATCATATTATTGTCAATGGAAAAGCAAAGTTTAAATAATATTATTTTCTGAGTTGATAATAATATTATCTACAAAAACAATTAACTTTGTTATACCTAATGTTATTATTGTAAATAAGACAACACTATTGTTAGATGTGACTAAAATATAATTGCTACTTACAATACCATGTTCTAATATTATAATAATATTGTTAAATATGACCATAGTATTATTTTATGTAATAATAATATTTTGTTTTTTAATCATATATTTATTGGCAAATCTTTTGTTTAAAACAGCTGTGCGGTAAATCCGAAATAAAAATAAATTAATATTGTTGAAAGAAAATGTATGTATGTATGTATGTATACAAATGTATACTTACATATATTTATACAGACATATCTGTATAAAGAGATGTACAGACATACATATGTACATATTATTTTTATTTATCTAACCTTTTGTTTATACTTATTTTTTTGTTTATTTAACATCACGCGTGCACTACCGATAGCTTACCAACGAAACACTGAACTGACAGAAGATGTTTCTGAAAAACATTTTTTTAAAAACTCAACATAGTATGGTTTTGGATAACATTATATTGTTATTTACATCATATTATTTTTCCACAATAATACAAATTATATTGTAGTCATAAATTTTTAACAAAACTATATTGTTAAACTCTAACCATATCGCACTTTCTATGAATATAATAATGTAATTCTTAAATTCAAACATTACTGTGTTTGTCGTAACGAAATTAATGTTTAAAATAACAATAACTAGGTTTCAACTACCACACATTTGTTTCAGAGAATATAATATTGTTTTCTCAACCATTTTACAACCATATCTTTTCTTTGCGTGTAAGTTAGTAATTTTAATGTATATTTAAGAAACAATTTATATTTTGCAAATTAAAATATTCATAAATAAATTATTTGAAGTTAGTTTTTAAAAACTTTTCCTAGTTTTAATAAGTCTAAAGTTGGTATTTTGATGCAACCCAATTTCACCTGATAACTTTTAAGGAACAAATTCTACCAAAGACAATTGTAGTTAAAAATAGTTAATATTTTCATTTTCATTTCTTTTTAGCATTCCAGTAGATAAATTGTGATCCAAAGCATATTAAGAATTGTTTCAAGTGCAATTTCAATAGAAAACGAAATAAAATTTAAAACATTTTACTCATATAAATTTTTCACGGCGGAAACTCATAGATCTTTAGTATTTTTTTTTCGATTTGTAGACATTTTGTATTTTTTAAATTTTGTGTTGGTTTTCAACATAAATTTCACATTGGTGCAGTGTTGCCATATACGTTTGAGGAAATAATTGCTAATATCGAGTCTTACCAAAGTGTTATAAATAATAAAATTGCTTATTTTTTCTGTTCCTATTTCACCCGTTTCATAGCAAAGCAGCTGGTTTAAACATACTCTTCTCTTCTTATTTTGCTTTCGATTCAGTTTTTTGGTAGAATACCATTTTTCGATCCGTGCGTAACTGAATGCGATAACGTATTCGAAACGCAGAATAGGGGTGAATATAATTTTTATGAGGGGTTTTATACGATTACGACTAGAAAGAGCATCTGAATGAGTTTGTCACTGATAAGAAAAAAGAAAGAAAGGAAAAACGTTAATTTGAAAGAAAAAACTGCCCGACTGCTCAACTGTTCAATAAACTGCGAGCAACAAATAAATCTGCACACTTGGCAACGCTGCTTTGATGAGCGATTTGTTTCTCCTTGTAAAACCTGGTGATATGTTGCGTATGAGTAATATTAATATATTAAAAATATCACTCATACGCCAGAAGAGTACAGTAGACTATAATTACTTCAATTCGATAATTATTCTTCTTCTTCATTACTACTAATAAAAAAGGATTGGATTCAGTAAGAAATATATTGAATTTTCTGCTATGACGCTTTATGCATATGTGACGCGCAAAATAGAAAGGGACCTAAGGGTAAAACCCGGTTTTGTTCAGGAGAGCCATTTTAAAGATTTAAATACGTGTATCTTTGGTGTACCATCACTGAGCGTGTTGGTATTGGTCTCATTTGAAAGCGAAACATCTCATGAGGAACGTGTTGGTCAACCTTGAAAACGCGCATAGGTCGTCCCTACCTCTTGTTTTGTGCAGTTGGTTTTTACTGTTTTCTACCTAGCGTGCTGTTTCCATTAGTTTGATATCAATTTTGCTCGCAGTTTTTCGAATCCAGGTTTATTTTCTGAAATTATCAATTGTGAATTATAATAAATACCCATTTATAATTCTTTTAAATCGTGAATATCACTGTGTTAGTACGAAAATTGTTTCACATAACCTTAGAATCGTCGACTTCAATTTCATAAAACGTGCATATCTCTGGGAGGGAACACTTTTGGGGCATGGGATTGGTCTCATTCGATTCTCAGATGTTGTCCACATCAAAAAAAAAGTGAAAATTGATTTTTTTACCCTTAGGTCCTTTTCTCTATGCGCTGTCACATATATGATAAACAAAATTATTTGCACGTTTGTTGAAAATATATTTCTTTTCAGTGGATAAAGAAATTTAATGAATCAATCAAAAGTTTTTGAGTGATAATGCACTAGAGCCTTTTATTAGCTTAGCGGCCGCGCCACAACTCCAAAAAAAAAACATTGATTTTCTTGAGTTGATAGCGGTTATTACATATTACCAAAACATATAAATAGCCTACGGATCATAGTGCAGTAATCTGGGGCATGATGATCTCCCTAATAATTGTCGATTTTGCCAAAGCATTCGATACTTACCACCATCAAGTACTCGTAATTTGGAATGCACCGGAATGCAAATGAATTTAACCTGAACTGATCTCCCTTAGCAGAGCTATGTACTAGTGGTACTAGAGGTATCGCTAGTTAATTTTTGATGTGTAAACATCTATACGCTAGGGGGTAAAAAGCTTTTTCATAATACAATCACAAATTTTGAGTAAGATGTGCGATGCGTTATCAAATCGGTGTGAGCTATGTATGAGTGTATTAGTGCAAATAACACGGACAACAAGAAGTACAGAGAAACTTAACAGCTGCATAGAAATACACTCAACCGAATTTTAAAGCATACCTTCAGGAGCAATGTTAATTTTAATAGAAATTGCTTGCGAAGTATAATAGTGTTGCCAGTTTGGATAATGTT